>CM051238.1:111403215-112826345 GCA_027917425.1 Gastrophryne carolinensis | reverse complement strand
GGGAATGCCACACTGCATATGGGAATGGGGTGGGAGGGAATGCCACACTGCATATGGGAATGAGGTGGGGGAATGCCACACTGCATATGGGAATGAGGTGGGGGGAATGCCACAATGCATATGGGAATGGGGTGGGGGGAATGCCACACTGCAAATGGGAATGAAATGGGAGGGAATGCCACACTGCATATGGGATGGGATGAGGGGGAATGGAAAGAGCGAGTGTTGGAGAGACCCTCCTAACCCTAGCCCGAACCCTAGGTTGGGTCTTGGGCTAGGGGCAATCACGCTGCCCCAACCTGTCACTGATCAGCATGAACATCTCTCCCCTCCGACGGGCGGAGGATGGAGAGATTCACGCTGATCAGTGACAGGTCGGGGCAGCCTGATCGCCATTGCCCCTTGGCAGAGGGGGTGGATATTCATGCTGATCAGTGACAGGTCGGGGCATTGATGTTACATGTTGATGATACACCTCGGAGGGGCACAGACATGGATACAGTAGAGCAGTGGTTCTCAACCTTTCTAATGCCATGACCCCGCAATACAGTTCCTCATGTTACAGTGTACTGTTGTTACACCAGCAGGTGTCGCGCAGGCTCTTGGCTTCTGTCCTCTGGTGCTTGCTGCGTCCGCCCCGGTTCCCCCGCCCCTTAGGCCCCAGACGGATGATGCAATCACGTCACGGCATTCGGTTTGGAAGGTGCATCCATAACGGCGTGACGGTGACAGGTCGGGGCAGCGGCAATCACATGCAGGGAGTGATGCCACTGCCCAGACCTGTCACTCACCTGGGCACACTAAGCTTTGAACTGCTAGCGTTGCCCCTCTCCCTACATGTAATCCCCCCTTACCTACGCTGCTGCCCTGACCTGTCAATGATCAGCACAAATCTCTCCCCTCCGTTGAGTGGGGGGAACACAAGGAGCCGCCCCATCCTCACCTCCCTCCACTGCTCGGTGTGTAAGCGATCACTGATCGCCTGACCAGCTCCTTCCTACCATGTTGCGCCGCTGCAATTGTCCATTCATTGTTTCTATCTTGGAGGGGTCCATGTACAGAGAGGTACAACTCCAGCATATACATATTGTGTACACACCTACTCCTCCCGCAGCCTCTTTGTACATGGGCACTACAGCTGCAGGTGGTTTCAACCATCCTTCTTAATTGTAATGTTCTGTTACTTTAACTTCCTTTTAGATTGCGATTGCTCTCGAAGATTCTTGGTTCTGCAAGCTTGCTGACGTTTACTTTTGAGTATTTGCTTTTTGGCTGTTTTGTTCCCCAACTTTAGTTCTAGGCTTTAGTTTAGCTTTTAGTTACTGTAAACTTCCCCCTAGTTCCTCCCCTTTAGTGTAGTATTTTTATTGTTTTCATTTGGTTTTAGCCTTTGTTTAGCAGATTTCAGGATGGCTGGGAAAAGGTACTCTGCCCAGGAAGCAGCGGCTTACATGATGGAGTCAGACTCGGAAGAGTATAGTGTTTCAGGGTCAGATTATTTGCCCTCAGATAGTGAGTCTGACAGTGTCTCCTCTACTGAAGAGACACAGCCGTGCAGTAGTACCAGTGGTAGTGCTAGGCATCCTAGAAGGGATGGTAGCGCACAAGGAGAAGCCACGCTGGAGGAGAGTCTAGATCAGATGGAGAGTGCTGCAGCTGGTGATGGAGTGCCTACGTGGAGGCCTCCCAATAATTATTCCCCCAAAATTCCCCCTTTCGATTCGGTCCCCGGAGTCAACGTGGACACAACAAACTTCCGTCCTGTTGACTTTTTCAAATTGTTCATCACGAAGGCCATGCTACAGGACATGGTCTACCATACAAACTGCTATGCTGAGTGGGTCCTAGCACAAAATCCCCCACAAAGGCACGCCCGCGCTCATGCATGGCAGCCCACAAACATAAGTGAGTTAAAAAAATTTTGGGGGCTCACTTTAGCCATGGGTATCTGCAAAAAATTTAGTATCGCCTCCTACTGGGATACCCGAACCCTTTTGGCAACACCATTATTTCCGGCCATAATGACCAGAAAACGCTACCAAATTTTACTGCGGTTTCTACATTTTAATGACAATTCCACTGCAATTCCCCATGGTGAGCCCGGTCACGACAGACTTCACAAAGTACGTCCCCTGATCGATAGTCTGTCTGAGCGCTTTGCAGAAGTGTACACCCCCTCCCAAAATTTAAGTATTGACGAATCGCTTCTGCTTTATAAAGGGCGCATTGTATTTCGTCAGTATATCCCTAGTAAGCGTGCCCGCTATGGGATAAAATTGTACAAATTGTGTGAAAGCTCGACCAGCTACACCAAATTTTTTCGTCTTTACGAAGGAAGGGACACACATCTGGACCCCCCTGGTTGTCCCCTTGATTTGTCTGTCAGTGGAAAAATAGTTTGGGAACTCATGACTCCTCTACTGGGGAAAGGTTACCACTTATATGTGGATAACTTTTATACCAGCATCCCCCTATTTCGAGCCCTCTACTCATTGAACACACTGGCCTGCGGCACCATCAACCGTAATCGAAAAGGCTTGCCCAGGTCATTGCTGACACAAAAAATAAATCATGGAGAGTCGTATGCTGTAAGAAGCGATGAGCTCCTGGCCGTGAAATACATGGACAGAAAAAATGTTTTCATGCTGACTACAATCCACGATGAGTCAGTCGTGAGATTACGGCAACGTGGTCCCCGAGCCCCTTCCCAAAAGCCACGTTGTATCAAAGATTATAATAAATTCATGGGTGGCGTTGATAAAACAGACCAAATTTTAACATATTACAACGCCACCAGAAAATCCAGAGCCTGGTACAAAAAAGTTGCTATCCATTTGGTCCAATTAGCAACTTATAACTCCTTTGTTGTCTTCAAGGCAGCAGTACCAGGCTCCAATTTGTCTTTTTTAAAATATCAGCTGCAGATACTCCCTGCTCTGTTATTTGGGGATACCGAGCAGGCACCAGAGATGGCTGGTAATGATGACGAGGCTAGATTAGTGGGGAAGCATTTCATAAAGTGCATCCCCTCCATCAATAAGAAGAGGTATCCCCAGAAGCCTTGTAGGGTTTGTAGTAGGCGTGGCTTTAGGAGAGATGTGCGCTACTACTGCCCGACATGTCCCAGCCAACCTGGTTTGTGTTTAGAAGGTTGCTTTGAAGCATACCATACTAAATTCGATTTTTAGTTGTTTTATTCTGGTTAATAGTTTTTTTATGGATTTTTAGACTGTATGTAGGTTAGGTTAGGTTTTGTTCCGTGCCCTAGGGTCATCCTGGTTTGGAATACCCTGCTCTGCAACACCCCCCAGATCTATAGTAACAGAATACATCTCCACATCTGGGTGAAGGTAAGTGGCCAGACCTGGAATATTTTAGGCTATTTGCATATACTTTCTCTAGTTAAAAATTCAGTTAGATAATTGCATTTTCTTGTCCCTGTGTTTTTTTATTTTTGGTACTTGCGAAGCCAAAAGATGATGGAGGAAATGGTGAAGGAGGAGCCGCTGGATACTTGTGATAGATGATGAAAACATGGGGCCCTTCATTAGGATTTCAGTGTTTACTGATGTTCACAATCTATCAGCACAAGGCTAATCCTCCCATGACTAATCCTAGCAGAACCTATTAGTACCATTATTGAGATTATTTTGCATTGCTTTTTCAGATGTTTATTCTGTGCTATTTGTCTAGCGGTCTGTGTCCACATATGCATGTTATGTATTGTTCTGTTCCAGGGACCCTGCGGTTTCAGATTTATTGAGTTATTTCTTGTTTGCATATTGATATATTAGGAAAACTTTCTTGTATGCTGCATATTTATTAATATTTTTTAGGGAAATCCGTTGCAAACTATGAACACCTCAAGGTTTTTCATCCATAAAAAGGTTCCCACAACAAAAAACCAAGCACGCCTAGAAACCTTGAGGTATGTACTTTCCAAAAATATATAGTTTGTGGGGGGTATTTCAAATGTAAAGGGTTGTAAATTTGGAAAAACTGCAAGGTGCGCACTTTGTGTGCGCAGCTGATTTTTGCCAGTAAAATGACCCTCAAGTGCACACTTGACTTTGGGGTGTTTGGCAACTCTACCCTTCAAAGTACCTATGCATGTGGGGTATAATTTTGTTCAGCAGATGTTGTGCTTTCAGATTTACTGTGTTACTTCTTGCTTGCTTATTGTTTTTATCAGAAAATATGGTTTTGAATCTGCTTTTTGTTTGTTTTTTTAGGGAAATCCTTTGAAACCAGAGGTTCTGCCAATGAATAGAGTCCAAATGAATGTACCCACGCCAACAAGCCCAGTAGGCTTAGAAACCTTGAGGTATGTACTTTCCAAAAATATATAGTTTGTGGGGGGTATTTCAAATGTAAAGGGTTGTAAATTTGGAAAAACTGCAAGGTGCGCACTTTGTGTGCGCAGCTGATTTTTGCCAGTAAAATGAGCCTCAAGTGCCCACTTGACTTTGGGGTGTTTGGCAACTCTACCCTTCAAAGTACCTATGCATGTGGGGTATTATTTTGTTCAGCAGATGTTGTGCTTTCAGATTTACTGTGTTACTTCTTGCTTGCTTATTGTTTTTATCAGAAAATACGGTTTTGAATCTGCTTTTTGTTTGTTTTTTTAGGGAAATCCTTTGAAACCAGAGGTTCTGCCAATGAATAGAGTCCAAATGAATGTACCCACGCCAACAAGCCCAGTAGGCTTAGAAACCTTGTGGTATGTACTTTCCAAAAATATATAGTTTGTAGGGGGTATTTCAAATGTAAAGGGTTGTAAATTTGGAAAAACTGCAAGGTGCGCACTTTGTGTGCGCAGCTGATTTTTGCCAGTAAAATGACCCTCAAGTGCACACTTGACTTTGGGGTGTTTGGCAACTCTACCCTTCAAAGTACCTATGCATGTGGGGTATTATTTTGTTCAGCAGATGTTGTGCTTTCAGATTTACTGTGTTACTTCTTGCTTGCTTATTGTTTTTATCAGAAAATATGGTTTTGAATCTGCTTTTTGTTTGTTTTTTTAGGGAAATCCTTTGAAACCAGAGGTTCTGCCAATGAATAGAGTCCAAATGAATGTACCCACGCCAACAAGCCCAGTAGGCTTAGAAACCTTGAGGTATGTACTTTCCAAAAATATATAGTTTGTGGGGGGTATTTCAAATGTAATGGGTTGTAAATTTGGAAAAACTGCAAGGTGCGCACTTTGTGTGCGCAGCTGATTTTTGCCAGTAAAATGACCCTCAAGTGCACACTTGACTTTGAGGTGTTTGGCAACTCTACCCTTCAAAGTACCTATGCATGTGGGATATTATTTTGTTCAGCAGATGTTGTGCTTTCAGATTTACTGTGTTACTTCTTGCTTGCTTATTGTTTTTATAGGAAAATATGGTTTTGAATCTGCTTTTTGCTTTTTTTTTTAGGGAAATCCTTTGGAACCAGAGATTCTGCCAATGAATAGAGTCCAAACCAATGCACCCAACAAGCCTAGTATGCTTAGAAACCTTGAATTGTGCACTTTCCAAAAATATATAGTTTGTGGGGGGTATTTCAAATGTAAAGGGTTGCATTTTTTGAAAAACTGCGAGGAGCGCATAGTATTTGTATTTTATCTGAAAATCTCCTCTAGCGCTCTTTGCAGTTTCTGGGGTCTCCTGGGCAGGAAAGGGTGTCTACTAATACATGTGTGGTACCTTTGTAACTGGGAGAAATGGGGCTTTTACCCTCAATATGTTTTTATTGTAAAACTTTTATTTTTGATTAAAGAAAAACACTGCAAAATGTAAAAACGTGTGTATTTTTAATTTTCTTTCACATATTTTGCCCAAAATAATTAGGATAAGACAACAAAATTGATAAACAAGACGTATGCTCTTAAAGCCCAGATTCTGCTGAAAAAAAACGATATGTAATTTTTATGGGAAGTCCCAGAAAATCCCTTCAAAAATTACAGTTGAACATGGGGAGCGCAAAATAGTGAAAAATGCTCTGGCAACAGAGCGTGACAAAATCTCCAGGTGGGCTGGCACTTAAAGGGTTAAAAATATATTCTTATTACTTAAAAAGAGCAATACAAATGGATAAGACAAACTATAATAATTTTTTTTATGTGCAAAATATCAAAGAAATACCCAGCAATATTAATTGCTCACAATTAGGGATGAGCGAATCGATCCGGATGAACCCGGATTCGATCCGAATTTCATGAAAAATTCGATTCGGATCGAATCCGAATTTCCCCGGGCTTCGATCGCTCAAAGTTTTTCTTTAACATCCATTCATTTACATTACAGGCATTCTAAGATGGCGGACGGGACATGTCCAGACATCTACCCCGCTCCAGTGCATGCTGGGGCAGTCACATGCAGCCTATCAGCAGCCAGCAAGCCTGGTGACGTCACAACGCTATATAAGGCGGCGGACACCTTGCTTTTGTTCATTTCTCTATTGCATTCGTGAGAGACAGGACACTGCTGTATTCAGGGAGGGACAGTTAGAGAGCCAGGGACAGCCAGGGACAGGCAGGAGACAGGCAGGAGACAGGCAGGAGACAGGCAGGAAGTCAGCGAGAAGCAGGGAAAGTTAGGAAAAATCGGAGGCAGTAACATGGAGATTTTTTTTTTTTTCATCCAGCCTGAGTGTTACTGGCTGGCTGACTGGCTTTGTTAGCTGTTTCAGGCTGCTTATACACTTTTGACGTGCATATATACTGAACTGATCTCAAGTCTGCTGTGGGAACATTACCATTTTGTAAGATCTCATTAGCCTCTGTATTTCCTCTAAGCTGCACACTTATTTAAAGTAATTTGGCCTGTTGCAGCCTGCTTAGACACTTTTGCTGTGCATATATACTGATCTCAAGTCTGCTGTGGGGGCATCCCATTCTGTAACATCCCATTAGCCTCTGTATTTCCTCTAAGCTGCACACTTATTTAAAGTAATTTGGCCTGTTGGAGCCTGCTTAGACACTTTTACTGTGCATATATACTGATCTCAGGTCTGCTGTGGGGGCATCCCATTTTGTAACATCCCATTAGCCTCTGAATTTCCTCTAAGCTGCACACTTATTTAAAGTAATTTGGCCTCTTGGAGCCTGCTTATCCACTGTTGCTGTGCATATATACTGTTCTAAAGCCTGCTTGGGGGTATCCCACTCTATAACATACCATACCCCTCTTGATCTTCACTAAGCTGCACACTTATTTAAAGTAATTTGGCCTGTTGGAGCCTGCTTATAAACTGTTGCTGTGCATATATACTGTTCTAAAGCCTGCTTGGGGGTATCCCATTCTGTAACATCCCATTAGCCTCTGTATTTCCTATAAGCTGCACACTTATTTAAAGTGATTTGGCCTGTTGCAGCCTGCTTAGACACTTTTGCTGTGCATATATACTGATCTCAAGTCTGCTGTGGGGGCATCCCATTCTGTAACATCCCATTAGCCTCTGTATTTCCTCTAAGCTGCACACTTATTTAAAGTAATTTGGCCTCTTGGAGCTTGCTTATCCACTATTGCTGTGCATATATACTGTTCTAAAGCCTGCTTGGGGGTATCCCACTCTATAACATACCATACCCCTCTTGATCTTCACTAAGCTGCACACTTATTTAAAGTAATTTGGCCTGTTGGAGCCTGCTTATAAACTGTTGCTGTGCATATATACTGTTCTAAAGCCTGCTTGGGGGTATCCCATTCTGTAACATCCCATTAGCCTCTGTATTTCCTATAAGCTGCACACTTATTTAAAGTGATTTGGCCTGTTGCAGCCTGCTTAGACACTTTTGCTGTGCATATATACTGATCTCAAGTCTGCTGTGGGGGCATCCCATTCTGTAACATCCCATTAGAATCTGTATTTCCTCTAAGCTGCACACTTATTTAAAGAAATTTGGCCTGTTGCAGCCTGCTTAGACACTTTTACTGTGCATATATACTGATCTCAAGTCTGCTGTGGGGGCATCCCATTTTGTAACATCCCATTAGCCTCTGTATTTCCTCTAAGCTGCACACTTATTTAAAGTAATTTTGCCTGTTGGAGCCTGCTTAGACACTTTTACTGTGCATATATACTGATCTCAGGTCTGCTGTAGGGGCATCCCATTCTGTAACATACCATACCCCTCTTGATCTTCACTAAGCTGCACACTTATTTAAAGTAATTTGGCCTGTTGGAGCCTGCTTATCCACTGTTGCTGTGCATATATACTGTTCTAAAGCCTGCTTGGGGGTATCCCACTCTATAACATACCATACCCCTCTTGATCTTCACTAAGCTGCACACTTATTTAAAGTAATTTGGCCTGTTGGAGCCTGCTTAGACACTTTTACTGTGCATATATACTGATCTCAGGTCTGCTGTGGGGGCATCCCATTTTGTAACATCCCATTAGCCTCTGTATTTCCTCTAAGCTGCACACTTATTTAAAGTAATTTGGCCTGTTGGAGCCTGCTTATCCACTGTTGCTGTGCATATATACTGTTCTAAAGCCTGCTTGGGGGTATCTCACTCTATAACATACCATACCCCTCTTGATCTTCACTAAGCTGCACACTTATTTAAAGTAATTTTGCCTGTTGGAGCCTGCTTATCCACTGTTGCTGTGCATATATACTGATCTCAGGTCTGCTGTGGGGGCATCCCATTCTGTAACATACCATACCCCTCTTGATCTTCACTAAGCTGCACACTTATTTAAAGTAATTTGGCCTGTTGGAGCCTGCTTATCCACTGTTGCTGTGCATATATACTGTTCTAAAGCCTGCTTGGGGGTATTCCACTCTATAACATACCATACCCCTCTTGATCTTCACTAAGCTGCACACTTATTTAAAGTAATTTGGCCTGTTGGAGCCTGCTTATCCACTGTTGCTGTGCATATATACACCCGGCTCCCAAGTGCGATCGGCTTCATCGTCATCATCATCATCACCGAGTTGTGGCTGTACGTCACTGATGTTCGTGGATTCGTCAACAGTGTCTGGCGCAGGAGCTGGAACGCTCGCAGTACCCACGACACTGTCCACATCACTATTTGTCTGCCTAGCTAGAGAAGCCACCTCCATTTCTTGGCTGGGCAGTAGCTGCTGACTGTCCTCTATCTGATGGTCCTCCTCACTAAAGAGTGGAGCTGAACCCAAAGCATAGGATACGTCGCTGGGGGAGGGAACGGCGTAGGCCAGAGGCAATGGGAGGACAGGGACTGCTCTCGGGGCATGCCAACTCAGGGTTGTGTCAGAGGAACCTACCGACCCTAGACTGGGGGTCTCAGACGTAAGTTGTGATGATGTTGTTGATGAGCGCGTCAACCAATCTACCACGGCAGATGCGTTACTGGTGGAGACCCGACCGCTAGCAGATACTGGCAGATTAGGTCTCTCAGCGTGACTCCTGCTGCTACTGGCCCCCAGTCTGATGCGAGCTCTGCGGAATCTTGGCCTCTGCCACTCCTCTTTTCACTTCCAGGCACTTGTCTGCCCGACATAGTCTAACTGGCGTGGTAGTAGGTGATATTTAAAGAACCCCCGGGCAGCGGTGGGTCTATATGAAACAGAATATAATGCACACCAAAAGTGAGCAGTAACACTCAGCCTCCAACAGGCCTGCTTAGTGTAAATAAGAGAGCTGCTTAGTGTAAATAAAGAGGGGTATGGTATGTTACAGAATGGGATGCCCCAACAGAAGTGCACCTGGCAGGCAGCAGTAAGTCTATGCCCAGCAAAAGTGTCTTTATCAGGCCTAATTTCAATTATAATAAGTGCAAATGGTTATATGGTCTTAAACAGAGGCTGCTGTAGTCACAGAATGGGATGCCCCAAAAAAGAAGTGGACCTGGCAGGGTCAAGAAGTGCTATGCCCAGCAAAAGTGTCTTTATCAGGCCTAATTTCAATTATAATAAGTGCAAATGGTTATATGGTCTTAAACAGAGGCTGCTGTAGTCACAGAATGGGATGCCCCAAAAAAGAAGTGGACCTGGCAGGGTCCAGAAGTGCTATGCCCAGCAAAAGTGTCTTTATCAGGCCTAATTTCAATTATAATAAGTGCAAATGGTTATATGGTCTTAAACAGAGGCTGCTGTAGTCACAGAATGGGATGCCCCAAAAAAGAAGTGGACCTGGCAGGGTCCAGAAGTGCTAGGCCCAGCAAAAGTGTCTTTATCAGGCCTAATTTCAATTATAATAAGTGCAAATGGTTATATGGTCTTAAACAGAGGCTGCTGTAGTCACAGAATGGGATGCCCTAAAAACCAGCAGTAAGTACACCTGGCAGGGACAAGTAGTGCTATGCCCAGCAAAAGTGTCTTTATCAGGCCTAATTTCAATTATAATAAGTGCAAATGGTTATATGGTCTTAAACAGAGGCTGCTGTAGTCACAGAATGGGATGCCCCAAAAAAGAAGTGGACCTGGCAGGGTCCAGAAGTGCTATGCCCAGCAAAAGTGTCTTTATCAGGCCTAATTTCAATTATAATAAGTGCAAATGGTTATATGGTCTTAAACAGAGGCTGCTGTAGTCACAGAATGGGATGCCCCAAAAAAGAAGTGGACCTGGCAGGGTCCAGAAGTGCTATGCCCAGCAAAAGTGTCTTTATCAGGCCTAATTTCAATTATAATAAGTGCAAATGGTTATATGGTCTTAAACAGAGGCTGCTGTAGTCACAGAATGGGATGCCCTAAAAACCAACAGTAAGTACACCTGGCAGGGACAAGTAGTGCTATGCCCAGCAAAAGTGTCTTTATCAGGCCTAATTTCAATTATAATAAGTGCAAATGGTTATATGGTCTTAAACAGAGGCTGCTGTAGTCACAGAATGGGATGCCCCAAAAAAGAAGTGGACCTGGCAGGGTCCAGAAGTGCTATGCCCAGCAAAAGTGTCTTTATCAGGCCTAATTTCAATTATAATAAGTGCAAATGGTTATATGGTCTTAAACAGAGGCTGCTGTAGTCACAGAATGGGATGCCCCAAAAAAGAAGTGGACCTGGCAGGGTCCAGAAGTGCTATGCCCAGCAAAAGTGTCTTTATCAGGCCTAATTTTAATTATAATAAGTGCAAATGGTTATATGGTCTTAAACAGAGGCTGCTGTAGTCACAGAATGGGATGCCCCAAAAAAGAAGTAGACCTGGCAGGGTCCAGAAGTGCTATGCCCAGCAAAAGTGTCTTTATCAGGCCTAATTTCAATTATAATAAGTGCAAATGGTTATATGGTCTTAAACAGAGGCTGCTGTAGTCACAGAATGGGATGCCCTAAAGACCAGCAGTAAGTACACCTGGCAGGGACAAGTAGTGCTATGCCCAGCAAAAGTGTCTTTATCAGGCCTAATTTCAATTATAATAAGTGCAAATGGTTATATGGTCTTAAACAGAGGCTGCTGTAGTCACAGAATGGGATGCCCCAAAAAAGAAGTGGACCTGGCAGGGTCCAGAAGTGCTATGCCCAGCAAAAGTGTCTTTATCAGGCCTAATTTCAATTATAATAAGTGCAAATGGTTATATGGTCTTAAACAGAGGCTGCTGTAGTCACAGAATGGGATGCCCCAAAAAAGAAGTGGACCTGGCAGGGTCCAGAAGTGCTATGCCCAGCAAAAGTGTATTTATCAGGCCTAATTTCAATTATAATAAGTGCAAATGGTTATATGGTCTTAAACAGAGGCTGCTGTAGTCACAGAATGGGATGCCCCAAAAAAGAAGTGGACCTGGCAGGGTCCAGAAGTGCTATGCCCAGCAAAAGTGTCTTTATCAGGCCTAATTTCAATTATAATAAGTGCAAATGGTTATATGGTCTTAAACAGAGGCTGCTGTAGTCACAGAATGGGATGCCCCAAAAAAGAAGTGGACCTGGCAGGGTCCAGAAGTGCTATGCCCAGCAAAAGTGTCTTTATCAGGCCTAATTTCAATTATAATAAGTGCAAATGGTTATATGGTCTTAAACAGAGGCTGCTGTAGTCACAGAATGGGATGCCCCAAAAAAGAAGTGGACCTGGCAGGGTCCAGAAGTGCTAGGCCCAGCAAAAGTGTCTTTATCAGGCCTAATTTCAATTATAATAAGTGCAAATGGTTATATGGTCTTAAACAGAGGCTGCTGTAGTCACAGAATGGGATGCCCCAAAAAAGAAGTGGACCTGGCAGGGTCCAGAAGTGCTATGCCCAGCAAAAGTGTCTTTATCAGGCCTAATTTCAATTATAATAAGTGCAAATGGTTATATGGTCTTAAACAGAGGCTGCTGTAGTCACAGAATGGGATGCCCTAAAAACCAGCAGTAAGTACACCTGGCAGGGACAAGTAGTGCTATGCCCAGCAAAAGTGTCTTTATCAGGCCTAATTTCAATTATAATAAGTGCAAATGGTTATATGGTCTTAAACAGAGGCTGCTGTAGTCACAGAATGGGATGCCCCAAAAAAGAAGTTGACCTGGCAGGGTCCAGAAGTGCTATGCCCAGCAAAAGTGTCTTTATCAGGCCTAATTTCAATTATAATAAGTGCAAATGGTTATATGGTCTTAAACAGAGGCTGCTGTAGTCACAGAATGGGATGCCCCAAAAAAGAAGTGGACCTGGCAGGGTCCAGAAGTGCTATGCCCAGCAAAAGTGTCTTTATCAGGCCTAATTTCAATTATAATAAGTGCAAATGGTTATATGGTCTTAAACAGAGGCTGCTGTAGTCACAGAATGGGATGCCCTAAAAACCAGCAGTAAGTACACCTGGCAGGGACAAGTAGTGCTATGCCCAGCAAAAGTGTCTTTATCAGGCCTAATTTCAATTATAATAAGTGCAAATGGTTATATGGTCTTAAACAGAGGCTGCTGTAGTCACAGAATGGGATGCCCCAAAAAAGAAGTGGACCTGGCAGGGTCCAGAAGTGCTATGCCCAGCAAAAGTGTCTTTATCAGGCCTAATTTCAATTATAATAAGTGCAAATGGTTATATGGTCTTAAACAGAGGCTGCTGTAGTCACAGAATGGGATGCCCCAAAAAAGAAGTGGACCTGGCAGGGTCCAGAAGTGCTATGCCCAGCAAAAGTGTCTTTATCAGGCCTAATTTCAATTATAATAAGTGCAAATGGTTATATGGTCTTAAACAGAGGCTGCTGTAGTCACAGAATGGGATGCCCTAAAAACCAGCAGTAAGTACACCTGGCAGGGACAAGTAGTGCTATGCCCAGCAAAAGTGTCTTTATCAGGCCTAATTTCAATTATAATAAGTGCAAATGGTTATATGGTCTTAAACAGAGGCTGCTGTAGTCACAGAATGGGATGCCCCCAAAAAGAAATGGACCTGGCAGGGTCCAGAAGTGCTATGCCCAGCAAAAGTGTCTTTATCAGGCCTAATTTCAATTATAATAGGTGCAAATGGTTATGTTCTTAAACAGAGGCTGCTGTAGTCACAGAATGGGATGCCCCAAAAAAGAAGTGGACCTGGCAGGGTCCAGAAGTGCTATGCCCAGCAAAAGTGTCTTTATCAGGCCTAATTTCAATTATAATAATTGCAAATGGTTATATGGTCTTAAACAGAGGCTGCTGTAGTCACAGAATGGGATGCCACAAAAAAGAAGTGGACCTGGCAGGGTCCAGAAGTGCTATGCCCAGCAAAAGTGTCTTTATCAGGCCTAATTTCAATTATAATAAGTGCAAATGGTTATATGGTCTTAAACAGAGGCTGCTGTAGTCACAGAATGGGATGCCCCAAAAAAGAAGTGGACCTGGCAGGGTCCAGAAGTGCTATGCCCAGCAAAAGTGTCTTTATCAGGCCTAATTTCAATTATAATAAGTGCAAATGGTTATATGGTCTTAAACAGAGGCTGCTGTAGTCACAGAATGGGATGCCCCAAAAAAGAAGTGGACCTGGCAGGGTCCAGAAGTGCTATGCCCAGCAAAAGTGTCTTTATCAGGCCTAATTTCAATTATAATAAGTGCAAATGGTTATATGGTCTTAAACAGAGGCTGCTGTAGTCACAGAATGGGATGCCCTAAAAACCAGCAGTAAGTACACCTGGCAGGGACAAGTAGTGCTATGCCCAGCAAAAGTGTCTTTATCAGGCCTAATTTCAATTATAATAAGTGCAAATGGTTATATGGTCTTAAACAGAGGCTGCTGTAGTCACAGAATGGGATGCCCCCAAAAAGAAGTGGACCTGGCAGGGTCCAGAAGTGCTATGCCCAGCAAAAGTGTCTTTATCAGGCCTAATTTCAATTATAATAGGTGCAAATGGTTATGTTCTTAAACAGAGGCTGCTGTAGTCACAGAATGGGATGCCCCAAAAAAGAAGTGGACCTGGCAGGGTCCAGAAGTGCTATGCCCAGCAAAAGTGTCTTTATCAGGCCTAATTTCAATTATAATAATTGCAAATGGTTATATGGTCTTAAACAGAGGCTGCTGTAGTCACAGAATGGGATGCCACAAAAAAGAAGTGGACCTGGCAGGGTCCAGAAGTGCTATGCCCAGCAAAAGTGTCTTTATCAGGCCTAATTTCAATTATAATAAGTGCAAATGGTTATATGGTCTTAAACAGAGGCTGCTGTAGTCACAGAATGGGATGCCCCAAAAAAGAAGTGGACCTGGCAGGGTCCAGAAGTGCTATGCCCAGCAAAAGTGTCTTTATCAGGCCTAATTTCAATTATAATAAGTGCAAATGGTTATATGGTCTTAAACAGAGGCTGCTGTAGTCACAGAATGGGATGCCCCAAAAAAGAAGTGGACCTGGCAGGGTCCAGAAGTGCTATGCCCAGCAAAAGTGTCTTTATCAGGCCTAATTTCAATTATAATAAGTGCAAATGGTTATATGGTCTTAAACAGAGGCTGCTGTAGTCACAGAATGGGATGCCCTAAAAACCAGCAGTAAGTACACCTGGCAGGGACAAGTAGTGCTATGCCCAGCAAAAGTGTCTTTATCAGGCCTAATTTCAATTATAATAAGTGCAAATGGTTATATGGTCTTAAACAGAGGCTGCTGTAGTCACAGAATGGGATGCCCTAAAAACCAGCAGTAAGTACACCTGGCAGGGACAAGTAGTGCTATGCCCAGCAAAAGTGTCTTTATCAGGCCTAATTTCAATTATAATAAGTGCAAATGGTTATATGGTCTTAAACAGAGGCTGCTGTAGTCACAGAATGGGATGCCCCAAAAAAGAAGTGGACCTGGCAGGGTCCAGAAGTGCTATGCCCAGCAAAAGTGTCTTTATCAGGCCTAATTTCAATTATAATAAGTGCAAATGGTTATATGGTCTTAAACAGAGGCTGCTGTAGTCACAGAATGGGATGCCCCAAAAAAGAAGTGGACCTGGCAGGGTCCAGAAGTGCTATGCCCAGCAAAAGTGTCTTTATCAGGCCTAATTTCAATTATAATAAGTGCAAATGGTTATATGGTCTTAAACAGAGGCTGCTGTAGTCACAGAATGGGATGCCCTAAAAACCAGCAGTAAGTACACCTGGCAGGGACAAGTAGTGCTATGCCCAGCAAAAGTGTCTTTATCAGGCCTAATTTCAATTATAATAAGTGCAAATGGTTATATGGTCTTAAACAGAGGCTGCTGTAGTCACAGAATGGGATGCCCTAAAAACCAGCAGTAAGTACACCTGGCAGGGACAAGTAGTGCTATGCCCAGCAAAAGTGTCTTTATCAGGCCTAATTTCAATTATAATAAGTGCAAATGGTTATATGGTCTTAAACAGAGGCTGCTGTAGTCACAGAATGGGATGCCCCAAAAAAGAAGTGGACCTGGCAGGGTCCAGAAGTGCTATGCCCAGCAAAAGTGTCTTTATCAGGCCTAATTTCAATTATAATAAGTGCAAATGGTTATATGGTCTTAAACAGAGGCTGCTGTAGTCACAGAATGGGATGCCCCAAAAAAGAAGTGGACCTGGCAGGGTCCAGAAGTGCTATGCCCAGCAAAAGTGTCTTTATCAGGCTAATTTCAATTATAATAAGTGCAAATGGTTATATGGTCTTAAACAGAGGCTGGTGTAGTCACAGAATGGGATGCCTCACAGCAGACTTAAGATCAGTTCCGTATATATGCACAGTTAGTTAGTATAAGCAGCCTGAAAACGCTAACAAAGCCTGTCAGCCAGCTAGTAACACTCAGGCTGGATGAAAAAAAAAAACAAAATCTCCCTGTGACAGCCTCTGATTTTTCTACCTTTCCCTGTTTTTCGCTGACTTTCTGTCTGTCTCCTGTCTGTCTCCTGCCTGTCTCCAGCCTGTCCCTGTCTGTCCCTGCCTGTCTAACTGCCTCTCTCCCTCAGCTACACAGCGTTCTGTCTCTCACGAATGCAATAGAGAAATGAGGAAGGAAAAGCAAGATGGCCGGCCCTAAATAGCGCTGTGACGTCACCGGGCTTGCTGGCTGCTGATAGGCTGCATGTGACTGTCCCAGCATACACTGCCCCAGCTTACATGTCTGGACATGTCCCGTCCGCCATCTTAGAATGCCTGTAAATGTAAATGAATGGATGTTAAAGGAAAACTTCGAGCGATCGAATCGCGGGGAAATTCGGATTCGATCCGAATCGAATTTTTCCTGAAATTCGGATCGAATCCGGGTTCGTCCGGATCAATTCGCTCATCCCTAATACTGATCTCAGGTCTTATGTGGGGGCATCCCATTTTGTAACATCCCATTAGCCTCTGTATTTCCTCTAAGCTGCACACTTATTTAAAGTAATTTGGCCTGTTGGAGCCTGCTTAGACACTTTTACTGTGCATATATACTGATCTCAGGTCTGCTGTGGGGGCATCCCATTCTGTAACATACCATACCCCTCTTGATCTTCACTAAGCTGCACACTTATTTAAAGTAACTTGGCCTGTTGGAGCCTGCTTATCCACTGTTGCTGTGCATATATACTGTTCTAAAGCCTGCTTGGGGGTATCCCACTCTATAACATACCATACCCCCCTTGATCTTCACTAAGCTGAACACTTTTTTAAAGTAATTTGGCCTGTTGGAGCCTGCTTATCCATTGTTGCTGTCCATATATACTGTTCTAAAGCCTGCTTGGGGGTATCCCACTCTATAACATACCATACCCCTCTTGATCTTCACTAAGCTGCACACTTATTTAAAGTAATTTGGCCTGTTGGAGCCTGCTTAGACACTTTTACTGTGCATATATACTGATCTTAGGTCTGATGTGGGGGCATCCCATTTTGTAACATCCCATTAGCCTCTGTATTTCCTCTAAGCTGCACACTTATTTAAAGTAATTTGGCCTGTTGGAGCCTGCTTAGACACTTTTACTGTGCATATATACTGATCTCAGGTCTGCTGTGGGGGCCTCACATTCTGTAACATACCATACCCCTCTTGATCTTCACTAAGCTGCACACTTATTTAAAGTAATTTGGCCTGTTGGAGCCTGCTTATCCACTGTTGCTGTGCATATATACTGTTCTAAAGCCTGCTTGGGGGTATCTTATTCTGTAACATACCATACCCCTCTTGATCTTCACTAAGCTGCACACTTATTTAAAGTAATTTGGCCTGTTGGAGCCTGCTTATCCACTGTTGCTGTGCATATATACTGTTCTAAAGCCTGCTTGGGGGTATCCCACTCTATAACATGCCATACCTCTTTTGATCTTCACTAAGCTGCACACTTATTTAAAGTAATTTGGCCTGTTGGAGCCTGCTTAGACACTTTTACTGTGCATATATACTGATCTCAGGTCTGCTGTGGGGGCCTCCCATTCTGTAACATACCATACCCCTCTTGATCTTCACTAAGCTGCACACTTATTTAAAGTAATTTGGCCTGTTGGAGCCTGCTTATCCACTGTTGCTGTGCATATATACTGTTCTAAAGCCTGCTTGGGGGTATCTTATTCTGTAACATACCATACCCCTCTTGATCTTCACTAAGCTGCACACTTATTTAAAGTAATTTGGCCTGTTGGAGCCTGCTTATCCACTGTTGCTGTGCATATATACTGTTCTAAAGCCTGCTTGGGGGTATCCCACTCTATAACATGCCATACCTCTTTTGATCTTCACTAAGCTGCACACTTATTTAAAGTAATTTGGCCTGTTGGAGCCTGCTTAGACACTTTTACTGTGCATATATACTGATCTCAGGTCTGATGTGGCGTCATCCCATCCTGTAACATACCATACCTCTCTTGATCTTTAATAAGCTGCACACTTATTTAAAGTAATTTGGCCTGTTGGAGCCTGCTTATGCACTGTTGCTGTGCATATATACTGTTCTAAAGTCTGGTTGGGGGTATCCCATTCTAAAAACATACCATACCCCTCTTGATCTTCACTAAGCTGCACACTTATTTAAAGCAATTTGGCCTGTTGGAGCCTGCTTATCCACTGTTGCTGTGCATATATACTGTTCTAAAGCCTGCTTGGGGGTATCCCACTCTATAACATACCATACCCCTCTTGATCTTCACTAAGCTGCACACTTATTTAAAGTAATTTGGCCTGTTGGAGCCTGCTTAGACACTTTTACTGTGCATATATACTGATCTCAGGTCTGCTGTGGGGGCATCCCATTCTGTAACATACCATACCCCTCTTGATCTTCACTAACCTGCACACTTATTTAAAGTAATTTGTCCTGTTGGAGCCTGCTTATCCACTGTTGCTGTGCATATATACTGTTCTAAAGCCTGCTTGGGGGTATCCCACTCTATAACATACCATACCCCTCTTGATCTTCACTAAGCTGCACACTTATTTAAAGTAATTTGGCCTGTTGGAGCCTGCTTATCCATTGTTGCTGTCCATATATAATGTTCTAAAGCCTGCTTGGGGGTATCCCACTCTATAACATACCATACCCCTCTTGATCTTCACTAAGCTGCACACTTATTTAAAGTAATTTGGCCTGTTGGAGCCTGCTTAGACACTTTTACTGTGCATATATACTGATCTCAGGTCTGATGTGGGGGCATCCCATTTTGTAACATCCCATTAGCCTCTGTATTTCCTCTAAGCTGCACACTTATTTAAAGTAATTTGGCCTGTTGGAGCCTGCTTAGACACTTTTACTGTGCATATATACTGATCTCAGGTCTGCTGTGGGGGCATCCCATTCTGTAACATACCATACCCCTCTTGATCTTCACTAACCTGCACACTTATTTAAAGTAATTTGGCCTGTTGGAGCCTGCTTATCCACTGTTGCTGTGCATATATACTGTTCTAAAGCCTGCTTGGGGGTATCCCACTCTATAACATACCATACCCCTCTTGATCTTCACTAAGCTGCACACTTATTTAAAGTAATTTGGCCTGTTGGAGCCTGCTTATCCATTGTTGCTGTCCATATATACTGTTCTAAAGCCTGCTTGGGGGTATCCCACTCTATAACATACCATACCCCTCTTGATCGTCACTAAGCTGCACACTTATTTAAAGTAATTTGGCCTGTTGGAGCCTGCTTAGA
Source organism: Gastrophryne carolinensis (assembly GCA_027917425.1). Lineage (NCBI taxonomy): Eukaryota > Metazoa > Chordata > Amphibia > Anura > Microhylidae > Gastrophryne > Gastrophryne carolinensis. Next base: position 112,806,953 of record CM051238.1, on the reverse strand, counting down.
CACTTTTACTGTGCATATATACTGATCTCAGGTCTGATGTGGGGGCATCCCATTTTGTAACATCCCATTAGCCTCTGTATTTCCTCTAAGCTGCACACTTATTTAAAGTAATTTGGCCTGTTGGAGCCTGCTTAGACACTTTTACTGTGCATATATACTGATCTCAGGTCTGCTGTGGGGGCCTCCCATTCTGTAACATACCATACCCCTCTTGATCTTCACTAAGCTGCACACTTATTTAAAGTAATTTGGCCTGTTGGAGCCTGCTTATCCACTGTTGCTGTGCATATATACTGTTCTAAAGCCTGCTTGGGGGTATCTTATTCTGTAACATACCATACCCCTCTTGATCTTCACTAAGCTGTACACTTATTTAAAGTAATTTGGCCTGTTGGAGCCTGCTTATCCACTGTTGCTGTGCATATATACCCATTTTGTAACATCCCATTAGCCTCTGTATTTCCTCTAAGCTGCACACTTATTTAAAGTAATTTGTCCTGTTGGAGCCTGCTTATCCACTGTTGCTGTGCATATATACTGTTCTAAAGCCTGATTGGGGGTATCTCACTCTATAACATACCATACCCCTCTTGATCTTCACTAAGCTGCACACTTATTTAAGGTAATTTTGCCTGTTGGAGCCTACTTATCCACTGTTGCTGTGCATATATACTGATCTCAGGTCTGCTGTGGGGGCATCCTATTCTGTAACATACCATACCCCTCTTGATCTTCACTAAGCTGCACACTTATTTAAAGTAATTTGGCCTGTTGGAGCCTGCTTATCCACTGTTGCTGTGCATATATACTGTTCTAAAGCCTGCTTGGGGGTATCCCACTCTATAACATATCATACCCCTCTTGATCTTCACTAAGATGCACACTTATTTAAAGTAATTTGGCCTGTTGGAGCCTGCTTAGACACTTTTACTGTGCATATATACTGATCTCAGGTCTGCTGTGGGGGCATCCCATTTTGTAACATCCCATTAGCCTCTGTATTTCCTCTAAGCTGCACACTTATTTAAAGTAATTTGGCCTGTTGGAGCCTGCTTAGACACTTTTACTGTGCATATATACTGATCTCAGGTCTGATGTGGGGGCATCCCATTCTGTAACATACCATACCCCTCTTGATCTTCACTAAGCTGCACACTTATTTAAAGTAATTTGGCGTGTTGGAGCCTGATTTTCAACTGTTGCTGTGCATATGTTCTGTTCTAAAGCCTGCTTGGGGGTATCCCACTCTATAACATACCATACCCCTCTTGATCTTCACTAAGCTGCACACTTATTTAAAGTAATTTGGCCTGTTGGAGCCTGCTTATCCACTGTTGCTGTGCATATATACTGTTCTAAAGCCTGCTTGGGGGTATCCCACTCTATAACAAACCATACCTCTCTTGATCTTCACTAAGCTGCACACTTATTTAAAGTAATTTGGCCTGTTGAAGCCTGCTTAGACACTTTTACTTTGCATATATACTGATCTCAAGTCTGCTGTGGGGGCATCCCATTTTGTAACATCCCATTAGCCTCTGTATTTCCTCTAAGCTGCACACTTATTTAAAGTAATTTGGCCTGTTGGAGCCTGCTTAGACACTTTTACTGTGCATATATACTGATCTCAGGTCTGCTGTGGGGGCATCCCATTCTGTAACATAACATACCCCTCTTGATCTTCACTAAGCTGCACACTTATTTAAAGGAATTTGGCCTGTTGGAGCCTGCTTAGACACTGTTGCTGTGCATATTTACTGTTCTAAAACCTGCTTGGGGGTATCCCATTCTGTAACATACCATACCCCTCTTGATCTTCACTAAGCTGCACACTTATTTAAAGTAATTTGGCCTGTTGGAGCCTGCTTATCCACTGTTGCTATGCATATATACTGTTCTAAAGCCTGCTTGGGGGTATCCCACTCTATAACATACCATACCCCTCTTGATCTTCACTAAGCTGCACACTTATTTAAAGTAATTTGGCCTGTTGGAGCCTGCTTAGACACTTTTACTGTGCATATATACTGATCTCAGGTCTGCTGTGGGGGCATCCCATTTTGTAACATCCCATTAGCCTCTGTATTTCCTCTAAGCTGCACACTTATTTAAAGTAATTTGGCCTGTGGGAGCCTGCTTAGACACTTTTACTGTGAATATATACTGATCTCAGGTCTGCTGTGGGGGCATCCCATTCTGTAACATACCATACCCCTCTTGATCTTCACTAAGCTGCACACTTATTTAAAGTAATTTGGCCTGTTGGAGCCTGCTTATCCACTGTTGCTGTGCATATATACTGTTCTAAAGCCTGCTTGGGGGTATCCCACTCTATAACATACCATACCCCTCTTGATCTTCACTAAGCTGCACACTTATTTAAAGTAATTTGGCCTCTTGGAGCCTGCTTATCCACTGTTGCTGTGCATATATACTGTTCTAAAGCCTGCTTGGGAGTATCCCACTCTATAACATACCATACCCCTCTTGATCTTCACTAAGCTGCACACTTATTTAAAGTAATTTGGCCTGTTGGAGCCTGCTTAGACACTTTTACTGTGCATATATACTGATCTCAGGTCTGATGTGGTGGGCATCCCATTTTGTAACATCCCATTAGCCTCTGTATTTCCTCTAAGCTGCACACTTATTTAAAGTAATTTGGCCTGTTGGAGCCTGCTTAGACACTTTTACTGTGCATTTATACTGATCTCAGGTCTGCTGTGGGGGCCTCCCATTCTGTAACATACCATACCCCTCTTGATCTTCACTAAGCTGCACACTTATTTAAAGTAATTTGGCCTGTTGGAGCCTGCTTATCGACTGTTGCTGTGCATATATACTGTTCTAAAGCCTGCTTGGGGGTATCCCACTCTATAACATACCATACCCCTCTTAATCTTCACTAAGCTGCACACTTATTTAAAGTAATTTGGCCTGTTGGAGCCTGCTTAGACACTTTTACTGTGCATATATACTGATCTCAGGTCTGCTGTGGGGGCATCCCATTTTGTAACATCCCATTAGCCTCTGTATTTCCTCTAAGCTGCACACTTATTTAAAGTAATTTGTCCTGTTGGAGCCTGCTTATCCACTGTTGCTGTGCATATATACTGTTCTAAAGCCTGATTGGGGGTATCTCACTCTATAACATACCATACCCCTCTTGATCTTCACTAAGCTGCACACTTATTTAAAGTAATTTTGCCTGTTGGAGCCTGCTTATCCACTGTTGCTGTGCATATATACTGATCTCAGGTCTGCTGTGGGGGCATCCCATTCTGTAACATACCATACCCCTCTTGATCTTCACTAAGCTGCACACTTATTTAAAGTAATTTGGCCTGTTGGAGCCTGCTTATCCCCTGTTGCTGTGCATATATACTGTTCTAAAGCCTGCTTGGGGGTATCCCATTCTGTAACATACCATACCCCTCTTGATCTTCACTAAGCTGCACACTTATTTAAAGTAATTTGGCCTGTTGGAGCCTGCTTATCCACTGTTACTGTGCATATATACTGTTCTAAAACCTGCTTGGGGGTATCCCACTCTATAACATACCATACCCCTCTTGATCTTCACTAAGCTGCACACTTATTTAAAGTAATTTGGCCTGTTGGAGCCTGCTTATCCACTGTTGCTGTGCATATATACTGTTGTAAAGCCTGCTTGGGGGTATCCCACTCTATAACATATCATACCCCTCTTGATCTTCACTAAGATGCACACTTATTTAAAGTAATTTGGCCTGTTGGAGCCTGCTTAGACACTTTTACTGTGCATATATACTGATCTCAGGTCTGCTGTGGGGGCATCCCATTTTGTAACATCCCATTAGCCTCTGTATTTCCTCTAAGCTGCACACTTATTTAAAGTAATTTTGCCTGTTGGAGCCTGCTTAGACACTTTTACTGTGCATATATACTGATCTCAGGTCTGATGTGGGGGCATCCCATTCTGTAACATACCATACCCCTCTTGATCTTCACTAAGCTGCACACTTATTTAAAGTAATTTTGGCCTGTTGGAGCCTGATTATCCACTGTTGCTGTGCATATGTACTGTTCTAAAGCCTGCTTGGGGGTATCCCACTCTATAACATACCATACCCCTCTTGATCTTCACTAAGCTGCACACTTATTTAAAGTAATTTGGCCTGTTGGAGCCTGCTTATCCACTGTTGCTGTGCATATATACTGTTCTAAAGCCTGCTTGCGGGTATCCCACTCTATAACATACCATACCCCGCTTGATCTTCACTAAGCTGCACACTTATTTAAAGTAATTTGGCCTGTTGGAGCCTACTTAGACACTTTTACTGTGCATATATACTGATCTCAGGTCTGCTGTGGGGGCATCCCATTTTGTAACATCCCATTAGCCTCTGTATTTCCTCTAAGCTGCACACTTATTTAAAGTAATTTGGCCTGTTGGAGCCTGCTTAGACACTTTTACTGTGCATATATACTGATCTCAGGTCTGCTGTGGGGGCCTCCCATTCAGTAACATACCATACCCCTCTTGATCTTCACTAAGCTGCACACTTATTTAAAGTAATTTGGCCTGTTGGAGCCTGCTTAGACACTGTTGCTGTGCATATATACTGTTCTAAAGCCTGCGTGGGGGTATCCCATTCTGTAACATACCATACCCCTCTTGATCTTCACTAAGCTGCACACCTATTTAAAGTAATTTGGCCTGTTGGAGCCTGCTTATCCACTGTTGCTGTGCATATATACTGTTCTAAAGCCTGCTTGGGGGTATCCCACTCTATAACATACCATACCCCTCTTGATCTTCACTAAGCTGCACACTTATTTAAAGTAATTTGGCCTGTTGGAGCCTGCTTAGACACTTTTACTGTGCATATATACTGATCTTAGGTCTGCTGTGGGGGCATCCCACTTTGTAACATCCCATTAGCCTCTGTATTTCCTCTAAGCTGCACACTTATTTAAAGTAATTTTGCCTGTTGGAGCCTGCTTAGACACTTTTACTGTGAATATATACTGATCTCAGGTCTGCTGTGGGGGCATCCCATTCTGTAACATACCATACCCCTCTTGATCTTCACTAACCTGCACACTTATTTAAAGTAATTTGTCCTGTTGGAGCCTGCTTATCCACTGTTGCTGTGCATATATACTGTTCTAAAGCCTGCTTGGGGGTATCCCATTCTGTAACATACCATAACCCTCTTGATCTTCACTAAGCTGCACACTTATTTAAAGTAATTTGGCCTGTTGGAGCCTGCTTATCCACTGTTGCTGTGCATATATACTGTTCTAAAGCCTGCTTGGGGGTATCCCACTCTATAACATACCATACCCCTCTTGATCTTCACTAACCTGCACACTTATTTAAAGTAATTTGGCCTGTTGGAGCCTGCTTATCCACTGTTGCTGTGCATATATACTGTTCTAAAGCCTGCTTGGGGGTATCCCACTCTATAACATATCATACCCCTCTTGATCTTCACTAAGATGCACACTTATTTAAAGTAATTTGGCCTGTTGGAGCCTGCTTAGACACTTTTACTGTGCATATATACTGATCTCAGGTCTGCTGTGGGGGCATCCCATTTTGTAACATCCCATTAGCCTCTGTATTTCCTCTAAGCTGCACACTTATTTAAAGTAATTTGGCCTGTTGGAGCCTGCTTAGACACTTTTACTGTGAATATATACTGATCTCAGGTCTGCTGTGGGGGCATCCCATTCTGTAACATACCATACCCCTCTTGATCTTCACTAAGCTGCACACTTATTTAAAGTAATTTGGCCTGTTGGAGCCTGCTTATCCCCTGTTCTGTGCATATATACTGTTCTAAAGCCTGCTTGGGGGTATCCCACTCTATAACATACCATACCCCTCTTGATCTTCACTAAGCTGCACACTTATTTAAAGTAATTTGGCCTGTTGGAGCCTGCTTATCCACTGTTGCTGTGCATATATACTGTTCTAAAGCCTGCTTGGCAGTATCCCACTCTATAACATACCATACCCCTCTTGATCTTCACTAAGCTGCACACTTGTTTAAAGTAATTTGGCCTGTTGGAGCCTGCTTAGACACTTTTACTGTGCATATATACTGATCTCAGGTCTGATGTGGGGGCATCCCATTTTGTAACATCCCATTAGCCTCTGTATTTCCTCTAAGCTGCACACTTATTTAAAGTAATTTGACCTGTTGGAGCCTGCTTAGACACTTTTACTGTGCATATATACTGATCTCAGGTCTGCTGTGGTGGCCTCCCATTCTGTAACATACCATACCCCTCTTGATCTTCACTAAGCTGCACACTTATTTAAAGTAATTTGGCCTGTTGGAGCCTGCTTATCCACTGTTGCTGTGCATATATACTGTTCTAAAGCGTGCTTGGGGGTATCTCTCTCTATAACATACCATACCCCTCTTGATCTTCACTAAGCTGCACACTTATTTAAAGTAATTTGGCCTGTTGGAGCCTGCTTAGACACTTTTACTGTGCATATATACTGATCTCAGGTCTGCTGTGGGGGCATCCCATTTTGTAACATCCCATTAGCCTCTGTATTTCCTCTAAGCTGCACACTTATTTAAAGTAATTTGTCCTGTTGGAGCCTGCTTATCCACTGTTGCTGTGCATATATACTGTTCTAAAGCCTGCTTGGGGGTATCCCATTCTGTAACATACCATACCCCTCTTGATCTTCACTAAGCTGCACACTTATTTAAAGTAATTTGGCCTGTTGGAGCCTGCTTATCCACTGTTGCTGTGCATATATACTGTTCTAAAGCCTGCTTGGGGGTATCCCACTCTATAACATACCATACCCCTCTTGATCTTCACTAAGCTGCACACTTATTTAAAGTAATTTGGCCTGTTGGAGCCTTCTTAGACACTTTTACTGTGCATATATACTGATCTCATGTCTGATGTGGGGGCATCCCATTTTGTAACATCCCGTTAGCCTCTGTATTTCCTCTAAGCTGCACACTTATTTAAAGTAATTTGGCCTGTTGGAGCCTGCTTATCCACTGTTGCTGTGCATATATACTGTTCTAAAGCCTGCTTGGGGGTATCCCACTCTATAACATACCATACCCCTCTTGATCTTTACTAACCTGCACACTTATTTAAAGTAATTTGGCCTGTTGGAGCCTGATTATCCACTGTTGCTGTGCATATGTACTGTTCTAAAGCCTGCTTGGGGGTATCCCACTCTATAACATACCATACCCCTCTTGATCTTCACTAAGCTGCACACTTATTTAAAGTAATTTGGCCTGTTGGAGCCTGCTTATCCACTGTTGCTGTGCATATATACTGTTCTAAAGCCTGCTTGGGGGTATCCCACTCTATAACATACCATACCCCTCTTGATCTTCACTAAGCTGCACACTTATTTAAAGTAATTTGGCCTGTTGGAGCCTTCTTAGACACTTTTACTGTGCATATATACTGATCTCATGTCTGATGTGGGGGCATCCCATTTTGTAACATCCCGTTAGCCTCTGTATTTCCTCTAAGCTGCACACTTATTTAAAGTAATTTGGCCTGTTGGAGCCTGCTTATCCACTGTTGCTGTGCATATATACTGTTCTAAAGCCTGCTTGGGGGTATCCCACTCTATAACATACCATACCCCTCTTGATCTTCACTAAGCTGCACACTTATTTAAAGTAATTTGGCCTGTTGGAGCCTGCTTAGACACTTTTACTGTGCATATATACTGATCTCAGGTCTGCTGTGGGGGCATCCCATTCTGTAACATAACATACCCCTCTTGATCTTCACTAAGCTGCACACTTATTTAAAGTAATTTGGCCTGTTGGAGCCTGCTTATCCACTGTTGCTGTGCATATATACTGTTCTAAAGCCTGCTTGGGGGTATCCCACTCTATAACATACCATACCCCTCTTGATCTTCACTAAGCTGCACACTTATTTAAAGTAATTTGGCCTGTTGGAGCCTGCTTAGACACTTTTACTGTGCATATATACTGATCTCAGGTCTGCTGTGGGGGCATCCCATTTTGTAACATCCCATTAGCCTCTGTATTTCCTCTAAGCTGCACACTTATTTAAAGTAATTTGGCCTGTTGGAGCCTGCTTAGACACTTTTACTGTGCATATATACTGATCTCAGGTCTGCTGTGGGGGCCTCCCATTCTGTAACATACCATACCCCTCTTGATCTTCACTAAGCTGCACACTTATTTAAAGTAATTTGGCCTGTTGGAGCCTGCTTATCCACTGTTGCTGTGCATATATACTGTTCTAAAGCCTGCTTGGGGGTATCCCACTCTATAACATACCATACCTCTCTTGATCTTCACTAAGCTGCACACTTATTTAAAGTAATTTGGCCTGTTGGAGCCTGCTTAGACACTTTTACTGTGCATATATACTGATCTCAGGTCTGCTGTGGGGGCATCCCATTTTGTGACATCCCATTAGCCTCTGTATTTCCTCTAAGCTGCACACTTATTTAAAGTAATTTGGCCTGTTGGAGCCTGCTTATCCACTGTTGCTGTGCATATATACTGTTCTAAAGCCTGCTTGGGGGTATCCCATTCTGTAACATACCATACCCCTCTTGATCTTCACTAAGCTGCACACTTATTTAAAGTAATTTGGCCTGTTGGAGCCTGCTTATCCACTGTTGCTGTGCATATATACTGTTCTAAAGCCTGCTTGGGGGTATCCCACTCTATAACATACCATACCTCTCTTGATCTTCACTAAGCTGCACACTTATTTAAAGTAATTTGGCCTGTTGGAGCCTGCTTAGACACTTTTACTGTGCATATATACTGATCTCAGGTCTGCTGTGGGGGCATCCCATTTTGTGACATCCCATTAGCCTCTGTATTTCCTCTAAGCTGCACACTTATTTAAAGTAATTTGGCCTGTTGGAGCCTGCTTATCCACTGTTGCTGTGCATATATACTGTTCTAAAGTCTGCTTGGGGGTATCCCACTCTATAACATACCATACCCCTCTTGATCTTCACTAAGCTGCACACTTATTTAAAGTAATTTGGCCTGTTGGAGCCTGCTTATCCACTGTTGCTGTGCATATATACTGTTCTAAAGCCTGCTTGGGGGTATCCCATTCTGTAACACAACATAACCTACCTCTCTTATTTACACTAAGCAGCTCTCTTATTTAAACTAAGCAGGCCTTTTATTTACACTAAGCAGCTCTCTTATTTAAGCTAAGCAGCTCTCTTATTTAAACTAAGCAGGCCTCTTGGAGGCTGATTGTCCACTTTTGGGTGTGCATTATATTCGGTTTCATATACAGTGGGGTATCCCAATTTGTAAGTTAACCTACCCCAACCATGTAAACTAAAGAGGCCTGTTGCAGCCTGAGTTTCTCTGCTTGCGTATGGTCTGCATTACAATCTGTCTCTTTCAATGACACTGCTGCCTGGGGTATCCCAATTTGTAAAATAACCTACCACAACCATTTAAACTAAAGGTTACGTCCTTCCAGAAGGAAAACTTATGCCGAACACTATTTTTGTTGGGGGCATTGACCTTTGCATTGATCGGCATGAAATTAAGGATTTTTTCCCAAGGCACATGCTATTTTAACCCTATCTGTTATACAACATAAGCGTTGATCAGCATCAGCTGCTTTATTAAGCTACTTCAGTTTGCACTTGTTTTTGACTGCTTTTAATAAACCAGGCCGCAGGGCACCCCAAAGCTGCACCTTGAACCCTATCTGTTATACAACATAAGCGTTGATCAGCATCAGCTGCTTTATTAAGCTACTTCAGTTTGCACTTGTTTTTGACTGCTTTTAATAAACCAGGCCGCAGGGCACCCCAAAGCTGCACCTTGCACCCTATCTGTTATACAACATAAGCGTTGATCAGCATCAGCTGCTTTATTAAGCTACTTCAGTTTGCACTTGTTTTTGACTGCTTTTAATAAACCAGGCCGCAGGGCACCCCAAAGCTGCACCTTGCACCCTATCTGTTATACAACATAAGCGTTGATCAGCATCAGCTGCTTTATTAAGCTACTTCAGTTTGCACTTGTTTTTGACTGCTTTTAATAAACCAGGCCGCAGGGCACCCCAAAGCTGCACCTTGAACCCTATTTGTTATACAACATAAGCGTTGATCAGCATCAGCTGCTTTATTAAGCTACTTCAGTTTGCACTTGTTTTTGACTGCTTTTAATAAACCAGGCCGCAGGGCACCCCAAACCTGCACCTTGCACCCTATCTGTTATACAACATAAGCGTTGATCAGCATCAGCTGCTTTATTAAGCTACTTCAGTTTGCACTTGTTTTTGACTGTTTTTAATAAACCAGGCTGCAGGGCACTCCAAAGCTGCACCTTGCACCCTATCTGTTATACAACATAAGCGTTGATCAGCATCAGCTGCTTTATTAAGCTACTTCAGTTTGCACTTGTTTTTGACTGCTTTCAATAAACCAGGCCGCAGGGCACCCCAAAGCTGCACCTTGAACCCTATCTGTTATACAACATAAGCGTTGATCAGCATCAGCTGCTTTATTAAGCTACTTCAGTTTGCACTTGTTTTTGACTGCTTTTAGTAAACCAGACCGCAGGGCACCCCAAAGCTGCACCTTGAACCCAATCTGTTATACAACATAAGCATTGATCAGCATCAGCTGCTTTATTAAGCTACTTCAGTTTGCACTTGTTTTTGACTGCTTTTAATAAACCAGGCCGCAGGGCACCCCAAAGCTGCACCTTGAACCCTATCTGTTTATACTAAATAAGCAAATACATAAAAATGTCAGGCAGACAAGTGCCAGGGCATTCAAAGAGGAGTGGCAGAGGCCAAGATTCAGCAGGCAGAGGTCGCAGCAGACTAGGGGCGAGTGGCAGCAGGAGTCACGGTGAGAGACCTGATCTGCCAGTATCTGCTAGCGGTCGTGTCTCCACCAGTAACGCATCTGCCATGGTAGATTAGTTAACAAGCTCATCAACATCATCACAAGTTACATCTGAGACCCCCAGTCTAGGGTCGGTAGGTTCCTCTGACACAACCCTGAGTTGGCATGCCCCGAGAGCAGTCCCTGTCCTCCCATTGCCTCTGTCCTATGCCGTTCCCTCCCTCAGCGATGTATCCTATGCTTTGGGTTCAGCTCCACTCTTCAGTGAGGAGGACGATCAGATAGAGGACAGTCAGCAGCTACTGCCCAGCCAAGAAATGGAGGTGGCTTCTTTAGCTAGGCAGACAAATAGTGATGTGGACAGTGTCGTGGGTGTTGCAAGCGTTCCAGCTCCTGCGCCAGACACTGTTGACGAATCCACGAACATCAGTGATGTACAGCCACAACTCGGTTATGATGATGATGATGATGAAGCTGATCGCACTTGGGAGCCGGGTGATGAAGGGGCTTCATCGTCATCATCAGGAGAAGAGGGGCGCAGGTTGTCCCGGAGTCAGCAGCTCAGGCAGCAAGGTGTTAGCAGCATGGTTGGCAGTCAGCATGGGGGCACAATTGTAAAGCCTGGAGCCAAACGGGGCCGGGGTAGAGCACCTGCTGCGCGGCAGGCTACCTTATCGGGAGGTAGTGGGGCAGGGGTTCCTGGAGTTGGCGACAATAGCAGCGAATCAGTGAGGCCTGTTGGTGGGAAAAGTGGCTACTCGGCAGTGTGGCAGTTTTTCCTGAAGCATCAGCAGGAGGGTAACATGGCCACATGCAAGATATGTAGGCAGAAGGTGAAGCGTGGCCAGGGCCCAAATGTTGGCACCACGGCCCTGCTTCAACATATGATGCGTCACCATAAAGCGACCTGGGAGAATCGAGGCTCCCAAGGGGTGGTCCAGTCTGCTTCCTCACCAAGTGGCACGCCGCTCCCAATTTCTGCCAGCCAAGGCTCCAGCACCTCAGCCGAAGGCAGCTGTGCGTCATACCCATCCTCTGTCGCTCCTGCTCCTCCTCCTCCAAGTCATGCATCCCGCCAGCAATCCATCAGCGAAGCCATGTCCAAGAGACAGCAGTATGCACCCACTCATCCTACGGCGCAGAAGCTGAATGTGCTCCTGTCCAAGTTGCTGGTGCTGCAGTCGCTCCCTTTTCAGGTGGTGGACTCTGCACCTTTCAGAGAACTGATGGCTTGTCCCGAGCCGAGGTGGAGAGTCCCAAGCTGTCATTTCTTTGCCAAGAAGGCAGTACCAGTGCTGCACACTTTTGTTGAACAGAAGGTGGGCCAGTCCTTGAGCCTGTCGGTGTGCATGGCAGCGCCGACATCTGGAGCTGTAACTACGGTCAGGGACAGTACATTGGGTGAATGTGGTCCCTTTGCAGCAGCAGCAGCAGAAACTTGGACAGGTCACGCCGCTTCGGCCTCCGCGCTCCCTGCCCGTTGGGCCTGTGACACTGTGTGACTCGGCCTCCTCATCCTCCGCTATCTCCTCACCCTCCACTGTAGGCTCAAGTCTCAGTGCCCCTCCAGTCTACCATGTGTGCAGGGCACGGAGGTGTCACGCAGTGCTTCACATGGTTTGTCTTGGCGAAAGGAGTCACACAGGGGAGGAACTGCTTAAATTTATTCATCAGGAAATCCAATCATGGCTTACTCCAAGAAAACTTAAAATGGGAATCATGGTTACCGACAATGGGAAGAACATTTTGTCTGCGCTGCGCCAAGGAAGCCTGACCCATGCCCCCTGCATGGCTCACATCTTCAATCTGGTTGTCAAGCGGTTTCTGAAGTGTTCCCCCCATCTGCAAGACATCCTAACAACTTCAAGGAAACTTTGCATGCACTTCAGCCACTGATACACCGCCAAACACACCCTTCTTGAGCTACAGCGTCAGAACGGTATCCCCCAACATAGTCTGATTTGCGATGTTTCCACCCATTGGAATTCCACCCTTCACATGTTGGACCGATTATATGAACAGAGAAAAGCCATCACGGATTTCCTGATGATCCAAGCGGATAGGGGGACTCCCCTGTGCAACTTCAATGTCAACCAGTGGCTGCTCATACGTGACACCTGCCGTTTGCTCAGGCCCTTTGAGGAAGCCACTTTATTTGTCAGTCGGCAGGATTACTGGATGAACGACGGGATTCCACTGCTTCATGAACTACAGCACATGTTGGAAACTATGGCTGGTCAGGGCACTGGAGACATGGCGTCTACATCTTACGGCCACATGAACCCCGTTGGAGCTGAACTGGAGGAGGAGGAGGAAGAGGAGGAGGAGTTGCCTAGCGAAACACAGTTTAGGCTTGGCGAAATGGCTGGTTTATCTAGTCAGCGGACAGAAGAGGAGGAGCAGGAGCAGCCAGAGGAGCTAGAGGGTTTTGAGGAAGGCGAGACAGAGGACCCGGACACACCGTGGCAGTATGCAGTGGAGATGGAGACAGGTAGTCCATCCGAGTCACTTGCACAAATGGCAGGAAGCATGCTCACGTGCTTGCGTAGTGACCCCAGAATTGTTTCCATTTGTCGGCGGGATGACTTCTGGCTGTCCACCTTATTGGACCCTCGCTTCTGGCACAAAATGGGGGCATTTTTTAAACCCACCGAGAGGGAGGACAAACTCAACTACTACAAAGACATTCTACGTAGGCAGTTGGCCGATGCCTATCTGCGCCATGGTCCATACTCTCGCAGGTCTCACTCGAGGGGACCTCTGCGCTCACCTTCCACTGCCATGGCTGCTGGGGGGGTTGGCAGGAGCAGCAGCAGCAGCTCCATCAGCAGCAGCCTCAGTCTTCAGTCGCTAATGAGTAGCTTTCTACACCCGCATAGTGAGGCTACTCATGAGCAGCAGGAAGACCTGGAGCAGGACCTGAACCAGCAGGTCATGTCATACTTTGACATGACCATGCCAACACACCTTGAGGATCCGCTGGACTTCTGGGCAGCCAAACTTGATTTGTGGCCGCAACTAGCAGAGTTTGCCTTGGAAAAGCTGTCCTGCCCGGCAAGTAGCGTGCCATCTGAGCGGGTGTTTAGTGCGGCGGGGCCATAGTTACGGCGAGGAGAACTCGTCTGTCAACTAAAAATGTGGAGAGACTCACCTTTGTCAAAATGAATCAGGGATGGATCAGCCAGGATTTCCACCCACCAATGCCTGATGCATGCGACTAGATTCAGCATGGTGCCACGTTTTACACTTTCCAAATGGTGCAAAACATATTTATGTCTTTAGGCCAATTTTTGGGCTCCTGCTGATGCCAACTTCAGGGTGTGCCTTCCAACCAATTTTTGGCCCCCTGCTGATGCCAACCTCAGGGTGTGCCTTTCAGCCAATGTTTGGCCTCCTGCTGCTGCTGCTTGCAACTCCAGGGCAGGGGCGGGCTGGCCATAGGGCATACCGGGCAAAATCCCGGTAGGCCGGTGCCAGGGAGGGCCACAAGTCGCAGTGTTCCCTGTAAGATGCGCGGGAGCGCGGCCGCGCACGTTGTGCAGCTGTCATTTTTTTTTTTACATTGGTGGCTCAGTGGAACCAAAAACTCATCTCTTGTTTCCCCCCACTGCGGAGGACAGCCCAGAGCACAGCACAGCAGAGGGCAGCACTTCCGTTTCCTGTCATGCTGGCCGGCCAGCGCGGGGAGAGGATGACGTGATTACACGGAGAGAAAGTGTGATTGATGGCTGGAGCAGAGGTCGGTGAGTGGGGAGGGGGGAGAGAGAGAGTCTGAGTGTGAGTGTGTGTGTTGCAGCCATAGCCCGAGGAGAGGAAGGGGGAGGGAGAGAGAGATGTGTGTGTGTCTCACCCACGAGGACAAGTTAGCAGCCTGCAGACACCATGAAGGAGAGAAGAACTCAACAACAGAAAGGATTCTCCAACTTGGCAGTGAAGTGGCTCCAGGTGAGTCCATGCTGTTGCTGTACTGTGTTCCAATACACCTCAAACTAAATGCTAATACTAATTAATGGTGCAATGTGTTTCTCTTAACCCACCCTGCCCTGCCCTGCCCATCTACCCACCTGCTCTGCCCATCTACTCACCCTGCCCATCTACCCACCTGCTCTGCCCATCTGCCCACCCTGCCCATCTACCCACCTGCTCTGCCCATCTACCCACCCTGCCCATCTTCCCACCCTGCCCTGCCCATCTTCCCACCCTGCCCTGCCCATCTTCCCACCCTGCCCTGCCCATCTACCCACCCTGCCCATCTACCCACCCTGCTCATCTACCCACCTGCTCTGCCCATCTACCCACCCTGCCCATCTACCCACCCTGCTCTGCCCATCTACCCACCTGCTCTGCCCATCTACCCACCTGCTCTGCCCATCTACCCACCCTGCCCTGCCCATCTACCCACCCTGCCCATCTACCCACCTGCTCTGCCCATCTACCCACCCTGCTCTGCCCATCTACCCACCCTGCTCTGCCCATCTACCCACCCGCTCTGCCCATCTACCCACCCGCTCTGTCCATCTACCCACCTGCTCATCTACCCACCCTGCCCATCTACCCACCCTGCCCTGCCCATCTACCCACCTGCTCTGCCCATCTACCCACCCTGCCCTGCCCATCTACCCACCTGCCCTGCCCATCTACCCACCCTGCCCTGCCCATCTACCCACCCTGCCCATCTACCCACCCTGCCCTGCCCATCTACCCACCTGCTCTGCCCATCTACCCACCTGCTCTGCCCATCTACCCACCCTGCCCATCTACCCACCCTGCCCATCTACCCACCCTGCTCTGCCCATCTACCCACCTGCTCTGCCCATCTACCCACCTGCTCTGCCCATCTAACCACCTGCTCTGCCCATCTACCCACCCTGCCCTGCCCATCTACCCACCCTGCCCATCTACCCACTCTGCCCATCTACCCACCCTGCTCTGCCCATCTACCCACCCTGCTCTGCCCATCTACCCACCTGCTCTGCCCATCTACCCACCTGCTCTGCCCATCTACCCACCCTGCCCATCTACCCACCTGCTCTGCCCATCTACCCACCCTGCCCATCTACCCACCTGCTCTGCCCATCTACCCACCCTGCCCATCTACCCACCTGCTCTGCCCATCTACCCACCCTGCCCATCTACCCACCTGCTCTGCCCATCTTCCCACCCTGCCCTGCCCATCTTCCCACCCTGCCCTGCCCATCTACCCACCCTGCCCATCTACCCACCCTGCTCATCTACCCACCTGCTCTGCCCATCTACCCACCCTGCCCATCTACCCACCCTGCTCTGCCCATCTACCCACCTGCTCTGCCCATCTACCCACCTGCTCTGCCCATCTACCCACCCTGCCCTGCCCATCTACCCACCCTGCCCATCTACCCACCTGCTCTGCCCATCTACCCACCTGCTCTGCCCATCTACCCACCCTGCTCTGCCCATCTACCCACCCGCTCTGCCCATCTACCCACCCGCTCTGTCCATCTACCCACCTGCTCATCTACCCACCCTGCCCATCTACCCACCCTGCCCTGCCCATCTACCCACCTGCTCTGCCCATCTACCCACCCTGCCCTGCCCATCTACCCACCCTGCCCTGCCCATCTACCCACCTGCTCTGCCCATCTACCCACCTGCTCTGCCCATCTACCCACCCTGCCCATCTACCCACCCTGCCCATCTACCCACCCTGCCCATCTACCCACCCTGCTCTGCCCATCTACCCACCTGCTCTGCCCATCTACCCACCTGCTCTGCCCATCTAACCACCTGCTCTGCCCATCTACCCACCCTGCCCTGCCCATCTACCCACCCTGCCCATCTACCCACTCTGCCCATCTACCCACCCTGCTCTGCCCATCTACCCACCTGCTCTGCCCATCTACCCACCTGCTCTGCCCATCTACCCACCCTGCCCTGCCCATCTACCCACCTGCTCTGCCCATCTACCCACCTGCTCTGCCCATCTACCCACCTGCTCTGCCCATCTACCCACCCTGCCCTGCCCATCTACCCACCTGCTCTGCCCATCTACCCACCTGCTCTGCCCATCTACCCACCTGCTCATCTACCCACCTGCTCTGCCCATCTACCCACCTGCTCTGCCCATCTACCCACCTGCTCTGCCCATCTACCCACCCTGCCCTGCCCATCTACCCACCTGCTCTGCCCATCTACCCGCCCTGCCCATCTACCCACCTGCTCTGCCCATCTACCCACCTGCTCTGCCCATATACCCACCTGCTCTGCCCATCTACCCACCTGCTCATCTACCCACCTGCTCTGCCCATCTACCCACCTGCTCATCTACCCACCTGCTCTGCCCATCTACCCACCCTGCCCTGCCCATCTACCCACCTGCTCTGCCCATCTACCCGCCCTGCCCATCTACCCACCTGCTCTGCCCATCTACCCGCCCTGCCCATATACCCACCTGCTCTGCCCATCTACCCACCTGCTCATCTACCCACCTGCTCTGCCCATCTACCCACCTGCTCATCTACCCACCTGCTCTGCCCATCTACCCACCCTGCCCTGCCCATCTACCCACCTGCTCTGCCCATCTACCCGCCCTGCCCATCTACCCACCTGCTCTGCCCATCTACCCACCCTGCCCTGCCCATCTACCCACCCTGCCCATCTACCCACCTGCTCTGCCCATCTACCCACCTGCTCTGCCCATCTACCCACCTGCTCTGCCCATCTACCCACCCTGCCCTGCCCATCTACCCACCTGCTCTGCCCATCTACCCACCCTGCCCTACCCATCTACCCACCTGCTCACTCACCCACCTATTAATCCAACTGCCTAATCCACCCACCTATCTATATACCTGCCACTCACCTACCTACCTACCTACCCAGACCCTGGAACAGCAGCAGACTGGAGTGGTGTGCAGGCGGAATCAGCGGATTCTGACGTGGAGGTGGCAGTCACCCACCCACCCACCTACCTGCCCACTCGCACATCTAAATACCCACCAACCAACCCTCCTGTCAACCCGCCCCCTTTATACCCTAATAGAGTGTAATCTCTTCTCCTCCTGTATCATCCTTTATACCCTAATAGAGTGTAAGCTCTTCTCCTTCTGTAACCTCCCTTATACCCTAATAGATTGTAAGCTCTTCTCCTCCTGTATCCTCCCTTATACCCTAATAGAGTGTAAGCTCTTCTTCCTTCTGTATCCTCCCTTATACCCTAATAGAGTGTAAGCTCTTCTCCTTCTGTGTCCTCCCTTATACCCTAATAGATTGTAAGCTCTTCTCCTCCTGTATCCTCCCTTATACCCTAATAGAGTGTAAGCTCTTCTCCTTCTGTATCCTCCCTTATACCCTAATAGATTGTAAGCTCTTCTCCTTCTGTATCCTCCCTTACACCCTAATAGATTGTAAGCTCTTCTCCTTCTGTATCCTCCCTAATAGATTGTAAGCTCTTCTCCTTCTGTATCCTCCCTAATAGATTGTAAGCTCTTCTCCTTCTGTATCCTCCCTTATACCCTAATAGATTGTAAGCTCTTCTCCTCCTGTATCCTCCCTTATACCCTAATAGAGTGTTAGCTCTTCTCCTCCTGTATCCTCCCTTATACCCTAATAGACTGTAAGCTCTTCTCCTTCTGTATCCTCCCTTATACCCTAATAGATTGTAAGCTCTTCTCCTCCTGTATCCTCCCTTATACCCTAATAGAGTGTTAGCTCTTCTCCTCTTGTATCCTCCCTTATACCGTAATAGAGTGTAAGCTCTTCTCCTCCTGTATCCTCCCTTATACCCTAATAGAGTGTAAGCTCTTCTCCTCCTGTATCCTCCCTTATACCCTAATAGAGTGTAATAGAATAGGGCGGCAGCAGGGGCATTAAAAAAGTTTGCTTTCATTTGCATTGCACCAGTATTGTTATGGGGCCCCGGCAGCATGGACAATGCTGTTTTATGGGGGGGGGTTTTGTACAATTTTTACAGTTTGTGGTTGTTGATTTTCTTTTCCTTGAGTACCCCCCTGCCCGTACATGGTATGACCCAGTATCTATTGAGGACGCACAGCGCCAGGGGAGCTGGACTGTGGTGTAGCAATGTATTGTATAGACAGATGGAAGCTTCTTTACATGGCCCCTGACATCCTGATTTGGGATGCCCCGTTGTGTCAAATTCCCAGTAAAAATACCTGGCCGCTAATCAAACACATGCGTGGTTCAAACATGTGTCTGCACCAGCTAGAGGCTGCAGCCAGCTCAGCTCCACCCAGCTCTTAGCGAGGAGAACCCATGCATGAGCCAGTGGATCGCTGGTCAGGTAGGTTTTACTGGTGATCTGAGGGGGTTGCACAAAATGGGGCATCCCAAATCAGGGCGCCCCACAGAAAAGGATTAAAACTCTTTGAAGTGGACCAAAACCCAGGATTTTGACTATCCTAAGCCAGCGTCCTAAGTGCAGTGGCGCATGCGTGAGCTGCAGCCGCATCCCCAGCTACCCTCAAACGGGGAACGTGCCCGCACCGGCCATTCACAAATGCCTGGCGCGGGCATGCGCCCTGCTAGAGGGGTAGCCGGGATGCGGCCGTGGCCCGCGCATGTGGTGTTGGACCGGGAAGTAAGGTAAGTGTAGCAGGTAACCTGGGGGAGTTTCACACAGTGGGGCATCCTGATTTTGGATGCCCGGGTGGAGGTCCCGGGCCGATCCCGCTCAGATATATATATATATATATATATTAATGTGGCTTTGACTCACTTTACCGGGCCGAGCACAGTACAGAAGGGCCAGTCTGACCAAAATGTCCAGGGCCGTTTTTTGGTCCCAGTCCGCCCCTGCTCCAGGGTGTGATTCATCCAATCTTTGGGCTCCTGAAGCCAACTCCAGTGTCTCTTTAAAGTAATGATCGGGCTCCTGCTGCTGCTGCTTGAAACTCCAGGGTGTGATTCATCCAATTTTTGGGCTCCTGCTGCCAACTCCAGTGTCTCTCTCAGCCAATTTTTGGCCTCCTGCTGCTGCCGCTGCTGCTGCTGCCAACTCCAGGGTGTCTTTCAAGCAATGTTTGGGCTCCTGCTGCTGCTACCAACTCCAGGGTGTGCCTTCCAGCTAATGTATGTGCTCCTGCTGCTGTCAACTTCAGGGTGCCTTTCAGCCAATTTCTAGGTTCCTGCTGCTGCTGCTTTCAACTCCAGGGTGTGATTCATCCAATTTTTGGGCTCCTGTTGCCAACTCCAGTGTCTCTCTAAAGTAATGTTTGGGCTGCTGCTTGCAACTCCAGGGTGTGATTCATCCAATTTTTGGGCTCCTTCTGCCAACTCCAGTGTCTCTTTAAAGTAATGTTTGGGCTGCTGCTGCTGCTTGCAACTCCAGGGTGTGATTCATCCAATTTTTGGGCTCCTGAAGCCAACCCCAGTGTCTCTTTAAAGTAATGTTCAGGCTCCTGCTGCTGCTTGCAACTCCAGGGTGTGATTCATCCAATTTTTGGGCTCCTGCTGCCAACTCCAGTGTCTCTTTAAAGTAATGTCTGGGCTACTGCTGCTGCTGCTTGCAACTCCATGGTGTGATTCATCCAATTTTTGGGCTCCTGAAGCCAACCCCAGTGTCTCTTTAAAGTAATGTTCGGGCTCCTGCTGCTGCTTGCAACTCCAGGGTGTGATTCATCCAATTTTTGGGCTCCTGCTGCCAACTCCAGTGTCTCTTTAAAGTAATGTTTGGGCTACTACTGCTGCTGCTTGCAACTCCAGGGTGCGATTCAGCCAATTTTTGGCCTCCTGCTGCTCCTGCTGCTGCTGCTGCCAACTCCAGGGTGTATTTCAAGCAATGTTTGGGCTCCTGCTTATGCTGCTGCCAACTCCAGGGTGTGCCTTCCAGCTAAAGTATGTGCTCCTGCTGCTGCCAACTTCAAGGTGCCTTCCAGCCAATTTCTAGGTTCCTGCTGCTGCTGCTTGCAACTCCAGGGTGTGATTCATCCAATTTTTGGGCTCCTGCTGCCAACTCCAGTGTCTCTTTAAAGTAATGTTTGGGCTCCTGCTGCTGCTGCTGCCAACTCCAGGGTGTGATTCATCCAATTTCTGGGCTCCTGTTGCCAACTCCAGTGTCTCTCTAAAGTAATGTTTGGGCTGCTGCTGCTGCTTGCAACTCCAGGGTGTGATTCATCCAATTCTTGGGCTCCTGAAGCCAACCCCAGTATCTCTTTAAAGTAATGTTCGGGCTCCTGCTGCTGCTTGCAACTCCAGGGTGTGATTCATCCAATTTTTGGGCTCCTGCTGCCAACTCCAGTGTCTCATTAAAGTAATGTTTGGGCTCCTGCTGCTTGCAACTCCAGGGTGTGATTCATCCAATTTTTGGGCTCCTGAAGCCAACCCCAGTGTCTCTTTAAAGTAATGTTCGGGCTCCTGCTGCTGCTTGCAACTCCAGGGTGTGATTAATCCAATTTTTGGGCTCCTGCTGCAAACTCCAGTGTCTCTCTCAGCCAATTTTTGGCCTCCTGCTGCTGCTGCTGCCAACTCCAAGGTGTCTTTCAAGCAATGTTTGGGCTCCTGCTTATGCTGCTGCCAACTCCAGGGTGTGCCTTCCAGCTAATGCATGTGCTCCTGCTGCTGCCAACTTCAGGGTGCCTTTCAGCCAATTTCTAGGTTCCTGCTGCTGCTGCTGCCAACTCCAAGGTGTGTCAGTCAATTTTTGGGCTCCTGCTGCCAACTCCAGTGTCTCTTTAAAGTAATGTTTGGGCTCCTGCTGCTGCTTGCAACTCCAGGGTATGATTCATCCAATTTTTGGGCTCCTGCTGCCAACTCCAGTGTCTCTTTAAAGTAATGTTTGGGTTGCTGCTGCTGCTTGCAACTCCAGGGTGTGATTCATCCAATTTTTGGGCTCCTGACGCCAACCCCAGTGTCTCTTTAAAGTAATGTTCGGGCTCCTGCTGCTGCTGCTTGCAACTCCAGGGTGTGATTCATCCAGTTTCTGGGCTCCTGCTGCCAACTCCAGTGTCTCTTTAAAGTAATGTTTGGGCTCCTGCTGCTGCTTGCAACTCCAGGGTGTGATTCATCCAATTTTTGGGCTCCTGCTGCCAACTCCAGTGTCTCTTTCAAGCAATGTTTGGGCTCCTGCTTATGCTGCTGCCAACTCCAGGGTGTGCCTTCCAGATAATGCATGTGCTCCTGCTGCTGCCAACTTCAGGGTGCCTTCCAGCCAATTTCTAGGTTCCTGCTGCTGCTGCTGCCAACTCCAAGGTGTGTCAGTCAATTCTTGGGCTCCTGCTGCCAACTCCAGTGTCTCTTTAAAGTAATGTTTGGGCTCCTGCTGCTGCTTGCAACTCCAGGGTGTGATTCATCCAATTTTTGGGCTCCTGCTGCCAACTCCAGTGTCTCTTTAAAGTAATGTTTGGGTTGCTGCTGCTGCTTGCAACTCCAGGGTGTGATTCATCCAATTTTTTGGGCTCCTGACGCCAACCCCAGTGTCTCTTTAAAGTAATGTTCGGGCTCCTGCTGCTGCTGCTTGCAACTCCAGGGTGTGATTCATCCAATTTCTGGGCTCCTGCTGCCAACTCCAGTGTCTCTTTAAAGTAATGTTTGGGCTCCTGCTGCTGCTTGCAACTCCAGGGTGTGATTCATCCAATTTTTGGGCTCCTGCTGCCAACTCCAGTGTCTCTTTAAAGTAATGTTTGGGCTCCTGCTGCTGCTTGCAACTCCAGGGTGTGATTCATCCAATTTTTGGGCTCCTGCTGCCAACTCCAGTGTCTCTTTAAAGTAATGTTTGGGTGGCTGCTGCTGCTTGCAACTCCAGGGTGTGATTCATCCAATTTTTGGGCTCCTGACGCCAACCCCAGTGTCTCTTTAAAGTAATGTTCGGGCTCCTGCTGCTGCTTCTTGCAACTCCAGGGTGTGATTCATCCAATTTCTGGGCTCCTGCTGCCAACTCCAGTGTCTCTTTAAAGTAATGTTTGGGCTCCTGCTGCTGCTTGCAACTCCAGGGTGTGATTCATCCAATTTTTGGGCTCCTGCTGCCATCTCCAGTGTCTCTCTCAGCCAATTTTTGGCCTCCTGCTGCTGCCAACTTCAGGGTGCCTTCCAGCCAATTTCTAGGT
Source organism: Gastrophryne carolinensis (assembly GCA_027917425.1). NCBI lineage: Eukaryota > Metazoa > Chordata > Amphibia > Anura > Microhylidae > Gastrophryne > Gastrophryne carolinensis. The sequence goes on along the minus strand of CM051238.1, from coordinate 112,784,045 downwards.
TCCTGCTGCTGCTGCTGCCAACTCCAGGGTGTGTCAGTCAATTATTGTGCTCCTGCTGCCAACTTCAGTGTCTCATTCAGCCAATGTTTGGGCTCCTGCTGCTGCTTGCAACTCCAGGGTGTGATTCATCCAATTTTTGGGCTCCTGCTGCCAACTCCAGTGTCTCTTTCAAACTATGTTTGGGCTCCTGCTGCTGCTTGCAACTCCAGGGTGTGATTCATCCAATTTTGGGCTCCTGCTGCCAACTCCAGTGTCTCTTTCAGCCAATTTTTGGGCTCCTGCTGCCAACTCCAGTGTCTCTTTAAAGTAATGTTTGGGCTACTGCTGCTGCTGCTTGCAACTCCAGGGTGCGATTCATCTAATTTTTGGGCTCCTGTAGCCAACCCCAGTGTCTCTTTAAAGTAATGTTCGGGCTCCTGCTGCTGCTTGCAACTCCAGGGTGTGATTCATCCAATTTTTGGGCTCCTGCTGCCAACTCCAGTGTCTCTTTAAAGTAATGTTCGGGCTCCTGCTGCTGCTTGTCACTCCAGGGTGTGATTCATCCAATTTTTGGGCTCCTGCTGCCAACTCCAGTGTCTCTCTCAGCCAATTTTTGGCCTCCTGCTGCTCCTGCTGCTGCTGCTGCCAACTCCAGGGTGTATTTCAAGCAATGCTTGGGCTCATGCTTATGCTGCTGCCAACTCCAGGGTGTGCCTTCCAGCTAATGTATGTGCTCCTGCTGCTGCCAACTTCAAGGTGCCTTCCAGCCAATTTCTAGGTTCCTGCTACTGCTGCTTGCAACTCCAGGGTGTGATTCATCCAATTTTTGGGCTCCTGCTGCCAACCCCAGTGTCTCTTTAAAGTAATGTTTGGGCTCCTGCTGCTGCTGCTGCCAACTCCAGGGTGTGATTCATCCAATTTTTGGGCTCCTGCTGCCAACTCCAGTGTCTCTCTAAAGTAATGTTTGGGCTGCTGCTGCTGCTTGCAACTCCAGGGTGTGATTCATCCAATTTTTGGGCTCCTGCTGCCAACTCCAGTGTCTCATTAAAGTAATGTTTGGGCTCCTGCTGCTTGCAACTCCAGGGTGTGATTCATCCAATTTTTGGGCTCCTGAAGCCAACCCCAGTGTCTCTTTAAAGTAATGTTCGGGCTCCTGCTGCTGCTTGCAACTCCAGGGTGTGATTCATCCAATTTTTGGGCTCCTGCTGCCAACTCCAGTGTCTCTTTAAAGTAATGTTCGGGCTCCTGCTGCTGCTTGCAACTCCAGGGTGTGATTCATCCAATTTTTGGGCTCCTGCTGCCAACTCCAGTGTCTCTCTCAGCCAATTTTTGGCCTCCTGCTGCTGCTGCTGCCAACTCCAGGGTGTCTTTCAAGCAATGTTTGGGCTCCTGCTTATGCTGCTGCCAACTCCAGGGTGTGCCTTCCAGCTAATGCATGTGCTCCTGCTGCTGCCAACTTCAGGGTGCCTTCCAGCCAATTTCTAGGTTCCTGCTGCTGCCAACTCCAGGGTGTGTCAGTCAATTTTTGGGCTCCTGCTGCCAACTCCAGTGTCTCTTTAAAGTAATGTTTGGGCTCCTGCTGCTGCTTGCAACTCCAGGGTGTGATTCATCCAATTTTTGGGCTCCTGCTGCCAACTCCAGTGTCTCTTTAAAGTAATGTTTGGGTTGCTGCTGCTGCTTGCAACTCCAGGGTGTGATTCATCCAATTTTTGGGCTCCTGACGCCAACCCCAGTGTCTCTTTAAAGTAATGTTCGGGCTCCTGCTGCTGCTGCTTGCAACTCCAGGGTGTGATTCAGCCAATTTCTGGGCTCCTGCTGCCAACTCCAGTGTCTCTTTAAAGTAATGTTTGGGCTCCTGCTGCTGCTTGCAACTCCAGGGTGTGATTTATCCAATTTTTGGGCTCCTGCTGCCAACTCCAGTGTCTCTCTCAGCCAATTTTTGGCCTCCTGCTGCTGCTGCCAACTTCAGGGTGCCTTCCAGCCAATTTCTAGGTTCCTGCTGCTGCTGCTGCCAACTCCAGGGTGTGTCAGTCAATTATTGTGCTCCTGCTGCCAACTCCAGTGTCTCATTCAGCCAATGTTTGGGCTCCTGCTGCTGCTTGCAACTCCAGGGTGTGATTCATCCAATTTTTGGGCTCCTGCTGCCAACTCCAGTGTCTCTTTCAAACTATGTTTGGGCTCCTGCTGCTGCTTGCAACTCCAGGGTGTGATTCATCCAATTTTGGGCTCCTGCTGCCAACTCCAGTGTCTCTTTCAGCCAATGTTTGGTCTCCTGCTGCCAACTCCAGTGTCTCTTTAAAGTAATGTTTGGGCTCCTGCTGCTGCTGCTTGCAACTCCAGAGTGTGATTCCTCCAATTTTTGGGCTCCAGCTGCCAACTCCAGTGTCTCTTTAAAGTAATGTTTGGGCTGCTGCTGCTGCTTGCCAACTCCAGGGTGTGATTCATCCAATTTTTGGGCTCCTGAAGCCAACCCCAGTGTCTCTTTAAAGTAATGTTCGGGCTCCTGCTGCTGCTGCTTGCAACTCCAGGGTGTGATTCATCCAATTTTTGGGCTCCTGCTGCCAACTCCAGTGTCTCTTTAAAGTAATGTTTGGGCTCCTGCTGCTGCTGCTGCTTGCAACTCCAGGGTGTGATTCATCCAATTTTTGGGCTCCTGCTGCCAACTCCAATGTCTCTTTCAAGCTATGTTTGGGCTCCTGCTAATGCTTGCAACTCCAGGGTGTGATTCATCCAATTTTGGGCTCCTGCTGCCAACTCCAGTGTCTCTTTCAGCCAATGTTTGGGCTGCTGCTGCTGCTTGCAACTCCGGGGTGTGATTCATCCAATCTTTGGGCTCCTGCAGCCAACTCCAGTGTCTCTTTCAAGCTATGTTTGTTCTCCTGCTGCTGCTGCTGCTTGCAACTCCAGGGTGTGATTCATCCAATTTTTGGCCTCCTGCAGCCAACTACAGTGTCTCTTTAAAGCAATGTTCGTGCTCCTGCTGCTGCTTGCAACTCCAGGGTGTGATTCATCCAATTTTGGGCTCCTGCTGCCAACTCCAGTGTCTCTTTCAGCCAATGTTTGGGCTGCTGCTGCTGCTTGCAACTCCGGGGTGTGATTCATCCAATCTTTGGGCTCCTGCAGCCAACTCCAGTGTCTCTTTCAAGCTATGTTTGTTCTCCTGCTGCTGCTGCTTGCAACTCCAGGGTGTGATTCATCCAATTTTTGGCCTCCTGCAGCCAACTACAGTGTCTCTTTAAAGCAATGTTCGTGCTCCTGCTGCTGCTTGCAACTCCAGGGTGTGATTCATCCAATTTTTGGCCTCCTGCAGCCAACTCCAGTGTCTCTTTAAAGCAATGTTTGGGCTCCTGCCCCTCATAGTGATGCCACTTCAACTCTCTGCAATTGTGCCGCTCTGCGATTCTATTAGCGATGCCTCTGATCTGCATGTGATATTTATTTACAGTATTATTTAACTAACCCAGCACGCATCCTATGCGTGTTACAGCAAGGCAGAATGGTTTACAACCCTAGTGAGGCTCTAGGAGGCTCAGAAATAGCCGTTTTTAATAGCGATTCGTCGCGAATAAATTCGGACCGAAACGAATTTTGTCGGAAAATTCGGCGAATCAGCCGAATCGAATTTTTCAAAAGTTCGCTCATCTCTGCTCACAATATATATGGTGCCCCCATGTCTACTGCTAACATGGGGCCAGACATCAAATTCAACCCATGCCCCAAATAAAGTGCAATGTGCTCTAGTGATTCTATTCAAAACACCTCTCTCCCTGAATAACTCCTTGTACTAACAGTAGGACCAGCCGAGTGAGAGACAAACAGACACACGACATGTAAACAAACTACTTACTAATCCACAGTATGTCAGCAGCAACCAAATCCCCAACCAGCACACGTCTCACCCCACCTCACCGCCGATGCATTGCGTGACGTCAAACGCGTCACTTCATCGGGGCGTATGGGGTAGGGGGTGATGGACGGTCTTTTATACTTATCTGCCTCCTCTCCCATGATGACGTCCACCGGGAGGCACAGGGGACACGTCGCGTGCACTCCGGCCGGAAGTGCGCCCGCGGCCCCCGGCAACACATGACCGCAGCTGCGGTCACATGACCCGGAAGGAAGAAGCCCTGGAGCACACTTGCGCTCCAGGGATCTCTGCAGATGGCTGCGCATGACGGCCAGCTCAGCCGTCAGAGTGTAAGCGCAGCTGATAGAGGAACAAGGAGCGGAGGGAGGTAAGTATCACGTCCAAACCCATAAAAAGGAGAAATGACAAAAATACATACAACAGTGCACAGCCTATATCTTAACCTATAATCTACCTATACATTTGGGTTGATTCAAAGAAACATGTAACAGCTTGGATTTGGGTCACGATCATCCTATTTTTCACGTCCGCTCGTGCGTTCGTATGAACTTGCGAGTGATTCTATAAGCAAATACGTTTCTATCCTAAAATATACGTCCGTTCGTATGATATCTCCCGAACTTGCCTCAGTCAGTTGTCAATCGTAAAAATCACGTTCATGTGCTCACCTGTTGCGGCGGCAGCCTGTTTTTTCTGCTGCTTCCATCGTCCACCTCTTCCAATTACTTGCGTTTGCCTCTGGTTTTCATTGGTTTTTGGCCTCTTAGATTCGTGCGTTCGTATGTTTATAAGATCTTGCGCATGCGCACCCTCAACCAGAAACTTACCTAAACCCCTTAGCGCTTGCATCCAACTTCATTTCTCGGTCCCGAAAACTTACCTAAACCCCTTAGCGCTTGCATCCTTCTTCATTTCTCGGTCCCTAAAACTTACCTAAACCCCTTAGCGCCTGCATCCAACTTCATGTTGACGACCCTAAAACTTACCTAAACCCCATAGCGCTTGCATCCAACTTCATTTCTCGGTCCCTAAAACTTACCTAAACCCCTTAGCGCCTGCATCCAACTTCATTTCTCGGTCCCTAAAACTTACCTAAACCCCTTAGCGCCTGCATCCAACTTCATTTCTCGGTCCCTAAAACTTACCTAAACCCCTTAGCGCCTGCATCCAACTTCATGTTGACGACCCTAAAACTTACCTAAACCCCTTAGCGCTTGCATCCTTCTTCATTTCTCGGTCCCTAAAACTTACCTAAACCCCTTAGCGCCTGCATGCAACTTCATGTTGACGACCCTAAAACTTACCTAAACCCCTTAGCGCCTGCATCCAACTTCATGTTGACGACCCTAAAACTTACCTAAACCCCTTAGCGCTTGCATCCTTCTTCATTTCTCGGTCCCTAAAACTTACCTAAACCCCTTAGCGCTTGCATCCTTCTTCATTTCTCGGTCCCTAAAACTTACCTAAACCCCTTAGCGCCTGCATCCAACTTCATGTTGACGACCCTAAAACTTACCTAAACCCCTTAGCGCCTGCATCCTTCTTCATTTCTCGGTCCCTAAAACTTACCTAAACCCCTTAGCGCTTGCATCCAACTTCATTTCTCGGTCCCTAAAACTTACCTAAACCCCTTAGCGCTTGCATCCTACTTCATTTCTCGGTCCCTAAAACTTACCTAAACCCCTTAGCGCTTGCATCCAACTTCATTTCTCGGTCCCTAAAACTTACCTAAACCCCTTCGCGCCTGCATCCAACTTCATTTCTCGGTCCCTAAAACTTACCTAAACCCCTTAGCGCCTGCATCCAACTTCATTTCTCGGTCCATAAAACTTACCTAAACCCCTTAGCGCTTGCATCCTTCTTCATTTCTGGGTCCCTAAAACTTACCTAAACCCCTTAGCGCTTGCATCCAACTTCATTTCTCGGTCCCTAAAACTTACCTAAACCCCTTCGCGCCTGCATCCAACTTCATTTCTCGGTCCCTAAAACTTACCTAAACCCCTTAGCGCCTGCATCCAACTTCATTTCTCGGTCCATAAAACTTACCTAAACCCCTTAGCGCTTGCATCCTTCTTCATTTCTCGGTCCCTAAAACTTACCTAAACCCCTTAGCGCTTGCATCCAACTTCATGTTGACGACCCTAAAACTTACACAAACCACATATTGTACATATGTCTATATGTTTCTAAGCGTGTTTTTTCTTGTTTGTGTAATTGTTTTTTGGTGCGCATATTAGAAAAGACACATTTAGGAAGTCTTAAAATATAATTTATTTAAATTATTTGGATTTTTTTTTTTTGTTTTCGTTTAAACATATTTTTTTTTGGGGGGTTTTGTTTAAAACATTTTTTTTTTTTTTTTTTTTGTTTACAAACACATTAAAACTTGTTTTTTTTGGTTTTACAAACAGATTGAAAATGTTTGTTTTTTGGTTTTCCAAACATAGTAAAATTTTTTTTTTTTTTTTTTAAAACATAGATAAAATGAATTTTCGTTTTTTTTAACAAAAAAAAAGAAAAATTTAAAAACAATTCTAAAATTTTAAAAACATTTAACAAAAGTAGCCAGGACCAAGGGCACTAATCCTCCTCCTCTTCTTCATCTGTTGGCCCCAACGTCGCCTGTATGGCCAGCAGCTCGGCCACCAACTCCTTGATTCTTTTTTTTTCCCAGCCAATGTTTTTGGGATCATCCCTGTAACCAATAGAGAAATAAACATAAATAGGAGTCCCAGACCGGTTTGGATGCTGGAAATAGATTTGGGGTTAATCAAATACATGTAAATGCATGACATATGTCATTCTTCCAAGGGATAAAGTTAATGCATTTCCCACAGGTAAGTCTTTAAACTCCTTAAACCGGACCTTCAACATTATTTAATGAAAACCAATAACTATTCCCAAATGATTCTGCACCAGATCAAAGTACATTTGGGAGGTTTTTTGATTACAGCGCCGCCATCTGGACTCTGAAGCATAACACTTAATGAGGAGTGGAGAGTTGGATAAAGTACAGGGGAGTAGGTTACAGTGGTGCGTTGGCAATCCAGAGCATAGCTGGGTTGAGGGAAAGGTCATCAGTCCCACAATGCATGGCAGCACCTTACTTTTTTCAATCTGTATCCCATGCTGCCTGTAAATATTGCGCATTCCATATTCCGCAATATTGGTTTTGTTCAGTCTAATAACATGCATTAGATGGCTGAAGGGTGTTTTTCCATGTTTCAAATCTGTAGGTACAGTGTGTTGGCTAATTATTATGTTCTTAATACAAGTTAGGGTCCTCTTTAAGCTAACGAAGTGCCCACATGAAAGTGTGAACTACACATTGGCTACGCCTTTAGTTATGTGTGTGTTATTAGCTAACAAAACATTAATATGAATAATGGCATGGAGACTTACGGAGTTGGTGGCCGACAGATGGCTGGTTGGGGCCAACAGGCTGCCCTTGGTCCTGGCTATGCTGTGAAGAAGTCCCTGGAGAAACATGTGACATTTGGTTAGTACTTGGATAGAGTCACTATTCCCAACATATCTGGCTCCCAGTCTGGCTGACATCACTCACCTTCGCCAGGATCAACTTCCAGCATCTCTGCTGCCTCCTCCTCCACTATCTCACCCGCACCAGAAGCTTCTACAAATACATAATAAAGGATAACTTAGTTTTTGGCCTGCCATGTATATCTTTGTGCCTATACATGAAGAGTGACATACCAGAGCCTTCCCCATGCCTGGCCAGGTATGACTCCACGCCCACGCGGTTGGGCCCCTCCTCTGTGGTAAGGTCCAGGGGCTGGTCTGAGGAGGCCACAGAGGAGGGGTAGGTCCGTCGCCCGGGAGATCCACCACCTTCACTCACAGATGCAGACTCATGCAGCACTGGTCGGCCTGTACGCCTCCGGGTGCGGCGAATTCTGAAATCCATTTCCAACACTACCAAAGAAAAGTCATTATAAATAAAGGCAGAACTTATACATTTGGAACATATACCATGCAATTGCTTTGTACTTACTTGGGAAATGGATTCCAAAAAACCTCCACACCCGGGGCATGTGCAGACGTTTCAGGTCCGACCAATGCTGCATTATCTGGGTGTGAGTGAAGGTGGTGCTAGTCACACGGTGTATCTCCGCGATGATCTCCCGGGCGATGTCCCTTTTCTCGCACACATTGGGCGCGAAGTCATACCGGCGCTGAAGCATGATCTGAAAAACATAATGGACACAGAGCTTTTACTTTTACACACAGACCCATATGTGTTGCATCACAAGTTGAGAATTTCATGTCATTAACACACACATTTAGAGTGGCAGCCATTTTTGGGGAGTGCCTTAAAGAGGACGTTGACTGTGAATGAGAGTCTGGTCTTATGTTATATGTATCACACACCATGTACATACAGATAATAGCCAACATCAAGAATCAGGCCACCTGCATCTATGGCATGTTAGGATGGTTTAAACATCCAAGATGTAGGCTTATGCTTAGGCTTTTGGACCACGTGTGTGGCTTCCCGTTGTGTTTTTATGGCTTAGGAAAACAGTGTTCCTCAAACATCCGCATCAAGGTCCGAGACACGCCAGGTTTGACAGCTAGCCCCGCTACTCCACAGGTTAATTAACTGTTGCTAAGCCTGAGCAATTTCCCTAATTAGGACATCAGCATAGACAGGTGAAAACGTGGCCAGGCTCGGCCCTTGAGGATGAAGTGTGAGGAGCCAGTTATTAAACATTAAGAGACCCCAAACTAGTTCCAAACGCATCATTTACATTTAGGCCATCATTGACTATTACATTAAAATGCAGAGGCAGGCACTTACCAGCATGAGGATCTCTTCCTGTTGACGGGTGAAGATAGTGGGCGCCATCTTTATGCTTCTTCAAGGCAGCAGATAAGTGAAACCCCAGCGGTTTCCTGGTTCCGCTCGAACGTACGTCCGTACGAGCGCGTAGTCGTGCGCATAGGCGTCACACGCTGGGCTCATTATTTAAAGGTCCCTGCACCCAAAGCTCATTCTCTTTGAGCATTTGTGGAAGATGGCACCTAAAAAGGCAAGCTCCAAACGACCCCAGCAAAGCCAGACGTCGGAGGGCCCAACCACCAGGTCCCAGCAAGGTAGGAAAAAGCTGCGATCCCAGACTACTACCTCTGCCCCACCAAGGGACACTGGACCCTCTGGAAGCCAAAAAAGGGGCCCCAAGCCACGTGCCCCTGCCGCCAAAAAGCAGGCAACAGCAGCACCCACCACCTCTGCCCCCAGAAGAGGCCGCCCAAGGGAGCCCACACCGCCCATGGGTTCAAGTAGGGCAGTTCGGCAACCCAGGCCCCGCAGCAGGGCCCGAACCCCATCCAGGGCCAGAAGCCCAGCCAGGGCCCGAACCCCATCCAGGGCCAGAAGCCCATCCAGGGCCCGAACCCCATCCAGGTCCAGAAGACCATCCAGGGCCCGAACCCCATCCAGGGCCAGAAGCCCAGCCAGGGCCCGAACCCCATCCAGGGCCAGAAGCCCATCCAGGGCCCGAACCCCATCCAGGGCCAGAAGCCCATCCAGGGCCCGAACCCCATCCAGGGCCAGAAGACCATACAGGGCCCGAACCCCATCCAGGGCCAGAAGCCCAGCCAGGTCCAGAAGACCATCCAGGGCCCGAACCCCATCCAGGGCCAGAAGCCCAGCCAGGGCCCGAACCCCATCCAGGGCCAGAAGCCCATCCAGGGCCCGAACCCCATCCAGGGCCAGAAGCCCATCCAGGGCCCGAACCCCATCCAGGGCCAGAAGCCCAGCCAGGGCCCGAACCCCATCCAGGGCCAGAAGACCATACAGGGCCCGAACCCCATCCAGGGCCAGAAGACCATCCAGGGCCCGAACCCCATCCAGGGCCAGAAGACCATCCAGGGCCCGAACCCCATCCAGGGCCAGAAGCCCAGCCAGGTCCAGAAGACCATCCAGGGCCTGAACCCCATCCAGGGCCAGAAGCCCAGCCAGGGCCCGAACCCCATCCAGGGCCCGAACCCCATCCAGGGCCAGAAGCCCAGCCAGGGCCCGAACCCCATCCAGGGCCAGAAGACCATACAGGGCCCGAACCCCATACAGGGCCAGAAGACCATCAAGGGCCCGAACCCCATCCAGGGCCAGAAGCCCACGACCTGCCACCAGCCGGGAACAAAGCCCCCGACCTGGCACCAGCCGGGAACATAGCCCCCCAAGAGGGCCCAGAATGTCCACCATGACCACATCTACACCTGGAAGTTCGGTGGCCAGCCACGCAAGAACACCCAGTCCCTTGGCCAGTCCAGTCCAGTCATTGGGAAGCCAACAATCCGGCCATTCCCCTACCCAGCCCCAGGCCATAATGTCACCACATGTGTCTGCACACATGGAGGAGCAGCCAAGCCAACCATCTGGCCGCACATTGCGCCGCGGCCAGTTGAGTGGGAGATTCTCCCATGACCAAAATATGGCATTGGCTAGTGGCCTTACATTATACTATGACGAGCTCTATGGGAGCAAATCAAAACACACCACAAAGCAGCGCAAGATGGAATTGTTTGAAACCATCCTACGACAAGTAAATGCAGCGGGGGAAGAGAGGAAAGATGTGTCCCAAATTCAGAAGAAAATCTCGGATCTGAAATATGCTGTACGGCAAAAAGAAATTAAAAGGCATAATTACAGGTAAATAAATGATGTCTCCAAATATAACGATTAGGATGTACTGTATGCACATTTTCTGAGTTCCAAAAGATTTTCTCTTTTCAGCATGAAAACTGGAGGTGGATTTCCTACCAAACTGGAGTTTACCCCTGCTGAGGAGATTGTGCTGGGACTTCTCCATCCGGTCGCGGTCGGTGGACATGCTGGTCTAAGGGACACAGACTCACCGACCCGTACCCACGGTGAGTACTCTTAAATCTGCATGTTTGCCTGTTTGCTAAATAATCTAAAGTTCACTAGTAACAAGATGACGGGATGGCCCTATGGTTTGCCTTGCTTGGCCTCGCACTACTGTGCCTGTTTGTGTCCTCTTTTGGTCCCTGTGAATCACACATTTAGGACCACATCCATTATGGCAAAGATCCAAGTTCCAATTTTATTGGTCAAGTAATGAAGTTTTTCATGAAAAGTGATATATTTGGAATCAATCACAAAACACACATCATTATGGATGGGTTGCCTATTTGTTGTGTGAGTTGTGTTTGAGTTAACAATTTAATTACCCACCCCCAAACATATCTGACCTAGAGCAGCGAGACTCAACTGGCGGCCCGGGGTCCCAATGCGGACCTTGGCACCAGATTCCAGGACCCCTGGCCAGACAGCCCTGCACTCAGTTACTTCTGTGTTGACGTGCTCAGAGCTGCCCCCTTGATCGGCGATGTAGTGGTTGTTCTCCTGCCCAATGTCATGGCTCCCTGAAACATAGCATTGCAATATGAAGTACTGCACAGGAAGTGGCATTGCAAGGTACACAGTAACTTGGTACATCTTTCTCTTGGTACAATCATGTCCCGCTGCCCCAGCTCTGCCCCATCTGCCACAGTCCCCCCATGTCCCCCCCCACATAAGCCCCATACATTTGTAACAGATTTGCTCCATCCATCCCATCACCATCAATTCGTGAACTCCCCCCTTTAGCCATCCAATCCCTGTCCCCTCAGCTCTGCCCCATCCAGCCCAGCAAGGGCAAGCAGCCTTTATTGGTTTGCACTTTGAAATCTCAAGCCCCTCCACCAGTGTGTTTATTTCTAACTAGACACCCCCTGCGTCAGCCCCATGCCCAGACATTCACCTCTCACCACATACCTTTAAATGGACCTTTACAAGAAGTGTTTGAGTACCCCGGACCTAGCGAATGGTAGTCTTAATCCAAAAATTTGCGTTGCAAGTTGTATGCTGACTGGGTACACTTCCTGACTTAGAACTGAGGTCAGTTAGCAGTTTTCTCGAGGCATTGCACCTATCTAAAATTGCGTGTCTTTTAACAAATGTCCCCATTGCTGTAGAGTTGCTTAATATTACAAATAGTGGTTTATTTGATTACCTAAAAAAAAAATGGTTATGTGTGTGTTTACCTTGTTTGTTTTTCTCTTCTTCAGCCCAGCATGATCCCTCAGCAAGGGTAAACTCACCCCCCAGTTTGGTTATGCCTACCAGGTCCGTACAGCATAGGAGCCCAGATCCGAGATTTCCGGTAAGTTAATTTAGTACCATAAATACTACCAAGTGCTTAAGCATGTGTTAAACTGTGGGAATCCCAAATTTGGACGCCAACTTACACTTTTTTTTTTATATGTCCCTACAGACCCGCACACTCATGGAAGAGATCCAGGAATTGGAGGAAGCTGATGTCTCCATGCAGGGCACGTCGGATGACCTCCCCCTGGGTCCCAATTTGGAACTGCTCCATAATGTTTCTCTGACCAATCCTCAGCAGCAGAGTGAATCTCCATCCATTGTGCATGCACATGGGGAGACTGACACAACAGTCCCCAGTGTTCACTCTGCTGCTGAGGATTTGCAAAGCAGGCCTGTTGCTGTTGAGGGGACGACACCACGCGGCAGGGCAGCCCCAAGAGCCAGGGTAATTGTGCGGCGGACTCCATTACGCTGCCCCACAATTTCCCAGGGGAGGCAGAGTGCCCTGCTTCAATTATGGACCCAAGAAAGGGACTCTTATGAGGCACAGCTCGTTACAGAGCGTGAGGAAAGGCATGCCGACATGGTCACCATCAATACCAGTTTACAGGGCATCCTCGCGGAGTTGCGTACCCTCAACAGCAACATGGTAACTGCAAGTAATGGCATCCAGTCAGCCATGGCTGAGATGACCAATATGCAGAGAAACATTGTGGAGCAGTTTCAAATTCACAATGCTGCCATGGCCCAGGCTAGGTCCCATTCACATGGACCTCCACCTGGACCTCCACCTGGGTATTATGGGCAGCCACCCTATTAAGCCATGGTTGTGTGGGACATCTTTTCTCTTAACCCCCACTGTATTTACTTGTCCTTTGAGGTTTCAAACAATCCATTTTGTGTTGCTCATGCAGGTTGTGTTTTGTATTTGCTCCCATATAGCTCCTTAGAGTAATGATTAAGGCCACTAGCCAATGCCATAGGTCTATGTGGAGTGTATCTGGCCACTTATGGCTTTAAATATGTATTTGGTTTGTGCTCCTCCTGTTTGCAGACATGTTTGTGTGACATTATGGCCATGCCCAAATATCCCTGGGCACAGGCAATATTAATGACTGGACTAGGCTGGCCTTTGGACTGGGTGTCCTTGTTTGGTTGTGCCACTCACTTCCAGGTGTAGATGTGCTCGATGTTTTTTTTGTTATCTCATCCATTTGTAACCACAGATGTATGTGGAATGTTTTCTGTTAAGCACAATAATTTTAACTTTCCTAAGTAAAAAAATATTCTCACTTCCAATACTTGTGGCGTTTTTAGTGGGAACACATTTTAACCAGCTTGGGCTAAACCAGAAAATTTTTGGTTTAAGAGGTGTAACAATGCAAATATCAAGCTAAGGAAACTACATGAAATACATTAGGCAACAATTAAGGGAAAAATGTTTTAATTTGAGGTAATGCCACATTACGGCAAAACAACATATTTAACAAAAAGGCTAACACAGACACACAGAATGTTGATACACGAAATAAAATTAACTAAAATGCTGCAATATCAAGTTTGCTCTAACTGATTGGGCAGACTCACTGGGTGGCCCAACAAAATTCTCTCCATCATCCTCTAGGGCTGTAGAGGGCAGGCTATCCACATAACGTGGGACACGTTCGAGTATAGCAAAATTGTGCAAAACAGCACATGCCATGATTATGTCGATCACTTTTTTTGGATCATATTGCAGGGCGCCCCCAGTATTGTCCAAGCAACGAAAACGGGTCTTCAACAGCCCAAAGGCCCTCTCCACAACAGCCCTGGTCTTGCGGTGCGCACGGTTGTACGCTTCCTGAGAGGCATCCTGGGGCCGCAGCACAGGCGTCATGAGCCAGGGTAGAAGTGGGTACCCGGAATCACCTTAAACAGACAATTAAATGTAATAAAAATTAAAAAGGCAACACAACAAACACAACGAATTTTACATATATCATAATGATGTAAGGTAAAGGGCAAAAAAAAACACCCAGGGCACATTAGCAAAATAAGTATTGCCACTAATGTAGTACATAATTAAAAATGGCACTTCAATATACCAATTAATTAACAAACATCTGCACGGCCAAGGGTAGTTGGAATTTAAATATATTTTTAGTTTTCTGACATGTTACAATTAGGATGCTGCTGAGGGGCTATCAACATTTATCTGAAAACTACAATGTATGCAGTTTAAGTCCACTTTGCCATTTAAAGACCAATACTACAAAAGGAGCAAAAGCTCACAGATACTTGGGTATAAACTCCCAACCAATATATTTAGGGACATGGAACTTACAGACATCCTAACTAAAGGGAAAACATTTTGAAGGACCAAGCGAGGCAAGCATTTTGGTTTGGAGTTCCTAATATATGACCCAACAAAAAGGCAGTTTCTGGCTTATGTAAAGAATTCAAATACAAAAAGATCAACAAATACAAGATTAATCCCACATTTAATAGCACACAAATAGCACACACTTACCAAGCAGCCATGCACCCGAAAATTCACCTGCCTCAAATCTCCTAAACAACCCAGATCGCCTGAGTATATACGAGTCGTGCGACGATCCTGGGTAGCCGGCAAGGACACTCATAAAACGCATGTCCGGACCAACCACGGCCTGGACATTAAGGGAGTGTCCCATTTTTCGATTCCTTAAGGCAAAAACATACAAAAAGGGTAATTGATATTTGTAAAAATGAAAAAAAAAAAAAAACATGTCTGCACTCTATTGGGAAATACTAATGAAAAGCCTAGATAAAGCAGCTACACAAATGAGGGCTAAAAAAATATGCTGCCGCAAAGGAAAACAGGTTACATTACACGTTGGCCAACATAATAACCAATCTCAATACCTATATATATACTCGTCGGCAGCCCTAGGTACGAGTGCCACATGTGTGCAGTCAATAGCACCAATAACGTTGGGCATGTCGGCCACATTATAAAACCCAAGCTTAATGGCGTTTCTGGCTGCCATATCATCCGGAAAATAAATATATTTTGGAGTTATGGCAGCCATGCCTTCCAAAAATTTAGATAGTGCGCGGCTCAGCGTAGGCTGTGACATCCCCACGGAGAGGGCACCCAGCCTCTGGAACGAGCCGTTCGCCAAAAATTGCAGGCAGCCAAGCATCTTGGTCATACCTGAAATTGCATGCCCCTTCCTTGTGGTGCGGGCTAACCATGGCCGCAGCTCACTATATAATTTATGGAGGGAAGCGCGATTAAGCCTGGTCAGCTCGAACAGCTCAACATCATTCATGCTATCGATGTTCATGCGACGACGCAGGGGCAATCTGCTCTCAGACATCTGGATCAACTCAATGCCAATGTTACGCACCGGGTGCGAAGAAGTGGACCCGCAGGATCTGCAGAACTGTTTTGGCAGGTACCGCGTCAGGGGAGCGGAGTCTAAGGAGCCAC
This sequence comes from Gastrophryne carolinensis, assembly GCA_027917425.1. Classification (NCBI taxonomy): domain Eukaryota; kingdom Metazoa; phylum Chordata; class Amphibia; order Anura; family Microhylidae; genus Gastrophryne; species Gastrophryne carolinensis. The sequence goes on along the minus strand of CM051238.1, from coordinate 112,768,610 downwards.
TGGTTTTCACCAGAGCCCACCGCAAGGCGGGATGGTCTTGTGCGGCAGGTGACTCCCAGGTCGCTACCCCCCAACAGCGGCACAGTTCCACAAACTGCTGAAGTGACGTGCAGCAGAGACAAACAGTGGTCGGAGGAGAAGGTCGAGGTCAGGACTGGCAGCGCGGGTTCAGTAGCGGTGAGACAAGCCGAGGTCGGGACTGGCAGCGCGGGTTCAATAGCGGTGAGACAAGCCGAGGTCGGGACGGGCAGCACAGGTTCGGAGGTCAATAGGAGAGCCGAGGTCATACACGAGGAATCAAGCAATACAGCGATAATCATTCAGGGAACAACACCGAAGATCCGGCACAGGAAGTAAGGCAGGGTTTCATTTATAGGAAGCGCAAAAAAGAGATTGGATGGCAGAGACCAATTAACAGGGCCTTGGCCCTTTAAATCTGGGGAGGTTGACGCGCGCGCCCCCTAGTGGCCGGGGACGTGCGCGCAGGGAGGACGGAACAGACACAGAAGGAGGAAGCCGGCGGCCATGCCGGTCAGAGGAGGAAGCGCGTGGACCAGGTAAGGGGGAACCGCAGCCAGGGGGGCCAGCAGCAGACGCCCGGATGGCGGTGAAGCGGGGAGCGCTGCGGGAAGGGGACGCAGCGCTCGCCCGAGGAGAGGCACGGAGGGGGGCGCTGCGCGGGGAAGACGCAGCGCTCGCCCTAACAGTACCCCCCCCTTAGGTCTTCCCCTCTTTTTGGGACCGAGGAAGTTTGAAATAAGGCTCCGATCGAGGATATTCTCCTCAGGTTCCCAGGACCTCTCTTCAGGACCGCAATTCTCCCAATCCACTAGAAAGTATCGTCTCCCTCTGGATGTTTTGGAAGCCAGAATCTCTCTCACCGAGAAGGCATCTTCGGTACCCGCGACCGGAAGTGGCTCCAACGTTTTAGAAGAGAATCGATTAGTCGTCAGAGGTTTTAATAAAGAAACATGAAAAGAGTTGGGAATACGTAAGGAGGCTGGCAAATGAAGTTTGTAACAGACCGGATTAATTTGTTGCTTGATCCTGTACGGCCCTAAATAGCGAGGGCCCAATTTATAACTGGGTATCTTGAAACGAATGTACTTGGCTGAAAGCCAAACTTTATCTCCAGGAGAGAAAACAGGAGCGATTCTCCTTCTTTTATTAGCGCTGCTCTTCATGCGGGTAGAGGCTAGAACAAGAGAATGTCGTGTTTCACGCCAGATAGAGGAAAAAAACTGTGTTAAGTCATCCACGGCGGGTACACCCGACTGTGTAGGTAAGGGTAGAGGAGGCAAAGGTTGGCGGCCATAAACAATGAAGAATGGAGATTTCTTTGTGGCTTCAGAATCTTTGAAATTATAAGAGAACTCCGCCCATGGCAAGAGATCGACCCAGTCGTCTTGTCGGGCCGAAACAAAGTGACGTAGATATTGTCCTAGAACCTGATTGACCCTCTCCACTTGGCCGTTGGACTGGGGGTGGTAAGCCGAGGAAAAATCTAATTTCACCTTTAACTGAGTACAGAGAGCCCTCCAGAATTTTGAAACAAATTGAACTCCCCTGTCGGAGACAATATGGGAAGGAAGTCCATGGAGCCGAAAAATATGTTTAAAAAAGTTCTTAGCCAACTGAGGAGCGGATGGGAGTCCTGGAAGCGGAACGAAGTGCGCCATTTTTGAAAAACGATCCACAACAACCCAGATCACTGTATTGCCTTGAGATGGAGGAAGATCCGTGATAAAGTCCATAGCGATGTGAGACCAAGGGATTTCAGGAATAGGAAGAGGATGAAGAAGACCCGCCGGTCTGTGGCGAGGCGTTTTATTACGTGCACAGGTGGTACAAGCTTGCACGAATTCTGCCACATCCTTCTCAATGGAGGGCCACCAATAATATCTGGCAATAATTGCGTTAGACTTTTTGATACCAGCATGCCCGGCAATACGGGAAGCATGACCCCATTTTAATATTTGGAAGCGTCGGCGAGCCGGGACAAAGGTTCTCCCAGGCGGAGCCTGCACTAGGGAGGCTGGAGCGGAATGAACCAAATGATCAGGAGATATAATGAACTGAGGAGCAGCGTCCACGTCTGTGACGTCCGAGGAGCGAGATAGAGCATCTGCCCTGATGTTCTTAGAGGCAGGTCGAAAATGAATGCGGAAATTAAACCGCGCGAAGAATAGTGACCAACGAGCTTGGCGAGGATTCAAGCGTTGAGCAGTTTGAAGATACAAAAGGTTCTTATGGTCGGTAAAAATAGATATGGGGTGAAGCGACCCTTCTAGAAGATGTCTCCACTCTTCAAGAGCTAATTTGATAGCCAGGAGTTCACGATCCCCAATAGAGTAATTTCGCTCCGCGGAAGAAAAAGTCCTAGAAAAGAACCCACAAGTATGATTTTTCCCTGAAGGAGACCTCTGTGTGAGAACAGCTCCTGCTCCGATGGAAGAAGCGTCAACCTCTAGAGAAAAAGGACGAGAAGGGTCTGGTCTGGTGAGCACCGGGGCCGTAGAGAAAGTCTTTTTCAAAGTTAAAAAGGCTGCCTCCGCCTGTGGCGGCCATGACTTGGGGTTGGCTCCCTTTTTGGTGAGAGCCACAATGGGGGCCATGATAGTGGAAAAATGGGGTATGAATTGACGGTAATAGTTGGCGAAGCCCAGAAATCGTTGAATGGAACGCAGACCAACAGGCCGAGGCCAATCTAAAACCGCTCTCAATTTGCTAGGGTCCATTTGTAGTCCTTGGGCTGAAACAGTATAACCCAAAAAGGGCAGAGCGGTTTGGTGAAAGAGACACTTTTCTAATTTGGCATAAAGATGATGCTGCCGAAGGCGGGATAGTACCAGACGAACGTGCCGGTGATGCTCTTCGAGGGAAGAAGAGAAGATGAGGATATCATCTAAATAGACCACGACACAGGAGTACAACAAGTCCCGGAAGATGTCATTGACGAACTCTTGAAATACGGCAGGGGCATTACAAAGCCCGAAGGGCATCACCAAATACTCGAAATGACCGTCACGGGTATTAAAGGCAGTCTTCCATTCGTCTCCCTTGCGGATGCGGATCAGATTGTAGGCTCCTCGGAGATCCAGTTTGGAAAAGATCCTGGAGCCACGAAGACGGTCGAAGAGTTCTGGAATTAAGGGTAAGGGGTATCGGTTCTTTACCGTGATCTTGTTAAGACCCCGATAGTCGATACAGGGTCGGAGAGAACCGTCTTTCTTCTGTACAAAAAAAAAGCCAGCCCCAGCGGGAGAAGAGGACTTCCGGATGAAGCCCCTCTGCAGATTTTCTTGTATGTAAGTAGCCATTGCTTGAGTTTCGGGGACGGATAGTGGATAGATACGGCCACGAGGAGGAGTGGTCCCAGGCAGGAGGTCGATCGGGCAGTCATAAGGGCGATGAGGCGGAAGAGTCTCAGCTTGCTTCTTACAGAAGACATCAGCGTAAGCCCGGTAAACTTCGGGTAGGCCCGGTAGAGATGTGGTAGGATGATCGGTTCGAACTGGTAAAGCTTTCAAGCAATTCTTGAAGCAGGTTGTACCCCACGCCTTGATGTCCCCAGTGACCCAGTCTAGGGTAGGATTATGAAGCTGAAGCCAAGGAAGACCCAATAGGATTGGGGAAGTACAATGGGGTAACACAAAGAGTTCCAAGTATTCCTGGTGAAAGAGGCCAATCTTAAGGAGCAAAGGCTTGGTACGGTACTGCACCATACAATTCAGTCTATCTCCATTAACTGAGGCGATGAATAACGGTTTGGCCAAGCGGTTAACTGCTATGTCGTATTTCTTGATCAGGGAGGCCTCTATGAAATTGCCCGCCGAACCAGAATCCAGGAAGACCGGCAAATTAAGCACAGAGGCAGATGAGAGACAAAGCTGTGCAGGTACGGTAAATCTTGGAGAGGAAGCACACACACCCAGAGACGCCTCTCCCACCGAGTCTAGGTGCGCTCGTTTCCCAGTCGAGAAGGACGAATGGGGCAATCTCTTAGAAAATGATCAGGACTGGCGCAATACAGACAGAGATTTTCATTTCTCCTGCGAGACCTCTCCACGGGGGTTAGGCGAGAGCGGCCGACCTGCATGGCTTCCACCTCTGGAGAAGATGGTACAGACAAAGGTTTCTGAAAGGTGGGAGCCAAACGGAACATCCTCCTGTCACGTTGGGAATCTCTCTCCAAGCGAAGTTCCTCACGCCTCTCAGCAAAGCGTATGTCAATGCGAGTGACAAGATGAATGAGTTCAGAAAGGGAGTCAGGTATCTCTCGGGCCGCTAGAACATCTTTGATCTTGCTAGAAAGACCTTTCTTAAAACAAGCGCAGAGGGCCTCATTATTCCATGCTAACTCGGAGGCCAAAGTACGGAATCGAATAGCATATTCACCAACCGAAAGATCGCCTTGCGTTAAATTCAATAGAGCGGACTCGGCAGATGAGGCCCGAGCGGGTTCTTCAAAAACCTGACGGAATTCAGTAACAAAGGCCTGAACGGTGAAGGTGAGAGGATCGTTACGGTCCCACAAGGGAGTGGCCCAAGCCAAGGCTTTTCCGGAGAGCAGACTAATGATGAAGGCCACTTTAGAGCGTTCGGTGGGAAATTGATCAAACAATAATTCCAGGTGCATAGAGCACTGGGCTAGAAAGCCTCTGCACAACTTCGCGTCCCCCTCATATTTTGCTGGTAAGGAGAGGCGGATTCTGGATGAGGAAGCTGCTGGAGACTGCGGTGGCGGCACCGGTGGCGGTGGAGAAGGCGACAGCTGCTGGGTCAAAAGTTGCTGCATCATAGCGGTAAGCTGATTAATCTGCCGAGACTGCAAAGCCACCAGCGCTGGGAGTTCGGAAGTCTCCGGCAAGGGCACCTCAGCGGGATCCATGGCCGGATCTTACTGTTACGCACCGGGTGCGAAGAAGTGGACCCGCAGGATCTGCAGAACTGTTTTGGCAGGTACCGCGTCAGGGGAGCGGAGTCTAAGGAGCCACTGGTTTTCACCAGAGCCCACCGCAAGGCGGGATGGTCTTGTGCGGCAGGTGACTCCCAGGTCGCTACCCCCCAACAGCGGCACAGTTCCACAAACTGCTGAAGTGACGTGCAGCAGAGACAAACAGTGGTCGGAGGAGAAGGTCGAGGTCAGGACTGGCAGCGCGGGTTCAGTAGCGGTGAGACAAGCCGAGGTCGGGACTGGCAGCGCGGGTTCAATAGCGGTGAGACAAGCCGAGGTCGGGACGGGCAGCACAGGTTCGGAGGTCAATAGGAGAGCCGAGGTCATACACGAGGAATCAAGCAATACAGCGATAATCATTCAGGGAACAACACCGAAGATCCGGCACAGGAAGTAAGGCAGGGTTTCATTTATAGGAAGCGCAAAAAAGAGATTGGATGGCAGAGACCAATTAACAGGGCCTTGGCCCTTTAAATCTGGGGAGGTTGACGCGCGCGCCCCCTAGTGGCCGGGGACGTGCGCGCAGGGAGGACGGAACAGACACAGAAGGAGGAAGCCGGCGGCCATGCCGGTCAGAGGAGGAAGCGCGGGGACCAGGTAAGGGGGAACCGCAGCCAGGGGGGCCAGCAGCAGACGCCCGGATGGCGGTGAAGCGGGGAGCGCTGCGGGAAGGGGACGCAGCGCTCGCCCGAGGAGAGGCACGGAGGGGGGCGCTGCGCGGGGAAGACGCAGCGCTCGCCCTAACAGCCAAAAAGCATAAGCCCTTGATGTGCCACAAACTCGCTCCTCTCCATCCTACTCCCGAGGCCAAATAGCTGCCGGCAAACATTTCGTAAAGCAGCTCTTTAATGGGCTTCAAAACAATTAGCAATCACCTCTCTGAATTGGTCGCAAGCCCATGTGAAGGACGTAAAAAATAGGATCTGACGCAAATAATACGATTTGGACGGGAAAAAGACACGAACTAACGCAAAATATACGATTCCCGTACGAAATGCGTATGTTCATATACGTCTATGCGCGAACGATCGTGCGAATACGAAATGGGCAAAAAAACAAGAAAAAATGACAAACACCCACCCAAACTTACGATTCTCGATACGAAATCAATTAACTTTTGCTCTTTGAATCGAGGGGATTGTCTCTAGAATCTATCCACCCAATATATTAGCTGATCTTCTAACCCCATGTCCAGATCAGTTATATGATAAATGTTAATTGGGGCTATCCTACCAACTCTTTATTCTATGTTGCTAGCAGGAAGACACATATATTCTTCACAGGGATATACCTGCATCCCAGCTTCAGATATTAAACCAATTATCTACATTATATACATTGACAGCTCCCCTCTATTTACAGCAATAAATCGGGCATTCCCCCCCCACCCCCAATCCCACTGCATCACTATGTGGCCTAGTAATCAAATGCTCCACTGGTGGCCACAATTATGCTCCAGATATTCACATATATTGATACATAATCGTCAGGAGTTGAAGAATCAAGCACCAAAAATCGGCCCTCCTATTGCCCAAGGGCCAACAGTCCAAACAGATCCTTGTTTCATGTTGAAGGTGATTTAAATCCCAATAGCTCACTAGTATCATCCACTTGTCCTCCAATAGATCAGTTGTCACATGTGGGGATAAATGTGTCCATCGGGTATGGGACTTCAAACAGGCTTCGGCCGCAGGTCAGTACCCTTCTAGTTAGAGAGCTGGTTAGTTTACATACATAATAAAGACGTGTTACCAATTATACATGCAAAAAGCCTATATACCACAATTGTAACAAACACCTCCCCCATGTGATAGAATGACCACCACAAGGTGGATGACTAAGTGCCCATGACTACTGTGTGCACCAGCAACCAAAACACAACACACCTGACCAAAACCTAAGTGTCCCCCTCCCATTTAATGTGTCTAAAAAATTAAATACCCAAAAATGGTGTAAACGCCAGATCCTCATTTAAACCAAGTGGGGCCTGTGCCTGTAGATTATAGATCCAGCGTAGTTCCCGCTGTTGAAGCCTCCTTTTCAAATCACCTCCCCGTGGACCCATACTCACCTTTTCAATCCCCATCACCCTCAGATCACTAAAGTTACTATTGTGTATATTAAGAAAATGCAAGGCCACCGGAGGGACCACTTTTCCTTGCTCCAGATTCCTAGCCGCAAGGCGTATTGATGAGAAATACGCCTGTATCCTGGCTTTCAGGCTATTTCTGGTCTCACCAATATACATCCTGGGGCAGCTACATTGGAGTGCATAGACAACTCCAGTGGTCTTGCAATTAATCAGCTGTTGAATCCGAAAGGATCTGCCTGACTGTAGATTTTTTATCACTTTACTTTTTTCCATATGCGGACAGATTGAGCACCCTCCACAAGGGTAGTTACCAACTATTGTGGTTTGATCACGCAGCCAATTTGGTGACGTAGCAAAATGACTGGAGCACACCCGGTCCCGTATGCTGGGTGCCAGCATACGGGGACCGCCCCGTATCCACCTTGCTAGGTGGGGATCGGTCTTAAGAATGCTCCAGTGACTCTGTAAAATACGTCTCAGACTATGCCAATCACTGTTGTATTGAGTGATAAACCTTACCTCAGACTTCCTTTGTTTCCTGTTTTTGGGGATCAATAGGTTCACCCTTGGAGTCTTCTTAGCGCGTTCAAATGCTCTGTGGACCACTTCCTTAGGGTACCCCTGTCTAATAAACCGAGATTTAAGGTCTCCAGCTTGCTGCAGAAATTCTTTCTCCTCAGAGCAATTTCTGCGCAGTCTCAAAAATTGCCCAGTGGGTATCCCGCGTTTGAGACTAGTAGGGTGAAAACTACTATAATGTAACAGAGAATTCACTGATGTCTCCTTGCGATGCAACCCTGTACTGATAGAGCCATTTTCATTGATAGAGATATTGAGATCCAAGAAGGTCACCTGTCTGGCCGGGGTCTGTGCCGTAAGGAAAATATTGAGGTCATTAGTGTTTAAATGATGTAAGAACTCCTCAAATTCCAAAACTGTGCCCTGCCATACCACCAGCACATCATCTATGTAACGATGCCACCCAAGCACGTGCCGGCTGAATCCCACATTGTCCTCATGGAACACCACTTCCCTCTCCCACCACCCCAGAAATAAGTTGGCCACCGAGGGGGCCCATGGCGACTCCACAGACTTGGCGATAAAAGTCGCCATCAAAGGTGAAAAAATTGTGTGAAAGCACAAAGTCGAGTAGAGAAAGAATAAACTCCTGTGGGGTGGCGGGAGAGTTGTGTCCACTCATGTTGAGGAAATACCGGCACGTGCGGGTGGCATGCACATGAGATAAGCAAGTGTACCGGGCCTCAACGTCCATTGTGGTGAGGAGGACATCCTCGGGGACCCACAAAGAGTTGAGGCCCCTGAGCAAGTCCATTTAGTCACGTACATAAGAATCAAGGGAAGTGACAAAAGGCTGTAGAAATTGATTGATATACATACAAGCTTTTTCAGTCAACCCCCCGATGCCCGCCACAATAGGTCTTCCCGGCGGGCATTGGGGGTTTTTATGTATCTTCGGTAAGATGTAGAAGGTGGCCACCACCGGGAAGTCCACCGTCAAAAAATCACATATCCTGCGGTTTATAACACCATCCGTCCAGGCCCGCTCAACAAGGGCATCATATTCTTGTTTATAAAGCCTCAGTGGGTTAGTGGATAGTCTCTCATAATTGGAGGCATTTTGTAGCTGTCTCAGGGCCTCCGTGCGATAATATTCGTGCGACATCACCACAATATTGCCACCTTTATCGGCCTCTTTTATTGTGATGTCAGCGCATGCACGGAGGCCCGAGACAGCCAACAGCTCCTCCTTCGTGAGATTAGACGGACCATGTGTGGCTGGTAAACTACGAATTTGTTCACTCACCACCCGGAAAAATTTATAAATCGCAGGACTAAGTGTCCATGGTGGTGTGTATTTAGAGGGTCTACATAACCTTTCGTTCATACTCACTTCCGATGATTGCTCATCCAACAATGATGCAAGATCGTTCAAGGCTTCCCGCCATGTGATGTCTGACATTGGTGCTACTGGAATCTCAGACTGCTTCTTCAGAAGTAATCTTCTACAGAAGAGGAACAGGTCTTTGATGGCCGTGAATTTATCAAGCTTATTGCAGGGAGCAAAGGTGAGGCCCTTGCGTAAAACTGCTTCTTCCTGTGAGGTAAGTGGTGTGCCAGAAAGATTAATAATGGTTGGTTCTTGGCTGGTAGGACTATTATCAGGGTGCCCATTTATGCTAATAGGATGAGTCACTGCATCACTATCTATGGACTGGGTCCCAACCTGGACCGTTTCGATGTTAAGGGTCGTAACCTGCGGTGATCCCACCGTCCGGTTGGGCCGATAGGCCCTGTGTCTGTTCCCCCCCCCCGGCGGGTCCTTCTGCTCTTCTGTCGCCTAAAAAACGCTGGGGTGTAAGATTACCCTCCTCCGATGATCTACTAGTTATGGATGATCTCCGACTGGGGGGGGGCGACTGTCCCTATCGTAACCACTTCTTCCATTTCCTCTGTGGGCCCATCTATACACTCGTCCTATGGAAAAATCATTTTTGCCCCTATTCAACTTGGACATTTTATTATTAATAATGCTATCCTCAACTTTTTTCAAGTCATTGTCAAGCAACTCCTGTAATTTGTCAACTTCCCCCTGTGCTATATCTTTGGGTATGCTGTCATAAATTTCCTTCAAAGTTTCCTTTGTCCTGAGAAGGGATGCTCTATCAAGATTAATTAATTCTTCTATAAGTCCCATCGCGCACCTATTTAAGTGCGTCTCCCATCTTACTCGGGTTTCATCCGATACCTCCCAAGCAGGGAATATCTGTACTCTTAAACCCCGAGGGATGAGCGATTGCTCTCTATAGATCTCCAGTGTCTGGACATTCCACCATAACTTGGTATACTTGATCTGTTCCCTCTTTATTTGGTGAAAAATGTCCCTTAATACCGGAGATCTAGAGGGATGTACAATACTATCACCCTGTGTCTTTCACTGCTGGAGCCTGCTATTCCAGTCCATCTCTTTGTTTTCCCATTTAGAAGACATGGTGTGGTGCTGGTCTAAAGGTAGCGGGCCCAGAGAACTACTGGGTCCTATTCGTGGGTAACGTCTACTATACTATACAAAGAAAGACCGCACTCAATATATAATATGAATCAATGAACTAGTGTGCAACACTAGAGGTGGGCAAAAAATCCCCTAAGGGTCAAGAACACAAGTAAATGGGGGTCCCACAGCACCCCAGAAATGCCAACCTCATAAACTAAGTGGCACCACTAAACGAAATTCATGAAGAAATCACCAAATTTTTATTGTTATAAATTGATGTACACAATGACAAACCAATTAAAATCAAGTTAAAAAATCTGGAGCAAGGAAAAGTGGTCCCTCTGGTGGCCTTGCATTTTCTTAATATGCACAATAGTAACTTTAGTGATCTGAGGGTGATGGGGATTGAAAAGGTGAGTATGGGTCCACGGGGAGGTGATTTGAAAAGGAGGCTTCAACAGCGGGAACTACGCTGGATCTATAATCTACAGGCACAGGCCCCACTTGGTTTAAATGAGGATCTGGCGTTTACACCATTTTTGGGTATTTAATTTTTTAGACACATTAAATGGGAGGGGGACACTTAGGTTTTGGTCAGGTGTTTTGGTTGCTGGTGCACACGGTAGTCATGGGTCCAAGATGGGGCCTTGTTGGTGTATACTCTGTTGCACTTATAAGTCATCCACCTTGTGGTGGTTATTCTATCACATGGGGGAGGTGTTTGTTACAATTGTGGTATATAGGCTTTTTGCATGTATAATTGGTAACACGTCTTTATTATGTATGTAAACTAACCAGCTCTCTAACCAGAAGGGTACTGACCTGCGGCCGAAGCCTGTTTGAAGTCCCATACCCGATGGACACATTTTTCCCCACATGTGACAACTGATCTATTGGAGGAGAAGTGGATGATACTAGTGAGCTATTGGGATTTAAATCACTTTCAACATGAAACAAGGATCTGTTTGGACTGTTGGCCCTTGGGCAATAGGAGGGCCGATTTTTGGTGCTTGATTCTTCAACTCCTGACGATTATGTATCAATATATGTGAATATCTGGAGCATAATTGTGGCCACCAGTGGAGCATTTGATTACTAGGCCACATAGTGATGCAGGGGGATTGGGGGCGGGGGGGGGAGGGAATGCACGATTTATTGCTGTGAATAGAGGGGAGCTGTCAATGTATATAATGTAGATAATTGGTTTAATATCTGAAGCTGGGATGCAGGTATATCCCTGTGAAGAATATATGTGTCTTCCTGCTAGCAACATAGAATAAATAGTTGGTAGGATAGCCCCAATTAACATTTATCATATAACTGATCTGGACATGGGGTTAGAAGATCAGCTAATATATTGGGTGGATAGATTCTAGAGACAATGTATAGGTAGATTATAGGTTAAGATATAGGCTGTGCACTGTTGTATGTATTTTTGTCATTTCTCCTTTTTATGGGTTTGGACGTGATACTTACCTCCCTCCGCTCCTTGTTCCTCTATCAGCTGCGCTTACACTCTGACGGCTGAGCTGGCCGTCATGCGCAGCCGTCCGCGCTCCAGGGCTTCTTCCTTCCGGGTCATGTGACCGCAGCTGCAGTCACGTGTTGCCAGGGGCCGCGGGCGCACTTCCGGCCGGAGTGCGCGCGACGTGTCCCCTGTGCCTCCCGGCGGACGTCATCATGGGAGCGGAGGCAGATAAGTATAAAAGACCGTCCATCACCCCCTACCCCATACGCCCTGATGAAGTGACGCGTTTGACGTCACGCAACGCGTCGGCGGTGAGGTGGGGGTGAGACGTGTGCTGATTGGGGATTTGGTTGCTGCTGACATACTGTGGATTAGTAAGTAGTTTGTTTACATGTTGTGTGTTTGTCTCTCACTCGGCTGGTCCTACTGTTAGTACAAGGAGTTATTCAGGGAGAGAGGTGTTTTGAATAGAATCACTAGAGCACATTGAACTTTATTTGGGGCACGGGTTGAATTTGATGTCTGGCCCCATGTTAGCAGTAGACATGGGGGCACCATATATATTGTGAGCAATTAATATTGCTGGGTATTTCTTTGATATTATTATTATTATTATTATTATTATTATTATAGTTTGTCTTATCCATTTGTATTGCTCTTTTTAAGTAATAAGAATATATTTTTAATGCCAGCCCTGAACAGACACTACTTGATATAGATAAATGGATTGTGTATATATTATATAGATTAGGTTCAGCAGCACCCTATATGTCCATCTTTATATATATTTATTCTCCTCCCAGTCACCCATGTTTTTGTCCCCCCCTCCCTCAATTCATTAATTGTGTTATGTGTTTTTTAACTTGATTTTAATTGGTTTGTCATTGTGTACATCAATTTATAACAATAAAAATTTGGTGATTTCTTCATGAATTTGGTGTAGTGGTGCCACTTAGTTTATGAGGTTGGCATTTCTGGGGTGCTGTGGGACCCCCATTTACTTGTGATCTCTCTATATTAGCTATGGGCCACGTAGTAACAGTAACATTCTTGCGCAGCCATAGATTTTAGAACATGTTTTCTACTTCCGCCCTCTTCTTGGTCCATGTATGTACCCACTTCCGCCCTCACCTCCTGGTGTGGTTTTGGCGGGAAATACGGCCGATCCTCCCCTGGGAGGGTGTGGATGAGATACTCTTTGGGGGCTATTTAAACAGGACAGAGCATTGCCAGCTACACTCTGATGAAGTGGCAGTAGGTGGTTGCCACGCAACGCGTCAGTGGTGCTGGCCTGCGGAGGTTGGGGTGGCTTTGGACTGTTGTATACGGTAATGTACATTGTTTTGACCTTACTTAATTTACCTTGAGAATTGTGGTTATTATCTTGGAGTCACCTGTGCCCTGGAACCTGTCACCTCTTCTTTGATTCTTTGCACATATATACGCATATTGCACTTAGCACTTTCACTCGTGCACTTATATAATAATTTTTAGCTATACTTCTTATAGGGACATTTCAGTCCCTTTTCTTCCTTGCATCTACCACTATCATTCCATTTCATTCATTGAATGATTTTGGCTCTCTCTCTGCACATTGCACATTGCACTAGCACTTTCAGAGGGGGAGACTCCTGGGCAGATTTGGTACACCAATGTAATAATTAATAATTAATAATCGATTATACAATTTTATATTTCATGAATTTTCTTAGTAAATATACCTATTGCTATTAGTCCGTTATGTCCCCCATCTCATGCATAGTGTTTTAATTGTTTTTAGATGTATGTCTTTTTGGCTTATAGTAATAAATATTAATTTTTTGAATACATTATCTGTAGAGCGGCTGATCTGTATAGATATTTGGGGGGCTCGGGGGGCTGTACTGGCAGTCCACCATTTCGCATACATAGACATATACCCTGTTTTTTCAGGGTTGTGGCTCACCCTCAGCCAGCATCCAGTTTACATTGGCATAAGATACTTCAGGTTGTGCGGGAAATTCCATTTTTTATACAGTTTTCACAGCCTGAGCGAACAGCGCCGGCTATCAGCCTTGCACAACGCCAGGTATGACCTCTCGCTACCTGTTGCTCTCCCATATATTTCAATGGACGATCCTTTTCTTATCTTTAAATGGGGTTTTAGTTTTTTTTTTTTCAAAAAAATCACAAATTATTCTGTGACCTCTTCTGGCATTGAAAAAGCAGTTTTTTCACAATTTTATCATTTTTTATATATTTCTTCAGAAATGACATTACAGGTCAGCCATTAAAGTGTTCATGTTACAATGTTGCTACAATGTAATTCCATATGTTTCCGCTTTGTTACTAGTGGATAGATGCTGAAAAACAGACTTAAACACACCGCCTCCTGCGCTCTAGGATTAAAACATGCATTTTTCAGCGCCATAGTTTTGTGAGGCTGTTTTTTTCCTGAATATGGTGTCAGTCGGTCGCTATGACCAGTCGCTACCATGCGCTCCCATACAGCGCTGTACTGGTCAATTATCTGTAAAAATTGGGTAGAAAAACCTGTGCTAGATCTTAAAAGTTAAATTTCTAAATCCAAGAGAGAACTTTACACCTTACACAGTGCAACTGCTCTACGTGCTTTTGCCTGAATATCCAGCAGGTTCACAAAAATGTACAGTTGTATAGCACAGAGCAGTTATAAACTTCTTAAAAAATAGACAATGCTATATAGGCTAAATGTCCAATAGTTTAAACCAATCCGGTGTCAGCCCACAGGTGCATGCACAATTTCATTGGTGACTCTGTTCCATCCACTGTGATTACAATCGATCCTAGTTAAACCACCAGGTGCCCATCACCTTATAAATTGAAGGCTTACCAGATATAAAATCGATTAAACGCCTTAGTTATTAACTCCAGATATCTTCTCATGTATTGATTTAAACTTCACCTTCCACTCATGCAAAAGCTTACAGAGGTTAGATCTTAAGCTTAGCTCAAATCCAGCATGAAAGCATAAGAAAGGGAAGAGGAGAGAGGATCTAGTGTAATACGTTCTTTTAATCTTAAAAACCTTTTATAAAAAGTGCCAAGTGCGCACTTACAATAAAATCCTGTAAAAACAAGCAGTGTGTACACAAGCGGTTCTCACCCAACCTTTACTTCACCTCGGCCGATGGTGAGGGGGAGGGTGAGCACTCCGCTTGCACTGGTGTTTCTAGGGGTGATGTCTCTGCCACCGTCCACCGTAACGCGTTTCGTTGCCGTTGGCAACTTCTTCTAGACTGGCGGCGCGGCGGTAGCTGTAGCCTTTTATGTCTTATTGCTAGTGCATGCTGAAAAGAGCAGAGTACGTCAGCACGCACAGTGAGGTGAGAGGTGTCCAATAGCGTTCTATGGCTCTTCAGTAGTAGAATCTGACTGGCTGACCGACAGTGATGTCTCAGCCAATCCCGGGGCCCGCTGCTCGTGTCTTTTCTATTAGATGTTAAGACCTGTGTCTTGACTGACAGGGAGAACTAGCCAATCTCTGTGTCCCTTCAGTAGTGGAATCTGGTTGGCTGACTGACAGTGATGTCACCGCCAATCCCGGGGCCCACTGCTCGTATCCTTTCTATCCAATCTTAAAGCATATATCTTGACTGGCAGGCAAACTAGCCAATCACTGTATCCAAGTATAGACAGTGCTTTTAACCTGTTAAAGCCCACGCTCCTGAGGCTACAACAGTTGGTTAGACCTGCGCTGAATATTGAAAGCTTAACATCTCTACTGTAGCTGGCTTGGCTCCACTTATTGTGGAGTCTGGCCAGAAAGATCACATTAAATGACAGCCAGTTCGCTGTGGGCAATTTTGCCCTGCGCTGGATGCAGACACTCAATTTTCGTTTTCAGGATAATAAGTTAACCTTGTATGTGTTATAACAGGTTATATCTTAGGCCACCTGTTAGTTAGTACGGCTGACTACCAATGTATAGTGAGTCATTTTACATTCTTAATTAAGGATGCTAGTACTCCACTTCATTGGTTTAACCTAGAGGGCAGGGTTATTATAACCTGTTCTCTACTGTGGCCAGGGGGGTACATTCTTGTTGTGATGGTGGAGACAAGTGTTGTGCTGTGTTATACAAAGAATTGAAATACCCAACAGGTAATTTGTTGTACACCTCAATTAAATGTGCTGGGTGAAAAAAGGGGGTTGGTGAAAACCGCTAGTGTTTACAATTATAGCACTTTACATATTACTGGTTAGCAGTCATATAACTGTCCCAATAGTACATCAGTGGTTATTCTAGGACTGCGCCACTTCTGGTGATTATCTATGCGCAGTATTAGACAAATAGTGACATAACAATTGTGTGTAGTGAATAACTTCAAAATAACATTAAGTGATAGGTGTTCTTAAAAAGGTTTACACCATAAGGTAAAAGAATAATGTTAAATGAAGAATAATAAACATATAAACAAGCAATAAAAACCAGGGGGAAAAAAACCATATATATAGATTCAGGATGTGTCTATAAAGCAATTTAAATCAAATTCCACATTAAGGCCTACTGGGAAAAAGGTGTCAAGTGTATATATCCACTGGCTTTCTTTACGAGAGATCTCCCTTAGAGTGTTAGATCCTCTCCAGTGCTTATTTTGGGATTGGCTGAGACATCACTGTCAGTCAGCCAGTCAGATTCTACTACTGAAGAGCCATAGAACGCTATTGGACACCTCTCACCTCACTGTGCGTGCTGACGTACTCTGCTCTTTTCAGCATGCACTAGCAATAAGACATAAAAGGCTACAGCTACCGCCGCGCCGCCAGTCTAGAAGAAGTTGCCAACGGCAACGAAACGCGTTACGGTGGACGGTGGCAGAGACATCACCCCTAGAAACACCAGTGCAAGCGGAGTGCTCACCCTCCCCCTCACCATCGGCCGAGGTGAAGTAAAGGTTGGGTGAGAACCGCTTGTGTACACACTGCTTGTTTTTACAGGATTTTATTGTAAGTGCGCACTTGGCACTTTTTATAAAAGGTTTTTAAGATTAAAAGAACGTATTACACTAGATCCTCTCTCCTCTTCCCTTTCTTATGCTTTCATGCTGGATTTGAGCTAAGCTTAAGATCTAAGCTCTGTAAGCTTTTGCATGAGTGGAAGGTGAAGTTTAAATCAATACATGAGAAGATATCTGGAGTTAATAACTAAGGCGTTTAATCGATTTTATATCTGGTAAGCCTTCAATTTATAAGGTGATGGGCACCTGGTGGTTTAACTAGGATCGATTGTAATCACAGTGGATGGAACTGGTCAATTATCGACTCCTCACAATGTATTCAACATTACTGAACAGCGACTGAGTCGCTATGAAGTAGCGACCCATGGCCGAGCACAGTGACGACTAGCGGGCGCTCTGAAAATGCCTGCTACAAACGCTCATCTGTCGCTACCTGGCATTAGTGATAAATCAGCCTGTTAACCCTGAATTTCTCTTCCTACCCATCCTAAACCATGCTGTCCCCCCTAATAAATCCCCTTTTAGTGTTGAGGGTGTCATTTATTTTAGCTACAGTTCCCCTTGTTTTCCTTTCCACAATAATGCTGTGCGTGGTCCTACACAGGCTGACCCTGAAATCTACAAGATTACAGGCCTGGACAACTAAGTGCTTCTGGGGCATCCCGATCCTGGATGACACACTTTGTGAACCCCCCCACGCAGGCCAACAATCACTTACCTTTCCTGTGGTCCTGTGGGTTGCAGCCATATGCCCAGCATCCCTGTAGAAGAGGCGCATTCCAGCGTTCAGACATTCAGACTCCAGGGTGACTGGGGATGCGGCTGCTCCTCCTACGTTATGCCAGACTCACTCCAAAGCATTGCTTTACGCCATGAATTATTATGCACAACATACAATTCTGATTGGAGAATAATAGGGTAGATTCAAAATCAAAATTGTCTGTGTTTTCGAATCTTCCTGCGAAAATTTTGGTGGGTGTTTGTTATTTTTTTTTTTTATTTATCGTCCATTTTCTACTCGCACGAACGTTGGAACATAAACGTATATGCTGTTTCGAATTTCGAAAGGAAATCTTTGGTTTTACGCTAGTTCGGGCCGTTTTTCCTTCGAAATCGAAAATGTTTTGATCGTTCCAAACATTTACGTTATTGCAATGGGCTGGCGATTATTCAGAGAGCTGATTGCCAAGTGTGCCGAAGCCCATATAGCCGTTTCCTTTGCGATCGCCTTACGGCACCTTTTTACCTCGGGACTAGGCAGCCAAGTGTGATGGAGAGTGATTTTGAAGAGCATCAGGATCTGCTTCTCCTTGGCATTGATGTAATCCGGAGGTCAGAAGCCAGATTGCACCGGCGGCGACGCATGGACATCAATCGCATGCATGACGTTGAGCTGTTCGAGCTCACCAGGCTTAATCGCGCTTCCCTCCATAAATTGTATAGTGAGCTGCACAAGGAAGGGGCAAGCAATTTCAGGTATGACCAAGATGCTTGGCTGCCTGCAATTTTTGGCTCGTTCCAGAGGCTGGGTGCCCTCTCCGTGGGGATCTCACAGCCTACGCCGAGCCGCGCTCTATCCAAGGTTTGGAAGGCATGGCTACCATAACCAACAAATATATGTCTTTTCCTGAAGTTATGGTAGCCAGAAATGCCATTAAGCTTGGGTTTTATAATATCGCCGACCTCCCCAACGTCATGAGTGCAATTGACTGTACACACATTGTACACACGAGTACATATACAGGTACGTTTTTATTTTATTTTTTTGGCAAAATTATCCCTCTTTTGTAAAAAATCCATCCTTGTAAAAAACCCCTCCTTGGAAATATCCCTCATTGGAATTATCCCTCATTGTAAATATCCCTCATTGGAATTATCATTCCTTGTAAATATCCCTCATTGGAATTATCCCTCCTTGCAAATATTCCCTCATTGTAGTGTTAAAAATCATAGTTAAAGATCCCTCCTTGAAAAATACCCCTCCTTGTCAAAAGTCCCTCCTTGCAAAGAAAAATATTTGAAAAGTATACCTCCTTGAAATTGAATTCTCATTAGAATTAGTCCCTCGTGTAAATAAATCCCGGAAATAATTCCACCCTTGGAAAGATTCCCTCTTTACAAACAGTCCCTCCTATCAAAGAGTACCTGTGAAAGAATGGTCCGTTATTTAGTTGTTCCGCAATTGACATGTGCTCCCAAGCCAAGCACTTAAAAATGATATTTAAATACACACTTAAAGTGTATTTTGATCTTCTGCAAACACACATATGTGTGTGATCTAAAGCCTTATGTACTTGGTTATTGTTATTTTTAGGTTCACCAACGTTTGCCTTATATGCTGTTAGAAATGAGTGTTTAACTTTTAGCCAAAGCCTGTAAAGTAATATTTTTTTTTTTCCCAGGAACCGCAAAATGGGCCACTCACAGAATGTTCAGGCAGTGGTGGCCCCGGACATGCGGTTCCTTAGCGTCCTCGCCGGCTACCCAGGCTCATCCCATGATGCGTACATCCTTAGACGATCTGGAATGTACCGTCGGTTTGAGTCTGGGGAATTTTCCGGCGCATGGCTCCTTGGTAAGTTAACGGCAATAACATAATTTTATGTTGGATGTTTGGGTAGGCTTTGCATTTTGTTGGTATGTCTGAAAATATTTTAAGTTCAACAACCTTCTTGCCATGTGAAACTCCACTTTAATTTTAGATTGTAAACAACCAAGCGTTGCCAAATGTTTGTCCTGCATTAGCCAAATTCTAACTTGTAATTTTGTACTAATTAGGAATCACTCTTCCCCACCCTCGTCTGGAATACTGCACTTAACTTTATCATAGTGTCTGCCCCTTTGCTTAGATGAATTTCACTTCCAGAGGAGAGCGGGATAAAGTGCATGTTGTGGGTTTCTGCTGTTTTGGCCTCAGACAAAGCAGATAAGGGGTCATCCAAACTTAAAACATCAAAGCTTCTTGGCCAGCACACTTCGAAAACAATAGCTGGGATCAGTATGTCTGATTGGCCATCATCCTCAGTATTGGCTGGGGAACTAGTTCCCACATCTATGACATATGTTTATTCAACGACTTGGACTGTGCCAAATGTCTGCTCATCTTAATCAGACAATTAACACATAGGCTCTTATTGATGTTGCTGGTGTGTTTATTGCCTTACACTTATGGAGATATGTTTATATTTTTTTTATTTTTGTTTTCTAAGGTGATTCCGGGTATCCTCTACTCCCGTGGCTCTTGACGCCCGTACTCCGGCCCCAGGATGCCTCACAGGATGCATATAACCGTGCGCACCGCAAGACCAGGGCAGTTGTGGAGAGGGCCTTTGGACTTTTGAAAACAAGGTTTCGCTGTTTGGACCATACCGGGGGCTCCCTTCAATATGACCCAAAAAAGGTCATAGATATTATCATGGCTTGTGCTGTTTTGCATAATTTCGCAATTTTGCAACGGGTCCCCTGGTATGTTGATTTGGCTCTCTCTCCACCCACGAAGACCAAGAAGAGCCATTTCGGGGCACACACAATGTGTCGGGCCAAGCTGTGTGAGCCAATTTGATTTCCATTTTTCCTAATTTTTCCTCGTTTTGGTGTTGTTGGTTGTGTTTGTTTTTCCCCTTTGTGTTTGTATATTTTTTTGGCACTTGATACATAGTAATGAAGTAATTACTCACAACATCCATAATGCTTAACGCCTCATTTTTTGGTATGTGTGACTGTAATAGTTAATTAATCTTTCTGACACAAAAAATGAAAGAAACGAAATTAGTGAGCCACAGGTGTGTTTAACTGTTTAATTTTCTAATGTAATATAGAAACCTTGCAGTTGATGGTCACTCCAATTTTCTGGCTAAAGAGATGGACAATCACAAAACAAAAATGTTGAGTAACCCTGCCACATAACAATTGCACACAGGCAGGAGTTTTGAAGTAACTTCCTCCTGGCCGACGTTAATGTAAATTAAACATATAAAGATATATGGTCTGATGCAGAGCCTCCCCCGATCTGAGCTTAAAACCTTCCAATTGTCCGGGGCTCCCGTTTGAATCGTGGCTCAAATGTGATGCAGAGCCTCCATCGGAATGGCTCCCTAACTGATCCGTCAATTTGTCTTCACTCGGGAAGTTTTTTTTGCTCTCTCGGGTGCCTTCAATTTGATCGGGGCTTCTGTTCCCGTTCACACAGGCGGCCCGTTTTTCCCGGCTTTTTCCTTGGTTTTTGAACGTACCTGCTTGCCTTCCGTTGTATTTGACCTTCCATTTTTTTGGGTTTTACAAGTATACTTACATCTCCATGGCTCTTCAGTTGCCAATCGGGCTACACGCAAGCGCGCATCCCTAAACCTCAATTGGAATATACATATGGCACCAACTGCCAATTTTTTTCACACATATAATTTTTGGTGTTCCTTCTTCCTTGCCATTAATGCATACCTTAATCTCCTTTGTGTTCCTTCTTCCTTGCCATTAATGCATACCTTAATCTCCTTTGTGTTCCTTCTTCCTTTCCATTAATGCATACCTTAATCTCCTTTGTGTTCCTTCTTCCTTGCCATTAATGCACACCTTAATCTCCTTTGTGTTCCTTCTTCCTTGCCATTAATGCATACCTTAATCTCCTTTGTGTTCCTTCTTCCTTGCAATTAATGCATACCTTAATCTCTTTGGTGTTCCTTCTTCCTTGCCTTTAATGCATACCTTAATCTCCTTTGTGTTCCTTCTTCCTTGCCATTAATGCATACCTTAATCTTCTTTGTGTTCCTTCTTCCTTGCCATTAATGCATACCTTAATCTCCTTTGTGTTCCTTCTTCCTTGCCTTTAATACATACCTTAATCTCCTTTGTGTTCCTTCTTCCTTGCCATTAATGCATACCTTAATCTCCTTTGTGTTCCTTCTTCCTTGCCATTAATGCATACCTTAATCTCCTTTGTGTTCCTTCTTCCTTGCCATTAATGCATACCTTCATCTCCTTTGTGTTCCTTCATCCTTGCCATTAATGCATACCTTAATCTCCTTTGTGTTCCTTCTTCCTTGCCATTAATGCATACCTTAATCTCCTTTGTGTTCCTTCTTCCTTGAAATTAATGCATACCTTAATCTCCTTTGTGTTCCTTCTTCCTTGCAATTAATGCATACCTTAATCTCTTTGGTGTTCCTTCTTCCTTGCCTTTAATGCATACCTTAATCTCCTTTGTGTTCCTTCTTCCTTGCCATTAATGCATACCTTAATCTCCTTTGTGTTCCTTCTTCCTTGCCATTAATGCATACCTTAATCTCTTTGGTGTTCCCTCTTCCTTGCCTTTAATGCTTACCGTAATTGTTTGATAGTTTTTCTGATTTATAGTCCCATATCTAAACCTTTTGTGTCATGTAAATGTGTGATGATGTTGTGTGATTGTACATTTGCAGGAAAGACAACACACCAAATCTTTTTATGTTTTTTTTTTTTTATTCAAACGTTGGTTATTTTTTTTTTTTTTTTGGTTTTGTTTTATCATATTAAAATGTTTGTTTTTCTAAAAAAAAAAACTTTTACAATTATCATGCAAAATCCCAAAAATTAGGCCTCGGGGTCTTGAGCATGTCTTTTTCTTGTATCTGTGAATGAAAAACAACATTAGTTTAGCATTGTTTTTATGGTTTTGTTTGGCGTGGTTTTTTTGGGGCCCTTTTTAAACTGGACCTTCAGCGTGATTTAATGAAAAGCCCAAACTCTACAAAAACGATTCGGCAGCATCTAAAATTAGTTTTTAGTCACTAACTTATTCTTTCCCCCACTGGGCTGCAACTCTGTTCCGGAATTTAGGATACGTGCGCCGCCATCTTGACTCAGAAGCATCACACTTACTGAGGAGAGGAGAGTGGGATAAGGTACAGGGGGTGGGTTATAGCTGTGCTTTGCTCAGACAGAGCAGAGCTGTGGTCAGGAAAAGATCAGCAATCCCAGAATGCAGAGCAGCACAGTTAGAAGGCACTTCCTGTTTGCAGGCTGCCTGATAAGATGGCGGATTCCATAAGCCGCCATCTTGGATGTTTAAAGGCTCATAACTTGCACTAGGTGCAGGTCGGATGATTTTTAATGTGGGCAATCTGTATGTACAGGGTGTGGGAAACATATAAGATAGACTCTTATTCAGAGTGAAGGTCCGCTTTAAGGGCTTTTTTAACTAAGTCTTTAGTTAAATGTTTCTTTTGTTTTTTTTTTTGGCAATGGAATTGTTCGTTTATTTAGTTTGCTAAACAAAAACACCACTTACAATGTTTTTGGCGAACATTGCGTCGGGGGCGGAGTCTCCTTTCTTCCTCCCTGGCTTGCTGCCGTGAATCTGTTTGGATGACAAACACACTAATATTAGAGACTGTTTTTGTATCATGAATATCATATTAAGTTAGGCTTCTAGGTATCAATCTACTCACCTTCCCCAGCCACCTCTTCCTCGTCGCCCCCTTCCTCGCTCATCCCTTGGGATGTGCCTGCAACGTCTGAATCTACAACTAACAATAGTGCACATGAGTATCTGTATTTAATGCATGTATTAGCACATATCTAACTATATTTCCCTTACCGGAGTCAGGTTGAGGGTCATTTAGGCTCGACTCCCTGCCGTCAGATTCCCCCCTCCCCTGCATGCTGAGGTCCAGAGGCTCCTCATAGTCACTTACAGAGGAGGGGGTGGCCGTTGACACTGGCGGTGGACGACCTACACCTTCACCTGTTTCGCTCAACACTGGGCTGCGTGTCCTGGTCCGGGTGGGGCAGAAGCGCATATTCCATTTATGTGTTGAAATACAAACACAATCATAAAACCACGCCCAGGCGAGGCCAGGGTTATAGTTGCATTTACATTTTCCACACTTACATGGGAAATGTTTTGCGAAGTACCACCTCACCCGGGGCTTATGCCTTCTCTTCAAATCAGACCAGTGTTGGGCGATCTGGGTGAAGGTATAGTGGTTTGGGATCGTCGCGCGATCGCGTCCACCACCGCCAGGGCCAACGTGCGCTTGTCATAATCTGACGGCAGGAAGTCGTAGCGATTCCTGAGCATCATCTGTTAGAAAAAGATACAAGGACCCACCATTAATACACAGAATACATTAACATGTTTCCTGCCCTAACTAAAGTCACTTTATTAACCTCTTGCTGACTCACATTGCCCTAGTTCTTCTATCTGCATCTAGCCTAGTTTGTAGCTGCGTACATGTGTTAAACTAAGGTGGGCTTGTATTTAGCATGACAAACTCAGTTGTTCAAGACTATTCTTGCGCTTAGTTTTTTTATTACAAGAAATGTGTGCGCGCACATAAACGCACGCTCGCCTACTCACATCCATGATGATTTCGTCCTGCTCCTGAGTGAAGATGGCGGGCGACATCTTTGATTTCTTTTCAAGGTTTATCAGTGACGAGCCCCCGCGGTGACGTGCGTGCGTGCGCACACGCGCACGCAGGCACCAAGGAACACGCCCACACGGGCAACATATTTAAAGCGCAAGGCACTCAGCTCAGTGTTGGATACCATATCAATATGGGCAGACCTAAAGGGAGCAAAAAAATCCACCAAAGCCCCGAGCCACATAGCAGCCGCACACATGGCTCATCTAAAAAAAAACAAAAGAGCAGGCACAAGACACATGCCCCAACTAAAACGGTGGGTACTCCACAGCCACAGGAACATTCTAAAAAGCGCAGGAGCAAAGATACCACAACACCTTCTCCACCACCTGCCAAAAAAAACAGACCTCCAAAGGGTGCCAAATCGATTAAAACACTGCAGCATCCTCAACCGCAACACACACAAAAGCAAACACATCAGCAAGGGTAAGCGTAGTGCCAAACCCTCCACCCCACCAAGGTCACCCACCCCTCCACCTCAACCCTCTGGTTCTCCCAATTCAAGTACCTCAGAAACATCATCCAGCTCAACAGGAACCCATACATTAACCCACAGCAGCACACACACCACATCACCATCCCCCATAAGCCCAAGACACACACACGACTCCCCAGATAGTCAACCATCAATTTCCACAGATGCAGGGCACACAACACACCCATGTGGCCGACAACTACGCCGTGGCTCCCTAACTGCACGATTTTGCGATGCTCAAAGCATGGCTGTTGCAAATGCAGTTTGTGAGCATTATGATGCCCTATTTGGGCATACCTCCAAATCAACCACTAAGCAGGCTAAGCTGGAGATCTGGACGAATATTTGCCGCCAAGTAAATAGTGTGGGATCTGTCCGGCGAGATATTCAACAAATGAAAAGGAAATTTGGGGACCTGAAATACTACAGTCAAAAAAAATGGACATGCGCCGTCAGCAGAGGTAAAGGGCAAATTAAATGCATTTTTAGTCACATTGGTAACAGGATGTAACACTTATTAGGTGTGATTTAATCTTCCCCAGCCAACAGACAGGGGGTGGCTTACCCACTTAAATAATCCTTACACCCGCCGAGGAACATGTATATACATACAAACACCCGGCCAGCATCCAGGGCCTGGCAGAGGCACAAGACACAGACCGGAATGTAAGGTCCCAAGGTGAGTCTGAATTTGCCATGTCCTATTACAAAAAGTTCTATAAGGCAGTGTTATGCTACACAACACACTGTACTTGGCCATTTAGCTAATCTTCAAATCTACATTCTAAGGACCAAGTCAACAGGACACACCAGGCCCCCAAACCCCTGCGTTAGCACCGAGGCCAAGGGCACACCAGGATTCTACACCACGAACCCAAACTGTGGATTGCGATGAGGTAAGTCAATGGTCATTGGTGTGTACTTTTAACATTGATCTTTGAGAGCTTTTGTGGACATAAATAAACTAAAAGGAACCTATATTTCTTTACAGACCACAGGAAGCCCACCCATCATCGACCATATACGAGATTTGGAGGAGGACACCACACATATGTCACTAACCACTACTGAACCAGTGGCAGCAACGCAGTCAACCCCGGCACAACCACCACATCCACAACCACCTTCTGAACCAGAACCAACCACCCGTCCCACTGCTTCAACCCAGTCCAGACGCCATATTTCCCAAAGAAGGCAACTTCAAATTTTGGAGGAAGCGTGGAGGCAGGAAAATATAGCCTTTTCGGCGACAACACAGCAATTCAATGAGACTGTGTGCACCCAACTCACAAACCTCAACGCCCAATTAGAGGTATTAAACAGAAACATCTCTGCCCTAACCAGCCATATGGGTGAGATTAATCAAAGCCTGGGCCACATTGCAGCCAATTTGCAGGCACAACATCATTCCTCGTCACCATGCAACCCAACATACCACTAATTTGTGGGGAATACATTTTCTGACCCCACGTGTAATTTTTCTTTTGTTCCAAAAAAAAACAAATGACACACCAAAATTTGTTTGTAAAATAATAAAAAAAAAAAAAAAAAAATTTCTGGTCTCTGAAAAAACACTAAACAATAGTTGTGCACGGATGGTTTGCGCGGTGCCACTTTGGGTGCAAGAAAAAGGAGGGGTGGGGACATCTGAAACTAAAGGTTGTGGAGTAGCCCACAAGCCATGATTAGTTTTAGGACCGTTGCAGGCGTCTATTGTAGTGCCCCCCAGACTCATCAAGACAACGGAACCTCATCTTCAAGAGACCAAAGCCTCACTCCACCACAGAGCGAGTCCTCCTGGGGGCAGTATCTGCCTGTGAAGATGGGTGCAGGATGGGGGTCATCAGCCAGGGGAGCAAAGGATAGCCAGAGTCTCCTGCCAAACAAAAAAAAAAGAAATTAAAAAAAAAAAAAAAAAAAAAAAAAAAGGATGCATTGCAACAATAGAAAAGAGGGACAAATAGGTGAGCGGGGTAGGGTGGGAGGAAAGGACATTTCTAATGAGACTACATGCACATCCAACCTGTACACTCATTAAAAAAGTCTGGGGAATACTACTTACATAAGAGGGCAAGAACATGACGCAATAGGGTACAATCACTTAACCCATTTAATTTGTAGCTCAATAATTAGGCTCAAAATATACTACGAAAATAGTTACAAAATAGTGTGTTAAGGGAAAAAACACAGTCAGACAGGGTGGGCATGAAACCAATACAAGTTTCATACACATACCCAGTAGCCAGCCACCAAAAAGATTGCCAGATTTGAATCGCTCATCTAGGCAGGAATTCCTCAAGATGTGCGCATCATGCGTCGAGCATGGAAAGCCAGCAAAACGACTCCCAAAAACCAATTCAGGGCCAACCACTGCCTGCACATTTATGCAATGTCCCATCTTCCAGTTCCTGCACACAGGCAATAAAAAATAAATTAGGTAGACCCTGTAAAAAGGACCAATAAAAAAAAAAAAACCCAAAATATAACAAATATTCATGCCATCGATGTCCAAAGGCGTGTGGTGCAGCCTGGTTTCTGCCATACTCAGCAGGACAAGACCGCGGAGCTGGTGCCGCTGATGTGCTCCAACAGAGGACTGCATATTATTGCCCGAGTGCAAATACGGCTGCTCTGACTGCCCGTAAGTGAAGGCTCGGCGGCCCCGTTTTATTAGGGTGATTTCAATCGGAAATCAAGGCTCTGCATCACTGAAAAAAACGGACCAATAAACGAGGCGTCCGTTTTTCCGCGAAACAGCCTCGTGCGAGCCGACAATCGGAAAGGCGGCTGAGCGCACACCTGAGCGCATAAACGCACACTAAAATCAACGTAGCACCCTTTCCTGACCCGATCAAAGCCCAAAACCAACGGGAAAATGCACAGGATAGCTGGACGGAGAGGCTCTGCATCAAGCCAATAATAGGCAAACATTTTGCAACAAATATCTAGCATTTTTACAAGGTAAGAAATCATAACACACCTTCTCCTGCTTGGCCACATTTGGAGCAAAGATGTCGAACAGAGTCAGGATGAATCGACCCAGGTTGTGGCCTTTGGTGGTGGGTCCTAACCTGGGCCTGTGTGGCATTGTGAATCTGCAACTATTCCAAAAATGTTTCTCTGTATATTTATAATTTCCGCCATATTGGCACGGTTCTCATTGTTAGTGTTGGCCAGGTGGCTGTTGAGGGTCCTAAATTCAGTCAGCATGGCCTGTAATGTAATATTTACGTTGTCTATCAGCCCATGAAGAGCCTCTCTGATTCTTTGATTTAGTTGTTGAAAGGAACGCCTCTCCTGGTGCCATGATGCCTCCAAAATCGGCATGCCCCTCCCCTGGGAAACTGGGCGACGTAGCTGAGCACGCCTCCAAATTCCCCGGGTTCTGGGGCGTGCCGATGATGTTTGTCTAGGGCCCTCAACAGCCACAGCCATGCTTCCAAAATCCGCAGCAGCAGAGAGAACACTGGGGACTTGAGGGTCATTCTCTGCATGCTGCCCATGATGTGCAGGCAGCATGCAGCCAGCTTCACTCTGCTGCTGAGGAGTTTGGGGAGAAACATTTTGGGACAGTTGCAGATTCTGTCCCAGGGGGAGATCTTCAGAAGTGCCCATCAAGGATCCATCCTCCTCCAGCTCCTGGATTTCCTCCATGAGTGTGTGGGTCTGTAGGGACATGTTCAAATTTATGTTTCACTTTTGCACTACATATGTCAATATGTTAATAGTAACATGCAAAGTCACATGGCTAAACTACATTTGGTCAATAAACTTACCGAAATATCGGATCCTGGGTCCTAGGCTGCACGGAGGTTTGCGGCATGGACAAACTGGCTGAGGATTCCCCAGTAGCTGAGGGATGAGGCTGGGCTGCATGAGAAGAAAACAAACTAGGTAAACACACAACTATGCATTGTTGATGGGTAACAAGACATATGCTTAATTAATTCACGTGGCCAAGCTGTAATGGGCACTACACCAACGGTGACACTTGACCTTCACTTCGCATTCCATTATATGTTAAATTGATAATTACACAAGTACTTAAACATTGGTCCCCTGAACTATCTCAAACATTCAAGTACTGGCTGTTCTGTGCCTGCCAACATCCCTTATAGGGCATTAAGTGTACACACTCAGCGTGCAACTAGCAGTTACAAGAAGTTGAGGCTGAATAGCATTGTATATTGTCAAATTTGTTAAGAAGCATGTTTGGTGCTTTGGACCCAACCACAGCTAGCACACAAGAGGACAACAGATCAAGTATAAAGACCTAATCGGCAGTTTAAGCCTAATCTCACTACTTTATTACTCTGGTTAACTGCTCTGTAACATCATGTATGGCCAAACAAAATATGAATGTAACTGTCCACACACATGACACACCCTGTTCAAAGACTGAAAACCACTACAAGGCACACCCTAGGGGCATGGGTTAACATATGTGTTACTGGCTAATTGTGCATGTTCCCAAATTTAGAATGTCACATTAAGCTTTCTCACCTACAGGAATGGGCGGGTTGTCTGTGTCCCTTAGGGCCGCGTGTCCCTCGACCGCCACAGGATGGAGAAGGCCCAGAACCATCTCCTCAGCTGGTGTAAATTGTAATTTTGTTGGAAATCCTCCTCCAGTTTGATAGCTGAAAAACATAATTAAGACCAATGTGGGCAATACAAGAAGAAGGAAAATCCTAAATCAAACATATTTACCTGTAATTCCGCCTTTTATTCTCTTTCTTCCGTGCAGCATATTTGAGGTCCGATATCTTCCGCTGAATCTGTTTGACATCTTTTAACTCTTCCCACGCTGCATTGACTTGTCTGGTTAGGTCGGCCAATATCTCCGCTCTGCGCTGCTTGCTGGTGTTTTTAGATTTGCGCCCATATAGCTCATCATAAACTAAGGTAAGGCCACTAGCCAAGGCCATAGTTTGGGCATCACCAAAACGGCCACTCAACTGCCCTCTGCACAATGTGCGCCCTGTTGGTTGTGGCTCCTCCGTGGTTCCAGACAAATGTGGTGACATTCTGGCCTGGGTCTGTGGGGGGGACTGCACGGACTGGTGGCTGGATGCTGATTGTACTGGACTGGGCAAGGGACTGGGTGTTCGTGGCTGGCTGGCCACAGAAGTTACAGTTGTGGATGTGGCATAGGGAGATTTCCTGCCCACCTGTGCCAGTGGCGAATGTGGCCGAGGAGGAGAGGTTCTGGCAGAGGATGAACTTGTGCTTGGTGCACGGTGCCTGTGTGGGCCCTTGGAAAGTGGCTGCCCCTTGGAGGTACTTGGGTGGACCAAGGGTGAGGGCGACCTTGGTGTACCGGCACTCTTCTGTGTGGGTTGGTAGCCCCGTGCGGGTGGGGATGAGGAGCTGGCAAATTTGGCCCTTTTCGGGCTTCGGGCCCTGGTGCGACTTCTGGCCCTTTTCAGGCTTCTGGCCCTGGTGCGGCTTCGGGCCCTGCTGCGGCTTCTGGCCCTGTTGAGGCTTTGGGCCCTGCTGCGGCTCCTGGCCCTGGTGCAGCTTCTGGCCCTGGTGTGGCTTCGGGCCCTGCTGCGGCTTCTGGCCCTGCTTCGGCTTCTGGCCCTGCTGCGGCTTCTGCCCCTGTTGCGGCTTCTCGAGATGCTGCGGCTTCTGGCCCTGGTGCGGCTTTGGGCCCTGCTGCGGCTTCTTGGCCTGTGTTTTTGGCCGATGCCAAGTGCTTTGGTGCCACGTGGGGGGGGGTGTGGGGCAGGGTGGGGTGGGGCTTCGTACCCTCTTACCCGTTTTTTAGCCAGTAGAGGTTGTAGGCTTTGGGGCCTGTGTCTTTCCTTTGCCTGCCCCCGCAACTACCATAGCTGGTAGTTGGCTTTGGCGGAGCCTTGGTAGTAGCCCGTAACTTTGCTTTGGGCTGTTGAGACCTGGTTTGGGGTCCTTCTGCATGCTCCTGTCGCTTGGCTGCCCTCTTCCCCGTTGTCTCCTTGCCCGTTTTTCCTGCTGTTTTTTTTGGTGCCATTTTGATGGGACTCTCAAAGAGAAAGAGCTGTGTGTCCAGGGACCTTTAAATAAGCTAGCCGGCGTGTGACCCCTATGCGTTCACTTACGCGTAAGTCTGCACGGCCCTGCGGAACCCGGAAACCGCTGGGGCATTACTTATCTGCTGCCGAGTAGAAGAAGAAAGATGGCGCCCACTATCTTCACCCGCCAACAAGAAGAGATCATCATGCTCGTAAGTGTCTTTTTAGCCCTTTGAATTGACATCTAAATGCTGCTCTACATGTTAAGGAAGCGCAGGAAGTAAGGGATTTATTTCAAAACGTGTTAAACTATATGCACAACCAAAGGCACGGCACACACGTGCCAAACAGCAGTTCGCCCAGATTTAAAAATTGCCTTAGCTTAGAAATGTGTGTGTGTTAATGGCATTTCCTAAAATAATGTATTGTTGCTACATATTGATAGGTATTTAGAAGTAAATGCTATGTATTTCTGCTTTGTAGACCATGCTGGAGCGCAGGTACGACTACCTGCTCAACTCATTTGAAAAACGCAACGTCACCCTGGAGATCATCTCGGAAATGCAACATCAGACCAACACCACCTTCACCCACACGCAGATCATGCAGCATTGGTCGGACCTGAAACGACTGCACATGCCCCGGGTGCGGAGGTTTTTCGGAATCCATTTCCCAAGTGAGTACATAGCGATTGCATGCAATATGTAACTAAGACAGAAGGTAGGCCTTTAGTTATAATGCCTTTTCTTTGGTAGTGTTGGAAATGGATTACCGCATTCGCCGCACCTGGAGGTGCACAGGCCGACCAGTGCTGCATGATTCTGCAGCTGTGAAGGTGGTGGATCTCCAGGGCGACGGTCCTACCCCTTCTCTGTTGGGTCCTCCGACCAGCCCCTGGACCTTACCACAGAGGAGGGGCGGCACGGCGTGGGTAGGCAGTCGGGGAGTCTCTGTTATGTCACTCTTCATGTATACGCACACACATATACATGCCATCTCCTACCAAACTGATTCCTTTCATCTGTTTTTCTAGATGCTTCGGGAGCGGGTGAGGTAGTGGAAGAGGCAGCAGATCTGCTACAGGCAGAACCTGGAGAAGGTGAGTGATGTGACCCAGACTTTGCAAGAGACATTTGATTACTGTGGAATAAGACATTAAAACTGACCCTATTTCCCATGTTTCTACAGGCACTTCTTCACAGCAGAGCCAGGACCCAGGACATCGTGTTGTCCCCAACGAGCCATCTCTCGGCCACCAACCAAGTAAGTAGTCATGCCATTATTTGCATTTATGTGGTACTTGACATGAACACACAGATACATCAAGCCCTAGTCAATGGCAATATAAGACTGACCTGTGGCCACTTCCTTAGCTTAATGACTTGATAGACTGACCTGTGGCCACTTCCTTAGCTTAATGACTTGACAGAATTACATATGTCACCTTTATTTAATTTGTTAACTTAAAAACATTCAATCCACAGGTGGCAAACCTGTATTGATCTCAAACTAATGATTTTTTCTCTATTTGTTACAGGGACCACACGCCAAAAAATTTTGCAAATGAATTGGAGGGTCCTAGCGTTGGTGGCCGATATGAAAGTGATGGTTGACTCATTGGGGACAACAGAAGAAGACAAAGAGTCCTGGGTCCTGGCCCTGGCCCTGTTCTGCGGAGCAACTTAAAAAAAAAAAAAAAAAAAAAAAAAAGATCTTTGATTAACAAAGCTTAAATAAAAAAAAAAAAAAGTTTTTAATATTCTCAAAATAATTTATATATATAAAAAGAAACCAATGTTTCAGTGTCATTTCTTTAAACACATACATTTACACCAAACAAAGGGTCAAATACATATTTTTAGCTCAAGATTCAGATGTCCGGGAAGTGGTTTGGGTAAGTTTTAGGGTGCGGTAAATGAAGAAGAAACTAACCAGGAAGTGATTTGGGTAAGTTTTAGGGTGTGGTAAATGAAGAAGAAACTAACCGGGACGTGGTTTGGGTAAGTTTTAGGGGTCCTAAATGTAAGTGTTAGACTAGCGCCAAGTGGTTGGGGTGAGCTTGGTAGTGTAATATATGGGGACACATTTGTGGGCGAGTTAAGTTTGTAGTGCGCAGGCGCAAGATCGTGAATATTTTCGATCGGACTATTAGTTTTGGTAAAATACAATTAGAATTGATCGGGAAACGCAATGGATTAGTTGAGGTAGACGATGGGAAATGGGTAAAAACGAATGCTGCCGTTGCAACCAACGGAGATAGAGAAAAGGAAACACAAAAACCACGCGGGGAAATGACATACTCGAACTCGTACTCTAGCATACGAACGGACGGGCACTTTACAGAAGGAAACTAATAAATGCATAGAATCGATCGCACACTCATACGAGAGCAGGAACTTATGTGAAAAAAGAGCTGATCGGCACTAAAACGAATTGTTTTTAAAGTCTCTCTGAATCAAGCCTGCATGGTAGCGACTGGTCATAGCGACCGACTCACACCATATTCAGCAAAAAAACAGCCTCACAAGACTCTGGCGCTGAAAAATGCTTGTTTGAATCCCAGAGCGCAGGAGGCTGTGTGTTTAAAGTCTGTTTTTCAGCATCTATTCACTAGTAACAAAGCGAAAACATATGGAATTTCATTGTAACAACATTGTAACATGAACACTTTAAAGTCAGACCTGTAATGTCATTTCTGAAGAAAAATTTTAAAAATGAAAAATTTGTGAAAAAAATGCTTTTTCAATGCCAGAAGAGGTCACAGAATTATTTGAGATTTTTTGAAAAACAAAAAACAAAAACCCCGTTTAAAGAGAAGAAAAGTATCGTCCACTGAAATGTATGGGAGAGCGACAGGTAGCGAGAGGTCATACCTGGCGCTGTTCGCTGAGGCTGTAAAAATGATGAATCAGACGCTACATGGCGCTAACCAAGTCGCTAAACAGATTCTGCTTGATAAATGTGTAATTGCGTGCTGTGTCCGGCCTTCACCAGTCGCTACCTCTCATTAACCAGCCACTACCTGACGCTATCCCTTCTTAAATAAGGGCCCAAGTCTTTCCAGAAGAGAAAACTCTAGTGGACTCTGTTAACCCTACATTTCTCTTCCTACCCATCCTAACCCATGCTGCCCTCCCTAATAAATCCCCTTTTAACTGAAAAAAACTGTTTAGGGTGTCATTTATTTTAGCTGCAGTTCTCCTTTTTCCCTGGCCACCTGCTCCTTACTGTGCTCAGAATTTGGCACAGTGCCGCAGCCCAGACCTGTCATGTGGATCCTTTCACCTGCTCAGATCCACGTTGTGGCTTGGGTAAACTGGTGCACACCTCTGGTACCCAGGCAGTAGTTTTTCATGTGCTGTGCTTAAATAGTGATGCCTGGCCTCCTTCATTCCGATGAAACTGTAGTCTGCAGTGACGCTGGGAGAGAGGCAAACCACCTTAATGCAATTGTTGGGTACCCCTGATGTTTTGCCTCAGGCTGGGGTTACAGGTTGGATCGTTTATGCCAACAGTATAGTTGGTAATAGGAGAGACGGCCGTGAGCCACTATTCTGAGCAGCCTTGTTGTTCCTCTTTGACCTGCATCCTCATCAGAACTATAAGTAAAACAAAAACCACACGTGGGTTCTTTAACCGTTACAGAACTTTATCCTGGATTTTTTAACCTTTATATCGAGACTGTATCCTTACATCTTTTTTTCTCCTTTCTATAAATATTCATGTAAATGTTTAGCTTGAAAAATAATCATTTTATTCTTTCACACCTAGGTACATAAACCAAAAAAGGCAATGTATCAACACATATGATGATCTGACAACCACTGATCTTTTCATGTCAAAACCATGAATGAATAAATAAATAAATAGGATAAATAAATTACATTACATAGCAAAAACGCCAATGGCAATTTAGTATAGAAGAGGTTTAAAGCAATTTGCAGCATATATTAGCCACCAATATTTTTTAAGCATAACCAAGAACAATTATTGGTTGCTTGGGTGACCAGTTTAATGTATTCCAGTTTTAATGACAATAATTTTGTTATTTTGAGGGCAATTTTTCTCCATTGAATTCTCAGTTGATTTGGTTGTCTTTAATTCATTACACTTTTTTCTAATTTGCCGCAAAAATGAGTCCAAAAAGATATGAAAAACTGTAGTATTTTCTTGTCTCACTTCACACTGTCAAAGCAAAAAGGAAATATGCACATTGGTTACTAAATATAAATATTCACGTTAAAAATTAAGTCTGATAAATATTATAAAGACCTATGACACTTGCCTATATCGATCCTTGTCGTTACACAAGTAACCTGTGTAAAAATGAATTCATAAAAAAGGCCCTGTACCTAATAACTCCAGTAATCAATCCACCCTGATGTCATAAATGATACTAGCTTGGATCAGTTAATTGCTGAATAGGGGAATCTGCTGCACCCCTGTAATAAGGTGAACAGGGCAGCTTCAAAACTGAAGCATTGGACACTTGATTTTTTCATAGTTTAGGGACTGATCCTATACTGAATTATGTATGAGATGTGGTGTAATTATATTAAAGTGGACCAAAACAGGATCTATTGTCTATGAGACACTAGGTTTGGTTAAATACCCACCCCTGGGAGGCCCTGCTGTTTGAAACCCTGCCATTTGCCTGATATTCTAGCCTTGTCAGAATGCCCATGGCTTATGCATGGCTCGTGGCATCAACTGCATCTTTCTAGGTCTTGTGAGCGCCCTGCCAGCTGTAAATGGATTGCTGGCATAGTCGCGTACAACCATAGAGGGATGCACTGATCCCTAGTGTGGCTAAGCTCCCATTCAGTTTATTTAGCCACAAATTAACATGTGAAGTCAAAGAAGAAGAATCGTGCCTGCACTGGGGGAATGCTGGCGAGGTTTGTATATTTGACAACCTAAGGGTATCGACCAAAACCCGGGATATTGAAAATCACAGGTTTCGGTCACCTTTAATACTAATAAGATGTTGTTTTTCAGCTCAGACAGCAGGTGTCAGCAGCCCAAAACTCCCTTGCTCCATCTGGATGCAGGATACTAAATCCTTGTCAGCATTTACTTTTTTCCTGCATCAGCTCCTAACTGAAACGCCAGCTCACAGATTTTCTCCTAGCAGCAGCCATCTTGGAGCTTCTTTCCCACCATCCCAGCCATGTTGCTGCCTGAATTCAACTGACATAACCCTATAATGCACA
Source organism: Gastrophryne carolinensis (assembly GCA_027917425.1). Taxonomy (NCBI): domain Eukaryota; kingdom Metazoa; phylum Chordata; class Amphibia; order Anura; family Microhylidae; genus Gastrophryne; species Gastrophryne carolinensis. Next base: position 112,733,020 of record CM051238.1, on the reverse strand, counting down.
CCGGCAGTAAACGCCCTCTTTGCAGACGGCCTGCAGCTCCATTAGACGCCAATTTGTTTTTAAAATGGACTAGAAGAGGCATTACATTAGAGTAAAAGCCTGATGCATCAATAACTGAGCTATTCAGATAGCTTAGTTGATAGAGCATCAGCCTTTTAAAGAGGAAGTACATGCAAGTCACTATTTGTGTGGCAGCCAATCATGTGACTGCCAGCAACCATTCAGGTTTCTTGTGCAAGCTCACTTCATAAACCTAGTTGGTTGTTTGCAGCCATACAATGAATAAGAGAACTGGTAAGTCTTGGACAACTTCACTTTACTTCCTCCTTATTCAGAACGTTCAGGGTTCCTATTTGGGTTATGTAACTTTCCATAGTTGAATGGCATTCAAACTGAGCTTACAGCATTATTTTGCCCCAATAACTGTGCTATTTGTTTGCTTCACTGTTTTTTCCTGCCCTTCGTCCATCTGTCTCTTTTCTACTCTGTCTCAGTTTTGATGTTTCTTTGCTTTTTGCCATTTTTTTCATATTCTTTCCTCTGCTGCTGGTACAAGTCTTCCTCACTTTCTCTCTTTCCTGACATCCCCTTATCATGTCATACTATGGGTTTAACAGTCTCCTCCTTTAACCCTAATAGGACCTAATCTAAAAAAGGCTTTAGCCCTGCCCCTATCCTGCATTTCTTTATTTGCCCCCATACCCTTTTAGGAGGATACTCATCATGTGAGTATCTTAATGTCTATACTTGTTCTAATAAGATTATTTTTATTTTCTTTTACAGATATTTTCTGTGCTAATGCAGACTAGCGTTAAAGAAAATATCTTTAAACCCTGCATTCTCTTACAGGGGCATTCTCTTACAGGGGCATTCTGGGCATTCGGCGCTTGCTGGTCTGGAAGGGGGCTGCAAAATAGGCATTTCATGCAGCAGAGCGAAGCAATAGCAGGTTATGACAACATCGGCAGGAGAAGCATCGCGCCCTGAGCATGCACAATTGCATGGTGCAAGTCTAGCCAAAAGTGCCCTAACATTCTGCAAACCCTCGAGGCAGTCTCCAGTGGCTATAAATAAAGGGTTGCTGAGCCAACCGGTAACCCTGTCACTACCTTCAGAGAGTGAATACCTTTGCTACCATGACATGTGTTTAACATTAAACAGCATATCTAATGGCTCATTATGCTTGTTCTTTAGCATGGAGTCTCCCAGCAGCCCCATAGAAGAGAATGCAAGGTAGTAATAAGTAATATTCTTCCTAACATGTGTTATATACTTCATGTCACTTATTGTGTCCTGTGCTTAGGAGGGAACCTGACGCAATGCCTTCAGAATCTGTAAGAAACGGTAAAGGCATGGGCTAAAATATCTCCAAAACTCAAAGGGAAAAAGCCCAAACAGATGGACTAATTTAGATTTTCTTCTAGCAAAGATTACTCAAGAATGGAGGAAAGAAAGATCAAGATCCAGAAGGAAAAGATGATCCAGCAGATCTTCTATGGATTATGAGAGCGCTTCAAGACGTTAATGTTTAATGTGCGATAAGGGTTGCCCTCCAATTACACCTCCTTAGTCCTGGAATTCCTTTCAGATGCCCCCTTCTTTCCTTTATCAGAGTGTTCTCTGTGTCATCTAACTCTGAAATCTGCCTTCTTGATAGCTATCACATCAGCTTCAAGAGTATTAGAGTTGAGAGTGTTGGAAGGTCAGGAGCTTTATATAAGTTTCTTTGCGTAGATGGTTCAGCTTAGGGTAGTCTTCTACTTTTCACATAAACAAGGAATTGCATTTACCTAACTTTCGTGACAATGTAATAGGGGAGGCCATTCATCCTTTAAATGTGGGCTTATGTCTCAGACCTAGACCCAAAGAACAAAATCCTTCAGAAAACAAGAAATCTTGTTTGTCATTCTCTTCAGGAAGAATAAGGAATCACTTCCGTCTACCATAACTCTAGCCAGTTGGATTACAACAACTATTCAAAAAGCTAAGGAAGCAAGTTTAGTGCCCACTCTACAAGGACAGCATCAACTTTTTTGGCAGCATATGCTGGTTCCTTCTTAGAGGATGTCCAGGAGTAGAATTTGCAAAGGTTCTCTTAACACCTTTGTCAGACACGATGGATTTGTCCTGGTTCATGACTCTTCACTTTGGCTAAAATATTAGGCAGTCCTCCTGTCTTGCTATATCCCATAATATGATGCCACGGAGGCACCAGGAAATTGGAAAATAAATACTCACATTCAAGAGATTTTCCTTTCCTAGCACATTCCATGGTGACATATGACCTATCCTGGATTGTCAGCCTATATTATAGGAATGCAGGATGGGGCAGGGCTAAAGCTTTTAAAGATTAGTTCCTATTAGGGTTACAAGAGGAGACTGTTGACCCATAGTATGATGCCACGGAATGCGACAGGAAAGGAAAAACTCTTGAAGGGGAGTAATGATTTGCGCTTGGGTTGGTAACGCAGGATCAGAGTTGAAATGTAGGGAGGCACATGGTTAGAGAGAGCTTTGTAGGTAAGTGTTAGAAGTTTGAACTGAACTCTCTGGGAGACAGGTAACCAGTGGAGGGATTGACAGAGAGGGGAAGCTCTAGAGAAGCAAGAGGAGAGGTAGATGAGGCGAGCAGCAAAGTTTAGAATATAATGGAGGGGTGCCAGTCTGTTGGCAAACCACAGATGAGGGTGTTGCAGTAGTCCAGTTAAGAGATGATCAGGGCGTGTACTAGAATTTTAGTGGTATCAGGTGAGAGGAAGGGAGATATTTTTAATTTGGAGACGGCAGGAGCTGACTAGGGAGTGGATGTGCTCTTATTCTCTTTTTTCTTTTTTCTCACTCTTGCCATGCAATTTTCAAATTTTCCCCTTATGTTATAGGATGGGAATTTTGCAGCTTGATAGTTGGCGTCAGGCCAGAATTACAATTTTAGCATTGAATGTATACCTTTATATATCCACCCTGTACCATGTTTAAATTGCTAACATAAGGGTAATAACAATATTTATTTTTCACAAGCCCACCCCGTGCCCAATATTCTGTAAACTATTCTTGACTTTGTCTTTTGACTATAAATATATCTAATCCAAAGTAGAAATGTTTTTAATATTTTATTTTGTACCACACTTTTATTTATGTGGTCAACTAGAGGTCTCCTCACAGACGTAGTACCTCATGCACAGAACCTTTCCTCTATACTCCATCTGGGGGAATCACGATTTCCTGTGCCCCCTTGCACATTAATCCTCATGAAACATACCTTTTCCCTCACTCCCCCCAGAGTAATCAAGCCCCACAATTGGCTATCATGGATGGTTTTTGGCAGGTAGGGGGCAGTGAAGCAATCCGGAGGCCAATTTTGTCATCTCTAGGGCATCCTAATTTGGGGGACCCTACTTTGTGAACACACCCATATCGCCTAGAAATCTTACCTCACTCACTGCAATCCCACAGTACACATGCAGGCTGCAGCCACACCCCTGGCTTCCCTAGGCTGATGCCTGTACCCTTGCCAGGCATTTCTGAATAGCTGACATGGACTCTATTCATCTTTAACAAGCAAATCTGTTGATGGATGTCTCACTGGAGAGCAACAATACTCAGGAGAGTGAAAAGAAATAGCAATAAACAAGTTCATGTATTACTAACCATTTGGGCTTTAGGATATGGAGACAAGAAGTTATTTTAATGAAATAATTAACTGTTTATAACTGTAGTTAATCACAAAAAGTCACCTTACCTTGTCTGCATGAAGACTGCCTTTTAAACGTTTTTTCAGATTAGAAAAGGCAGCGCGTAAAATTTCTAGAGTAGTATTTTTCCGTGCCAGTGTTTCTAATGTGCAAGCATATGTTTCTGCACATGAGTAAATCCCCACATTCTAAAAAAATACCAAATTATTAATAAACTAAAAAAAGTTGTAATGCAAACAGAAGTAAATGATTGGACGCGGGATTTCGTTTGTTCGCTCTACTTTTTTTTTTTCTTGATTCCCACGCTGAGTGCCACTGAGGCCAAAAAAGTTGTGGTCTGTGGTGCTGACACTTCTTAAATAAGGCTCCCCAACTGCATCTCGATTAATTTTAACACACAAAAAATGTCCCTTTATCTGGGTGCACTGCTTCATAAACTTTTCTGTGGGGACTTTTTCTCACATGACTGTGCGTGAAAAACAACATTTCTGCTATCACACAATAATGTGTACTAGATTATCACTTGACATTTAGCATTGGACATGCAGACTGATTCCAATTCTAGCTCACATCAATCTGGCTCCAACCTCAATTAACATTCCTCATAACTCAGAAAGGATTCTGATTAAGGGCCTTATTCATGAAGGGATAGCGTCAGGTAGTGCCTTGTAAATGACAGGTAGCGACAGGTGAACGCCGGACACAGCACGCAATTACACATTTATCAAGCAGATTCTGTTGAGCGACTGGGATAGCGCCATGTAATTTCTGATTCATCATTATCCCAGCCTCAGCGTACAGCGCCGGCATTCAGCTTTGCAGAGCGCCACGTCTTACCTCTCGCTACCTGTCGCTCTCCCATACATTTCAATGGACGTTCTTTTACTTCTCTTTAAACAGACGGGTTTTCATTATTTTTTTTTATTCTCAAATAATGTTGGGATTTTCAAATGTTTTTCAATTTTTATATATTTATGCAGAATTGACATTACAGGTCTGGCATTAATGTGTTCATGTCACAATGTCATTACAGTGTAATTCCATAAGTTTTCGCTTTGTTACTGGTGGAAACATGTTAAAAAACAGCCTTTAATCACACAGCCTCCGGCGCTCTGGGCTACAGCAAAGCATTTTTGAGCGCCGGAGGTGTGTAAGGCTGTTTTTTAGATGAATATGTTGTGAGTTAGCCGCATTAACCAGTCGCTACCATTCGCTCCCATACAGCTCTGTACTGGTCATATAGCGACTCCCCACAATATATTCATCAATGCTGCACAGCGACTGAGTCACTCTGAACTAACGAATCACGGCAAAGCACAGCGACTACTAGCTGGCGCTCTGAAATTCCTGCTACAGACGCTCATCTGTAGCTACCTGACGCTAGCAATGAATCAGCCTGCCAATGTTGTCATTCCCAGAATGACACGGAGGCTGATTCCTTACTAATGCCAGGTATCGGCAGACAAGCGTCTGTATAGAGGCTCTTAGAGCGACCACTAGTAGACGCTGTAAGTGGTTATCGGGCACTGTCAGTCGGTCACAGTCAGTCGCTCTGGTAACCTGGCCTGCATTGATGAATGTGATGTATGTTGGGCGCTCTAACAACAGTACAGCGCTGGGAGCGAGAGGTAGCGCCAGCTAGGTGCGACCGACTCTCAGCGCTCCACACCATACTTATCAAAAAAGGACACACACACAGCATCGGCGCTCTAAATCTGGTCCCTATAGCATAGAGCGCCAGACGCTGTGTGATTAAAGTCTGTTTTTGAACACATATACACCTGTAACAAAGCAAAAACACATGGAATTACATTGTTTTAACACTGTGACATTACAGACCTGTAATGGCAATTCTGCATAAAAATATAAAAAGTCAAAATGGTTTTTAAAAATGTTTGTTTGCAGGCCAGGAGAGGTCACGCATGATTTGAGCAAAAAAATAAATAAATAAATAAAAAATGTCAAACACACTGTTTAAACACAAGCAAATGAACTGCCATTGAAATGTATGGGAGAGAGACAGTAAGCGAAAGGTAATACCTGCCGGTGTGGAAACTAGAGCACCAGCACTATACGCTGAACCGCCTTTAATAATACATCGGACGCTACATGGCACTGTTAGAGTCGCTCACCAGATTCGCTTTCATAAATGTGGTTTTGCCTACGGCGCCCAGCGTTCACCAGGCGCTGCCTGCCGCTACAAGGCACTACCTGCCGATATCTCAGCTTGAATAACGCCCTTAGCATTTACTCCATACACATGTAGATCGATTTCAGTTGTCAACTCACATCAACTTGATTCCAATCTCGATTAAAACTCCAAACAGTTGCACTTGCTACATTCTTAATATGCTTTTTGTGTATTTAACCTCACATGCAAGTAAACAGAAAAGCATGCTTTGCTTTTAAAAACCTATTCAAGTATGTCGACTGAAAGTGCAATAAAAATTTTTCAGAAAAAAAAAAAATCACTTGTGTCTGTGATGGGGCATTTTCCAGATGAGGTACATAATTTTTAGGATTTATTTGCAAGCAGTATTGTGTTGTACCGTGTTAGCCATTCAAGGCAGTAAAGTAAGGAAATACGGCAATCTTATCAGGCTGAGTATATTTAAGGTAAGTTTTTGAGTTCTTTTTATCAGACATGATGTTATCTAGGATTTATTTGGAAAATTTGGAAACAGCACCTTATGGGTTATACAACAAAATGGCAAATTCTTTAGGAATAATGATGTACCTTAACTTGTAAAAATGCCATTTTGCAGGGACAAGTTATTTTTTTGGGAAAAATTAGCACAAACATTTTTTAGGCCACTTTTTTGTGTTAAAGCTGCCCGAGATGTTAACACCCAAATGTGTTCCCAAAGTTAAACCTACTTCAGAAAATATGTACACAACGATTTCATCTGGGTGATCATATTGTACTATTATCTGCCCAAACAGTACTTGTAGTCTCTGTTATATCTAATATGTTATACCTCTTATTATAGTTTTCTGCAGGGGTCCTTGGTTAATCCCTGCTTTGATCAGGATTCTCTTGTAGTCATATATGCAATTTATGTTTTTTAATAATGTTACTGATATTTGTGTATAGCATTTGATATAATTTTTTTAAAAAATCGTAATCCCTCTTATGAATTTTCATTGTCCCGGTGCCTGCTTCCCTCGAGTCAGTCCCTCTTACTTACCTCCCCAATCGCTCCTGGTGTATCCTCCGTTGAGGTCCTGGGCCGGCGTTCCCCTGGTTACAGGGAAACGCTCTTATATCGCCTGCTGTGAGGTACTTCCGGTTTCCTAAACCGGAAGTGCTTGCTGGAACACAGGCCGCGTCACAGCGCTGACGTACTTCCGGCCGGAGTGCTTCCATCGTTCTGTGACCTTTGGCCCTGGGATTTTGGCAGGGGGTGTACTGGGGGGAAGGGGTAGGCACATTTATAAGAGGAAGACTGGTGGTAGTAGGTGCCTGGACTTTCCATTCGCCCTGAAGAAGCAATGATTGCAGAGTAACGCGTAGGCCGGGGAGGAGTGCTTGTTAACCTGCTGTGTCCCTTGGTATGGTCATTTTTTTCTTATTTTTTGATTATATGGAGGTTTACACTGCAAAAATTCCCTCGCACTATTATTAGAGTTGTTCATCAATTGTATATATAGCACATAGCACTTTTGCTTTGAGCACTAGGATCCAGTCAGTTTTCATAGGGACATATGTTTGATATCTGACAAACAGGCTGATTCATCACTAACGCCAGGTAGCGACAGATGCGCGTCTGTAGCAGGCATTTTCAGAGCGCCCGCTAGTAGTCACTGTGATCGGCAGTGGGTCGCTAGTTTAGTCACTATTTGACCAGTACAGCGCTGTGTGGGAGTGCATGTTAGTGACTGGTCAGTGCGACCGACTCACAACATATTCAGCAAAAAAAAAACGCCTCACAAAACTCTGGCGCAGAAAAATGCTTCTTTGAAGCCCAGAGCGCAGGAGGCTGTGTGTTTAAAGTCTGTTTTTCAGCATCTATCCACTAGTAACAAAGCGAAAACATATGGAATTACATTGTAACAACATTGTAACATGAACACTTTAATGCCAGACCTGTAATGTCATTTCTGCAGAAATATATAAAAAATGAAAATTGTGAAAAAACTGCTTTTTCAATGCCAGAAGAGGTCACAGCATTATTTGAGATTTTTTGCAAAAAACCCCCAAAAGAGGGATCCTACACATTTGGTGGGAATGCCCCGCGATCAAGAAGCTCTGGGACTCGGTTCTCAAGATCCATATGGAGATGGAGGGATCCGTGGTACCGAACAACCCGAGAGTCGCTTTGCTCTCCCTGATTCCTGGCTCGGTTGCCAAAGCTAAGAAAGGAGTCCTTAAATACTTCCTGGCGGCTGTTAGGTCAATCATCCCCAGACATTGGAAGTCCCCTCTTCCGCCGAGTTTGGCGGAATGGTTCGCTGAAATGGACCACATCCTGAGGATGGAGGAGCTGGTGGCGGTAGGTGGAGAGGGAGCGGAGGCGCATCGGAAGACCTGGACGAATTGGATCAGATTCAGGGAGTCAGACGGGGCAAAGGCCTTCCTGGCGATGGATGGGGGCCGAGATGTTGTACATTAAGGTTGGGGCTTGGGCGACCCGTGGGCAGGAGGTCCCTCCTGCTACATTCCACCCTTTCCCTATCCATCCCACCTGTTCCCCTCTGCAGTCTTTCCATGCCTCCCCCCCCCATCCCCGGCCTCCCTCCTCCTTCTTCTTTTTCCCCTCTTCCCCTCGGTCTCCTCACCATTTTCCTCTTTCACCCCTTGTGTGCATGGAAGGCGCCCTCTCCTCCTCCTGTCTCATCTCAATCCGCCTCCCCTGATCTTTCCCCGGTCATGGCTGCGCCATTCGGTGGAGTTTCCGGGGGGCCCACGCACAATGGACCACCTTATCGCCCTAGTGGCTAATGGGGTGGTGAGACCCCGGGTGGAGGCTCGGGCTCCGGGGGCAGAGACGGGAAGTCGGATTTCATATGACACGAAGTGAGACAGTTGGCTCCCTCTGACGCGCCCAACGGCACTTGCCCTACAGGACATGGGGCTCCCCTTCTGACGGTAACCATGACCCCTCCATAAATGGTGACGGGTTAATTTGACTCCTGGAAACACGGACTCTCACTTTCGGCAGTACGAGATGCAAACACAAAGTAATATAAGGTAATTAAGTGTTTCAGTGAGGCGACGCGTCGATGGCCGAGAGGTCGGGTGATGCCCCAGCTGCGACTGGAGGCGGGGGTGGAGGGGGGACATTGTTTGATTGATTGAATGATTGTTTCCTTCACCACATTGTCTATCCCTTTCTACCTTTGTTGTTTCTTATTTACATTTTTGATAAACTCAATAAACAAGAGATTAAACTAAAAACCCCCAAAAAACAAAAACCCCGTTTTAAGAGAAGAAAAGGATCGTCCATTGAAATGTATGGGAGAGCGAAGGGTAGCGAGAGGTCATACCTGGCGCCGGCGCTGTTCGCTGAGGCTGTGAAAATGATGAATCGGACGCTACATGGCGTTATCCCAGTCGCTAAACAGATTCTGCTTGATAAATGTGTAATTGTGTGCCGTGTCCGGCGTTCACCAGTCGCTACCTCTCATTAACCAGGCACTACCTGATGCTATCCCTTCTTAAATAAGGCCCCTAGATAATTGTGCATAACCACCAGTGCCCTCTAGTGGAGTGTTCATACAATTAGTTTTTAATGTATTTTAATCTTTGTAGTGTTTACATGAATTAATAAAGGTGATTATTGTTATCATTTAAACGGAGTGGCGCAGATTGTGTCTTGAGGCTGGGGGCCGTGTGGAAGCCTCCTTGTTGTGTATTTAAGTCTGCACACTTCTCTGATTATTTGTGTTGGTGCGGCCACTTGTTCTATACTTCAGAAAATAAAAAGCATGACCCCCATTGATTCCAATTGGGTTTGCTGCTACAATCTAAAAAACTTAGGGGGTTATTCAAGAAGGGATAGCGCCAGGTAGTGCCTCATAGCGGCAGGCAGCGTCTGGTGAATGCCGGGCACTGTACGCAAAACAACATTTATGAAAGCGAATCCGGTAAGCGACTAACAGTGCCATGTAGCGCCCGATGCATTATTACAGGCGGCTCAGCGCCGGCACTCTAGTTTCCAGAGCGTCAGGTATTACCTTTCATTCACTGTTGCTCTCCCATATATTTTAATGGGCATTCATTTGCTTCTGTTTAAACAGAGAGTTTGACATTTTTTTTTTTTTTTGCTCAAACCATTGTGTGACCTCTCCTGGCCTTGACAAAAACGTTTTAACTTTTTTGACTTTTTATATTTTTATACCGAATTGTCATTATTAGAGATGAGCGAACTTTTGAAAAATTCGATTCGACTGATTCGCTGAATTTTCCGACAAAAATCGTTTCGACCCGAATAAATTCGCGACGAATCGCTATTAAAAACAGCTATTTCTGAGCCTCCTAGAGCCTCAATAGGGTTGTAAACCATTCTGCCTTGCTGTAACATGCACAGGATGCGTGCTGGGCTAGTTAAATAATACCTTGAAGAAATATCACATGCAGATCAGAGGCATCGCTAATAGAATCGCAGAGTGGCACAATTGAATTCAAGAGAGTTGAAGTGGCATCACTATGAGGGGCAGGAGCCCAAACATTGCTTTAAAGAGACACTGGAGTTGGCAGCAGCAGGAGCCCAAAAATTGGATGAATCACACCCTGGAGTTGGCGGCAGCAGCAGCAGGAGCCCAAATATACACTGGAGTTGGCTTCAGGAGCCCAAAAATTGGATGAATCACACCCAGGAGTTGGCAGCAGCAGCAGCAGGAGCCCAAATATACACTGGAGTTGGCTTCAGGAGCCCAAAAATTGGATGAATCACACCCTGGAGTTGGCAGAAGTTGGCAGCAGCAGGAGCCCAAATATTACTTTAAAGAGACCCTGGGGTTAGCTTCAGGAGCCCAAAAATTGGATGAATCACACCCTGGAGTTGGCAGCAGCAGGAGCCCAAATATACACTGGAGTTGGCTTCAGGAGCCCAAAAATTGGATGAATCACACCCTGGAGTTGGCAGCAGCAGGAGCCCAAATATACACTGGAGTTGGCTTCAGGAGCCCAAAAATTGGATGAATCACACCCTGGAGTTGGCAGCAGCAGCAGGAGCAGCAGGAGCCCAAACATTACTTTAAAGAGACCCTGGGGTTGGCTTCAGGAGCCCAAAAATTGGATGAATCACACCCTGGAGTTGGCAGCAGCAGCAGCAGCAGGAGCCCAAATATTACTTTAAAGAGACACTGGGGTTGGCTTCAGGAGCCCAAAAATTGGATGAATCACACCCTGGAGTTGGCAGCAGCAGCAGGAGCCCAAATATTACTTTAAAGAGACCCTGGGGTTGGCTTCAGGAGCCCAAAAATTGGATGAATCACACCCTGGAGTTGGCAGAAGTTGGCAGCAGCAGCAGCAGGAGCCCAAATATACACTGGAGTTGGCTTCAGGAGCCCAAAAATTGGATGAATCACACCCTGGAGTTGGCAGCAGCAGCAGGAGCCCAAATATTACTTTAAAGAGACACTGGGGTTGGCTTCAGGAGCCCAAAAATTGGATGAATCACACCCTGGAGTTGGCAGCAGCAGCAGGAGCCCAAATATTACTTTAAAGAGACCCTGGGGTTGGCTTCAGGAGCCCAAAAATTGGATGAATCACACCCTGGAGTTGGCAGCAGCAGGAGCCCAAATATACACTGGAGTTTGCTTCAGGAGCCCAAAAATTGGATGAATCACACCCTGGAGTTGGCAGCAGCAGCAGCAGGAGCCCAAACATTACTTTAAAGAGGCACTGGGGTTGGCTTCAGGAGCCCAAAAATTGGATGAATCACACCCTGGAGTTGGCAGCAGGAGCCCAAATATACACTGGAGTTGGCTTCAGGAGCCCAAAAATTGGATGAATCACACCCTGGAGTTGGCAGCAGCAGGAGCCCAAATATTACTTTAAAGAGACACTGGGGTTGGCTTCAGGAGCCCAATAATTGGATGAATCACACCCTGGAGTTGGCAGAAGTTGGCAGCAGCAGCAGCAGGAGCCCAAATATTACTTTAAAGAGACCCTGGGGTTGGCTTCAGGAGCCCAAAAATTGGATGAATCACACCCTGGAGTTGGCAGCAGCAGCAGCAGGAGCCCAAATATACACTGGAGTTGGCTTCAGGAGCCCAAAAATTGGATGAATCACACCCTGGAGTTGGCAGAAGTTGGCAGCAGCAGGAGCCCAAATATTACTTTAAAGAGACCCTGGGGTTGGCTTCAGGAGCCCAAAATTGGATGAATCACACCCTGGAGTTGGCAGCAGCAGCAGCAGGAGCCCAAATATACACTGGAGTTGGCTTCAGGAGCCCAAAAATTGGATGAATCACACCCTGGAGTTGCAAGCAGCAGCAGCAGCAGGAGCCCAAATATACACTGGAGTTGGCTTCAGGAGCCCAAAAATTGGATGATTCACACCCTGGAGTTGGCAGCAGCAGCAGCAGGAGCCCAAATATACACTGGAGTTGGCTTCAGGAGCCCAACAATTGGATGAATCACACCCTGGAGTTGGCAGCAGCAGCAGTAGGAGCACAAATATACACTGGAGTTGGCTTCAGGAGCCCAAAAATTGGATGAATCACACCCTGGAGTTGGCAGAAGTTGGCAGCAGCAGCAGCAGGAGCCCAAAAAATGGCCTAAAGACATAAATATGTTTTGCACCATTTGGAAAGTGTAAAACGTGGCACCATGCTGAATCTAGTCGCATGCATCAGGCATTGGTGGGTGGAAATCCTGGCTGATCCATCCCTGATTCATTTTGACAAAGGTGAGTCTCTCCACATTTTTAGTTGACAGACGAGTTCTCCTCGCCGTAACTATGGCCCCCGCCGCACTAAACACCCGCTCAGATGGCACGCTACTTGCCGGGCAGGACAGCTTTTCCAGGGCAAACTCTGCTAGTTGCGGCCACAAATCAAGTTTGGCTGCCCAGAAGTCCAGCGGATCCTCAAGGTGTGTTGGCATGGTCATGTCAAAGTATGACATGACCTGCTGGTTGAGGTCCTGCTCCAGGTCTTCCTGCTGCTCATGAGTAGCCTCACTATGCGGGTGTAGAAAGCTACTCATTAGCGACTGAAGACTGAGGCTGCTGCTGCTGATGGAGCTGCTGCTGCTGCTCCTGCCAACCCCCCCAGCGGCCATGGCAGTGGAAGGTGAGCGCAGAGGTCCCCTCGAGTCAGACCTGCGAGAGTATGGACCATGGCGCAGATAGGCATCGGCCAACTGCCTACGTAGAATGTCTTTGTAGTAGTTGAGTTTGTCCTCCCTCTCGGTGGGTTTAAAAAATGCCCCCATTTTGTGCCGGAAGCGAGGGTCCAATAAGGTGGACAGCCAGAAGTCATCCCGCCGACAGATGGAAACAATTCTGGGGTCACTACGCAAGCACGTGAGCATGCTTCGTGCCATTTGCGCAAGTGACTCGGATGGACTACCTGTCTCCATCTCCACTGCATACTGCCACGGTGTGCCCGGGTCCTCTGTCTCGCCTTCCTCAAAAACCTCTAGCTCCTCTGGCTGCTCCTGCTCCTCCTCTCCTGTCCGCTGACTAGATAAACCAGCCATTTCGCCAAGCCTAAACTGTGTTTCGCTGGGCAACTCCTCCTCCTCCTCTTCCTCCTCCTCCTCCAGTTCAGCTCCAACGGGGTTCATGTGGCCGTAAGATGTAAACGCCATGTCTCCAGTGCCCTGACCAGCCATGGTTTCCAACATGTGCTGTAGTACATGAAGCAGTGGAATCACGTCGTTCATCCCGTAATCCTGCCGACTGAAAAATAAAGTGGCATCCTCAAAGGGCCTGAGCAAACGGCAGGTGTCACGTATGAGCTGCCACTGGTTGACATTGAAGTTACACAGGGGAGTCCCCCTATCTGCTTGGATCATCAGGAAATCCGTGATGGCTTTTCTCTGTTCATATAATCGGTCCAACATGTGAAGGGTGGAATTCCAACGGGTGGAAACATCGCAAATCAGACTATGTTGGGGGATACCATTCTGACGCTGTAGCTCAAGAAGGGTGTGTTTGGCGGTGTAGGAGTGGCTGAAGTGCATGCAAAGTTTCCTTGAAGTTGTTAGGATGTCTTGCAGATGGGGGGGAACACTTCAGAAACCGCTTGACAACCAGATTGAAGACGTGAGCCATGCAGGGGGCATGGGTCAGGCTTCCTTGGCGCAGCGCAGACAAAATGTTCTTCCCATTGTCGGTAACCATGATTCCCATTTTAAGTTTTCTTGGAGTAAGCCATGTTTGGATTTCCTGATGAATACATTTAAGCAGTTCCTCCCCTGTGTGACTCCGTTCGCCAAGACAAACCATGTGAAGCACTGCGTGACACCTCCGTGCCCTGCACACATGGTAGACTGGAGGGGCACTGAGACTTGAGCCTACAGTGGAGGGTGAGGAGATGGCGGAGGATGAGGAGGCCGAGTCGCACGGTGTCACAGGCCCAACGGGCAGGGAGCGTGGAGGCCGAAGCGGCGTGACCTGTCCAAGTTGCTGCTGCTGCAAAGGGACCACATTCACCCAGTGGGCCGTAAACGACATGTACTGTCCCTGACCGTAGTTACAGCTCCAGATGTCGGCGCTGCCATGCACTTTGCTACACACCGACAGGCTCAAGGACTGGCCCACCTTCTGTTCAACAAAAGTGTGCAGCGCTGGTACTGCCTTCTTGGCAAAGAAATGACGGCTTGGGACTCTCCACCTCGGCTCGGCACAAGCCATCAGTTCTCTGAAAGGTGCAGATTCCACCACCTGAAAAGGGAGCGACTGCAGCACCAGCAACTTGGACAGGAGCACATTCAGCTTCTGCGCCGTAGGATGAGTGGGCGCATACTGCTGTCTCTTGGACATGGCTTCGCTGATGGATTGCTGGCGGGATGCATGACTTGGAGGAGGAGGAGCAGGAGCGACAGAGGATGGGTATGACGCACAGCTGCCTTCGGCTGAGGTGCTGGAGCCTTGGCTGGCAGAAATTGGGAGCTCACTTGGTGAGGAAGCAGACTGGACCACCCCTTGGGAGCCTCGGTTCTCCCAGGTCGCTTTATGGTGATGCATCATATGTTGACGCAGGGCCATGGTGCCAACATTTGGACCCTGGCCACGCTTCACCTTCTGCCTACATATCTTGCATGTGGCCACGTTACCCTCCTGCGGATGCTTCAGGAAAAACTGCCACACTGCCGAGTAGCTACTTTTCCCACCCCCTGGCCTCACTGATTCACTGCTGCTGTTGCCAACTCCAGGAACCCCTGCTCCACTACCTCCCGATAAGGTAGACTGCCGCACAGCAGGTGCTCTACCCCGGCCCCGGCCCCGGCCGGCTCCAGCCTTTGGAATTGTGCCCCCATGCTGACTGCTACCACCTTGCTGCCTCAGCTGCTGACTCCGGGGCAACCTGCGCCCCTCTTCTCCTGATGATGACGATGAAGCCCCTTCATCACCCGGCTCCCAAGTGCGATCGGCTTCATCGTCATCATCATCATCACAGAGTTGTGGCTGTACGTCACTGATGTTCGTGGATTCGTCAACAGTGTCTGGCGCAGGAGCTGGAACGCTCGCAGCACCCACGACACTGTCCACATCACTATTTGTCTGCCTAGCTAGAGAAGCCACCTCCATTTCTTGGCTGGGCAGTAGCTGCTGACTGTCCTCTATCTGATGGTCCTCCTCACTAAAGAGTGGAGCTGAACCCAAAGCATAGGATATGTCGCTGGGGGAGGGAACGGCGTAGGCCAGAGGCAATGGGAGGACAGGGACTGCTCTCGGGGCATGCCAACTCAGGGTTGTGTCAGAGGAACCTACCGACCCTAGACTGGGGGTCTCAGACGTAAGTTGTGATGATGTTGTTGATGAGCGCGTCAACCAATCTACCACGGCAGATGCGTTACTGGTGGAGACCCGACCGCTAGCAGATACTGGCAGATTAGGTCTCTCAGCGTGACTCCTGCTGCTACTGGCCCCCAGTCTGATGCGAGCTCTGCCTGCGGAATCTTGGCCTCTGCCACTCCTCTTTTCACTTCCAGGCACTTGTCTGCCCGACATAGTCTAACTGGCGTGGTAGTAGGTGATATTTAAAGAACCCCCGGGCAGCGGTGGGTCTATATGAAACAGAATATAATGCACACCAAAAGTGAGCAGTAACACTCAGCCTCCAACAGGCCTGCTTAGTGTAAATAAGAGAGCTGCTTAGTGTAAATAAAGAGGGGTATGCTATGTTACAGAATGGGATGCCCCAACAGAAGTGCACCTGGCAGGTAGCAGTAAGTCTATGCACAGCAAAAGTGTCTTTATCAGGCTAATTTCAATTATAAGTGCAAATGGTTATATGGTCTTAAACAGAGGCTGCTGTAGTCACAGAATGGGATGCCCCAAAAAAGAAGTGGACCTGGCAGGGTCGAGAAGTGCTATGCCCAGCAAAAGTGTCTTTATCAGGCTAATTTTAATTATAATAAGTACAAATGGTTATATGGTCTTAAACAGAGGCTGCTGTAGTCACAGAATGGGATGCCCCAAAAAAGAAGTGGACCTGGCAGGGTCCAGAAGTGCTATGCCCAGCAAAAGTGTCTTTATCAGGCTAATTTCAATTATAATAAGTGCAAATGGTTATATGGTCTTAAACAGAGGCTGCTGTAGTCACAGAATGGGATGCCCTAAAAACCAGCAGTAAGTACACCTGGCAGGGACAAGTAGTGCTATGCCCAGCAAAAGTGTCTTTATCAGGCCTAATTTCAATTATAATAAGTGCAAATGGTTATATGGTCTTAAACAGAGGCTGCTGTAGTCACAGAATGGGATGCCCTAAAAAAGAAGTGGACCTGGCAGGGTCGAGAAGTGCTATGCCCAGCAAAAGTGTCTTTATCAGGCTAATTTCAATTATAATAAGTGCAAATGGTTATATGGTGTTAAACAGAGGCTGCTGTAGTCACAGAATGGGATGCCCTAAAAAAGAAGTGGACCTGGCAGGGTCGAGAAGTGCTATGCCCAGCAAAAGTGTCTTTATCAGGCTAATTTCAATTATAATAAGTGCAAATGGTTATATGGTGTTAAACAGAGGCTGCTGTAGTCACAGAATGGGATGCCCCAAAAAAGAAGTGGACCTGGCAGGGTCGAGAAGTGCTATGCCCAGCAAAAGTGTCTTTATCAGGCTAATTTCAATTATAATAAGTGCAAATGGTTATATGGTGTTAAACAGAGGCTGCTGTAGTCACAGAATGGGATGCCCCAAAAAAGAAGTGGACCTGGCAGGGTCGAGAAGTGCTATGCCCAGCAAAAGTGTCTTTATCAGGCTAATTTCAATTATAATAAGTGCAAATGGTTATATGGTCTTAAACAGAGGCTGGTGTAGTCACAGAATGGGATGCCCCAAAAAAGAAGTGGACCTGGCAGGGTCCAGAAGTGCTATGCCCAGCAAAAGTGTCTTTATCAGGCTAATTTCAATTATAATAAGTGCAAATGGTTATATGGTGTTAAACAGAGGCTGCTGTAGTCACAGAATGGGATGCCCCAAAAAAGAAGTGGACCTGGCAGGGTCGAGAAGTGCTATGCCCAGCAAAAGTGTCTTTATCAGGCTAATTTCAATTATAATAGGTGCAAATGGTTATATGGTGTTAAACAGAGGCTGCTGTAGTCACAGAATGGGATGCCCTAAAAAAGAAGTGGACCTGGCAGGGTCCAGAAGTGCTATGCCCAGCAAAAGTGTCTTTATCAGGCTAATTTCAATTATAATAAGTGCAAATGGTTATATGGTGTTAAACAGAGGCTGCTGTAGTCACAGAATGGGATGCCCCAAAAAAGAAGTGGACCTGGCAGGGTCGAGAAGTGCTATGCCCAGCAAAAGTGTCTTTATCAGGCTAATTTCAATTATAATAAGTGCAAATGGTTATATGGTGTTAAACAGAGGCTGCTGTAGTCACAGAATGGGATGCCCCAAAAAAGAAGTGGACCTGGCAGGGTCGAGAAGTGCTATGCCCAGCAAAAGTGTCTTTATCAGGCTAATTTCAATTATAATAAGTGCAAATGGTTATATGGTGTTAAACAGAGGCTGCTGTAGTCACAGAATGGGATGCCCCAAAAAAGAAGTGGACCTGGCAGGGTCCAGAAGTGCTATGCCCAGCAAAAGTGTCTTTATCAGGCTAATTTCAATTATAATAAGTGTAAATGGTTATATGGTGTTAAACAGAGGCTGCTGTAGTCACAGAATGGGATGCCCCAAAAAAGAAGTGGACCTGGCAGGGTCCAGAAGTGCTATGCCCAGCAAAAGTGTCTTTATCAGGCTAATTTCAATTATAATAAGTGCAAATGGTTATTTGGTCTTAAACAGAGGCTGGTGTAGTCACAGAATGGGATGCCCTAAAAACCAGCAGTAAGTACACCTGGCAGGGACAAGTAGTGCTATGCCCAGCAAAAGTGTCTTTATCAGGCTAATTTCAATTATAATAAGTGCAAATGGTTATATGGTGTTAAACAGAGGCTGCTGTAGTCACAGAATGGGATGCCCCAAAAAAGAAGTGGACCTGGCAGGGTCGAGAAGTGCTATGCCCAGCAAAAGTGTCTTTATCAGGCTAATTTCAATTATAATAAGTGCAAATGGTTATATGGTGTTAAACAGAGGCTGCTGTAGTCACAGAATGGGATGCCCCAAAAAAGAAGTGGACCTGGCAGGGTCGAGAAGTGCTATGCCCAGCAAAAGTGTCTTTATCAGGCTAATTTCAATTATAATAAGTGCAAATGGTTATATGGTGTTAAACAGAGGCTGCTGTAGTCACAGAATGGGATGCCCCAAAAGAGAAGTGGACCTGGCAGGGTCCAGAAGTGCTATGCCCAGCAAAAGTGTCTTTATCAGGCTAATTTCAATTATAATAAGTGCAAATGGTTATATGGTCTTAAACAGAGGCTGCTGTAGTCACAGAATGGGATGCCCCAAAAAAGAAGTGGACCTGGCAGGGTCCAGAAGTGCTATACCCAGCAAAAGTGTCTTTATCAGGCTAATTTCAATTATAATAAGTGCAAATGGTTATTTGGTCTTAAACAGAGGCTGGTGTAGTCACAGAATGGGATGCCCTAAAAACCAGCAGTAAGTACACCTGGCAGGGACAAGTAGTGCTATGCCCAGCAAAAGTGTCTTTATCAGGCCTAATTTCAATTATAATAAGTGCAAATGGTTATATGGTCTGAAACAGAGGCTGCTGTAGTCACAGAATGGGATGCCCTAAAAAAGAAGTGGACCTGGCAGGGTCGAGAAGTGCTATGCCCAGCAAAAGTGTCTTTATCAGGCTAATTTCAGTTATAATAAGTGCAAATGGTTATATGGTGTTAAACAAAGGCTGCTGTAGTCACAGAATGGGATGCCCCAAAAAAGAAGTGGACCTGGCAGGGTCGAGAAGTGCTATGCCCAGCAAAAGTGTCTTTATCAGGCTAATTTCAATTATAATAAGTGCAAATGGTTATATGGTGTTAAACAGAGGCTGCTGTAGTCACAGAATGGGATGCCCTAAAAAAGAAGTGGACCTGGCAGGGTCCAGAAGTGCTATGCCCAGCAAAAGTGTCTTTATCAGGCTAATTTCAATTATAATAAGTGCAAATGGTTATATGGTGTTAAACAGAGGCTGCTGTAGTCACAGAATGGGATGCCCCAAAAAAGAAGTGGACCTGGCAGGGTCCAGAAGTGCTATGCCCAGCAAAAGTGTCTTTATCAGGCTAATTTCAATTATAATAAGTGCAAATGGTTATATGGTGTTAAACAGAGGCTGCTGTAGTCACAGAATGGGATGCCCCAAAAGAGAAGTGGACCTGGCAGGGTCGAGAAGTGCTATGCCCAGCAAAAGTGTCTTTATCAGGCTAATTTCAATTATAATAAGTGCAAATGGTTATATGGTGTTAAACAGAGGCTGCTGTAGTCACAGAATGGGATGCCCCAAAAAAGAAGTGGACCTGGCAGGGTCGAGAAGTGCTATGCCCAGCAAAAGTGTCTTTATCAGGCTAATTTCAATTATAATAAGTGCAAATGGTTATATGGTCTTAAACAGAGGCTGCTGTAGTCACAGAATGGGATGCCACAACAGAAGTGGACCTGGCAGGGTCCAGAAGTACTATGCCCAGCAAAAGTGTCTTTATCAGGCTAATTTCAATTATAATAAGTGCAAATGGTTATATGGTGTTAAACAGAGGCTGCTGTAGTCACAGAATGGGATGCCCCAAAAAAGAAGTGGACCTGGCAGGGTCGAGAAGTGCTATGCCCAGCAAAAGTGTCTTTATCAGGCTAATTTCAATTATAATAAGTGCAAATGGTTATATGGTCTTAAACAGAGGCTGCTGTAGTCACAGAATGGGATGCCCCAAAAAAGAAGTGGACCTGGCAGGGTCCAGAAGTGCTATGCCCAGCAAAAGTGTCTTTATCAGGCTAATTTCAATTATAATAAGTGCAAATGGTTATATGGTGTTAAACAGAGGCTGCTGTAGTCACAGAATGGGATGCCCCAAAAAAGAAGTGGACCTGGCTGGGTCCAGAAGTGCTATGCCCAGCAAAAGTGTCTTTATCAGGCTAATTTCAATTATAATAAGTGCAAATGGTTATATGGTCTTAAACAGAGGCTGCTGTAGTCACAGAATGGGATGCCCCAAAAAAGAAGTGGACCTGGCAGGGTCCAGAAGTGCTATGCCCAGCAAAAGTGTCTTTATCAGGCTAATTTCAATTATAATAAGTGCAAATGGTTATATGGTGTTAAACAGAGGCTGCTGTAGCCACAGAATGGGATGCCCCAAAAAAGAAGTGGACCTGGCAGGGTCGAGAAGTGCTATGCCCAGCAAAAGTGTCTTTATCAGGCTAATTTCAATTATAATAAGTGCAAATGGTTATATGGTGTTAAACAGAGGCTGCTGTAGTCACAGAATGGGATGCCCCAAAAAAGAAGTGGACCTGGCAGGGTCGAGAAGTGCTATGCCCAGCAAAAGTGTCTTTATCAGGCTAATTTCAATTATAATAAGTGCAAATGGTTATATGGTGTTAAACAGAGGCTGCTGTAGTCACAGAATGGGATGCCACAACAGAAGTGGACCTGGCAGGGTCCAGAAGTACTATGCCCAGCAAAAGTGTCTTTATCAGGCTAATTTCAATTATAATAAGTGCAAATGGTTATATGGTCTTAAACAGAGGCTGCTGTAGTCACAGAATGGGATGCCCCAAAAAAGAAGTGGACCTGGCAGGGTCGAGAAGTGCTATGCCCAGCAAAAGTGTCTTTATCAGGCTAATTTCAATTATAATAAGTGCAAATGGTTATATGGTCTTAAACAGAGGCTGCTGTAGTCACAGAATGGGATGCCCCAAAAAAGAAGTGGACCTGGCAGGGTCCAGAAGTGCTATGCCCAGCAAAAGTGTCTTTATCAGGCTAATTTCAATTATAATAAGTGCAAATGGTTATATGGTGTTAAACAGAGGCTGCTGTAGTCACAGAATGGGATGCCCCAAAAAAGAAGTGGACCTGGCAGGGTCGAGAAGTGCTATGTCCAGCAAAAGTGTCTTTATCAGGCTAATTTCAATTATAATAAGTGCAAATGGTTATATGGTGTTAAACAGAGGCTGCTGTAGTCACAGAATGGGATGCCCCAAAAAAGAAGTGGACCTGGCAGGGTCCAGAAGTGCTATGCCCAGCAAAAGTGTCTTTATCAGGGTAATTTCAATTATAATAAGTGCAAATGGTTATATGGTGTTAAACAGAGGCTGCTGTAGTCACAGAATGGGATGCCACAAAAAAGAAGTGGACCTGGCAGGGTCCAGAAGTGCTATGCCCAGCAAAAGTGTCTTTATCAGGCTAATTTCAATTATAATAAGTGCAAATGGTTATATGGTGTTAAACAGAGGCTGCTGTAGTCACAGAATGGGATGCCCCAAAAAAGAAGTGGACCTGGCAGGGTCGAGAAGTGCTATGCCCAGCAAAATTGTCTTTATCAGGCTAATTTCAATTATAATAAGTGCAAATGGTTATATGGTCTTAAACAGAGGCTGGTGTAGTCACAGAATGGGATGCCCCAAAAAAGAAGTGGACCTGGCAGGGTCCAGAAGTGCTATGCCCAGCAAAAGTGTCTTTATCAGGCTAATTTCAATTATAATAAGTGCAAATGGTTATATGGTGTTAAACAGAGGCTGCTGTAGTCACAGAATGGGATGCCCCAAAAAAGAAGTGGACCTGGCAGGGTCGAGAAGTGCTATGCCCAGCAAAAGTGTCTTTATCAGGCTAATTTCAATTATAATAAGTGCAAATGGTTATATGGTGTTAAACAGAGGCTGCTGTAGTCACAGAATGGGATGCCACAACAGAAGTGGACCTGGCAGGGTCCAGAAGTACTATGCCCAGCTAAAGTGTCTTTATCAGGCTAATTTCAATTATAATAAGTGCAAATGGTTATATGGTCTTAAACAGAGGCTGCTGTAGTCACAGAATGGGATGCCTCACAGCAGACTTAAGATCAGTTTAGTATATATGCACAGTTAGTTAGTATAAGCAGCCTGAAAACGCTAACAAAGCCTGTCAGCCAGCTAATAACACTCAGGCTGGATGAAAAAAAAAAAAAAAAAATCTCCCTGTGACAGCCTCCGATTTTTCTACCTTTCCCTGTTTTTCGCTGACTTTCTGTCTGTCTCCAGCCTGTCTCCAGCCTGTCTCCAGCCTGTCTCCAGCCTGTCTCCAGCCTGTCTCCAGCCTGTCTCCAGCCTGTCTCCAGCCTGTCTCCAGCCTGTCTCCAGCCTGTCTCCAGCCTGTCTCCTGCCTGTCCCTGCCTGTCCCTGCCTGTCCCTGCCTGTCCCTGCCTGTCCCTGCCTGTCTAACTGCCTCTCTCCCTCAGCTACACAGCGTTCTGTCTCTCACGAATGCAATAGAGAAATGAGGAAGGAAAAGCAAGATGGCCGGCCTTAAATAGCGCTGTGACATCACCGGGCTTGCTGGCTGCTGATAGGCTGCATGTGACTGTCCCAGCATACACTGCCCCAGCTTACATGTCTGGACATGTCCCGTCCGCCATCTTAGAATGCCTGTAAATGTAAATGAATGGATGTTAAAGGAAAACTTCGAGCGATCGAATCGCGGGGAAATTCGGATTCGATCCGAATCGAATTTTTCCTGAAATTCGGATCGAATCCGGGTTCGTCCGGATCGATTCGCTCATCCCTAGTCATTATAGGTCTGGCACTAAAGTGTTAATGTCACAGTGTTCAAACAATGTCATTTCATGTGTTTTCGCTTTGTTACAGGTGTATATGTGTTAATAAACAGACTTTAATCTCAGTGTCTGGCACTACAGCGCCCAGCTTTAGATCACCGACACTCTGGCCCTTATTTATGAAGGAATAGCGACAGGTAGCGACTGGTGAGCGGCCGGTAATGACGGGCCCCGCCACGAGAACGCCGGCTCCCCACCACAATCACACATTTATCAAGCCAGCGACTGAGATAGCGCCATATAGCGACTCATTCATCATTATTCCTGCCTCGGCCCACAGTGCCAGCGTCCGACCTTGAACAGCGACAGGTATGACCTCTCGCTACCTGGCGCTCTCCAATGCATTTCAATGGAACAATCTTTAAATATTAATAATAAATTGTTATTAATGTCTTTTTTTTTTTTTATGTGAAAAATTCTGTGACCACTTCTGCCATTTTAGATAATTTTTTTAAGCGAAAAAAAAAAAATTGTACAGAATTGATATTACAGGTCTGATATTAATGTATTCATATTACTAAATTATTTAAAATACTTTTTTTTTTTTGGTTTCCAAAAATATGGTGGTTTGGGGGTTAAAAAGCTTTTAACACATCGCCTCCAGCGCTCTGGGGTTTAAACATGCATTTCACAGCGCTTGAATTTTTTGAGCGTGATTTTTTGATGAATATGGTGGAAGCCGGTCGCTCTGACCAGTCGCTATCATGCGCACCCATACATCGCGGAACCTGTCAAATAGCGACTCGTAACCTTGTATTCAACATTACCCCACACCGACTGAGTCGCTGTCAACAACCGAACAACGGCCAAGCACAGCGACTACTAGCGGGTGCTGTGAAAATACCGCTACAGTCGCTCAACTGTCGCTACATGTCGCTATTAATAAATCAGCCTCTCTGTGTGTCTGGTGTTTTCTTGAATATGGTGTGGAGTGCCGAGCGCCGGACGCACTGAGCAGGTGCTAGCGCTGTACTGTTAGATGTGGTGTAGGCTTGGGCGCTACAGTTCGGAACACCGCCTTGCGTTCGCTGCGGCTAACAGGGAAGCAGTATTAATGCTTAAGAGTTAGGAGCCTATTATTACAGTGACTGGAGCACATTTGGGTTAAGCTTATAAACTAAAATTATTTCATATATATTTAATGCAAAACAATGCTGTTTGTTCTGTGTAAAAGTACTGAAAGTAAAAAATGTTAGCTGTGGCGTTCTTATCTCCTGTAGATGTAGCATAATGTTGTGTGCTCTGGTCTTGGGACGTGGTGTGTATGGTGTGCGTATTATGTCTCGGGGCGCACCATAGCGGTTGTACCTTGCGACGGGGTGCACTTACGGTTTTCCCGTGTGGTACGATGGCTACCCCTGAATCGACACGTGGGACGATTCCCAAGTAGCAGTTCATACTCTGTCCGTGGAGGCTCCAGCAAGGAAGAAGAGGCAGTGGGTGGAACCCCATGTAAATGGTCAAATACTGTAAGTTTTTTTTCAATTTTTTGTATTAATGTATTTTCTGGTGTGTTGCGGCCTACTATAAAGGTGTTAGCGTTTTCGGGTGGTTTTAGTGTTTTAGGGTTATTAGGTTTGTTGTAATTTTGAATCTTTAGCGTTTTTTTTATGTTTACTGCACATTTTTTTTTGGGGGGGGGGGGGTTAATGTAAATGTTTCATGAGTTAGTATTGTTAAATACTAAATTAAATACTAATATTGGGGAATTAAATTTGTCACTGTGCAGCATTTTGTTTAGGCTCTGATGGCCAGTTTTTGCCTAATAAAAAAATGTATATTTTGTAAAAAAAAAAAAAAAAAAATTACAGAAACAAATAAAAGAAAAAAAAGAACAAAAAACGAACAAAAAAAAAATGAGAACAGAAAAAAATACAGAACAAACCAAGCAAAAAAAGTACACAAAAACTACTTACAAAAGAAAGAAAAAATTACATAGGCACATTATAAAAAAAAACCCACAAACATAACAGGGATCAGGAAAACTATTTTTAAGGTGGGTGTAAAATAACACTGATGCTTATAGTTTGACATACAATAGTAGTTTATATCAGCATAGGAACGCTCAGGCGCTGCAGTGAATGAGGGAGAGCGCATTTACAGCGCCTCACACACATCACATTTTCCAATGCGAAACTGATCACATCAGCGACTGAGGCGCTTTGTTTCATCGCCCGATACCCGCATACAGCGTCTACTAGCGGTCGCTCTAAGCGCCGCTATACAGATATGCTCATCTGCCGATACCTGGCGCTAGTAATGAATCAGCCTCTTAGCAGTCTAGCATTCGCCTCTGAACAGTAGGGCAATTATATATATATAGTGGTAAAATGTATGGAAAAGTCTTGAATGGCATGCATTTTTCCCCTGCTATGCTGTATCAGGCACAGTCCATGCCGGGTTTTCATGAACCAGGTCACATTCCCCAGTCCTAGGTTTGTTCCTTGATCTCAGGCCTTGCACAGGTGATCAGACTGATTGCAGGGGAAAGCCTGAATAAAAGGGGGCTGCTGAGCCTGTCAGTTGTCTGTTGACCAGCCTGAAGGAAGGAGCCCAGGCTGCACTGCACAGTGGTGAATAGAAGAACTGAAGTTAAAGTGGACCAACACCCAGGATTTTGACTATCCTGGGTTTTGGTCCACTTCGGCGGGGCACCCCGATCGGGGGTGCCCCGCTGTGTGAAACCCCCCAGAAAGCCCAAAAATCTTACCTGTCCCCGCTCCCACGTGACTGGACGGTCCAATCCCCGCCAACGTCCAGGCGGGGATCAGGAACGTCCAAGCGGCTGCCGCCGCCGCCGCCTCCCTCGCGTCACTTTCGGCGCGCGCGCGCCCCCGCCGGCCATTCGCAGACGGCCGGCGCGGGCACGCCTACAGGGGCGCGAGGGAGGCGGCGGCGGCCGGCCGCCGCCGAAGATCAGGTAAGGTGTTGGGGTTTTTTTGGGGGGGTTTCACCCCGCGGGACATCCCGATCTCGGATGTCCCGCGGGGTGGGAGGTGATCGGCCCGGGAATCTTATAGATTTCCGGGCCGATCACCTCTCGGTGTTGGTCCACTTTAAGCCGAAGGACTTGGCTTCTGCGCCCCCTAAACTTGGACTTGTGGGGATGAGCAGCGGAGGGCTTGTATGCCTTGCAAAGTGGACCTGACTTACCCTGGAATTACAGCTGGCTGGAGTATCCAGCCCTGGACTTACATTGCATTGGTGAAGTACCCACCTTTGATTTATTGCATTGTTGCTGCAATCTCTGAAGTGAGAGATATTTTTCTTTGGAACACTTTATTTTCTCAATAAACCTGTGTTGCTGTTGAAGAACTGTTGTCCGTGTCACTGCCGTTCGCGCCAAAGTGTTTTGCCTTCAACGTGTCATTGTGTCATTATGCAAGTACACTTGGTGGGGGGGTCATGTTATTCATTTTGTAAAGTAGGTTTAACTTTGGGGGCACTTTTGGGTGTGGACTGAAATTTACATCTTAGTGAGCTTTTATACACACCAAAAAAGTGCAATGAAAATATTGTCCTCATTTTTCTCCAAAAATCACTGGTACCCACAGGTATTTATTGCAATAAGGCATTTTTTACATGTGGGATAAATGTTTTTTTTCAAATAAAGTAAGGATCATTTCTTAAAAGTTTAGAAACAACAAAGCTCTAAATGTTATGCTAAAGAATTAGCTTTTTTCCTGCACGTCACATAGGAAACTGTTTCCAAACATTCAAAAAAACGTAATTAAGGAACAAACATTAAATTGCACTTTTTGTTACACTGTTTGGGTCACGTTAAAGATCTTGTAAAGCAAGTGTAACTCTGGGTATGCTTTTGGATGTGAAAGTTTAAATCTGTGAGTAAATTTGTATAACCTAAAAATCAAAAATCAGTGATTAAAACAGTTTATTCCAATTTTTCCCAAAAAATCACCTATACCTTTGGTGGGAAATTTTACAGGTACATCTTTTTTTTCCAATGGTGTAAGAATTACCTTATAAATTAGAAAACAATATGCCCCCAAGGATTTAACCCTTGATAGTTAACTGCAAGTTAGATGCATTTTATGTAAAAATCTCAAAAAACGCTCTTGGGGTGTCTCCTGGGCAGGAATGGTCTACCGATACATATGTGGTACCCTTATAATTGGAAGGAGCTGGGCTTTTACACACAATATGATTTACTTGAAAAGCTTACTGTAATGCCCAGCTGATCACCAGCCTAATTTCAGGGGCCAACCCCCAATCTAACACCGCCGTCTTCACCTATAGACAACCCCACGTTTGCCGGGAACACGGTTGCCCCCAAGACTTAAGGGCGCAAAGGATGGCACCTGAGGCCGCAAAGGCTGATGTACAACAGGGTAAAACTAACAGTACACAGGGGAAGTCAGAGATAGCCGAGTCTGCAACAGATTATCAGTGTCTTGACAAAAGTAGTAAACAAAGCTGAAGTCCAGGGAAGGCCAAAGGTCAAAGCCGCAAGTCAGAGGGTCGCAGTGTCCAAAGGGTCAGGCAAAAAACGTAGTCGAGATGCAAACAAATCAGGTCAGCAGGAAGTAAACTAACAGCATAACATACCAAGCTAGACGCTATCACAGGCAGTGTGTGCTGAGACCTGGACAGCTTTATGTGACTGCTGACCAATGGGAGGTTGGAAGGCCGGGCAGCATAGAAGTTGCTTTATTGACACTCTACTCCCAGTGAGCCAGACAGAACCTCTGAGTTAACCCTTTTGCTGACCACAGAGAGCTGCAATACCATGCCGCAAGGCATATGAGGAGCGGGCCCCTAGTTGTGTTACTCTGTGTTTCTGCAATGATGTTTTAATACTCTGACTGTTTCTGAAAAAAATCCTGGAAAATAGCCTGGCAAAAGAGGGTGACAAAATCTTTAGACAGGCTGGAAGTTAAAGGGTTAAGTATAATAAGCTTACACACCCTTTTACACCCAAAAATGCACTCATAGGTAAACTAAAAAAAAAATAGCATAACCCACATTATTAAATAGAGTTGTACTATGGGGTTTATTTATCAAGGGCATGCGCCAGGTAGTGTCTGACGAGCGCCAGGTACCGCCAGCTAACGGCGGCTACCGACTCAAGTACGCCCGGCGGCGGTCACAATGACGCATTTATCATGCTAAATGAGGCTAGCGCCGGCGAGAGCGTCAGCCAGCGCGGGATTCATCATGTAGCCGACTGCAACGAACAGCGCCGCTGCTAATCCCATCACAGCGACAGGTATGACCTGGCGCTCCCTGGCGTTGTCCAATGCATTTCAATGGAGCAATCTTTAAATCATAATTAATTGCTATTTTTTTTTTGTTTTTTTTAATGTCAAAAATTCTGTGACCACTTCTGCAATGTTAGGTTTTTTTTTAAGTAAAAAAAAAAAAAATTAAAAATTGTGCAGAATTGATATTACAGGTCTGATATTAATGTATTCATATTACAAAATGTTTAGAAAAACTTGTATAATTTTTACATTAAAAAATGGTTGTTTGGGGGTTAAAAACTACTTTACACACATCGCCGCCAGCGCTCTGGGGTTTAAACAAGGAATTCACAGCGCGAGAAATTTTTGAGCGCGATTTGTTAATGAATCTGCAGCAAGCCGTTCGCTCTGGCCATTCGCTGTCAGGCGCACCCATACAATGCGGAACCTGTGAAACATCGACCCCTAACCCCGTATTCAACATTACCGCACACCGACTGAGTCGCTGTCAACAAGCAAACCCCGGCCAAGCACAGCGAATACTAGCTGGCGCTGTGAAAATAACGCTACTGGCGCTCATCTGTCGCTACCTGGCGCTATTAATGAATCGGCCTCCCAGTCACGAAAGTGCACACAGCTTGGCTTAATTATGGGGGTTATCCAAAGATTTTGGAACTTTCTGGAGAGGCTGATATTTGGCAAGCAGTGAGAGGATTTTCTACTTAGCACACACTAAAGTACGATAAAATACAAAAAATGTGCTGAGCCAGGTGTACAGGTGAGGTACAAATGTTTAAAATTATCTATTTATATCTATTTAGATCTATCTAATAATGTATAGTAGAAGTGATTAAATTTAAAAGCAAATGTGTGGGCGGAACCAAACAATAAACTATAGTCCTGGTGCCCTGCTCTGGTGAGTCCCTATTTAAGTTAATGCAATACAGAAAGAGGGGGTGCCCCAACCCCCCAAGGGGGAATATACCAGAAACTTACAATGGCACTCTATCAATTGAATACGTAACATATATGCAAACTGCCAAAAAGGGGGGGGGGTAAGATGTTACCCAGTGGGACCACTAGTATATAAATAAAGTAAAAACTAACAATTATATAATCTAATTAAATCCATAAAATGTCAGGTGCTTCCAAAGTGCATCAAATCACAATGTATATTCATGCATTGCATGAGTCACCACTGGGCCCCCCGTACCCTGCAACGCATTTCGTGACAAAAGGTCACTTCCTCAGGCAGAGTACGCAGCGGATAGGTGCCGTTTGACCCATCATTCCCCCGCCCCACGCACAGAAAACCGGCAATCGGCGGGCGCACTCCGGACGGAAGTGCGTCACCGCCGACTAGCCGGAAATGACGTAGCCGCGCTCCAAGCTGGAAGTGATTAAAGATTAAAAACAGTAGCCTATGGGAAATCTGAACAGATTTGCAGAGGGTCAAATTTAATGTTTTTGGATTCGACATAGACTGCTTTTATTTTCTAATTTCCTAAAAAAAAAAGTCAGCACCATTAAAACTTATCAATGGCTAGATATGATATTTTATTCACTTACAGTTTGTTTTGGAGTATTCATAAAATAATTTGAGTCCTGTAAACGATAATTCAAGTCTCAGTTAATCAAATGCAGAAGGCAGCCAGTTTTAGCAATTTGCAACAAAATATTACACTGGTAGCAAAACAGAGCTATACTGCAGAAAAGTAGCCTTACCAGCACTGTCAATAATGAGGCATGAGACTGAACCTCCTCAGTTTGTATGCACAATGAAGGCCTGCCCCATGAAAAACTGCACAACCAGAGGGCGATGGCAGCTAAACCTAAAAAGATCTTCATTATTATCAGTTATGATGTGAACTGCATGTCAGAGTGTGATCTTCTGTTATTTTAAATATATTCTTTGCACGGGGAAACACCATATATGGTATATAAGATAAAAATGGAAATGCCTGTCTGCCTGTAAATATGACACAGTAATTCTTATAAATAATTTTGTCAGCATGTTATGCTGATAACAATGTAATTCAGTTCTAAAGAGAGCCTACTTACTGGTTGTAGAAAAGTGTGATACACTGTAGATTGTTCATTGTTGATAAAATAAAACTATTTTCTCACTTGTTATCTAACTTTAAAAACCACAGTTAAAAAAAAAAGATAAAAACTGGCTTAATAGTACAATTAAGGAGCCCTCCCCTGCCACTGTGTGCCAAAGAGAGTCCTGGTTACATTGGACACTATACTAATCTAGCCTAAATTACCCCCTAATTTCATGAGTGAACCCTAGCAGGGCCCCATTTGGCAAGGACAGCAAACATCTGGAAACAGACCACTGCATCTCCCCGAATAAGAAGGCCATGCTAAATATTTGGTAAAGCAAGGCGCTTATGGTGTGCCTAGTGGTGTGAACATATGCACAACCTGCATATCAGTAAGCTTGTTAATTTTAGCAAAAAAATATTTATTACCCAAAATATTTGACCTGATGCAGAGCCTCCTCTAAACTGCCCTTAAAACCTTCCGATTGTCCGGGGCTCGCGTTTGAATCGTGGCTCAAATGTGATGCAGAGCCTCCGTCGGAATGGCTCCCTAACTGATCCGTCAATTTGACTTCACTCGGAAAGCTTTTTTTGCTCTCTCGGGTGCCTTCAATTTGATCGGGGCTCCCGTTCCCGTTCAGACGGGCGGCCCGTTTTTCCCTGATTTTTCCTGCCTTTTTGAATGTACCTGCTTGCCTTCCGTCGTATTTGACCTTCCATTTTGGTGTTTTTTTCAAGTATACTTACATCTCCATAGCTATTCAGTTGGCAATCTGGCTACACGCAAGCGCACATCCCTCAACCTCCATTGGAATATACATATGGCAACAACTGCCAATTTCACACATATGTATATATTTTTTTTGTTGTTCCTTCTTCCTTGTCCTTAATGCATACCTTAATCTCCTTGGTTGTTCCTTCTTCCTTGTCCTTAATGCATACCTTAATCTCCTTGGTTGTTCCTTCTTCCTTGTCCTTAATGCATACCTTAATCTCCTTGGTTGTTCCTTCTTCCTTGTCCTTAATGCATACCTTAATCTCCTTGGTTGTTCCTTCTTCCTTGTCCTTAATGCATACCTTAATCCCCTTGGTTGTTCCTTCTTCCTTGTCCTTAATGCATACCTTAATTGTTTGTGTGTTTTTCTGATTTATTGTCCCATATCTAAACCTTTTGTGTCATGTAAATGTGTGCTGATGTTGTGTGATTGTACTTTTGCAGGAAAGACAACTCTCAAAATATTCTAATTTTTTTATTATTCAAACGTTGTTTTTTTAAGTTTTTTTTTGGGGGGGGGGGTAAAACAGAAAGAAATATTTACATTTTTTAAATTTTTCAAAAAATTAGGCCTCGGGGTCTTGTGGATGTTGTCTTCTTTGATCTGTGAATGAAGAACAACATTAGTTTAGCATTGATTTTTTGGTTTGGTTGGGCGTGGTTTTTTTGGGGCCCTTTTCAAACCGGACCTTCTGCGTGATTTAATGAAAAGCCCAAACTATTTTAAAAAGATTCTGCAGCATCTTAAAATAATATATAGTACGTTTTTAGTCAATCAATTATTATTATTTCCCCCACTGGGCTGCAACTCAGTTCAGGAATTTAGGATACGTGCGCCGCCATCTTGACTCAGAAGCATTACACTTACTGAGGAGAGGAGAGTTGGATAAGGTACAGGGGGTGGGTTATAGCTGTGCTTTGCTCACACAGAGCAGAGCTGTGCTCTGGAAAAGGTTGGTAAGATGATTTGTAAGGTGGACAATCTGTATGTACAGGATGTGGGAAATATTTAAGATAGACTCTTATTCGGAGTTAAGGTCCGCTTTAAGGTTTTTTTTTTTTATTAATTTGGAAATGTCTATGAATTTTCAGTTTCAAATGTAATTGTTTGCTCATTTTCTTTAGTTTAAATAAACACCACTTACAAGGTTTTGGCCGCACATTGCGTCAGGGGCGGAGTCTCCCTTCAGCCTCCCTCTGTTGCTGTTGTGAATCTGTATGGATGACAAACACACTGATATTAGAGACTGTTGTTCTTTCATGAATATAATATTAAGTTAGGCTTCTAGGTATCAATCTACTCACCTTCCCCAGCAACCTCTTCCTCCTCGCCCCCTTCCTCTCTCATCCCTTGAGATTTTCCTGCGACGTCTGAATCTACAACAATAGTGCACATGAGTATCTGTATTTAATGCATGTATTTCCACATATCTAACTATATTTCCCTTACCGGAGTCCGGTTGAGGCTCTGTTCTGCTCGACTCCCTGCCGTCAGATTGCCCCCTCCCCTGCATGCTGAGGTCCAGCGGCTCCTCCGAGTCACTTACAGAGGAGGGGGTGGCCGTTGACCCTGGCGGTGGGCCACCTACACCTTCACCTGTTTCGCCCAACACTGGGCTGCGTGTCCTGGTCCGGGTGGGGCGGAACCGTAGATTCCATTCATGGGCTGAAATTCAAACACAATCATTAAACCACGCCCAGGCGATGCCAGGGTTATAGGTGCATTTACATTTTCTACACTTACATGGGAATTGTTTGTTGAAGTACCGCCTCACCCGGGGCTTATGCCTTCTTTTTAAATCAGACCAGTGTTGGGCGATCTGGGTGAAGGTATAGGTGGTTTGGGATCGGCGTTCTATCGCCTCCACCACCTCCAGGGCCAACGTCCGTTTGGCATAATCTGACGGCAGGAAGTCGTAGCGATTCCTCAGCATCATCTGTTATTAAAAAATACAAGGACACACTATTAATCCACCAAATACATTAACAAGTTTCCTGGCCTAACTCAAGTCACTTTATTAACCTCTTGCTGCCTCACATTGCCCTAGTTCTGCTATCTGCATGTAGGCTAGTTTGTTGCTGCGTACATGTGTTAAACTAAGGTGGGCTGGTATGTAACGTGACAAACTAAGTTGTTTCAGACTATTCTTGTTTTTTTTTTTTTTTAAATTACAAGGAATGTGTGCGCGCACATAAACGCACGCTCGCATACTCACATCCATGATGATGTCTTCCTGCTCCGGGGTAAAGCTGGCGGGCGACATCTTGTCTTCTTTACCAAGCTATAGCTCTGACGTTCCCCCGCGTTGACGTGCGTGCGTGCGCGCAGGCACGCACTCGCTGTTGTACACGCCCACACGGGAAACATATTTAAAGAACAAGCCACTCCGCTCGGTGTAGGATACCATATCAATATGGGCAGACCTAAAGTGATCAAAAATAGCCAAGCAAGGCCAAAGGCACATAGCAGCCGCACACATGCCTCATTCTAAATAAAACAGAAGAGCAGGCACAACACACATGCAGAACATGTACCAACTAAAACGGTGGGTACTCCACAGACACAGGCACATTCCCCAAAACGCAGGAGCAAGGAGACATTAACCCATTCACCCCTGCCAGAAAAACACAAACAAACACACCAGGGTGCTAAATCTAGTAAGACCCTGCAGCATACTCAACCTCAACACACCAAGCATACCCACAAAACCTAAGCACAAAGCATGGCTGTTGCCAATGCTGTTTGGGTACATTATGGGGTTCTGTCCGTCGAGATACTAAACAAATCAAGCGGACAGTTGTGGACCTGAAAACATATAGTTGTCCAAAAATGGACATGCGCCGGCAGCAGAGGTAAAGCCCAAATGCAAACATAAGGTGGATGGCTAAAAAAAGGTTTAGGTGTGCATAGAAACATTAGTACACAGGGACAAATCGGTGAGCTAGGTATGGTGGGAGTAATTGACATTTTTAATGAGCCTACAAACACATGCAACCTGTACACTCATTAAAAATGTCTGTGTAATGCTACTTAGATAAGAGTGCCAAAACATAAACCAATAGTGGTGAATACTTTCACCCATTAATTTTTAAACAAACTAAATAAAAAACATTTTCAAGTTTCAAGGAAAGGTCTCACAGATTAGTGGGGTAGTGGCAAATCCACATTCAAACCTGGGGGCCAACAAATACAACTTTAATACACATACCCAGTAACCATCCTCCAGAAATATCTCCAGATTGAAACCGTTGATAGAGGCTGGAGTTCCTCAAAATGTGCGCATCATGCGTGGACCCAGGAAAGCCAGCAAACAGACTGAAAAATTGAAGATCAGGGCCCGCCACTGCCTGAACATTGATGGAATGGCCCATCTTCCTGTTCCTGCACCAAGCAAAACAGTGGAATTAGTGTGAGCCTTAAAAAATGTTTGTTAACCAGAAAAAAAGCAGAACCAAACCACATACCTGAACAGATATTCCTGGTGCGCAGGGGGGATGAGCGAGACATGTGTGCAATCGATTGCACCAAGGACGTTGGGCATGTCGGCTATGTTATAAAAGCCCAACTTAACTGCATTCCAGGCTTCCCCTGTTTGAGGAAAAAAAAATGTAATTCTGTGCCAGGGTAGCCATGCCATCCAAAAACTTGGTTAGGCTGCGGCTCAGCGTAGACTGGAACATCCCCAGGGAGAAGGCACCCAGTCTCTGGAACGAGCCGTTTGCCAAAAATTGCAGGCAGCCAACCAATTTGGTCATACCTGCAATTGCATGCCCCTTTCTTGTGGTGGGGGCTAACCATGGCCGCAGGT
This sequence comes from Gastrophryne carolinensis, assembly GCA_027917425.1. Taxonomy (NCBI): domain Eukaryota; kingdom Metazoa; phylum Chordata; class Amphibia; order Anura; family Microhylidae; genus Gastrophryne; species Gastrophryne carolinensis. Next base: position 112,698,194 of record CM051238.1, on the reverse strand, counting down.
CGCTATACAAGGCATGGAGAGAAACACAGTTAAGGCGGGTGAGCTCAAATAGGTCAACGTCACTCATGCCATCGATGTCCAAAGGCGTGCACTGCAGCCTGGTTTCTGCTATACTTAGAACTATCAGACGGCGTAACTGGCGCCTTTGATGTTGGTCCACAGAGGAATGCATTCCCAAAAAGCATGGAGCTCCAATACGGCTGGTCAGACTGGCCGTAAGTGAAGGCTCGGCGGCCCCGTTTTATTAGGCTGATTTCAATCGGAAATCAAGGCTCTGCATCACTGGAAAAAACGGGCCAATGAACGAGGCGTCCGTTTTCACGGGAAATAGCCTCGTGCGAGCCGACAATCGGAAAGGCGGCTGAGCGCACACCTGAGCGCATAAGCGCACACTAAAATCAACGTAGCACCCTTTCCTGACCCGATCAAAGCCCAAAACCAACGGGAAAACGCACGGGGGAGCTGAACGGGGAGGCTCTGCATTATCTGTAAAAGTGATGAAGCATTTTAAAAGGTGAGAGACATTATTGTTAATGGTTAGGTAAAAGTATTTTATTTAAGTTTTGAAATAACAGCACCATACAAGCTATGCAGAATATTGTGGCATTTTTCTTTTGCATACCCCATAGGGCCCTGTTTCTAAAATCCTTAAAATATACCTCATTGGACAAATTATGTACCTCGTTTGTAAAAAGTACTTCATTGCAGGTACAGGTGATATTTGGAAAAAACTGGAACATACATTTTTTATGTTAGGTTTCAGTATAATTTTATTAAATAAAGAAATCTGGTGTGACACAAAGGGCCATGTTTAAGAAGCACTAGCACCCAGCAATTATAGTTATTTAGCTATTGCACCACTTAGGTGCAAGATTTATGAAGCTTAATTTCTGTAGCTCCGCTCAGCGTCTAGTTTATCATTTGCGCCGGTTAGCATTTCAGCGCCAATGCTGTGAGCCACAGGTATCTACACCTCCACGTCATAGTGAACCAAAGCCTCCCTGACCCAATTCCGTGGCCCGCCAAGTATGGTAGGGCTCTAAGGCACACCAGCCTGTGAACAGGGGACCCTTGTTCCCTCCATCTAAATAGCATCTGCCCGGAACCACCGAACTTTAGCCCAGAGCCTATTATTTCAATGGCAATCGATCACAGACCTTACCCTGTGGCGCACCGGCACACTGCCCCAGCACCCCATTGCTTAACTAGGGGGTCACCCTGCATGGACAAATCAATAACATTTCAGATTTAATGTAACAAAATATGATAGAAACCCAGATAGAAAGAACAAAGAAAGAAGCCAAGAAACAAGAGGGAAAAAAGGGGGGAAAGGAGGGAAGGGAAAAAGAAGAAAGAAAAAAAAAAGGGGGGGTAAGTGCCCTGAGCTGAATCTGAAGTACCGACCATTTGTCGTTGTAGCCTTAGCTCAAAAGCCAAAGTAAGGTACAGCCAGTTGCTTCCTCCCATCCACGTTTTATCACGTGCCATTACAACAATGCTCAGAAACGATCCGAGTCCCGGAAGTCAATCCAACAGGCCCAAGGGTTAAATGTAAACAAAAAAAAAAATGTTTAATACTTACCTCCCATCTATCCCCGAGCACTGGGTCCCACGCTGATCACTTTGGCTTCTGCGCTCCTGCTGCTGCTGAAAGCCTTTTTTACCTGCTGGGTGACCGTTAACATAGGGTTCATTAAAAAAAAATGACATAGGGTCCCCCCTCCCGGGGTGGGGGAACCCATTTTTGGGGGGAATTTTAAGGGTTTAAAAACACTTAAAAATCCAACAAAAAATGGCATAGGGTCCCCCCTACCCAGCATAACCGGCCCAGGGCCAGCTATGGGGGCTTGTAGAACAGGGCGCAGGGGCCAGCTTTTGCGGCCCCTGGCCCTGCAGGCTACAAGCCCACATAGCCTCTGGCCCTTCTGCCCCCCCCCGGCCTTTGGGGAGGCAGGTAATTTGGGGTGCCGGGGGTTAACGGCAAGTCACCCGCTAGCCGCAGGTGACTTGCCAGCCCCCAGCCTTGTGAACTGGTATAGGGATCTCATGGATCCCTTACCAGTTCACAAAGGGTTAACAGTAAAAAAACACACAACACACAGAATAAAAAATGACTTTATTAAAGAATAAAAACTTTTTCGTCAGCTCCTGTGTCCCTTGCAGCTCTGATTACATATGGTATCATTGCTGGCCAATTGGAGGGGGGAGGCAGGCGATCAGATCCTCACCTGCCTTCCCCCTCCTGTGGCCAGCGACGACAAGTGAGTGAAATAACAGCCCGGAGCCAGGACGACACCCGAGATGTGACGTCATCAGCCCTGCCCCCAAAGAGGCGGGGCTTAGCAGCAAGATGGCCCGTCGGGAGAGGACAGGGAGAGGGCCTTTCAGGCCCTCTCCTGAAGCTGGAGAGCCAGGGGGAGTGATCGGAGACCCCCTGGTGAAGAGGAGACCCGGCAGGAGCGATCGGACACTGAGGTGAGTAAATGTCATTTTTATTATTATTTTTTTTTTTACATGTATTTCCGGCGGCTGCTGAAGGGAGGGTGGCTATTCCGGGCATTCCCCTGCACCCGGGGGTGCCTGGGTGGGGGATCGAAGGGGGTCAGGTGAGTGTTTTTGTTACTTTCTGGAGATAGAAAAAGGAAAAAATATCTGCCTTTTTTTAAAATTGTATAATTACAATGGCTCAGTCCATTTGCTGAATAGGGGGATCTACTGGGTTGTATTTAGTGAGCTGCTTCATTTAGCCCACTGTTCTCCTAGGCTCAGAGGCTAACACTGTAATCAGTGGTAACGGCTGTGTGTGTGTGAGGTTCTGCTTTTGTTATGAGACCAGGTGACTCAAATGTGTAAAATCTATACAAAATAACTGAAACTGACTGAAAACGGCTGAAATTCTTCTTTGAATAACTGTGCAGGAAAATCTAAAGGTATTAAAGTGGAACAAAACCCTGAGTTGCCGATCCTGAAGTCTATAAGACCCGGCCATTGACCTTGCCCCTTGGGCATTCAAAATCAGGATGCCCACTGTGTGAAACAACCCCTGGATAACCACAGATCCCTCCATTTTTCTGGCGCGCTCACGCAGATAGTCATTTAGACAGGCCGGGCGGCCAGGAAGGTTACTGCTCAGGCTCCCCATCTGCGTGCAAGCAGAGCTGATTGGATGAGAGCCCGCGCATGCGCTGTGGGACAGGGAAAGGTACGTTTTCACAGGCGAACTTGGGGATTTCACATATCAGGGCATCCCAAGTCGGGATGCCCCTAGGGGCACAAAACAAAACTCCAGATAGTGAAAATCCTGGGTTGGGCTTTGCTTAAAACACACAAAGCTGAAAGAAAGATCATATGGAAAAATGTGTTGAGAAAAGAGAGAGAAAATGGTAAACTGAAAGATTCTGCAGCAGAGCCAATATGAAGGGAAAACTGTCAACATCAGCTAAATGACTTCTAGAGCTTTTCTCTCTGTTTTAGATATAGAAGTTCTGGCCAGGCAATGTTGAAATGTTGTTATCTTATGCTGGACAGCTGCCAGCACTGAACAGCTGATTACTTTGATACATTGTTTCACCCCTCTCCTCAGCATGGAACAGGCCAGAGTGTCGGGCTCCGACACTCAGAAGACATAAACATGAGCTATTAGTCTTCAGCTGCTCAACACAGACATCATTTTTTTCTAAATTTGTAATTCTTACTCCAACACTTACCTACATTCAAAGTACCATTTGAATATAAGTCACCAAGAAAAATTCACGATACTGCTCCTTTAAGTGGAGTGGAAGCGAACACGTAGAATCTATGTGCTTTGCACTGTAAGGAATATTTCTCTACCAGACCTTTATCACCCAGAATGAGTTCCTCCATTCGCCTGATGTCTTCAAGCTCCACCACCCACTCTGCTAGGGAAGGGATCTCCAGTGTCTTCCAGTGTCTGGGTATCACGGCTTGCGCTACCCTTCTTGTATTGGGATATAGAGCCCTCCACAAGGGAGAGAAGGCTTAGTTGAGGTGAGTTGTTAACCGTTGTGCCCGTTGTCTCAGCATATACATTTAAGACCTTTTCCCAGAAGGATCTGATAGCAAGGCACCCCCACCAGATGTGAGTCTTATTTTCCTCCTCCGCCAGGCAACGCCAACATTTATTTGAAGAATGGGGTGCATATTTTTGGATGTCCATTGCACATCTGTACCATCTCGAAATAATCTTAAAACTCCTCTCCTGAGCCGCCCCCTCCAAGGCCAGTTTATGCGTCAAGCTAAACATTTTAGATAGGTCTTCCTCCGAAAAGGACTGACCCGTCTCTTTCTCCCATCTGGTTATGTACCCCAAGGGGGTTCAAGTGTATGCTGTTCACCAGTGTTTGGTACAGTTTGGAGAGGGCATGGGGTACATGTGTCTTGGAAGAGAGAAGCTTCTCAAAATCCATCAACGGACAGCTCATCACCTCACCCAAATGATGGGAAGATATAGCCAGCTGTCTTTGAAGGAACCAAGACACATGCACACCAGGACACTGTGCTCTGATTTCTTCCAGTTTTGGGAAGCCTGACTCCTCCATGATGTGCCGTAAACGCGGATCAGTCGCCGCCTGCCATCCCAGAAAGGACGAGACCCCCACTCCTGGCGCAAAGTCCGGGTTCCCGAAAATAGGTGTCAAAGGTCCCGGGCGTTGGGCTAATGGGAATTTTATGGTCAGGCGGTCCCAGACTATAAACAGGTGTTGCGCCAGGAAGGGTAGGGATCTAAGAATGCGTTTAGGTTGAGGTCCCGTCCATGGCAGAGAGACCAACAGGAGGGGCGATAACCCCCTCTCAATGGCGACCCATAGCTTGTTCCCACTTTGATGAGCCCAGCCCAAGGCTCTCATGAGGACCGCTGACGAGTGATAAAGCTTAAGGTCTGGTAAACCTGCACCCCCCTGCGTTTTACTGCAAGACAATGTTTCATGATGAATACGTGGTTTAGACACTCCCCAGACAAATTTGAGAAATGTGGTTTTAGAATCTTAAAAAAGCATTTGGGGGGGACTATAGGGGCCATTTGAAATATGTATAAGAATCGAGGTTAAACATCCATTTTTATCACGCCAATCCTCCTGAACCAAGACATAAAGTTTTAAGTCGCTAATTGTCTTGTTCATCAGTTACATAATTCAGCTCATATATTTTTGTTAGGTCATTTGGGATCTGAACCCCTAGGTATTTGATGGCAGCCGACTGCCATTTAAAGGGAAAGTTGCTTTTAAGCCTGTCTACCTCTCCAGTTGAGAGGGTTAGATTAACCTCCCTGGCGGTCTTCCCGAGCGTGACTCGGGGTTAATTTTCGCTGCAAGTAGCGGTAACCCCGAGTCACGCTCGGGGTAGATTGGGCAGAGGAGCAGTCTCCTTACCTTTTCCCTGCGATCCAGCGATGTCCCCGCTGTGATCGCAGGTGAGAGCCCCGGCAGCGGCGTTCGTCTGACTTCCTGGTTCCGTCTCTGTGAGCCGCAGAGGCTCATGGGGGCGGAACTGGGCGGCAGATTTAAACGTCATCCTGACGCTTTGTGCACAAAATTGCACATAGAATCAGAACGCCAGGGAGGTTAAGGGCCTCTGACTTCGTATAGTTTATTTTAAAGTTGCTTACTTCCCCAAACCGCTCAAACTCTGTTAACACCAATGGAAAAGATTATATTGTCTATTATCAATCTCTATCCCTTTTATGTCCGGGTTATTTTGAATGGCTATTGCCAAGTGCTCCATGGTGAGGATGTATAATAGCGGTGATAGGGGGCATCCCTGGTGTGTGCCATTACCTATAAGAAAGGGAGATGACATAACTCCATTTGTTCTCACTAAGGCTGAGGGGTTCTTGTAAAGAGCCATAATCTTACCCAGAAGGGACGGCCCCATTCCAATTTGCTGCAGAGAGCCACGCATGAAATTCCAGCTCACTCTGTCAAAGGCCTTCTCTGCGTCACACGAGAGAAGGCATGTTGGGATCCCTTTGGATTGCACGTAAGAAATCAGTGTAAATAGTTTATTCGTGTTATTCTCTGCCCGGGACAAATCCCTCCTGGTCCAAATGCACAAGTTCAGAAATAAGCGGTTGTAGGTGCGATGCTATTATTTTGGCAAACAATTTTATGTCCACGTTAATTAGGGAGATTGGACCGTAACTGCTACATGTGAGAGGGTCCTTCCCAGGCTTAGGAATAACAGCAATCGTAGCTGCCAGAGACTGTCAAGGGAAGGGGGAGTCCTGGCCCACGGTGTTAAAAACCTTAGTCAAGAAGGGGGTTATCAGGGGGCCAAACGTCTTGTAAAACCTTGGGGTAAAACCATCAGGTCCCGGACTCTGTGCCACAGTAGTGCTCTGTATTGCTTTTGTTATTTCCTGAGTCCCGAAAGGGGCCTCAAGGGACTCTACATCTGCCTGAGGAATTCTGGGGAGAGGGGTCCTATCGATGTAAGCCTGCACTGCCTCTAAGGGAGGTGGTTGTGCATCCGGTGAAACTGGCTTTACTAGGTTATATAGTGTATTATAGTAGTTTCTAAAAGCTTCGGGTTAAATGTCTCGTTATTTCCTTGTGTTTTTATGCTAGGGATGTAGGTGGCAGAACTTCTAGGGTGTAGCAACCTTGCTAGTAGCCTACCTGGCTTGTTGGCATGCTCATAGAACATTCCGTTTAGTTGGTCTCTGTGCCGCTGTAGTGCTTGGTTATACAGGCTTTTCAAGTTATCTCTAGCATTTTCTAATTCAATCCAGATCTCGTTAGTGGATGATCGCTTATGGGAAAGTTCCAAAGTTTAAATTTGACAAATTGTCTTTTCTATTAAAGAGGATCTCTCTTTTTTGAGCCTGGTTCCATGTTGAATGGAAATCCCCCTTACTACGCATCTAAGTGCTTCCCATTGCACCGGGAGGGGTGTGTCATCACTGCGGTGATCTGCTAAGAAATGCTCTATGTTCTCCCGAACTGCTGCCAGGCAGGCCTCATCGTTCAGCAAGTTGTCGTTCAAGCACCAGTCCCAACTGCGCGGGTACAATCCGGGCAGATCTATGGACAAAAATATTGGGTCATGGTCCGACCCTACTTTACTCCCTATGCTCTCTTCTGAGTTCCAAGACATAGCATTGTGGCTCAGCAAGAGGTAATCGATGTGGCTATATGAGTTATTCGCATTGGAGTAGAAAGCGCCCACCAAACATTTACCAGCTGTAGGTCTAGTAGCTGTTTCTTCAACTTTTTAAGCCCCACTATTGGGACCACTGATCTGCCAGTGGAAGTGTCGACTTGCGGGTTGAGGGGTAGGTTAAGGTCTTCCCTGGCTATAATTACACCTTCTGCAAAACTAGCTAACTGCTTTAACAGACTGCAACAATAGTACGCTGGATCCTGATTAGGACTATAGATGTTTACTATGGTATATGTCTTTGTGAACAATACTAGTTTCAGAAATATAAACCTGCCCTTAGGATCAACTCTAGTGTCCACTATTTTGTGGGGGAGAGATCTGTCTATTGCTAAAGACACGCCTTTTGACTTAGCTTCCTTGTTTGGGGCATGTATTCATGAGGTAAAGTGGTACCGGATTACCGGTATCTGCCCTTCTTTAAAGTGGGTTTCCTGCAGTAGAGCTAGTTTAACCCTATTCTTATGGAGCTCGGAGAGAATTTTAGATCTTTTTTTTCGGTACATTCAGCCCTTTCGTATTGTAGGAGCAAATGGCTATACTCGACATCTTCTAGTCAACAGCGTCAGGGAATGGGGGGGTGAAGGTAAGAGGAAACAGGAGAAGTCAAAGACTGTGGAAAACAGAAAAGTAAGGCAGGAGAGAAAAAGAGAAGAAGAAAAAAAAAGGGATAAACGAAAGCAGAGAAAAATCCCTCTATGCAGGAATACGTGCTACACTTCTCAGCTTTTAGCGGTTTGATGCGTTAAATCCCCTTTTCACAAACCGTACAAGTGTTTAAGTGGAAAGGGAAACGGGAAATTAAAAAGAGAAAAGGACAAAAGGAGCTCTCATGCGCTCCCTCCCTTTAAGCTATCCCAAGTTCCTTTCGGGAGGGCTCAGGAGGATTCAAGGTGGGGGTAATGGAAAGCGGCAGGCCAATATAAGGCGCTCTGTCCTAAGTATGAGAGGTTATCCTGAGGCCCAGGCCTCTGAGAAGCCTAGGCCTGGAGATAAGCCCATTACTAGCAAAACATTACTTGTATAGTTCCTGTAAGTTATCAACTAAGTGCCCGAGTGGTTATGTTACATATCAATGAAAGTAGGTTAAACAACAGACCCTTATCTTCATATAACCTCAGCGACCCTCTATAAGCGTGGTCTGTCCCCCGTTTGCACACAGCCGATGGCCCAAGTGTCGGAGCCCCAGGAGGGGCAGGAGGCAGAGGAGGCACACCGCCGTAGCAAACCGAGACAGGAAGGCCCACACCTTAATGTTCCGAGAACAATTCTCAGTCCGGCAGCATGCACCCCCCACCCCTCCGGCACCCGGTCAGGCCGGCGGCGGCACCAGGGCGTGACATCGAACCAGCAAACGGCATTGCTACATAACCTCCTACAAAAACTATTGTTAAGGGTCAACAACCATGCATGTAATTTTAACCCGTCTGAATCAGCAACAAACTAACAAGGTCGTGCATCACTGCCAGTCATTTGCACCATTGGGGGCCCTGGGCCTGACCCCTCTTTTCTTCTAGGCAGAGAAGAACATCTCCCGCCCCCCCCCCAATTGCACCCAGGCGGGGTTCAGCGAAGGGGAGAGCCAGTTTTCCAGCTCCACAACTGCAGACCGCATTTCCTGTATTTCTTGTTGGTACACCAGCGATGGTGATTCCAACACCGCAATGAGATCCTCAAGTCTTGCACGCGGCTGCTGGTGATTGTAGGCCTCCAACATGCAGGTCCCTAAATCAAATAACTCCACACTTGTGGGGACTGCTCGTGTGGCTTGTAATCAGCATGTCCTTCTTAAAAAAATTAACATAATGTTAAAACAACATACCGTATATACTCGAGTATAAGCCGAGTTTTTCAGCCCACTTTTAGTGGATGTGTCTGGCTGTATAAAATTTAAAGCCAATCCTTGGCATTGCTCCCTTAGCGGTTCTAAGGGCCTTGGATGGCACAGAGATGTAAAGAGATGATTTGCATAGCTTTGCCTACTGCAAGGGTAGATGGGTAATGCTATCTGTCCTTGGACTGGGTACTGTGCAAATACTTTCTGTTCTAGGAAAGCCACTCTTTTCCTTTACCTAAGTAGAGGTTTTTTCTTTAGCCCCCCTATGTTAAGCCTAACATGGGTCTCTCCACATACTGGCTTGCGACTATGTTTTGGTACTCACCAAGTCTCACCCCCCATACAGCAAGAGGCATCTGCCCTAGTGCTGATGAGAGCCTAAAGCTTGAAACACGTGTCCACTAGTTGGATGTGTCTGGCTGTATAAAATTTAAAGCTAATCCTTGGCATTGCACCCTTAGCGGTTCTAAGGGCCTTGGATGGCACAGAGACGTAAAGAGATGATTTGCATAGCTTTGCCTACTGCAAGGGTAGATGGGTAGTGCTATCTGTCCTTGGACTGGGTACTGTGCAAATACTTTCCGTTTTAAGAAAGCCACTCTTTTCCTATGCATGCATTGCAATCCTTCTGTAAAGTTTCCGAGTATGTCATTGTCACATGTTACAACGTAGGCTTTCGTTTTTGCCCTTTTCCCATCGTATTCTCCAACGAATCCTTTACGTTTCCCGTTAGATTCTGTTTCCCTTTTTCAATAAATATTCGTCCAGACGGAAATCCTTACGATCTAGCACCTGCGCACTACAAACTTAACTCATTAAAGTGCTCGCCTACATATTTGCCACCCTCACTTCTACTACTTTAGCTAAAGCACTATCCTCCATCTTCCCTTTTTGGACCCTTAAAGCTCACCCAAATCACTTAGCACTATCCTCCATCTTCCCTTTTGGACCCTTAAAGCTCACCCAAACCACTTAGCACTATCCTCCATCTTCCCTTTTGGACCCTTAAAGCTCACCCAAATCACTTCTCGGTCATGTGAATATTCATCTTTAAATATTTCTGGGCCCATTAGTTTTGTGTTAATGTATTTTGTAATTGAAATGACACTGTAACATTTTTTTTTGGGATTCCATCATAAAATATAAAATTTTTAAAAATTTAAAATTTTTACAACTATAAAAAACAAAATACATAACAATGGCAGGCAACATAACATTATTCTTCATCTGCAGTCCCCAACGAGTAGTGCAGCTCCTGCATCTCGCCCACCAACTGAAGGACCCTGACACTCAGTTGTGCCACTCTGGCACGTGTGGACCCTGTTAAAAAACGTAAATTAAAATATTGGTATAACCTTGTTGGGGTCATACTGCAGTGCCCCCCCGTATGGTCCAAACACCTAAATCTGGACTTCAAAAGCCAGAACGGGCATCAGGAGCAAGGGCAGGAGTAGATATCCAGAAATAATTTAAAAATAATAACATAAAATACACATTCTAAGCTACAATATTGTTTAACATGTCATCAAGGGCTAAAAACAGCCATAGGTTAAGACATGAGTCATCAACTATATTCATTGCCATTCAGTGAAAATGGATTGATGGAATGTGAGCAAACTTACCCAGGAGCCAGCCACCAGATAATTCTCCTGACTCAAACTGACGAAATAAGCCGGAGCTCTGCAATATATAAGCATCATGGGACGGCCCTGGATGCCCTGCAAGAACAATGAGGAATTGCATAGCTGGAACAAAGACTGCTTGTATGTTGTGTGAGTGGCACATCTTGCGGTTCCTGCAACCAAATATAAAATAATTGCACAAAGCAAAGGTAACCAACTAAAACAATAACTCCTACAACAAATTTAGATTCAAGTTCAACAATCCAAATATAATTCACAAAGGACATAAGTCTAAAAAATATAGCAATTATATGGATGTGTGGGAAAATAAATGTTTACATGCTAAGGACTAATTAAGGTCAGCATTAAAATGCATCTATAAGGCATACATGAAATTGTATTGATTCAGGTATGGATTGCTATACAATTTATGGCCTTGGCCATGGTGATACATGCAATGCCTTGGAGCTAAAGGCGTGCAGACTTCTCCACATAGCCGCAAAACATGTTCAACAATAGCAATCCGAGCACTGAAAGGTCCCGTAAGTGGATCGGAAATGAAACGGATTTATATGGCCTGATGCAGAGCCTCCCCAGAACTGGCCTTATTTTGTTCCGTTTTTCCTATGGCCCTTTTCCTTCCATTTGTCTCGGGGTTCAAATGTGATTCAGAGCCGCCGTCGGGAGAGCTCTGTTACTGATCCATTTATGTGTCTTCATTCGGGAAGTGTTTTTTCCCCTCTCGGGTGCTTTCCGTGTGGTCGTGGGTTCTGTTGCCGTTCACACCGGCGATCCATTTTTGGCTCCTTTTTAATGCGTTTCCAAACTTACCTTCTTGCCATCTGTTTCCGTTTTCACCCCGATTCCGATTTTTCCATGTATACTTACATTTCCATGGATTTCCTGTGGACAATCTGTGTCCACGCAAGCACACATCCCTAGTCCTCCCTCAAGCTTCCCTCATACATCAAACTGACACTTTTACCAACACCAAAACATACCTTTAACTACTATCCTTCTTCTTCTTCCTCCTCCCTGTGTTTAATGCTTACCTTCTTCTGTTCTCTTTCTTTATCTTCTTCCCTGTGTTTAATGCATACCTTAATCTGTTCTTCTTTTTCTGCTTCCCTTTGTTTAATGCACACCTTAATCTCTTCTCCTTCTTCTTCCTATTCCTTGCCCCATATACGTACCTTTTGGGACATGTAACTGTATGATTATGTCCTGAGAATGTACAGTGCCAGGAAAGAGAACACATCACACCATTTTTGTTTTTTGTTTTTTTTTTATGAACCTTTTTTTTTTTTTTTTAAAAAGTCTTAAAGGGGCCACAGCACTCAAACCAGTTAGCTTGCTGACCAACCTACAATCTGTCTCTAAACTAGGTTAAAAACAGGGGGCTCGGTCACACACATTTGCAGAAGTATGCTTAAGCTGCACCACCGGCGCCAAGGTGCCCCTGTGAGGTGCAGTCCTAACTCTAGTACTAATTCTAGTCTCTAAGAGCCCCATTTGGGACATACAATTGCAATAGATAAATTGGGAGCAGGCTTACCTGAGGTTGCCCTAAACCTCAAGTGCAAGCCATGGGGTGGGGCTCTTAGAGACTAGAATTAGTACTAGAGTTAGGACTGCACCTCACAGGGGCACCTTGGCGCCGGTGGTGCAGCTTAAGCATACTTCTGCAGATGTGTGTGACCGAGCCCCCTGTTTTTAACCTAGTTTAGAGACAGATTGTAGGTTGGTCAGCAAGCTAACTGGTTTGAGTGCTGTGGCCCCTTTAAGACTTTTGTATTCTAATTGCCCTGCTAATGTGCACCTCCCTGGTTAGTTATAAAATGGTCTGAGCGGCTGCCACCCCCCCTTTGTTTCTTTTGAATTTGTGCAAGCACATGGTGTGTGGGGTCTAGGCTGTATTGCAAGGTCTTTGACCCTTCCACCCCATGGCTTGCACTTGAGGTTTAGGGCAACCTCAGGTAAGCCTGCTCCCAATTTATCTATTGCATTGTATGTCCCAAATGGGGCTCTTAGAGACTAGAATTAGTACTAGAGTTAGGACTGCACCTCACAGGGGCACCTTGGCGCCGGTGGTGCAGCTTAAGCATACTTCTGCAGATGTGTGTGACCGAGCCCCCTGTTTTTAACCTAGTTTAGAGACAGATTGTAGGTTGGTCAGCAAGCTAACTGGTTTGAGTGCTGTGGCCCCTTTAAGACTTTTGTATTCTAATTGCCCTGCTAATGTGCACCTCCCTGGTTAGTTATAAAATGGTCTGAGCGGCTGCCACCCCCCCTTTGTTTCTTTTGAATTTGTGCAAGCACATGGTGTGTGGGGTCTAGGCTGTATTGCAAGGTCTTTGACCCTTCCACCCCATGGCTTGCACTTGAGGTTTAGGGCAACCTCAGGTAAGCCTGCTCCCAATTTATCTATTGCATTGTATGTCCCAAATGGGGCTCTTAGAGACTAGAATTAGTACTAGAGTTAGGACTGCACCTCACAGGGGCACCTTGGCGCCGGTGGTGCAGCTTAAGCATACTTCTGCAGATGTGTGTGACCGAGTCCCCTGTTTTTAACCTAGTTTAGAGACAGATTGTAGGTTGGTCAGCAAGCTAACTGGTTTGAGTGCTGTGGCCCCTTTAAGACTTTTGTATTCTAATTGCCCTGCTAATGTGCACCTCCCTGGTTAGTTATAAAATGGTCTGAGCGGCTGCCACCCCCCCTTTGTTCCTTTTTTTTTAAACTAATAAAAATGTATTTGGGGTTTTAAAAACTCTAAAAAGTTGAAGCCGGATCTTCAATATTCTTGCTGCCCTTTTCTTTGATCTGTGAATGAAAAACATCATCAGTTTTGCCTTGTAAGTATGTTGTGCTTATCTAGGGGTTTTTCTTTGGTCCATTTTTAGGGTTAATTTTTTGCTAAGTTTTTTCCTTAATGTGACCTGCCATGCTCAAAAGAACCAGGCCGCGTAGCTGACGCCTTTGATGCTCACGCACAGCAGAATGCATTTCCAAGTCACAAAGATCAAATACGGCTGCTAAGACTGCCCGTAAGTGAAGCGTCGACACCCTCGTTAAATTGGACTTGTTTCAATCGGAAATTAAGGCTCTGAATCAATTAAAAAATGGAACAATCAAGGGCCCGACTGTTTTCACGGAGTTCAGCCTCTTGCGAGCCGTCAATCGGAAAGGCGCCTGATCAAACACCTGAGCGCATACACACACACAAAAAGCAACGTAGCACCCTTTCCTGACCCGATCACAGCCCAAAAACAACGGGAAAACGCACAGGATAGCTGAACGAGGAGGCTCTGCATCAGGCCAATAGGGTGGTGATCCGTCGGAAATCAGCTCTCTGAATCAGACGTAAGCCCATCCCAACAACGTAAGTTATCTGAACGAACGAAAAATATCAGATTTTGTTTGGAAAATGATCCAAACTAACGGAAATGTTCCGATTTGCTTCCGTTCATCGAAAGCGCATATACACATTTTCTCGAACGTTCGTACAAATAAAAAATGAACGAAAAAAAAGAAAAAAAAAGACTAACACCCACCCAAACTTTCACAGACAGCTACGGATGTCCGGACGAATGTGTCTTTGAATCGAGGCTATTGTGTAGGATACAGAAATTGGTGTGTGCAGCAACTCCCCTCTTAGCTGTGCCAATCTTTGAAAGTATACTTTCAACAGGCTGATGCTTGTTTCCACTATACATCTTGTTTTGTTTTGAGCTGCATTTGTGTTGGTGCAAGAGGATTTTGATTGCTTGTTTGTGTTAATTGGTTGTGTGTGTGGGCAGATTGGTTGCATTTATTTTAGAGTGCCCGAGAAGGGCAGGAGCCAAGGGAAGAAAGTGCTGTGAGGCTTCGGGCACCGAGATCCTTTGGTATCCGTCTCTCTGTATGGGATTTAAGTGACGAGCAGATCAGAAGCAGATTCCATCGCAATCATGCAGCACTACGGTCCCTATATGAACAGATAAAGGCCAAAACCGAGCCCTCCAGAAGACACACTCACCCCATCCCTGCCATTGTTAGGCTCTGTGCTTCTCTTAATGTCTTGGCAAGGGGCACTTTTAAGGCAACAGCAGCCTTCCTCAGCGGGATAAGCCAGGCTACAATGAGCCGTAAATTCCACCAGGTAGTTCTGGCTATTTGTGATCTCATCCCAGTGTATATCACCTTTCCAGAGGATGAGGAGGAGGTTGCTAAAATAAAACGTGCCTTTTACCGCATGGCAGGGATACCTAAAGTGTTAGGGCGTGTGGATGGTACACATATCCCTTTCCGCGCTCCTCATGCACAGGAACTGTGCGGATTCGGAAGCAGTTTCATTCCATGAATGTAATGGTGGTTTGTAGTGATGAGCGAACTTTTGAAAAATTCGATTCGACTGATTCGCCGAATTTTCCGACAAAAATCGTTTCGACCCGAATTTATTCGCGACGAATCGCTATTAAAAACGGCTATTTCTGAGCCTTCTAGAGCCTCAATAGGGTTGTAAACCATTTTGCCTTGCTGTAACACGCATAGGATGCGTGCTGGGTTAGTTAAATAATACTGTAAATAAATATCACATGCAGATCAGAGGCATCGCTAATAGAATCGCAGAGCGGCACAATTGCAGAGAATTGAAGTGGCATCACTATGAGGGGCAGGAGCCAAAACATTGCTTTAAAGAGACACTGGAGTTGGCAGCAGCAGGAGCCCAAAAATTGGATGAATCACACCATGGAGTTGCAAGCAGCAGCAGGAGCCCAAACATTGGCTGAAAGAGACACTGGAGTTGGCAGCAGCAGGAGCCCAAAAATTGACTGACACACCCTGGAGTTTCAAGCAGCAGCAGCAGCAGGAGCCCAAACATAGCTTGAAAGAGACACTGGAGTTGGCTGCAGGAGCCCAAAGATTGGATGAATCACACCCTGCAGTTGCAAGCAGCAGCAGCAGGAGCCCAAATATTACTTTAAAGAGACACTGGATTTGGCAGCAGGAGCCCAAAATTGGATGAATCACACCCTGGAGTTGGCAGCAGCAGCAGCAGGAGCCCAAACATTACTTTAAAGAGACACTGGGGTTGGCTTCAGGAGCCCAAAAATAGGATGAATCACACCCTGGAGTTGGCAGCAGCAGCAGCAGCAGCAGGAGCCCAAACATAACTTTAATGAGACACTGGAGTTGGCTTCAGGAGCCCAAAAATTGGATGAATCACACCCTGGAGTTGGCAGCAGCAGCAGCAGGAGCCCAAACATTACTTTAAAGAGACACTGGAGTTGGCAGCAGGAGCCCAAAGATTGGATGAATCACACCCTGGAGTTGGCAGCAGCAGCAGCAGCAGCAGGAGCCCAAACATTACTTTAAAGAGACATTGGGGTTGGCTTCAGGAGCCCAAAAATTGGATGATTCACACCCTGGAGTTGGCAGCAGCAGCAGCAGCAACAGCAGGAGCCCAAACATTACTTTAAAGAGACACTGGAGTTGGCTTCAGGAGCCCAAAAATTGGATGAATCACACCCTGGAGTTGGCAGCAGCAACAGGAGCCCAAACATTACTTTAAAGAGACACTGGGTTTGGCAGCAGGAGCACAAAGATTGGATGAATCACACCCTGGAGTTGGCAGCAGCAGGAGCCCAAACATTACATTAAAGAGACACTGGGGTTGGCAGCAGGAGCCCAAAAATTGGATGAATCACACCCTGGAGTTGGCAGCAGCAGCAGGAGCCCAAACATTACTTTAAAGAGACACTGGAGTTGGCTTCAGGAGCCCAAAAATTGGATGATTCACACCCTGGAGTTGGCAGCAGCAGCAGCAGCAGGAGCCCAAACATTACTTTAAAGAGACACTGGGGTTGGCTTCAGGAGCCCAAAAATTGGATGAATCACACCCTGGAATTTGCAGCAGCAGCAGCAGGAGCCCAAATATTACTTTAAAGAGACACTGGGGTTGGCTTCAGGAGCCCGAAAATTGGATGAATCACACCCTGGAGTTGGCATCAGCAGGAGCCCAAAAATTGACCTAAAGACATAAATATGTTTTGCACCAATTGGAAAGTGTAAAATGTGGCACCATGCTGAATCTAGTCGCATGCATCAGGCATTGGTGGGTGGAAATCCTGGCTGATCCATCCCTGATTCATTTTGACAAAGGTGAGTCTCTCCACATTTTTAGTTGACAGACGAGTTCTCCTCGCCGTAACTATGGCCCCCGCCGCACTAAACACCCGCTCAGATGGCACGCTACTTGCCGGGCAGGACAGCTTTTCCAGGGCAAACTCTGCTAGTTGCGGCCACAAATCAAGTTTGGCTGCCCAGAAGTCCAGCGGATCCTCAAGGTGTGTTGGCATGGTCATGTCAAAGTATGACATGACCTGCTGGTTCAGGTCCTGCTCCAGGTCTTCCTGCTGCTCATGAGTAGCCTCACTATGCGGGTGTAGAAAGCTACTCATTAGCGACTGAAGACTGAGGCTGCTGCTGATGGAGCTGCTGCTGCTGCTCCTGCCAACCCCCCCAGCAGCCATGACAGTGGAAGGTGAGCGCAGAGGTCCCCTCGAGTCAGACCTGCGAGAGTATGGACCATGGCGCAGATAGGCATCGGCCAACTGCCTACGTAGAATGTCTTTGTAGTAGTTCAGTTTGTCCTCCCTCTCGGTGGGTTTAAAAAATGCCCCCATTTTGTGCCGGAAGCGAGGGTCCAATAAGGTGGACAGCCAGAAGTCATCCCGCCGACAGATGGAAACAATTCTGGGGTCACTACGCAAGCACGTGAGCATGCTTCCTGCCATTTGCGCAAGTGACTCGGATGGACTACCTGTCTCCATCTCCACTGCATACTGCCACGGTGTGCCCGGGTCCTCTGTCTCGCCTTCCTCAAAACCCTATAGCTCCTCTGGCTGCTCCTGCTCCTCCTCTCCTGTCCGCTAACTAGATAAACCAGCCATTTCGCCAAGCCTAAACTGTGTTTCACTGGGCAACTCCTCCTTCTCTTCCTCCTCCTCCTCCAGTTCAGCTCCAACGGGGTTCATGTGGCCGTAAGATGTAAACGCCATGTCTCCAGTGCCCTGACCAGCCATGGTTTCCAGCATGTGCTGTAGTACATGAAGCAGTGGAATCACGTCGTGCATCCCGTAATCTTGCCGACTGACAAATAAAGTGGCTTCCTGAAAGGGCCTGAGCAAACGGCAGGTGTCACGTATGAGCTGCCACTGGTTGACATTGAAGTTACACAGGGGAGTCCCCCTATCTGCTTGGATCATCAGGAAATCCGTGATGGCTTTTCTCTGTTCATATAATCGGTCCAACATGTGAAGGGTGGAATTCCAACGGGTGGAAACATCGCAAATCAGACTATGTTGGGGGATACCGTTCTGACGCTGTAGCTCAAGAAGGGTGTGTTTGGCGGTGTATGAGTGGCTGAAGTGCATGCAAAGTTTCCTTGAAGTTGTTAGGATGTCTTGCAGATGGGGGAACACTTCAGAAACCGCTTGACAACCAGATTGAAGACGTGAGCCATGCAGGGGGCATGGGTCAGGCTTCCTTGGCGCAGCGCAGACAAAATGTTCTTCCCATTGTCGGTAACCATGATTCCCATTTTAAGTTTTCTTGGAGTAAGCCATGTTTGGATTTCCTGATGAATAAATTTAAGCAGTTCCTCCCCTGTGTGACTCCGTTCGCCAAGACAAACCATGTGAAGCACTGCGTGACACCTCCGTGCCCTGCACACATGGTAGACTGTAGGGGCACTGAGACTTGAGCCTACAGTGGAGGGTGAGGAGATGGCGGAGGATGAGGAGGCCGAGTCACACAGTGTCACAGGCCCAACGGGCAGGGAACGCGGAGGCCGAAGCGGCGTGACCTGTCCAAGTTGCTGCTGCAAAGGGACCACATTCACCCAGTGGGCCGTAAACGACATGTACTGTCCCTGACCGTAGTTACAGCTCCAGACGTCGGCGCTGCCATGCACTTTGCTACACACCGACAGGCTCAAGGACTGGGCCACCTTCTGTTCAACAAAAGTGTGCAGCGCTGGTACTGCCTTCTTGGCAAAGAAATGACGGCTTGGGACTCTCCACCTCGGCTCGGCACAAGCCATCAGTTCTCTGAAAGGTGCAGAGTCCACCACCTGAAAAGGGAGCAACTGCAGCACCAGCAACTTGGACAGGAGCACATTCAGCTTCTGCGCCGTAGGATGAGTGGGCGCATACTGCTGTCTCTTGGACATGGCTTCGCTGATGGATTGCTGGCGGGATGCATGACTTGGAGGAGGAGGAAGAGGAGCAGGAGCGACAGAGGATGGGTATGACGCACAGCTGCCTTCGGCTGAGGTGCTGGAACCTTGGCTGGCAGAAATTGGGAGCGGCGTGCCACTCGGTGAGGAAGCAGTCTGGCCCACCTCTCCGGAGCCTAGATTCTCCCAGGCCGCTTTATGGTGACGCTGCATATGTTGACGCAGGGTCGTGGTGCCAACATTTGGACCCTGGCCACGTTTCACCTTCTGCCTACATATCTTGCATGTGGCCATGTTACCCTCCTGCGGATGCTTCAGGAAAAACTGCCACACTGCCGAGTAGCTACTTTTCCCACCCCCTGGCCTCACTGATTCACTGCTGCTGTCGCCAACTACAGGAACCCCTGCTCCATTACCTCCCGATAAGGTAGACTGCCGCACAGCAGGTGCTCTACCCTGGCCCCGGCCCCGGCCGGCTCCAGCCTTTGGAATTGTGCCCCCATGCTGACTGCTACCACCTTGCTGCCTCAGCTGCTGACTCCGGGGCAACCTGCGCCCCTCTTCTCCTGATGATGATGATGATGATGAAGCCCCTTTGTCACCCGGCTCCCAAGTGCGATCGGCTTCATCATCATCATCATCATCATCACCGAGTTGTGGCTGTAGCTCCCTGATCTTATCGGTTTCAGTGTCTGGCGCAGGAGCTGGAAAGCTCCCAACACCCACATCACTTTCCACATCACTATTTCTGTGCGGAGCTAAAGAAGGCACCTCCATTTCATGGCTGGCCAGTAGCTGCTGGCTGTCCTCCAGATGATCGTCCTCCTCACTAAAAAGTGGAGCTGAACCCAAAGCATGGGATACGTTGCTGGGGGAGGGAACGGCATAGGACAGAGTCAGTGGGAGGACAGGGACTGCTCTCGGGGCACGCCAACTCAGGGTTGTGTCTGAGGAACCGACCGACCCTAGACTGGGGCTCTCAGACGTAAGTCGAGATGATGTGGTTGTTGATGAGCGCGTCAACCAATCTACCACGGCAGATGCGTTACTGGTGGAGACCCGAACGCTAGCAGATACTGGCAGATTAGGTCTCTCAGCGTGACTCCTGCTGCTACTGGCCCCCAGTCTGCTGCGACCTCTGCCTGCGGAATCTTGGCCTCTGCCACTCCTCTTTTCACTTCCAGGCACTTGTCTGCCCGACATAGTCTAACTGGCGTGGTAGTAGGTGATATTTTAAGAACCCCCAGGCAGCGGTGGGTCTATATGAAACAGAATATAATGCACACAAAAAGTGAGCAGTAACACTCAGCCTCCAACAGGCCTGCTTAGTGTAAATAAGAGAGCTGCTTAGTGTAAATAAAGAGGGGTATGGTATGTTACAGAATGGGATGCCCCAACAGCAGAGCACCTGGGAGCAGTAGTACTATGCACAGCAAAAGTGTCTTTATCAGACCAAATTACTTTTAGAATAAGTGCAAAGGGTTATAGTTAATAGAGGCTGGTGTAGTCACAGAACGGGATGCCCCAACAGCAGTGCACCTGGGAGCAGTAGTACTATGCAAAGCAAAAGTGTCTTTATCAGGCCAAATTACTTTTAGAATAAGTGCAAAGGGTTATAGTAAATAGAGGCTGGTGTAGTCACAGAATGGGATGCCCCTACAGCAGAGCACCTGGGAGCAGTAGTACTATGCACAGCAAAAGTGTCTTTATCAGGCCAAATTACTTTTAGAATAAGTGCAAAGGGTTATAGTAAATAGAGGCTGGTGTAGTCACAGAATGGGATGCCCCAGCAGCAGAGCACCTGAGAGCAGTAGTACTATGCACAGCAAAAGTGTCTTTATCAGGCCAAATTACTTTTAGAATAAGTGCAAAGGGTTATAGTAAATAGAGGCTGGTGTAGTCACAGAATGGGATGCCCCAACAGCAGTGCACCTGGGAGCAGTAGTACTATGCACAGCAAAAGTGTCTTTATCAGGCCAAATTACTTTTAGAATAAGTGCAAAGGGTTATAGTAAATAGAGGCTGGTGTAGTCACAGAATGGGATGCCCCAACAGCAGAGCACCTGAGAGCAGTAGTACTATGCAAAGCAAAAGTGTCTTTATCAGGCCAAATTACTTTTAGAATAAGTGCAAAGGGTTATAGTAAATAGAGGCTGGTGTAGTCACAGAATGGGATGCCCCAACAGCAGAGCACCTGGGAGCAGTAGTACTATGCACAGCAAAAGTGTCTTTATCAGGCCAAATTACTTTTAGAATAAGTGCAAAGGGCTATAGTAAATAGAGGCTGGTGTAGTCACAGAATGGGATGCCCCAACAGCAGAGCACCTGGGAGCAGTAGTACTATGCACAGCAAAAGTGTCTTTATCAGGCCAAATTACTTTTAGAATAAGTGCAAAGAGTTATGGTAAATAGAGGCTGGTGTAGTCACAGAATGGGATGCCCCAACAGCAGTGCAACTGGGAGCAGTAGTACTATGCACAGCAAAAGTGTCTTTATCAGGCCAAATTACTTTTAGAATAAGTGCAAAGGGTTATAGTAAATAGAGGCTGGTGTAGTCACAGAATGGGATGCCCCAACAGCAGAGCACCTGAGAGCAGTAGTACTATGCACAGCAAAAGTGTCTTTATCAGGCCAAAATACTTTTAGAATAAGTGCAAAGGGTTATAGTAAATAGAGGCTGGTGTAGTCACAGAATGGGATGCCCCAACAGCAGTGCACCTGGGAGCAGTAGTACTATGCAAAGCAAAAGTGTTTTTATCAGGCCAAATTACTTTTAGAATAAGTGCAAAGGGTTATAGTAAATAGAGGCTGGTGTAGTCACAGAATGGGATGCCCCAACAGCAGAGCACCTGGGAGCAGTAGTACTATGCACAGCAAAAGTGTCTTTATCAGGCCAAATTACTTTTAGAATAAGTGCAAAGGGTTATAGTAAATAGAGGCTGGTGTAGTCACAGAATGGGATGCCCCAACAGCAGAGCGCCTGGGAGCAGTAGTACTATGCACAGCAAAAGTGTCTTTATCAGGCCAAATTACTTTTAGAATAAGTGCAAAGGGCTATAGTAAATATAGGCTGGTGTAGTCACAGAATGGGATGCCCCAACAGCAGAGCACCTGAGAGCAGTAGTACTATGCACAGCAAAAGTGTCTTTATCAGGCCAAATTTCTTTTAGAATAAGTGCAAAGGGTTATAGTAAATAGGGGCTGGTGTAGTCACAGAATGGGATGCCCCAACAGCAGTGCACCTGGGAGCAGTAGTACTATGCAAAGCAAAAGTGTCTTTATCAGGCCAAATTACTTTTAAAATAAGTGCAAAGAGTTATAGTAAATAGAGGCTGGTGTAGTAACAGAATGGGATGCCCCAACAGCAGTGCACATGGGAGCAGTAGTACTATGCAAAGCAAAAGTGTCTTTATCAGGCCAAATTACTTTTAGAATAAGTGCAAAGGGTTATAGGAAATAGAGGCTGGTGTAGTCACAGAATGGGATGCCCCAACAGCAGTGCACCTGGGAGCAGTAGTACTATGCAAAGCAAAAGTGTCTTTATCAGGCCAAATTACTTTTAGAATAAGTGCAAAGGGTTATCGTAAATAGAGGCTGGTGTAGTCACAGAATGGGATACCCCAACAGCAGAGCACCTGGGAGCAGTAGTAATATGCACAGCAAAAGTGTCTTTATCAGGCCAAATTACTTTTAGAATAAGTGCAAAGGGTTATAGTAAATAGAGGCTGGTGTAGTCACAGAATGGGATGCCCCAACAGCAGAGCACCTGGGAGCAGTAGTACTATGCACAGCAAAAGTGTCTTTATCAGGCCAAATTACTTTTAGAATAAGTGCAAAGGGTTATAGTAAATAGAGGCTGGTGTAGTCACAGAATGGGATGCCCCAACAGCAGTGCACCTGGGAGCAGTAGTACTATGCACAGCAAAAGTGTCTTTATCAGGCCAAATAACTTTTAGAATAAGTGCAAAGGGTTATAGTAAATAGAGGCTGGTGTAGTCACAGAATGGGATGCCCCAACAGCAGTGCACCTGGGAGCAGTAGTACTATGCAAAGCAAAAGTGTCTTTATCAGGCCAAATTACTTTTAGAATAAGTGCAAAGGGTTATAGTAAATAGAGGCTGGTGTAGTCACAGAATGGGATGCCCCAACAGCAGTGCACCTGGGAGCAGTAGTACTATGCACAGCAAAAGTGTCTTTATCAGGCCAAATTACTTTTAGAATAAGTGCAAAGGGTTATAGTAAATAGAGGCTGGTGTAGTCACAGAATGGGATGCCCCAACAGCAGAGCACCTGAGAGCAGTAGTACTATGCAAAGCAAAAGTGTCTTTATCAGGCCAAATTACTTTTAGAATAAGTGCAAAGGGTTATAGTAAATAGAGGCTGGTGTAGTCACAGAATGGGATGCCCCAACAGCAGAGCACCTGGGAGCAGTAGTACTATGCACAGCAAAAGTGTCTTTATCAGGCCAAATTACTTTTAGAATAAGTGCAAAGGGCTATAGTAAATAGAGGCTGGTGTAGTCACAGAATGGGATGCCCCAACAGCAGAGCACCTGGGAGCAGTAGTACTATGCACAGCAAAAGTGTCTTTATCAGGCCAAATTACTTTTAGAATAAGTGCAAAGAGTTATGGTAAATAGAGGCTGGTGTAGTCACAGAATGGGATGCCCCAACAGCAGTGCAACTGGGAGCAGTAGTACTATGCACAGCAAAAGTGTCTTTATCAGGCCAAATTACTTTTAGAATAAGTGCAAAGGGTTATAGTAAATAGAGGCTGGTGTAGTCACAGAATGGGATGCCCCAACAGCAGAGCACCTGAGAGCAGTAGTACTATGCACAGCAAAAGTGTCTTTATCAGGCCAAAATACTTTTAGAATAAGTGCAAAGGGTTATAGTAAATAGAGGCTGGTGTAGTCACAGAATGGGATGCCCCAACAGCAGTGCACCTGGGAGCAGTAGTACTATGCAAAGCAAAAGTGTTTTTATCAGGCCAAATTACTTTTAGAATAAGTGCAAAGGGTTATAGTAAATAGAGGCTGGTGTAGTCACAGAATGGGATGCCCCAACAGCAGAGCACCTGGGAGCAGTAGTACTATGCACAGCAAAAGTGTCTTTATCAGGCCAAATTACTTTTAGAATAAGTGCAAAGGGTTATAGTAAATAGAGGCTGGTGTAGTCACAGAATGGGATGCCCCAACAGCAGAGCGCCTGGGAGCAGTAGTACTATGCACAGCAAAAGTGTCTTTATCAGGCCAAATTACTTTTAGAATAAGTGCAAAGGGCTATAGTAAATATAGGCTGGTGTAGTCACAGAATGGGATGCCCCAACAGCAGAGCACCTGAGAGCAGTAGTACTATGCACAGCAAAAGTGTCTTTATCAGGCCAAATTTCTTTTAGAATAAGTGCAAAGGGTTATAGTAAATAGGGGCTGGTGTAGTCACAGAATGGGATGCCCCAACAGCAGTGCACCTGGGAGCAGTAGTACTATGCAAAGCAAAAGTGTCTTTATCAGGCCAAATTACTTTTAAAATAAGTGCAAAGAGTTATAGTAAATAGAGGCTGGTGTAGTAACAGAATGGGATGCCCCAACAGCAGTGCACATGGGAGCAGTAGTACTATGCAAAGCAAAAGTGTCTTTATCAGGCCAAATTACTTTTAGAATAAGTGCAAAGGGTTATAGGAAATAGAGGCTGGTGTAGTCACAGAATGGGATGCCCCAACAGCAGTGCACCTGGGAGCAGTAGTACTATGCAAAGCAAAAGTGTCTTTATCAGGCCAAATTACTTTTAGAATAAGTGCAAAGGGTTATCGTAAATAGAGGCTGGTGTAGTCACAGAATGGGATACCCCAACAGCAGAGCACCTGGGAGCAGTAGTAATATGCACAGCAAAAGTGTCTTTATCAGGCCAAATTACTTTTAGAATAAGTGCAAAGGGTTATAGTAAATAGAGGCTGGTGTAGTCACAGAATGGGATGCCCCAACAGCAGAGCACCTGGGAGCAGTAGTACTATGCACAGCAAAAGTGTCTTTATCAGGCCAAATTACTTTTAGAATAAGTGCAAAGGGTTATAGTAAATAGAGGCTGGTGTAGTCACAGAATGGGATGCCCCAACAGCAGTGCACCTGGGAGCAGTAGTACTATGCACAGCAAAAGTGTCTTTATCAGGCCAAATTACTTTTAGAATAAGTGCAAAGGGTTATAGTAAATAGAGGCTGGTGTAGTCACAGAATGGGATGCCCCAACAGCAGTGCACCTGGGAGCAGTAGTACTATGCAAAGCAAAAGTGTCTTTATCAGGCCAAATTACTTTTAGAATAAGTGCAAAGGGTTATAGTAAATAGAGGTTGGTGTAGTCACAGAATGGGATGCCCCAACAGCAGAGCACCTGGGAGCAGTAGTACTATGCAAAGTAAAAGTGTCTTTATCAGGCCAAATTACTTTTAGAATAAGTGCAAAGGGTTATAGTAAATAGAGGCTGGTGTAGTCACAGAATGGGATGCCCCAACAGCAGAGCACCTGGGAGCAGTAGTACTATGCACAGCAAAAGTGTCTTTATCAGGCCAAATTACTTTTAGAATAAGTGCAAAGGGCTATAGTAAATATAGGCTGGTGTAGTCACAGAATGGGATGCCCCAACAGCAGAGCACCTGAGAGCAGTAGTACTATGCACAGCAAAAGTGTCTTTATCAGGCCAAATTACTTTTAGAATAAGTGCAAAGGGTTATAGTAAATAGAGGCTGGTGTAGTCACAGAATGGGATGCCCCAACAGCAGTGCACCTGGGATCAGTAGTACTATGCACAGCAAAATTGTCTTTATCAGGCCAAATTACTTTTAGAATAAGTGCAAAGGGTTATAGTAAATAGAGGCTGGTGTAGTCACAGAATGGGATGCCCCAACAGCAGTGCACCTGGGAGCAGTAGTACTATGCACAGCAAAAGTGTCTTTATCAGGCCAAATTACTTTTAGAATAAGTGCAAAGGGTTATAGTAAATAGAGGCTGGTGTAGTCACAGAATGGGATGCCCCAACAGCAGTGCACCTGGGAGCAGTAGTACTATGCACAGCAAAAGTGTCTTTATCAGGCCAAATTACTTTTAGAATAAGTGCAAAGGGTTATAGTAAATAGAGGCTGGTGTAGTCACAGAATGGGATGCCCCAACAGCAGTGCACCTGGGAGCAGTAGTACTATGCAAAGCAAAAGTGTCTTTATGAGGCCAAATTACTTTTAGAATAAGTGCAAAGGGTTATAGTAAATAGAGGCTGGTGTAGTCACAGAATGGGATGCCCCAACAGCAGAGCACCTGGGAGCAGTAGTACTATGCAAAGCAAAAGTGTCTTTATCAGGCCAAATTACTTTTAGAATAAGTGCAAAGGGTTATAGTAAATAGAGGCTGGTGTAGTCACAGAATGGGATGCCCCAACAGCAGTGCACCTGGGAGCAGTAGTACTATGCACAGCAAAAGTGTCTTTATCAGGCCAAATTACTTTTAGAATAAGTGCAAAGGGTTATAGTAAATAGAGGCTGGCGTAGTCACAGAATGGGATGCCCCAACAGCAGTGCACCTGGGAGCAGTAGTACTATGCAAAGCAAAAGTGTCTTTATCAGGCCAAATTACTTTTAGAATAAGTGCAGAGGGTTATAGGAAATAGAGGCTGGTGTAGTTACAGAATGGGATGCCCCAACAGCAGAGCACCTGAGAGCAGTAGTACTATGCACAGCAAAAGTGTCTTTATCAGGCCAAATTACTTTTAGAATAAGTGCAGAGGGTTATAGGAAATAGAGGCTGGTGTAGTTACAGAATGGAATGCCCCAACAGCAGAGCACCTGGGAGCAGTAGTACTATGCAAAGCAACAGTGGTTAACCAGGGTGAAACAGCTAACAAAGCCAGTGACCCAGGCAGTAACACTCAGACTGCATGAAAACAAAAAAAAAATCCCTGTCACTGCATCCGTTTTTTTCCTACCTTTCCCTGCTTCTCCCTGACTTCCTGCCTGTCTCCCGCCTGTCTACTGGCTGTCTACTGGCTGTCCCTAACTCTCTACCTATCTCTCCCTGAATACAGTCTGCAGTGTCCTCCTGAGTCCTGGCTCTCACGAATGCAATAGACAAATGCGCAAAAGCAAGATGGCCGCCGCCTTATATAGCGCTGTGACGTCACCGGGCTTGCTGGCTGCTGATAGGCTGTATGTGACTGTCCCAGCATACACTGCCCCAACTTACATGTCTGGACATGTCACGTAGACCATCCTAGAATGCCTGTCATTGAAATGAATGGATTTTAGAAAAAAACTTCGCTCGATCGAATCGCGGGGAAATTCGGATTCGATCCGAATCGAATTTGTCATGAAATTCGGATCGAATCCGGGTTCATCCGGATCGATTCGCTCATCCCTAGTGGTTTGTGACCCAGATATGAAACTGAGGGCCATAAGATCTGGTTTTCCTGGCTCATTCATTCTTATGTACTCCACCAATCAGTCCTGTGCTGGAAGTTTGAAAATAATGAAATGCCACCTGGATGGCTACTGGGTAATTATTAATTATAAAAATCATAATCCCATTAAGACCTTAAAACAACTAGCCAGCTATATGTGCAGGTGAGTATTTTTTACCTAAAGGTATAGTTGCATGTCTAATTTGTGTTGTTCCATTTCTATTTGTTTTAGCGGGCAAGGGATATGGTCAGAAAACGTGGCTGATGACACCTCAAAACCCTCAAACATCAGCCCAACTCTGATACAATGCAGCTCATCGGAAAATAAAATGTATTGTGGAAAGAAGCATCGGCCTACTGAAAACACGCTTTCTCTGTTTGGCACGCCCAGCAGGAGAGATGTTGTATAGTCCACAAAAGGTCTCCAAAATCATCCTAGCCTGCTGTGTCCTACACAACCTTTGCATTTGCCACAGAATAGAAGCCCCTGAAGAAACAGCACTGGTGCCAGAAGTCCCCAACATGGCCGCAGACAGTAATGAAGACACCCAGACTGGCTTTGCCCGGCGGAAATACATGATTTTGGCATTCTTTGAGGTAAGTGAGCTAAGCAGAGATATACGACAACTTCATTAGAACAGGGGGAGAATTAGATGACAATACAACATCACTTTGGTGGCACAAATTGACACAAAATTAATCACCTGCCCGGGAGGAGGGGAAGCTAGGCTAGCCTCAAGAGAGGAAAGTGGGCTGTTCAAGAATTCCCGCCAGCAAACAGATGGTGTAAGTTTGAACTGGAAACATACGGCTTTTATAGGTCCGGAAACACACAAATCAGGGCTCAGAATCACGCGCAAGCACAGGCTATACCATAAAATTAAGGACGCACGGATTCCTTGAGACATATTTATATGGCAAGCAACCAATTTGGCGTACGCGTACTGTATTTTCCAGCAAAAAGAACAACTCGGCCAAAAAAAACAGGCACAGAATCACCCGACACAGAAAGAGATCAAATACTGTCCTTTGACGTAATTCCAGCTGGCATGTATGCATGTGAGAGAGGCTTTAAATTAGGCCAATAGTCACAGCAGACGGCTCTCTTTGAATGAGAGCCTGCGCATACACCATTGGAACCAGGAAGAGGTGAATGAAAAGTGGCATTCTGGGGAGGTTGCTTCAGATGACTAGAACAAAACCAAGAAAAGTTAAATTTGCAGGTTTTGTTCTGCTTTAAAGTGGACCAAAACCCCGGATTTTCACTATCCGTCAACAGTCAGCGCTGTTCATATTGATATTCATATTAGACCGGAGCTCCTGATAGGGAGCAACTCAAAATCAGCCTCGCTGTGGTGTGAGGTGTACAGCCTATCTGAATGCCTGGGTGTAGGAGCACGCCTTGGCAACTGTGGCCCGCAAACCAGGCGTGGGAATGCTGGAGCAGTGATTTTATGGAGGAGCAGGGGGTTTCACAAAGCGGGGGCATCCAAATTCAGGTCACCCCGGGGAACGTGACTGTCCAGCCCTGGAGTGTGTTAGACTCCAGGACTTGCCTCAGACTGCTTGGGCCATTTTAAAGTGGACTAACCCCCACCTATTCCTGCTGGAGTCTAAAAGGCTCCAGAAGTGGCTGATCAAGTAGTCTTGGGGCATCCTGATTCAAGGACGAGCCGCAGGGAACCTGATGGGAGCTGTTTCAGGTTCCTGAACAGAAGATACAATTGTGTAGAGGAAAGATGGCTGCCAAAAAAGATTTCACTTTCACTTCATTTCAAGCCAAGATAATTTGTGAGTATTTTTTATCCAAATAATTACCAGGACACTTAGGGGAGTTGATCCATGGGTTTTATTTGTCATTTATTTTTACCTCCGATGGTGGATGGTTCTTCCTGTTTTATTATTATTTATTTATTAATGTTTTTTTATAATATCTATTAATAAATGATACATTATTACAAAGTAGTAATTACAGACAGGGCAATAACTAATGCAAATGCAGTGTTACAGAGCTCACAATTAATATCCTGAATACAGTATAAAGGTGCAAAGAGGAAGGAACACAAACAGTTAGTATTGAGCTTTATGGCATGTGCCCTTTAGAGAATTGCTTAAGCCACATTTTATGCTTAGCTGAATAGGTGGGTTTTGATGGCTCCTTTGAAAGCTTTGGGGATTGGGGAGTGTCAGAAAGGGCAGAGGTGGGCATTCCAGTAGATTGGAATGGCACTTGAGAAGCCCTGGAGGCGAGCATGAGAGGAGGTGACCAGGGTGGAGGACAGGAGAAGTTCAGTGGCAGAGCAGAGACTGTGTCTAGGTTCATATTGTTGAATTATAAATAAGCAGTATGGAGGAGTTTGGCTGTAGAGATTTGCGTGT
Source organism: Gastrophryne carolinensis (assembly GCA_027917425.1). NCBI lineage: Eukaryota > Metazoa > Chordata > Amphibia > Anura > Microhylidae > Gastrophryne > Gastrophryne carolinensis. The sequence continues at coordinate 112,668,523 of CM051238.1, read as the reverse complement.
AACTGGCAGCCAGTAGAGATGAGTGAATTTTGAAAAATTCGATTCGACTGACTCGTTTCGACCCGAATTTATTCGCGACGAATCGCTATTAAAAATGGCTATTTCTGAGCCTCCTAGAACCTCAATAGGGTTGTAAACCATTCTGCCTTGCTGTAACATGCATAGGATGCGTGCTGGGTTAGTGATATAATACTGTAAATAATTATCACATGCAGATCAGAGGCATCACTAATAGAATCGCAGAGCGGCACAATTGCAGAGAGTTGAAGTGGCATAACTATGAGGGGCCCTATAGTGCCTGAAAAACACACCCTGGAGCTGGCAGCAGCAGGAGCCCAAAATTAGCTGACCCTGGAGTTGCAAGCAGCAGCAGCTGCAGGAGCCCAAACATTGCTTTAAAGAGACACTAGAGTTGGCTGCAGGAGCCCAAAAATTGGATGAATCACACCCTGGAGTTGCAAGAAACAGCACTGGTGCCAGAAGTCCCCAACATGGCCGCAGACAGTAATGAAGACACCCAGACTGGCTTTGCCCGGCGGAAATACATGATTTTGGCATTCTTTGAGGTAAGTGAGCTAAGCAGAGATATACGACAACTTCATTAGAACAGGGGGAGAATTAGATGACAATACAACATCACTTTGGTGGCACAAATTGACACAAAATTAATCACCTGCCCGGGAGGAGGGGAAGCTAGGCTAGCCTCAAGAGAGGAAAGTGGGCTGTTCAAGAATTCCCGCCAGCAAACAGATGGTGTAAGTTTGAACTGGAAACATACGGCTTTTATAGGTCCGGAAACACACAAATCAGGGCTCAGAATCACGCGCAAGCACAGGCTATACCATAAAATTAAGGACGCACGGATTCCTTGAGACATATTTATATGGCAAGCAACCAATTTGGCGTATGCGTACTGTATTTTCCAGCAAAAAGAACAACTCGGCCAAAAAAAACAGGCACAGAATCACCCGACACAGAAAGAGATCAAATACTGTCCTTTGACGTAATTCCAGCTGGCATGTATGCATGTGAGAGAGGCTTTAAATTAGGCCAATAGTCACAGCAGACGGCTCTCTTTGAATGAGAGCCTGCGCATACACCATTGGAACCAGGAAGAGGTGAATGAAAAGTGGCATTCTGGGGAGGTTGCTTCAGATGACTAGAACAAAACCAAGAAAAGTTAAATTTGCAGGTTTTGTTCTGCTTTAAAGTGGACCAAAACCCCGGATTTTCACTATCCGTCAACAGTCAGCGCTGTTCATATTGATATTCATATTAGACCGGAGCTCCTGATAGGGAGCAACTCAAAATCAGCCTCGCTGTGGTGTGAGGTGTACAGCCTATCTGAATGCCTGGGTGTAGGAGCACGCCTTGGCAACTGTGGCCCGCAAACCAGGCGTGGGAATGCTGGAGCAGTGATTTTATGGAGGAGCAGGGGGTTTCACAAAGCGGGGGCATCCAAATTCAGGTCACCCCGGGGAACGTGACTGTCCAGCCCTGGAGTGTGTTAGACTCCAGGACTTGCCTCAGACTGCTTGGGCCATTTTAAAGTGGACTAACCCCCACCTATTCCTGCTGGAGTCTAAAAGGCTCCAGAAGTGGCTGATCAAGTAGTCTTGGGGCATCCTGATTCAAGGACGAGCCGCAGGGAACCTGATGGGAGCTGTTTCAGGTTCCTGAACAGAAGATACAATTGTGTAGAGGAAAGATGGCTGCCAAAAAAGATTTCACTTTCACTTCATTTCAAGCCAAGATAATTTGTGAGTATTTTTTATCCAAATAATTACCAGGACACTTAGGGGAGTTGATCCATGGGTTTTATTTGTCATTTATTTTTACCTCCGATGGTGGATGGTTCTTCCTGTTTTATTATTATTTATTTATTAATGTTTTTTTATAATATCTATTAATAAATGATACATTATTACAAAGTAGTAATTACAGACAGGGCAATAACTAATGCAAATGCAGTGTTACAGAGCTCACAATTAATATCCTGAATACAGTATAAAGGTGCAAAGAGGAAGGAACACAAACAGTTAGTATTGAGCTTTATGGCATGTGCCCTTTAGAGAATTGCTTAAGCCACATTTTATGCTTAGCTGAATAGGTGGGTTTTGATGGCTCCTTTGAAAGCTTTGGGGATTGGGGAGTGTCAGAAAGGGCAGAGGTGGGCATTCCAGTAGATTGGAATGGCACTTGAGAAGCCCTGGAGGCGAGCATGAGAGGAGGTGACCAGGGTGGAGGACAGGAGAAGTTCAGTGGCAGAGCAGAGACTGTGTCTAGGTTCATATTGTTGAATTATAAATAAGCAGTATGGAGGAGTTTGGCTGTAGAGATTTGCGTGTAACTGGCAGCCAGTAGAGATGAGTGAATTTTGAAAAATTCGATTCGACTGACTCGTTTCGACCCGAATTTATTCGCGACGAATCGCTATTAAAAATGGCTATTTCTGAGCCTCCTAGAACCTCAATAGGGTTGTAAACCATTCTGCCTTGCTGTAACATGCATAGGATGCGTGCTGGGTTAGTGATATAATACTGTAAATAATTATCACATGCAGATCAGAGGCATCACTAATAGAATCGCAGAGCGGCACAATTGCAGAGAGTTGAAGTGGCATAACTATGAGGGGCCCTATAGTGCCTGAAAAACACACCCTGGAGCTGGCAGCAGCAGGAGCCCAAAATTAGCTGACCCTGGAGTTGCAAGCAGCAGCAGCTGCAGGAGCCCAAACATTGCTTTAAAGAGACACTAGAGTTGGCTGCAGGAGCCCACAAATTGGATGAATCACACCCTGGAGTTGCAAGCAGCAGCAGGAGCCCAAACATTACTATAAAGAGACACTGGAGTTGGCTTCAGGAGCCCAAAAATTGGATGAATCACACCCTGGAGTTGCAAGCAGCAGCAGGAGGCCAAACATTGCTTTAAAGAGACACTCGAGTTGGCTGCAGGAGCCCAAAAATTGGATGAATCAAACCCTGGAGTTGCAAGCAGCAGCAGCAGGAGCCCAAACATAGCTTGAAAGAGACACTGGAGTTGGCTGCAGGAGCCCAAAAATTGGATGAATCACACCCTGGAGTTGTAAGCAGCAGCAGCAGCAGGAGGCCAAACATAGCTTGAAAGAGACACTGGAGTTGGCTGCAGGAGCCCAAAAATTGGATGAATCACACCCTGGAGTTGCAAGCAGCAGCAGGAGCCCAAACATTACTATAAAGAGACACTGGAGTTGGCTTCAGGAGCCCAAAAATTGGATGAATCACACCCTGGAGTTGCAAGCAGCAGCAGGAGGCCAAACATTGCTTTAAAGAGACACTCGAGTTGGCTGCAGGAGCCCAAAAATTGGATGAATCAAACCCTGGAGTTGCAAGCAGCAGCAGCAGGAGCCCAAACATAGCTTGAAAGAGACACTGGAGTTGGCTGCAGGAGCCCAAAAATTGGATGAATCACACCCTGGAGTTGTAAGCAGCAGCAGCAGCAGCAGGAGGCCAAACATAGCTTGAAAGAGACACTGGAGTTGGCTGCAGGAGCCCAAAAATTGGATGAATCACACCCTGGAGTTGCAAGCAGCAGCAGGAGCCCAAACATTACTATAAAGAGACACTGGAGTTGGCTTCAGGAGCCCAAAAATTGGATGAATCACACCCTGGAGTTGCAAGCAGCAGCAGGAGGCCAAACATTGCTTTAAAGAGACACTCGAGTTGGCTGCAGGAGCCCAAAAATTGGATGAATCAAACCCTGGAGTTGCAAGCAGCAGCAGCAGGAGCCCAAACATAGCTTGAAAGAGACACTGGAGTTGGCTGCAGGAGCCCAAAAATTGGATGAATCACACCCTGGAGTTGTAAGCAGCAGCAGCAGCAGCAGGAGGCCAAACATAGCTTGAAAGAGACACTGGAGTTGGCTGCAGGAGCCCAAAAATTGGATGAATCACACCCTGGAGTTGCAAGCAGCAGCAGGAGCCCAAACATTGCTTTAACCCTTCTATTGCCAGCCACGTAAATTTTACGTGGCTGCCTCTCCAACCGTTAAACGCCAGCCACGTAAAATTAACGTGCCTGGCTTTGCCCCCTGCTAGCGCCTGGAAAATTAAAAAAAAAAACCACTTACCTGACCCCTCATTTGAACCGGCCGGGTCTCCTCTTCACCCTGGGGGGCTCCGATCCCCCATCGGGGCTCCTCCTGCCCTAGCAGGTGACTTGCCATTAACCCCTACATCCCCAATTACCTGCCTCCCCAAAGCCCGGGGGGGTAGAAGAGCCCGGGCCCACATAGGCTATGTGGACTCGTAGGCTGCAGGGTGGGGGGGCCAGAAAAGCTGGCCCCCCACTCTGTCCCTGCAAGCCCCCATAGCTGGTTCCGGGCTGGTTATGACGGGTAGGGGGGACCCTACATCATTTTTCTTTTAATTTTAAGGGTTAGGGTTACCCTAACCCTTAAAATTCAAAAAAAAATGAGGCTACCCCCCCTGGGAGGGGGGATCCTACGTCATTTTTTAAAAAATTTTTAAGGGTTTGGGTTAGCCTAACCCTTAAAATTCCAAAAAAAATGAGGTCCCCCCCCTGGTCATTTTTTAAAACATGTTTAACGGTTAGGGTTAGCCTAACCCTAACCCTTAAAATTCCCCCCAAAAATGGGCCCCCCCCTACTTTTTTTTTTTTTTTAAGTGGACCAACACCCAGGCTGATCAACCCGGATCAGATCATCCGAAATTGGGATGCCCCGCTGTGTGAAACCCCCCAGGACGCCCCCTTCGCCTTACCCTATCCCTGTTCCAACGGTGCATGCGCGGGCCGCATCTCGCGCTTCTCTCTATCAGGGCGCGCACAAGCGCCGGTCGTTTGTGAATGGCTGACGCGGGCGCGCTCCCTGTTAGAGGGAAGCGCGAGATGCGGCCGCCAGCGTGCTCAGAGCCGCTGTGGTTGTCCGTCCCTTGTCCGTGCATACCACAGCGGCTCTGATTGGACGAGCGCTCGTGCATGCGCCGTAGGAGCGGGCTGAGGTGAGTTTTTTATATCTTTCTCGGGGGTTTTACGCAGCGGGGCACCCCCGCGGAAGTGGATCAAAACCCAGGATAGTGAAAATCTAGGTTAGGCTAACCCTAACCCTTAAAATTCACCCCCAAAAATGGGGTCCCCCCACCCCCTTTGATTAAAAATAAAACATTTTAAAGAATTAAAATTAAAAAGAAAACGACATAGGGACCCCCCTCCCGCGGGGGGGACCCCACTATTTTTTTTTTAATTTTAAGGGTTAGGGTTAGGCTTAGGGGTTAGGGGTCCCTATGTCATTTTAAATTAACCCCTTATGTTTATAGTGTGGGTAGTAGTATTTTATTTGTAAATGTTATAAAATGCTCTTTTCAATTTGGGGCGTCTCCTGGGCAAGAATGGGGGGGGCTATCGATACATATGTGGTACCGTTGTAATCGGGAGAAATGGGGCTATCACATGCAATATGGTTTTTATTACTAAAAAAAGTTTTATTTAAAATAAAGGAGACAATTGTTTAAAAAATATTATTTTATTTATTTTTTTGGTTTTTTTTACGCAAAAATATTTAAAAAACAGTAGAAAAATTACAAACAAGACATTTAATGTTAAAGCCTAAATTCTGCTGCAAAAAAAAATATATATATTTTACAAGAAATTCCGACAAAAATCACAGTTAAACATGCCGCAAAATGGGGAAAAGTTACCAACTGAGGGTGACAAAAGTTCAAGTAGACTGCCAATTAAAAGGGTTAATAGTACCTATGCATGTTGGGTATTGTTCTGCTCGGGGGACCTTGCGCTTTCAGATTTAGCTTGTTTTTTCTTATTTGCATATTGATATTTTAGGAAAAGGTGTTTTTTATTCTGCTTTTTTATACATTTTTTTGTGAAACCCTGTGCAACCTAAGAATTCTTCAAGGGATTACTTCCAGAAAGATGAGCCCACGACAACAAGCTGGATACGCTTAGAAAGCTTAAAATGTGTTCTTTCAGAATATATGGTTTAGGGGGGATATTCCAAATGTAAAGGGTTGTTTTGGTAGAAAAAGCACAAGGTGCGCACTTTGTCTGCAGAGCTGAAATTTTGAAGTAAAATTACCGTTACGCACATGCTTTACTTTGGTGTGTTTGGCAACTCTTCCCTTGACAGTAGCTATGCATGCTGGGTATTGTTCTGTTCGGGGCATGTTGCTTTTTCAGATTTTCAGTTTTTTTCTTGTTTGCATATAGTTTTTTTAGGAAAATGTGGTTTTGATTCTGCTTTTTTATACTTTTTTTTAGGGAAACCCTGTGCAACCAAAGTATATATTGAAGGATTACTTCCAGAAAACTGCACCCATGTCAACAAGCCTGGTACACCTAGAAAGCCTGAGGTGTGTACTTCCCGAGAATATATAGTTTATCGGGGGTATTTCAAATGTAAAGGGTTGTTTTTCTTGAAAAACTGCAAGGTGCGCTTAGCGCGTAGCATAGTTGTATTTTATCTGAAAATCTCCTAAAGCCTTGTTTCAGTTTGGGGGAGTCTCCTGGGCAGGAAAGGGTGTCTACCTATACATATGTGGTATCGCTGTAACCGGGAGAAATTGGGGCTTCACCCTCAATAAGATTTTATTGACAAACTTACATTTTTTATTACAAAAAAACACTACAAATTGTAAAAAATTGTTTTTGGGGGGGGGGGGGGGTTTGCACATATTTCATCCAAAAATATTCAGAATACACCTAAAAAATGACAAACAAGACATTTCATGTTAAAGCCCAGACTCTGCTGAAAAAAACAATATATTACTTTCCTGGGAAATCCCTTCAAAAATCACAGTTGAACAAGGGGAGCGCAAAATAGTGCAAACTGGTCTGGCAACAAAGGGTGACAAAATCTCAAGGTAGGCTGGCAGTTAAAGGGTTAAAGAGACACTGGAGTTGGCTGCAGGAGCCCAAAAATTGGATGAATCACACCCTGGCGTTGCAAGCAGCAGCAGGAGCCCAAACATTACTTTAAAGAGACACTGGAGTTGGCTTCAGGAGCCCAAAAATTGGATAAATCACACCCTGGAGTTGCAAGCAGCAGCAGGAGCCCAAACATTGCTTGAAAGAGACACTGGAGTTGGCTGCAGGAGCCCAAAAATTGGATGAATCACACCCTGGAGTTGCAAGCAGCAGGAGCCCAAACATAGCTTGAAAGAGACACTGGAGTTGGCGGCAGGAGGCCAAAAAATGGATGAATCACACCCTGGAGCTGCAAGCAGCAGCAGGAGCCCAAACATTGCTTTAAAGAGACACTGGAGTTGGCTGCGGGAGCCCAAAAATTGGATGAATCACACTCTGAAGTTGCAAGCAGCAGCAGGAGCCCAAACATTACTTTAAAGAGACACTGGAGTTGGCTTCAGGAGCCCAAAAATTGGATGAATCACACCCTGGAGTTGAAAGCAGCAGCAGCAGAAGCCCAAACATAGCTTGAAAGAGAGACTGGAGTTGGTTTCAGGAGGCCAAAAATTGGATGAATCACACCTTGGAGTTGCAAGCAGCAGCAGGAGCCCAAACATAGCTTGAAAGAGACACTGGAGTTGGCTGCAGGAGGCCAAAAAGGAGGCCACACTGATTCACTACTACTGTCGCCAACTCCAGGAACCCCTGCTCCACTAACTCCCGATAAGGTAGCCTGCCGTGCAGCAGGTGCTCTACCCTGGCCCTGGCCCCGTTTGGCTCCAGGCTTTACAATTGTGCCCCCATGCTGACTGCCAACCATGCTGCTAACACTTTGCTGTCTAAGCTGCTGACTCCGGGGCAACCTGCGCCTCTCTTCTCCTGATGATGAGGATGAAGCCCCTTCTGCACCCGGCTCCCAAGTGCGATCGGCTTCTTCATCATCATCATCACCGAGTTGTGGCTGCACGTCACTGATGTTCTCGGTTTCCTCAACAGTGTCTGGCGCAGGAGCTGGAACCCTCGCAACACCCACGACACTCTCCACATCACTATTTGTCTGCCTAGCTAAAGAAGCCACCTCCATTTCTTGGCTGGGCAATAGCTGCTGACTGTCCTCTATCTGATCGTCCTCCTCACTAAAGAGTGGAGCTGAACCCAAAGCATAGGAACGTCGCTGGGGAGGTAATGGCGTAGGACAGAGGCAATGGGAGGACAGGGACTGCTCTCGGGGCATGCCAACTCAGGGTTGTGTCAGAGGAACCTACCGACCCTAGACTGGGGGTCTCAGACGTAACTTGTGATGATGTTGATGAGCGCGTTAACCAATCTACCATGGCAGATGCGTTACTGGTGGAGACACGACCGCTAGCAGATACTGACAGATCAGGTCTCTCACCGTGACTCCTGCTGCTACTCGCCCCTAGTCTGCTGCGACCTCTGCCTGCAGAATCTTGGCTTCTGCCACTCCTCTTTGAACATCCTGGCACTTGTCTGCCTGACATTTTTATGTATTTGCTTATTTAGTATAAACAGATAGGGTGCAAGGTGCAGCTTTGGGGTGCCCTGCGGCCTGGTTTATTGAAAGCAGTCAAAAAGCAAGTGCAAACTGAAGTAGCTTAATAAAGCAGCTGATGCTGATCAACGCTTATGTTGTATAACAGATAGGGTGCAAGGTGCAGCTTTGGGGTGCCCTGCGACCTGGTTTATTGAAAGCAGTCAAAAACAAGTGCAAACTGAAGTAGCTTAATAAAGCTGATGCTGATCAACGCTTATGTTGTATAACAGATAGGGTGGAAGGTGCAGCTTTGGGGTGCCCTGCGGCCTGGTTTATTGAAAGCAGTCAAAAACAAGTGCAAACTGAAGTAGCTTAATAAAGCTGATGCTGATCAACGCTTATGTTGTATAACAGATAGGGTGCAAGGTGCAGCTTTGGGGTGCCCTGCGGCATGGTTTATCGATAGCAGTCAAAAACAAGTGCAAACTGAAGTAGCTTAATAAAGCTGATGCTGATCAGCGCTTATGTTGTATAACAGATAGGGTGCAAGGTGCAGCTTTGGGGTGCCCTGCGGCCTGGTTTATTGAAAGCAGTCAAAAACAAGTGCAAGCTGAAATTCCATAATAAATAGAGATGAGCGAGTAGTATTCGACCGAGTCGGTATTCGATCGAATACTACGCTATTCGTTATACTCGATTTTGATCGAGTACAGCGGCGATGGCGCACTTACAATTCGTTTCCCCTCCCACCTAACCTGGCGCGTTTTTTACACCAATCACCATGCAGGGGGGGTGGGACTGGTCCTGGGAGGATGCTGGCATCGCGAGAACAGCGTCTAGACGCATTGGCTGGAAAAACCATGTGACCTCGAATCTACAAAACTCAGCACTTCCTCTTCGTCAGCATTAGCAGCTTGAACTTAGTGAGGGATAGACGCTAAGAGCAGGGAAAGACAGGCTGTAGCTGTATGTAGGCAGGCAGGGCCCCAGAAGCTCAGAATATCGCATTTACCACCATATATACCAGCTACCAGAAGACAGGAGAGTCATTGAGAGCCCTTATTATGGCTACTATGCTGAACGGTATATAGCTCATTCTAGCTATATACACACTGCACACAACGGCTGCTTTAGTGAGGGGTAGCTGCTGCTGCAGTAGGGACAGAGAGGCTTCAGTGGTGTATTAGCACCTATATACAAAACTATATACACTCTGCACAAAACGGCTGCTTTAGTGAGGGGTAGCTGCTGCTGCTGGAATAGGGACAGAAAGACTTCAGTGGTGTATTAGCACCTATATACAAAACTATATACACTCTGCACAAAACGGCTGCTTTAGTGAGGGGTAGCTGCTGCTGCTGGAATAGGGACCGAAAGACTTCAGTGGTGTATTAGCAACTATATACAAAACTATATACACTCTGCACAAAACGGCTGCTTTAGTGAGGGGTAGCTGCTGCTGCTGGAATAGGGACAGAAAGACTTCAGTGGTGTATTAGCACCTATATACAAAACTATATACACTCTGCACAAAACGGCTGCTTTAGTGAGGGGTAGCTGCTGCTGCTGGAATAGGGACCGAAAGACTTCAGTGGTGTATTAGCAACTATATACAAAACTATATACACTCTGCACAAAACGGCTGCTTTAGTGAGGGGTAGCTGCTGCTGCTGGAATAGGGACAGAAAGACTTCAGTGGTGTATTAGCACCTATATACAAAACTATATACACTCTGCACAAAACGGCTGCTTTAGTGAGGGGTAGCTGCTGCTGCTGGAATTGGGACAGAAAGACTTCAGTGGTGTATTAGCACCTATATACAAAACTATATACACTCTGCACAAAACGGCTGCTTTAGTGAGGGGTAGCTGCTGCTGCTGGAATAGGGACAGAAAGACTTCAGTGGTGTATTAGCACCTATATACAAAACTATATACACTCTGCACAAAACGGCTGCTTTAGTGAGGGGTAGCTGCTGGAATAGGGACAGAGAGGCTTCAGTGGTGTATTAGCACCTATATACAAAACTATATACACTCTGCACAAAACGGCTGCTTTAGTGAGGGGTAGCTGCTGCTGCTGGAATAGGGACAGAAAGACTTCAGTGGTGTATTAGCACCTATATACAAAACTATATACACTCTGCACAAAACGGCTGCTTTAGTGAGGGGTAGCTGCTGCTGCTGGAATAGGGACAGAAAGACTTCAGTGGTGTATTAGCACCTATATACAAAACTATATACACTCTGCACAAAACGGCTGCTTTAGTGAGGGGTAGCTGCTGCTGCTGGAATAGGGACAGAAAGACTTCAGTGGTGTATTAGCACCTATATACAAAACTATATACACTCTGCACAAAACGGCTGCTTTAGTGAGGGGTAGCTGCTGCTGCTGGAATAGGGACAGAGAGGCTTCAGTGGTGTATTAGCACCTATATACAAAACTATATACACTCTGCACAAAACGGCTGCTTTAGTGAGGGGTAGCTGCTGCTGCTGGAATAGGGACAGAAAGACTTCAGTGGTGTATTAGCACCTATATACAAAACTATATTTGGCACTACTGTTTTGTGTCCTCTGTGCCAACAAAACCCTGTTATATACCCGGTGCGTATAGGCACCATTTCACCTTCTGGCAGTATACGGCTGTATAGCCAGGTGTCCTCCTAAAAAATATATATATATTTGGCACTACTGTTTTGTGTCCTCTGTGCCAACAAAACCCTGTTATATACCCGGTGCGTATAGGCACCATTTCACCTTCTGGCAGTATACGGCTGTATAGCCAGGTGTTCTCCTAAAAAAAACCTTCTATATTTGGCACTACTGTTTTGTGCCCTCTGTGCCAACAAAATCCTGTTATATACCCGGTGCGTATAGGCACCATTTCACCTTCTGGCAGTATACGGCTGTATAGCCAGGTGTTCTCCTAAAAAATATATATATATTTGGCACTACTGTTTTGTGTCCTCTGTGCCAACAAAACCCTGTTATATACCCGGTGCGTATAGGCACCATTTCACCTTCTGGCAGTATACGGCTGTATAGCCATGTGTTCTCCTAAAAAATATATATATATTTGGCACTACTGTTTTGTGTCCTCTGTGCCAACAAAACCCTGTTATATACCCGGTGCGTATAGGCACCATTTCACCTTCTGGCAGTATACGGCTGTATAGCCAGGTGTTCTCCTAAAAAATATATATATATTTGGCATAACGCGTGGCCAAAAAAGTAAAACGTCTGAAATGCGGAGGGCTAGCGCAAAGGGACGTGGATGAGGACGGGGGCGCGGAAATGCTGGTGGGGGCACAAACCGCGTTGAAGCCAGTGGGGATACAATGCGTGCTGGTGAGGGGCAGCCAGCATTACGCTCATCCAGCTTCCCTTACTTTATGGGACAGTTAAGCGGGGGGCGGAGTACACCTCTGTTGAGGCCTGAGCAGCGTGAACAGGTGGTGCAATGGATGGCCGATAACGCTTCCAGTCACTTGTCCACCACCCAGTCATCCACACAGTCTCACTCTGACCCTCCTTCCTCCCAACCTGGCCAACAGAGTCAGCCCACCCTTGACCCCTCCCAGGACCTCTTTTCGGGTCCTTTTCCAGATGTGCTGCAAGAATCCCAGGAGCTAGCAGAGGAATTTGTTTGTAGTGATGCCCAAACACTTGATTATCCGCCATCTCCTAGTGATGTGGACCCGGAACCAGCATCTGCTATCATGAGCGATGATGATGAGACGCAGTTGCCATCAAGGGAGGCTGTTGGAATGTCCAGTGGGCAGGAGGAGGAGCAGAGAGAGGAAGTGGAAGAGGAGGTGGTGGACGACGAAATGACCGACCCCACTTGGACAGGGGTGATGTCCAGCGGGGAAAGCAGTGGAGATGCGGTCTGCGCATCACCGAATAAGGCAGCAAGAGGCAGAGGACAGTCCAGAGGCAGAGGACAGTCCAGACAGAGAAGGCAGGCCACAGCCAGCAGGGCCGAAGCTCTTCCCGGCAGCAGGCAGTCGCGCGAAGCTCCCCCATCAAGGCCTCGTACTTCTGTGGTGTGGAGATTTTTTAATGTTTGCGCGAACGACAAACTGAGCGCGGTTTGCGCAATCTGCCACTCAAAACTGAGTAGGGGCTCTGAGAAGAGCAATCTGACCACCTCAGGCATGCGCCGTCACTTGGAAGTCAAGCACTGGGCTGAGTGGGAGAGAGCAAACTCAATACAACCTGCGCCCGGTCTTGCTGCCACTGCCTCTTCCCCTTTGTTGTGTGCTGCCACTGCGGTCCAGACCTCCAGCCAGGACACCTCCACATCTGCCTCTGCCTTGACTACTTTGGGGCCTTCTCCTTCAGCCCCCCCTTCCCCCGCATCTTCGTCTGCACCTTCCATCTCCTCGTCCCATCAACTGTCCATCTCGCAGGCGTTCAACCGCAGGCGGAAGTACGCCTCCAGTCACCCCCAAGCCCAAGCCTTAACCTGCCTCATCTCCAAACTGCGGGCCCTGGAGATGTTGCCGTTTAGGCTTGTGGAGACGCAGGCCTTCCGCGACCTGATGGCGGCTGCCGCACCTCGCTATTCCGTCCCTAGCCGCCACTATTTTTCCCGGTGTGGCGTCCCCGCCCTGCACCAGCACGTGTCGCATAACATCAGGCGGGCCCTGAGGTACGCAGTCAGCGCAAAGGTCCACTTGACCACCGACTCGTGGACAAGCGCTTGCGGCCAAGGACGCTACATCTCTTTGACGGCACACTGGGTGAATGTTGTGGAAGCGGGGACGGGGTCGCAAACAGGGACGGCCTACATACCACCCCCGCCCAAGATTGCCAGCACGGGTTCTGATAGACCACCCTCCTCTTCCTCCTCCTCTGCCTTAACATCGCCCTCAGCCCCTAGCTGGAAGCGTTGCAGCACTGGCGCGGGGAGACGTCAGCAGGCGGTGCTTAAGCTCATCAGCTTGGGCGTCAGGAAGCACAGCGCCGCAGAGGTGCGGCACGCCATATTGCAGCAGACAGAGATGTGGCTGTCGCCGCTGCAGCTAGGACCAGGCATGGTCGTGTGCGATAACGGCCGTAACCTGGTGGCGGCTCTGGAGCTTACAGAACTCAATCACGTACCATGCCTGGCCCACGTTTTTAATTTGGTAGTACAAAAGTTTCTAAAGACTTACCCCAACCTGGCAGAGCTACTGGTGAAAGTGCGGCGCTTGTGCGCTCACTTTCGGAAGTCAACTGTAGCTGCTTCTAGCTTAAAATACTCCAGCAACGCCTCCATTTGCCTCAACATCGGCTGTTGTGCGACCTGCCCACTCGCTGGAATTCCACCTATTGCATGTTGGCCAGGGTGTGTGAGCAGCAGAGAGCATTGATGGAGTACCAGATGATGCATCCACGAGTGCATCCAACTCAGCTCCCTCAGTTTGCCAACCACGAGTGGCCATGGATGGCAGACATATGCGATGTATTGCGTATCTTTGAGGAGTCCACTAAGAAGGTCAGCAGCGAGGACGCTATAGTGAGCGTAACCATCCCGCTCCTATGCGTCCTTAAACAATTGCTCATCGCAATAAGGGAGAATGCATTGCACACAGAGGAGACAGGGGTAGGAGGAGACGCAACGCAGGTAGACAGTCAGACCACACTTTTGTCTGCTGCTCGGTGGCAGTTGCAGGAGGAGGAGGATGAGGAGGAGGACAACGTGGAGGTGGCTGTGGAAGAGGATGCTGGCGGCGAGGGTAGCAGTCAGGCTGTGTGCGTCCCATTGGTTCAGCGCGGATGGGGCGGAGAGGAGGAGGAAGAGGAGGAAATGGAAAATGATCCTTCTGGTGGGGGAAGTGACGTCATGCCTACTCAGAGTCTGGCACACATGGCTGACTTCATGCTGGGCTGCTTTTCCCGGGACATAGGTGTTGTCCGGATATTGGAGAACAAACTATACTGGGTCTTCGCACTCCTGGACCCCCGGTATAAAGATAACTTTAACTCTTTTATTCCGGTAGAGGAGAGGACAAATCGATTACTGGAATACCAGAGGGAACTCGTGCAGAACATGATGCAGATTTTCCCACCCACCATCGCTGGCAGCAGAGAGGAGAGTGTCTCCCAGAGTCTGACAACATCGATCAGGCCCACAGCCACCAGGGGAACACTCTCCAAGGTGTGGGACACGTTCATGGCACCCCCTCGTGCAACTTCCATCACTGCGGGGCCCGCTATCAGCAGGAGGGACAAGTATCGGCGGATGTTGCGGGACTACCTGGCAGACCACACCCCTGTCCTCCCCGATCCCTCGGCGCCCTACACTTACTGGGTCTCCAAGTTGGACACGTGGCTGGAACTGTCCCTGTACGCTTTGGAGGTGCTTGCCTGCCCTGCCGCCAGCGTGCTATCAGAAAGGGTGTTCAGCGCAGCCGGGGGCATTATAACCGATAAGCGCAGCCGCCTGTCAACCGACAGTGCCGACAGGCTGACGCTAATCAAAATGAACAGCAAGTGGATTGACCCGGACTTTGCTTGTACAACAGTGGAAAGCAGCCAAGAGTGAAGTGCCATCTGTATGAAGTGCCATTTCCTCCTCCTCCTCCTCCTCCTTAACCGCCGTAGAATTGCTGTATTAATAAAAAGAAATTATGGCTCACCTCTTGGGCTTAATACAATCAATTTTTAAGAGGTCTCAGCTCTTGAGACTCCACACAATTTCTAAGAGGTCTCAGCTCTTGGGCCTTAATACAATTTTTAAGAGGTCTCAGCTCTTGGGACGCCACACAATTTTTAAGAGGTCTCAGCTCTTGGGCCTTAATACAATTTTTAAGAGATCTCAGCTCTTGGGCCTCCACACAATTTTTAAGAGGTCTCAGCTCTTGGGCCTCCACACATTTTCTAAGAGGTCTCAGCTCTTGGGCCTTAATACAATTTTTAAGAGGTCTCAGCTCTTGGGACTCCACACAATGTTTGAGAGGTCGCAGCTCTTGGGCCTCCACACAATTGTTAACAGGTCTCAGCTCTTGGGCCTCCACACAATTTTTAAGAGGTCTCAGCTCTTGGGCCTCCACACAATTTCTAAGAGGTCTCAGCTCTTGGGACTCCACACAATTTTTAAGAGGTCTCAGCTCTTGGGCCTTAATACAATTTTTAAGAGGTCTCAGCTCTAAGCTTCCCTTACTGCTGGGGTGACACACTGTAACAAACCTCCTTCTGTAAGCTTCCCTTACTGCTGGGGTGACACACTGTAACAAACCTCCTCCTGTAAGCTTCCCTTACAATGGGGTGACACAATGTAACAAACCTCCTCCTGTAAGCTTCCCTTACTGCTGGGGTAACACACTGTAACAAACCTCCTCCTGTAAGCTTCCCTTACTGCTGGGGTGACACAATGACACAAGAAGACATGTCTGACCACATCTCACACACACACACACACACACACACACACACACACACACACACAATGACAATTAGGGGTGGGGTCTATTTGTTTTCCCCCTTGCCTATGCCATCTGTGGTTGTCATAGGCAACGTGATTTTAAGGGGTGCAGAATTTTGTTCTTCTTTTTTGTACAGTTTGGCTTGGGGTCCATGGCAATGTAGAGGAAAGAAGGTTTCCTTGTCTTGTCTCACTTTACGTAGAAGTTATATTGTGTTTGGAGTGTATTGTTGAGAGGCTGTGATAGTGGCGTAATAGTGCGACTTGGGCGCGTTATATGCACCCAGACATGCTTCCCCTGCTGTCCCAGTTGCATTCCAGCAGTGTTGGCATCATTTTCTGATGTTTCAGGGTGGACTTGGTGACCTCCAAGTGGTCGAATTGAGATTTCCAAGTGGCGAGCATTTTTTTCCCATAGACTATAATGGGATTTGATAATCGGTCGAGTAGTCGAGTAACGCGGTCTATTCGAATCGAAATTCGAAATTTCGAATATTTCACTACTCGCTCATCTCTAATAATAAAGCAGCTGATGCTGATCAACGCTTATGTTGTATAACAGTTAGGGTGGAAGGTACAGCTTTGGAGTTGGCTGCAGGAGCCCAAAAATTGGATGAATCACATCCTGGAGTTGCAAGCAGCAGCAGCAGCAGGAGCACAAACATAGCTTGAAAGAGACACTGGAGTTGGCTGCAGGAGCCCAAAAATTGGATGAATCACACCCTGGAGTTGCAAGCAGCAGGAGCCCAAACATAGCTTGAAAGAGACACTGGAGTTGGCTGCAGGAGGCCAAACAATGGATGAATCAAACCCTGGAGCTGCAAGCAGCAGCAGGAGCCCAAACATTGCTTTAAAGAGACACTGGAGTTGGCTGCAGGAGCCCAAAAATTGGATGAATCACACTCTGAAGTTGCAAGCAGCAGCAGGAGCCCAAACATTACTTTAAAGAGACACTGGAGTTGGCTTCAGGAGCCCCAAAATTGGATGAATCACACCCTGGAGTTGAAAGCAGCAGCAGCAGAAGCCCAAACATAGCTTGAAAGAGAGACTGGAGTTGGTTGCAGGAGGCCAAAAATTGGATGAATCACACCTTGGAGTTGCAAGCAGCAGCAGGAGCCCAAACATAGCTTGAAAGAGACACTGGAGTTGGCTGCAGGAGGCCAAAAAGGAGGCCACACTGATTCACTACTACTGTCGCCAACTCCAGGAACCCCTGCTCCACTAACTCCCGATAAGGTAGCCTGCCGTGCAGCAGGTGCTCTACCCCGGCCCTGGCCCCGTTTGGCTCCAGGCTTTACAATTGTGCCCCCATGCTGACTGCCAACCATGCTGCTAACACTTTGCTGCCTAAGCTGCTGACTCCGGGGCAACCTGCGCCTCTCTTCTCCTGATGATGAGGATGAAGCCCCTTCTGCACCCGGCTCCCAAGTGCGATCGGCTTCTTCATCATCATCATCACCGAGTTGTGGCTGCACGTCACTGATGTTCTCGGTTTCCTCAACAGTGTCTGGCGCAGGAGCTGGAACCCTCGCAACACCCACGACACTCTCCACATCACTATTTGTCTGCCTAGCTAAAGAAGCCACCTTCATTTCTTGGCTGGGCAATAGCTGCTGACTGTCCTCTATCTGATCGTCCTCCTCACTAAAGAGTGGAGCTGAACCCAAAGCATAGGAACGTCGCTGAGGAGGTAATGGTGTAGGACAGAGGCAATGGGAGGACAGGGACTGCTCTCGGGGCATGCCAACTCAGGGTTGTGTCAGAGGAACCTACCGACCCTAGACTGGGGGTCTCAGACGTAACTTGTGATGATGTTGATGAGCGCGTTAACCAATCTACCATGGCAGATGCGTTACTGGTGGAGACACGACCGCTAGCAGATACTGACAGATCAGGTCTCTCACCGTGACTCCTGATGCTACTCGCCCCTAGTCTGCTGCGACCTCTGCCTGCAGAATCTTGGCTTCTGCCACTCCTCTTTGAACATCCTGGCACTTGTCTGCCTGACATTTTTATGTATTTGCTTATTTAGTATAAACAGATAGGGTGCAAGGTGCAGCTTTGGGGTGCCCTGCGGCCTGGTTTATTGAAAGCAGTCAAAAAGCAAGTGCAAACTGAAGTAGCTTAATAAAGCAGCTGATGCTGATCAACGCTTATGTTGTATAACAGATAGGGTGCAAGGTGCAGCTTTGGGGTGCCCTGCGGCCTGGTTTATTGAAAGCAGTCAAAAACAAGTGCAAACTGAAGTAGCTTAATAAAGCTGATGCTGATCAACGCTTATATCGTATAACAGATAGGGTGGAAGGTGCAGCTTTGGGGTGCCCTGCGGCCTGGTTTATTGAAAGCAGTCAAAAAGGAAGTGCAAGCTGAAGTAGATTAATAAAGCAGCTGATGCTGATAAACGCTTATGTTGTATAACAGATAGGGTGCAAGGTGCAGCTTTGAGGTGCCCTGCGGCCTGGTTTATTGAAAGCAGTCAAAAACAAGTGCAAACTGAAGTAGCTTAATAAAGCTGATGCTGATCAATGCTTATGTTGTATAACAGATAGGGTGCAAGGTGCAGCTTTGGGGTGCCCTGCGGCATGGTTTATTGATAGCAGTCAAAAACAAGTGCAAACTGAAGTAGCTTAATAAAGCTGATGCTGATCAGCGCTTATGTTGTATAACAGATAGGGTGCAAGGTGCAGCTTTGGGGTGCCCTGCGGCCTGGTTTATTGAAAGCAGTCAAAAACAAGTGCAAACTGAAATTCCATAATAAATAGAGATGAGCGAGTAGTATTCGACAGAGTCGGTATTCGATCGAATACTACGCTATTCGTCATACTCGATTTCGATCGAGTACAGCGGCGATGGCGCACTTACAATTCGTTTCCCCTCCCACCTTCCCTGGTGTGTTTTTTACACCAATCACCATGCAGGGGGGGTGGGACAGGTCCTGGGAGGATGCTGGCATCGCGAGAACGGCGTCTAGACCATTGGCTGGAAAAACCATGTGACCTCGAATCTACAAAACTCAGCACTTCCTCTTCGTCAGCATTAGCAGCTTGAACTTAGTGAGGGATAGACGCTAAGAGCAGGGAAAGACAGGCTGTAGCTGTATGTAGGCAGGCAGGGCCCCGGAAGCTCAGAATATCGCATTTACCACCATATATACCAGCTACCAGAAGACAGGAGAGTCATTGAGAGCCCTTATTAGGGCTACTATGCTGAACGGTATATAGCTCATTCTAGCTATATACACACTGCACACAACGGCTGCTTTAGTGAGGGGTAGCTGCTGCTGCAGTAGGGACAGAGAGGCTTCAGTGGTGTATTAGCACCTATATACAAAACTATATACACTCTGCACAAAACGGCTGCTTTAGTGAGGGGTAGCTGCTGCTGCTGGAATAGGGACAGAAAGACTTCAGTGGTGTATTAGCACCTATATACAAAACTATATACACTCTGCAAAAAACGGCTGCTTTAGTAAGGGGTAGCTGCTGCTGCTGGAATAGGGACAGAAAGACTTCAGTGGTGTATTAGCACCTATATACAAAACTATATACACTCTGCACAAAACGGCTGCTTTAGTGAGGGGTAGCTGCTGCTGCTGGAATAGGGACAGAAGGGCTTCAGTGGTGTATTAGCACCTATATACAAAACTATATACACTCTGCACAAAACGGCTGCTTTAGTGAGGGGTAGCTGCTGCTGCTGGAATAGGGACAGAGAGGCTTCAGTGGTGTATTAGCACCTATATACAAAACTATATACACTCTGCACAAAACGGCTGCTTTAGTGAGGGGTAGCTGCTGCTGCTGGAATAGGGACAGAAAGACTTCAGTGGTGTATTAGCACCTATATACAAAACTATATACACTCTGCACAAAACGGCTGCTTTAGTGAGGGGTAGCTGCTGCTGCTGGAATAGGGACAGAAAGACTTCAGTGGTGTATTAGCACCTATATACAAAACTATATACACTCTGCACAAAACGGCTGCTTTAGTGAGGGGTAGCTGCTGCTGCTGGAATAGGGACAGAAAGACTTTAGTGGTGTATTAGCACCTATATACAAAACTATATACACTCTGCACAAAATGGCTGCTTTAGTGAGGGGTAGCTGCTGCTGCTGGAATAGGGACAGAAAGACTTCAGTGGTGTATTAGCACCTATATACAAAACTATATACACTCTGCACAAAACGGCTGCTTTAGTGAGGGGTAGCTGCTGCTGCTGGAATAGGGACAGAAAGACTTCAGTGGTGTATTAGCACCTATATACAAAACTATATACACTCTGCACAAAACGGCTGCTTTAGTGAGGGGTAGCTGCTGCTGCTGGAATAGGTACAGAAAGACTTCAGTGGTGTATTAGCACCTATATACAAAACTATATACACTCTGCACAAAACGGCTGCTTTAGTGAGGGGTAGCTGCTGCTGCCGGAATAGGGACAGAGAGGCTTCAGTGGTGTATTAGCACCTATATACAAAACTATATACACTCTGCACAAAACGGCTGCTTTAGTGAGGGGTAGCTGCTGCTGCTGGAATAGGGACAGAAAAACTTCAGTGGTGTATTAGCACCTATATACAAAACTATATACACTCTGCACAAAACGGCTGCTTTAGTGAGGGGTAGCTGCTGCTGCTGGAATAGGGACAGAGAGGCTTCAGTGGTGTATTAGCACCTATATACAAAACTATATACACTCTGCACAAAACGGCTGCTTTAGTGAGGGGTAGCTGCTGCTACTGGAATATTGACAGAAAGACTTCAGTGGTGTATTAGCACCTATATACAAAACTATATTTGGCACTACTGTTTTGTGTCCTCTGTGCCAACAAAACCCTGTTATATACCCGGTGCGTATAGGCACCATTTCACCTTCTGGCAGTATACGGCTGTATAGCCAGGTGTTCTCCTAAAAAAAATATATATATATGGCACTACTGTTTTGTGTCCTCTGTGCCAACAAAACCCTGTTATATACCCGGTGCGTATAGGCACCATTTCACCTTCTGGCAGTATACGGCTGTATAGCCAGGTGTTCTCCTAAAAATATATATATATATTTGGCACTACTGTTTTGTGTCCTCTGTGCCAACAAAATCCTGTTATATACCCGGTGCGTATAGGCACCATTTCACCTTCTGGCAGTATACGGCTGTATAGCCAGGTGTTCTCCTAAAAAATATATATATATTTGGCACTACTGTTTTGTGTTCTCTGTGCCAACAAAACCCTGTTATATACCCGGTGCGTATAGGCACCATTTCACCTTCTGGCAGTATACGGCTGTATAGCCAGGTGTTCTCCTAAAAAATATATATATATTTGGCATAACGCGTGGCCAAAAAAGTAAAACGTCTGAAATGCGGAGGGCTAGCGCAAAGGGACGTGGACGAGGACGGGGGCGCGGAAATGCTGGTGGGGGCACAAACCGCGTTGAAGCCAGTGGGGATACAATGCGTGCTGGTGAGGGGCAGCCAGCATTACGCTCATCCAGCTTCCCTGCCTTTATGGGACAGTTAAGCGGGGGCGGGGTACACCTCTGTTGAGGCCTGAGCAGTGTGAACAGGTGGTGCAATGGATGGCTGATAACGCTTCCAGTCACTTGTCCACCACCCAGTCATCCACACAGTCTCACTCTGACCCTCCTTCCTCCCAACCTGGCCAACAGAGTCAGCCCACCCTTGACCCCTCCCAGGACCTCTTTTCGGGTCCTTTTCCAGATGTGCTGCAAGAATCCCAGGAGCTAGCAGAGGAATTTGTTTGTAGTGATGCCCAAACACTTGATTATCCGCCATCTCCTAGTGATGTGGACCCGGAACCAGCATCTGCTATCATGAGCAATGATGATGAGACGCAGTTGCCATCAAGGGAGGCTGTTGGAATGTCTAGTGGGCAGGAGGAGGAGCAGAGAGAGGAAGTGGAAGAGGAGGTGGTGGACGACGAAATGACCGACCCCACTTGGACAGGGGTGATGTCCAGCAGGGAAAGCAGTGGAGATGCGGTCTGCGCATCACCGAATAAGGCAGCAAGAGGCAGAGGACAGTCCAGAGGCAGAGGACAGTCCAGAGGCAGAGGACAGTCCAGACAGAGAAGGCAGGCCACAGCCAGCAGGGCTGAAGCTCTTCCCGGCAGCAGGCAGTCGCGCGAAGCTCCCCCATCGAGGCCTCGTACTTCTGTGGTGTGGAGATTTTTTAATGTTTGCGCGGACGACAAACTGAGCACGGTTTGCGCAATCTGCCACTCAAAACTGAGTAGGGGCTCTGAGAAGATCAATCTGACCACCTCAGGCATGCGCCGTCACTTGGAAGTCAAGCACTGGGCTGAGTGGGAGAGAGCAAACGCAATATAACCTGCGCCCGATCTTGCTGCCACTGCCTCTTCCCCTTTGTTGTGTGCTGCCACTGCGGTCCAGACCTCCAGCCAGGACACCTCCACATCTGCCTCTGCCTCGGCTACTTTGGGGCCTTCTCCTTCAGCCCCCCCTTTCCCCGCATCTTCGTCTGCACCTTCCATCTCCTCGTCCCATCAACTGTCCATCTCGCAGGCATTCAACCGCAGGCGGAAGTACGCCTCCAGTCACCCCCAAGCCCAAGCCTTAACCTGCCTCATCTCCAAACTGCTGGCCCTGGAGATGTTGCCGTTTAGGCTTGTGGAGACGCAGGCCTTCCGCGACCTGATGGCGGCTGCCGCACCTCGCTATTCCGTCCCTAGCCGCCACTATTTTTCCCGGTGTGGCGTCCCCGCCCTGCACCAGCACGTGTCGCGTAACATCAGGCGGGCCCTGAGGTACGCAGTCAGCGCAAAGGTTCACTTGACCACCGACTCGTGGACCCCCGGTATAAAGATAACTTCTCCTCTTTTATTCCGGTAGAGGAGAGGACAAATCGATTACTGGAATACCAGAGGGAACTCGTGCAGAACATGATGCAGATTTTCCCACCCACCATCGCTGGCGGCAGAGAGGAGAGTGTCTCCCAGAGTCTGACAACATCGATCAGGCCCACAGCCACCAGGGGAACACTCTCCAAGGTGTGGGACACGTTCATGGCACCCCCTCGTGCAACTTCCATCACTGCGGGGCCCGCTATCAGCAGGAGGGACAAGTATCGGCGGATGTTGCGGGACTACCTGGCAGACCACACCCCTGTCCTCCCCGATCCCTCGGCGCCCTACACCTACTGGGTCTCCAAGTTGGACACGTGGCTGGAACTGTCCCTGTACGCCTTGGAGGTGCTTGCCTGCCCTGCCGCCAGCGTGCTATCAGAAAGGGTGTTCAGCGCAGCCGGGGGCATTATAACCGATAAGCGCAGCCGCCTGTCAACCGACATTGCCGACAGGCTGACGCTAATCAAAATGAACAGCAAGTGGATTGACCCGGACTTTGCTTGTACAACAGTGGAAAGCAGCCAAGAGTGAAGTGCCATCTGTATGAAGTGCCATTTCCTCCTCCTCCTCCTCCTCCTTAACCGCCGTAGAATTGCTGTATTAATAAAAAAAATTATGGCTCACCTCTTGGGCTTAATACAATCAATTTTTAAGAGGTCTCAGCTCTTGGGACTCCACACAATTTCTAAGAGGTCTCAGCTCTTGGGCCTTAATACAATTTTTAAGAGGTCTCAGCTCTTGGGACTCAACACAATTTTTAAGAGGTCTCAGCTCTTGGGCCTTAATACAATTTTTAAGAGGTCTCAGCTCTTAGGCCTCCACACAATTTTTAAGAGGTCTCAGCTCTTGGGCCTCCACACAATTTCTAAGAGGTCTCAGCTCTTGGGCCTTAATACAATTTTTAAGAGGTCTCAGCTCTTAGGCCTCCACACAATTTTTAAGAAGTCTCAGCTCTTGGGCCTTAATACAATTTTTAAGAGGTCTCAGCTCTTAGGCCTCCACACAATTTTTAAGAGGTCTCAGCTCTTGGGCCTCCACACAATTTCTAAGAGGTCTCAGCTCTTGGGCCTTAATACAATTTTTAAGAGGTCTCAGCTCTTGGGACTCCACACAATGTTTGAGAGGTCTCAGCTCTTGGGCCTCCACACAATTGTTAACAGGTCTCAGCTCTTGGGCCTCCACACAATTTTTAAGAGGTCTCAGCTCTTGGGCCTCCACACAATTTCTAAGAGGTCTCAGCTCTTGGGACTCCACACAATTTTTAAGAGGTCTCAGCTCTTGGGCCTTAATACAATTTTTAAGAGGTCTCAGCTCTAAGCTTCCCTTACTGCTGGGGTGACACACTGTAACAAACCTCCTCCTGTAAGCTTCCCTTACAATGGGGTGACACAATGTAACAAACCTCCTCCTGTAAGCTTCCCTTACTGCTGGGGTAACACACTGTAACAAACCTCCTCCTGTAAGCTTCCCTTACTGCTAGGGTGACACAATGACACAAGAAGACATGTCTGACCACATCTCACACACACACACACACACACACACACACACACACACACACACTGACAATTAGGGGTGGGGTCTATTTGTTTTCCCCCTTGCCTATGCCATCTGTGGTTGTCATAGGCAATGTGATTTTAAGGGGTGCAGAATTTTGTTCTTTTTTG
This sequence comes from Gastrophryne carolinensis, assembly GCA_027917425.1. Lineage (NCBI taxonomy): Eukaryota > Metazoa > Chordata > Amphibia > Anura > Microhylidae > Gastrophryne > Gastrophryne carolinensis. The sequence goes on along the minus strand of CM051238.1, from coordinate 112,644,148 downwards.
TTTGGCTTGGGGTCCATGGCAATGTAGAGGAAAGAAGGTTTCCTTGTCTTGTTTCACTTTACGTAGAAGTTATATTGTGTTTGGAGTGTATTGTTGAGAGGCTGTGATAGTGGCGTAATAGTGCGACTTGGGCGCGTTATATGCACCCAGACATGCTTCCCCTGCTGTCCCAGTTGCATTCCAGCAGTGTTGGCATCATTTTCTGATGTTTCAGGGTGGACTTGGTGACCTCCAAGTGGTCGAATTGAGATTTCCAAGTGGCGAGCATTTTTTTTCCCATAGACTATAATGGGATTCGATAATCGGTCGAGTAGTCGAGTAACGCGGTCTATTCGAATCGAAATTCAAAATTTCGAATATTTCACTACTCGCTCATCTCTAATAATAAAGCAGCTGATGCTGATCAACGCTTATGTTGTATAACAGGGTGGAAGGTGCAGCTTTGGGGTGCCCTGCGGCCTGGTTTATTGAAAGCAGTCAAAAACAAGTGCAAACTGAAGTAGCTTAATAAAGCTGATGCTGATCAACGCTTATGTTGTATAACAGATAGGGTGGAAGGTGCAGCTTTGGGGTGCCCTGCGGCCTGGTTTATTGAAAGCAGTCAAAAACAAGTGCAAACTGAAGTAGCTTAATAAAGCTGATGCTGATCAACCCTTATGTCGTATAACAGATAGGGTGGAAGGTGCAGCTTTGGGGTGCCCTGCGGCCTGGTTTATTGAAAGCAGTCAAAAAGGAAGTGCAAACTGAAGTAGATTAATAAAGCAGCTGATGCTGATAAACGCTTATGTTGTATAACAGATAGGGTTCAAGGTGCAGCTTTGGGTGCCCTGCGGCCTGGTTTATTGAAAGCAGTCAAAAACAAGTGCAAACTGAAGTAGCTTAATAAAGCTGATGCTGATCAACGCTTATGTTGTATAACAGATAGGGTGGAAGGTGCAGCTTTGGGGTGCCCTGCGGCCTGGTTTATTGAAAGCAGTCAAAAACAAGTGCAAACTGAAGTAGCTTAATAAAGCTGATGCTGATTAACCCTTATGTCGTATAACAGATAGGGTGGAAGGTGCAGCTTTGGGGTGCCCTGCGGCCTGGTTTATTGAAAGCAGTCAAAAAGGAAGTGCAAACTGAAGTAGATTAATAAAGCAGCTGATGCTGATAAACGCTTATGTTGTATAACAGATAGGGTTCAAGGTGCAGCTTTGGGTGCCCTGCGGCCTGGTTTATTGAAAGCAGTCAAAAACAAGTTCAAACTGAAGTAGCTTGATAAAGCTGATGCTGATCAATGCTTATGTTGTATAACAGATAGGGTGCAAGGTGCAGCTTTGGGGTGCCCTACGGCATGGTTTATTGATAGCAGTCAAAAACAAGTGCAAACTGAAGTAGCTTAATAAAGCTGATGCTGATCAGCGCTTATGTTGTATAACAGATAGGGTGCAAGGTGCAGCTTTGGGGTGCCCTGCGGCCTGGTTTATTGAAAGCAGTCAAAAACAAGTGCAAACTGAAATTCCATAATAAATAGAGATGAGCGAGTAGTATTCGACCGAGTCGGTATTCGATCGAATACTACGCTATTCGTCATACTCGATTTCGATCGAGTACAGCGGCGATGGCGCACTTACAATTCGTTTCCCCTCCCACCTTCCCTTGCGCGTTTTTTTACACCAATCACCATGCAGGGGGGGTGGGACTGGCCCCAGAAGCTCAGAATATCGCATTTACCACCATATATACCAGCTACCAGAAGACAGGAGAGTCATTGAGAGCCCTTATTAGGGCTACTATCCTGAACAGTATATAGCTCATTCTAGCTATAAACACACTGCACACAACGGCTGCTTTAGTGAGGGGTAGCTGCTGCTGCAGTAGGGACAGAGAGGCTTCAGTGGTGTATTAGCACCTATATACAAAACTATATACACTCTGCACAAAACGGCTGCTTTAGTGAGGGGTAGCTGCTGCTGCTGGAATAGGGACAGAAAGACTTCAGTGGTGTATTAGCACCTATATACAAAACTATATACACTCTGCACAAAACGGCTGCTTTAGTGAGGGGAAGCTGCTGCTGCTGGAATAGGGACAGAAAGACTTCAGTGGTGTATTAGCACCTATATACAAAACTATATACACTCTGCACAAAACGGCTGCTTTAGTGAGGGGTAGCTGCTGCTGCTGGAATAGGGACAGAAAGACTTCAGTGGTGTATTAGCACCTATATACAAAACTATATACACTCTGCACAAAACGGCTGCTTTAGTGAGGGGTAGCTGCTGCTGCTGGAATAGGGACAGAAAGACTTCAGTGGTGTATTAGCACCTGTATACAAAACTATATACACTCTGCACAAAACGGCTGCTTTAGTGAGGGGTAGCTGCTGCTGCTGGAATAGGGACAGAAAGACTTCAGTGGTGTATTAGCACCTATATACAAAACTATATACACTCTGCACAAAACGGCTGCTTTAGTGAGGTGTAGCTGCTGCTGCTGGAATAGGGACAGAGAGGCTTCAGTGGTGTATTAGCACCTATATACAAAACTATATACACTCTGCACAAAACGGCTGCTTTAGTGAGGGGTAGCTGATTAATTAAACATTGCTCCATTGAAATGCATTGGACAATGCCAGGGAGCGACAGGTCATACCTGGCGCTGTGAAGGAATTTGCAGCGGCGCTGTGCGTTCCAGGCGGCTTCATGATGAATCTCGCGCTAGCCGTCGCTCTCGCCGGCGCTAGCCTCATTTAGCTTGATAAATGCGTCATTGTGACCGCCGCCGGGCATACTTGAGTCGGTAGCCGCCGATAGCTGGCGGTACCTGGCGCTCGTCAGACACTACCTGGCGCTAGCCCGTGGTAAATAAGGCCAATAGTCTGATTTGCGATGTTTCCACCCGTTAGAATTCCACCCTTCACATGTTGGACTGATTATATGAACAGAGAAAAGCCATCACGGATTTCCTGATGATCCAAGCAGATAGGGGGACTCCCCTGTGTAACTTCAATGTCAACCAGTGGCAGCTCATACGTGACACCTGTTGTTTGCTCAGGCCTTTGAGGAAGCCACTTTATTTGTCAGTCGGCAGGATTACGGGATGAACGACGTGATTCCACTGCTTCATGTACTACAGCACATGTTGGAAACCATGGCTGGTCAGGGCACTGGAGACATGGCGTTTACATCTTACGGCCACATGAACCCCATTGGAGCTGAACTGGAGGAGGAGGAGGAAGAGGAGGAGGAGGAGTTGCCCAGCGAAACACAGTTTAGGCTTGGCGAAATGGCTGGTTTATCTAGTCAGCGGACAGGAGAGGAGGAGCAGGAGCAGCCAGAGGAGCTAGAGGTTTTTGAGGAAGGCGAGACAGAGGACCCGGGCACACCGTGGCAGTATGCAGTGGAGATGGAGACAGGTAGTCCATCCGAGTCACTTGCGCAAATGGCACGAAGCATGCTCACGTGCTTGCGTAGTGACCCCAGAATTGTTTCCATCTGTCGGCGGGATGACTTCTGGCTGTCCACCTTATTGGACCCTCGCTTCCGGCACAAAATGGGGGCATTTTTTAAACCCACCGAGAGGGAGGACAAACTGAACTACTACAAAGACATTCTACGTAGGCAGTTGGCCGATGCCTATCTGCGCCATGGTCCATACTCTCGCAGGTCTGACTCGAGGGGACCTCTGCGCTCACCTTCCACTGCCATGGCCGCTGGGGGGGTTGGCAGGAGCAGCAGCAGCAGCTCCATCAGCAGCAGCAGCCTCAGTCTTCAGTCGCTAATGAGTAGCTTTCTACACCCGCATAGTGAGGCTACTCATGAGCAGCAGGAAGACCTGGAGCAGGACCTGAACCAGCAGGTCATGCCATACTTTGACATGACCATGCCAGCACACCTTGAGGATCCGCTGGACTTCTGGGCAGCCAAACTTGATTTGTGGCTGCAACTAGCAGAGTTTGCCCTGGAAAAGCTGTCCTGCCCGGCAAGTAGCGTGCCATCTGAGCGGGTGTTTAGTGCGGCGGGGCCATAGTTACGGCGAGGAGAACTCGTCTGTCAACTAAAAATGTGGAGAGACTCACCTTTGTCAAAATGAATCAGGGATGGATCAGCCAGGATTTCCACCCACCAATGCCTGATGCATGCGACTAGATTCAGCATGGTGCCACGTTTTACACTTTCCAAATGGTGCAAGACATATTTATGTCTTTAGGCCAATTTTTGGGCTCCTGCTGATGTCAACTCCAGGGTGTGAATCATCCAATTTTTGGGCTCCTGAAGCCAACCCCAGGGTCTCTTTAAAGTAATGTTTGGGCTCCTGCTGCTGCTGCTGCCAACTCCAGGGTGTGATTCATCCAATTTTTGGGCTCCTGAAGCCAACCCCAGTGTCTCTTTAAAGTAATATTTGGGCTCCTGCTGCTGCTTGCAACTCCAGGGTGTGATTCATCCAATTTTTGGGCTCCTGAAGCCAACCCCAGTGTCTCTTTAAAGTAATATTTGGGCTCCTGCTGCTGCTTGCAACTCCAGGGTGTGATTCATCGAATTTTTGGGCTCCTGAAGCCAACCCCAGTGTCTCTTTAAAGTAATATTTGGGCTCCTGCTGCTGCTTGCAACTCCAGGGTGTGATTCATCCAATTTTTGGCCTCCTGAAGCCAACCCCAGTGTCTCTTTAAAGTAATATTTGGGCTCCTGCTTCTGCTGCTGCCAACTCCAGGGTGTGATTCATCCAATTTTTGGGCTCCTGAAGCCAACCCCAGTGTCTCTTTAAAGTCATATTTGGGCTCCTGCTGCTGCCAACTCCAGGGTGTGATTCATCCAATTTTTGGGCTGCTGAAGCCAACCCCAGTGTCTCTTTCAGCCAATGTTTGGGCTCCTGCTGCTGCTGCTGCCAACTCCAGGGTGTGATTCATCCAATTTTTGGCCTCCTGAAGCCAACCCCAGTGTCTCTTTAAAGTAATATTTGGGCTGCTCCTGCTGCTGCTGCCAACTCTAGGGTGTGATTCAGCCAATTTTTGGCCTCCTGAAGCCAACCCCAGTGTCTCTTTAAAGTAATGTTTGGGCTGCTCCTGCTGCTGCTGCCAACTCCAGGGTGTGAATCATCCAATTTTTGGGCTCCTGAAGCCAACCCCAGTGTTTCTTTAAAGTAATATTTGGGCTCCTGCTGCTGCCAACTCCAGTGTGTGATTCATCCAATTTTTGGGCTCCTGAAGCCAACCCCAGGGTCTCTTTAAAGTAATGTTTGGGCTCCTGCTGCTGCTGCCAACTCCAGGGTGTGATTCATCCAATTTTTGGGCTCCTGAAGCCAACCCCAGTGTCTCTTTAAAGTAATATTTGGGCTCCTGCTGCTGCTTGGAACTCCAGGGTGTGATTCATCCAACTTTTGGGCTCCTGAAGCCAACCCCAGTGTCTCTTTCAGCCAATGTTTGGGCTCCTGCTGCTGCTGCTGCCAACTCCAAGGTGTGATTCATCCAATTTTTGGCCTCCTGAAGCCAACCCCAGTGTCTCTTTAAAGTAATATTTGGGCTGATCCTGCTGCTGCTGCCAACTCCAGGGTGTGATTCATCCAATTTTTGGCCTCCTGAAGCCAACCCCAGTGTCTCTTTAAAGTAATATTTGGGCTGATCCTGCTGCTGCTGCCAACTCCAGGGTGTGATTCATCCAATTTTTGGCCTCCTGAAGCCAACCCCAGTGTCTCTTTAAAGTAATATTTGGGCTGCTCCTGCTGCTGCTGCCAACTCCAGGGTGTGATTCATCCAATTTTTGGGCTCCTGAAGCCAACCCCAGTGTCTCTTTAAAGTAATGTTTGAGCTTCTGCTGCTGCTGCCAACTCCAGGGTGTGAATCATCCAATTTTTGGGCTCCTGAAGCCAACCCCAGTGTCTCTTTAAAGTAATATTTGGGCTCCTGCTGCTGCTGCTGCCAACTCCAGGGTGTGATTCATCCAATTTTTGGGCTCCTGAAGCCAACCCCAGGGTCTCTTTAAAGTAATATTTGGGCTCCTGCTGCTGCTGCCGCCAACTCCAGGGTGTGATTCATCCAATTTTTGGGCTCCTGAAGCCAACCCCAGGGTCTCTTTAAAGTAATGTTTGGGCTCCTGCTGCTGCTGCCAACTCCAGGGTGTGATTCATCCAATTTTTGGGCTCCTGAAGCCAACCCCAGTGTCTCTTTAAAGTAATATTTGGGCTCCTGCTGCTGCTTGCAACTCCAGGGTGTGATTCATCCAACTTTTGGGCTCCTGAAGCCAACCCCAGTGTCTCTTTCAGCCAATGTTTGGGCTCCTGCTGCTGCTGCTGCCAACTCCAGGGTGTGATTCATCCAATTTTTGGCCTCCTGAAGCCAACCCCAGTGTCTCTTTAAAGTAATATTTGGGCTGATCCTGCTGCTGCTGCCAACTCCAGGGTGTGATTCATCCAATTTTTGGCCTCCTGAAGCCAACCCCAGTGTCTCTTTAAAGTAATATTTGGGCTGCTCCTGCTGCTGCTGCCAACTCCAGGGTGTGATTCATCCAATTTTTGGGCTCCTGAAGCCAACCCCAGTGTCTCTTTAAAGTAATGTTTGGGCTTCTGCTGCTGCTGCCAACTCCAGGGTGTGAATCATCCAATTTTTGGGCTCCTGAAGCCAACCCCAGTGTCTCTTTAAAGTAATATTTGGGCTCCTGCTGCTGCTGCTGCCAACTCCAGGGTGTGATTCATCCAATTTTTGGGCTCCTGAAGCCAACCCCAGGGTCTCTTTAAAGTAATATTTGGGCTCCTGCTGCTGCTGCCGCCAACTCCAGGGTGTGATTCATCCAATTTTTGGGCTCCTGAAGCCAACCCCAGGGTCTCTTTAAAGTAATATTTGGGCTGCTCCTGCTGCTGCTGCCAACTCCAGGGTGTGATTCATCCAACTTTTGGGCTCCTGAAGCCAACCCCAGTGTCTCTTTAAAGTAATGTTTGGGCTCCTGCTGCTGCTGCCAACTCCAGGGTGTGATTCATCCAATTTTTGGGCTCCTGAAGCCAACCCCAGTGTCTCTTTAAAGTAATGTTTGGGCTCCTGCTGCTGCTGCCAACTCCAGGGTGTGAATCATCCAATTTGTGGGCTCCTGAAGCCAACCCCAGTGTCTCTTTAAAGTAATGTTTTGTCTCCTGCTGCTGCCAACTCCAGGGTGTGATTCATCCAATTTTTGGGCTCCTGAAGCCAACCCCAGGGTCTCTTTAAAGTAATATTTGGGCTCCTGCTGCTGCTGCCAACTCCAGGGTGTGAATCATCCAATTTTTGGGCTCCTGAAGCCAACCCCAGTGTCTCTTTAAAGTAATATTTGGGCTCCTGCTGCTGCTGCTGCCAACTCCAGGGTGTGATTCATCCAATTTTTGGGCTCCTGAAGCCAACTCCAGTGTCTCTTTAAAGTAATGTTTGGGCTCCTGCTGCTGCTGCCAACTCCAGGGTGTGATTCATCCAATTTTTGGGCTCCTGAAGCCAACCCCAGTGTCTCTTTAAAGTAATATTTGGGCTCCTGCTGCTGCTTGCAACTCCAGGGTGTGATTCATCCAATTTTTGGGCTCCTGAAGCCAACTCCAGTGTCTCTTTAAAGTAATATTTGGGCTCCTGCTGCTGCTGCCAACCCCAGGGTGTGAATCATCCAATTTTTGGGCTCCTGAAGCCAACTCCAGTGTCTCTTTAAAGTAATATTTGGGCTCCTGCTGCTGCTTGCAACTCCAGGGTGTGATTCATCCAATTTTTGGGCTCCTGAAGCCAACCCCAGTGTCTCTTTCAGCCAATGTTTGGGCTCCTGCTGCTGCCAACTCCAGGGTGTGATTCATCCAATTTTTGGGCTCCTGCTGCTGCCAACTCCAGTGTCTCTTTAAAGCAATGTTTGGGCTCCTGCCCCTCATAGTGATGCCACTTCAACTCTCTTGAATTCAATTGTGCCGCTCTGCGATTCTATTAGCGATGCCTCTGATCTGCATGTGATATTTATTCAAAGTATTATTTAACTAACCCAGCACGCATCCTGTGCGTGTTACAGCAAGGCAGAATGGTTTACAACCCTATTGAGGCTCTAGGAGGCTCAGAAATAGCCGTTTTTAATAGCGATTCGTCGCAAATTTATTCGGGTCGAAACGATTTTTGTCGGAAAATTCGGCGAATCAGTCGAATCGAATTTTTCAAAAGTTCGCTCATCTCTATTCAGAATGTTTAGAAAGTCCCCTATATATTTATTTAAATAAGAATGCCCTGGAGTTGGGTGAGGGTTGAGCACTGCACTTCTTAGCAGTCTCCAGGAAGCTCAGAATGGTCAAATATATTTAAATAGAATGTTTACATGGCTGTGCCTGCTGGCTAAAAATGATGGGTATATTTTTGGTTAGTATGCACTTTCTGTTTTAGAAAAGCAATCTTAAAGTGGTCCTTCACTCTAAATAAGAATCTATCTTATATGTTTCCCACACCCTGCACATACAGATTGCTCACATTAAAAATCATCCTACCTGCATCTACTGCATGTTATGAGCCTTTAAATATCCAATATGGCTGCTCATGGAACATCAGGCAGCCTGCAAACAGGAAGTGCCTTCTGACTGTGCTGCTCGGCATTCTGGGACTGCTGACCCTTTCCTGACCCCAGCTCTGCTCTGTCTGAGCAAAGCACAGCTATAACCTGCCCCCCTGTATTTTATCCTGCTCTCCTCTCCTCATTAAGTGTGATGCTTCTGAGTCAAGATGGCCACGTCTGTATCCTAATGTCCTTAACAGAGTTGCAGACCAGTGGGGGAAAGAATAATAAGTAAGTGACTAAAAACTTAAAATATATTAATTTTAGATGCTGGGGAATCGTTTTTTAAGGGTTTGGGCTTTTCATTAAATCATGGTGAAGGTCCAGTTTAAGTTCCTTTTTTGTGTCCCACTAAAGCTTGATAAGTCCTTATGCTGTTATTTTCTATTACTCCACTTACAGCAGAGTTGTCACACTTATTGTGAGGGTCACATCAACGTTCTGGTTGCCTTGAAAAGGCCAGTTAGGGCCAAACACAAAACAAAATGCAAGCACAACCATTCAAATGTGTGATTAAAATGTATTTTAATGTGTTTTTTTGCCCAGGACTGCCACACATTATTTTTCTCCCACCTGCCAATAGCTATAAATTATTCAGCTGTGGCAGTTGGGCTCGTTAGGCAGGCCCCCCTCTTTGGTGAAAGCTGGTTGCACAGAAACACGAAACAGTTGCAGACATTACTGTCTCCTTCACGCTATCTGCTTGTATAACCACAGTGTGTAAAGGCCGGATAGAGGCACTACTGCTCTCCACAGTGGAACACAGGTGTATCACCATCTGACACCTGTCAGAGGGCCACACAGAAAGGCTTAAAGGGCCATATCTGGCCTCTACAGTATTTTGCATTTACAGGATAATTTATTCCTGTACTTAAAATATTAGGGTGAACCAATACAAATTGATGCTCATTTATGGTATGATGCAATATCTTGATGAATGGACTCAATTTACAGTAATAGGTAAGATCAATTTACATGCATCTATTTTAATAAAATTCTCCTGTCGGTTAAGCTAGTCATTAGATATTGTCTGAATATTCTAAGAATTACTGTGACTGTGGTTTATTTCAGGCTCTTTTTTATCTGCTAAAAGTATACAACACAGGAAACAAAAAACAGTCTAACTTAGAGCATTATTAATTTCTTGATTTTTGTTTGATAAATAAGTGTGACATGTTTTGTCATTTCTGACATCTCTGTCATCGCTCTTTCAGATTGCTAATCAGGGATTGTAATTATGTATTACTTTTTAGCATACAATTCTCTGGAAGTTATGTAGAACTTAACTTTTAATAGCATCTCTATGTAAAATTAAGATACCCCAGGGTGCCTGTTAAATGGGACCTGAAGTAATTTTTTTACATTAAGAGAAATACCCACCCACTTGAAAGTGGGTGAAAGTACAATGTTAGTAATTTGTTTATTGCTGTATAATGGATTAAATTTAAATTAAGCAACATTAGGCAATTAAATAGTGGAGTATCTGTTGATTTCGAGGATTTCTGCATTGTTTACATTTAACCCTTTAAGTGCCAGCCTACCTGGAGATTTTGTCACCCTCCGTTGCCAGACCATGTTTCACTATTTTGTGCTACATATGTTCAACTGTGATTTTTGATGGGATTTCCAGGGATTGTTTTTTTCAGCAAGGGTATGGGCTTCAACATGAAATGTCTTGTTTGGCCTTTTTTAGTGTATTCTCAATACTGTTGGGTAAAATATGTGCAAAAAATTTTAAAAATATATATGTTTTACAATTTGTAGTGTTTTTTTGTAATAAAAAATGTGGGTTTGTCAATAAAATCTTATTGTGTGTGAAATCTCAATTTCTACCGGTTACAACGGTACCACATATGTATTGGTAGAACCTTTCCTGCCCAGGAGACTCCCCCAAACTGAAACAGCGCTTTAAGAAATGTTCAGATAAAATACAATTATGCTATGTGCACCTTGCAGTTTTTCAAGAAAAACAACCCTTTACATTTGAAATACCCCAACAAACTATATATTGTCAGGAATCGGCACTTACCTGAGCCCCGTTCCGGCGCTGTCTTCGGGCGGCCGGCCGCAACAGCTCCTGCCCGGCGGCTCAGGTGGCGCCGAGCACGGCTGCTCTCCTTCCTCGCTCCCGCGTCACTGTCTCGCGCGCGCGCGCGCGAGCACATAATCTTTATGTAGTAGGGAGGGGTTGAACCAAGGGGCACAGGCACACCCCTTGGTTCTGGCTATGGGCCAATGAGCCCAAAGGAGGTTCTGGGCTACACGCACTTTTAGTTTGTGGTCCAGTGTGTGTCAGGATTGTAAAGTGCACCAATCACTACACTGTTTCCTCATGCCCAATCAGACTTCCTCTGCCAACGCTCTAGCTATTGGTTCTCCAGACCTCCTACATATAAGCTCACATCCTTTGAGCCATTAAGTCCTGGGGCAACCGATCCCGGGTAGGCGTATTCTGCTTCCCGGCAAGCGGGGGCTCCTACAGGTGAAGCTGGCTGTGGAGATTGGGGGTTGTGGGCTTACCAAGAGGGCTGGAGTTACCCCGAGCGTGACAATATAACAGGCCCAAAAAGATGGATGACCTGGTACAGCAGGTGCAGGCTATGGCCACGGCTATCAACCAACTCGCTCAAAGAGTGGCCACTCAGGAATCCTGTCAATCCCCTGCTTCCTCTGTACCACCTCATATCTCAGAACCAAAGATTCCTCTACCTGAGAAGTTTTTTGGAGAACGAGCTAAATTCTCTAATTTCAAGAATGCCTGCGAACTATATTTTAAACTGAGACCTATCTCCTCAGGCACCGAGACCCAACGTGTGGGCCTAGTCATTTCTCTACTTCAAGGAGACCCTCAGTCCTGGGCCTTTAGTCTGCCATCTCATGATACAGCCTTACAATCGGTCACAGCTTTCTTCAGTGCCATGAGTGTTTTGTATGCTGATCCTGATCGACAGTCCACGGCAGAGAATAGGCTTCGGGCCTTAAAGTAAGGACGGAATTCGGCTGAGGATTATAGTGCCGAATTCCGCCGCTGGGCCGTCGAGTTTAGGTGGAATGACCCCGCTCTGTGTAGTCAATTCAGGGTGGGGCTGTCGGAAGGCATCAAAGATGCTCTGGTCAATTTTCCTCCACCAGCGGACCTGGAGCAGTTAATGCAGGTCTCTATTAGAGTAGACCGAGGTCTTAGAGAGAGGGCTAGGGAGAGAGCCAGGGCTCCCACGTCCCTCAGGCCCATCCAGAATCCTAATTCCCCGTTTCCCCGTGGGGAAAGCTCACCTTTACCCTCTCCGGAGGAACCCATGCAGCTAGGGAGAACGCGCTTATCGCCTGATGAAAAGCAGCGTAGGCGATCCATGGGGTTATGCCTGTATTGCGGGAACTCGGGACATTTTGCTGGGTCCTGTCCGAACAAGGGGAAGCCGGCGGAAAACTCCCACACCTAGATCAGGGAGAGAGTGCTGATCTAGGTGAGCTAGTTGGCAACTCTCGCCAAAATAAAATGCTAGTGCCTATTGACCTGTTTTGGGGCTCCTCCAAGCAAACAGTTTCCGCCTTTATCGACAGCGGTGCTGCGGGTAACTTCTTGGACAGGAGCATGATCTCCATTTTAGGTATTCCTTTAGTTCCCCTTGAGAGATCCCTACAGGTTTTGGCTATTAATGGGAAGGCCATTCAGGGGGGACCGATTTACACTAAGACCCCACCTCTTAGATTAATTGTTGGCTCTTCCCAATCTGAGTTCTTAGAGTTCTTGGTCTTCGACTGTCTGGAAACTCCAGTGGTCTTGGGATACCCCTGGTTGCAACTCCACAACCCTGTGTTAGATTGGCAGGCTGGGGAGTTGACGAAGTGGAGTGATCACTGCAAGGGTCACTGTTTTTCTACGGGCCTCAGAAGTGTTCAAGTGTTACCTCAGGGGTTACCTCAGCCATATACGGACTGGGTCGATGTGTTCTCCGAACGCTCTGCCGATACTCTTCCTCCTCATCGGCCTTACGACTGCCCTATTGACTTGCTTCCTGGTACGATTCCCCCTAGGGGGAAAATCTATAACCTCACCATGCCCGAGAGCAAGCAATGAGGGAGTACATTACCGAGAATCTAAAAAAGGGGTTTATCCGTCCCTCTACCTCGCCTGCAGGAGCCGGGTTCTTTTTCGTTGAGAAAAAGGATGGCGGCCTGAGACCATGCATTGATTACCGGGCCTTGAATAAAATCACAGTTAAAAACAGATACCCCTTGCCCTTGATTGGGGATCTGTTCAATCAAGTTATTGGAGCTCGAATTTTTTCCAAGTTGGATTTAAGAGGGGCGTACAATTTGATTCGCATTCGGCAGGGGGATGAGTGGAAAACTGCTTTTAATGTGAAAGACGGCCATTACGAGTACCTGGTCATGCCCTTTGGTCTTTGTAATGCTCCTGCCGTCTTCCAAGATTTTGTAAACGATGTTTTCAGAGAGTATCTCGGTAGATTTGGGGTCATCTACTTGGATGATATCCTCATTTTTTCTAATTCTCTAGTTGATCATAGACATCATGTTAAATTGGTCTTGCAAAAATTAAGAGAGAACAATCTATATGCAAAACTTTCTAAATGTATGTTTGAGGTCACTACTGTTCCCTTCCTGGGATATGTTATTTCCAGCTAGGGTTTAGAAATGGATACTGAGAAAGTTTCAGCGGTACGGGATTGGGTTCAACCCAAGACTCTGAAGGAATTGCAACGCTTCCTCGGGTTTGCAAATTTTTATCTGCGTTTTATCAAGGGTTTCTCTCACGTGGTAGCACCCCTCACCAACCTGACTCGTAAGGGAGCCTTCACTGCTAATTGGTCTCCCTCTGTCAGTGAGGCCTTCTTGGCCTTAAAACGGGCCTTTACCTCTGCGCCCGTATTGGTTCATCCAGATGTTCAAAAAGCTTTTATCATTGAAGTCGATGCTTCCGAATTGGGAGTAGGTGCAGTGTTGTCTCAGTATTCAGGTCATCCTGAGCTTCTACATCCTTGCGCCTATTTCTCGCATAAATTTTGTATCGCGGAACAAAATTATGATGTAGGTAACAGGGAATTATTAGCGATTAAACTGGCATTTGATGAATGGCGACACTGGCTGGAGGGCTCTTTGCATCCTATTACTGTTTATAAAGATCATAAAAATCTTGAGTATATCGGTTCTGCCAAAAGACTGAACTCTCGTCAGGCACGTTGGGCATTGTTCTTTTCGCGTTTCAATTTTATAATTACCTTTAAACCGGGTGTAAAAAATACCAAAGCAGATGCTCTATCTCGCATGTTTGGTGAATGCAAGGATCGGGGAGATAATGGTGAACCTATTTTGCCCTTGGGTTGTGTGGTCGGGGCATTGCTTCCGGATCTCTCTAATACCCTGGCACCTTTTCAAAATGACTCTCCAGCTGATGTACCCTTGGGGTGTCAGTTCGTTCCGCAGCACTTACGTTCAGATGTAATTCGCGAATTTCACGATGCTAAAACTGCTGGTCATTTGGGTAACCGTAAGACGTTTATGCTAGCCCAACGCCATGTATGGTGGCCTACCATACGACGCGATGTTACTGCCTTTATCGATGCCTGTTCAGTGTGTGCGCGAAGTAAAGGGATTCACAAGGCCCCTAGTGTGGGTTTGGTTCCTCTCGAAATTCCTGCCAAACCATGGACGCATATTTCAATGGATTTTATCATAGATTTACCGCTCTCACTTGGGAATACTGTAATTTGGGTGGTCGATAGCTTCAGTAAGATGGCACATTTTGTACCTTTGCCCAAGCTTCCATCGGCTCCTGAGCTCTCGCAGCTATTTACTTCGCATATTTTTCGTATCCATGGTATTCCGTCTAATATCGTGTCTGATCGGGATGTTCAATTTATTTTGCGGTTTTGGAAACACTTCTGTTCGCGGTTGGGTATTCGGATTTCTCTTTCCTCAAACTTTGGAGCAATACTTAAGATGTTATGTCTCTGATGCGCAAGAACAGTGGGCGGAGTTTATTGATTTTGCTGAGTTCGCTTATAATAACGTGCCTAGTGAGAGTACTAAGATATCTCCTTTCTTTTGTAATTTGGGGAAGAATCCTAGAGCTTCTTCCCTTTCAGGGTCACCTTCCAATTTGCCAGCATTGGAAGAGTGGCTTCAGGAGTGGAGGAACATTTGGACACGCGTTCAGGAAATTCTAAAGACTACTGGGTTGAGGTATAAGAAATTCGCCGATCGTCACAGGTCACAAGAACCTGTTCTTCAGGTGGGTGATCTAGTTTGGGTCTCCACTAAGAACATTGCGCTCCCTCAGCCCTCCAGTAAATTAGGTCCCAAGTTCATTGGACCTTATCCTATTATCAGGAAGTTGAATAATGTGTCTTTTAAGGTGCAACTCCCGCCGACTATGAAAATACCTAATTCTTTCCATGTTTCGCTGTTAAAACCAGCTAAGAATGCTCCTCCTGCTGGTCCTTCGCCTATTCTCGTTGATAATGAGCCAGAATATGAAGTGAATAAGATCCTTGATTCACGTAAAGTGCGTAATTCTTTACAGTATTTGGTGGACTGGGTTGGCTACGGTCCCGAGGAAAGGTGCTGGGTTGCAGCAAAGGATGTGCACGCCAGTGCTCTTGTAAAGAAGTTTCATCGTGACAATCCAGGAAAACCCGGTAAGGGTCCGGAGGCCCCTCTTGAAGGGGGGGTAGTGTCAGGAATCGGCACTTACCTGGGCCCCGTTCCGGCGCTGTCTTCGGGTGGCCGGCCGCAGCAGCTCCTGCCCAGCGGCGGCTCAGGCGGCGCCGAGCACGGCCGCTCTCCTTCCTCGCTCCCGCGTCACTGTCTCCGCGTGCGCGCGCGAGCACATAATCTTTATGCCCTCCGGCGGCGCTGCACACAGCGCGCCTGCCGGAGGCTGTAGTAGGGAGGGGTTGAACCAAGGGGCACAGGCACGCCCCTTGGTTCTGGCTATGGACCAATGAGCCCAAAGAAGGTTCTGGGCTACACGCCCTTTTAGTTTGTGGTCCAATGTGTGTCAGGATTGTAAAGTGCACCAATCACTACACTGTTTCCTCATGCCCAACAGACCTGGTTCCTATAAAGGTTCACCCCCGTCAGTTGTCCAGTGCCTGTTATAGCGCCTAGTACCTAGCCTGTCTTGTGAATATTAGCCGATCTGAACTCCTGTTGCCGACCTTGATTGTACCGACCACTCTCAATCTGAACTCCTGTTGCCAACCTTGATTGTACCGACCACTCTCGATCTGAACTCCCGTTGCCGACCTTGATTGTACCGACCACTCTCGATCTGAACTCCTGTTGCCGACCTTGATTTTACCGACCACTCTCGATCTGAAGCCCTGTTGCCGACCCCTGCCTGTATCCAGACTACGAGTTGCCTTATCCCTGGGGCCGCTACGATCTCTGTCTTCCCGCTGACGACCTCTGGCCTGTCTCTGGACTTCCTCTGCCAATGCTCTAGCTATTGGTTCTCCAGACCTCCTACATATAAGCTCACATCCTTTGAGCCATTAAGTCCTGGGGGCAACCGATCCCGGGTAGGCGTATTCTGCGTCCCGGCAAGCGGGGGCTCCTACAGGTGAAGCTGGCTGCGGAGATTGGGGGTTGTGGGCTTACCAAGAGGGCTGGAGTTACCCCGAGCGTGACATATATTCTCTGGAAGTACACATCTCAAGCTTTCTAGGCGTACCAGGCTTGTTGATGTGGGTGCAGCTTTCTGGAGGTAATCCCTCAATGAATTCTTTGGTTGCACAGAGTTTCCCTAAAAAAGAATAAAAAGGAAGAATCAAAGCGACACTTTCCTAAAAAAACAATATCCAAACAAAAAAAACAAGTTAAATCTGAAAAAACAGCATTCCTCGAACAGAAAAATACTCAACATCCATAGATACTGTCAAGGGAAGAGTTGCCAAACACCCCAAAGTAAAGCATGTGCATAATGGTAATTTTATTTGAAAATTTTAGCTCTGCAAAGGTCCCCCGAACAGAACGATACTAAACATGCATAGCTACTTTTAACCCTTGAAATTGCGCGCCTACTCGAACTTTTGTCACCCTCTGTTGACAGGTCATTTTTCACCATTTTAAGCCATGTTTAACTGTGATTTTTGCAGGAATTTTTAGTAAAATTATAATTTTTTTTGCAGCAGAGTTTAGGCTTTAACATGAAATGTCTTGTTTGTAATTTTTCTACTGTTTTTTAAGTATTTTTATTAAGGAAAACCATATTCATGTGAAAGCCCCATTTCTCCCAATTACAACGATGCCACATATGTATCGTAGCCCCCAATCTTGCCCAGTAGACCCCCAAACTGAAAAGAGCATTTTATAACATTTACAAATAAAATATAACTACTATCCATACTATAAAGGGTTAAAAAATGGTGGTCCCTTCCTTGGGGGCCAGCTTTGGTGGCCCCCCACCCTGCCGGCTAAATGCCAAGAGGAGGGGGGTCCCATTTTTGGGGGGAAAAATCCCCCAAAAAATGACATGGGGTCCCTCCTACCCAGCATAACCAGCCCGGGACCAGCTATGCAGGGCTTGTAGAGCACCAGCTTTGGTGTCCCCCCACCCTGCCAGCTACAATCCCGCACCACCTAAATCTGGGCTTTGGGGAGGCAGGTAATAGCAGGGCTGGGGGTTAATAGCAAGTCACCCGCTATCCGCAGGTGACTTGCCAGCACCTAAGCCTTGTGAACTGGTATATGGGTCTCATGGACCCCTCACCAGTTCACAATGGGTTAAATGTAAAAACACACACACCAAGAAAAAGTATTTTATTCTTTTTTTTTTTTAAATACTTACCTCCCATTCCTCTCCTTCCCTCAACACTCACTCTGACTTCTGATCTCCTGCTGCTGCTGGAAGCATTTTATAGCTGCTGGGTGACAGAACTTAAGGGGTTAATTAAACAAAATACATAGGGCCCCCCCCCATTTTGGGGGGGGATTTTAAGAGTTTAAAACCCTTAATAATCCTCCAAAAAATGACATGGGTCCCCCCTACTCAACATAACCGGCCTGGGACCAGCTATGCAGGGCTTTTTGAACAGTGCGCAGGGGCCAGCTTTGGTGGCCCCCACCCTGCCAGCTGCAAGCTCACATAGTCAGGGACCGGGCCCTTCTGCCCCCCTGGGCTTTGGGGAGGCAGGTAATTAGGGAGGGTTAATGACTAGCCGCTGGTGACTTGCCAGCCCCCAGCCTTGTAAACTGGTATAGGGAGCTCATGGATCCCTTATCAAGGGTTAAATGTAAAAATAAACACACACACACAAAAGAAATAAAATAAGGCTTTTTTTTTTCTTTACTTACCTCCGATTCTCTTCTGTCCCCCGGCGATCCCCGATGACAGCTGCCGGGTGATCGGTGGAGAGGGCTGGCAACCTCTCTCCTCCGACCTCCCGGCAAGACTGGTCATCTCGGGTGAGGGTGAGAGAAGCCAGCTCCCGGGTGATGTCATAAATTACATCACCCAGCCCTGCTGAGGAATCTCTCGCCCTCTCCTCACCACGGAAGAGCCTGGGGGCGATCGGAGGCCCCCCGGTGAAGAGGAGAGCCAGCGGGAGGGATCACGGTGAGCAGGTGAGAAAATGTCATTTTTTTTTTTACTCTTTATTCTATTCTGGAAGTCCCCCTGAGGGGCACCAAATTAAAGAGGAGACCCGGCCACATGGATAGAGGGGTCAGGTGCATATTTTTTTACATTTTTTTTAAACTATCGGGGGGAGTCAAGCACATAACACCTACGTGCTTGGCACTTAGGTCCTGGACAAGCCAGCATGTAGGTTTTACGTGCTTAGCACTTAAAGGGTTAATGGTGTGTGTTTAGACTTTTAGCTTCATGCACAGCTAAATGTTGGCTTGCAGTAATATAGTAGTGGTCTGTGGTTTTTTGCTGGTATCAGTGGTAGAAGGCTATGAGTGGACCCATAGAAGTTCAGGTTCCCGAGTTCGGCCGAACTTGCCGCCAAAGTTCATTTCGTGCCCCCAGGCATGACCCAAACCTGAACCCAGTTGAAATCCAGAGAACCCGAACTTGGGAGCCCAAAAATGGCTGTAAAATGAGCTTACCATGAGCTGGAGGGAGGAAACACCAGGGCAGTCACCTTGCACAAAATGGGCTAGGGTAAGTACTCAAAACAATAACAGAAAACAAAAAAAAAATTACCTAAATCAATAACATTTTTTTTGTTGGTCAGAGGCCAAATCGGGGGGAGGAAGACACCTAGGCAATAGCCCTGAACAAAATGGTCTAGGCAAAGGGGTCAAAATAATCCCACCAAATGAACAAAAATAAATGAATAAACAAATAAATAAATACATCAGTATATAAATGAAAAAAGAAATAACGAATTAATAGCATCAATAAATAAATACATATTTAACTATATGCATACATACATAAATAAATACATACTAACATCAATAAATAAATATATACAGATGCAGCTTTTTTTAAAACAAACTATCTTGAAATCTTGGATGCTTTTCAATGGCTTCTATGTGAGATATCAAAATTGGCTGAGCTGTGATGTGTCAATTAATGATTGCTACATCTGTTGCTACATACATAAATAAAAAATACATAAATAAATTAATTTATGATTGATGACACCCCCTGCGTTGCTGAACACACTGATAGAACACTCGCCTCAGGAAACTGCAACTCTGTGATTGTTCCATAAGCACTGGACCATGTAGTGGCTCATATGAGCCAGGCTGCCCTCTATCAGGGAGAAGCTGTCAGTGACAGGTGTCTTCCTCTCCTCTTTCCCTTAGCCATGCTCTAGTGACACCCATTAGCCACCCTGCTGTGAGAGAAAGTCCTCCTTCTCCTCCCCTTCCAAATTAACCTCCTCCTTTAAAATGGCCTGCTGGCTGGACAGTGGAGTACCTGCCCAACAACCCACCCTGCGAATCATGTAAGCACTGCCCTGACACATGGGAAAATGTGAGCACTGCCCTGACACCTGGAAAAATGGCCCGAAAGTTTTTTAGAGCAGAGAAAGGATGGGGATAGTAGCACTGACGATGGCTCACCATATTGGTTTCATACAGGAAGCACTGCAGAACAGCACGAATGTCCCTCATGGAGGCTTACTCATTAGTGTTGAAGTGTTGTTGGTCTGCACTTCGTCTCATGTGGGCATTTTGGAGCTGAAACTCCACTATTGTCTGCTGTTGCTCACACACCCTTTTTCAGCATACAACATGGAATTCAACCTGGTTGGCAAGTCACATATGAGGCAGTAGGTCGGAAGTTCCTCTGCAATGCAGTCAGGCAAGCAGCAGCAGGCTGGGAATGCCAAAAGTGCATATACACGCTACAAACTTTATGCGGCAGCTCCAGCATCTCTGGATAATGAGTCATGAAGCTCTGTACCACCAAGTTGAGCACATGTGCCAGGCAAGTGATGTGCATCAACCAGACTCGACCCACGGTTATGCCCATTGTTGCACACCACTTTGCCGGGCTTCAGATACAATGGCAGCCGCAACTCATATGTCTGCTCCTGGATGATGGTCTACAGCTCTTGGGTGGGGTGTGTTTCGCCCAGACAGATGATTTTTAGCACCACTTGCTGCCATTTCCCCATGGCAGTGCTTAAATTGGTGGTGCAGGGTTGCACTGACTGCGCGAGGAGGAAGCAGAGTAGAGGAAGAGGCAACAGGAGGCTCCGACTGATTTCCAGCAATCCTAGGAAGGATATATGCTACAGTGCTTCCTGCCTCAGTCCCAGCCTCCACTACATTTACCCAGTGGACAGTTAGAGAGATGTAACGTCCCTGCCCATGTGTTAGTGGTGATGTGGACACTGGAACTGATAGCATTGACTAGTGCACATCTTATTCTCTCCACAATGTGTTGGTGTAGGGCAGGGATGGCCTAGCAAGAAAAGAAGTGGTGGCTAGAAATGGTGTATTGTGGGACATCCACCTCAGATTTTTAAAACTGTCTGTCTCCATCAGGCAGAATGGGAGCATTTCAAAGGCCAGCAACTTGGAAATGCTTGCATTCAAGGCCAGGGCTTGTGTGTGATATGTGCAGAATTTCTACTTTCTCTCCAAAGTTTGTGGGATGGAAACTTCCCTAGGATTGTGGTGATGGTGGTGCTGCTGAAGGTGGTGGTGTGCTCACACACAAGGAAGTATCCTCCCATTGGGGGGAGACAGGTAGCCTTGTTGTTGGGGAGGTGGTGCTAAAGGCTGAGACAATTGAAGCAGCAGAGGGAGACTCAGGTGTTTGCAGGTTTTTCATGTGTTTCTGCCACTGCAATTCGTGTTTTGCTTTCAGATGCCTGGTCATGCACGAGGTGCTGAGATTAGTAGCACTTTTCCCTCGCTTCAGCGATTGTTGGTACAGCCGTGGTCTGTTCACTGCTTGAAAAAATGGCATGCTGGTTAGATCCTTTGAGGCATATTTGGCATGCATGGTTCCTGGGCTTGGTAGGCAGTAGTAGCAATGGGCTTACAGATGATGGTTTGCACCCTTCTCCTTCTTCTGTTGACTGCCTGGGGCTATGTGACCACTGCCTTTTCCTCTGAACTCTGATAGCCTTCAGTCCTCATTGGGTAGAGGACCTTGTCATCCCCCCCCCCCCTGCATCCTTTCACCCACTCCTCCTCCCTAGCCTCCTTCTCAGCCTCAGCATTTCAGAAAGCTGCAGCAGTTGGCATAAGGGTTTTATCATCATCAAGGGTGTCCTGTGTTGGTTCACTGGCCATGTCCTCACCATCCAACATAGATTTTTGTCTGCAACTGGGGCATAGGCTGGTGGATGGCCCACAGTATCCCAGCTAGGAGTGTCATCATAGAGCTTTATTGACGCTATGACTTGGGGCTGGGATGGCCTTGCTGAGGAAGTGGGTGGAAGGCTCAGCACTCTCGGCAGAGGTGGAGTGGGTGGAAGACCATCCTAAGGAACTGGTACCACTGTGTTGCATATAATCTATGACTGCCTCAAATTGTTTTGGCCTCACCACCTTGCCAGCAGTATTGGGGCCTACAAAAATACGCTCCAAACCCTGGTGCCTGCCTGCACCAGAGGAAGGTGTAGCAGGCAAGGAGGAAAGATGTCTCTCTCTGCAGCACCAGCTTCATCGCCACCACCAGCAACACTATGGCCATATCCCTGTCCCTTATTTGCTGCTTTCTGCATTTCTAGACACCTGCAGTTGCAGTGGCCCGATATGGACAATTGAAAATAAATTAACAGAAAAAAAGTGACCAAATCAAGTGGATACTCCACTAATATTTGTTATTAAATGGCAGTGACCCCCAAGTTGCCTAAACAGTGGATATTCCACTAGTACTTGCTATTAAACAGCAGTGATACAAAGTGGACCAATCACCAAAATTTTGACTATCCTGGTAACTGGTCCTTGCCCCGGGGGCATCACGGTGTAGGATGCCCCCTGTGTGAAACCTCTCAGATCGCCCACTTTCACTCACCTTTCTCCTTTCTCACAGGACATGCACAGGCGCTAGTTCAATCAGCATAAAGGTGCTGATTTGAACTTTATGCATGCATTGGTGCACTCACAGGCACATACCAAGGATCGCCTGTAAAGCGCACTCTCCCACACACCCAGCCTCATCGGGGGGAGCGTGCACAGCTGCCGGGGATGCATCCTCCAGTGAATACACACAAGTCTTAAAGGAGCCACAGCACTCAACCCTGTCAGCTTGTAGGCCAGCCTATAATCTGTCTCTAAACTTGGTTAAAAACAGAGGACTCGGTCACACACATCTGCAGAGGTATGCTTAAGCTGCACCACTACGCCAAAGTGCCTCTGTGGGGTGCAGTCCTAACTCTAATCTCTGAGAGATTAGAGATTCAGAGATTAGAGTTAGGACTGCACCCCACAGAGGCACTTTGGCGTAGTGGTGCAGCTTAAGCATACCTCTGCAGATGTGTGTGACCGAGTCCTCTGTTTTTAACCAAGTTTAGAGACAGATTATAGGCTGGCCTACAAGCTGACAGGGTTGAGTGCTGTGGCTCCTTTAAGACTTGTGTGTACTAATTGCCCTGCCAACGTGCACCTCCCAGGTTAGTTATAAAATGGTCTGAGCGGCTGCCATCCCCCCTTTGTTTCTTTTGAATTTGTGCAAGCACATGGTGTGTGGGGTCTAGGCTGTATTGCAAGGTCTTTGACCCTTCCACCCCATGGCTTGCACTTGAGAGGTTTAGGGCAACCTCAGGTAAGCCTGCTCCCAATTTATCTATTGCACTGTATGTCCCAGATGGGCTCTCAGAGATTAGAGTTAGGACTGCACCCCACAGAGGCACTTTGGCGTAGTGGTGCAGCTTAAGCATACCTCTGCAGATGTGTGTGACCGAGTCCTCTGTTTTTAACCAAGTTTAGAGACAGATTATAGGCTGGCCTACAAGCTGACAGGGTTGAGTGCTGTGGCTCCTTTAAGACTTGTGTGTACTAATTGCCCTGCCAACGTGCACCTCCCAGGTTAGTTATAAAATGGTCTGAGCGGCTGACATCCCCCCTTTGTTTCTTTTGAATTTGTGCAAGCACATGGTGTGTGGGGTCTAGGCTGTATTGCAAGGTCTTTGACCCTTCCACCCCATGGCTTGCACTTGAGAGGTTTAGGGCAACCTCAGGTAAGCCTGCTCCCAATTTATCTATTGCACTGTATGTCCCAGATGGGCTCTCAGAGATTAGAGTTAGGACTGCACCCCACAGAGGCACTTTGGCGTAGTGGTGCAGCTTAAGCATACCTCTGCAGATGTGTGTGACCGAGTCCTCTGTTTTTAACCAAGTTTAGAGACAGATTATAGGCTGGCCTACAAGCTGACAGGGTTGAGTGCTGTGGCTCCTTTAAGACTTGTGTGTACTAATTGCCCTGCCAACGTGCACCTCCCAGGTTAGTTATAAAATGGTCTGAGCGGCTGCCATCCCCCCTTTGTTTCTTTTGAATTTGTGCAAGCACATGGTGTGTGGGGTCTAGGCTGTATTGCAAGGTCTTTGACCCTTCCACCCCATGGCTTGCACTTGAGAGGTTTAGGGCAACCTCAGGTAAGCCTGCTCCCAATTTATCTATTGCACTGTATGTCCCAGATGGGCTCTCAGAGATTAGAGTTAGGACTGCACCCCACAGAGGCACTTTGGCGTAGTGGTGCAGCTTAAGCATACCTCTGCAGGTGTGTGTGACCGAGTCCTCTGTTTTTAACCAAGTTTAGAGACAGATTATAGGCTGGCCTACAAGCTGACAGGGTTGAGTGCTGTGGCTCCTTTAAGACTTGTGTGTACTAATTGCCCTGCCAACGTGCACCTCCCAGGTTAGTTATAAAATGGTCTGAGCGGCTGCCATCCCCCCTTTGTTTCTCCAGTGAATACAGTGTCGCTGGAGTGCTGGGATCAGGAAATATTATGCTGCCCTGGGGGTTTCACACAGTAGGGCAGCCTGCTGGATGCCCCGGAGGTAGGCTAGCGGGTTGCTTGGTCCATTTTAAGGGGCCTGAACAAGTGGATACTCTACTAATATATAACAAACCTTCCCAAATGATCCAAAAAACCTTATCCCGCGCTCAGTAATCTACTAAACTGTTTTTTTAATTATATAAAACAAATAATAATCTACTTAGTATAATTGTAAGAACACAGCTTTTCTTGATAGGCCTTTCAACCTCAAGACAGCCGAATTAGTGTCCCGAAGTGCATGCATCAAACTTTATAACAAGTGTCCCCACCACCGGAAGGCTCAAACTCTTACCAAACGGCGGAGGGTAAATTACATATATAATAAAACCCAATGTTGATCACACGCTCATCAGCTTAAGCATAAATTATATATATCCATAAAGCAGTCACAAAAAAGATTTGTGTTGTCTCCGCGGGACTGATTAAACAAAGGGCTTTACACCGCGTAAACTTGATTGAATGATATTGTGCTTAATCCACCTCCAGTTGCAAAAAACACGTACAAGATGACTATTTATTTTCTTGTTCAATAATTTTTATTGTAACATATTCTGAGCATCAGAATCAAAATGTACATCATAATGAGCTGTCAATAAGCAGATATATATTACAGAAGGTTACTTCAAAATATAAAGAAAAATGTCATTATAAAATGTCATTATAAAAGAGCGGTACTCACTTCCATGAGAAAAATATCGTAGTACAGAGGGGCATACCGTGCAAATACAAGAGAAATAAAAAATAATACAAGGCATAAGATATAAAATTCTATAAACATGTGTATATGTATAAAAATAAAACCCATATATCTTTAAAACTAACGTAACCTCTTCGGCCACTAACGAGGTTCTTATCAGGAACTCTGTACAGTAGTGCAGATCAAGAAATCACTATTTAACATCCTAACTGGGGGAGGGAGGGAGGGAAAAAACAAGACAAACAGAAAGAAAATGAAGGGGTATAGACAATAAAGAAAGAAAAAGAGAAGATAGTAAAAGAAAAAAAGATATGCCATTGGAAGCAGACACAGCCATCTATCTTAATTCCGTAGTCTACAGCCTAACATTCGACAATATATTCAAACACATATGTTCAAATATCCAAAAGGAAAGCATCGAAACCAGGTTCCAAGATTGCATGTACCCAAGGAGACCACACCTCCCGAAAGTTCTCCAGAAACCCACCATGGAGAGCGGAGATTTTCTCCATCGCCATTATCAAATTAACCCTGTTTCGGAATGCCTCAAAACTCAAATCAAGAGATTTCCATGCTTTTGCTATCACTAATTTAGCCCCGGAGAAAATATGGTATATATGGTATATAAGTTTCTTTTGGTCAGCAGAGCAATTACTGACCGGGCTATTAAGTAAGGCCACCCATGGGTCAGGGGTCAGGTCCCTAGTAAGTATCTCACTCAATTACTGAAATACCCTATCCCAATAATTTTTCACCACAGGACAGTCCCACCACATATGTCGATATGAGCCAATAACCCCACATCCCCTAAAACAAAATTTCTGGCTACCTCCTCCCACATGTCCTAATCTCTCAGGCACCAGATACCATCTCGAGATCAGCTTGATATTAGCTTCTATAGACGTCACCGAAGCTGCAGAACCAAACGAGTCAGACCACATCTTATGCCACTCGCGATCACTTTTACACTCTTGTAGTTCACGTTCCCATTTTTCCCAATGAGGCAGACGTTCCTGGTTAAGGGACACAGATAGACTGTTGTAAATCTCAGTTATCGCCCCCTTCCCTCTTGGGGCCTCCAAACATCTTAATTCAAACTGGGTGAGGGCCTCTACTTTTCCTCCTTTCTTAAGTAACGCTCTTATAAAATGAGCTATTTGTAAATAGCTAAATAGGTCCTTATGTTCTAATCCATATTTATCCTTAAGTTGTACAAATGAGGGCATGTTGGAACCCTCCAAAAAGTCTATTAATCTCGAGGCACCTCCTGTTTTCCATCTTATGAACCTTCCGGGGTTAGCTAAGTCCGGTTCAAACATAGGGTTGTTCCACAGGGAAACTAAGGGCGTATAAGCAGACATAAGGCCTCTAGAAAGTTTAAGACTATCCCATATCCGTAGAGAATGACCTATAACTGGGTTACTATCAAATTTCCTAACATTTGGAGAAACCCAAAGAATATTATCCATCGCCAGAGGATAACAAATAACAGATTCAATCTGGACCCATTTGGGAACATCTCTTGTGGCATGATAAGACAGTAACTGTGATAATTGAGCCGCCTGGTAATATCTATTTAAACATGGGACTCCCATCCCTCCAAATTCTGTAGCTCTAAGTAAAACTCGTCTCGAGACTCTGGGTTTTCTGTCCATCCAGAT
This sequence comes from Gastrophryne carolinensis, assembly GCA_027917425.1. Classification (NCBI taxonomy): domain Eukaryota; kingdom Metazoa; phylum Chordata; class Amphibia; order Anura; family Microhylidae; genus Gastrophryne; species Gastrophryne carolinensis. The sequence goes on along the minus strand of CM051238.1, from coordinate 112,617,836 downwards.
AAAAGCAAACATTTTATTCTGTAAAGCCTTCAAGAAGCCAGGTAGGATTTTCAATGGTAAAGTTCTAGCAAAATATAAAAACTTAGGAAGGAGGGACATTTTAACCGCTGCCACCTTACCAAGCCACGAGAGCTTGTAATCCTTCCATTTTGACATTAGCGCTTGCAATTTCTGACGTAAGGGAATAAAATTAGCAGCAAATAAAGTCTCATAATCATTAGTTAAATTAACCCCCAAGTATTTTACAGTACCTTCCCATTGAAAATCAAATGATGCCTGCAGTTGGGCCCTAACTCTGTCTTCAACATTAATATTCAATATCTTAGATTTACTGGTATTAACCTTAAGACCGGACACCTCTGCAAACACATTTAAAACTCTCATTATATTAGGGAGAGAGATAAGGGGATTAGTTACCATCAGTAAAATGTCATCAGCAAACATACAAAGTTTATGCTGAACACCCCCTATCTCTAACCCTGATATATCAGCAGAGGATCTGACCATCTGTGCTAATGGCTCTACAGCCAGGGCAAACAGGAGAGGGGACAACGGACAGCCCTGTCTTGTACCCCTCGCAAGAGGAAAGGAACCAGACTTATACCCGTTATATTTAACATACGCAATTGGATTCGCATGTATAGTTCTCAGAATTCCTAGAAATTTGGGACCAAAGCCCCACCTCTCTAGTAAGCTGAAAAGGAATCCCCGCGAGACCGTATCGAACGCCTTTCTCACATCTAAAGAAAGAATTATCGACGGGGTTACTCTCTTTTTGGCAATATGGGTAAGTTGGATTATCCGTCGAATGTTGTCCCCTGCCTGCCGCCCCGGGATAAAGCCCACCTGGTCACCAGAAATCATTTCTGGAAGATACTCTGACATCCTATCTGCCAGACACTTAGTAAAAATTTTCATATCTAAATTTATCAGGGATATGGGACGAAAATTAGACCATACAGAATGGTCAGAATCTGGTTTAGGTATCATGCTTATGGCGGCTGTAAGGGACTCCTGGGAGAAAGATTTACCACTTCTAACGTCATTGAACATAGCTATCAATTTAGGGGCTAAAATATCAGAAAAGGTCTTGTAGTAAGCCGCTAAAAATCCGTCCGTGCCTGGCCTCTTGTGTAACTTCAAATTCTTAATAACCCTCTGAACCTCATCTGGCTTAAAGTCAGCTTCCAATGCCTCAGACAAGCCCACAGGCATCTCTGGTAAGGAGAGATTCTCAAAAAACAGATTTAAATTAACAGCATTTAGGGGACTTGGTTCAGCATATAGCTTCATTAACTGTGACCTAAATATAGTTGTAATTTTTTCAGGATTACCTGTAAGAACTCCTCTCTCATCTTTAAGTCTAACTGGACAGAAGTCTCCATCTGGCGTCTTTAGTCTCCTGGCCAACAATGTATCAGGCCTATTTGCCTTACAATAGAACCGATGTTTGATCCTATTAAGGGCTTTTTCTGCTTTTCCTGCAAGGGCCAAGTTGAGATCCTGAGAAATCCTGTGCAATTTGGATCTAGTAGACGGAGACATGTTTTTTTTAGCCTCCTCAGCAGCAATCCGATATTCCTCCTCTAATGCCTGAATTCACTCCTCCCTTTCTTTTTTCTTTTTAGAGGCCATTTGAATAAGATATCCTCTAATCGTGGGCTTATGTGCCTCCCAGCATATAGTCTTAGAGACCTCCATAGTTTCATTCTGTAAAAAATATTCCTTCAGCTTCTCCGAGATCAAGGCAACAACCTCCGGATCAGAAAGAAGTGAAGCATTAAGTGACCATGACCCTCCCACTGGTCTAGAGGACAAAGAACCCATTTTAAGAAATAGACAGTCATGGTCAGACCATGAGATTGGGAGAATTTTGATTGATTTCATCTGAGGTAGAAATCTTTGGGGCAAAAATAAATGATCAATCCTCGCATATATATCATGCGGGGCCGAGTAATGAGTAAAATTACGACCTCCAGGGTGCGCCTCTCTCCACCCATCTACTAAAGAATGCATTTCTAGCAATTTCCTAAATTTTTGCGAAGCCCCAGCCGATTGAGTAGTAATTATGGGGTGCTTAGGGGACTGCCTATCTAGATAAGGATTCAAAGTAAGGTTAGAGTCACCACATATTATTGTCATTCCTTGTGCAATAGCGGTCACTTTAGTAAAAAATCGAGAGAGAAATTCCACCTGATTAACATTAGGAGCATAATAATTAGCTATTGTCACTACCTCATCTTGTATAGTTCCCACCACTATCACAAATCTCCCCTCTGAGTCTACAACCTCTTGTTGACAAACAAATTGAGCCCCCCTATGAAACCCTATCAGAACACCCCTCTGCTTTGTCTCAGCACAACTCGCAAATACCTGATTATATGATGCATCCAAGAATTTGGGTCTGGAGGACCTGGAGAAGTGGGTCTCCTGTAGGCAAATCACATCCGGGCGCAATGTTCTGATCTTACGGAACGCCATACTCCTTTTGTTAGGGGAATTGAATCCCTGAACATTGAGGGATAGAACAGAAGCCATTGTATGAACTATAGCTGCCGCCAGCGTGAGAAAGAAAGGAAATAAAAGAAAAAAGGAAATAAAAGGAGAAAAGGAGGAAGACAGGACACTAAAAGACAAAAAGGGCAGGGAAACAAGGGAAAACACAATAGGATAGAGTATTAACAATTAACAGTCCCCTAATGAGGGGAGTAGAATTATCAAAGCTTAAGCCAAAAGGGAAGGTGTGACCAAAGTACAAACGGTCCTCTGATCCAAAAGTATTTAGGTCTCACCCCCCCAGGGCCCGAACTCCTCAAAAGGGAAGATCACTTGACCCTTCAGAGAAGTGAAGACAGCACCCTATAAAACACCGCCCTATGGTAGTTAAGACAGTGAATAACTGGATTCTAATAAAAAGAAAAAAATGTATATACAGTACCCAAAAGTGTACCCAACTACAAACCAGTAGTACTTAAGCCACAGGGAACAATCCCTCTGGCTCTTGAGAAGTGCGACAAGAATATGCCAGCGGATATCCAGCAGGAGGCCGCCAATATAAAGGAACATTAATTAAATATATATAAGGCACAGCTTTCAACAGAATTAGGCCCACAACACCATATAAACATATACTGCAGCTTATTAAGCATTAATTCCGTAATTATTTAAATAGACCAGTTATAATAACAGAAATGCAAAGAAGGAGAGAAGAAAAAAAAAACATTTCAGGGACCATCTCTTAATGTCAAAGATGTAGGAGACATCATTCAAAAAAAATGGAAGAGAGAGAAAAAAAAGGAATCAAGTGACTGTCCAGAGCATCGTTGAACCAGAACAGCATAAGCAGACTTATGGATTAGCAATCATCTTCAGGTGACATTAAAGTCCAAAGAGGATCCTCTGCCTCCCACACGCAGCCCCCTTCTCTGTCGTTTTCCTGCTCTCTGAGCTTTGGGGGAATTTTCTTCACTTCTTGGTGACTTAGAGGGTGGCAAGCGAAAGATACCAGCTGAGGACATCAAGGACCTTAATTCTTCAAAGTTGGTGGTTGAATATTGGATATCTTTATGGGAAAAAGAAACCCGAAAGGGGAACCCCCATTTGTATGCAATCTTCTTTTCCTGGAGAATGGTAAGCATGGGTCTTAATTCTTTTCTTTTAGCCATAGTCGCAGCTGACAAATCTGAAAAGATCTGGCAAGTGTGGCCTTGGAACTGCAGCTTATTGGCATTCCTCCCCGCTCTCTGTATGGCTTCCTTGGTAGCAAAGAAATGAAATTTCGCTATAATGTCTCTTGGGGGTTCCTCAGGAGGTCTACGTGGGCCCAACGCCCTGTGAATACGGTCAAACTCCAGCCTGTCAGCCATTAACCCTGGCTCTAGCTCCTGACATAAAGCAGTAACCGCTGCTCTCACGTCTTCAATATGTTCTGGCAGTCCCCGAAACCTAAGATTTGAGCGTCTATCCCTATTTTCCAGCTCATCCAGCTTAGAGGCCAGGAGCGCATTATGGGACCTTAATTGACCAACTTCTTCCTCAAGGGCTTCCTGACTAGCAGTAACTTCCTCCATCTTAGTCTCCAATGTAGACATGCTTAGGGAAACTTTCTCCAGCTCCCTGGATAGGTGATCAATAATAAGTTTAGTGTTAGATGCCAGAGCTCTTTGCAGGAGTGGCATCTAACACTGAGTCAAAATAGCTGAGTCAAAATAGCAGTACTCACTGTGGGTTGTGAGGCGGTGTCGATTGCTTGTGCTTCGTCTTTCTCGCTGGCCAGAAAGGAGGTTTCGCTAGATGCAATCTCCTCCAGCTCCTCCAGCTCCCCCAACTCAGCCGAGGTAAACTCCGCCGCCATCTTGAAACCGCCGTACGCACTTTGTGATCAGCTGCGCAGGTCACGCAGATGTCGTCTACCGCCTTGTCTGCTGTATTCCTGTCAGCCCGAGACACTCCCGGAATCCTCTCAGACCGGCTGTTAATCAGATAAGTGCCTTGCTTCACAGCGCGACCTCCATAAACATCCGCCGGGTCCGGAGCTGATCAGCACGCAGCCATCTCGCTCCGACGCGCATGCGCACTCCGACTATTTATTTTATAGCATTACAACTTCACTACGGCCGCCGTCTTTCATATAGCAGGGAGATTCTTTCTTTATGTTTCCTTTCGTCATAGGCTCATCCACTTAGGATTTTGTGTATTAATAATGAACTTTATAATAAGGCTCATCCACTTATGCTTTTAATCTCAATAATTCTCATTTAATACGATATGGCATGTAGAAACAAAAGAAATCCAATACATAGCACGGAGCCTGTTGATAACCACGTGACCCCGAGAGTGGCCGAAATCCTCCGAGTCTGAAGGCCTAAGGACTCGAATACTAGGTGCCTGCCGCTCGGCTGATGCGCACAGCTAGGAAGGGGCGCACGAGGAGTTATTGAATCCAACTCTCCTCAAACTGTGCTATTAATTGAATACGCACTCCTAATTTTGAAGTCTGGTAAGAAGGATTCAATTTTATGCAGTTGGATTTCTTTTGTTTCTACATGCCATATCGTATAAAATGAGGAATATTGAGATTAAAAGCATAAGTGGATGAGCCTTATTATAAAGTTGATTATTAATACACAAAATCCTAAGTGGCTGAGCCTATGACGAAAGGAAACATAAAGAAAGAATCCCCCTGCTATATGAAAGACGGCAGTCGTAGCGAAGCTGTAAAGAAAGCGCCGGCCCCTTAAGGAGGCGCCCACATGACTGGCTGAGCTCCTATTGGGAGCTGGACCAGTCAGCCGGGGAGGATTGTGGGGAGGGAGGAGGGGGGCACTATAAAGAGGCCAGGAAGTCCCTCCCTCTCCCTCTTTGACCCCATCGTCCTCCCGGCGCTGGACTGAGCTGTCTGCCTGATGCTCGTCCAGCGCCAAAGAATCCTCTCCTCCTGCGGGCCGCCCCATCACCCACCCCACCCCCGTCGATCAGGGGCGCCTGACGTGCTAGAGGACTAGCCGGCTTCCCTGCTGGCTGTCAGTGAAGGCTGTGAGGGTGGTGAGGGAGCCCCCGCCTTACTTCCCCCAGCCTTACCTCCTCTGGCTGAGCTGTGTGCGCGGCAGCCCGCCGCATTGTGTTGTGGGGGATTCCCTCCCCCTCCCCTGTCAGCGGACCTCGCGCACCGCTGGGCGCCCCCACCCTCCCCCCGCCGAGTGTCGGGGGGGCAGAGACCCTTTCCCCCCCTCCATCGATCGCGGTCGACCGACGGGCTTCCCCGCGAGCCCCCCTCCCTCTCCCCGCCTTACCTCTCTTCTGGCCATGCACGCGGCGGCCGGCTGTGTTGTCCCGTGTGGCCGGCCGGTCAGCTGCGCTGCAGTGTGGGGATACCCCCCTCTTCCTCTCCCCTCTCTCCTGTTGTCGGGCTGCACAGGACTGCGTGCTGCGCCCACCCCCCCGCCGGGTGCCCCCCCTGCCCCCTGTCGGTGCGCACCCCCCCCTCACCAGGTGTCATTTTTATACACCCGCTTTGCCCCGGGGCCCCAGCTCCTCACCTGACGCTGTTGGGGAGGACTCGCCACCTCCTGGAGCTGCCGGCGCACGGGCTGTTGGCTGCCCCCCCCCCGGTTTGCGGCATTTGTAGGGGGGGTCAGTTCCCACCGCCTCACATTTCGTCTCCTGTTCTGGGGGGGCGCCCGAGGCTCACACTGTGGCTTTCGCCTCTACTGCCAGGGTGGCTGGGGTGATTCCTCCCATCTGGCACAGGGGACCCATCGAGGGAGGGGGGTCAGAGCCCCACCTGTTCATGCGGGTGGGTAGGGACCGGGGCTAGGTGGTTACCCATCTGGCCCTGGTGTAGCTGCCCCCGGGTGCCTTACCGGCAGCCGGCGGTACCGTCATGGGGTGGTGGGGGTTTACGGCACACTCCCCCCCCCCCCCTTTTTTTTTCTCCCACACTCCTAGGTCGGGCGGCACATGGCCGGCCCACTCAATCGCCTGATCGGCACTAGCCGAAGGCCCGCCACCTTCCCCCCCCAATGGAGTTCGCGTCAGCGGCCCGCTCAGCCAGGGCGGGACCAGTTAGCAGCAAGGTGGCGGTACCAGGCATTGGCGGTACCGGGACATCGCTCCAGTGACACGAGATCACGTGGAGTTTGCGGCGGTGGCCCAATCGGCCAGGACAGGACCAGTTATCAGCAAGGTGGTGGTACCAGGCATCGGCGGTACCAGGACATCGGTCCAGCGACACGAGTTACGCTCGTCCGGGTGGCGGGCCGAGACGCCTGCGCACCTTCAAGGTATGCCCAGCTGGTCGTCGTGTATGTTTGTTGTTTGATCTGGTTTAAGAACTATGCATTCGGGGGAATTTTGAAGAGGCAGAAGGATGGGTTTGATCAGGTGGTAGAGGGTATGGCGAGACAAATAAACGGCAGGGGTTGGGCGCTCAGAAGATAGGGTAAGGGGGCATAGGGTAGTCAGCCTGGCAATAGTTTAAAGGGTGATTTGAGGGAGGATTGTAAGGGGGTGGTCATGGGAAGCCAGGAGGGTGCTCGTTAAAGGGTAGGGGTGTGGTGAGTTACATTTCCTTACCGTCAGGGTACTGGCACTTCGTGAGGACCTTCAGGTGTGGCGGGCTTGAGGGGGGGTATGGAGCATTGAGGGGATGGAAATAGGGTTGTGGGTATGGTTAACCCCCATTAGATCTGGGATTGGTAACAATTGGGGCGTGGTGGTGTGAAGTAAAATGACAGGTTCTGGGTCAGGAGGCATCTGGGTACTTGAAGGCAAGCGGACGGTGCGCTGCTGAAGGAAGGGGGGATGGGGGATTGTTTGAAGCTTGGGATTCCAAGTTATGCACGGCAGGCATGGATGAGGCAAAGGCAAGCCCGCTGTTGGATGGGGGGGTTTTGGAGGAGCAAGGATGGGTTACTCTGCATATGGATGACTGGGGAATCTGGATTGGGAATAGTTATAGAGGTGGTAGGATGGGGGATTGAATTAAACAAGTGCTAATAAAAAAAAATAAAAAATAAAAAGCTTATCAGTTTTTGTTGGTTTGGTTGGGGTGGAGGTTTGAAGGATGGCCACCATTCGGTCCGGTTCAGTAGTTGGAATTGGGGACTTTGGCCCGAGGAACAGACGTGATCGGATTAGGGGATGAGCACCATGGCAGGGAAGCAACTTGTGTTTGGTTATTCAAGGATGAGGGGGGCCAGAGTCTGTCAGGGGAATGCTTAAGGGCCGGCTGGTTCCTTTTTCTGGGTACGGTTGGTGGCCCCTGAAAGTGGAAGTAAGAAGCTGCCTGGGGCTTGGGGGGGTTTAAAAGGCAATGGCCGAAGTAGGTGGGTACATGGAATATATGGGAAAGTGAGTTGAGCTCATTGTATATTAAGGTTGGATGTAGGAAGCGGTTCGGTGGGGGGAATGGATCACGGATTGTCACCCGATGGTGGGAAGGACCAGAAGGGTTGCAATGCGTGGCCTCGGAAGTGAGTGGGGTGCCCACCTAAGGACAGAGGTGGATTGTTTGGTCTGATCGTCAGAGGTTGGAGCGATGGTGGATGGGACCTCCTTGAATGTGTTAGAATCAGCTGGGTTTTTTCAGGCACTCATGGCAGGTGGATTATGGAGGTCCATTCGGAAGGGCCGAGAGGGTATGATATGATAGGACTCAGGGAAGTCGGAGATTGTGGAGTACTTGGATTGGTGGAGGGCGCAGGAGCCCTTAATATGTATTGGTGGATTAAGGGGCCTTCTGTGGAGGGGCCAAGAGTGCGACATGCGGATTGTCGGTTGTTCAGATTGTTGGAACCCCTCCCTCCCTTAATATGATAGAATCGGCGGGGAGAGTCTTATTCAGACACTCATATTGGTGGATTATGGGGGGCCCACTGTGGAGGGACCAAGAGCGCGACATGTTAAAACTTGGTGGGTTATAGAATACGCAGATTGGTGGAGGACGTGGCCCACTGAGTAAGGGCGAGAGCCCTTAATAGCTTGGAATCGGCGGGGTTGTCGGACATTCATGCTGGTGGATTATGGGGGCCCACTGTGGAGGGACCAAGAGCGCGAATTATATATTAAGATCGGCGTGTTCGGCGGATTATTGGTTACTCAGATTGGGGGAGGACGTGGCCCACTGAGTAAGGGCGAGTGCCCTTAATGGGTTAGAATTGGCGGGGTTTTTGGGACATCCATACTGGTGGATTTTGGGGGGCCCACTGGGGAGGGGCCAGGAGCGCGAATTATGATAAGTTCGGCGCGTTCGGCGGATAATTGGTGATTCAGATTGGTGGAGGACGTGGCCCACTGATTACAGGCAAGAGCCCTTAATAGGATAGAATCAGCGGGGTTTTGGACATCCATGCTAGTGGATTATGTGGGGCCCCGCGGTGGAGGGGCCAAAAAGTGTGAATTTTATTAAGATCGGCGTGTTCGGCGGATTATCGGGTACTCATTGGTGGAGGACGTGGTACGGGAAAGGGCCCTTAATAGGATAGAATCCGCGGGGTTTTGGACATTTATACTGGTGGATTATGTGGGGCCCACGGTGGAGGGGCCAAGAGTGCAAATTTTTTATTAAGATCGGCGGGTTCGGCGAATTATTGGGTACTCAGAAGGGTGGAGGACGTGGCCTACTGAGAAGGGGTGAGAACTCTTAATATGATAGAAACGGCGGGGTTTGTTCGGACATTCATATGGATAAATTATGGGGCCCACTGTGGAGAGGCCAAGATCGCTTAATATAAGACTTGGCGTGTTTGGTGGATTATTAAATATTCAGATGTTCAATATTCAAAATGATGTGCTGAGGGACAGTGATTGTGTTTAGGTGCGCTTTAAAATATAATTGAATTGTCACAATTCTTTGCTTTCACTATGTACCAAAGTGGTTAAGATGAGGACCAATTACTCTTAAACAGAGGGCCAAGATCTTTAGAACATGCTTATGAGCTAGGTAGATACCAATTGATCACTCAGCTGAGCTTATTCCATATAAGCCAAAAATATTCAAATTCAACGTGCAGTTCTCTGTGCTAGCACAATTGATATCAAAATAAACTGAATTCGGTAAGTATAAAGATGAATTAATTCAGCAGGTATTGTTGACGAAAATAATAGAGTGGTAATACAGATTAAACAGATGATTTGAGTAGTAAAAATTGATTGATTGAAATTGATTGATCGGTAAGGAACAGTAAAGGTCACTTACCGCCGAGGCCCGGGGGTACACAACCTGCCCAGGGCCTATGAGGGTACGTCTTGTAGTTTATTGGATTGTTAAACCAGTTGCACCTGGGTTCTCCTTTAGGGTCCTTCTAGGTTGTTTTTCAATGATTACCCAAATCCTTCTTAATGGTAAGGCGTTTATTGTATGTACAAAGTCTCTATAGATTGGGGGAGAGGGGGATGGGGGACGGGAGGGTGACTGTGGTGAAGGGGTGTGAGGCGGAATACGTCTTTCCTCTTCACCTGGAGACCCGTCGCTGCCGCAGATGGAGTTACACAGCAGCGTGTGTGAGGCAGTGCCTTCTTGTGCTGATGCGCTCGTGCTGTAGATGTCCTCAGTGGTGGGCGGCAGGCGGGAAGGATGGGAGGTGAATGGAGGGACAAAGGGGAGGATTGGTAAAGTCCAAGGGAATCGTTTCTTTCCTCTTCTGCGGGGGCGCGTATGGAGCGTCTTCCCCGCTGTCTTTCTTCTCAAGTTTTGTTGCAAAGTCCACCGACGCGCGTTTCGGCTGATGCCATCTTCCGGGTGTTACTGGGCATGCTCCCAAACAGTTTCTTTTATACTTGTCGTTTGCAGGGTTTCATGGGAAATGTAGTTTTCTGCTTCTGGCGTGAGCTGTTAGATGTCAGCTCATTCACATATGTTGCGGGATTCCACTTGTATCACTCAAAAATAAACCAAACAAACTTGTTATAGATGTATCTTATTTGTATAAAAAGATTTTGTTACACATATTCTACACAAGTCTGTTTGAAAAGTGGATTTTGTTACATATTTGTCTACACTTGTTTATCTGCTCGGTGAACACATTTCTGATGATTACTGCAGCTGCCAAGCAGTCAAGAAGCAATGGAATGAATGACTATTTCATTTGCCTCTACAGCGTCTGTTTTTTTAAAATTCACTGAAGTTTTTAGAGTTAATGACATATGCGAAGGTATTTAATTAAATAGCTTATACATTTATACAATTACATTAAATAAATTAAATAATTAAATAAATTAAATAAAATTGGCAGATCATCGGATAGGCATCGTAGGGCGTTACATGGCATGGTGATGGGGGGAAGGCTCTTAATCTGTTTAATTACGTAGGGGGGTAGCAGATGGGTTACTCCAACTGGAGGGGTGCCATTTAAGTTTTTAGTAGGCATGGCCGAGGGTATGTTTTAAGGGGCACTGGAGGGTACATCACGGAGGCTTCAGCTGAACAGTAGGTTTGGGTTTGGCTCCGCAGGGGGGGGGGGTTAGGGTTGGTCAATGTGTTGGGAGATCGGATTGAATGGTCGATCGTGGCTGGCGGGCTGGCCAGTGTTAAGGAGTCAACGCTGGCCAGCTATGGCGATCTCCTCACTTTCGGGTCTGAGTGGGCAGGTTTGATGAGTACTGAGGCGTAAAAACGCGGCTGTTTTTCGACCGGGAAAACGAGCCAGCGTAGGGGCGAGGATGGCTACAATTTGGGGTAGCCAGGCTGTTGTCATTTTGCACCTTGCCGGTTAGCCCGGTTGAGCTCTGAGCCTAACAGAGATTGCGGCTGAGCTTAAGAAAATGGCTTCCGTTTAGTCAGGTGCATCCAGAATTTCCTCCTCGTCAATCTCGCAGGCTTAGTTTGGTTGGCTACCACTCCGACTCGATTAAGGGGTTCGGAGATTTTTTGTGTTGTCTTGTATTTATTTGTTCAGCTGTGGCCGATTAAATCATTCCAAAGATTTATACGTTGTGCAGTGTTTTATTGAGGGGAGCTGGAGGAACAGCGGGAGATGACATGAAGCTCTAGCCCAGTCAAGAAAGCGCCGGCCCCTTAAGGAGGCGCCCACATGACTGGCTGAGCTCCTATCGGGAGCTGGACCAGTCAGCCGGGGAGGATTGTGGGGAGGGAGGAGGGGGGCACTATAAAGAGGCCAGGAAGTCCCTCCCTCTCCCTCTTTGACCCCATCGTCCTCCCGGCGCTGGACTGAGCTGTCCCACCCGCCCTCCCCTGTATTGGATTAATTTAGTGATTTTGTTTTGACAGCAGGGTTTATGTATGATCCTGGGTGGGGTGTAATAGTTGTATATTAGAATAAATAAATTGTAAAAAATAATAATAATAATAAGCTTGAAGGTTTAGGCTTTGGCAATATAGTTTTTTTTATTTTTAATCATTCTGTTTAAAGAAAAAAAAAAATTATAATTGTTATAAAAAAAAAATAAAAAAATAAAAGATATAAGGAAATGTAAAATGTGATAATGATTGTATGGTATTATGTTAAATGCCTGGGTGAGTAGTATGTGACTTTTGTATGTATTGATATTTACTGTTTAGTCACAGCCGGTGGGCGGTCTCCTCACTTTCGGGTCTGAGTGGGCAGGTTAGATGAGTACTGAGGCGTAGAAACTCGGCTGTTTTTCGCCCGGAAAATGAGCCAGGATGGCCAGCGTAGGGGCGAGGATGGCTACAATTTGGGGTAGCCAGGCTACCATTTTGCACCTTGGCGGTTAGCCCGGTTGAGCTCTGAGCCTAACGGAGATTGCAGCTGAGCTTAAGAAAATGGCTTCCGTTTAGTCAGGTGCATCCAGGATTCCCTCCTCGTCAATCTCGCAGGCTTAGTTTGGTTGGTTACCACTCAGACTCGATTAAGGGGTTCGGAGATTTTTTGTGTTGTCTTGTATTTATTTGTTCAGCTGTGGCCGATCATTCCAAAGATTTATACGTTGTGCAGTGTTTTATTGAGGGGAGCTGGAGGAACAGCGGGAGATGACATGGAGCTCTAGCCCAGTCATGCTATAAAATAAATAGCCATCTGGTAATGTTTTTTTTGCAACTGGTGGTGGATTAAGCACAATACCATTCGATCTAGTTCACGTGGTGTAAAGCCATTTGTTTAATCAGTCCCCACGGAGACAACACAAATCTTTTTTGTGACTGCTTTATGGATCCATTGGAGCTACTGTGACTAGCTTTATATATTTTCTCTCCCAGCGCTTGGACATTCTTAAATTTAACGTTAAAATTTATACTAATTAAGTATTAGCAGTAAGCGCGGTTTCAGTAAATATATTTATTGATAAATTATATATACTCTGGTTGTTCCTTTAAGACTCAAAGGATGATACAAGGGAAGTCAAATCCGCTATTCCGTTGTTTCCAGCAGGGGTACGGTTAAAATACTAAGCAGTAACCACCCAGGATCGAATCAGTTTAAGGTAAATATCTGACAGAAGAGATAAATGGAGGAACAAACAAAGTTTTCATAAAATTCTACCCAGATAACAATTTTGCTTATCCTCGCCTTTGTATATGCTGAATCCAAAAACAATTAAATATTACATCTCGCATATACAGATATCAGATATATTTAAATGTCTTTATAAAAAATAATGAGAAGCAACACTGCAGTCAGGTGGGAGAGAGGGTGATGAGAGGTTACATCTCGCATATACAGATATACTTACAATTTTAAATGTCTCAATGAAAAAAACAAAACCTGATAATAAGCTTTAAAACTTGTTCTATACATTCCTAAAAAACCTTTTATTTTTATGCACATAATGAAAAAGGAAAAATTGAATGAAAAAACAAAAAACAAAAATACAATTCAGTTGCTGCCAATAAAACAATTAAAATCAAATTCTATGTTTAAGCCCCTGGGGTGCAAGGTCTGTAGCAGGATTTTTTTTATCCCAGCGCTGAATTTGTTCATTTTGTTTTAAAAGTATTACCAATTACTAATAGAGTCTGTTAAAAATATACTTAGTAGAGTATCTTAAGATAACAAATAGTTTGACAGATCGTATGGCGTCACGCACTAATACTTGTTTTTAAAGAGTGATGGAGTGTGCATGCATGGCTTCTGAAGTTGGCAGCATAACTAGCAGGCCCCCCTCTGTCCTGGCACTGCTAGCAACAGACAGCAAAGATGTGAGCACCAAACCCCCCAAAACTTACCCACACTTGTGGAGACTAGTGGGGTGGCACTAAATGCCAAAACCGCAGCAGCCACGAAGCCAGGGAGGCCGTGGTGTACAGATTCAGCAGCCACATTGGGATCCAAGATGGCGGTGGTGAGAGGCTGACAGGGGACAGGAGAAGCACAGATGGAGGTACAGCGTAATCTGCTCCCCAAGTAAGTGGGCACAATCAGGCAGGTGGATGGGTAGGCATGATGGCAGGTAGGTGGGTAAGTGGGCATGATGGAGGGCAGGAAGGTGGGCATGAAGGTGGGTAACTGGGCATGATGGTATTCAGGTGGGTGGGTGGGCATGATAGGAGACAGGTGGGTGGGTGTGTAGGTGGGCATAAAGGCAGGCAGGTGGGTGGATGGGAAGGCATGATGGCAGGCAGGCAGGTGGTTTGGAAGTTAGATAGCTGCCTATGCAGGCAGGCTGGTGGAGTAGCAGTGGAATCTCAGGGAGGCTTACCGACATCTCGGTGGGCAATGGATTACATCTTTGGCAAGTGGACAGCATCTTGGCAGTGTGGGGGAAGGCATCTCAGCATGTCGGACATCTCAGCAGGTGGACGGCATCAAGGCAGTGGTGATGGGCATCTCAGCTGCAGTGATGTGCATCTCGATCCACTTTAAGGCCATACTTGTGTCTCTCTGAGCAGGTACTGCAGACTAGAAATCTAGAGCAGGTACAACTGACCTGAACCTGGGTCAATGCTCCTGCAGGCGGAGTATGGGCACCCCTTAAAATCCCTCTATCCGTGGCTGCTTCAAGTGGGGTGCAGGGGCTCATGTAGAATACTTCCCCCATAGTTGGCAGAGACTGGAGCAAGGTGCCAGTAGTCCCCCGGTTGCTGTGAGTGGCTGCGTGGGCACCGGTACCAAACCATTTAGGTGGAAGAGCTGTTTTACAGCTCAAGGCAGCGGTGCTGGGCAGACAGTGGGCAGACAGCATCACTTAGATGATGGCTGCCATCATGGAGGGGTGAGGTGGACGATGACTGCCATCTTGGTGGGGCGGGTCAGGGAGGTGACCAGCACAGGAAGAGCCACCCTGTAATGGTTAAGCGAGCGGGCCTGAAGATGGTGGTGGAGCGGGTGACCAAGGTTCCTTCCCCGCTGCCCCAATCCATGCTCCACTGCTCACAGAGCTCCAGCTGCCGCTCCCTAGCCGGTCTTGCTTAGCTCTCACCAGCCAGCTTTGGCGTGGCGAGCAATGCATTGGATCAGGGCAGCAGGGGGGAGAGGGAACCTTGTGCAGCGCAGGAGTGAGGAGGTCTAGGTAAGTAAAAGAGCATGTCTTGCATGCCCAACACTCCCCCTAGCCCCCTGCACACTCCCATGCCACACTATTCAATGCACTGCACTTCCAATTTAAGAACCGTTTGTATTCTTTCACAACATGATCTCCTGGCCCTGGACCTTATCTGACTGGCGAAGCTCCAAGCCCAGTTTCTCTATTGTGATTGCACAGAAAGAGAGTCCCTGGGAATGAGGACAAACACACTTGGTTCCTTGAACCTCCTCTCTGAAATATTACCTTTTTTTGTTGCTGTATTCAACTTTACTATGCATATGTGGACTCAGATGCCCCATAGGGGTGGTTCAAAGTTCATAGTTAATTCACAGGCACATGTCAGAATATATAGGGTTGTGGTCATGGGCATATAATGACAGTTAAATCGATTACAGTTGTGTTTCGTGGGCTTAACCCACTAACCTCCTAGCTTAGGAGTTTTTCCGCTACTATTTGGGTGTTACTTGTAACATCCATGTGCTGGGATTCTGAATACTACACCCCCCCATCCTAACTCCATCTACCGCTCACTACCCCTCCTACCTCAGAGTTGAGTAAAAGATTCTGACTCCTTCAAGACCTACTGAGGGAACACAAGGCTAATCCCAATAGTTCCCTTCAATATAAAGTCAATCAAAAGGGAAATAAATCTTTTGCTGCCACTAAAGCCGAAAGAGACCTTAAATGGAACAGATATACTCTTTTCTCTATGGGAAACAAACAAGGGATCCTACTGGCCAGAAGGAGCAAAATGTATGCCAAAACTGAGGAAGATGGATGTTTCCCTTACTCAAAACCCTGACTTCATCACCAAAACTTTTCCTGACTTCTATTCCGATTTATATGCTTCACCCAATAAATTAAACGCAAAGATGGCTGAACAGTGGTTCTCAGGGTCAGGTCTTAGCACACAGAGGAAAAACAGAGCTTTTGGACAAGGATGTTACGTTAGACGAGATCAGTGACACCATTAACTATATGAAATGATTTAAAGTTCCGGGGCCAAATGCCTACACAGCACTCTACTATAAAAAAAATTGGCTCTTCTCTTATTCTCCACATGAAAGAGTGGTTCATTCACATAAGTGAACAGGTGGTCACCCCAGAGGAAGCTCTGTTTCTCAACATCTGTGTACTACCAAAACCTGGTAAGAACCAGACTGACAGGCCTATTTCCTTGATAAACACGGATCCGAAGAGCCCTATGAAGATGCTGGTTTACCAGACTCAACTCCTTCCTGGGCTTAATTATCATTCTGGACCATTCCTTCTGGGACGGCAGGGCCCAGATTTGATCATGTGAGCTCTCTAATACACGATGCCAGCAAAATGGAATCCAAGGCCTCCGACAAACAGGTTATGTTGCTTTCCATGGATCTACATAAAACCCTTGATTCCAGTTCATGGGAATATATCCAGTTTATTCTTAGCAAAATAGGGTTTGGGGAAGGATTTTACTTGATCCTGCAAGGTCCCTATTAGAACCCAAGAGCCTTGGTGATCAGAGGGTTTAGCACCGAGCAGATATTAATCAGGAGAGACTATCACCTTTCTGCTGGCAATAGAACCACTGGCGACCATGATCAGATGTCAAGTGATCAATCTGTTATCAAACAGATAAGGAGTATCTCGTGTGTGGGCCCAGAGCAATGGTGCCTGTTTGCCAATGATATGTTACTGCTTAATTTACCTTTGTGCAAATAGTAAACAAGGGTGGTCAGCTCTATCTGTAATCATCCAAGCTGGAGTATATGGCTAAAAAGTACTTCGGCCATGGCTATGAGCACTCACCTCGTACTACAAGCAGTCTAGTATGAGAAAGCCAGCCAGTGTTCGGCAATAAAAATTTCAAAAACGGGGGGCGTGGTTAAGCTATGGCCGATTGAAGACGGAACTTTGGGAGCTCTGCGCCAAAAGCTTGTATTAAGATCGCTATACTCATCCCCTGATACCAACCGGATCCATGTTGAGGAGGAAGAAGAGCAGGGCAGCGGCTGGAGGTGCTAGGACATCAAAGATCCCTTACTATTTTGCATCTGGAGGTACCCCGGACCCAAGAGAGAAAGGCCGCAACATGGCGACAGACCCGGACCATGTGCACGAAGGCAGGGAGATGGAGACACGGCGGGGATAGCCCTGCAAAGAGGAGGAGGAGAAGACCGCAAAGCAGAGGCGGCGGCACTCACCTAAAGGAGACAGCTCTCAGTGGAGCTGGTCGTGAGGCGAAGCAGTGCGATGGAGTCCGGGGGGGGGGGATCTGCCCGTCCCCCTCCCAGGTCGGTGTAGAGGAGCGATCGGAAGTGGAAGGCGAGGAGCGTCGCACTCATAGAGGTAGGGCACCGGCCCAGAGGGAGGACGGGATCAGGAGGGGAAAAGGCTGTTCTCCGAGCCCCGAGAGGGAGTAGAGGACATGGGCAGAGAGCAGAGCCCTGAGTCACGCAGGGCTCAAGGGAGATCGCCCTGGAACACACAGCCGGCCCTTGAGATGGGCAGTGAAGAGATAGGAGTCACAACCCAGCGCAATATGAGAAGCAGCTGGTCGTTTCCCCAGGTCCAGGGGTGCGAGGAGAGAGTGTTGTCCCCCCCATGGCTTGATAGGGAGCAGGATAGCTGTGGCCCTCCCCTGGCCCTGCACCCCAGTTTTGATCCCTCGGCTCAACTCTCCTTGCTGGTCACAAGCAGAGGAGGCAGAAGGGATGTCCAGCCCATGTCTGCCATTTCCTGAAATCCCACGCAGCACCCAGGATTTGGACTTGGCTCAGGACTCATGGGCACTGGCCGGGGAATGGTACCAGCCTCCAGAACCCAACAGGTCCCCGCGCTCTGTGAAGGGAGGGTTAGGATACCGCCTTTCCCTAGCCTCAGATGCAGCACAGCAGCAGTGGCAGACAGCGGGAGCCAGCTGTTCACGGTCGGCGTCTGGACAGCAGGAGGGGACCCACGATGGAGACACTGGGGGCCACAGCGTGGCTCAGGGGCCACCCAGCTACGGCTATTAAGACGGGCGTAATCCCCCACGGGAAGGATCCAGACCAACACCCTCGCCCACGGAATATCATGACACCGAGAGCAAGGAGGCAGCCCCTCACAAGGTTACAAAAACAGGGTCCCCCCCCCGTCGCCATCCGGGGCATATGCGATGGCGAGGCCGGGACTTCGGACCACATGCTTGTCTGCTACCACGAGCTGGCCCGAATCAGCGACAACCCCCAACACAGCGCACCCCAAACACGTCCCTTCCGCTAGGTACAATCTAGAGGTTCTCCTCAACCTCCTGAAATTTCTAACCATGAGGAAAGATTTTGAAAACTACA
Source organism: Gastrophryne carolinensis (assembly GCA_027917425.1). NCBI lineage: Eukaryota > Metazoa > Chordata > Amphibia > Anura > Microhylidae > Gastrophryne > Gastrophryne carolinensis. Next base: position 112,599,582 of record CM051238.1, on the reverse strand, counting down.
CCACTAGAATGGAGACCTTATTCAGAAGAGAACTAGAGGAAGTAACGAGATCCGTGACTAAAGTCCCTGACAGGCTTTGGAGCGAGATCAAACAACTATGAACCGGCGCTTGGAAGCCCTGGAAAGGGCCAACACAACCTTGCAACAGGCGCAGACCGAAGTGACCCAGCACACAGCCAGGGTGCTGCTCCACCTCGACGACATGGAAAACAGAGGAAGGAGAAATAACATTCGGATCCGTGGCCTACCAGAGGCACCAGAAAAAAAGCAATTTGGAAGAAATGGCCACAACTATCTTCAACGAGCTCCTGAATCGTCGGCGAGATGAGCAGATCGAGATCGATAGGATCCATAGAGTGCCGGGGCCCCGACCAATGGATCCTACCAAGCCCATGGGTGATTTTGAGAAAGGCATGGAAGCATGGCCCCTCCACCTTTCGGGGTACCCCTATCACCCTACTACCTGATCTAGCCAGGCGGACCCTCCAGATGAGAGGAGCACTTAAGCCCCTTTTGGAAAAAATTAAGGAGGTGGGAGCCACCTATAGATGGGGGCACCCGTTTCATCTGGTGGTCATGAAATGAGGCCAACCTTTTGTGCTGCGCTCCCCCGCTCAACTCCCTTATCTGTTTGGCTTCCTGGACCTTCCGTCTCTTCCCATAGAGGACTGGCTATCACCAGACCTTGGCCTCAAGGAATCGAGGCCTTTGCGCTCGAGGCATGGAGAAGCCCGTGAAGCCCGCGCAGACCTGATAACCGAGGAGGCAGACACCAAAACCAGCAGGTCTAACTGGTCTGAGCCCGTCCTTCCACTTTGGTGTTGAGGCGGGGGGCCCACAGACTGCACGGATCCCTTTGATTGATTGACCCTGAGCGACTCTGGACTGGTCCGTGACCTGGGAGGCCCCTGCATCTGATACTACCGCACTCTAATGGTTGACCTGTGACAACAACCTGGAGCCCACAACGTCACTTCCGGCTTTGGCCGGGGTGGCGGCGTGCTCCGGGCCCCGGAGCGCGTATAAAAGCATCGCCGGCGCGGAGCTCTTCTCACCCCTAGACCGATGAGCAATTCATATATACGACATCAGAGCTAGGAAAGCTCTGTGGTGACATAACGGTGGGCGCAACTTTGTTTTTCAGCGCCCGCAGCATATTCCTCGCATCTCACTTTTAAAGGTACAGTGGTATATACTAATTTTTCTATCAGAATGGATTACATGGTGTCTATGGGGTTGTGTAAATTGTCTGCATGGCACCCAAAGGCTGCATGGAACCTGTATATGACCTTAGGTTACCTTGTGTTCAAACCCCGCAGGACCTCCACTGTGACAACTCTCCTAAGCAAGCGATCTAGTGTCTCTACTCTCAAAGAGAATTTTGAATAAGCCCAATTAAGGTAACTTAGCTCATCTAGCTATCATTAGATCAGGTCTAGATATTTTTCTACTGTATTTCCCCATAAGCCTCCCAGTACAACCAATAATGGCTTGAATTTTTTCAAAGGGCTATATGATCTATGTTTCTCTATCAGGGTGTCCTCACCATGTCCTTCTCGGTGACTAAATTATGTTTTGTAAATGTACATATGAAATACCGGATTGTAATTGATGAAGACTATCTGTGAGTGAACACAATTATTGCACAGGTATTCCATAGGATTACACATATCTATATACATATCACTGAATGCACTATAGAGATACATCCAAAAGGGTCTTTAACATACATACTTGATCTCTTCTTTCTTTTTATAAGGGCATTGAAAAAGCCAAAAAGGTGGCGAAACATGTCTGCTCACTAAAAAGATAATCCGAGGAGGAACTTTGTATAACTAAAAAACGAGTGAAGAGCACTCTTAATGATGTGAAAGAAGCAGATATGTATCATTGCAGATTATGTATTATTGAAGTATATGTGATGTAATGAGATTGTTTTTAATATGATATTGTGAAATAAATGTGAAGAAAAACTTCTTTTAACACAAAAATAGTGTGGTCATAACCAAATGCTCGACGTCAGTTACCAGGGATGGCCTTAACCTGGAATCAGCAAAAGTGCTAAGATAAGAGATAAAAGGGTGAGTGACTTCAATATTCCCCTTAACTCCTCTATCGATACTGCCTCAGGGAGGGCGACTGTGTCGCTAAGCAAGATAAACAGACTACCAATGGGAAGCACTAAGGTGCGTGATTAGAGGGGAGTTTATCAAACACAGTTCTAGACTCAAAAGAGAGCGAACTTCATTGATTACCCAGACCCGGAACTTGATTCTCACCCTTGAAAAAGAGCATAAGAATAGGCCTACCAATAGCAGAATGCTTGAATTGCAAAATGCCAGGGAAAAGCTCCAAAAACTGTATAACCAATCCTACCTGAGATATAGGGACAGGGGTAAAGCTCTATTCTGTGAGTCAGCTAACAAATGCTGTCATACGCTTGCCAAAACTCTCCATCCTAGGTCAGCAGCAGCTTATATACTGACCATTCAAAGGGGTGATGGAACCCTAGTGCAGACACCGATCAGTATAGCGGACACCTTTAGAGAGTTCTATACTTCACTTTACAATATCCATAGCCCCTCTAGCTCTGCTCAAACCGCCAGAGCAACTCAAGAGGAAATACCTGCCAACATAGAAAGCACCCCTCTCCCATCCATACCCCCGGAAGAAGTAAAGCTCCTTGAGGCACCCTTCTCGGGACAGGAAGTAGCTAAGGCAATCAAGGAGTTGCCCTGAGGCAATTGTCCCGGACCTGATGGCTTCTCCCCTAAATTCAAATACTTTGGGCCTCATCTGATCCAATTTCTGACCAAGACCTTTAATGCCATAGATGAACAATGCCCTTTCCCCAAACAGTCACTCAAATCGACGATTTCGGTCATCCCTAAGCCGGGTAAGGATACCACCTTGTGTGGCAGTTACAGACCAATATCCTTAATTAACATTGACCTCAAACTCTATGCAAAGATTATCTCCCTAAGATTGCAGCCATTACTTCCAGCATTGATTCATTTGGATCAGGTGGGTTTCGTCCCCGAGAAGGAGGCCAGGGTCAACACCAACAAGTTGCTCGACTTAATAGCGCAAGCTGTCTCTTCGAAAGAGCCCGCCTGCCTGCTCTTGTGTGATGCAGAGGCTGACTCTGTAAGTGGCTGCTTGGAAGTGGTGAGTTAAAGCAGGAGTTACAAGCAGAAGTGCTGAAGCTGTAAGTATCTGCCTTGATTTCTTATTATTTTAAGTGTTGTAAATTCTACACTTGGTGTTCCCACAAATTGATACAATGGGTTCCATGCCTAACAATGCTGTCCAGTGTACATCTTGTGCTATGTATGCACTTTTTGATCAATTGGTCAATATATATGCCCCGGATGTCTGCGAATCGCTGATTTGGAAGCCGTCATTCACGATCTAAATAAGCAATTGGCAACACTGAGAGACATTGTTATCATGCAAAAGAGTCTGGATCTCACTGAGCTAGAACTCAATGGGTCAGGGGAGGGGGAGGGTGGTAGTATGGGGGGAGAGGAAAAGCAGGAAAATAAGGCAGCTAGCTGGATAACAGTTAGAAGGCGGGGTAGGGGTAAAAGTTACAGGGAGGCTAGCCCTGAACAGGCACCTCCAAACAAGTTTGCCCGGTTGGCAGATGAGGAGGATGTTAGCTCAGGGATGGCACAGCTGCAGCAAGACACATCTGTTGGCTCCAGTAAGAAAGGGAGGGGAAATGGGAGAACAGGGCAGGCAAGACAAGTGCTGGTAGTGGGTGACTCTATTATTAGGGGAACATCTATTCTAGGGGAGAGGATGGCTAAAAGGTTAGAGGAGTGTTTAAACTAAGCACTTCCAATTCTCTTCAATATATATATAAATGACATTGGGTATGGATTAAACAGTAAAGTATCAATCTTTGCAGATGATACTAAGCTGAGTAAAGTAATTAAAACAAAAGAGGACAGCAGGCAGCTACAAACAGATTTAGATAAATTGGAAGCATGGGCAGTTAAATGGCAAATTAAGTTTAACACAGATAAATGTAAGGTTATGCACATGGGAAGGAGAAATCTGTGTCATGATTACACACTAAATAAAGAAACACTTGGTAAAACAACAAGGACAAGGACCTATGGGTTTTAGTTGACAATAAGCTCAACTGTAGTAATCAATGCCAGGCAGCTGCTGCCAAGGCAAATAGGATCATGGGATGCATCAGGAGAGGCATAGGTGCTCATGACCAGAGCATCATTTTACCCCTGTACAAGTCCCTGGTCAGACCCCATATGGAATACTGTGTACAGTTCTGGGCACCTGTGCTTAAGAAGGACATATCAGAACTGGAGCACGTTCAAAGAAGGGCAAGGAAGTTAATAAAAGGAGTGCGGGGGCTAGAGTACCCGGAAAGATTGTCCAAGTTAGGTTTATTTAGTCTAGAGAAAAGACGATTGAGGGGTGATCTAATAACTATGTATAAATATATTCGGGGTCAATACAAAGATCTGTCCCACAATCTATTTATACCCCGGAGTGTAACCATAACCCGGGGACATCCACTAAAGGTGCTTTCTCCACCGACATAAGAGGGGATTCATCTCTGTAAGAGCAGTGAGACTATGGAACTCGCTGCCAGAGGAGGTAGTAATGATGGATACAGTAAAAACGTTCAAAAGTGGCCTTGATGCCTTCCTGGCATGTAATAACATTTCCAGCTATGTCTACTAGACCACTGGAAGGAGTTAAACAGGCTGAACTGGATGGACTAAAGTCTTTATTCAGCCTTACATACTATGTTACTATGTTACTCTCTACCCTTTCCAGAAACAAGAATGGGGGTGGGGTGGGCCTCCCGAACTTAAAGGTCTATCACACGGCTGCAGCCCTGCAGCGGTTGGTGGACTGGATGCACACAGGAAAGGACAAACTTTGGGTTCAACTTGAAAAATCTCTTTCCCTGCTTAACCCCACCTTGCTGGCGTGGGCTTTCCCCCTATCTCAGGAGTCTACACCTGGGGGGCTATCTAAAAAGGATTCTACACCTTTTCTTGTTAGGCATTTCCTGGATACATGGGACCCCTTCAGAGTAAACATTCACTGGTTCACAGGCCGGGTCCCTTCACGCCACTATTTGACAACCCCACCTTTGAACCCGGTTTAAGAGCTGAGAAGTTCCTCATCTGGGAAGCTTCCAGTAATATCACGTTAGGACTCATCCTAGAGTCAGGAAAGATACCCTCGGTAGCGTACTTGAGAGAAAGAGTGGGAGGCAGACATATCTCGCGGCTCTTGCATAGATAGTTGTATAACTTCGGCACTGCCAACAAGTTAATAGAAATATCCTGCAGCCCCCCACAGTCCTTGAATCCCTTATTGCCAAAACCCCCCTGACTAAGGTGATATCGGCCCTCTACGCCCTTCTGCATAGATCATTCCACTCAGAACAACCTAAGTTCATAAGTAAGTGGGAAAAAGAACTGAGTATACATATTTCAGACACAGATCTGACTAAAATGTACCTGAGCATTCACGATATGTCACTGGAAGCGTCACACAGGAGAGGAACTATAATGTACGCTCTAGGTGGTACAGATGACTGGCTGACATACACCGATTTGCAGCAGCACAATCGAACAAATGTTGGAGGTGTCAGAAGGAGGTGGGCAACATGACTCACATATGGTGGTACTGCTCAGGGGTTAAGGCTCCTTGGAACCAAGTCTTTGAGATCTATGAGGAGGTCTCGGGGATTAAGGTGGACAACACACCTCAGATTGCTCATTTTTCCCTCTTCTAGGTCTGGTGTCAAGAATTAAAAGAGCAGTCTTGGGTCATTTTTCTATCGGCCATGAGAGCCATCATCCCGAGACATTGGAGGACACAAACTCCCCCCACTATGCCGGAATGGGTGCAGGAGCTGGAGGGGATCCGCTGTATGGAAGAATTAGTCTCAAATAGTAGAGGCACCACAGACCAATTTTTAACTACTTGGACAAGCTGGATAATCTACAGAGACGCGCATCTCCCAGCCCGGCTTCAACAGGCTTAGTACAGCAATATGCAATACCCCCCCCCCCCCGAAAATGGATCCAGAGGGGCAATATACTATACTATAGAACACCTTATGATAATACCTCCCAGAGAACATACACAAGAGGCTGGCCTGGAGGTGAAGGAGGGCTCCATACCCTTAACCAAGTACCTAATCCACTTCCACCCCACCCACCTCACCTCTACCCCACCCCCTTACCCCCGCCCTCTCCCCCTAGACATAGGGTAAGTGTCAGTAATCAATAGAGAACAGCCTAGTGGTGCTGAGGGCTCTGTCATGGCCCAGGGGTGGAGCCTAACTCTGGGGTCGGACAGGTGCAGACCTTATGGTTGTGTTGCACCCCCCCTCCGAGTTGTGGCGGTGCCCTGGCCCCGATACGACATACTTACCAAGGGTATCACTGGCCCTACTATGGAACCAATTGTGAGAAGGAGCATGGAACGCACATATTAATGAGATATGGATAATTTTGATGTATACACTATGTCTAGGTAAAACTTGTACCCACTGCCCCCCTTGTTTGTACCCTTATTGTTGTATCTAACATAGTATGTAAGGCTGAATAAAGACTTTAGTCCATCCAGTTCAGCCTGTTTAACTCCTTCCAGTGGTCTAGTAGCCATAGCTGGAAATGTTATTATATGCAAGGAGGGCATCCCGGCCACTATAAATCTTCTTCCAGTGATCTAGTACCCATAGCTGGAAATGTTATTACATGCCAGGAAGGCATCAAGGCCACTTTTGAATGTTTTAACTGTACCCTTCATAACTACCTCCTCTGGCAGCGAGTTCCATAGTCTCACTGCTCTTACAGAGAAGAATCCCCTCCTATGTCGGTGGAGAAAGCACCTTTCCTCTAACCTTAGTAGATGCCCTCAGGTTATAGTTACACTCCGAGGTATAAATAGATTGTGGGACAGATCTTTGTATTTGACCCCGAATATATTTATACATAGTTATTAGATCACCCCTCAATCGTCTTTTTTTCTAAACTAAATAAACCTATCTTTGGCAATCTTTCAGGGTACTCTAGTTCCCGCACTCCTTTTATTAACTTTGTTGCCCTTCTTTGAACGCGCTCCAGTTCTGATATGTCCTTCTTAAGCACAGGTGCCCAGAACTGTACACAGTACTCCATATGGGGTCTGACCAGTGACTTGTACAGGGGTAAAATGATGCTCTGGTCATGAGCACCTATGCCCCTCCTGAAAAACCAATAAAAATTGATTACATAAAAAAAAATCCAAAAACTTTATTCCAGTTGGTAAAAATCCATCTAATTAGCAGGCAGTACATAAGACAATATGAGGATGAGACCCTCTGTCAACGCGGTTCAGACCCCTGGCCCTTAATTATGAAATGAGGATTTACCCTTCAGAATCCATTTAAATACATTGGATCCAACTCCAACCTGGGGGGGGGGGATTTTTTTTGGAATTTCTAGGGTTAAAAACCCTTAAAATCCCCAAAAATATGACGTAGGGTCCCCCTTACCCAGCATTACCGACCCGGACCAGCTATGGGGGCTCGTAGAACAGGGCGCGGGGGCCAGCGCTACTAGCCCACATAGCCACTAAGTGGCCCGGGCCCTTCTGCCCCCCCCCGGCCATTGGGGAGGCATGTAATGGGGGGGCTGGGGGTTATGGCAAGTTATTGCCAGCCCCAGAGCCTTGTGAACTGGTGTAAGGGGTCTCATGGACCCCTTACCAGTTCACAAATAGTTAAAAGTAAAAAAAGACACAGACACAAAATTCTTTATTTTTCTTGTTTTTACTTATACTTACCTCCCATCCAGTGTCCCGCACCGCTGCAGATGACACTTGTCGGTAGTGATCGGAGCAGGGAGGGTGGGAGGCAGGGAGATCAGAGGTCAGAGGTGAGTTTGTGTCATTATTATTATTTTTTTTTTTCTTTCAGATGGTGCGGGGGGGGGGGTGCATTCCGGGCCCGCTCCTGAAGATCAGAGGCCAGGGGGCGAAAATCAAACAGCTGATTCTTGAAGAGAATCGCTGGCACTATCAAATGAGGGGTCAGGTAAGTCTGTATCTTTTCAAGTTTTTTTTATGGGGGTTTAAAGTCAGCTATGTGAGTCTCACGTAGCTCGCACTTAACGGTTGGAGAGGCAGCTACGTGAGACTCACGTAGTTGGCACTAGAAGGGTTAATGTTGACCTTAATTAGTCCTTAGCATGTACACCTGAAGGAATCACTTTAATGTTGATCTTAATTAGTCCTTAGCATGTACACCTGAAGGAATCATTTTAATTTTGACCTTAATTAGTCCTTAGCATGTACATCCGAAGGAATCATTTTAATGTTGACCTTAATTAGTCCTTAGCATGTACACCTGAAGGAATCATTTTAATGTTGACCTTAATTTGTCCTTACCATGTACACCTGAATTTTAAACCACATTCCAAATATTAGTTTGTGTTGTTAGTGTAATAACCTATACAAATTTGTACAAGGTCACTAACAATAAGGATCCCTTTTTTAAAATTTTTTTTTTGGGGGGGTTTTATATGATTTGAATTGTATTTTGGACTAAATACCTGTATTTCTGCTTTCACAGGAACAGGAAGATGGGCCACTCCATCAATGTCCAATTGGTGGTTGGGCAGGACCTTAGCTTCATGAGTGTCATGGCAGGGTTTCCAGGATCCACCCACAATGCCTATATCCTGCACAATTCCAGCTTGTATGGCCGTTTTGAGTCTGGAAATTTGTCTGGTGGGTGGCTCTTGGGTATCAACTTACAGATGTTATTTTGCCTTGATGAAATGCTAAACAATCATGTTGCTTAGAAGTTGACACTAACTTAGTTTATTTGGTATGTTTTCAGGGGATTCGGGTTACCCACTCCTGCCATGGCTCATGACACCTGTCCTTCGGCCTCAGACTCCGGCCCAGGAGGGCTAAAACCGGGCCCATCGAAAGACCCGGGCAGTTGTTGAGAAGGCCTTCAGCCTCCTGAAATCCAGGTTTTGCTGTCTAGACCATACCGGGGGGCCCTGCAGTATGACCAGGGCGAAAGGGGCGCGAGCCCCGGGGACTTCACTACTTGCCCTGCAAAGGGGGCCTCCACCAACCTTTGGGTTATGGACTGGTCCAGAAGGCTTTTCAGTCTTGGTCGGATGGGGCGTGGGGCCAGCAACAAAGCTATCAGCAACAGTGGGCCCCCTGTGCTTGTGCAAGCCTTTGTTTTTGCGAACCTGCAGCCAAACAGGGCAGGATGGAGAGTCTAGAGCAGCAAAGCTGCTGTCAGCGATGCTACAGTGATGTGTGCATGCAGAGCTGTCACTGCACATAAGCCACCAAGCACAGCCACTGGCAGCTCAATGCAGGGAACTGTTTTCTGCTGGACCAGCTGGATGACTACACCCCCCGCCCAGAATGGCAAAGGAGGAGTTCCCGAGCAGCATGCATGTGCATAGGGATGAGCGAATCAATCCTGACGAACCCGGATTCGTTCCGAATTTCATGAAAAATTCGATTCTGAGCGAATCCGAATTTCCCTGCTATTCGATCGATCGACGTTTTCCTTTAAACTCCATTTATTTCAATTACAGGCATTCTAAGATGGTGGAAGCACATATCCGGACATATCCCCTGGGGCAAGGTATCATGGGAAGGTCACATACAGCCTATCAGCAGCCAGGAGCCCCGGTGACGTCACAGCGCTATATAAAGCGGCGGCCATCTCGCTTGTGCGCATTTCAGACTTGCATTCGTGAGACAGCGGTGGTTGCTGGCTGGCTGCAGACAGGGACAGACAGTTAGCCATAGGTAGGGAGATTTACAGATAGGTAGGGAGATTTACAGATAGGTAAAGAGAGAGACAGATAGTGAGATTTATGCCCTTATTCATCAAGCGATAGCGCCAGGTAGTGTCTGACGAGCGCCAGGTAGCGGCAGCTAACGGCGACTACCGACTCAAGTACGCCCGCGGCGGTCACAATGACGCATTTATCAAGCAAAATGAGGCTAGCGCCGGCGAGAGCGACGGCTAGCGCGGCATTCATCATGAAGCCGGCTGGACCGAACAGCGCCGCTGCAAATTCCCTCACAGCGCCAGGTATGAGCTGTCGCTCCCTGGCGATGTCCAATGCATTTCAATGGAGCAATCTATAATAATTCATGATTAATTGGTATTATTTTTTTTTTTAATTTTTTAAATGTCAAAAAAACGGAGAACACTTCTGCAATGTTAGGATTTATTTTTAAGTCAAAAAAAAAAAAAAAAAAATATGTGCAGAATTGATCTAACAGGTCTGAGATTAATGTATTCATATAACAAAATGATTCTAAAAACATGTATAATGTTACATTCAAAAAATATGGTTGTTTAGGGGTTAAAAACTAGTTAATACAGATCGGCGCCAGCGCTCTGGGGTTTAAACAAGGAATGGACAGCGACAGCACATTCGGAGCGTGATTTTTTGATGAATATGAAGCTAGCCGTTCGCTCTGGCCATTCGTTGTCAGGCGCTCACATACAACGCTGGACCTGTGAAACAGCGACCCCCCAGCCAGTATTCAACATTACCGCACACCGACTGAGTCGCTGTCATCAAGCTAACGCCGGCCAAGCACAGCGAATACTGGCTGGCGCTGAAAAAATCACGCTACAGTCGCTCATCTGTCGCTACCTGGCGCTATTGATGAATCGGCCTCTTAGAGTGGTAGACAGAGCTAGGGAAAGAGGTTTAAAACCGGAACAATCCAGCAGCATACAAGTCACATTGACAGGGTGCCTAGTGCTGGCTATGATTCATATTTCATAATTACTGGGTTACTGTTAATATATTTGGTTTGGTTTAAATACAGCTGCACACTGTGCATGCAATGCGCATGCTATTTAACCCTTTCTGCTATTTAGGCCTGAACGCTATTTTAACCCTATCTGTTAAATACAGCTGCACACTGTGCATGCAATGCACATGCTATTTAACCCTTTCTGCTATTTAGGCCTGAACGCTATTTTAACCCTATCTGTTAAATACAGCTGCACACTGTGCATGCAATGCACATGCTATTTAACCCTTTCTGCTATTTAGGCCTGAACGCTATTTTAACCCTATCTGTTAAACAAAAGCATTTCTCATACTTGGATTATTGTTACTTTTTGTTCAGCTTAAAATACATTACGCCACACTGGCATCCCAAGGCACATGCTATTTAACCCTATCTGTTAAACAAAAGCATTTCTCATACTTGGATTAGTGTCAAAAGTTTCTGCTCAGCTTAAAATACATTACGCCACACTGGCATCCCAAGGCACATGCTATTTAGCCCTATCTGTTAAGCAAAAGCATTTCTCATACTTCGATTATTGTTAATACTTTTTGCTCATCTTAAAATACATTAGGCCACACTGGCATCCCAAGGCACATGCTATTTTATCCCTATCTGTTAAACAAAATAATTTCTCATACTTGGATTATTGTTAATACTTTTTGCTCAGCTTAAAATACATTACGCCACACTGGCATCCCAAGGCACATGCTATTTAACCCTATCTGTTAAACAAAAGCATTTCTCATACTTGGATTATTGTTAATACTTTTTACTCAGCTTAAAATACATTAGGCCACACTGGCATCCCAGGGCACATGCTATTTTAACCCTATCTGTTAAACAAAACCATTTCTCATACTTGGATTATTGTTACTTTTTGTTCAGCTTAAAATACATTATGCCACACTGGCATCCCAAGGCACATGCTATTTAACCCTATCTGTTAAACAAAAGCATTTCTCATACTTGGATTAGTGTCAAAAGTTTCTGCTCAGCTTAAAATACATTACGCCACACTGGCATCCCAAGGCACATGCTATTTAACCCTTTCTGTTAAGCAAAAGCATTTCTCATACTTGGATTATTGTTAATACTTTTTTGCTCATCTTAAAATACATTAGGCCACACTGGCATCCCAAGGCACATGCTATTTTAACCCTATCTGTTAAACAAAAGCATTTCTCATACTTGGATTATTGTTACTTTTTGTTCAGCTTAAAATACAAGTATGAGAAATGCTTTTGTTTAACAGATAGAGTTAAAATAGCATGTGCCTTGGGATGCCAGTGTGGCGTAATGTATTTTAAGCTGAACAAAAAGTAACAATAATCCATTACGCCACACTGGCATCCCAAGGCACATGCTATTTAACCCTATCTGTTAAACAAAATAATTTCTCATACTTGGATTATTGTTAATACTTTTTGCTCAGCTTAAAATACATTACGCCACACTGGCATCCCAAGGCACATGCTATTTAACCCTATCTGTTAAACAAAAGCATTTCTCATACTTGGATTATTGTTAATACTTTTTGCTCAGCTTAAAATACATTAGGCCACACTGGCATCCCAAGGCACATGCTATTTTAACGCTATCTGTTAAACAAAAGCATTTCTCATACTTGGATTATTGTTACTTTTTGTTCAGCTTAAAATACATTATGCCACACTGGCATCCCAAGGCACATGCTATTTAACCCTATCTGTTAAACAAAAGCATTTCTCATACTTGGATTAGTGTCAAAAGTTTCTGCTCAGCTTAAAATACATTACGCCACACTGGCATCCCAAGGCACATGCTATTTAACCCTATCTGTTAAGCAAAAGCATTTCTCATACTTGGATTATTGTTAATACTTTTTGCTCATCTTAAAATACATTAGGCCACACTGGCATCCCAAGGCACATGCTATTTTAACCCTATCTGTTAAACAAAAGCATTTCTCATACTTGGATTATTGTTACTTTTTGTTCAGCTTAAAATACATTACGCCACACTGGCATCCCAAGGCACATGTTATTTAACCCTATATGTTAAACAAAAGCATTTCTCATACTTGGATTAGTGTCAAAAGTTTCTGCTCAGCTTAAAATACATTACGCCACACTGGCATACCAAGGCACATGCTATTTAACCCTATCTGTTTAACAAAAGCATTTCTCATACTTGGATTATTGTTAATACTTTTTGCTCAGCTTAAAATACATTACGCCACACTGGCATCCCAAGGCACATGCTATTTAACCCTATCTGTTAAACAAAAGCATTTCTCATACTTGGATTATTGTTACTTTTTGTTCAGCTTAAAATACATTATGGAACACTGGCATCCCAAGGCACATGCTATTTAACCCTATCTGTTAAACAAAAGCATTTCTCATACTTGGATTAGTGTCAAAAGTTTCTGCTCAGCTTAAAATACATTACGCCACACTGGCATCCCAAGGCACATGCTATTTAACCCTATCTGTTAAGCAAAAGCATTTCTCATACTTCGATTATTGTTAATACTTTTTGCTCATCTTAAAATACATTAGGCCACACTGGCATCCCAAGGCACATGCTATTTTATCCCTATCTGTTAAACCAAATAATTTCTCATACTTTGATTATTGTTAATACTTTTTGCTCAGCTTAAAATACATTACGCCACACTGGCATCCCAAGGCACATGCTATTTAACCCTATCTGTTTAACAAAAGCATTTCTCATACTTGGATTATTGTTAATACTTTTTGCTCAGCTTAAAATACATTAGGCCACACTGGCATCCCAAGGCACATGCTATTTTAACCCTATCTGTTAAACAAAACCATTTCTCATACTTGGATTATTGTTACTTTTTGTTCAGCTTAAAATACATTATGCCACACTGGCATCCCAAGGCACATGCTATTTAACCCTATCTGTTAAACAAAAGCATTTCTCATACTTGGATTAGTGTCAAAAGTTTCTGCTCAGCTTAAAATACATTACGCCACACTGGCATCCCAAGGCACATGCTATTTAACCCTTTCTGTTAAGCAAAAGCATTTCTCATACTTGGATTATTGTTAATACTTTTTTGCTCATCTTAAAATACATTAGGCCACACTGGCATCCCAAGGCACATGCTATTTTAACCCTATCTGTTAAACAAAAGCATTTCTCATACTTGGATTATTGTTACTTTTTGTTCAGCTTAAAATACAAGTATGAGAAATGCTTTTGTTTAACAGATAGGGTTAAAATAGCATGTGCCTTGGGATGCCAGTGTGGCGTAATGTATTTTAAGCTGAACAAAAAGTAACAATAATCCATTACGCCACACTGGCATCCCAAGGCACATGCTATTTAACCCTATCTGTTAAACAAAATAATTTCTCATACTTGGATTATTGTTAATACTTTTTGCTCAGCTTAAAATACATTACGCCACACTGGCATCCCAAGGCACATGCTATTTAACCCTATCTGTTAAACAAAAGCATTTCTCATACTTGGATTATTGTTACTTTTTGTTCAGCTTAAAATACATTATGCCACACTGGCATCCCAAGGCACATGCTATTTAACCCTATCTGTTAAGCAAAAGCATTTCTCATACTTGGATTTTTGTTAATACTTTTTGCTCATCTTAAAATACATTAGGCCACACTGGCATCCCAAGGCACATGCTATTTTAACCCTATCTGTTAAACAAAAGCATTTCTCATACTTGGATTATTTTTACTTTTTGTTCAGCTTAAAATACATTACGCCACACTGGCATCCCAAGGCACATGCTATTTAACCCTATATGTTAAACAAAAGCATTTCTCATACTTGGATTAGTGTCAAAAGTTTCTGCTCAGCTTAAAATACATTACGCCACACTGGCATACCAAGGCACATGCTATTTAACCCTATCTGTTTAACAAAAGCATTTCTCATACTTGGATTATTGTCAATACTTTTTGCTCAGCTTAAAATACATTACGCCACACTGGCATCCCAAGGCACATGCTATTTAACCCTATCTGTTAAACAAAAGCATTTCTCATACTTGGATTATTGTTACTTTTTGTTCAGCTTAAAATACATTAGGCCACACTGGCATCCCAAGGCACATGCTATTTTAACCCTATCTGTTAAACAAAAGCATTTCTCATACTTGGATTAGTGTTAAAAGTTTCTGTTCATCTTAAAATATACCAGGCCACACGAGCATCCCAAGGCACATGCTATTTAAACCCTACCTGTTAAACAAAAGCATTTCTCATACTTGGATTATTGTTAATACTTTTTGCTCATCTTAAAATACATTAGGCCACACTGGCATCCCAAGGCACATGCTATTTTAACCCTATCTGTTAAACAAAAGCATTTCTCATACTTGGATTATTGTTACTTTTTGTTCAGCTTAAAATACATTACGCCACACTGGCATCCCAAGGCACATGCTATTTAACCCTATATGTTAAACAAAAGCATTTCTCATACTTGGATTATTGTTACTTTTTGTTCAGCTTAAAATACATTATGCCACACTGGCATCCCAAGGCACATGCTATTTAACCCTATCTGTTTAACAAAAGCATTTCTCATACTTGGATTATTGTTAATACTTTTTGCTCAGCTTAAAATACATTACGCCACACTGGCATCCCAAGGCACATGCTATTTAACCCTATCTGTTAAACAAAAGCATTTCTCATACTTGGATTATTGTTACTTTTTGTTCAGCTTAAAATACATTATGCCACACTGGCATCCCAAGGCACATGCTATTTAACCCTATCTGTTAAACAAAAGCATTTCTCATACTTGGATTAGTGTCAAAAGTTTCTGCTCAGCTTAAAATACATTACGCCACACTGGCATCCCAAGGCACATGCTATTTAACCCTATCTGTTAAGCAAAAGCATTTCTCATACTTGGATTATTGTTAATACTTTTTGCTCATCTTAAAATACATTAGGCCACACTGGCATCCCAAGGCACATGCTATTTTAACCCTATCTGTTAAACAAAAGCATTTCTCATACTTGGATTATTGTTACTTTTTGTTCAGCTTAAAATACATTACGCCACACTGGCATCCCAAGGCACATGCTATTTAACCCTATATGTTAAACAAAAGCATTTCTCATACTTGGATTAGTGTCAAAAGTTTCTGCTCAGCTTAAAATACATTACGCCACTCTGGCATACCAAGGCACATGCTATTTAACCCTATCTGTTTAACAAAAGCATTTCTCATACTTGGATTATTGTTAATACTTTTTGCTCAGCTTAAAATACATTACGCCACACTGGCATCCCAAGGCACATGCTATTTAACCCTATCTGTTAAACAAAAGCATTTCTCATACTTGGATTATTGTTACTTTTTGTTCAGCTTAAAATACATTAGGCCACACTGGCATCCCAAGGCACATGCTATTTTAACCCTATCTGGTAAACAAAAGCATTTCTCATACTTGGATTAGTGTTAAAAGTTTCTGTTCATCTTAAAATATACCAGGCCACACGAGCATCCCAAGGCACATGCTATTTAAACCCTACCTGTTAAACAAAAGCATTTCTCATACTTGGATTATTGTTAATACTTTTTGCTCATCTTAAAATACATTAGGCCACACTGGCATCCCAAGGCACATGCTATTTTAACCCTATCTGTTAAACAAAAGCATTTCTCATACTTGGATTATTGTTACTTTTTGTTCAGCTTAAAATACATTACGCCACACTGGCATCCCAAGGCACATGCTATTTAACCCTATATGTTAAACAAAAGCATTTCTCATACTTGGATTAGTGTCAAAAGTTTCTGCTCAGCTTAAAATACATTCGGCCACACTGGCATCCCAAGGCACATGCTATTTTAACCCTATCTGTTAAACAAAAGCATTTCTCATACTTGGATTATTGTTACTTTTTGTTCAGCTTAAAATACATTAGGCCACACTGGCATCCCAAGGCACATGCTATTTTAACCCTAACTGTTAAACAAAAGCATTTCTCATACTTGGATTAGTGTTAAAAGTTTCTGTTCAGCTTAAAATATACCAGGCCCCACGGACATCCCAAGGCACATGCTATTTTAACCCTGTCTGTTAAACAAAAGCATTTCTCATACTTGGATTATTGTTACTTTTTGTTCAGCTTAAAATACATTAGGCCACGCTGGCATCCCAAGGCACATGCTATTTTAACCCTATCTGTTAAACAAAAGCATTTCTCATACTTGGATTAGTGCTAAAAGTTTCTGTTCATCTTAAAATATACCAGGCCACACGGGCATCCCATGGCACATGCTATTTAAACCCTATCTGTTAAACAAAATAATTTCTCATACTTGGATTATTGTTAATACTTTTTGCTCAGCTTAAAATACATTACGCCACACTGGCATCCCAAGGCACATGCTATTTAACCCTATCTGTTAAACAAAAGCATTTCTCATACTTGGATTATTGTTAATACTTTTTGCTCAGCTTAAAATACATTACGCCACACTGGCATCCCAAGGCACATGCTATTTTAACGCTATCTGTTAAACAAAAGCATTTCTCATACTTGGATTATTGTTACTTTTTGTTCAGCCTAAAATACATTATGCCACACTGGCATCCCAAGGCACATGCTATTTAACCCTACCTGTTAAACAAAAGCATTTCTCATACTTGGATTATTGTTAATACTTTTTGCTCAGCTTAAAATACATTACGCCACACTGGCATCCCAAGGCACATGCTATTATAACGCTATCTGTTAAACAAAAGCATTTCTCATACTTGGATTATTGTTACTTTTTGTTCAGCCTAAAATACATTATGCCACACTGGCATCCCAAGGCACATGCTATTTAACCCTATCTGTTAAACAAAAGCATTTATCATACTTGTATTTTAAGCTGAACAAAAAGTAACAATAATCCAAGTATGAGAAATGCTTTTGTTTAACAGATAGGGTTAAAATAGCATGTGCCTTGGGATGCCAGTGTGGCGTAATGTATTTTAAGCTGAACAAAAAGTAACAATAATCCATTACGCCACACTGGCATCCCAAGGCACATGCTATTTAACCCTATCTGTTAAACAAAATAATTTCTCATACTTGGATTATTGTTAATACTTTTTGCTCAGCTTAAAATACATTACGCCACACTGGCATCCCAAGGCACATGCTATTTAACCCTATCTGTTAAACAAAAGCATTTCTCATACTTGGATTATTGTTAATACTTTTTGCTCAGCTTAAAATACATTATGCCACACTGGCATCCCAAGGCACATGCTATTTTAACGCTATCTGTTAAACAAAAGCATTTCTCATACTTGGATTATTGTTACTTTTTGTTCAGCTTAAAATACATTATGCCACACTGGCATCCCAAGGCACATGCTATTTAACCCTATCTGTTAAACAAAAGCATTTCTCATACTTGGATTAGTGTCAAAAGTTTCTGCTCAGCTTAAAATACATTACGCCACACTGGCATCCCAAGGCACATGCTATTTAACCCTATCTGTTAAGCAAAAGCATTTCTCATACTTGGATTATTGTTAATACTTTTTGCTCATCTTAAAATACATTACGCCACACTGGCATCCCAAGGCACATGCTATTTTAACGCTATCTGTTAAACAAAAGCATTTCTCATACTTGGATTATTGTTACTTTTTGTTCAGCTTAAAATACATTACGCCACACTGGCATCCCAAGGCACATGCTATTTAACCCTATATGTTAAACAAAAGCATTTCTCATACTTGGATTAGTGTCAAAAGTTTCTGCTCAGCTTAAAATACATTACGCCACACTGGCATACCAAGGCACATGCTATTTAACCCTATCTGTTAAAAAAAGCATTTCTCATACTTGGATTATTGTTAATACTTTTTGCTCAGCTTAAAATACATTAGGCCACACTGGCATCCCAAGGCACATGCTATTTTAACCCTATATGTTAAACAAAAGCATTTCTCATACTTCCGATAATTGTTACTTTTTGTTCAGATTAAAATACATTACGCCACACTGGCATCCCAAGGCACATGCTATTTAACCCTATCTGTTAAACAAAAGCATTTCTCATACTTGGATTATTGTTAATACTTTTTGCTCAGCTTAAAATACATTAGGCCACACTGGCATCCCAAGGCACATGCTATTTTAACCCTATCTGTTAAATAAAACCATTTCTCATACTTGGATTATTGTTACTGTTTGTTCAGCTTAAAATACATTAGGCCACACTGGCATCCCAATGCACATGCTATTTTAACCCTATCTGTTAAACAAAAGCATTTCTCATACTTGGATTATTGTTACTTTTTGTTCAGCTTAAAATACATTAGGCCACGCTGGCATCCCAAGGCACATGCTATTTTAACCCTATCTGTTAAACAAAAGCATTTCTCATACTTGGATTAGTGTTAAAAGTTTCTGTTCATCTTAAAATATACCAGGCCACACGGGCATCCCATGGCACATGCTATTTAAACCCTATCTGTTAAACAAAATAATTTCTCATACTTGTATTATTGTTAATACTTTTTGCTCAGCTTAAAATACATTACGCCACACTGGCATCCCAAGGCACATGCTATTTAACCCTATCTGTTAAACAAAAGCATTTCTCATACTTGGATTATTGTTAATACTTTTTGCTCAGCTTAAAATACATTACGCCACACTGGCATCCCAAGGCACATGCTATTTTAACGCTATCTGTTAAACAAAAGCATTTCTCATACTTGGATTATTGTTACTTTTTGTTCAGCCTAAAATACATTATGCCACACTGGCATCCCAAGGCACATGCTATTTAACCCTATCTGTTAAACAAAAGCATTTCTCATACTTGGATTATTGTTAATACTTTTTGCTCAGCTTAAAATACATTTCGCCACACTGGCATGCCAAGGCACATGCTATTTTAACGCTATCTGTTAGACAAAAGCATTTCTCATACTTGGATTATTGTTACTTTTTTGTTCAGCCTAAAATACATTATGCCACACTGGCATCCCAAGGCACATGCTATTTAACCCTATCTGTTAAACAAAAGCATTTATCATACTTGAATTTTAAGCTGAACAAAAAGTAACAATAATCCAAGTATGAGAAATGCTTTTGTTTAACAGATAGGGTTAAAATAGCATGTGCCTTGGGATGCCAGTGTGGCGTAATGTATTTTAAGCTGAACAAAAAGTAACAATAATCCATTACGCCACACTGGCATCCCAAGGCACATGCTATTTAACCCTATCTGTTAAACAAAATAATTTCTCATACTTGTATTATTGTTAATACTTTTTGCTCAGCTTAAAATACATTACGCCACACTGGCATCCCAAGGCACATGCTATTTAACCCTATCTGTTAAACAAAAGCATTTCTCATACTTGGATTATTGTTAATACTTTTTGCTCAGCTTAAAATACATTATGCCACACTGGCATCCCAAGGCACATGCTATTTTAACGCTATCTGTTAAACAAAAGCATTTCTCATACTTGGATTATTGTTACTTTTTGTTCAGCTTAAAATACATTATGCCACACTGGCATCCCAAGGCACATGCTATTTAACCCTATCTGTTAAACAAAAGCATTTCTCATACTTGGATTAGTGTTAAAAGTTTCTGTTCATCTTAAAATATACCAGGCCACACGAGCATCCCAAGGCACATGCTATTTAAACCCTACCTGTTAAACAAAAGCATTTCTCATACTTGGATTATTGTTAATACTTTTTGCTCATCTTAAAATACATTAGGCCACACTGGCATCCCAAGGCACATGCTATTTTAACCCTATCTGTTAAACAAAAGCATTTCTCATACTTGGATTATTGTTACTTTTTGTTCAGCTTAAAATACATTACGCCACACTGGCATCCCAAGGCACATGCTATTTAACCCTATATGTTAAACAAAAGCATTTCTCATACTTGGATTAGTGTCAAAAGTTTCTGCTCAGCTTAAAATACATTCGGCCACACTGGCATCCCAAGGCACATGCTATTTTAACCCTATCTGTTAAACAAAAGCATTTCTCATACTTGGATTATTGTTACTTTTTGTTCAGCTTAAAATACATTAGGCCACACTGGCATCCCAAGGCACATGCTATTTTAACCCTAACTGTTAAACAAAAGCATTTCTCATACTTGGATTAGTGTTAAAAGTTTCTGTTCAGCTTAAAATATACCAGGCCCCACGGACATCCCAAGGCACATGCTATTTTAACCCTGTCTGTTAAACAAAAGCATTTCTCATACTTGGATTATTGTTACTTTTTGTTCAGCTTAAAATACATTAGGCCACGCTGGCATCCCAAGGCACATGCTATTTTAACCCTATCTGTTAAACAAAAGCATTTCTCATACTTGGATTAGTGCTAAAACTTTCTGTTCATCTTAAAATATACCAGGCCACACGGGCATCCCATGGCACATGCTATTTAAACCCTATCTGTTAAACAAAATAATTTCTCATACTTGGATTATTGTTAATACTTTTTGCTCAGCTTAAAATACATTACGCCACACTGGCATCCCAAGGCACATGCTATTTAACCCTATCTGTTAAACAAAAGCATTTCTCATACTTGGATTATTGTTAATACTTTTTGCTCAGCTTAAAATACATTACGCCACACTGGCATCCCAAGGCACATGCTATTTTAACGCTATCTGTTAAACAAAAGCATTTCTCATACTTGGATTATTGTTACTTTTTGTTCAGCCTAAAATACATTATGCCACACTGGCATCCCAAGGCACATGCTATTTAACCCTACCTGTTAAACAAAAGCATTTCTCATACTTGGATTATTGTTAATACTTTTTGCTCAGCTTAAAATACATTACGCCACACTGGCATCCCAAGGCACATGCTATTATAACGCTATCTGTTAAACAAAAGCATTTCTCATACTTGGATTATTGTTACTTTTTGTTCAGCCTAAAATACATTATGCCACACTGGCATCCCAAGGCACATGCTATTTAACCCTATCTGTTAAACAAAAGCATTTATCATACTTGTATTTTAAGCTGAACAAAAAGTAACAATAATCCAAGTATGAGAAATGCTTTTGTTTAACAGATAGGGTTAAAATAGCATGTGCCTTGGGATGCCAGTGTGGCGTAATGTATTTTAAGCTGAACAAAAAGTAACAATAATCCATTACGCCACACTGGCATCCCAAGGCACATGCTATTTAACCCTATCTGTTAAACAAAATAATTTCTCATACTTGGATTATTGTTAATACTTTTTGCTCAGCTTAAAATACATTACGCCACACTGGCATCCCAAGGCACATGCTATTTAACCCTATCTGTTAAACAAAAGCATTTCTCATACTTGGATTATTGTTAATACTTTTTGCTCAGCTTAAAATACATTAGGCCACACTGGCATCCCAAGGCACATGCTATTTTAACGCTATCTGTTAAACAAAAGCATTTCTCATACTTGGATTATTGTTACTTTTTGTTCAGCTTAAAATACATTATGCCACACTGGCATCCCAAGGCACATGCTATTTAACCCTATCTGTTAAACAAAAGCATTTCTCATACTTGGATTAGTGTCAAAAGTTTCTGCTCAGCTTAAAATACATTACGCCACACTGGCATCCCAAGGCACATGCTATTTAACCCTATCTGTTAAGCAAAAGCATTTCTCATACTTGGATTATTGTTAATACTTTTTGCTCATCTTAAAATACATTAGGCCACACTGGCATCCCAAGGCACATGCTATTTTAACCCTATCTGTTAAACAAAAGCATTTCTCATACTTGGATTATTGTTACTTTTTGTTCAGCTTAAAATACATTACGCCACACTGGCATCCCAAGGCACATGTTATTTAACCCTATATGTTAAACAAAAGCATTTCTCATACTTGGATTAGTGTCAAAAGTTTCTGCTCAGCTTAAAATACATTACGCCACACTGGCATACCAAGGCACATGCTATTTAACCCTATCTGTTTAACAAAAGCATTTCTCATACTTGGATTATTGTTAATACTTTTTGCTCAGCTTAAAATACATTACGCCACACTGGCATCCCAAGGCACATGCTATTTAACCCTATCTGTTAAACAAAAGCATTTCTCATACTTGGATTATTGTTACTTTTTGTTCAGCTTAAAATACATTATGGAACACTGGCATCCCAAGGCACATGCTATTTAACCCTATCTGTTAAACAAAAGCATTTCTCATACTTGGATTAGTGTCAAAAGTTTCTGCTCAGCTTAAAATACATTACGCCACACTGGCATCCCAAGGCACATGCTATTTAACCCTATCTGTTAAGCAAAAGCATTTCTCATACTTCGATTATTGTTAATACTTTTTGCTCATCTTAAAATACATTAGGCCACACTGGCATCCCAAGGCACATGCTATTTTATCCCTATCTGTTAAACCAAATAATTTCTCATACTTTGATTATTGTTAATACTTTTTGCTCAGCTTAAAATACATTACGCCACACTGGCATCCCAAGGCACATGCTATTTAACCCTATCTGTTTAACAAAAGCATTTCTCATACTTGGATTATTGTTAATACTTTTTGCTCAGCTTAAAATACATTAGGCCACACTGGCATCCCAAGGCACATGCTATTTTAACCCTATCTGTTAAACAAAACCATTTCTCATACTTGGATTATTGTTACTTTTTGTTCAGCTTAAAATACATTATGCCACACTGGCATCCCAAGGCACATGCTATTTAACCCTATCTGTTAAACAAAAGCATTTCTCATACTTGGATTAGTGTCAAAAGTTTCTGCTCAGCTTAAAATACATTACGCCACACTGGCATCCCAAGGCACATGCTATTTAACCCTTTCTGTTAAGCAAAAGCATTTCTCATACTTGGATTATTGTTAATACTTTTTTGCTCATCTTAAAATACATTAGGCCACACTGGCATCCCAAGGCACATGCTATTTTAACCCTATCTGTTAAACAAAAGCATTTCTCATACTTGGATTATTGTTACTTTTTGTTCAGCTTAAAATACAAGTATGAGAAATGCTTTTGTTTAACAGATAGGGTTAAAATAGCATGTGCCTTGGGATGCCAGTGTGGCGTAATGTATTTTAAGCTGAACAAAAAGTAACAATAATCCATTACGCCACACTGGCATCCCAAGGCACATGCTATTTAACCCTATCTGTTAAACAAAATAATTTCTCATACTTGGATTATTGTTAATACTTTTTGCTCAGCTTAAAATACATTACGCCACACTGGCATCCCAAGGCACATGCTATTTAACCCTATCTGTTAAACAAAAGCATTTCTCATACTTGGATTATTGTTACTTTTTGTTCAGCTTAAAATACATTATGCCACACTGGCATCCCAAGGCACATGCTATTTAACCCTATCTGTTAAGCAAAAGCATTTCTCATACTTGGATTTTTGTTAATACTTTTTGCTCATCTTAAAATACATTAGGCCACACTGGCATCCCAAGGCACATGCTATTTTAACCCTATCTGTTAAACAAAAGCATTTCTCATACTTGGATTATTTTTACTTTTTGTTCAGCTTAAAATACATTACGCCACACTGGCATCCCAAGGCACATGCTATTTAACCCTATATGTTAAACAAAAGCATTTCTCATACTTGGATTAGTGTCAAAAGTTTCTGCTCAGCTTAAAATACATTACGCCACACTGGCATACCAAGGCACATGCTATTTAACCCTATCTGTTTAACAAAAGCATTTCTCATACTTGGATTATTGTCAATACTTTTTGCTCAGCTTAAAATACATTACGCCACACTGGCATCCCAAGGCACATGCTATTTAACCCTATCTGTTAAACAAAAGCATTTCTCATACTTGGATTATTGTTACTTTTTGTTCAGCTTAAAATACATTAGGCCACACTGGCATCCCAAGGCACATGCTATTTTAACCCTATCTGTTAAACAAAAGCATTTCTCATACTTGGATTAGTGTTAAAAGTTTCTGTTCATCTTAAAATATACCAGGCCACACGAGCATCCCAAGGCACATGCTATTTAAACCCTACCTGTTAAACAAAAGCATTTCTCATACTTGGATTATTGTTAATACTTTTTGCTCATCTTAAAATACATTAGGCCACACTGGCATCCCAAGGCACATGCTATTTTAACCCTATCTGTTAAACAAAAGCATTTCTCATACTTGGATTATTGTTACTTTTTGTTCAGCTTAAAATACATTACGCCACACTGGCATCCCAAGGCACATGCTATTTAACCCTATATGTTAAACAAAAGCATTTCTCATACTTGGATTATTGTTACTTTTTGTTCAGCTTAAAATACATTATGCCACACTGGCATCCCAAGGCACATGCTATTTAACCCTATCTGTTTAACAAAAGCATTTCTCATACTTGGATTATTGTTAATACTTTTTGCTCAGCTTAAAATACATTACGCCACACTGGCATCCCAAGGCACATGCTATTTAACCCTATCTGTTAAACAAAAGCATTTCTCATACTTGGATTATTGTTACTTTTTGTTCAGCTTAAAATACATTATGCCACACTGGCATCCCAAGGCACATGCTATTTAACCCTATCTGTTAAACAAAAGCATTTCTCATACTTGGATTAGTGTCAAAAGTTTCTGCTCAGCTTAAAATACATTACGCCACACTGGCATCCCAAGGCACATGCTATTTAACCCTATCTGTTAAGCAAAAGCATTTCTCATACTTGGATTATTGTTAATACTTTTTGCTCATCTTAAAATACATTAGGCCACACTGGCATCCCAAGGCACATGCTATTTTAACCCTATCTGTTAAACAAAAGCATTTCTCATACTTGGATTATTGTTACTTTTTGTTCAGCTTAAAATACATTACGCCACACTGGCATCCCAAGGCACATGCTATTTAACCCTATATGTTAAACAAAAGCATTTCTCATACTTGGATTAGTGTCAAAAGTTTCTGCTCAGCTTAAAATACATTACGCCACTCTGGCATACCAAGGCACATGCTATTTAACCCTATCTGTTTAACAAAAGCATTTCTCATACTTGGATTATTGTTAATACTTTTTGCTCAGCTTAAAATACATTACGCCACACTGGCATCCCAAGGCACATGCTATTTAACCCTATCTGTTAAACAAAAGCATTTCTCATACTTGGATTATTGTTACTTTTTGTTCAGCTTAAAATACATTAGGCCACACTGGCATCCCAAGGCACATGCTATTTTAACCCTATCTGGTAAACAAAAGCATTTCTCATACTTGGATTAGTGTTAAAAGTTTCTGTTCATCTTAAAATATACCAGGCCACACGAGCATCCCAAGGCACATGCTATTTAAACCCTACCTGTTAAACAAAAGCATTTCTCATACTTGGATTATTGTTAATACTTTTTGCTCATCTTAAAATACATTAGGCCACACTGGCATCCCAAGGCACATGCTATTTTAACCCTATCTGTTAAACAAAAGCATTTCTCATACTTGGATTATTGTTACTTTTTGTTCAGCTTAAAATACATTACGCCACACTGGCATCCCAAGGCACATGCTATTTAACCCTATATGTTAAACAAAAGCATTTCTCATACTTGGATTAGTGTCAAAAGTTTCTGCTCAGCTTAAAATACATTCGGCCACACTGGCATCCCAAGGCACATGCTATTTTAACCCTATCTGTTAAACAAAAGCATTTCTCATACTTGGATTATTGTTACTTTTTGTTCAGCTTAAAATACATTAGGCCACACTGGCATCCCAAGGCACATGCTATTTTAACCCTAACTGTTAAACAAAAGCATTTCTCATACTTGGATTAGTGTTAAAAGTTTCTGTTCAGCTTAAAATATACCAGGCCCCACGGACATCCCAAGGCACATGCTATTTTAACCCTGTCTGTTAAACAAAAGCATTTCTCATACTTGGATTATTGTTACTTTTTGTTCAGCTTAAAATACATTAGGCCACGCTGGCATCCCAAGGCACATGCTATTTTAACCCTATCTGTTAAACAAAAGCATTTCTCATACTTGGATTAGTGCTAAAAGTTTCTGTTCATCTTAAAATATACCAGGCCACACGGGCATCCCATGGCACATGCTATTTAAACCCTATCTGTTAAACAAAATAATTTCTCATACTTGGATTATTGTTAATACTTTTTGCTCAGCTTAAAATACATTACGCCACACTGGCATCCCAAGGCACATGCTATTTAACCCTATCTGTTAAACAAAAGCATTTCTCATACTTGGATTATTGTTAATACTTTTTGCTCAGCTTAAAATACATTACGCCACACTGGCATCCCAAGGCACATGCTATTTTAACGCTATCTGTTAAACAAAAGCATTTCTCATACTTGGATTATTGTTACTTTTTGTTCAGCCTAAAATACATTATGCCACACTGGCATCCCAAGGCACATGCTATTTAACCCTACCTGTTAAACAAAAGCATTTCTCATACTTGGATTATTGTTAATACTTTTTGCTCAGCTTAAAATACATTACGCCACACTGGCATCCCAAGGCACATGCTATTATAACGCTATCTGTTAAACAAAAGCATTTCTCATACTTGGATTATTGTTACTTTTTGTTCAGCCTAAAATACATTATGCCACACTGGCATCCCAAGGCACATGCTATTTAACCCTATCTGTTAAACAAAAGCATTTATCATACTTGTATTTTAAGCTGAACAAAAAGTAACAATAATCCAAGTATGAGAAATGCTTTTGTTTAACAGATAGGGTTAAAATAGCATGTGCCTTGGGATGCCAGTGTGGCGTAATGTATTTTAAGCTGAACAAAAAGTAACAATAATCCATTACGCCACACTGGCATCCCAAGGCACATGCTATTTAACCCTATCTGTTAAACAAAATAATTTCTCATACTTGGATTATTGTTAATACTTTTTGCTCAGCTTAAAATACATTACGCCACACTGGCATCCCAAGGCACATGCTATTTAACCCTATCTGTTAAACAAAAGCATTTCTCATACTTGGATTATTGTTAATACTTTTTGCTCAGCTTAAAATACATTATGCCACACTGGCATCCCAAGGCACATGCTATTTTAACGCTATCTGTTAAACAAAAGCATTTCTCATACTTGGATTATTGTTACTTTTTGTTCAGCTTAAAATACATTATGCCACACTGGCATCCCAAGGCACATGCTATTTAACCCTATCTGTTAAACAAAAGCATTTCTCATACTTGGATTAGTGTCAAAAGTTTCTGCTCAGCTTAAAATACATTACGCCACACTGGCATCCCAAGGCACATGCTATTTAACCCTATCTGTTAAGCAAAAGCATTTCTCATACTTGGATTATTGTTAATACTTTTTGCTCATCTTAAAATACATTACGCCACACTGGCATCCCAAGGCACATGCTATTTTAACGCTATCTGTTAAACAAAAGCATTTCTCATACTTGGATTATTGTTACTTTTTGTTCAGCTTAAAATACATTACGCCACACTGGCATCCCAAGGCACATGCTATTTAACCCTATATGTTAAACAAAAGCATTTCTCATACTTGGATTAGTGTCAAAAGTTTCTGCTCAGCTTAAAATACATTACGCCACACTGGCATACCAAGGCACATGCTATTTAACCCTATCTGTTAAAAAAAGCATTTCTCATACTTGGATTATTGTTAATACTTTTTGCTCAGCTTAAAATACATTAGGCCACACTGGCATCCCAAGGCACATGCTATTTTAACCCTATATGTTAAACAAAAGCATTTCTCATACTTCCGATAATTGTTACTTTTTGTTCAGATTAAAATACATTACGCCACACTGGCATCCCAAGGCACATGCTATTTAACCCTATCTGTTAAACAAAAGCATTTCTCATACTTGGATTATTGTTAATACTTTTTGCTCAGCTTAAAATACATTAGGCCACACTGGCATCCCAAGGCACATGCTATTTTAACCCTATCTGTTAAATAAAACCATTTCTCATACTTGGATTATTGTTACTGTTTGTTCAGCTTAAAATACATTAGGCCACACTGGCATCCCAATGCACATGCTATTTTAACCCTATCTGTTAAACAAAAGCATTTCTCATACTTGGATTATTGTTACTTTTTGTTCAGCTTAAAATACATTAGGCCACGCTGGCATCCCAAGGCACATGCTATTTTAACCCTATCTGTTAAACAAAAGCATTTCTCATACTTGGATTAGTGTTAAAAGTTTCTGTTCATCTTAAAATATACCAGGCCACACGGGCATCCCATGGCACATGCTATTTAAACCCTATCTGTTAAACAAAATAATTTCTCATACTTGTATTATTGTTAATACTTTTTGCTCAGCTTAAAATACATTACGCCACACTGGCATCCCAAGGCACATGCTATTTAACCCTATCTGTTAAACAAAAGCATTTCTCATACTTGGATTATTGTTAATACTTTTTGCTCAGCTTAAAATACATTACGCCACACTGGCATCCCAAGGCACATGCTATTTTAACGCTATCTGTTAAACAAAAGCATTTCTCATACTTGGATTATTGTTACTTTTTGTTCAGCCTAAAATACATTATGCCACACTGGCATCCCAAGGCACATGCTATTTAACCCTATCTGTTAAACAAAAGCATTTCTCATACTTGGATTATTGTTAATACTTTTTGCTCAGCTTAAAATACATTTCGCCACACTGGCATGCCAAGGCACATGCTATTTTAACGCTATCTGTTAGACAAAAGCATTTCTCATACTTGGATTATTGTTACTTTTTTGTTCAGCCTAAAATACATTATGCCACACTGGCATCCCAAGGCACATGCTATTTAACCCTATCTGTTAAACAAAAGCATTTATCATACTTGAATTTTAAGCTGAACAAAAAGTAACAATAATCCAAGTATGAGAAATGCTTTTGTTTAACAGATAGGGTTAAAATAGCATGTGCCTTGGGATGCCAGTGTGGCGTAATGTATTTTAAGCTGAACAAAAAGTAACAATAATCCATTACGCCACACTGGCATCCCAAGGCACATGCTATTTAACCCTATCTGTTAAACAAAATAATTTCTCATACTTGTATTATTGTTAATACTTTTTGCTCAGCTTAAAATACATTACGCCACACTGGCATCCCAAGGCACATGCTATTTAACCCTATCTGTTAAACAAAAGCATTTCTCATACTTGGATTATTGTTAATACTTTTTGCTCAGCTTAAAATACATTATGCCACACTGGCATCCCAAGGCACATGCTATTTTAACGCTATCTGTTAAACAAAAGCATTTCTCATACTTGGATTATTGTTACTTTTTGTTCAGCTTAAAATACATTATGCCACACTGGCATCCCAAGGCACATGCTATTTAACCCTATCTGTTAAACAAAAGCATTTCTCATACTTGGATTAGTGTTAAAAGTTTCTGTTCATCTTAAAATATACCAGGCCACACGAGCATCCCAAGGCACATGCTATTTAAACCCTACCTGTTAAACAAAAGCATTTCTCATACTTGGATTATTGTTAATACTTTTTGCTCATCTTAAAATACATTAGGCCACACTGGCATCCCAAGGCACATGCTATTTTAACCCTATCTGTTAAACAAAAGCATTTCTCATACTTGGATTATTGTTACTTTTTGTTCAGCTTAAAATACATTACGCCACACTGGCATCCCAAGGCACATGCTATTTAACCCTATATGTTAAACAAAAGCATTTCTCATACTTGGATTAGTGTCAAAAGTTTCTGCTCAGCTTAAAATACATTCGGCCACACTGGCATCCCAAGGCACATGCTATTTTAACCCTATCTGTTAAACAAAAGCATTTCTCATACTTGGATTATTGTTACTTTTTGTTCAGCTTAAAATACATTAGGCCACACTGGCATCCCAAGGCACATGCTATTTTAACCCTAACTGTTAAACAAAAGCATTTCTCATACTTGGATTAGTGTTAAAAGTTTCTGTTCAGCTTAAAATATACCAGGCCCCACGGACATCCCAAGGCACATGCTATTTTAACCCTGTCTGTTAAACAAAAGCATTTCTCATACTTGGATTATTGTTACTTTTTGTTCAGCTTAAAATACATTAGGCCACGCTGGCATCCCAAGGCACATGCTATTTTAACCCTATCTGTTAAACAAAAGCATTTCTCATACTTGGATTAGTGCTAAAACTTTCTGTTCATCTTAAAATATACCAGGCCACACGGGCATCCCATGGCACATGCTATTTAAACCCTATCTGTTAAACAAAATAATTTCTCATACTTGGATTATTGTTAATACTTTTTGCTCAGCTTAAAATACATTACGCCACACTGGCATCCCAAGGCACATGCTATTTAACCCTATCTGTTAAACAAAAGCATTTCTCATACTTGGATTATTGTTAATACTTTTTGCTCAGCTTAAAATACATTACGCCACACTGGCATCCCAAGGCACATGCTATTTTAACGCTATCTGTTAAACAAAAGCATTTCTCATACTTGGATTATTGTTACTTTTTGTTCAGCCTAAAATACATTATGCCACACTGGCATCCCAAGGCACATGCTATTTAACCCTACCTGTTAAACAAAAGCATTTCTCATACTTGGATTATTGTTAATACTTTTTGCTCAGCTTAAAATACATTACGCCACACTGGCATCCCAAGGCACATGCTATTATAACGCTATCTGTTAAACAAAAGCATTTCTCATACTTGGATTATTGTTACTTTTTGTTCAGCCTAAAATACATTATGCCACACTGGCATCCCAAGGCACATGCTATTTAACCCTATCTGTTAAACAAAAGCATTTATCATACTTGTATTTTAAGCTGAACAAAAAGTAACAATAATCCAAGTATGAGAAATGCTTTTGTTTAACAGATAGGGTTAAAATAGCATGTGCCTTGGGATGCCAGTGTGGCGTAATGTATTTTAAGCTGAACAAAAAGTAACAATAATCCATTACGCCACACTGGCATCCCAAGGCACATGCTATTTAACCCTATCTGTTAAACAAAATAATTTCTCATACTTGGATTATTGTTAATACTTTTTGCTCAGCTTAAAATACATTACGCCACACTGGCATCCCAAGGCACATGCTATTTAACCCTATCTGTTAAACAAAAGCATTTCTCATACTTGGATTATTGTTAATACTTTTTGCTCAGCTTAAAATACATTATGCCACACTGGCATCCCAAGGCACATGCTATTTTAACGCTATCTGTTAAACAAAAGCATTTCTCATACTTGGATTATTGTTACTTTTTGTTCAGCTTAAAATACATTATGCCACACTGGCATCCCAAGGCACATGCTATTTAACCCTATCTGTTAAACAAAAGCATTTCTCATACTTGGATTAGTGTCAAAAGTTTCTGCTCAGCTTAAAATACATTACGCCACACTGGCATCCCAAGGCACATGCTATTTAACCCTATCTGTTAAGCAAAAGCATTTCTCATACTTGGATTATTGTTAATACTTTTTGCTCATCTTAAAATACATTACGCCACACTGGCATCCCAAGGCACATGCTATTTTAACGCTATCTGTTAAACAAAAGCATTTCTCATACTTGGATTATTGTTACTTTTTGTTCAGCTTAAAATACATTACGCCACACTGGCATCCCAAGGCACATGCTATTTAACCCTATATGTTAAACAAAAGCATTTCTCATACTTGGATTAGTGTCAAAAGTTTCTGCTCAGCTTAAAATACATTACGCCACACTGGCATACCAAGGCACATGCTATTTAACCCTATCTGTTAAAAAAAGCATTTCTCATACTTGGATTATTGTTAATACTTTTTGCTCAGCTTAAAATACATTAGGCCACACTGGCATCCCAAGGCACATGCTATTTTAACCCTATATGTTAAACAAAAGCATTTCTCATACTTCCGATAATTGTTACTTTTTGTTCAGATTAAAATACATTACGCCACACTGGCATCCCAAGGCACATGCTATTTAACCCTATCTGTTAAACAAAAGCATTTCTCATACTTGGATTATTGTTAATACTTTTTGCTCAGCTTAAAATACATTAGGCCACACTGGCATCCCAAGGCACATGCTATTTTAACCCTATCTGTTAAATAAAACCATTTCTCATACTTGGATTATTGTTACTGTTTGTTCAGCTTAAAATACATTAGGCCACACTGGCATCCCAAGGCACATGCTATTTTAACCCTATCTGTTAAACAAAAGCATTTCTCATACTTGGATTATTGTTACTTTTTGTTCAGCTTAAAATACATTAGGCCACGCTGGCATCCCAAGGCACATGCTATTTTAACCCTATCTGTTAAACAAAAGCATTTCTCATACTTGGATTAGTGTTAAAAGTTTCTGTTCATCTTAAAATATACCAGGCCACACGGGCATCCCATGGCACATGCTATTTAAACCCTATCTGTTAAACAAAATAATTTCTCATACTTGTATTATTGTTAATACTTTTTGCTCAGCTTAAAATACATTACGCCACACTGGCATCCCAAGGCACATGCTATTTAACCCTATCTGTTAAACAAAAGCATTTCTCATACTTGGATTATTGTTAATACTTTTTGCTCAGCTTAAAATACATTACACCACACTGGCATCCCAAGGCACATGCTATTTTAACGCTATCTGTTAAACAAAAGCATTTCTCATACTTGGATTATTGTTACTTTTTGTTCAGCCTAAAATACATTATGCCACACTGGCATCCCAAGGCACATGCTATTTAACCCTATCTGTTAAACAAAAGCATTTCTCATACTTGGATTATTGTTAATACTTTTTGCTCAGCTTAAAATACATTTCGCCACACTGGCATGCCAAGGCACATGCTATTTTAACGCTATCTGTTAAACAAAAGCATTTCTCATACTTGGATTATTGTTACTTTTTTGTTCAGCCTAAAATACATTATGCCACACTGGCATCCCAAGGCACATGCTATTTAACCCTATCTGTTAAACAAAAGCATTTATCATACTTGAATTTTAAGCTGAACAAAAAGTAACAATAATCCAAGTATGAGAAATGCTTTTGTTTAACAGATAGGGTTAAAATAGCATGTGCCTTGGGATGCCAGTGTGGCGTAATGTATTTTAAGCTGAACAAAAAGTAACAATAATCCATTACGCCACACTGGCATCCCAAGGCACATGCTATTTAACCCTATCTGTTAAACAAAATAATTTCTCATACTTGTATTATTGTTAATACTTTTTGCTCAGCTTAAAATACATTACGCCACACTGGCATCCCAAGGCACATGCTATTTAACCCTATCTGTTAAACAAAAGCATTTCTCATACTTGGATTATTGTTAATACTTTTTGCTCAGCTTAAAATACATTATGCCACACTGGCATCCCAAGGCACATGCTATTTTAACGCTATCTGTTAAACAAAAGCATTTCTCATACTTGGATTATTGTTACTTTTTGTTCAGCTTAAAATACATTATGCCACACTGGCATCCCAAGGCACATGCTATTTAACCCTATCTGTTAAACAAAAGCATTTCTCATACTTGGATTAGTGTCAAAAGTTTCTGCTCAGCTTAAAATACATTACGCCACACTGGCATCCCAAGGCACATGCTATTTAACCCTATCTGTTAAGCAAAAGCATTTCTCATACTTGGATTATTGTTAATACTTTTTGCTCATCTTAAAATACATTACGCCACACTGGCATCCCAAGGCACATGCTATTTTAACGCTATCTGTTAAACAAAAGCATTTCTCATACTTGGATTATTGTTACTTTTTGTTCAGCTTAAAATACATTACGCCACACTGGCATCCCAAGGCACATGCTATTTAACCCTATATGTTAAACAAAAGCATTTCTCATACTTGGATTAGTGTCAAAAGTTTCTGCTCAGCTTAAAATACATTACGCCACACTGGCATACCAAGGCACATGCTATTTAACCCTATCTGTTAAAAAAAGCATTTCTCATACTTGGATTATTGTTAATACTTTTTGCTCAGCTTAAAATACATTAGGCCACACTGGCATCCCAAGGCACATGCTATTTTAACCCTATATGTTAAACAAAAGCATTTCTCATACTTCCGATTATTGTTACTTTTTGTTCAGATTAAAATACATTACGCCACACTGGCATCCCAAGGCACATGCTATTTAACCCTATCTGTTAAACAAAAGCATTTCTCATACTTGGATTATTGTTAATACTTTTTGCTCAGCTTAAAATACATTAGGCCACACTGGCATCCCAAGGCACATGCTATTTTAACCCTATCTGTTAAATAAAACCATTTCTCATACTTGGATTATTGTTACTTTTTGTTCAGCTTAAAATACATTAGGCCACACTGGCATCCCAAGGCACATGCTATTTTAACCCTATCTGTTAAACAAAAGCATTTCTCATACTTGGATTATTGTTAATACTTTTTGCTCATCTTAAAATACATTACGCCACACTGGCATCCCAAGGCACATGCTATTTTAACGCTATCTGTTAAACAAAAGCATTTCTCATACTTGGATTAGTGTTAAAAGTTTCTGTTCAGCTTAAAATATACCAGGCGACACGGGCATCCCAAGGCACATGCTATTTAACCCTATCTGTTAAACAAAAGCATTTCTCATACTTGGATTATTGTTAATACTTTTTGCTCAGCTTATAATACATTACGCCACACTGGCATCCCAAGACACATGCTATTTTACCGCTATCTGTTAAACAAAAGCATTTCTCATACTTGGATTATTGTTACTTTTTGTTCAGCCTAAAATACATTATGCCACACTGGCATCCCAAGGCACATGCTATTTAACCCTATCTGTTAAACAAAAGCATTTATCATACTTGTATTTTAAGCTGAACAAAAAGTAACAATAATCCAAGTATGAGAAATGCTTTTGTTTAACAGATAGGGTTAAAATAGCATGTGCCTTGGGATGCCAGTGTGGCGTAATGTATTTTAAGCTGAACAAAAAGTAACAATAATCCATTACGCCACACTGGCATCCCAAGGCACATGCTATTTAACCCTATCTGTTAAACAAAATAATTTCTCATACTTGGATTATTGTTAATACTTTTTGCTCAGCTTAAAATACATTACGCCACACTGGCATCCCAAGGCACATGCTATTTAACCCTATCTGTTAAACAAAAGCATTTCTCATACTTGGATTATTGTTAATACTTTTTGCTCAGTTTAAAATACATTACGCCACACTGCCATCCCAAGGCACATGCTATTTTAACGCTATCTGTTAAACAAAAGCATTTCTCATACTTGGATTATTGTTACTTTTTGTTCAGCTTAAAATACATTATGCCACACTGGCATCCCAAGGCACATGTTATTTAACCCTATCTGTTAAACAAAAGCATTTCTCATACTTGGATTAGTGTCAAAAGTTTCTGCTCAGCTTAAAATACATTACGCCACACTGGCATCCCAAGGCACATGCTATTTAACCCTATCTGTTAAGCAAAAGCATTTCTGATACTTGGATTATTGTTAATACTTTTTGCTCATCTTAAAATACATTACGCCACACTGGCATCCCAAGGCACATGCTATTTTAACCCTATCTGTTAAACAAAAGCATTTCTCATACTTGGATTATTGTTACTTTTTGTTCAGCTTAAAATACATTACGCCACACTGGCATCCCAAGGCACATGCTATTTAACCCTATATGTTAAACAAAAGCATTTCTCATACTTGGATTAGTGTCAAAAGTTTCTGCTCAGCTTAAAATACATTACGCCACACTGGCATACCAAGGCACATGCTATTTAACCCTATCTGTTAAAAAAAGCATTTCTCATACTTGGATTATTGTTAATACTTTTTGCTCAGCTTAAAATACATTAGGCCACACTGGCATCCCAAGGCACATGCTATTTTAACCCTATATGTTAAACAAAAGCATTTCTCATACTTCCGATTATTGTTACTTTTTGTTCAGATTAAAATACATTACGCCAC
The DNA here is from genome assembly GCA_027917425.1 of Gastrophryne carolinensis. Taxonomy (NCBI): domain Eukaryota; kingdom Metazoa; phylum Chordata; class Amphibia; order Anura; family Microhylidae; genus Gastrophryne; species Gastrophryne carolinensis. The sequence goes on along the minus strand of CM051238.1, from coordinate 112,562,717 downwards.
ACTGGCATCCCAAGGCACATGCTATTTAACCCTATCTGTTAAACAAAAGCATTTCTCATACTTGGATTATTGTTAATACTTTTTGCTCAGCTTAAAATACATTAGGCCACACTGGCATCCCAAGGCACATGCTATTTTAACCCTATCTGTTAAATAAAACCATTTCTCATACTTGGATTATTGTTACTTTTTGTTCAGCTTAAAATACATTAGGCCACACTGGCATCCCAAGGCACATGCTATTTTAACCCTATCTGTTAAACAAAAGCATTTCTCATACTTGGATTATTGTTAATACTTTTTGCTCATCTTAAAATACATTACGCCACACTGGCATCCCAAGGCACATGCTATTTTAACGCTATCTGTTAAACAAAAGCATTTCTCATACTTGGATTAGTGTTAAAAGTTTCTGTTCAGCTTAAAATATACCAGGCGACACGGGCATCCCAAGGCACATGCTATTTAACCCTATCTGTTAAACAAAAGCATTTCTCATACTTGGATTATTGTTAATACTTTTTGCTCAGCTTATAATACATTACGCCACACTGGCATCCCAAGACACATGCTATTTTACCGCTATCTGTTAAACAAAAGCATTTCTCATACTTGGATTATTGTTACTTTTTGTTCAGCCTAAAATACATTATGCCACACTGGCATCCCAAGGCACATGCTATTTAACCCTATCTGTTAAACAAAAGCATTTATCATACTTGTATTTTAAGCTGAACAAAAAGTAACAATAATCCAAGTATGAGAAATGCTTTTGTTTAACAGATAGGGTTAAAATAGCATGTGCCTTGGGATGCCAGTGTGGCGTAATGTATTTTAAGCTGAACAAAAAGTAACAATAATCCATTACGCCACACTGGCATCCCAAGGCACATGCTATTTAACCCTATCTGTTAAACAAAATAATTTCTCATACTTGGATTATTGTTAATACTTTTTGCTCAGCTTAAAATACATTACGCCACACTGGCATCCCAAGGCACATGCTATTTAACCCTATCTGTTAAACAAAAGCATTTCTCATACTTGGATTATTGTTAATACTTTTTGCTCAGTTTAAAATACATTACGCCACACTGCCATCCCAAGGCACATGCTATTTTAACGCTATCTGTTAAACAAAAGCATTTCTCATACTTGGATTATTGTTACTTTTTGTTCAGCTTAAAATACATTATGCCACACTGGCATCCCAAGGCACATGTTATTTAACCCTATCTGTTAAACAAAAGCATTTCTCATACTTGGATTAGTGTCAAAAGTTTCTGCTCAGCTTAAAATACATTACGCCACACTGGCATCCCAAGGCACATGCTATTTAACCCTATCTGTTAAGCAAAAGCATTTCTCATACTTGGATTATTGTTAATACTTTTTGCTCATCTTAAAATACATTACGCCACACTGGCATCCCAAGGCACATGCTATTTTAACCCTATCTGTTAAACAAAAGCATTTCTCATACTTGGATTATTGTTACTTTTTGTTCAGCTTAAAATACATTACGCCACACTGGCATCCCAAGGCACATGCTATTTAACCCTATATGTTAAACAAAAGCATTTCTCATACTTGGATTAGTGTCAAAAGTTTCTGCTCAGCTTAAAATACATTACGCCACACTGGCATACCAAGGCACATGCTATTTAACCCTATCTGTTAAAAAAAGCATTTCTCATACTTGGATTATTGTTAATACTTTTTGCTCAGCTTAAAATACATTAGGCCACACTGGCATCCCAAGGCACATGCTATTTTAACCCTATATGTTAAACAAAAGCATTTCTCATACTTCCGATTATTGTTACTTTTTGTTCAGATTAAAATACATTACGCCACACTGGCATCCCAAGGCACATGCTATTTAACCCTATCTGTTAAACAAAAGCATTTCTCATACTTGGATTATTGTTAATACTTTTTGCTCAGCTTAAAATACATTAGGCCACACTGGCATCCCAAGGCACATGCTATTTTAACCCTATCTGTTAAATAAAACCATTTCTCATACTTGGATTATTGTTACTTTTTGTTCAGCTTAAAATACATTAGGCCACACTGGCATCCCAAGGCACATGCTATTTTAACCCTATCTGTTAAACAAAAGCATTTCTCATACTTGGATTATTGTTACTTTTTGTTCAGTTTAAAATACATTAGGCCACACTGGCATCCCAAGACACATGCTATTTTAACCCTAACTGTTAAACAAAAGCATTTCTCATACTTGGATTAGTGTTAAAAGTTTCTGTTCAGCTTAAAATATACCAGGCCACACGGACATCCCAAGACACATGCTATTTTAACTCTATCTGTTAAACAAAAGCATTTCTCATACTTGGATTATTGTTACTTTTTGTTCAGCTTAAAATACATTAGGCCACACTGGCATCCCAAGACACATGCTATTTTAACCCTATCTGTTAAACAAAAGCATTTCTCATACTTGGATTAGTGTTAAAAGTTTCTGTTCATCTTAAAATATACCAGACGACACGGGCATCCCAAGGCACATGCTATTTAACCCTATCTGTTAAACAAAAGCATTTCTCATACTTGGATTATTGTTAATACTTTTTGCTCAGCTTATAATACATTACGCCACACTGGCATCCCAAGGCACATGCTATTTTAACGCTATCTGTTAAACAAAAGCATTTCTCATACTTGGATTATTGTTACTTTTTGTTCAGCCTAAAATACATTATGCCACACTGGCATCCCAAGGCACATGCTATTTTAACCCTATATGTTAAACAAAAGCATTTCTCATACTTCCGATTATTGTTACTTTTTGTTCAGATTAAAATACATTACGCCACACTGGCATCCCAAGGCACATGCTATTTAACCCTATCTGTTAAACAAAAGCATTTCTCATACTTGGATTATTGTTAATACTTTTTGCTCAGCTTAAAATACATTAGGCCACACTGGCATCCCAAGGCACATGCTATTTTAACCCTATCTGTTAAATAAAACCATTTCTCATACTTGGATTATTGTTACTTTTTGTTCAGCTTAAAATACATTAGGCCACACTGGCATCCCAAGGCACATGCTATTTTAACCCTATCTGTTAAACAAAAGCATTTCTCATACTTGGATTATTGTTACTTTTTGTTCAGTTTAAAATACATTAGGCCACACTGGCATCCCAAGACACATGCTATTTTAACCCTAACTGTTAAACAAAAGCATTTCTCATACTTGGATTAGTGTTAAAAGTTTCTGTTCAGCTTAAAATATACCAGGCCACACGGACATCCCAAGACACATGCTATTTTAACTCTATCTGTTAAACAAAAGCATTTCTCATACTTGGATTATTGTTACTTTTTGTTCAGCTTAAAATACATTAGGCCACACTGGCATCCCAAGACACATGCTATTTTAACCCTATCTGTTAAACAAAAGCATTTCTCATACTTGGATTAGTGTTAAAAGTTTCTGTTCATCTTAAAATATACCAGACGACACGGGCATCCCAAGGCACATGCTATTTAACCCTATCTGTTAAACAAAAGCATTTCTCATACTTGGATTATTGTTAATACTTTTTGCTCAGCTTATAATACATTACGCCACACTGGCATCCCAAGGCACATGCTATTTTAACGCTATCTGTTAAACAAAAGCATTTCTCATACTTGGATTATTGTTACTTTTTGTTCAGCCTAAAATACATTATGCCACACTGGCATCCCAAGGCACATGCTATTTAACCCTATCTGTTAAACAAAAGCATTTCTCATACTTGGATTATTGTTAATACTTTTTGCTCAGCTTAAAATACATTAGGCCACACTGGCATCCCAAGGCACATGCTATTTTAACGCTATCTGTTAAACAAAAGCATTTCTCATACTTGGATTATTGTTACTTTTTGTTCAGCTTAAAATACATTATGCCACACTGGCATCCCAAGGCACATGTTATTTAACCCTATCTGTTAAACAAAAGCATTTCTCATACTTGGATTAGTGTCAAAAGTTTCTGCTCAGCTTAAAATACATTACGCCACACTGGCATCCCAAGGCACATGCTATTTAACCCTATCTGTTAAGCAAAAGCATTTCTCATACTTGGATTATTGTTAATACTTTTTGCTCATCTTAAAATACATTACGCCACACTGGCATCCCAAGGCACATGCTATTTTAACCCTATCTGTTAAACAAAAGCATTTCTCATACTTGGATTATTGTTACTTTTTGTTCAGCTTAAAATACATTACGCCACACTGGCATCCCAAGGCACATGCTATTTAACCCTATATGTTAAACAAAAGCATTTCTCATACTTGGATTAGTGTCAAAAGTTTCTGCTCAGCTTAAAATACATTACGCCACACTGGCATACCAAGGCACATGCTATTTAACCCTATCTGTTAAAAAAAGCATTTCTCATACTTGGATTATTGTTAATACTTTTTGCTCAGCTTAAAATACATTAGGCCACACTGGCATCCCAAGGCACATGCTATTTTAACCCTATATGTTAAACAAAAGCATTTCTCATACTTCCGATTATTGTTACTTTTTGTTCAGATTAAAATACATTACGCCACACTGGCATCCCAAGGCACATGCTATTTAACCCTATCTGTTAAACAAAAGCATTTCTCATACTTGGATTATTGTTAATACTTTTTGCTCAGCTTAAAATACATTAGGCCACACTGGCATCCCAAGGCACATGCTATTTTAACCCTATCTGTTAAATAAAACCATTTCTCATACTTGGATAATTGTTACTGTTTGTTCAGCTTAAAATACATTAGGCCACACTGGCATCCCAAGGCACATGCTATTTTAACCCTATCTGTTAAACAAAAGCATTTCTCATACTTGGATTATTGTTACTTTTTGTTCAGCTTAAAATACATTAGGCCACGCTGGCATCCCAAGGCACATGCTATTTTAACCCTATCTGTTAAACAAAAGCATTTCTCATACTTGGATTAGTGTTAAAAGTTTCTGTTCATCTTAAAATATACCAGGCCACACGGGCATCCCATGGCACATGCTATTTAACCCTATCTGTTAAACAAAAGCATTTCTCATACTTGGATTAGTGTCAAAAGTTTCTGCTCAGCTTAAAATACATTACGCCACACTGGCATCCCAAGGCACATGCTATTTAACCCTATCTGTTAAGCAAAAGCATTTCTCATACTTCGATTATTGTTAATACTTTTTGCTCATCTTAAAATACATTAGGCCACACTGGCATCCCAAGGCACATGCTATTTTATCCCTATCTGTTAAACCAAATAATTTCTCATACTTTGATTATTGTTAATACTTTTTGCTCAGCTTAAAATACATTACGCCACACTGGCATCCCAAGGCACATGCTATTTAACCCTATCTGTTTAACAAAAGCATTTCTCATACTTGGATTATTGTTAATACTTTTTGCTCAGCTTAAAATACATTAGGCCACACTGGCATCCCAAGGCACATGCTATTTTAACCCTATCTGTTAAACAAAACCATTTCTCATACTTGGATTATTGTTACTTTTTGTTCAGCTTAAAATACATTATGCCACACTGGCATCCCAAGGCACATGCTATTTAACCCTATCTGTTAAACAAAAGCATTTCTCATACTTGGATTAGTGTCAAAAGTTTCTGCTCAGCTTAAAATACATTACGCCACACTGGCATCCCAAGGCACATGCTATTTAACCCTTTCTGTTAAGCAAAAGCATTTCTCATACTTGGATTATTGTTAATACTTTTTTGCTCATCTTAAAATACATTAGGCCACACTGGCATCCCAAGGCACATGCTATTTTAACCCTATCTGTTAAACAAAAGCATTTCTCATACTTGGATTATTGTTACTTTTTGTTCAGCTTAAAATACAAGTATGAGAAATGCTTTTGTTTAACAGATAGGGTTAAAATAGCATGTGCCTTGGGATGCCAGTGTGGCGTAATGTATTTTAAGCTGAACAAAAAGTAACAATAATCCATTACGCCACACTGGCATCCCAAGGCACATGCTATTTAACCCTATCTGTTAAACAAAATAATTTCTCATACTTGGATTATTGTTAATACTTTTTGCTCAGCTTAAAATACATTACGCCACACTGGCATCCCAAGGCACATGCTATTTAACCCTATCTGTTAAACAAAAGCATTTCTCATACTTGGATTATTGTTACTTTTTGTTCAGCTTAAAATACATTATGCCACACTGGCATCCCAAGGCACATGCTATTTAACCCTATCTGTTAAGCAAAAGCATTTCTCATACTTGGATTTTTGTTAATACTTTTTGCTCATCTTAAAATACATTAGGCCACACTGGCATCCCAAGGCACATGCTATTTTAACCCTATCTGTTAAACAAAAGCATTTCTCATACTTGGATTATTTTTACTTTTTGTTCAGCTTAAAATACATTACGCCACACTGGCATCCCAAGGCACATGCTATTTAACCCTATATGTTAAACAAAAGCATTTCTCATACTTGGATTAGTGTCAAAAGTTTCTGCTCAGCTTAAAATACATTACGCCACACTGGCATACCAAGGCACATGCTATTTAACCCTATCTGTTTAACAAAAGCATTTCTCATACTTGGATTATTGTCAATACTTTTTGCTCAGCTTAAAATACATTACGCCACACTGGCATCCCAAGGCACATGCTATTTAACCCTATCTGTTAAACAAAAGCATTTCTCATACTTGGATTATTGTTACTTTTTGTTCAGCTTAAAATACATTAGGCCACACTGGCATCCCAAGGCACATGCTATTTTAACCCTATCTGTTAAACAAAAGCATTTCTCATACTTGGATTAGTGTTAAAAGTTTCTGTTCATCTTAAAATATACCAGGCCACACGAGCATCCCAAGGCACATGCTATTTAAACCCTACCTGTTAAACAAAAGCATTTCTCATACTTGGATTATTGTTAATACTTTTTGCTCATCTTAAAATACATTAGGCCACACTGGCATCCCAAGGCACATGCTATTTTAACCCTATCTGTTAAACAAAAGCATTTCTCATACTTGGATTATTGTTACTTTTTGTTCAGCTTAAAATACATTACGCCACACTGGCATCCCAAGGCACATGCTATTTAACCCTATATGTTAAACAAAAGCATTTCTCATACTTGGATTATTGTTACTTTTTGTTCAGCTTAAAATACATTATGCCACACTGGCATCCCAAGGCACATGCTATTTAACCCTATCTGTTTAACAAAAGCATTTCTCATACTTGGATTATTGTTAATACTTTTTGCTCAGCTTAAAATACATTACGCCACACTGGCATCCCAAGGCACATGCTATTTAACCCTATCTGTTAAACAAAAGCATTTCTCATACTTGGATTATTGTTACTTTTTGTTCAGCTTAAAATACATTATGCCACACTGGCATCCCAAGGCACATGCTATTTAACCCTATCTGTTAAACAAAAGCATTTCTCATACTTGGATTAGTGTCAAAAGTTTCTGCTCAGCTTAAAATACATTACGCCACACTGGCATCCCAAGGCACATGCTATTTAACCCTATCTGTTAAGCAAAAGCATTTCTCATACTTGGATTATTGTTAATACTTTTTGCTCATCTTAAAATACATTAGGCCACACTGGCATCCCAAGGCACATGCTATTTAACCCTATCTGTTAAACAAAAGCATTTCTCATACTTGGATTATTGTTACTTTTTGTTCAGCTTAAAATACATTACGCCACACTGGCATCCCAAGGCACATGCTATTTAACCCTATCTGTTAAACAAAAGCATTTCTCATACTTGGATTAGTGTCAAAAGTTTCTGCTCAGCTTAAAATACATTACGCCACACTGGCATCCCAAGGCACATGCTATTTAGCCCTATCTGTTAAGCAAAAGCATTTCTCATACTTCGATTATTGTTAATACTTTTTGCTCATCTTAAAATACATTAGGCCACACTGGCATCCCAAGGCACATGCTATTTTATCCCTATCTGTTAAACAAAATAATTTCTCATACTTGGATTATTGTTAATACTTTTTGCTCAGCTTAAAATACATTACGCCACACTGGCATCCCAAGGCACATGCTATTTAACCCTATCTGTTAAACAAAAGCATTTCTCATACTTGGATTATTGTTAATACTTTTTACTCAGCTTAAAATACATTAGGCCACACTGGCATCCCAGGGCACATGCTATTTTAACCCTATCTGTTAAACAAAACCATTTCTCATACTTGGATTATTGTTACTTTTTGTTCAGCTTAAAATACATTATGCCACACTGGCATCCCAAGGCACATGCTATTTAACCCTATCTGTTAAACAAAAGCATTTCTCATACTTGGATTAGTGTCAAAAGTTTCTGCTCAGCTTAAAATACATTACGCCACACTGGCATCCCAAGGCACATGCTATTTAACCCTTTCTGTTAAGCAAAAGCATTTCTCATACTTGGATTATTGTTAATACTTTTTTGCTCATCTTAAAATACATTAGGCCACACTGGCATCCCAAGGCACATGCTATTTTAACCCTATCTGTTAAACAAAAGCATTTCTCATACTTGGATTATTGTTACTTTTTGTTCAGCTTAAAATACAAGTATGAGAAATGCTTTTGTTTAACAGATAGAGTTAAAATAGCATGTGCCTTGGGATGCCAGTGTGGCGTAATGTATTTTAAGCTGAACAAAAAGTAACAATAATCCATTACGCCACACTGGCATCCCAAGGCACATGCTATTTAACCCTATCTGTTAAACAAAATAATTTCTCATACTTGGATTATTGTTAATACTTTTTGCTCAGCTTAAAATACATTACGCCACACTGGCATCCCAAGGCACATGCTATTTAACCCTATCTGTTAAACAAAAGCATTTCTCATACTTGGATTATTGTTAATACTTTTTGCTCAGCTTAAAATACATTAGGCCACACTGGCATCCCAAGGCACATGCTATTTTAACGCTATCTGTTAAACAAAAGCATTTCTCATACTTGGATTATTGTTACTTTTTGTTCAGCTTAAAATACATTATGCCACACTGGCATCCCAAGGCACATGCTATTTAACCCTATCTGTTAAACAAAAGCATTTCTCATACTTGGATTAGTGTCAAAAGTTTCTGCTCAGCTTAAAATACATTACGCCACACTGGCATCCCAAGGCACATGCTATTTAACCCTATCTGTTAAGCAAAAGCATTTCTCATACTTGGATTATTGTTAATACTTTTTGCTCATCTTAAAATACATTAGGCCACACTGGCATCCCAAGGCACATGCTATTTTAACCCTATCTGTTAAACAAAAGCATTTCTCATACTTGGATTATTGTTACTTTTTGTTCAGCTTAAAATACATTACGCCACACTGGCATCCCAAGGCACATGTTATTTAACCCTATATGTTAAACAAAAGCATTTCTCATACTTGGATTAGTGTCAAAAGTTTCTGCTCAGCTTAAAATACATTACGCCACACTGGCATACCAAGGCACATGCTATTTAACCCTATCTGTTTAACAAAAGCATTTCTCATACTTGGATTATTGTTAATACTTTTTGCTCAGCTTAAAATACATTACGCCACACTGGCATCCCAAGGCACATGCTATTTAACCCTATCTGTTAAACAAAAGCATTTCTCATACTTGGATTATTGTTACTTTTTGTTCAGCTTAAAATACATTATGGAACACTGGCATCCCAAGGCACATGCTATTTAACCCTATCTGTTAAACAAAAGCATTTCTCATACTTGGATTAGTGTCAAAAGTTTCTGCTCAGCTTAAAATACATTACGCCACACTGGCATCCCAAGGCACATGCTATTTAACCCTATCTGTTAAGCAAAAGCATTTCTCATACTTCGATTATTGTTAATACTTTTTGCTCATCTTAAAATACATTAGGCCACACTGGCATCCCAAGGCACATGCTATTTTATCCCTATCTGTTAAACCAAATAATTTCTCATACTTTGATTATTGTTAATACTTTTTGCTCAGCTTAAAATACATTACGCCACACTGGCATCCCAAGGCACATGCTATTTAACCCTATCTGTTTAACAAAAGCATTTCTCATACTTGGATTATTGTTAATACTTTTTGCTCAGCTTAAAATACATTAGGCCACACTGGCATCCCAAGGCACATGCTATTTTAACCCTATCTGTTAAACAAAACCATTTCTCATACTTGGATTATTGTTACTTTTTGTTCAGCTTAAAATACATTATGCCACACTGGCATCCCAAGGCACATGCTATTTAACCCTATCTGTTAAACAAAAGCATTTCTCATACTTGGATTAGTGTCAAAAGTTTCTGCTCAGCTTAAAATACATTACGCCACACTGGCATCCCAAGGCACATGCTATTTAACCCTTTCTGTTAAGCAAAAGCATTTCTCATACTTGGATTATTGTTAATACTTTTTTGCTCATCTTAAAATACATTAGGCCACACTGGCATCCCAAGGCACATGCTATTTTAACCCTATCTGTTAAACAAAAGCATTTCTCATACTTGGATTATTGTTACTTTTTGTTCAGCTTAAAATACAAGTATGAGAAATGCTTTTGTTTAACAGATAGGGTTAAAATAGCATGTGCCTTGGGATGCCAGTGTGGCGTAATGTATTTTAAGCTGAACAAAAAGTAACAATAATCCATTACGCCACACTGGCATCCCAAGGCACATGCTATTTAACCCTATCTGTTAAACAAAATAATTTCTCATACTTGGATTATTGTTAATACTTTTTGCTCAGCTTAAAATACATTACGCCACACTGGCATCCCAAGGCACATGCTATTTAACCCTATCTGTTAAACAAAAGCATTTCTCATACTTGGATTATTGTTACTTTTTGTTCAGCTTAAAATACATTATGCCACACTGGCATCCCAAGGCACATGCTATTTAACCCTATCTGTTAAGCAAAAGCATTTCTCATACTTGGATTTTTGTTAATACTTTTTGCTCATCTTAAAATACATTAGGCCACACTGGCATCCCAAGGCACATGCTATTTTAACCCTATCTGTTAAACAAAAGCATTTCTCATACTTGGATTATTTTTACTTTTTGTTCAGCTTAAAATACATTACGCCACACTGGCATCCCAAGGCACATGCTATTTAACCCTATATGTTAAACAAAAGCATTTCTCATACTTGGATTAGTGTCAAAAGTTTCTGCTCAGCTTAAAATACATTACGCCACACTGGCATACCAAGGCACATGCTATTTAACCCTATCTGTTTAACAAAAGCATTTCTCATACTTGGATTATTGTCAATACTTTTTGCTCAGCTTAAAATACATTACGCCACACTGGCATCCCAAGGCACATGCTATTTAACCCTATCTGTTAAACAAAAGCATTTCTCATACTTGGATTATTGTTACTTTTTGTTCAGCTTAAAATACATTAGGCCACACTGGCATCCCAAGGCACATGCTATTTTAACCCTATCTGTTAAACAAAAGCATTTCTCATACTTGGATTAGTGTTAAAAGTTTCTGTTCATCTTAAAATATACCAGGCCACACGAGCATCCCAAGGCACATGCTATTTAAACCCTACCTGTTAAACAAAAGCATTTCTCATACTTGGATTATTGTTAATACTTTTTGCTCATCTTAAAATACATTAGGCCACACTGGCATCCCAAGGCACATGCTATTTTAACCCTATCTGTTAAACAAAAGCATTTCTCATACTTGGATTATTGTTACTTTTTGTTCAGCTTAAAATACATTACGCCACACTGGCATCCCAAGGCACATGCTATTTAACCCTATATGTTAAACAAAAGCATTTCTCATACTTGGATTATTGTTACTTTTTGTTCAGCTTAAAATACATTATGCCACACTGGCATCCCAAGGCACATGCTATTTAACCCTATCTGTTTAACAAAAGCATTTCTCATACTTGGATTATTGTTAATACTTTTTGCTCAGCTTAAAATACATTACGCCACACTGGCATCCCAAGGCACATGCTATTTAACCCTATCTGTTAAACAAAAGCATTTCTCATACTTGGATTATTGTTACTTTTTGTTCAGCTTAAAATACATTATGCCACACTGGCATCCCAAGGCACATGCTATTTAACCCTATCTGTTAAACAAAAGCATTTCTCATACTTGGATTAGTGTCAAAAGTTTCTGCTCAGCTTAAAATACATTACGCCACACTGGCATCCCAAGGCACATGCTATTTAACCCTATCTGTTAAGCAAAAGCATTTCTCATACTTGGATTATTGTTAATACTTTTTGCTCATCTTAAAATACATTAGGCCACACTGGCATCCCAAGGCACATGCTATTTTAACCCTATCTGTTAAACAAAAGCATTTCTCATACTTGGATTATTGTTACTTTTTGTTCAGCTTAAAATACATTACGCCACACTGGCATCCCAAGGCACATGCTATTTAACCCTATATGTTAAACAAAAGCATTTCTCATACTTGGATTAGTGTCAAAAGTTTCTGCTCAGCTTAAAATACATTACGCCACTCTGGCATACCAAGGCACATGCTATTTAACCCTATCTGTTTAACAAAAGCATTTCTCATACTTGGATTATTGTTAATACTTTTTGCTCAGCTTAAAATACATTACGCCACACTGGCATCCCAAGGCACATGCTATTTAACCCTATCTGTTAAACAAAAGCATTTCTCATACTTGGATTATTGTTACTTTTTGTTCAGCTTAAAATACATTAGGCCACACTGGCATCCCAAGGCACATGCTATTTTAACCCTATCTGGTAAACAAAAGCATTTCTCATACTTGGATTAGTGTTAAAAGTTTCTGTTCATCTTAAAATATACCAGGCCACACGAGCATCCCAAGGCACATGCTATTTAAACCCTACCTGTTAAACAAAAGCATTTCTCATACTTGGATTATTGTTAATACTTTTTGCTCATCTTAAAATACATTAGGCCACACTGGCATCCCAAGGCACATGCTATTTTAACCCTATCTGTTAAACAAAAGCATTTCTCATACTTGGATTATTGTTACTTTTTGTTCAGCTTAAAATACATTACGCCACACTGGCATCCCAAGGCACATGCTATTTAACCCTATATGTTAAACAAAAGCATTTCTCATACTTGGATTAGTGTCAAAAGTTTCTGCTCAGCTTAAAATACATTCGGCCACACTGGCATCCCAAGGCACATGCTATTTTAACCCTATCTGTTAAACAAAAGCATTTCTCATACTTGGATTATTGTTACTTTTTGTTCAGCTTAAAATACATTAGGCCACACTGGCATCCCAAGGCACATGCTATTTTAACCCTAACTGTTAAACAAAAGCATTTCTCATACTTGGATTAGTGTTAAAAGTTTCTGTTCAGCTTAAAATATACCAGGCCCCACGGACATCCCAAGGCACATGCTATTTTAACCCTGTCTGTTAAACAAAAGCATTTCTCATACTTGGATTATTGTTACTTTTTGTTCAGCTTAAAATACATTAGGCCACGCTGGCATCCCAAGGCACATGCTATTTTAACCCTATCTGTTAAACAAAAGCATTTCTCATACTTGGATTAGTGCTAAAAGTTTCTGTTCATCTTAAAATATACCAGGCCACACGGGCATCCCATGGCACATGCTATTTAAACCCTATCTGTTAAACAAAATAATTTCTCATACTTGGATTATTGTTAATACTTTTTGCTCAGCTTAAAATACATTACGCCACACTGGCATCCCAAGGCACATGCTATTTAACCCTATCTGTTAAACAAAAGCATTTCTCATACTTGGATTATTGTTAATACTTTTTGCTCAGCTTAAAATACATTACGCCACACTGGCATCCCAAGGCACATGCTATTTTAACGCTATCTGTTAAACAAAAGCATTTCTCATACTTGGATTATTGTTACTTTTTGTTCAGCCTAAAATACATTATGCCACACTGGCATCCCAAGGCACATGCTATTTAACCCTACCTGTTAAACAAAAGCATTTCTCATACTTGGATTATTGTTAATACTTTTTGCTCAGCTTAAAATACATTACGCCACACTGGCATCCCAAGGCACATGCTATTATAACGCTATCTGTTAAACAAAAGCATTTCTCATACTTGGATTATTGTTACTTTTTGTTCAGCCTAAAATACATTATGCCACACTGGCATCCCAAGGCACATGCTATTTAACCCTATCTGTTAAACAAAAGCATTTATCATACTTGTATTTTAAGCTGAACAAAAAGTAACAATAATCCAAGTATGAGAAATGCTTTTGTTTAACAGATAGGGTTAAAATAGCATGTGCCTTGGGATGCCAGTGTGGCGTAATGTATTTTAAGCTGAACAAAAAGTAACAATAATCCATTACGCCACACTGGCATCCCAAGGCACATGCTATTTAACCCTATCTGTTAAACAAAATAATTTCTCATACTTGGATTATTGTTAATACTTTTTGCTCAGCTTAAAATACATTACGCCACACTGGCATCCCAAGGCACATGCTATTTAACCCTATCTGTTAAACAAAAGCATTTCTCATACTTGGATTATTGTTAATACTTTTTGCTCAGCTTAAAATACATTATGCCACACTGGCATCCCAAGGCACATGCTATTTTAACGCTATCTGTTAAACAAAAGCATTTCTCATACTTGGATTATTGTTACTTTTTGTTCAGCTTAAAATACATTATGCCACACTGGCATCCCAAGGCACATGCTATTTAACCCTATCTGTTAAACAAAAGCATTTCTCATACTTGGATTAGTGTCAAAAGTTTCTGCTCAGCTTAAAATACATTACGCCACACTGGCATCCCAAGGCACATGCTATTTAACCCTATCTGTTAAGCAAAAGCATTTCTCATACTTGGATTATTGTTAATACTTTTTGCTCATCTTAAAATACATTACGCCACACTGGCATCCCAAGGCACATGCTATTTTAACGCTATCTGTTAAACAAAAGCATTTCTCATACTTGGATTATTGTTACTTTTTGTTCAGCTTAAAATACATTACGCCACACTGGCATCCCAAGGCACATGCTATTTAACCCTATATGTTAAACAAAAGCATTTCTCATACTTGGATTAGTGTCAAAAGTTTCTGCTCAGCTTAAAATACATTACGCCACACTGGCATACCAAGGCACATGCTATTTAACCCTATCTGTTAAAAAAAGCATTTCTCATACTTGGATTATTGTTAATACTTTTTGCTCAGCTTAAAATACATTAGGCCACACTGGCATCCCAAGGCACATGCTATTTTAACCCTATATGTTAAACAAAAGCATTTCTCATACTTCCGATAATTGTTACTTTTTGTTCAGATTAAAATACATTACGCCACACTGGCATCCCAAGGCACATGCTATTTAACCCTATCTGTTAAACAAAAGCATTTCTCATACTTGGATTATTGTTAATACTTTTTGCTCAGCTTAAAATACATTAGGCCACACTGGCATCCCAAGGCACATGCTATTTTAACCCTATCTGTTAAATAAAACCATTTCTCATACTTGGATTATTGTTACTGTTTGTTCAGCTTAAAATACATTAGGCCACACTGGCATCCCAATGCACATGCTATTTTAACCCTATCTGTTAAACAAAAGCATTTCTCATACTTGGATTATTGTTACTTTTTGTTCAGCTTAAAATACATTAGGCCACGCTGGCATCCCAAGGCACATGCTATTTTAACCCTATCTGTTAAACAAAAGCATTTCTCATACTTGGATTAGTGTTAAAAGTTTCTGTTCATCTTAAAATATACCAGGCCACACGGGCATCCCATGGCACATGCTATTTAAACCCTATCTGTTAAACAAAATAATTTCTCATACTTGTATTATTGTTAATACTTTTTGCTCAGCTTAAAATACATTACGCCACACTGGCATCCCAAGGCACATGCTATTTAACCCTATCTGTTAAACAAAAGCATTTCTCATACTTGGATTATTGTTAATACTTTTTGCTCAGCTTAAAATACATTACGCCACACTGGCATCCCAAGGCACATGCTATTTTAACGCTATCTGTTAAACAAAAGCATTTCTCATACTTGGATTATTGTTACTTTTTGTTCAGCCTAAAATACATTATGCCACACTGGCATCCCAAGGCACATGCTATTTAACCCTATCTGTTAAACAAAAGCATTTCTCATACTTGGATTATTGTTAATACTTTTTGCTCAGCTTAAAATACATTTCGCCACACTGGCATGCCAAGGCACATGCTATTTTAACGCTATCTGTTAGACAAAAGCATTTCTCATACTTGGATTATTGTTACTTTTTTGTTCAGCCTAAAATACATTATGCCACACTGGCATCCCAAGGCACATGCTATTTAACCCTATCTGTTAAACAAAAGCATTTATCATACTTGAATTTTAAGCTGAACAAAAAGTAACAATAATCCAAGTATGAGAAATGCTTTTGTTTAACAGATAGGGTTAAAATAGCATGTGCCTTGGGATGCCAGTGTGGCGTAATGTATTTTAAGCTGAACAAAAAGTAACAATAATCCATTACGCCACACTGGCATCCCAAGGCACATGCTATTTAACCCTATCTGTTAAACAAAATAATTTCTCATACTTGTATTATTGTTAATACTTTTTGCTCAGCTTAAAATACATTACGCCACACTGGCATCCCAAGGCACATGCTATTTAACCCTATCTGTTAAACAAAAGCATTTCTCATACTTGGATTATTGTTAATACTTTTTGCTCAG
Organism: Gastrophryne carolinensis; assembly: GCA_027917425.1. NCBI lineage: Eukaryota > Metazoa > Chordata > Amphibia > Anura > Microhylidae > Gastrophryne > Gastrophryne carolinensis. The sequence goes on along the minus strand of CM051238.1, from coordinate 112,545,913 downwards.
CTTAAAATACATTATGCCACACTGGCATCCCAAGGCACATGCTATTTTAACGCTATCTGTTAAACAAAAGCATTTCTCATACTTGGATTATTGTTACTTTTTGTTCAGCTTAAAATACATTATGCCACACTGGCATCCCAAGGCACATGCTATTTAACCCTATCTGTTAAACAAAAGCATTTCTCATACTTGGATTAGTGTTAAAAGTTTCTGTTCATCTTAAAATATACCAGGCCACACGAGCATCCCAAGGCACATGCTATTTAAACCCTACCTGTTAAACAAAAGCATTTCTCATACTTGGATTATTGTTAATACTTTTTGCTCATCTTAAAATACATTAGGCCACACTGGCATCCCAAGGCACATGCTATTTTAACCCTATCTGTTAAACAAAAGCATTTCTCATACTTGGATTATTGTTACTTTTTGTTCAGCTTAAAATACATTACGCCACACTGGCATCCCAAGGCACATGCTATTTAACCCTATATGTTAAACAAAAGCATTTCTCATACTTGGATTAGTGTCAAAAGTTTCTGCTCAGCTTAAAATACATTCGGCCACACTGGCATCCCAAGGCACATGCTATTTTAACCCTATCTGTTAAACAAAAGCATTTCTCATACTTGGATTATTGTTACTTTTTGTTCAGCTTAAAATACATTAGGCCACACTGGCATCCCAAGGCACATGCTATTTTAACCCTAACTGTTAAACAAAAGCATTTCTCATACTTGGATTAGTGTTAAAAGTTTCTGTTCAGCTTAAAATATACCAGGCCCCACGGACATCCCAAGGCACATGCTATTTTAACCCTGTCTGTTAAACAAAAGCATTTCTCATACTTGGATTATTGTTACTTTTTGTTCAGCTTAAAATACATTAGGCCACGCTGGCATCCCAAGGCACATGCTATTTTAACCCTATCTGTTAAACAAAAGCATTTCTCATACTTGGATTAGTGCTAAAACTTTCTGTTCATCTTAAAATATACCAGGCCACACGGGCATCCCATGGCACATGCTATTTAAACCCTATCTGTTAAACAAAATAATTTCTCATACTTGGATTATTGTTAATACTTTTTGCTCAGCTTAAAATACATTACGCCACACTGGCATCCCAAGGCACATGCTATTTAACCCTATCTGTTAAACAAAAGCATTTCTCATACTTGGATTATTGTTAATACTTTTTGCTCAGCTTAAAATACATTACGCCACACTGGCATCCCAAGGCACATGCTATTTTAACGCTATCTGTTAAACAAAAGCATTTCTCATACTTGGATTATTGTTACTTTTTGTTCAGCCTAAAATACATTATGCCACACTGGCATCCCAAGGCACATGCTATTTAACCCTACCTGTTAAACAAAAGCATTTCTCATACTTGGATTATTGTTAATACTTTTTGCTCAGCTTAAAATACATTACGCCACACTGGCATCCCAAGGCACATGCTATTATAACGCTATCTGTTAAACAAAAGCATTTCTCATACTTGGATTATTGTTACTTTTTGTTCAGCCTAAAATACATTATGCCACACTGGCATCCCAAGGCACATGCTATTTAACCCTATCTGTTAAACAAAAGCATTTATCATACTTGTATTTTAAGCTGAACAAAAAGTAACAATAATCCAAGTATGAGAAATGCTTTTGTTTAACAGATAGGGTTAAAATAGCATGTGCCTTGGGATGCCAGTGTGGCGTAATGTATTTTAAGCTGAACAAAAAGTAACAATAATCCATTACGCCACACTGGCATCCCAAGGCACATGCTATTTAACCCTATCTGTTAAACAAAATAATTTCTCATACTTGGATTATTGTTAATACTTTTTGCTCAGCTTAAAATACATTACGCCACACTGGCATCCCAAGGCACATGCTATTTAACCCTATCTGTTAAACAAAAGCATTTCTCATACTTGGATTATTGTTAATACTTTTTGCTCAGCTTAAAATACATTAGGCCACACTGGCATCCCAAGGCACATGCTATTTTAACGCTATCTGTTAAACAAAAGCATTTCTCATACTTGGATTATTGTTACTTTTTGTTCAGCTTAAAATACATTATGCCACACTGGCATCCCAAGGCACATGCTATTTAACCCTATCTGTTAAACAAAAGCATTTCTCATACTTGGATTAGTGTCAAAAGTTTCTGCTCAGCTTAAAATACATTACGCCACACTGGCATCCCAAGGCACATGCTATTTAACCCTATCTGTTAAGCAAAAGCATTTCTCATACTTGGATTATTGTTAATACTTTTTGCTCATCTTAAAATACATTAGGCCACACTGGCATCCCAAGGCACATGCTATTTTAACCCTATCTGTTAAACAAAAGCATTTCTCATACTTGGATTATTGTTACTTTTTGTTCAGCTTAAAATACATTACGCCACACTGGCATCCCAAGGCACATGTTATTTAACCCTATATGTTAAACAAAAGCATTTCTCATACTTGGATTAGTGTCAAAAGTTTCTGCTCAGCTTAAAATACATTACGCCACACTGGCATACCAAGGCACATGCTATTTAACCCTATCTGTTTAACAAAAGCATTTCTCATACTTGGATTATTGTTAATACTTTTTGCTCAGCTTAAAATACATTACGCCACACTGGCATCCCAAGGCACATGCTATTTAACCCTATCTGTTAAACAAAAGCATTTCTCATACTTGGATTATTGTTACTTTTTGTTCAGCTTAAAATACATTATGGAACACTGGCATCCCAAGGCACATGCTATTTAACCCTATCTGTTAAACAAAAGCATTTCTCATACTTGGATTAGTGTCAAAAGTTTCTGCTCAGCTTAAAATACATTACGCCACACTGGCATCCCAAGGCACATGCTATTTAACCCTATCTGTTAAGCAAAAGCATTTCTCATACTTCGATTATTGTTAATACTTTTTGCTCATCTTAAAATACATTAGGCCACACTGGCATCCCAAGGCACATGCTATTTTATCCCTATCTGTTAAACCAAATAATTTCTCATACTTTGATTATTGTTAATACTTTTTGCTCAGCTTAAAATACATTACGCCACACTGGCATCCCAAGGCACATGCTATTTAACCCTATCTGTTTAACAAAAGCATTTCTCATACTTGGATTATTGTTAATACTTTTTGCTCAGCTTAAAATACATTAGGCCACACTGGCATCCCAAGGCACATGCTATTTTAACCCTATCTGTTAAACAAAACCATTTCTCATACTTGGATTATTGTTACTTTTTGTTCAGCTTAAAATACATTATGCCACACTGGCATCCCAAGGCACATGCTATTTAACCCTATCTGTTAAACAAAAGCATTTCTCATACTTGGATTAGTGTCAAAAGTTTCTGCTCAGCTTAAAATACATTACGCCACACTGGCATCCCAAGGCACATGCTATTTAACCCTTTCTGTTAAGCAAAAGCATTTCTCATACTTGGATTATTGTTAATACTTTTTTGCTCATCTTAAAATACATTAGGCCACACTGGCATCCCAAGGCACATGCTATTTTAACCCTATCTGTTAAACAAAAGCATTTCTCATACTTGGATTATTGTTACTTTTTGTTCAGCTTAAAATACAAGTATGAGAAATGCTTTTGTTTAACAGATAGGGTTAAAATAGCATGTGCCTTGGGATGCCAGTGTGGCGTAATGTATTTTAAGCTGAACAAAAAGTAACAATAATCCATTACGCCACACTGGCATCCCAAGGCACATGCTATTTAACCCTATCTGTTAAACAAAATAATTTCTCATACTTGGATTATTGTTAATACTTTTTGCTCAGCTTAAAATACATTACGCCACACTGGCATCCCAAGGCACATGCTATTTAACCCTATCTGTTAAACAAAAGCATTTCTCATACTTGGATTATTGTTACTTTTTGTTCAGCTTAAAATACATTATGCCACACTGGCATCCCAAGGCACATGCTATTTAACCCTATCTGTTAAGCAAAAGCATTTCTCATACTTGGATTTTTGTTAATACTTTTTGCTCATCTTAAAATACATTAGGCCACACTGGCATCCCAAGGCACATGCTATTTTAACCCTATCTGTTAAACAAAAGCATTTCTCATACTTGGATTATTTTTACTTTTTGTTCAGCTTAAAATACATTACGCCACACTGGCATCCCAAGGCACATGCTATTTAACCCTATATGTTAAACAAAAGCATTTCTCATACTTGGATTAGTGTCAAAAGTTTCTGCTCAGCTTAAAATACATTACGCCACACTGGCATACCAAGGCACATGCTATTTAACCCTATCTGTTTAACAAAAGCATTTCTCATACTTGGATTATTGTCAATACTTTTTGCTCAGCTTAAAATACATTACGCCACACTGGCATCCCAAGGCACATGCTATTTAACCCTATCTGTTAAACAAAAGCATTTCTCATACTTGGATTATTGTTACTTTTTGTTCAGCTTAAAATACATTAGGCCACACTGGCATCCCAAGGCACATGCTATTTTAACCCTATCTGTTAAACAAAAGCATTTCTCATACTTGGATTAGTGTTAAAAGTTTCTGTTCATCTTAAAATATACCAGGCCACACGAGCATCCCAAGGCACATGCTATTTAAACCCTACCTGTTAAACAAAAGCATTTCTCATACTTGGATTATTGTTAATACTTTTTGCTCATCTTAAAATACATTAGGCCACACTGGCATCCCAAGGCACATGCTATTTTAACCCTATCTGTTAAACAAAAGCATTTCTCATACTTGGATTATTGTTACTTTTTGTTCAGCTTAAAATACATTACGCCACACTGGCATCCCAAGGCACATGCTATTTAACCCTATATGTTAAACAAAAGCATTTCTCATACTTGGATTATTGTTACTTTTTGTTCAGCTTAAAATACATTATGCCACACTGGCATCCCAAGGCACATGCTATTTAACCCTATCTGTTTAACAAAAGCATTTCTCATACTTGGATTATTGTTAATACTTTTTGCTCAGCTTAAAATACATTACGCCACACTGGCATCCCAAGGCACATGCTATTTAACCCTATCTGTTAAACAAAAGCATTTCTCATACTTGGATTATTGTTACTTTTTGTTCAGCTTAAAATACATTATGCCACACTGGCATCCCAAGGCACATGCTATTTAACCCTATCTGTTAAACAAAAGCATTTCTCATACTTGGATTAGTGTCAAAAGTTTCTGCTCAGCTTAAAATACATTACGCCACACTGGCATCCCAAGGCACATGCTATTTAACCCTATCTGTTAAGCAAAAGCATTTCTCATACTTGGATTATTGTTAATACTTTTTGCTCATCTTAAAATACATTAGGCCACACTGGCATCCCAAGGCACATGCTATTTTAACCCTATCTGTTAAACAAAAGCATTTCTCATACTTGGATTATTGTTACTTTTTGTTCAGCTTAAAATACATTACGCCACACTGGCATCCCAAGGCACATGCTATTTAACCCTATATGTTAAACAAAAGCATTTCTCATACTTGGATTAGTGTCAAAAGTTTCTGCTCAGCTTAAAATACATTACGCCACTCTGGCATACCAAGGCACATGCTATTTAACCCTATCTGTTTAACAAAAGCATTTCTCATACTTGGATTATTGTTAATACTTTTTGCTCAGCTTAAAATACATTACGCCACACTGGCATCCCAAGGCACATGCTATTTAACCCTATCTGTTAAACAAAAGCATTTCTCATACTTGGATTATTGTTACTTTTTGTTCAGCTTAAAATACATTAGGCCACACTGGCATCCCAAGGCACATGCTATTTTAACCCTATCTGGTAAACAAAAGCATTTCTCATACTTGGATTAGTGTTAAAAGTTTCTGTTCATCTTAAAATATACCAGGCCACACGAGCATCCCAAGGCACATGCTATTTAAACCCTACCTGTTAAACAAAAGCATTTCTCATACTTGGATTATTGTTAATACTTTTTGCTCATCTTAAAATACATTAGGCCACACTGGCATCCCAAGGCACATGCTATTTTAACCCTATCTGTTAAACAAAAGCATTTCTCATACTTGGATTATTGTTACTTTTTGTTCAGCTTAAAATACATTACGCCACACTGGCATCCCAAGGCACATGCTATTTAACCCTATATGTTAAACAAAAGCATTTCTCATACTTGGATTAGTGTCAAAAGTTTCTGCTCAGCTTAAAATACATTCGGCCACACTGGCATCCCAAGGCACATGCTATTTTAACCCTATCTGTTAAACAAAAGCATTTCTCATACTTGGATTATTGTTACTTTTTGTTCAGCTTAAAATACATTAGGCCACACTGGCATCCCAAGGCACATGCTATTTTAACCCTAACTGTTAAACAAAAGCATTTCTCATACTTGGATTAGTGTTAAAAGTTTCTGTTCAGCTTAAAATATACCAGGCCCCACGGACATCCCAAGGCACATGCTATTTTAACCCTGTCTGTTAAACAAAAGCATTTCTCATACTTGGATTATTGTTACTTTTTGTTCAGCTTAAAATACATTAGGCCACGCTGGCATCCCAAGGCACATGCTATTTTAACCCTATCTGTTAAACAAAAGCATTTCTCATACTTGGATTAGTGCTAAAAGTTTCTGTTCATCTTAAAATATACCAGGCCACACGGGCATCCCATGGCACATGCTATTTAAACCCTATCTGTTAAACAAAATAATTTCTCATACTTGGATTATTGTTAATACTTTTTGCTCAGCTTAAAATACATTACGCCACACTGGCATCCCAAGGCACATGCTATTTAACCCTATCTGTTAAACAAAAGCATTTCTCATACTTGGATTATTGTTAATACTTTTTGCTCAGCTTAAAATACATTACGCCACACTGGCATCCCAAGGCACATGCTATTTTAACGCTATCTGTTAAACAAAAGCATTTCTCATACTTGGATTATTGTTACTTTTTGTTCAGCCTAAAATACATTATGCCACACTGGCATCCCAAGGCACATGCTATTTAACCCTACCTGTTAAACAAAAGCATTTCTCATACTTGGATTATTGTTAATACTTTTTGCTCAGCTTAAAATACATTACGCCACACTGGCATCCCAAGGCACATGCTATTATAACGCTATCTGTTAAACAAAAGCATTTCTCATACTTGGATTATTGTTACTTTTTGTTCAGCCTAAAATACATTATGCCACACTGGCATCCCAAGGCACATGCTATTTAACCCTATCTGTTAAACAAAAGCATTTATCATACTTGTATTTTAAGCTGAACAAAAAGTAACAATAATCCAAGTATGAGAAATGCTTTTGTTTAACAGATAGGGTTAAAATAGCATGTGCCTTGGGATGCCAGTGTGGCGTAATGTATTTTAAGCTGAACAAAAAGTAACAATAATCCATTACGCCACACTGGCATCCCAAGGCACATGCTATTTAACCCTATCTGTTAAACAAAATAATTTCTCATACTTGGATTATTGTTAATACTTTTTGCTCAGCTTAAAATACATTACGCCACACTGGCATCCCAAGGCACATGCTATTTAACCCTATCTGTTAAACAAAAGCATTTCTCATACTTGGATTATTGTTAATACTTTTTGCTCAGCTTAAAATACATTATGCCACACTGGCATCCCAAGGCACATGCTATTTTAACGCTATCTGTTAAACAAAAGCATTTCTCATACTTGGATTATTGTTACTTTTTGTTCAGCTTAAAATACATTATGCCACACTGGCATCCCAAGGCACATGCTATTTAACCCTATCTGTTAAACAAAAGCATTTCTCATACTTGGATTAGTGTCAAAAGTTTCTGCTCAGCTTAAAATACATTACGCCACACTGGCATCCCAAGGCACATGCTATTTAACCCTATCTGTTAAGCAAAAGCATTTCTCATACTTGGATTATTGTTAATACTTTTTGCTCATCTTAAAATACATTACGCCACACTGGCATCCCAAGGCACATGCTATTTTAACGCTATCTGTTAAACAAAAGCATTTCTCATACTTGGATTATTGTTACTTTTTGTTCAGCTTAAAATACATTACGCCACACTGGCATCCCAAGGCACATGCTATTTAACCCTATATGTTAAACAAAAGCATTTCTCATACTTGGATTAGTGTCAAAAGTTTCTGCTCAGCTTAAAATACATTACGCCACACTGGCATACCAAGGCACATGCTATTTAACCCTATCTGTTAAAAAAAGCATTTCTCATACTTGGATTATTGTTAATACTTTTTGCTCAGCTTAAAATACATTAGGCCACACTGGCATCCCAAGGCACATGCTATTTTAACCCTATATGTTAAACAAAAGCATTTCTCATACTTCCGATAATTGTTACTTTTTGTTCAGATTAAAATACATTACGCCACACTGGCATCCCAAGGCACATGCTATTTAACCCTATCTGTTAAACAAAAGCATTTCTCATACTTGGATTATTGTTAATACTTTTTGCTCAGCTTAAAATACATTAGGCCACACTGGCATCCCAAGGCACATGCTATTTTAACCCTATCTGTTAAATAAAACCATTTCTCATACTTGGATTATTGTTACTGTTTGTTCAGCTTAAAATACATTAGGCCACACTGGCATCCCAATGCACATGCTATTTTAACCCTATCTGTTAAACAAAAGCATTTCTCATACTTGGATTATTGTTACTTTTTGTTCAGCTTAAAATACATTAGGCCACGCTGGCATCCCAAGGCACATGCTATTTTAACCCTATCTGTTAAACAAAAGCATTTCTCATACTTGGATTAGTGTTAAAAGTTTCTGTTCATCTTAAAATATACCAGGCCACACGGGCATCCCATGGCACATGCTATTTAAACCCTATCTGTTAAACAAAATAATTTCTCATACTTGTATTATTGTTAATACTTTTTGCTCAGCTTAAAATACATTACGCCACACTGGCATCCCAAGGCACATGCTATTTAACCCTATCTGTTAAACAAAAGCATTTCTCATACTTGGATTATTGTTAATACTTTTTGCTCAGCTTAAAATACATTACGCCACACTGGCATCCCAAGGCACATGCTATTTTAACGCTATCTGTTAAACAAAAGCATTTCTCATACTTGGATTATTGTTACTTTTTGTTCAGCCTAAAATACATTATGCCACACTGGCATCCCAAGGCACATGCTATTTAACCCTATCTGTTAAACAAAAGCATTTCTCATACTTGGATTATTGTTAATACTTTTTGCTCAGCTTAAAATACATTTCGCCACACTGGCATGCCAAGGCACATGCTATTTTAACGCTATCTGTTAGACAAAAGCATTTCTCATACTTGGATTATTGTTACTTTTTTGTTCAGCCTAAAATACATTATGCCACACTGGCATCCCAAGGCACATGCTATTTAACCCTATCTGTTAAACAAAAGCATTTATCATACTTGAATTTTAAGCTGAACAAAAAGTAACAATAATCCAAGTATGAGAAATGCTTTTGTTTAACAGATAGGGTTAAAATAGCATGTGCCTTGGGATGCCAGTGTGGCGTAATGTATTTTAAGCTGAACAAAAAGTAACAATAATCCATTACGCCACACTGGCATCCCAAGGCACATGCTATTTAACCCTATCTGTTAAACAAAATAATTTCTCATACTTGTATTATTGTTAATACTTTTTGCTCAGCTTAAAATACATTACGCCACACTGGCATCCCAAGGCACATGCTATTTAACCCTATCTGTTAAACAAAAGCATTTCTCATACTTGGATTATTGTTAATACTTTTTGCTCAGCTTAAAATACATTATGCCACACTGGCATCCCAAGGCACATGCTATTTTAACGCTATCTGTTAAACAAAAGCATTTCTCATACTTGGATTATTGTTACTTTTTGTTCAGCTTAAAATACATTATGCCACACTGGCATCCCAAGGCACATGCTATTTAACCCTATCTGTTAAACAAAAGCATTTCTCATACTTGGATTAGTGTTAAAAGTTTCTGTTCATCTTAAAATATACCAGGCCACACGAGCATCCCAAGGCACATGCTATTTAAACCCTACCTGTTAAACAAAAGCATTTCTCATACTTGGATTATTGTTAATACTTTTTGCTCATCTTAAAATACATTAGGCCACACTGGCATCCCAAGGCACATGCTATTTTAACCCTATCTGTTAAACAAAAGCATTTCTCATACTTGGATTATTGTTACTTTTTGTTCAGCTTAAAATACATTACGCCACACTGGCATCCCAAGGCACATGCTATTTAACCCTATATGTTAAACAAAAGCATTTCTCATACTTGGATTAGTGTCAAAAGTTTCTGCTCAGCTTAAAATACATTCGGCCACACTGGCATCCCAAGGCACATGCTATTTTAACCCTATCTGTTAAACAAAAGCATTTCTCATACTTGGATTATTGTTACTTTTTGTTCAGCTTAAAATACATTAGGCCACACTGGCATCCCAAGGCACATGCTATTTTAACCCTAACTGTTAAACAAAAGCATTTCTCATACTTGGATTAGTGTTAAAAGTTTCTGTTCAGCTTAAAATATACCAGGCCCCACGGACATCCCAAGGCACATGCTATTTTAACCCTGTCTGTTAAACAAAAGCATTTCTCATACTTGGATTATTGTTACTTTTTGTTCAGCTTAAAATACATTAGGCCACGCTGGCATCCCAAGGCACATGCTATTTTAACCCTATCTGTTAAACAAAAGCATTTCTCATACTTGGATTAGTGCTAAAACTTTCTGTTCATCTTAAAATATACCAGGCCACACGGGCATCCCATGGCACATGCTATTTAAACCCTATCTGTTAAACAAAATAATTTCTCATACTTGGATTATTGTTAATACTTTTTGCTCAGCTTAAAATACATTACGCCACACTGGCATCCCAAGGCACATGCTATTTAACCCTATCTGTTAAACAAAAGCATTTCTCATACTTGGATTATTGTTAATACTTTTTGCTCAGCTTAAAATACATTACGCCACACTGGCATCCCAAGGCACATGCTATTTTAACGCTATCTGTTAAACAAAAGCATTTCTCATACTTGGATTATTGTTACTTTTTGTTCAGCCTAAAATACATTATGCCACACTGGCATCCCAAGGCACATGCTATTTAACCCTACCTGTTAAACAAAAGCATTTCTCATACTTGGATTATTGTTAATACTTTTTGCTCAGCTTAAAATACATTACGCCACACTGGCATCCCAAGGCACATGCTATTATAACGCTATCTGTTAAACAAAAGCATTTCTCATACTTGGATTATTGTTACTTTTTGTTCAGCCTAAAATACATTATGCCACACTGGCATCCCAAGGCACATGCTATTTAACCCTATCTGTTAAACAAAAGCATTTATCATACTTGTATTTTAAGCTGAACAAAAAGTAACAATAATCCAAGTATGAGAAATGCTTTTGTTTAACAGATAGGGTTAAAATAGCATGTGCCTTGGGATGCCAGTGTGGCGTAATGTATTTTAAGCTGAACAAAAAGTAACAATAATCCATTACGCCACACTGGCATCCCAAGGCACATGCTATTTAACCCTATCTGTTAAACAAAATAATTTCTCATACTTGGATTATTGTTAATACTTTTTGCTCAGCTTAAAATACATTACGCCACACTGGCATCCCAAGGCACATGCTATTTAACCCTATCTGTTAAACAAAAGCATTTCTCATACTTGGATTATTGTTAATACTTTTTGCTCAGCTTAAAATACATTATGCCACACTGGCATCCCAAGGCACATGCTATTTTAACGCTATCTGTTAAACAAAAGCATTTCTCATACTTGGATTATTGTTACTTTTTGTTCAGCTTAAAATACATTATGCCACACTGGCATCCCAAGGCACATGCTATTTAACCCTATCTGTTAAACAAAAGCATTTCTCATACTTGGATTAGTGTCAAAAGTTTCTGCTCAGCTTAAAATACATTACGCCACACTGGCATCCCAAGGCACATGCTATTTAACCCTATCTGTTAAGCAAAAGCATTTCTCATACTTGGATTATTGTTAATACTTTTTGCTCATCTTAAAATACATTACGCCACACTGGCATCCCAAGGCACATGCTATTTTAACGCTATCTGTTAAACAAAAGCATTTCTCATACTTGGATTATTGTTACTTTTTGTTCAGCTTAAAATACATTACGCCACACTGGCATCCCAAGGCACATGCTATTTAACCCTATATGTTAAACAAAAGCATTTCTCATACTTGGATTAGTGTCAAAAGTTTCTGCTCAGCTTAAAATACATTACGCCACACTGGCATACCAAGGCACATGCTATTTAACCCTATCTGTTAAAAAAAGCATTTCTCATACTTGGATTATTGTTAATACTTTTTGCTCAGCTTAAAATACATTAGGCCACACTGGCATCCCAAGGCACATGCTATTTTAACCCTATATGTTAAACAAAAGCATTTCTCATACTTCCGATAATTGTTACTTTTTGTTCAGATTAAAATACATTACGCCACACTGGCATCCCAAGGCACATGCTATTTAACCCTATCTGTTAAACAAAAGCATTTCTCATACTTGGATTATTGTTAATACTTTTTGCTCAGCTTAAAATACATTAGGCCACACTGGCATCCCAAGGCACATGCTATTTTAACCCTATCTGTTAAATAAAACCATTTCTCATACTTGGATTATTGTTACTGTTTGTTCAGCTTAAAATACATTAGGCCACACTGGCATCCCAAGGCACATGCTATTTTAACCCTATCTGTTAAACAAAAGCATTTCTCATACTTGGATTATTGTTACTTTTTGTTCAGCTTAAAATACATTAGGCCACGCTGGCATCCCAAGGCACATGCTATTTTAACCCTATCTGTTAAACAAAAGCATTTCTCATACTTGGATTAGTGTTAAAAGTTTCTGTTCATCTTAAAATATACCAGGCCACACGGGCATCCCATGGCACATGCTATTTAAACCCTATCTGTTAAACAAAATAATTTCTCATACTTGTATTATTGTTAATACTTTTTGCTCAGCTTAAAATACATTACGCCACACTGGCATCCCAAGGCACATGCTATTTAACCCTATCTGTTAAACAAAAGCATTTCTCATACTTGGATTATTGTTAATACTTTTTGCTCAGCTTAAAATACATTACACCACACTGGCATCCCAAGGCACATGCTATTTTAACGCTATCTGTTAAACAAAAGCATTTCTCATACTTGGATTATTGTTACTTTTTGTTCAGCCTAAAATACATTATGCCACACTGGCATCCCAAGGCACATGCTATTTAACCCTATCTGTTAAACAAAAGCATTTCTCATACTTGGATTATTGTTAATACTTTTTGCTCAGCTTAAAATACATTTCGCCACACTGGCATGCCAAGGCACATGCTATTTTAACGCTATCTGTTAAACAAAAGCATTTCTCATACTTGGATTATTGTTACTTTTTTGTTCAGCCTAAAATACATTATGCCACACTGGCATCCCAAGGCACATGCTATTTAACCCTATCTGTTAAACAAAAGCATTTATCATACTTGAATTTTAAGCTGAACAAAAAGTAACAATAATCCAAGTATGAGAAATGCTTTTGTTTAACAGATAGGGTTAAAATAGCATGTGCCTTGGGATGCCAGTGTGGCGTAATGTATTTTAAGCTGAACAAAAAGTAACAATAATCCATTACGCCACACTGGCATCCCAAGGCACATGCTATTTAACCCTATCTGTTAAACAAAATAATTTCTCATACTTGTATTATTGTTAATACTTTTTGCTCAGCTTAAAATACATTACGCCACACTGGCATCCCAAGGCACATGCTATTTAACCCTATCTGTTAAACAAAAGCATTTCTCATACTTGGATTATTGTTAATACTTTTTGCTCAGCTTAAAATACATTATGCCACACTGGCATCCCAAGGCACATGCTATTTTAACGCTATCTGTTAAACAAAAGCATTTCTCATACTTGGATTATTGTTACTTTTTGTTCAGCTTAAAATACATTATGCCACACTGGCATCCCAAGGCACATGCTATTTAACCCTATCTGTTAAACAAAAGCATTTCTCATACTTGGATTAGTGTCAAAAGTTTCTGCTCAGCTTAAAATACATTACGCCACACTGGCATCCCAAGGCACATGCTATTTAACCCTATCTGTTAAGCAAAAGCATTTCTCATACTTGGATTATTGTTAATACTTTTTGCTCATCTTAAAATACATTACGCCACACTGGCATCCCAAGGCACATGCTATTTTAACGCTATCTGTTAAACAAAAGCATTTCTCATACTTGGATTATTGTTACTTTTTGTTCAGCTTAAAATACATTACGCCACACTGGCATCCCAAGGCACATGCTATTTAACCCTATATGTTAAACAAAAGCATTTCTCATACTTGGATTAGTGTCAAAAGTTTCTGCTCAGCTTAAAATACATTACGCCACACTGGCATACCAAGGCACATGCTATTTAACCCTATCTGTTAAAAAAAGCATTTCTCATACTTGGATTATTGTTAATACTTTTTGCTCAGCTTAAAATACATTAGGCCACACTGGCATCCCAAGGCACATGCTATTTTAACCCTATATGTTAAACAAAAGCATTTCTCATACTTCCGATTATTGTTACTTTTTGTTCAGATTAAAATACATTACGCCACACTGGCATCCCAAGGCACATGCTATTTAACCCTATCTGTTAAACAAAAGCATTTCTCATACTTGGATTATTGTTAATACTTTTTGCTCAGCTTAAAATACATTAGGCCACACTGGCATCCCAAGGCACATGCTATTTTAACCCTATCTGTTAAATAAAACCATTTCTCATACTTGGATTATTGTTACTTTTTGTTCAGCTTAAAATACATTAGGCCACACTGGCATCCCAAGGCACATGCTATTTTAACCCTATCTGTTAAACAAAAGCATTTCTCATACTTGGATTATTGTTAATACTTTTTGCTCATCTTAAAATACATTACGCCACACTGGCATCCCAAGGCACATGCTATTTTAACGCTATCTGTTAAACAAAAGCATTTCTCATACTTGGATTAGTGTTAAAAGTTTCTGTTCAGCTTAAAATATACCAGGCGACACGGGCATCCCAAGGCACATGCTATTTAACCCTATCTGTTAAACAAAAGCATTTCTCATACTTGGATTATTGTTAATACTTTTTGCTCAGCTTATAATACATTACGCCACACTGGCATCCCAAGACACATGCTATTTTACCGCTATCTGTTAAACAAAAGCATTTCTCATACTTGGATTATTGTTACTTTTTGTTCAGCCTAAAATACATTATGCCACACTGGCATCCCAAGGCACATGCTATTTAACCCTATCTGTTAAACAAAAGCATTTATCATACTTGTATTTTAAGCTGAACAAAAAGTAACAATAATCCAAGTATGAGAAATGCTTTTGTTTAACAGATAGGGTTAAAATAGCATGTGCCTTGGGATGCCAGTGTGGCGTAATGTATTTTAAGCTGAACAAAAAGTAACAATAATCCATTACGCCACACTGGCATCCCAAGGCACATGCTATTTAACCCTATCTGTTAAACAAAATAATTTCTCATACTTGGATTATTGTTAATACTTTTTGCTCAGCTTAAAATACATTACGCCACACTGGCATCCCAAGGCACATGCTATTTAACCCTATCTGTTAAACAAAAGCATTTCTCATACTTGGATTATTGTTAATACTTTTTGCTCAGTTTAAAATACATTACGCCACACTGCCATCCCAAGGCACATGCTATTTTAACGCTATCTGTTAAACAAAAGCATTTCTCATACTTGGATTATTGTTACTTTTTGTTCAGCTTAAAATACATTATGCCACACTGGCATCCCAAGGCACATGTTATTTAACCCTATCTGTTAAACAAAAGCATTTCTCATACTTGGATTAGTGTCAAAAGTTTCTGCTCAGCTTAAAATACATTACGCCACACTGGCATCCCAAGGCACATGCTATTTAACCCTATCTGTTAAGCAAAAGCATTTCTGATACTTGGATTATTGTTAATACTTTTTGCTCATCTTAAAATACATTACGCCACACTGGCATCCCAAGGCACATGCTATTTTAACCCTATCTGTTAAACAAAAGCATTTCTCATACTTGGATTATTGTTACTTTTTGTTCAGCTTAAAATACATTACGCCACACTGGCATCCCAAGGCACATGCTATTTAACCCTATATGTTAAACAAAAGCATTTCTCATACTTGGATTAGTGTCAAAAGTTTCTGCTCAGCTTAAAATACATTACGCCACACTGGCATACCAAGGCACATGCTATTTAACCCTATCTGTTAAAAAAAGCATTTCTCATACTTGGATTATTGTTAATACTTTTTGCTCAGCTTAAAATACATTAGGCCACACTGGCATCCCAAGGCACATGCTATTTTAACCCTATATGTTAAACAAAAGCATTTCTCATACTTCCGATTATTGTTACTTTTTGTTCAGATTAAAATACATTACGCCACACTGGCATCCCAAGGCACATGCTATTTAACCCTATCTGTTAAACAAAAGCATTTCTCATACTTGGATTATTGTTAATACTTTTTGCTCAGCTTAAAATACATTAGGCCACACTGGCATCCCAAGGCACATGCTATTTTAACCCTATCTGTTAAATAAAACCATTTCTCATACTTGGATTATTGTTACTTTTTGTTCAGCTTAAAATACATTAGGCCACACTGGCATCCCAAGGCACATGCTATTTTAACCCTATCTGTTAAACAAAAGCATTTCTCATACTTGGATTATTGTTAATACTTTTTGCTCATCTTAAAATACATTACGCCACACTGGCATCCCAAGGCACATGCTATTTTAACGCTATCTGTTAAACAAAAGCATTTCTCATACTTGGATTAGTGTTAAAAGTTTCTGTTCAGCTTAAAATATACCAGGCGACACGGGCATCCCAAGGCACATGCTATTTAACCCTATCTGTTAAACAAAAGCATTTCTCATACTTGGATTATTGTTAATACTTTTTGCTCAGCTTATAATACATTACGCCACACTGGCATCCCAAGACACATGCTATTTTACCGCTATCTGTTAAACAAAAGCATTTCTCATACTTGGATTATTGTTACTTTTTGTTCAGCCTAAAATACATTATGCCACACTGGCATCCCAAGGCACATGCTATTTAACCCTATCTGTTAAACAAAAGCATTTATCATACTTGTATTTTAAGCTGAACAAAAAGTAACAATAATCCAAGTATGAGAAATGCTTTTGTTTAACAGATAGGGTTAAAATAGCATGTGCCTTGGGATGCCAGTGTGGCGTAATGTATTTTAAGCTGAACAAAAAGTAACAATAATCCATTACGCCACACTGGCATCCCAAGGCACATGCTATTTAACCCTATCTGTTAAACAAAATAATTTCTCATACTTGGATTATTGTTAATACTTTTTGCTCAGCTTAAAATACATTACGCCACACTGGCATCCCAAGGCACATGCTATTTAACCCTATCTGTTAAACAAAAGCATTTCTCATACTTGGATTATTGTTAATACTTTTTGCTCAGTTTAAAATACATTACGCCACACTGCCATCCCAAGGCACATGCTATTTTAACGCTATCTGTTAAACAAAAGCATTTCTCATACTTGGATTATTGTTACTTTTTGTTCAGCTTAAAATACATTATGCCACACTGGCATCCCAAGGCACATGTTATTTAACCCTATCTGTTAAACAAAAGCATTTCTCATACTTGGATTAGTGTCAAAAGTTTCTGCTCAGCTTAAAATACATTACGCCACACTGGCATCCCAAGGCACATGCTATTTAACCCTATCTGTTAAGCAAAAGCATTTCTCATACTTGGATTATTGTTAATACTTTTTGCTCATCTTAAAATACATTACGCCACACTGGCATCCCAAGGCACATGCTATTTTAACCCTATCTGTTAAACAAAAGCATTTCTCATACTTGGATTATTGTTACTTTTTGTTCAGCTTAAAATACATTACGCCACACTGGCATCCCAAGGCACATGCTATTTAACCCTATATGTTAAACAAAAGCATTTCTCATACTTGGATTAGTGTCAAAAGTTTCTGCTCAGCTTAAAATACATTACGCCACACTGGCATACCAAGGCACATGCTATTTAACCCTATCTGTTAAAAAAAGCATTTCTCATACTTGGATTATTGTTAATACTTTTTGCTCAGCTTAAAATACATTAGGCCACACTGGCATCCCAAGGCACATGCTATTTTAACCCTATATGTTAAACAAAAGCATTTCTCATACTTCCGATTATTGTTACTTTTTGTTCAGATTAAAATACATTACGCCACACTGGCATCCCAAGGCACATGCTATTTAACCCTATCTGTTAAACAAAAGCATTTCTCATACTTGGATTATTGTTAATACTTTTTGCTCAGCTTAAAATACATTAGGCCACACTGGCATCCCAAGGCACATGCTATTTTAACCCTATCTGTTAAATAAAACCATTTCTCATACTTGGATTATTGTTACTTTTTGTTCAGCTTAAAATACATTAGGCCACACTGGCATCCCAAGGCACATGCTATTTTAACCCTATCTGTTAAACAAAAGCATTTCTCATACTTGGATTATTGTTACTTTTTGTTCAGTTTAAAATACATTAGGCCACACTGGCATCCCAAGACACATGCTATTTTAACCCTAACTGTTAAACAAAAGCATTTCTCATACTTGGATTAGTGTTAAAAGTTTCTGTTCAGCTTAAAATATACCAGGCCACACGGACATCCCAAGACACATGCTATTTTAACTCTATCTGTTAAACAAAAGCATTTCTCATACTTGGATTATTGTTACTTTTTGTTCAGCTTAAAATACATTAGGCCACACTGGCATCCCAAGACACATGCTATTTTAACCCTATCTGTTAAACAAAAGCATTTCTCATACTTGGATTAGTGTTAAAAGTTTCTGTTCATCTTAAAATATACCAGACGACACGGGCATCCCAAGGCACATGCTATTTAACCCTATCTGTTAAACAAAAGCATTTCTCATACTTGGATTATTGTTAATACTTTTTGCTCAGCTTATAATACATTACGCCACACTGGCATCCCAAGGCACATGCTATTTTAACGCTATCTGTTAAACAAAAGCATTTCTCATACTTGGATTATTGTTACTTTTTGTTCAGCCTAAAATACATTATGCCACACTGGCATCCCAAGGCACATGCTATTTTAACCCTATATGTTAAACAAAAGCATTTCTCATACTTCCGATTATTGTTACTTTTTGTTCAGATTAAAATACATTACGCCACACTGGCATCCCAAGGCACATGCTATTTAACCCTATCTGTTAAACAAAAGCATTTCTCATACTTGGATTATTGTTAATACTTTTTGCTCAGCTTAAAATACATTAGGCCACACTGGCATCCCAAGGCACATGCTATTTTAACCCTATCTGTTAAATAAAACCATTTCTCATACTTGGATTATTGTTACTTTTTGTTCAGCTTAAAATACATTAGGCCACACTGGCATCCCAAGGCACATGCTATTTTAACCCTATCTGTTAAACAAAAGCATTTCTCATACTTGGATTATTGTTACTTTTTGTTCAGTTTAAAATACATTAGGCCACACTGGCATCCCAAGACACATGCTATTTTAACCCTAACTGTTAAACAAAAGCATTTCTCATACTTGGATTAGTGTTAAAAGTTTCTGTTCAGCTTAAAATATACCAGGCCACACGGACATCCCAAGACACATGCTATTTTAACTCTATCTGTTAAACAAAAGCATTTCTCATACTTGGATTATTGTTACTTTTTGTTCAGCTTAAAATACATTAGGCCACACTGGCATCCCAAGACACATGCTATTTTAACCCTATCTGTTAAACAAAAGCATTTCTCATACTTGGATTAGTGTTAAAAGTTTCTGTTCATCTTAAAATATACCAGACGACACGGGCATCCCAAGGCACATGCTATTTAACCCTATCTGTTAAACAAAAGCATTTCTCATACTTGGATTATTGTTAATACTTTTTGCTCAGCTTATAATACATTACGCCACACTGGCATCCCAAGGCACATGCTATTTTAACGCTATCTGTTAAACAAAAGCATTTCTCATACTTGGATTATTGTTACTTTTTGTTCAGCCTAAAATACATTATGCCACACTGGCATCCCAAGGCACATGCTATTTAACCCTATCTGTTAAACAAAAGCATTTCTCATACTTGGATTATTGTTAATACTTTTTGCTCAGCTTAAAATACATTAGGCCACACTGGCATCCCAAGGCACATGCTATTTTAACGCTATCTGTTAAACAAAAGCATTTCTCATACTTGGATTATTGTTACTTTTTGTTCAGCTTAAAATACATTATGCCACACTGGCATCCCAAGGCACATGTTATTTAACCCTATCTGTTAAACAAAAGCATTTCTCATACTTGGATTAGTGTCAAAAGTTTCTGCTCAGCTTAAAATACATTACGCCACACTGGCATCCCAAGGCACATGCTATTTAACCCTATCTGTTAAGCAAAAGCATTTCTCATACTTGGATTATTGTTAATACTTTTTGCTCATCTTAAAATACATTACGCCACACTGGCATCCCAAGGCACATGCTATTTTAACCCTATCTGTTAAACAAAAGCATTTCTCATACTTGGATTATTGTTACTTTTTGTTCAGCTTAAAATACATTACGCCACACTGGCATCCCAAGGCACATGCTATTTAACCCTATATGTTAAACAAAAGCATTTCTCATACTTGGATTAGTGTCAAAAGTTTCTGCTCAGCTTAAAATACATTACGCCACACTGGCATACCAAGGCACATGCTATTTAACCCTATCTGTTAAAAAAAGCATTTCTCATACTTGGATTATTGTTAATACTTTTTGCTCAGCTTAAAATACATTAGGCCACACTGGCATCCCAAGGCACATGCTATTTTAACCCTATATGTTAAACAAAAGCATTTCTCATACTTCCGATTATTGTTACTTTTTGTTCAGATTAAAATACATTACGCCACACTGGCATCCCAAGGCACATGCTATTTAACCCTATCTGTTAAACAAAAGCATTTCTCATACTTGGATTATTGTTAATACTTTTTGCTCAGCTTAAAATACATTAGGCCACACTGGCATCCCAAGGCACATGCTATTTTAACCCTATCTGTTAAATAAAACCATTTCTCATACTTGGATAATTGTTACTGTTTGTTCAGCTTAAAATACATTAGGCCACACTGGCATCCCAAGGCACATGCTATTTTAACCCTATCTGTTAAACAAAAGCATTTCTCATACTTGGATTATTGTTACTTTTTGTTCAGCTTAAAATACATTAGGCCACGCTGGCATCCCAAGGCACATGCTATTTTAACCCTATCTGTTAAACAAAAGCATTTCTCATACTTGGATTAGTGTTAAAAGTTTCTGTTCATCTTAAAATATACCAGGCCACACGGGCATCCCATGGCACATGCTATTTAACCCTATCTGTTAAACAAAAGCATTTCTCATACTTGGATTAGTGTCAAAAGTTTCTGCTCAGCTTAAAATACATTACGCCACACTGGCATCCCAAGGCACATGCTATTTAACCCTATCTGTTAAGCAAAAGCATTTCTCATACTTCGATTATTGTTAATACTTTTTGCTCATCTTAAAATACATTAGGCCACACTGGCATCCCAAGGCACATGCTATTTTATCCCTATCTGTTAAACCAAATAATTTCTCATACTTTGATTATTGTTAATACTTTTTGCTCAGCTTAAAATACATTACGCCACACTGGCATCCCAAGGCACATGCTATTTAACCCTATCTGTTTAACAAAAGCATTTCTCATACTTGG
Source organism: Gastrophryne carolinensis (assembly GCA_027917425.1). Classification (NCBI taxonomy): domain Eukaryota; kingdom Metazoa; phylum Chordata; class Amphibia; order Anura; family Microhylidae; genus Gastrophryne; species Gastrophryne carolinensis. The sequence continues at coordinate 112,523,869 of CM051238.1, read as the reverse complement.
ATTATTGTTAATACTTTTTGCTCAGCTTAAAATACATTAGGCCACACTGGCATCCCAAGGCACATGCTATTTTAACCCTATCTGTTAAACAAAACCATTTCTCATACTTGGATTATTGTTACTTTTTGTTCAGCTTAAAATACATTATGCCACACTGGCATCCCAAGGCACATGCTATTTAACCCTATCTGTTAAACAAAAGCATTTCTCATACTTGGATTAGTGTCAAAAGTTTCTGCTCAGCTTAAAATACATTACGCCACACTGGCATCCCAAGGCACATGCTATTTAACCCTTTCTGTTAAGCAAAAGCATTTCTCATACTTGGATTATTGTTAATACTTTTTTGCTCATCTTAAAATACATTAGGCCACACTGGCATCCCAAGGCACATGCTATTTTAACCCTATCTGTTAAACAAAAGCATTTCTCATACTTGGATTATTGTTACTTTTTGTTCAGCTTAAAATACAAGTATGAGAAATGCTTTTGTTTAACAGATAGGGTTAAAATAGCATGTGCCTTGGGATGCCAGTGTGGCGTAATGTATTTTAAGCTGAACAAAAAGTAACAATAATCCATTACGCCACACTGGCATCCCAAGGCACATGCTATTTAACCCTATCTGTTAAACAAAATAATTTCTCATACTTGGATTATTGTTAATACTTTTTGCTCAGCTTAAAATACATTACGCCACACTGGCATCCCAAGGCACATGCTATTTAACCCTATCTGTTAAACAAAAGCATTTCTCATACTTGGATTATTGTTACTTTTTGTTCAGCTTAAAATACATTATGCCACACTGGCATCCCAAGGCACATGCTATTTAACCCTATCTGTTAAGCAAAAGCATTTCTCATACTTGGATTTTTGTTAATACTTTTTGCTCATCTTAAAATACATTAGGCCACACTGGCATCCCAAGGCACATGCTATTTTAACCCTATCTGTTAAACAAAAGCATTTCTCATACTTGGATTATTTTTACTTTTTGTTCAGCTTAAAATACATTACGCCACACTGGCATCCCAAGGCACATGCTATTTAACCCTATATGTTAAACAAAAGCATTTCTCATACTTGGATTAGTGTCAAAAGTTTCTGCTCAGCTTAAAATACATTACGCCACACTGGCATACCAAGGCACATGCTATTTAACCCTATCTGTTTAACAAAAGCATTTCTCATACTTGGATTATTGTCAATACTTTTTGCTCAGCTTAAAATACATTACGCCACACTGGCATCCCAAGGCACATGCTATTTAACCCTATCTGTTAAACAAAAGCATTTCTCATACTTGGATTATTGTTACTTTTTGTTCAGCTTAAAATACATTAGGCCACACTGGCATCCCAAGGCACATGCTATTTTAACCCTATCTGTTAAACAAAAGCATTTCTCATACTTGGATTAGTGTTAAAAGTTTCTGTTCATCTTAAAATATACCAGGCCACACGAGCATCCCAAGGCACATGCTATTTAAACCCTACCTGTTAAACAAAAGCATTTCTCATACTTGGATTATTGTTAATACTTTTTGCTCATCTTAAAATACATTAGGCCACACTGGCATCCCAAGGCACATGCTATTTTAACCCTATCTGTTAAACAAAAGCATTTCTCATACTTGGATTATTGTTACTTTTTGTTCAGCTTAAAATACATTACGCCACACTGGCATCCCAAGGCACATGCTATTTAACCCTATATGTTAAACAAAAGCATTTCTCATACTTGGATTATTGTTACTTTTTGTTCAGCTTAAAATACATTATGCCACACTGGCATCCCAAGGCACATGCTATTTAACCCTATCTGTTTAACAAAAGCATTTCTCATACTTGGATTATTGTTAATACTTTTTGCTCAGCTTAAAATACATTACGCCACACTGGCATCCCAAGGCACATGCTATTTAACCCTATCTGTTAAACAAAAGCATTTCTCATACTTGGATTATTGTTACTTTTTGTTCAGCTTAAAATACATTATGCCACACTGGCATCCCAAGGCACATGCTATTTAACCCTATCTGTTAAACAAAAGCATTTCTCATACTTGGATTAGTGTCAAAAGTTTCTGCTCAGCTTAAAATACATTACGCCACACTGGCATCCCAAGGCACATGCTATTTAACCCTATCTGTTAAGCAAAAGCATTTCTCATACTTGGATTATTGTTAATACTTTTTGCTCATCTTAAAATACATTAGGCCACACTGGCATCCCAAGGCACATGCTATTTAACCCTATCTGTTAAACAAAAGCATTTCTCATACTTGGATTATTGTTACTTTTTGTTCAGCTTAAAATACATTACGCCACACTGGCATCCCAAGGCACATGCTATTTAACCCTATATGTTAAACAAAAGCATTTCTCATACTTGGATTAGTGTCAAAAGTTTCTGCTCAGCTTAAAATACATTACGCCACTCTGGCATACCAAGGCACATGCTATTTAACCCTATCTGTTTAACAAAAGCATTTCTCATACTTGGATTATTGTTAATACTTTTTGCTCAGCTTAAAATACATTACGCCACACTGGCATCCCAAGGCACATGCTATTTAACCCTATCTGTTAAACAAAAGCATTTCTCATACTTGGATTATTGTTACTTTTTGTTCAGCTTAAAATACATTAGGCCACACTGGCATCCCAAGGCACATGCTATTTTAACCCTATCTGGTAAACAAAAGCATTTCTCATACTTGGATTAGTGTTAAAAGTTTCTGTTCATCTTAAAATATACCAGGCCACACGAGCATCCCAAGGCACATGCTATTTAAACCCTACCTGTTAAACAAAAGCATTTCTCATACTTGGATTATTGTTAATACTTTTTGCTCATCTTAAAATACATTAGGCCACACTGGCATCCCAAGGCACATGCTATTTTAACCCTATCTGTTAAACAAAAGCATTTCTCATACTTGGATTATTGTTACTTTTTGTTCAGCTTAAAATACATTACGCCACACTGGCATCCCAAGGCACATGCTATTTAACCCTATATGTTAAACAAAAGCATTTCTCATACTTGGATTAGTGTCAAAAGTTTCTGCTCAGCTTAAAATACATTCGGCCACACTGGCATCCCAAGGCACATGCTATTTTAACCCTATCTGTTAAACAAAAGCATTTCTCATACTTGGATTATTGTTACTTTTTGTTCAGCTTAAAATACATTAGGCCACACTGGCATCCCAAGGCACATGCTATTTTAACCCTAACTGTTAAACAAAAGCATTTCTCATACTTGGATTAGTGTTAAAAGTTTCTGTTCAGCTTAAAATATACCAGGCCCCACGGACATCCCAAGGCACATGCTATTTTAACCCTGTCTGTTAAACAAAAGCATTTCTCATACTTGGATTATTGTTACTTTTTGTTCAGCTTAAAATACATTAGGCCACGCTGGCATCCCAAGGCACATGCTATTTTAACCCTATCTGTTAAACAAAAGCATTTCTCATACTTGGATTAGTGCTAAAAGTTTCTGTTCATCTTAAAATATACCAGGCCACACGGGCATCCCATGGCACATGCTATTTAAACCCTATCTGTTAAACAAAATAATTTCTCATACTAAGATTATTGTTAATACTTTTTGCTCAGCTTAAAATACATTACGCCACACTGGCATCCCAAGGCACATGCTATTTAACCCTATCTGTTAAACAAAAGCATTTCTCATACTTGGATTATTGTTAATACTTTTTGCTCAGCTTAAAATACATTACGCCACACTGGCATCCCAAGGCACATGCTATTTTAACGCTATCTGTTAAACAAAAGCATTTCTCATACTTGGATTATTGTTACTTTTTGTTCAGCCTAAAATACATTATGCCACACTGGCATCCCAAGGCACATGCTATTTAACCCTACCTGTTAAACAAAAGCATTTCTCATACTTGGATTATTGTTAATACTTTTTGCTCAGCTTAAAATACATTACGCCACACTGGCATCCCAAGGCACATGCTATTATAACGCTATCTGTTAAACAAAAGCATTTCTCATACTTGGATTATTGTTACTTTTTGTTCAGCCTAAAATACATTATGCCACACTGGCATCCCAAGGCACATGCTATTTAACCCTATCTGTTAAACAAAAGCATTTATCATACTTGTATTTTAAGCTGAACAAAAAGTAACAATAATCCAAGTATGAGAAATGCTTTTGTTTAACAGATAGGGTTAAAATAGCATGTGCCTTGGGATGCCAGTGTGGCGTAATGTATTTTAAGCTGAACAAAAAGTAACAATAATCCATTACGCCACACTGGCATCCCAAGGCACATGCTATTTAACCCTATCTGTTAAACAAAATAATTTCTCATACTTGGATTATTGTTAATACTTTTTGCTCAGCTTAAAATACATTACGCCACACTGGCATCCCAAGGCACATGCTATTTAACCCTATCTGTTAAACAAAAGCATTTCTCATACTTGGATTATTGTTAATACTTTTTGCTCAGCTTAAAATACATTATGCCACACTGGCATCCCAAGGCACATGCTATTTTAACGCTATCTGTTAAACAAAAGCATTTCTCATACTTGGATTATTGTTACTTTTTGTTCAGCTTAAAATACATTATGCCACACTGGCATCCCAAGGCACATGCTATTTAACCCTATCTGTTAAACAAAAGCATTTCTCATACTTGGATTAGTGTCAAAAGTTTCTGCTCAGCTTAAAATACATTACGCCACACTGGCATCCCAAGGCACATGCTATTTAACCCTATCTGTTAAGCAAAAGCATTTCTCATACTTGGATTATTGTTAATACTTTTTGCTCATCTTAAAATACATTACGCCACACTGGCATCCCAAGGCACATGCTATTTTAACGCTATCTGTTAAACAAAAGCATTTCTCATACTTGGATTATTGTTACTTTTTGTTCAGCTTAAAATACATTACGCCACACTGGCATCCCAAGGCACATGCTATTTAACCCTATATGTTAAACAAAAGCATTTCTCATACTTGGATTAGTGTCAAAAGTTTCTGCTCAGCTTAAAATACATTACGCCACACTGGCATACCAAGGCACATGCTATTTAACCCTATCTGTTAAAAAAAGCATTTCTCATACTTGGATTATTGTTAATACTTTTTGCTCAGCTTAAAATACATTAGGCCACACTGGCATCCCAAGGCACATGCTATTTTAACCCTATATGTTAAACAAAAGCATTTCTCATACTTCCGATAATTGTTACTTTTTGTTCAGATTAAAATACATTACGCCACACTGGCATCCCAAGGCACATGCTATTTAACCCTATCTGTTAAACAAAAGCATTTCTCATACTTGGATTATTGTTAATACTTTTTGCTCAGCTTAAAATACATTAGGCCACACTGGCATCCCAAGGCACATGCTATTTTAACCCTATCTGTTAAATAAAACCATTTCTCATACTTGGATTATTGTTACTGTTTGTTCAGCTTAAAATACATTAGGCCACACTGGCATCCCAATGCACATGCTATTTTAACCCTATCTGTTAAACAAAAGCATTTCTCATACTTGGATTATTGTTACTTTTTGTTCAGCTTAAAATACATTAGGCCACGCTGGCATCCCAAGGCACATGCTATTTTAACCCTATCTGTTAAACAAAAGCATTTCTCATACTTGGATTAGTGTTAAAAGTTTCTGTTCATCTTAAAATATACCAGGCCACACGGGCATCCCATGGCACATGCTATTTAAACCCTATCTGTTAAACAAAATAATTTCTCATACTTGTATTATTGTTAATACTTTTTGCTCAGCTTAAAATACATTACGCCACACTGGCATCCCAAGGCACATGCTATTTAACCCTATCTGTTAAACAAAAGCATTTCTCATACTTGGATTATTGTTAATACTTTTTGCTCAGCTTAAAATACATTACGCCACACTGGCATCCCAAGGCACATGCTATTTTAACGCTATCTGTTAAACAAAAGCATTTCTCATACTTGGATTATTGTTACTTTTTGTTCAGCCTAAAATACATTATGCCACACTGGCATCCCAAGGCACATGCTATTTAACCCTATCTGTTAAACAAAAGCATTTCTCATACTTGGATTATTGTTAATACTTTTTGCTCAGCTTAAAATACATTTCGCCACACTGGCATGCCAAGGCACATGCTATTTTAACGCTATCTGTTAAACAAAAGCATTTCTCATACTTGGATTATTGTTACTTTTTTGTTCAGCCTAAAATACATTATGCCACACTGGCATCCCAAGGCACATGCTATTTAACCCTATCTGTTAAACAAAAGCATTTATCATACTTGAATTTTAAGCTGAACAAAAAGTAACAATAATCCAAGTATGAGAAATGCTTTTGTTTAACAGATAGGGTTAAAATAGCATGTGCCTTGGGATGCCAGTGTGGCGTAATGTATTTTAAGCTGAACAAAAAGTAACAATAATCCATTACGCCACACTGGCATCCCAAGGCACATGCTATTTAACCCTATCTGTTAAACAAAATAATTTCTCATACTTGTATTATTGTTAATACTTTTTGCTCAGCTTAAAATACATTACGCCACACTGGCATCCCAAGGCACATGCTATTTAACCCTATCTGTTAAACAAAAGCATTTCTCATACTTGGATTATTGTTAATACTTTTTGCTCAGCTTAAAATACATTATGCCACACTGGCATCCCAAGGCACATGCTATTTTAACGCTATCTGTTAAACAAAAGCATTTCTCATACTTGGATTATTGTTACTTTTTGTTCAGCTTAAAATACATTATGCCACACTGGCATCCCAAGGCACATGCTATTTAACCCTATCTGTTAAACAAAAGCATTTCTCATACTTGGATTAGTGTTAAAAGTTTCTGTTCATCTTAAAATATACCAGGCCACACGAGCATCCCAAGGCACATGCTATTTAAACCCTACCTGTTAAACAAAAGCATTTCTCATACTTGGATTATTGTTAATACTTTTTGCTCATCTTAAAATACATTAGGCCACACTGGCATCCCAAGGCACATGCTATTTTAACCCTATCTGTTAAACAAAAGCATTTCTCATACTTGGATTATTGTTACTTTTTGTTCAGCTTAAAATACATTACGCCACACTGGCATCCCAAGGCACATGCTATTTAACCCTATATGTTAAACAAAAGCATTTCTCATACTTGGATTAGTGTCAAAAGTTTCTGCTCAGCTTAAAATACATTCGGCCACACTGGCATCCCAAGGCACATGCTATTTTAACCCTATCTGTTAAACAAAAGCATTTCTCATACTTGGATTATTGTTACTTTTTGTTCAGCTTAAAATACATTAGGCCACACTGGCATCCCAAGGCACATGCTATTTTAACCCTAACTGTTAAACAAAAGCATTTCTCATACTTGGATTAGTGTTAAAAGTTTCTGTTCAGCTTAAAATATACCAGGCCCCACGGACATCCCAAGGCACATGCTATTTTAACCCTGTCTGTTAAACAAAAGCATTTCTCATACTTGGATTATTGTTACTTTTTGTTCAGCTTAAAATACATTAGGCCACGCTGGCATCCCAAGGCACATGCTATTTTAACCCTATCTGTTAAACAAAAGCATTTCTCATACTTGGATTAGTGCTAAAACTTTCTGTTCATCTTAAAATATACCAGGCCACACGGGCATCCCATGGCACATGCTATTTAAACCCTATCTGTTAAACAAAATAATTTCTCATACTTGGATTATTGTTAATACTTTTTGCTCAGCTTAAAATACATTACGCCACACTGGCATCCCAAGGCACATGCTATTTAACCCTATCTGTTAAACAAAAGCATTTCTCATACTTGGATTATTGTTAATACTTTTTGCTCAGCTTAAAATACATTACGCCACACTGGCATCCCAAGGCACATGCTATTTTAACGCTATCTGTTAAACAAAAGCATTTCTCATACTTGGATTATTGTTACTTTTTGTTCAGCCTAAAATACATTATGCCACACTGGCATCCCAAGGCACATGCTATTTAACCCTACCTGTTAAACAAAAGCATTTCTCATACTTGGATTATTGTTAATACTTTTTGCTCAGCTTAAAATACATTACGCCACACTGGCATCCCAAGGCACATGCTATTATAACGCTATCTGTTAAACAAAAGCATTTCTCATACTTGGATTATTGTTACTTTTTGTTCAGCCTAAAATACATTATGCCACACTGGCATCCCAAGGCACATGCTATTTAACCCTATCTGTTAAACAAAAGCATTTATCATACTTGTATTTTAAGCTGAACAAAAAGTAACAATAATCCAAGTATGAGAAATGCTTTTGTTTAACAGATAGGGTTAAAATAGCATGTGCCTTGGGATGCCAGTGTGGCGTAATGTATTTTAAGCTGAACAAAAAGTAACAATAATCCATTACGCCACACTGGCATCCCAAGGCACATGCTATTTAACCCTATCTGTTAAACAAAATAATTTCTCATACTTGGATTATTGTTAATACTTTTTGCTCAGCTTAAAATACATTACGCCACACTGGCATCCCAAGGCACATGCTATTTAACCCTATCTGTTAAACAAAAGCATTTCTCATACTTGGATTATTGTTAATACTTTTTGCTCAGCTTAAAATACATTATGCCACACTGGCATCCCAAGGCACATGCTATTTTAACGCTATCTGTTAAACAAAAGCATTTCTCATACTTGGATTATTGTTACTTTTTGTTCAGCTTAAAATACATTATGCCACACTGGCATCCCAAGGCACATGCTATTTAACCCTATCTGTTAAACAAAAGCATTTCTCATACTTGGATTAGTGTCAAAAGTTTCTGCTCAGCTTAAAATACATTACGCCACACTGGCATCCCAAGGCACATGCTATTTAACCCTATCTGTTAAGCAAAAGCATTTCTCATACTTGGATTATTGTTAATACTTTTTGCTCATCTTAAAATACATTACGCCACACTGGCATCCCAAGGCACATGCTATTTTAACGCTATCTGTTAAACAAAAGCATTTCTCATACTTGGATTATTGTTACTTTTTGTTCAGCTTAAAATACATTACGCCACACTGGCATCCCAAGGCACATGCTATTTAACCCTATATGTTAAACAAAAGCATTTCTCATACTTGGATTAGTGTCAAAAGTTTCTGCTCAGCTTAAAATACATTACGCCACACTGGCATACCAAGGCACATGCTATTTAACCCTATCTGTTAAAAAAAGCATTTCTCATACTTGGATTATTGTTAATACTTTTTGCTCAGCTTAAAATACATTAGGCCACACTGGCATCCCAAGGCACATGCTATTTTAACCCTATATGTTAAACAAAAGCATTTCTCATACTTCCGATTATTGTTACTTTTTGTTCAGATTAAAATACATTACGCCACACTGGCATCCCAAGGCACATGCTATTTAACCCTATCTGTTAAACAAAAGCATTTCTCATACTTGGATTATTGTTAATACTTTTTGCTCAGCTTAAAATACATTAGGCCACACTGGCATCCCAAGGCACATGCTATTTTAACCCTATCTGTTAAATAAAACCATTTCTCATACTTGGATTATTGTTACTTTTTGTTCAGCTTAAAATACATTAGGCCACACTGGCATCCCAAGGCACATGCTATTTTAACCCTATCTGTTAAACAAAAGCATTTCTCATACTTGGATTATTGTTAATACTTTTTGCTCATCTTAAAATACATTACGCCACACTGGCATCCCAAGGCACATGCTATTTTAACGCTATCTGTTAAACAAAAGCATTTCTCATACTTGGATTAGTGTTAAAAGTTTCTGTTCAGCTTAAAATATACCAGGCGACACGGGCATCCCAAGGCACATGCTATTTAACCCTATCTGTTAAACAAAAGCATTTCTCATACTTGGATTATTGTTAATACTTTTTGCTCAGCTTATAATACATTACGCCACACTGGCATCCCAAGACACATGCTATTTTACCGCTATCTGTTAAACAAAAGCATTTCTCATACTTGGATTATTGTTACTTTTTGTTCAGCCTAAAATACATTATGCCACACTGGCATCCCAAGGCACATGCTATTTAACCCTATCTGTTAAACAAAAGCATTTATCATACTTGTATTTTAAGCTGAACAAAAAGTAACAATAATCCAAGTATGAGAAATGCTTTTGTTTAACAGATAGGGTTAAAATAGCATGTGCCTTGGGATGCCAGTGTGGCGTAATGTATTTTAAGCTGAACAAAAAGTAACAATAATCCATTACGCCACACTGGCATCCCAAGGCACATGCTATTTAACCCTATCTGTTAAACAAAATAATTTCTCATACTTGGATTATTGTTAATACTTTTTGCTCAGCTTAAAATACATTACGCCACACTGGCATCCCAAGGCACATGCTATTTAACCCTATCTGTTAAACAAAAGCATTTCTCATACTTGGATTATTGTTAATACTTTTTGCTCAGTTTAAAATACATTACGCCACACTGCCATCCCAAGGCACATGCTATTTTAACGCTATCTGTTAAACAAAAGCATTTCTCATACTTGGATTATTGTTACTTTTTGTTCAGCTTAAAATACATTATGCCACACTGGCATCCCAAGGCACATGTTATTTAACCCTATCTGTTAAACAAAAGCATTTCTCATACTTGGATTAGTGTCAAAAGTTTCTGCTCAGCTTAAAATACATTACGCCACACTGGCATCCCAAGGCACATGCTATTTAACCCTATCTGTTAAGCAAAAGCATTTCTGATACTTGGATTATTGTTAATACTTTTTGCTCATCTTAAAATACATTACGCCACACTGGCATCCCAAGGCACATGCTATTTTAACCCTATCTGTTAAACAAAAGCATTTCTCATACTTGGATTATTGTTACTTTTTGTTCAGCTTAAAATACATTACGCCACACTGGCATCCCAAGGCACATGCTATTTAACCCTATATGTTAAACAAAAGCATTTCTCATACTTGGATTAGTGTCAAAAGTTTCTGCTCAGCTTAAAATACATTACGCCACACTGGCATACCAAGGCACATGCTATTTAACCCTATCTGTTAAAAAAAGCATTTCTCATACTTGGATTATTGTTAATACTTTTTGCTCAGCTTAAAATACATTAGGCCACACTGGCATCCCAAGGCACATGCTATTTTAACCCTATATGTTAAACAAAAGCATTTCTCATACTTCCGATTATTGTTACTTTTTGTTCAGATTAAAATACATTACGCCACACTGGCATCCCAAGGCACATGCTATTTAACCCTATCTGTTAAACAAAAGCATTTCTCATACTTGGATTATTGTTAATACTTTTTGCTCAGCTTAAAATACATTAGGCCACACTGGCATCCCAAGGCACATGCTATTTTAACCCTATCTGTTAAATAAAACCATTTCTCATACTTGGATTATTGTTACTTTTTGTTCAGCTTAAAATACATTAGGCCACACTGGCATCCCAAGGCACATGCTATTTTAACCCTATCTGTTAAACAAAAGCATTTCTCATACTTGGATTATTGTTAATACTTTTTGCTCATCTTAAAATACATTACGCCACACTGGCATCCCAAGGCACATGCTATTTTAACGCTATCTGTTAAACAAAAGCATTTCTCATACTTGGATTAGTGTTAAAAGTTTCTGTTCAGCTTAAAATATACCAGGCGACACGGGCATCCCAAGGCACATGCTATTTAACCCTATCTGTTAAACAAAAGCATTTCTCATACTTGGATTATTGTTAATACTTTTTGCTCAGCTTATAATACATTACGCCACACTGGCATCCCAAGACACATGCTATTTTACCGCTATCTGTTAAACAAAAGCATTTCTCATACTTGGATTATTGTTACTTTTTGTTCAGCCTAAAATACATTATGCCACACTGGCATCCCAAGGCACATGCTATTTAACCCTATCTGTTAAACAAAAGCATTTATCATACTTGTATTTTAAGCTGAACAAAAAGTAACAATAATCCAAGTATGAGAAATGCTTTTGTTTAACAGATAGGGTTAAAATAGCATGTGCCTTGGGATGCCAGTGTGGCGTAATGTATTTTAAGCTGAACAAAAAGTAACAATAATCCATTACGCCACACTGGCATCCCAAGGCACATGCTATTTAACCCTATCTGTTAAACAAAATAATTTCTCATACTTGGATTATTGTTAATACTTTTTGCTCAGCTTAAAATACATTACGCCACACTGGCATCCCAAGGCACATGCTATTTAACCCTATCTGTTAAACAAAAGCATTTCTCATACTTGGATTATTGTTAATACTTTTTGCTCAGTTTAAAATACATTACGCCACACTGCCATCCCAAGGCACATGCTATTTTAACGCTATCTGTTAAACAAAAGCATTTCTCATACTTGGATTATTGTTACTTTTTGTTCAGCTTAAAATACATTATGCCACACTGGCATCCCAAGGCACATGTTATTTAACCCTATCTGTTAAACAAAAGCATTTCTCATACTTGGATTAGTGTCAAAAGTTTCTGCTCAGCTTAAAATACATTACGCCACACTGGCATCCCAAGGCACATGCTATTTAACCCTATCTGTTAAGCAAAAGCATTTCTCATACTTGGATTATTGTTAATACTTTTTGCTCATCTTAAAATACATTACGCCACACTGGCATCCCAAGGCACATGCTATTTTAACCCTATCTGTTAAACAAAAGCATTTCTCATACTTGGATTATTGTTACTTTTTGTTCAGCTTAAAATACATTACGCCACACTGGCATCCCAAGGCACATGCTATTTAACCCTATATGTTAAACAAAAGCATTTCTCATACTTGGATTAGTGTCAAAAGTTTCTGCTCAGCTTAAAATACATTACGCCACACTGGCATACCAAGGCACATGCTATTTAACCCTATCTGTTAAAAAAAGCATTTCTCATACTTGGATTATTGTTAATACTTTTTGCTCAGCTTAAAATACATTAGGCCACACTGGCATCCCAAGGCACATGCTATTTTAACCCTATATGTTAAACAAAAGCATTTCTCATACTTCCGATTATTGTTACTTTTTGTTCAGATTAAAATACATTACGCCACACTGGCATCCCAAGGCACATGCTATTTAACCCTATCTGTTAAACAAAAGCATTTCTCATACTTGGATTATTGTTAATACTTTTTGCTCAGCTTAAAATACATTAGGCCACACTGGCATCCCAAGGCACATGCTATTTTAACCCTATCTGTTAAATAAAACCATTTCTCATACTTGGATTATTGTTACTTTTTGTTCAGCTTAAAATACATTAGGCCACACTGGCATCCCAAGGCACATGCTATTTTAACCCTATCTGTTAAACAAAAGCATTTCTCATACTTGGATTATTGTTACTTTTTGTTCAGTTTAAAATACATTAGGCCACACTGGCATCCCAAGACACATGCTATTTTAACCCTAACTGTTAAACAAAAGCATTTCTCATACTTGGATTAGTGTTAAAAGTTTCTGTTCAGCTTAAAATATACCAGGCCACACGGACATCCCAAGACACATGCTATTTTAACTCTATCTGTTAAACAAAAGCATTTCTCATACTTGGATTATTGTTACTTTTTGTTCAGCTTAAAATACATTAGGCCACACTGGCATCCCAAGACACATGCTATTTTAACCCTATCTGTTAAACAAAAGCATTTCTCATACTTGGATTAGTGTTAAAAGTTTCTGTTCATCTTAAAATATACCAGACGACACGGGCATCCCAAGGCACATGCTATTTAACCCTATCTGTTAAACAAAAGCATTTCTCATACTTGGATTATTGTTAATACTTTTTGCTCAGCTTATAATACATTACGCCACACTGGCATCCCAAGGCACATGCTATTTTAACGCTATCTGTTAAACAAAAGCATTTCTCATACTTGGATTATTGTTACTTTTTGTTCAGCCTAAAATACATTATGCCACACTGGCATCCCAAGGCACATGCTATTTAACCCTATCTGTTAAACAAAAGCATTTCTCATACTTGGATTATTGTTAATACTTTTTGCTCAGCTTAAAATACATTAGGCCACACTGGCATCCCAAGGCACATGCTATTTTAACGCTATCTGTTAAACAAAAGCATTTCTCATACTTGGATTATTGTTACTTTTTGTTCAGCTTAAAATACATTATGCCACACTGGCATCCCAAGGCACATGTTATTTAACCCTATCTGTTAAACAAAAGCATTTCTCATACTTGGATTAGTGTCAAAAGTTTCTGCTCAGCTTAAAATACATTACGCCACACTGGCATCCCAAGGCACATGCTATTTAACCCTATCTGTTAAACAAAAGCATTTCTCATACTTGGATTATTGTTAATACTTTTTGCTCAGCTTATAATACATTACGCCACACTGGCATCCCAAGACACATGCTATTTTACCGCTATCTGTTAAACAAAAGCATTTCTCATACTTGGATTATTGTTACTTTTTGTTCAGCCTAAAATACATTATGCCACACTGGCATCCCAAGGCACATGCTATTTAACCCTATCTGTTAAACAAAAGCATTTATCATACTTGTATTTTAAGCTGAACAAAAAGTAACAATAATCCAAGTATGAGAAATGCTTTTGTTTAACAGATAGGGTTAAAATAGCATGTGCCTTGGGATGCCAGTGTGGCGTAATGTATTTTAAGCTGAACAAAAAGTAACAATAATCCATTACGCCACACTGGCATCCCAAGGCACATGCTATTTAACCCTATCTGTTAAACAAAATAATTTCTCATACTTGGATTATTGTTAATACTTTTTGCTCAGCTTAAAATACATTACGCCACACTGGCATCCCAAGGCACATGCTATTTAACCCTATCTGTTAAACAAAAGCATTTCTCATACTTGGATTATTGTTAATACTTTTTGCTCAGTTTAAAATACATTACGCCACACTGCCATCCCAAGGCACATGCTATTTTAACGCTATCTGTTAAACAAAAGCATTTCTCATACTTGGATTATTGTTACTTTTTGTTCAGCTTAAAATACATTATGCCACACTGGCATCCCAAGGCACATGTTATTTAACCCTATCTGTTAAACAAAAGCATTTCTCATACTTGGATTAGTGTCAAAAGTTTCTGCTCAGCTTAAAATACATTACGCCACACTGGCATCCCAAGGCACATGCTATTTAACCCTATCTGTTAAGCAAAAGCATTTCTCATACTTGGATTATTGTTAATACTTTTTGCTCATCTTAAAATACATTACGCCACACTGGCATCCCAAGGCACATGCTATTTTAACCCTATCTGTTAAACAAAAGCATTTCTCATACTTGGATTATTGTTACTTTTTGTTCAGCTTAAAATACATTACGCCACACTGGCATCCCAAGGCACATGCTATTTAACCCTATATGTTAAACAAAAGCATTTCTCATACTTGGATTAGTGTCAAAAGTTTCTGCTCAGCTTAAAATACATTACGCCACACTGGCATACCAAGGCACATGCTATTTAACCCTATCTGTTAAAAAAAGCATTTCTCATACTTGGATTATTGTTAATACTTTTTGCTCAGCTTAAAATACATTAGGCCACACTGGCATCCCAAGGCACATGCTATTTTAACCCTATATGTTAAACAAAAGCATTTCTCATACTTCCGATTATTGTTACTTTTTGTTCAGATTAAAATACATTACGCCACACTGGCATCCCAAGGCACATGCTATTTAACCCTATCTGTTAAACAAAAGCATTTCTCATACTTGGATTATTGTTAATACTTTTTGCTCAGCTTAAAATACATTAGGCCACACTGGCATCCCAAGGCACATGCTATTTTAACCCTATCTGTTAAATAAAACCATTTCTCATACTTGGATTATTGTTACTTTTTGTTCAGCTTAAAATACATTAGGCCACACTGGCATCCCAAGGCACATGCTATTTTAACCCTATCTGTTAAACAAAAGCATTTCTCATACTTGGATTATTGTTACTTTTTGTTCAGTTTAAAATACATTAGGCCACACTGGCATCCCAAGACACATGCTATTTTAACCCTAACTGTTAAACAAAAGCATTTCTCATACTTGGATTAGTGTTAAAAGTTTCTGTTCAGCTTAAAATATACCAGGCCACACGGACATCCCAAGACACATGCTATTTTAACTCTATCTGTTAAACAAAAGCATTTCTCATACTTGGATTATTGTTACTTTTTGTTCAGCTTAAAATACATTAGGCCACACTGGCATCCCAAGACACATGCTATTTTAACCCTATCTGTTAAACAAAAGCATTTCTCATACTTGGATTAGTGTTAAAAGTTTCTGTTCATCTTAAAATATACCAGACGACACGGGCATCCCAAGGCACATGCTATTTAACCCTATCTGTTAAACAAAAGCATTTCTCATACTTGGATTATTGTTAATACTTTTTGCTCAGCTTATAATACATTACGCCACACTGGCATCCCAAGACACATGCTATTTTACCGCTATCTGTTAAACAAAAGCATTTCTCATACTTGGATTATTGTTACTTTTTGTTCAGCCTAAAATACATTATGCCACACTGGCATCCCAAGGCACATGCTATTTAACCCTATCTGTTAAACAAAAGCATTTATCATACTTGTATTTTAAGCTGAACAAAAAGTAACAATAATCCAAGTATGAGAAATGCTTTTGTTTAACAGATAGGGTTAAAATAGCATGTGCCTTGGGATGCCAGTGTGGCGTAATGTATTTTAAGCTGAACAAAAAGTAACAATAATCCATTACGCCACACTGGCATCCCAAGGCACATGCTATTTAACCCTATCTGTTAAACAAAATAATTTCTCATACTTGGATTATTGTTAATACTTTTTGCTCAGCTTAAAATACATTACGCCACACTGGCATCCCAAGGCACATGCTATTTAACCCTATCTGTTAAACAAAAGCATTTCTCATACTTGGATTATTGTTAATACTTTTTGCTCAGTTTAAAATACATTACGCCACACTGCCATCCCAAGGCACATGCTATTTTAACGCTATCTGTTAAACAAAAGCATTTCTCATACTTGGATTATTGTTACTTTTTGTTCAGCTTAAAATACATTATGCCACACTGGCATCCCAAGGCACATGTTATTTAACCCTATCTGTTAAACAAAAGCATTTCTCATACTTGGATTAGTGTCAAAAGTTTCTGCTCAGCTTAAAATACATTACGCCACACTGGCATCCCAAGGCACATGCTATTTAACCCTATCTGTTAAGCAAAAGCATTTCTCATACTTGGATTATTGTTAATACTTTTTGCTCATCTTAAAATACATTACGCCACACTGGCATCCCAAGGCACATGCTATTTTAACCCTATCTGTTAAACAAAAGCATTTCTCATACTTGGATTATTGTTACTTTTTGTTCAGCTTAAAATACATTACGCCACACTGGCATCCCAAGGCACATGCTATTTAACCCTATATGTTAAACAAAAGCATTTCTCATACTTGGATTAGTGTCAAAAGTTTCTGCTCAGCTTAAAATACATTACGCCACACTGGCATACCAAGGCACATGCTATTTAACCCTATCTGTTAAAAAAAGCATTTCTCATACTTGGATTATTGTTAATACTTTTTGCTCAGCTTAAAATACATTAGGCCACACTGGCATCCCAAGGCACATGCTATTTTAACCCTATATGTTAAACAAAAGCATTTCTCATACTTCCGATTATTGTTACTTTTTGTTCAGATTAAAATACATTACGCCACACTGGCATCCCAAGGCACATGCTATTTAACCCTATCTGTTAAACAAAAGCATTTCTCATACTTGGATTATTGTTAATACTTTTTGCTCAGCTTAAAATACATTAGGCCACACTGGCATCCCAAGGCACATGCTATTTTAACCCTATCTGTTAAATAAAACCATTTCTCATACTTGGATTATTGTTACTTTTTGTTCAGCTTAAAATACATTAGGCCACACTGGCATCCCAAGGCACATGCTATTTTAACCCTATCTGTTAAACAAAAGCATTTCTCATACTTGGATTATTGTTACTTTTTGTTCAGTTTAAAATACATTAGGCCACACTGGCATCCCAAGACACATGCTATTTTAACCCTAACTGTTAAACAAAAGCATTTCTCATACTTGGATTAGTGTTAAAAGTTTCTGTTCAGCTTAAAATATACCAGGCCACACGGACATCCCAAGACACATGCTATTTTAACTCTATCTGTTAAACAAAAGCATTTCTCATACTTGGATTATTGTTACTTTTTGTTCAGCTTAAAATACATTAGGCCACACTGGCATCCCAAGACACATGCTATTTTAACCCTATCTGTTAAACAAAAGCATTTCTCATACTTGGATTAGTGTTAAAAGTTTCTGTTCATCTTAAAATATACCAGACGACACGGGCATCCCAAGGCACATGCTATTTAACCCTATCTGTTAAACAAAAGCATTTCTCATACTTGGATTATTGTTAATACTTTTTGCTCAGCTTATAATACATTACGCCACACTGGCATCCCAAGGCACATGCTATTTTAACGCTATCTGTTAAACAAAAGCATTTCTCATACTTGGATTATTGTTACTTTTTGTTCAGCCTAAAATACATTATGCCACACTGGCATCCCAAGGCACATGCTATTTAACCCTATCTGTTAAACAAAAGCATTTCTCATACTTGGATTATTGTTAATACTTTTTGCTCAGCTTAAAATACATTAGGCCACACTGGCATCCCAAGGCACATGCTATTTTAACGCTATCTGTTAAACAAAAGCATTTCTCATACTTGGATTATTGTTACTTTTTGTTCAGCTTAAAATACATTATGCCACACTGGCATCCCAAGGCACATGTTATTTAACCCTATCTGTTAAACAAAAGCATTTCTCATACTTGGATTAGTGTCAAAAGTTTCTGCTCAGCTTAAAATACATTACGCCACACTGGCATCCCAAGGCACATGCTATTTAACCCTATCTGTTAAGCAAAAGCATTTCTCATACTTGGATTATTGTTAATACTTTTTGCTCATCTTAAAATACATTACGCCACACTGGCATCCCAAGGCACATGCTATTTTAACCCTATCTGTTAAACAAAAGCATTTCTCATACTTGGATTATTGTTACTTTTTGTTCAGCTTAAAATACATTACGCCACACTGGCATCCCAAGGCACATGCTATTTAACCCTATATGTTAAACAAAAGCATTTCTCATACTTGGATTAGTGTCAAAAGTTTCTGCTCAGCTTAAAATACATTACGCCACACTGGCATACCAAGGCACATGCTATTTAACCCTATCTGTTAAAAAAAGCATTTCTCATACTTGGATTATTGTTAATACTTTTTGCTCAGCTTAAAATACATTAGGCCACACTGGCATCCCAAGGCACATGCTATTTTAACCCTATATGTTAAACAAAAGCATTTCTCATACTTCCGATTATTGTTACTTTTTGTTCAGATTAAAATACATTACGCCACACTGGCATCCCAAGGCACATGCTATTTAACCCTATCTGTTAAACAAAAGCATTTCTCATACTTGGATTATTGTTAATACTTTTTGCTCAGCTTAAAATACATTAGGCCACACTGGCATCCCAAGGCACATGCTATTTTAACCCTATCTGTTAAATAAAACCATTTCTCATACTTGGATTATTGTTACTGTTTGTTCAGCTTAAAATACATTAGGCCACACTGGCATCCCAAGGCACATGCTATTTTAACCCTATCTGTTAAACAAAAGCATTTCTCATACTTGGATTATTGTTACTTTTTGTTCAGCTTAAAATACATTAGGCCACGCTGGCATCCCAAGGCACATGCTATTTTAACCCTATCTGTTAAACAAAAGCATTTCTCATACTTGGATTAGTGTTAAAAGTTTCTGTTCATCTTAAAATATACCAGGCCACACGGGCATCCCATGGCACATGCTATTTAAACCCTATCTGTTAAACAAAATAATTTCTCATACTTGTATTATTGTTAATACTTTTTGCTCAGCTTAAAATACATTACGCCACACTGGCATCCCAAGGCACATGCTATTTAACCCTATCTGTTAAACAAAAGCATTTCTCATACTTGGATTATTGTTAATACTTTTTGCTCAGCTTAAAATACATTACGCCACACTGGCATCCCAAGGCACATGCTATTTTAACGCTATCTGTTAAACAAAAGCATTTCTCATACTTGGATTATTGTTACTTTTTGTTCAGCCTAAAATACATTATGCCACACTGGCATCCCAAGGCACATGCTATTTAACCCTATCTGTTAAACAAAAGCATTTCTCATACTTGGATTATTGTTAATACTTTTTGCTCAGCTTAAAATACATTTCGCCACACTGGCATGCCAAGGCACATGCTATTTTAACGCTATCTGTTAAACAAAAGCATTTCTCATACTTGGATTATTGTTACTTTTTGGTTCAGCCTAAAATACATTATGCCACACTGGCATCCCAAGGCACATGCTATTTAACCCTATCTGTTAAACAAAAGCATTTATCATACTTGAATTTTAAGCTGAACAAAAAGTAACAATAATCCAAGTATGAGAAATGCTTTTGTTTAACAGATAGGGTTAAAATAGCATGTGCCTTGGGATGCCAGTGTGGCGTAATGTATTTTAAGCTGAACAAAAAGTAACAATAATCCATTACGCCACACTGGCATCCCAAGGCACATGCTATTTAACCCTATCTGTTAAACAAAATTTCTCATACTTGTATTATTGTTAATACTTTTTGCTCAGCTTAAAATACATTACGCCACACTGGCATCCCAAGGCACATGCTATTTAACCCTATCTGTTAAACAAAAGCATTTCTCATACTTGGATTATTGTTAATACTTTTTGCTCAGCTTAAAATACATTATGCCACACTGGCATCCCAAGGCACATGCTATTTTAACGCTATCTGTTAAACAAAAGCATTTCTCATACTTGGATTATTGTTACTTTTTGTTCAGCTTAAAATACATTATGCCACACTGGCATCCCAAGGCACATGCTATTTAACCCTATCTGTTAAACAAAAGCATTTCTCATACTTGGATTAGTGTCAAAAGTTTCTGCTCAGCTTAAAATACATTACGCCACACTGGCATCCCAAGGCACATGCTATTTAACCCTATCTGTTAAGCAAAAGCATTTCTCATACTTGGATTATTGTTAATACTTTTTGCTCATCTTAAAATACATTACGCCACACTGGCATCCCAAGGCACATGCTATTTTAACGCTATCTGTTAAACAAAAGCATTTCTCATACTTGGATTATTGTTACTTTTTGTTCAGCTTAAAATACATTACGCCACACTGGCATCCCAAGGCACATGCTATTTAACCCTATATGTTAAACAAAAGCATTTCTCATACTTGGATTAGTGTCAAAAGTTTCTGCTCAGCTTAAAATACATTACGCCACACTGGCATACCAAGGCACATGCTATTTAACCCTATCTGTTAAAAAAAGCATTTCTCATACTTGGATTATTGTTAATACTTTTTGCTCAGCTTAAAATACATTAGGCCACACTGGCATCCCAAGGCACATGCTATTTTAACCCTATATGTTAAACAAAAGCATTTCTCATACTTCCGATTATTGTTACTTTTTGTTCAGATTAAAATACATTACGCCACACTGGCATCCCAAGGCACATGCTATTTAACCCTATCTGTTAAACAAAAGCATTTCTCATACTTGGATTATTGTTAATACTTTTTGCTCAGCTTAAAATACATTAGGCCACACTGGCATCCCAAGGCACATGCTATTTTAACCCTATCTGTTAAATAAAACCATTTCTCATACTTGGATTATTGTTACTTTTTGTTCAGCTTAAAATACATTAGGCCACACTGGCATCCCAAGGCACATGCTATTTTAACCCTATCTGTTAAACAAAAGCATTTCTCATACTTGGATTATTGTTAATACTTTTTGCTCATCTTAAAATACATTACGCCACACTGGCATCCCAAGGCACATGCTATTTTAACGCTATCTGTTAAACAAAAGCATTTCTCATACTTGGATTAGTGTTAAAAGTTTCTGTTCAGCTTAAAATATACCAGGCGACACGGGCATCCCAAGGCACATGCTATTTAACCCTATCTGTTAAACAAAAGCATTTCTCATACTTGGATTATTGTTAATACTTTTTGCTCAGCTTATAATACATTACGCCACACTGGCATCCCAAGACACATGCTATTTTACCGCTATCTGTTAAACAAAAGCATTTCTCATACTTGGATTATTGTTACTTTTTGTTCAGCCTAAAATACATTATGCCACACTGGCATCCCAAGGCACATGCTATGTAACCCTATCTGTTAAACAAAAGCATTTATCATACTTGTATTTTAAGCTGAACAAAAAGTAACAATAATCCAAGTATGAGAAATGCTTTTGTTTAACAGATAGGGTTAAAATAGCATGTGCCTTGGGATGCCAGTGTGGCGTAATGTATTTTAAGCTGAACAAAAAGTAACAATAATCCATTACGCCACACTGGCATCCCAAGGCACATGCTATTTAACCCTATCTGTTAAACAAAATAATTTCTCATACTTGGATTATTGTTAATACTTTTTGCTCAGCTTAAAATACATTACGCCACACTGGCATCCCAAGGCACATGCTATTTAACCCTATCTGTTAAACAAAAGCATTTCTCATACTTGGATTATTGTTAATACTTTTTGCTCAGTTTAAAATACATTACGCCACACTGCCATCCCAAGGCACATGCTATTTTAACGCTATCTGTTAAACAAAAGCATTTCTCATACTTGGATTATTGTTACTTTTTGTTCAGCTTAAAATACATTATGCCACACTGGCATCCCAAGGCACATGTTATTTAACCCTATCTGTTAAACAAAAGCATTTCTCATACTTGGATTAGTGTCAAAAGTTTCTGCTCAGCTTAAAATACATTACGCCACACTGGCATCCCAAGGCACATGCTATTTAACCCTATCTGTTAAGCAAAAGCATTTCTCATACTTGGATTATTGTTAATACTTTTTGCTCATCTTAAAATACATTACGCCACACTGGCATCCCAAGGCACATGCTATTTTAACCCTATCTGTTAAACAAAAGCATTTCTCATACTTGGATTATTGTTACTTTTTGTTCAGCTTAAAATACATTACGCCACACTGGCATCCCAAGGCACATGCTATTTAACCCTATATGTTAAACAAAAGCATTTCTCATACTTGGATTAGTGTCAAAAGTTTCTGCTCAGCTTAAAATACATTACGCCACACTGGCATACCAAGGCACATGCTATTTAACCCTATCTGTTAAAAAAAGCATTTCTCATACTTGGATTATTGTTAATACTTTTTGCTCAGCTTAAAATACATTAGGCCACACTGGCATCCCAAGGCACATGCTATTTTAACCCTATATGTTAAACAAAAGCATTTCTCATACTTCCGATTATTGTTACTTTTTGTTCAGATTAAAATACATTACGCCACACTGGCATCCCAAGGCACATGCTATTTAACCCTATCTGTTAAACAAAAGCATTTCTCATACTTGGATTATTGTTAATACTTTTTGCTCAGCTTAAAATACATTAGGCCACACTGGCATCCCAAGGCACATGCTATTTTAACCCTATCTGTTAAATAAAACCATTTCTCATACTTGGATTATTGTTACTTTTTGTTCAGCTTAAAATACATTAGGCCACACTGGCATCCCAAGGCACATGCTATTTTAACCCTATCTGTTAAACAAAAGCATTTCTCATACTTGGATTATTGTTAATACTTTTTGCTCATCTTAAAATACATTACGCCACACTGGCATCCCAAGGCACATGCTATTTTAACGCTATCTGTTAAACAAAAGCATTTCTCATACTTGGATTAGTGTTAAAAGTTTCTGTTCAGCTTAAAATATACCAGGCGACACGGGCATCCCAAGGCACATGCTATTTAACCCTATCTGTTAAACAAAAGCATTTCTCATACTTGGATTATTGTTAATACTTTTTGCTCAGCTTATAATACATTACGCCACACTGGCATCCCAAGACACATGCTATTTTACCGCTATCTGTTAAACAAAAGCATTTCTCATACTTGGATTATTGTTACTTTTTGTTCAGCCTAAAATACATTATGCCACACTGGCATCCCAAGGCACATGCTATTTAACCCTATCTGTTAAACAAAAGCATTTATCATACTTGTATTTTAAGCTGAACAAAAAGTAACAATAATCCAAGTATGAGAAATGCTTTTGTTTAACAGATAGGGTTAAAATAGCATGTGCCTTGGGATGCCAGTGTGGCGTAATGTATTTTAAGCTGAACAAAAAGTAACAATAATCCATTACGCCACACTGGCATCCCAAGGCACATGCTATTTAACCCTATCTGTTAAACAAAATAATTTCTCATACTTGGATTATTGTTAATACTTTTTGCTCAGCTTAAAATACATTACGCCACACTGGCATCCCAAGGCACATGCTATTTAACCCTATCTGTTAAACAAAAGCATTTCTCATACTTGGATTATTGTTAATACTTTTTGCTCAGTTTAAAATACATTACGCCACACTGCCATCCCAAGGCACATGCTATTTTAACGCTATCTGTTAAACAAAAGCATTTCTCATACTTGGATTATTGTTACTTTTTGTTCAGCTTAAAATACATTATGCCACACTGGCATCCCAAGGCACATGTTATTTAACCCTATCTGTTAAACAAAAGCATTTCTCATACTTGGATTAGTGTCAAAAGTTTCTGCTCAGCTTAAAATACATTACGCCACACTGGCATCCCAAGGCACATGCTATTTAACCCTATCTGTTAAGCAAAAGCATTTCTCATACTTGGATTATTGTTAATACTTTTTGCTCATCTTAAAATACATTACGCCACACTGGCATCCCAAGGCACATGCTATTTTAACCCTATCTGTTAAACAAAAGCATTTCTCATACTTGGATTATTGTTACTTTTTGTTCAGCTTAAAATACATTACGCCACACTGGCATCCCAAGGCACATGCTATTTAACCCTATATGTTAAACAAAAGCATTTCTCATACTTGGATTAGTGTCAAAAGTTTCTGCTCAGCTTAAAATACATTACGCCACACTGGCATACCAAGGCACATGCTATTTAACCCTATCTGTTAAAAAAAGCATTTCTCATACTTGGATTATTGTTAATACTTTTTGCTCAGCTTAAAATACATTAGGCCACACTGGCATCCCAAGGCACATGCTATTTTAACCCTATATGTTAAACAAAAGCATTTCTCATACTTCCGATTATTGTTACTTTTTGTTCAGATTAAAATACATTACGCCACACTGGCATCCCAAGGCACATGCTATTTAACCCTATCTGTTAAACAAAAGCATTTCTCATACTTGGATTATTGTTAATACTTTTTGCTCAGCTTAAAATACATTAGGCCACACTGGCATCCCAAGGCACATGCTATTTTAACCCTATCTGTTAAATAAAACCATTTCTCATACTTGGATTATTGTTACTTTTTGTTCAGCTTAAAATACATTAGGCCACACTGGCATCCCAAGGCACATGCTATTTTAACCCTATCTGTTAAACAAAAGCATTTCTCATACTTGGATTATTGTTAATACTTTTTGCTCATCTTAAAATACATTACGCCACACTGGCATCCCAAGGCACATGCTATTTTAACGCTATCTGTTAAACAAAAGCATTTCTCATACTTGGATTAGTGTTAAAAGTTTCTGTTCAGCTTAAAATATACCAGGCGACACGGGCATCCCAAGGCACATGCTATTTAACCCTATCTGTTAAACAAAAGCATTTCTCATACTTGGATTATTGTTAATACTTTTTGCTCAGCTTATAATACATTACGCCACACTGGCATCCCAAGACACATGCTATTTTACCGCTATCTGTTAAACAAAAGCATTTCTCATACTTGGATTATTGTTACTTTTTGTTCAGCCTAAAATACATTATGCCACACTGGCATCCCAAGGCACATGCTATTTAACCCTATCTGTTAAACAAAAGCATTTATCATACTTGTATTTTAAGCTGAACAAAAAGTAACAATAATCCAAGTATGAGAAATGCTTTTGTTTAACAGATAGGGTTAAAATAGCATGTGCCTTGGGATGCCAGTGTGGCGTAATGTATTTTAAGCTGAACAAAAAGTAACAATAATCCATTACGCCACACTGGCATCCCAAGGCACATGCTATTTAACCCTATCTGTTAAACAAAATAATTTCTCATACTTGGATTATTGTTAATACTTTTTGCTCAGCTTAAAATACATTACGCCACACTGGCATCCCAAGGCACATGCTATTTAACCCTATCTGTTAAACAAAAGCATTTCTCATACTTGGATTATTGTTAATACTTTTTGCTCAGTTTAAAATACATTACGCCACACTGCCATCCCAAGGCACATGCTATTTTAACGCTATCTGTTAAACAAAAGCATTTCTCATACTTGGATTATTGTTACTTTTTGTTCAGCTTAAAATACATTATGCCACACTGGCATCCCAAGGCACATGTTATTTAACCCTATCTGTTAAACAAAAGCATTTCTCATACTTGGATTAGTGTCAAAAGTTTCTGCTCAGCTTAAAATACATTACGCCACACTGGCATCCCAAGGCACATGCTATTTAACCCTATCTGTTAAGCAAAAGCATTTCTCATACTTGGATTATTGTTAATACTTTTTGCTCATCTTAAAATACATTACGCCACACTGGCATCCCAAGGCACATGCTATTTTAACCCTATCTGTTAAACAAAAGCATTTCTCATACTTGGATTATTGTTACTTTTTGTTCAGCTTAAAATACATTACGCCACACTGGCATCCCAAGGCACATGCTATTTAACCCTATATGTTAAACAAAAGCATTTCTCATACTTGGATTAGTGTCAAAAGTTTCTGCTCAGCTTAAAATACATTACGCCACACTGGCATACCAAGGCACATGCTATTTAACCCTATCTGTTAAAAAAAGCATTTCTCATACTTGGATTATTGTTAATACTTTTTGCTCAGCTTAAAATACATTAGGCCACACTGGCATCCCAAGGCACATGCTATTTTAACCCTATATGTTAAACAAAAGCATTTCTCATACTTCCGATTATTGTTACTTTTTGTTCAGATTAAAATACATTACGCCACACTGGCATCCCAAGGCACATGCTATTTAACCCTATCTGTTAAACAAAAGCATTTCTCATACTTGGATTATTGTTAATACTTTTTGCTCAGCTTAAAATACATTAGGCCACACTGGCATCCCAAGGCACATGCTATTTTAACCCTATCTGTTAAATAAAACCATTTCTCATACTTGGATTATTGTTACTTTTTGTTCAGCTTAAAATACATTAGGCCACACTGGCATCCCAAGGCACATGCTATTTTAACCCTATCTGTTAAACAAAAGCATTTCTCATACTTGGATTATTGTTAATACTTTTTGCTCATCTTAAAATACATTACGCCACACTGGCATCCCAAGGCACATGCTATTTTAACGCTATCTGTTAAACAAAAGCATTTCTCATACTTGGATTAGTGTTAAAAGTTTCTGTTCAGCTTAAAATATACCAGGCGACACGGGCATCCCAAGGCACATGCTATTTAACCCTATCTGTTAAACAAAAGCATTTCTCATACTTGGATTATTGTTAATACTTTTTGCTCAGCTTATAATACATTACGCCACACTGGCATCCCAAGACACATGCTATTTTACCGCTATCTGTTAAACAAAAGCATTTCTCATACTTGGATTATTGTTACTTTTTGTTCAGCCTAAAATACATTATGCCACACTGGCATCCCAAGGCACATGCTATTTAACCCTATCTGTTAAACAAAAGCATTTATCATACTTGTATTTTAAGCTGAACAAAAAGTAACAATAATCCAAGTATGAGAAATGCTTTTGTTTAACAGATAGGGTTAAAATAGCATGTGCCTTGGGATGCCAGTGTGGCGTAATGTATTTTAAGCTGAACAAAAAGTAACAATAATCCATTACGCCACACTGGCATCCCAAGGCACATGCTATTTAACCCTATCTGTTAAACAAAATAATTTCTCATACTTGGATTATTGTTAATACTTTTTGCTCAGCTTAAAATACATTACGCCACACTGGCATCCCAAGGCACATGCTATTTAACCCTATCTGTTAAACAAAAGCATTTCTCATACTTGGATTATTGTTAATACTTTTTGCTCAGTTTAAAATACATTACGCCACACTGCCATCCCAAGGCACATGCTATTTTAACGCTATCTGTTAAACAAAAGCATTTCTCATACTTGGATTATTGTTACTTTTTGTTCAGCTTAAAATACATTATGCCACACTGGCATCCCAAGGCACATGTTATTTAACCCTATCTGTTAAACAAAAGCATTTCTCATACTTGGATTAGTGTCAAAAGTTTCTGCTCAGCTTAAAATACATTACGCCACACTGGCATCCCAAGGCACATGCTATTTAACCCTATCTGTTAAGCAAAAGCATTTCTCATACTTGGATTATTGTTAATACTTTTTGCTCATCTTAAAATACATTACGCCACACTGGCATCCCAAGGCACATGCTATTTTAACCCTATCTGTTAAACAAAAGCATTTCTCATACTTGGATTATTGTTACTTTTTGTTCAGCTTAAAATACATTACGCCACACTGGCATCCCAAGGCACATGCTATTTAACCCTATATGTTAAACAAAAGCATTTCTCATACTTGGATTAGTGTCAAAAGTTTCTGCTCAGCTTAAAATACATTACGCCACACTGGCATACCAAGGCACATGCTATTTAACCCTATCTGTTAAAAAAAGCATTTCTCATACTTGGATTATTGTTAATACTTTTTGCTCAGCTTAAAATACATTAGGCCACACTGGCATCCCAAGGCACATGCTATTTTAACCCTATATGTTAAACAAAAGCATTTCTCATACTTCCGATTATTGTTACTTTTTGTTCAGATTAAAATACATTACGCCACACTGGCATCCCAAGGCACATGCTATTTAACCCTATCTGTTAAACAAAAGCATTTCTCATACTTGGATTATTGTTAATACTTTTTGCTCAGCTTAAAATACATTAGGCCACACTGGCATCCCAAGGCACATGCTATTTTAACCCTATCTGTTAAATAAAACCATTTCTCATACTTGGATTATTGTTACTTTTTGTTCAGCTTAAAATACATTAGGCCACACTGGCATCCCAAGGCACATGCTATTTTAACCCTATCTGTTAAACAAAAGCATTTCTCATACTTGGATTATTGTTACTTTTTGTTCAGTTTAAAATACATTAGGCCACACTGGCATCCCAAGACACATGCTATTTTAACCCTAACTGTTAAACAAAAGCATTTCTCATACTTGGATTAGTGTTAAAAGTTTCTGTTCAGCTTAAAATATACCAGGCCACACGGACATCCCAAGACACATGCTATTTTAACTCTATCTGTTAAACAAAAGCATTTCTCATACTTGGATTATTGTTACTTTTTGTTCAGCTTAAAATACATTAGGCCACACTGGCATCCCAAGACACATGCTATTTTAACCCTATCTGTTAAACAAAAGCATTTCTCATACTTGGATTAGTGTTAAAAGTTTCTGTTCATCTTAAAATATACCAGACGACACGGGCATCCCAAGGCACATGCTATTTAACCCTATCTGTTAAACAAAAGCATTTCTCATACTTGGATTATTGTTAATACTTTTTGCTCAGCTTATAATACATTACGCCACACTGGCATCCCAAGGCACATGCTATTTTAACGCTATCTGTTAAACAAAAGCATTTCTCATACTTGGATTATTGTTACTTTTTGTTCAGCCTAAAATACATTATGCCACACTGGCATCCCAAGGCACATGCTATTTAACCCTATCTGTTAAACAAAAGCATTTCTCATACTTGGATTATTGTTAATACTTTTTGCTCAGCTTAAAATACATTAGGCCACACTGGCATCCCAAGGCACATGCTATTTTAACGCTATCTGTTAAACAAAAGCATTTCTCATACTTGGATTATTGTTACTTTTTGTTCAGCTTAAAATACATTATGCCACACTGGCATCCCAAGGCACATGTTATTTAACCCTATCTGTTAAACAAAAGCATTTCTCATACTTGGATTAGTGTCAAAAGTTTCTGCTCAGCTTAAAATACATTACGCCACACTGGCATCCCAAGGCACATGCTATTTAACCCTATCTGTTAAGCAAAAGCATTTCTCATACTTGGATTATTGTTAATACTTTTTGCTCATCTTAAAATACATTACGCCACACTGGCATCCCAAGGCACATGCTATTTTAACCCTATCTGTTAAACAAAAGCATTTCTCATACTTGGATTATTGTTACTTTTTGTTCAGCTTAAAATACATTACGCCACACTGGCATCCCAAGGCACATGCTATTTAACCCTATATGTTAAACAAAAGCATTTCTCATACTTGGATTAGTGTCAAAAGTTTCTGCTCAGCTTAAAATACATTACGCCACACTGGCATACCAAGGCACATGCTATTTAACCCTATCTGTTAAAAAAAGCATTTCTCATACTTGGATTATTGTTAATACTTTTTGCTCAGCTTAAAATACATTAGGCCACACTGGCATCCCAAGGCACATGCTATTTTAACCCTATCTGTTAAATAAAACCATTTCTCATACTTGGATTATTGTTACTTTTTGTTCAGCTTAAAATACATTAGGCCACACTGGCATCCCAAGGCACATGCTATTTTAACCCTATCTGTTAAACAAAAGCATTTCTCATACTTGGATTATTGTTAATACTTTTTGCTCATCTTAAAATACATTACGCCACACTGGCATCCCAAGGCACATGCTATTTTAACGCTATCTGTTAAACAAAAGCATTTCTCATACTTGGATTAGTGTTAAAAGTTTCTGTTCAGCTTAAAATATACCAGGCGACACGGGCATCCCAAGGCACATGCTATTTAACCCTATCTGTTAAACAAAAGCATTTCTCATACTTGGATTATTGTTAATACTTTTTGCTCAGCTTATAATACATTACGCCACACTGGCATCCCAAGACACATGCTATTTTACCGCTATCTGTTAAACAAAAGCATTTCTCATACTTGGATTATTGTTACTTTTTGTTCAGCCTAAAATACATTATGCCACACTGGCATCCCAAGGCACATGCTATTTAACCCTATCTGTTAAACAAAAGCATTTATCATACTTGTATTTTAAGCTGAACAAAAAGTAACAATAATCCAAGTATGAGAAATGCTTTTGTTTAACAGATAGGGTTAAAATAGCATGTGCCTTGGGATGCCAGTGTGGCGTAATGTATTTTAAGCTGAACAAAAAGTAACAATAATCCATTACGCCACACTGGCATCCCAAGGCACATGCTATTTAACCCTATCTGTTAAACAAAATAATTTCTCATACTTGGATTATTGTTAATACTTTTTGCTCAGCTTAAAATACATTACGCCACACTGGCATCCCAAGGCACATGCTATTTAACCCTATCTGTTAAACAAAAGCATTTCTCATACTTGGATTATTGTTAATACTTTTTGCTCAGCTTAAAATACATTAGGCCACACTGGCATCCCAAGGCACATGCTATTTTAACCCTATCTGTTAAATAAAACCATTTCTCATACTTGGATTATTGTTACTTTTTGTTCAGCTTAAAATACATTAGGCCACACTGGCATCCCAAGGCACATGCTATTTTAACCCTATCTGTTAAACAAAAGCATTTCTCATACTTGGATTATTGTTAATACTTTTTGCTCATCTTAAAATACATTACGCCACACTGGCATCCCAAGGCACATGCTATTTTAACGCTATCTGTTAAACAAAAGCATTTCTCATACTTGGATTAGTGTTAAAAGTTTCTGTTCAGCTTAAAATATACCAGGCGACACGGGCATCCCAAGGCACATGCTATTTAACCCTATCTGTTAAACAAAAGCATTTCTCATACTTGGATTATTGTTAATACTTTTTGCTCAGCTTATAATACATTACGCCACACTGGCATCCCAAGACACATGCTATTTTACCGCTATCTGTTAAACAAAAGCATTTCTCATACTTGGATTATTGTTACTTTTTGTTCAGCCTAAAATACATTATGCCACACTGGCATCCCAAGGCACATGCTATTTAACCCTATCTGTTAAACAAAAGCATTTATCATACTTGTATTTTAAGCTGAACAAAAAGTAACAATAATCCAAGTATGAGAAATGCTTTTGTTTAACAGATAGGGTTAAAATAGCATGTGCCTTGGGATGCCAGTGTGGCGTAATGTATTTTAAGCTGAACAAAAAGTAACAATAATCCATTACGCCACACTGGCATCCCAAGGCACATGCTATTTAACCCTATCTGTTAAACAAAATAATTTCTCATACTTGGATTATTGTTAATACTTTTTGCTCAGCTTAAAATACATTACGCCACACTGGCATCCCAAGGCACATGCTATTTAACCCTATCTGTTAAACAAAAGCATTTCTCATACTTGGATTATTGTTAATACTTTTTGCTCAGTTTAAAATACATTACGCCACACTGCCATCCCAAGGCACATGCTATTTTAACGCTATCTGTTAAACAAAAGCATTTCTCATACTTGGATTATTGTTACTTTTTGTTCAGCTTAAAATACATTATGCCACACTGGCATCCCAAGGCACATGTTATTTAACCCTATCTGTTAAACAAAAGCATTTCTCATACTTGGATTAGTGTCAAAAGTTTCTGCTCAGCTTAAAATACATTACGCCACACTGGCATCCCAAGGCACATGCTATTTAACCCTATCTGTTAAGCAAAAGCATTTCTCATACTTGGATTATTGTTAATACTTTTTGCTCATCTTAAAATACATTACGCCACACTGGCATCCCAAGGCACATGCTATTTTAACCCTATCTGTTAAACAAAAGCATTTCTCATACTTGGATTATTGTTACTTTTTGTTCAGCTTAAAATACATTACGCCACACTGGCATCCCAAGGCACATGCTATTTAACCCTATATGTTAAACAAAAGCATTTCTCATACTTGGATTAGTGTCAAAAGTTTCTGCTCAGCTTAAAATACATTACGCCACACTGGCATACCAAGGCACATGCTATTTAACCCTATCTGTTAAAAAAAGCATTTCTCATACTTGGATTATTGTTAATACTTTTTGCTCAGCTTAAAATACATTAGGCCACACTGGCATCCCAAGGCACATGCTATTTTAACCCTATATGTTAAACAAAAGCATTTCTCATACTTCCGATTATTGTTACTTTTTGTTCAGATTAAAATACATTACGCCACACTGGCATCCCAAGGCACATGCTATTTAACCCTATCTGTTAAACAAAAGCATTTCTCATACTTGGATTATTGTTAATACTTTTTGCTCAGCTTAAAATACATTAGGCCACACTGGCATCCCAAGGCACATGCTATTTTAACCCTATCTGTTAAATAAAACCATTTCTCATACTTGGATTATTGTTACTTTTTGTTCAGCTTAAAATACATTAGGCCACACTGGCATCCCAAGGCACATGCTATTTTAACCCTATCTGTTAAACAAAAGCATTTCTCATACTTGGATTATTGTTACTTTTTGTTCAGTTTAAAATACATTAGGCCACACTGGCATCCCAAGACACATGCTATTTTAACCCTAACTGTTAAACAAAAGCATTTCTCATACTTGGATTAGTGTTAAAAGTTTCTGTTCAGCTTAAAATATACCAGGCCACACGGACATCCCAAGGCACATGCTATTTTAACTCTATCTGTTAAACAAAAGCATTTCTCATACTTGGATTATTGTTACTTTTTGTTCAGCTTAAAATACATTAGGCCACACTGGCATCCCAAGACACATGCTATTTTAACCCTATCTGTTAAACAAAAGCATTTCTCATACTTGGATTAGTGTTAAAAGTTTCTGTTCATCTTAAAATATACCAGACGACACGGGCATCCCAAGGCACATGCTATTTAACCCTATCTGTTAAACAAAAGCATTTCTCATACTTGGATTATTGTTAATACTTTTTGCTCAGCTTATAATACATTACGCCACACTGGCATCCCAAGGCACATGCTATTTTAACGCTATCTGTTAAACAAAAGCATTTCTCATACTTGGATTATTGTTACTTTTTGTTCAGCCTAAAATACATTATGCCACACTGGCATCCCAAGGCACATGCTATTTAACCCTATCTGTTAAACAAAAGCATTTCTCATACTTGGATTATTGTTAATACTTTTTGCTCAGCTTAAAATACATTAGGCCACACTGGCATCCCAAGGCACATGCTATTTTAACGCTATCTGTTAAACAAAAGCATTTCTCATACTTGGATTATTTTTACTTTTTGTTCAGCCAAAAATACATTATGCCACACTGGCATCCCAAGGCACATGCTATTTAACCCTATCTGTTAAACAAAAGCATTTATCATACTTGTATTTTAAGCTGAACAAAAAGTAACAATAATCCAAGTATGAGAAATGCTTTTGTTTAACAGATAGGGTTAAAATAGCATGTGCCTTGGGATGCCAGTGTGGCGTAATGTATTTTAAGCTGAACAAAAAGTAACAATAATCCATTACGCCACACTGGCATCTCAAGGCACATGCTATTTAACCCTATCTGTTAAACAAAATAATTTCTCATACTTGGATTATTGTTAATACTTTTTGCTCATCTTAAAATACATTAGGCCACACTGGCATCCCAAGGCACATGCTATTTTATCCCTATCTGTTAAACAAAATAATTTCTCATACTTGGATTATTGTTAATACTTTTTGCTCAGCTTAAAATACATTACGCCACACTGGCATCCCAAGGCACATGCTATTTAACCCTATCTGTTTAACAAAAGCATTTCTCATACTTGGATTATTGTTAATACTTTTTGCTCAGCTTAAAATACATTAAGCCACACTGGCATCCCAAGGCACATGCTATTTAACCCTATCTGTTAAACAAAACCATTTCTCATACTTGGATTATTGTTACTTTTTGTTCAGCTTAAAATACATTATGCCACACTGGCATCCCAAGGCACATGCTATTTAACCCTATCTGTTACACAAAAGCATTTCTCATACTTGGATTATTGTTAATACTTTTTGCTCATCTTAAAATACATTAGGCCACACTGGCATCCCAAGGCACATGCTATTTTAACCCTATCTGTTAAACAAAAGCATTTCTCATACTTGGATTATTGTTACTTTTTGTTCAGCCTAAAATACATTATGCCACACTGGCATCCCAAGGCACATGCTATTTAACCCTATCTGTTAAACAAAAGCATTTCTCATACTTCCGATTATTGTTACTTTTTGTTCAGATTAAAATACATTAGGCCACACTGGCATCCCAAGGCACATGCTATTTTAACCCTATCTGTTAAATAAAACCATTTCTCATATTTGGATTATTGTTACTTTTTGTTCAGCTTAAAATACATTAGGCCACACTGGCATCCCAAGGCACATGCTATTTTAACCCTATCTGTTAAACAAAAGCATTTCTCATACTTGGATTATTGTTACTTTTTGTTCAGCTTAAAATACATTAGGCCACACTGGCATCCCAAGACACATGCTATTTTAACCCTAACTGTTAAACAAAAGCATTTCTCATACTTGGATTAGTGTTAAAAGTTTCTGTTCAGCTTAAAATATACCAGGCCACACGGACATCCCAAGGCACATGCTATTTTAACTCTATCTGTTAAACAAAAGCATTTCTCATACTTGGATTATTGTTACTTTTTGTTCAGCTTAAAATACATTAGGCCACACTGGCATCCCAAGACACATGCTATTTTAACCCTATCTGTTAAACAAAAGCATTTCTCATACTTGGATTAGTGTTAAAAGTTTCTGTTCATCTTAAAATATACCAGACGACACGGGCATCCCAAGGCACATGCTATTTAACCCTATCTGTTAAACAAAAGCATTTCTCATACTTGGATTATTGTTAATACTTTTTGCTCAGCTTATAATACATTACGCCACACTGGCATCCCAAGGCACATGCTATTTTAACGCTATCTGTTAAACAAAAGCATTTCTCATACTTGGATTATTGTTACTTTTTGTTCAGCCTAAAATACATTATGCCACACTGGCATCCCAAGGCACATGCTATTTAACCCTATCTGTTAAACAAAAGCATTTCTCATACTTGGATTATTGTTAATACTTATTGCTCAGCTTAAAATACATTAGGCCACACTGGCATCCCAAGGCACATGCTATTTTAACGCTATCTGTTAAACAAAAGCATTTCTCATACTTGGATTATTTTTACTTTTTGTTCAGCCAAAAATACATTATGCCACACTGGCATCCCAAGGCACATGCTATTTAACCCTATCTGTTAAACAAAAGCATTTATCATACTTGTATTTTAAGCTGAACAAAAAGTAACAATAATCCAAGTATGAGAAATGCTTTTGTTTAACAGATAGGGTTAAAATAGCATGTGCCTTGGGATGCCAGTGTGGCGTAATGTATTTTAAGCTGAACAAAAAGTAACAATAATCCATTACGCCACACTGGCATCTCAAGGCACATGCTATTTAACCCTATCTGTTAAACAAAATAATTTCTCATACTTGGATTATTGTTAATACTTTTTGCTCAGCTTAAAATACATTAGGCCACACTGGCATCCCAAGGCACATGCTATTTTATCCCTATCTGTTAAACAAAATAATTTCTCATACTTGGATTATTGTTAATACTTTTTGCTCAGCTTAAAATACATTACGCCACACTGGCATCCCAAGGCACATGCTATTTAACCATATCTGTTTAACAAAAGCATTTCTCATACTTGGATTATTGTTAATACTTTTTGCTCAGCTTAAAATACATTAAGCCACACTGGCATCCCAAGGCACATGCTATTTAACCCTATCTGTTAAACAAAACCATTTCTCATACTTGGATTATTGTTACTTTTTGTTCAGCTTAAAATACATTATGCCACACTGGCATCCCAAGGCACATGCTATTTAACCCTATCTGTTAAACAAAAGCATTTCTCATACTTGGATTATTGTTAATACTTTTTGCTCATCTTAAAATACATTAGGCCACACTGGCATCCCAAGGCACATGCTATTTTAACCCTATCTGTTAAACAAAAGCATTTCTCATACTTGGATTATTGTTACTTTTTGTTCAGCCTAAAATACATTATGCCACACTGGCATCCCAAGGCACATGCTATTTAACCCTATCTGTTAAACAAAAGCATTTCTCATACTTCCGATTATTGTTACTTTTTGTTCAGAATAAAATACATTAGGCCACACTGGCATCCCAAGGCACATGCTATTTTAACCCTATCTGTTAAATAAAACCATTTCTCATACTTGGATTATTGTTACTTTTTGTTCAGCTTAAAATACATTAGGCCACACTGGCATCCCAAGGCACATGCTATTTTAACCCTATCTGTTAAACAAAAGCATTTCTCATACTTGGATTATTGTTACTTTTTGTTCAGCTTAAAATACATTAGGCCACACTGGCATCCCAAGACACATGCTATTTTAACCCTAACTGTTAAACAAAAGCATTTCTCATACTTGGATTAGTGTTAAAAGTTTCTGTTCAGCTTAAAATATACCAGGCCACACGGACATCCCAAGGCACATGCTATTTTAACTCTATCTGTTAAACAAAAGCATTTCTCATACTTGGATTATTGTTACTTTTTGTTCAGCTTAAAATACATTAGGCCACACTGGCATCCCAAGACACATGCTATTTTAACCCTATCTGTTAAACAAAAGCATTTCTCATACTTGGATTAGTGTTAAAAGTTTCTGTTCATCTTAAAATATACCAGACGACACGGGCATCCCAAGGCACATGCTATTTAACCCTATCTGTTAAACAAAAGCATTTCTCATACTTGGATTATTGTTAATACTTTTTGCTCAGCTTATAATACATTACGCCACACTGGCATCCCAAGGCACATGCTATTTTAACGCTATCTGTTAAACAAAAGCATTTCTCATACTTGGATTATTGTTACTTTTTGTTCAGCCTAAAATACATTATGCCACACTGGCATCCCAAGGCACATGCTATTTAACCCTATCTGTTAAACAAAAGCATTTCTCATACTTGGATTATTGTTAATACTTATTGCTCAGCTTAAAATACATTAGGCCACACTGGCATCCCAAGGCACATGCTATTTTAACGCTATCTGTTAAACAAAAGCATTTCTCATACTTGGATTATTTTTACTTTTTGTTCAGCCAAAAATACATTATGCCACACTGGCATCCCAAGGCACATGCTATTTAACCCTATCTGTTAAACAAAAGCATTTATCATACTTGTATTTTAAGCTGAACAAAAAGTAACAATAATCCAAGTATGAGAAATGCTTTTGTTTAACAGATAGGGTTAAAATAGCATGTGCCTTGGGATGCCAGTGTGGCGTAATGTATTTTAAGCTGAACAAAAAGTAACAATAATCCATTACGCCACACTGGCATCTCAAGGCACATGCTATTTAACCCTATCTGTTAAACAAAATAATTTCTCATACTTGGATTATTGTTAATACTTTTTGCTCAGCTTAAAATACATTAGGCCACACTGGCATCCCAAGGCACATGCTATTTTATCCCTATCTGTTAAACAAAATAATTTCTCATACTTGGATTATTGTTAATACTTTTTGCTCAGCTTAAAATACATTACGCCACACTGGCATCCCAAGGCACATGCTATTTAACCCTATCTGTTTAACAAAAGCATTTCTCATACTTGGATTATTGTTAATACTTTTTGCTCAGCTTAAAATACATTAAGCCACACTGGCATCCCAAGGCACATGCTATTTAACCCTATCTGTTAAACAAAACCATTTCTCATACTTGGATTATTGTTACTTTTTGTTCAGCTTAAAATACATTATGCCACACTGGCATCCCAAGGCACATGCTATTTAACCCTATCTGTTAAACAAAAGCATTTCTCATACTTGGATTATTGTTAATACTTTTTGCTCAGTTTAAAATACATTACGCCACACTGCCATCCCAAGGCACATGCTATTTTAACGCTATCTGTTAAACAAAAGCATTTCTCATACTTGGATTATTGTTACTTTTTGTTCAGCTTAAAATACATTATGCCACACTGGCATCCCAAGGCACATGTTATTTAACCCTATCTGTTAAACAAAAGCATTTCTCATACTTGGATTAGTGTCAAAAGTTTCTGCTCAGCTTAAAATACATTACGCCACACTGGCATCCCAAGGCACATGCTATTTAACCCTATCTGTTAAGCAAAAGCATTTCTCATACTTGGATTATTGTTAATACTTTTTGCTTATCTTAAAATACATTACGCCACACTGGCATCCCAAGGCACATGCTATTTTAACCCTATCTGTTAAACAAAAGCATTTCTCATACTTGGATTATTGTTACTTTTTGTTCAGCTTAAAATACATTACGCCACACTGGCATCCCAAGGCACATGCTATTTAACCCTATATGTTAAACAAAAGCATTTCTCATACTTGGATTAGTGTCAAAAGTTTCTGCTCAGCTTAAAATACATTACGCCACACTGGCATACCAAGGCACATGCTATTTAACCCTATCTGTTAAAAAAAGCATTTCTCATACTTGGATTATTGTTAATACTTTTTGCTCAGCTTAAAATACATTAGGCCACACTGGCATCCCAAGGCACATGCTATTTTAACCCTATATGTTAAACAAAAGCATTTCTCATACTTCCGATTATTGTTACTTTTTGTTCAGATTAAAATACATTACGCCACACTGGCATCCCAAGGCACATGCTATTTAACCCTATCTGTTAAACAAAAGCATTTCTCATACTTGGATTATTGTTAATACTTTTTGCTCAGCTTAAAATACATTAGGCCACACTGGCATCCCAAGGCACATGCTATTTTAACCCTATCTGTTAAATAAAACCATTTCTCATACTTGGATTATTGTTACTTTTTGTTCAGCTTAAAATACATTAGGCCACACTGGCATCCCAAGGCACATGCTATTTTAACCCTATCTGTTAAACAAAAGCATTTCTCATACTTGGATTAGTGTTAAAAGTTTCTGTTCAGCTTAAAATATACCAGGCCACACGGACATCCCAAGACACATGCTATTTTAACTCTATCTGTTAAACAAAAGCATTTCTCATACTTGGATTATTGTTACTTTTTGTTCAGCTTAAAATACATTAGGCCACACTGGCATCCCAAGACACATGCTATTTTAACCCTATCTGTTAAACAAAAGCATTTCTCATACTTGGATTAGTGTTAAAAGTTTCTGTTCATCTTAAAATATACCAGACGACACGGGCATCCCAAGGCACATGCTATTTAACCCTATCTGTTAAACAAAAGCATTTCTCATACTTGGATTATTGTTAATACTTTTTGCTCAGCTTATAATACATTACGCCACACTGGCATCCCAAGGCACATGCTATTTTAACGCTATCTGTTAAACAAAAGCATTTCTCATACTTGGATTATTGTTACTTTTTGTTCAGCCTAAAATACATTATGCCACACTGGCATCCCAAGGCACATGCTATTTAACCCTATCTGTTAAACAAAAGCATTTCTCATACTTGGATTATTGTTAATACTTTTTGCTCAGCTTAAAATACATTAGGCCACACTGGCATCCCAAGGCACATGCTATTTTAACGCTATCTGTTAAACAAAAGCATTTCTCATACTTGGATTATTGTTACTTTTTGTTCAGCTTAAAATACATTATGCCACACTGGCATCCCAAGGCACATGTTATTTAACCCTATCTGTTAAACAAAAGCATTTCTCATACTTGGATTAGTGTCAAAAGTTTCTGCTCAGCTTAAAATACATTACGCCACACTGGCATCCCAAGGCACATGCTATTTAACCCTATCTGTTAAGCAAAAGCATTTCTCATACTTGGATTATTGTTAATACTTTTTGCTCATCTTAAAATACATTACGCCACACTGGCATCCCAAGGCACATGCTATTTTAACCCTATCTGTTAAACAAAAGCATTTCTCATACTTGGATTATTGTTACTTTTTGTTCAGCTTAAAATACATTACGCCACACTGGCATCCCAAGGCACATGCTATTTAACCCTATATGTTAAACAAAAGCATTTCTCATACTTGGATTAGTGTCAAAAGTTTCTGCTCAGCTTAAAATACATTACGCCACACTGGCATACCAAGGCACATGCTATTTAACCCTATCTGTTAAAAAAAGCATTTCTCATACTTGGATTATTGTTAATACTTTTTGCTCAGCTTAAAATACATTAGGCCACACTGGCATCCCAAGGCACATGCTATTTTAACCCTATATGTTAAACAAAAGCATTTCTCATACTTCCGATTATTGTTACTTTTTGTTCAGATTAAAATACATTACGCCACACTGGCATCCCAAGGCACATGCTATTTAACCCTATCTGTTAAACAAAAGCATTTCTCATACTTGGATTATTGTTAATACTTTTTGCTCAGCTTAAAATACATTAGGCCACACTGGCATCCCAAGGCACATGCTATTTTAACCCTATCTGTTAAATAAAACCATTTCTCATACTTGGATTATTGTTACTTTTTGTTCAGCTTAAAATACATTAGGCCACACTGGCATCCCAAGGCACATGCTATTTTAACCCTATCTGTTAAACAAAAGCATTTCTCATACTTGGATTATTGTTACTTTTTGTTCAGTTTAAAATACATTAGGCCACACTGGCATCCCAAGACACATGCTATTTTAACCCTAACTGTTAAACAAAAGCATTTCTCATACTTGGATTAGTGTTAAAAGTTTCTGTTCAGCTTAAAATATACCAGGCCACACGGACATCCCAAGGCACATGCTATTTTAACTCTATCTGTTAAACAAAAGCATTTCTCATACTTGGATTATTGTTACTTTTTGTTCAGCTTAAAATACATTAGGCCACACTGGCATCCCAAGACACATGCTATTTTAACCCTATCTGTTAAACAAAAGCATTTCTCATACTTGGATTAGTGTTAAAAGTTTCTGTTCATCTTAAAATATACCAGACGACACGGGCATCCCAAGGCACATGCTATTTAACCCTATCTGTTAAACAAAAGCATTTCTCATACTTGGATTATTGTTAATACTTTTTGCTCAGCTTATAATACATTACACCACACTGGCATCCCAAGGCACATGCTATTTTAACGCTATCTGTTAAACAAAAGCATTTCTCATACTTGGATTATTGTTACTTTTTGTTCAGCCTAAAATACATTATGCCACACTGGCATCCCAAGGCACATGCTATTTAACCCTATCTGTTAAACAAAAGCATTTCTCATACTTGGATTATTGTTAATACTTTTTGCTCAGCTTAAAATACATTAGGCCACACTGGCATCCCAAGGCACATGCTATTTTAACGCTATCTGTTAAACAAAAGCATTTCTCATACTTGGATTATTTTTACTTTTTGTTCAGCCAAAAATACATTATGCCACACTGGCATCCCAAGGCACATGCTATTTAACCCTATCTGTTAAACAAAAGCATTTATCATACTTGTATTTTAAGCTGAACAAAAAGTAACAATAATCCAAGTATGAGAAATGCTTTTGTTTAACAGATAGGGTTAAAATAGCATGTGCCTTGGGATGCCAGTGTGGCGTAATGTATTTTAAGCTGAACAAAAAGTAACAATAATCCATTACGCCACACTGGCATCTCAAGGCACATGCTATTTA
The DNA here is from genome assembly GCA_027917425.1 of Gastrophryne carolinensis. Classification (NCBI taxonomy): domain Eukaryota; kingdom Metazoa; phylum Chordata; class Amphibia; order Anura; family Microhylidae; genus Gastrophryne; species Gastrophryne carolinensis. The sequence goes on along the minus strand of CM051238.1, from coordinate 112,480,786 downwards.
ACCCTATCTGTTAAACAAAATAATTTCTCATACTTGGATTATTGTTAATACTTTTTGCTCAGCTTAAAATACATTAGGCCACACTGGCATCCCAAGGCACATGCTATTTTATCCCTATCTGTTAAACAAAATAATTTCTCATACTTGGATTATTGTTAATACTTTTTGCTCAGCTTAAAATACATTACGCCACACTGGCATCCCAAGGCACATGCTATTTAACCCTATCTGTTTAACAAAAGCATTTCTCATACTTGGATTATTGTTAATACTTTTTGCTCAGCTTAAAATACATTAAGCCACACTGGCATCCCAAGGCACATGCTATTTAACCCTATCTGTTAAACAAAACCATTTCTCATACTTGGATTATTGTTACTTTTTGTTCAGCTTAAAATACATTATGCCACACTGGCATCCCAAGGCACATGCTATTTAACCCTATCTGTTAAACAAAAGCATTTCTCATACTTGGATTATTGTTAATACTTTTTGCTCATCTTAAAATACATTAGGCCACACTGGCATCCCAAGGCACATGCTATTTTAACCCTATCTGTTAAACAAAAGCATTTCTCATACTTGGATTATTGTTACTTTTTGTTCAGCCTAAAATACATTATGCCACACTGGCATCCCAAGGCACATGCTATTTAACCCTATCTGTTAAACAAAAGCATTTCTCATACTTCCGATTATTGTTACTTTTTGTTCAGATTAAAATACATTAGGCCACACTGGCATCCCAAGGCACATGCTATTTTAACCCTATCTGTTAAATAAAACCATTTCTCATACTTGGATTATTGTTACTTTTTGTTCAGCTTAAAATACATTAGGCCACACTGGCATCCCAAGGCACATGCTATTTTAACCCTATCTGTTAAACAAAAGCATTTCTCATACTTGGATTATTGTTACTTTTTGTTCAGCTTAAAATACATTAGGCCACACTGGCATCCCAAGACACATGCTATTTTAACCCTAACTGTTAAACAAAAGCATTTCTCATACTTGGATTAGTGTTAAAAGTTTCTGTTCAGCTTAAAATATACCAGGCCACACGGACATCCCAAGGCACATGCTATTTTAACTCTATCTGTTAAACAAAAGCATTTCTCATACTTGGATTATTGTTACTTTTTGTTCAGCTTAAAATACATTAGGCCACACTGGCATCCCAAGACACATGCTATTTTAACCCTATCTGTTAAACAAAAGCATTTCTCATACTTGGATTAGTGTTAAAAGTTTCTGTTCATCTTAAAATATACCAGACGACACGGGCATCCCAAGGCACATGCTATTTAACCCTATCTGTTAAACAAAAGCATTTCTCATACTTGGATTATTGTTAATACTTTTTGCTCAGCTTATAATACATTACGCCACACTGGCATCCCAAGGCACATGCTATTTTAACGCTATCTGTTAAACAAAAGCATTTCTCATACTTGGATTATTGTTACTTTTTGTTCAGCCTAAAATACATTATGCCACACTGGCATCCCAAGGCACATGCTATTTAACCCTATCTGTTAAACAAAAGCATTTCTCATACTTGGATTATTGTTAATACTTATTGCTCAGCTTAAAATACATTAGGCCACACTGGCATCCCAAGGCACATGCTATTTTAACGCTATCTGTTAAACAAAAGCATTTCTCATACTTGGATTATTTTTACTTTTTGTTCAGCCAAAAATACATTATGCCACACTGGCATCCCAAGGCACATGCTATTTAACCCTATCTGTTAAACAAAAGCATTTATCATACTTGTATTTTAAGCTGAACAAAAAGTAACAATAATCCAAGTATGAGAAATGCTTTTGTTTAACAGATAGGGTTAAAATAGCATGTGCCTTGGGATGCCAGTGTGGCGTAATGTATTTTAAGCTGAACAAAAAGTAACAATAATCCATTACGCCACACTGGCATCTCAAGGCACATGCTATTTAACCCTATCTGTTAAACAAAATAATTTCTCATACTTGGATTATTGTTAATACTTTTTGCTCAGCTTAAAATACATTAGGCCACACTGGCATCCCAAGGCACATGCTATTTTATCCCTATCTGTTAAACAAAATAATTTCTCATACTTGGATTATTGTTAATACTTTTTGCTCAGCTTAAAATACATTACGCCACACTGGCATCCCAAGGCACATGCTATTTAACCCTATCTGTTTAACAAAAGCATTTCTCATACTTGGATTATTGTTAATACTTTTTGCTCAGCTTAAAATACATTAAGCCACACTGGCATCCCAAGGCACATGCTATTTAACCCTATCTGTTAAACAAAACCATTTCTCATACTTGGATTATTGTTACTTTTTGTTCAGCTTAAAATACATTATGCCACACTGGCATCCCAAGGCACATGCTATTTAACCCTATCTGTTAAACAAAAGCATTTCTCATACTTGGATTATTGTTAATACTTTTTGCTCATCTTAAAATACATTAGGCCACACTGGCATCCCAAGGCACATGCTATTTTAACCCTATCTGTTAAACAAAAGCATTTCTCATACTTGGATTATTGTTACTTTTTGTTCAGCCTAAAATACATTATGCCACACTGGCATCCCAAGGCACATGCTATTTAACCCTATCTGTTAAACAAAAGCATTTCTCATACTTCCGATTATTGTTACTTTTTGTTCAGATTAAAATACATTAGGCCACACTGGCATCCCAAGGCACATGCTATTTTAACCCTATCTGTTAAATAAAACCATTTCTCATACTTGGATTATTGTTACTTTTTGTTCAGCTTAAAATACATTAGGCCACACTGGCATCTCAAGGCACATGCTATTTTAACCCTATCTGTTAAACAAAAGCATTTCTCATACTTGGATTATTGTTACTTTTTGTTCAGCTTAAAATACATTAGGCCACACTGGCATCCCAAGACACATGCTATTTTAACCCTAACTGTTAAACAAAAGCATTTCTCATACTAGGATTAGTGTTAAAAGTTTCTGTTCAGCTTAAAATATACCAGGCCACACGGACATCCCTAGGCACATGCTATTTTAACTCTATCTGTTAAACAAAAGCATTTCTCATACTTGGATTATTGTTACTTTTTGTTCAGCTTAAAATACATTAGGCCACACTGGCATCCCAAGACACATGCTATTTTAACCCTATCTGTTAAACAAAAGCATTTCTCATACTTGGATTAGTGTTAAAAGTTTCTGTTCATCTTAAAATATACCAGACGACACGGGCATCCCAAGGCACATGCTATTTAACCCTATCTGTTAAACAAAAGCATTTCTCATACTTGGATTATTGTTAATACTTTTTGCTCAGCTTATAATACATTACGCCACACTGGCATCCCAAGGCACATGCTATTTTAACGCTATCTGTTAAACAAAAGCATTTCTCATACTTGGATTATTGTTACTTTTTGTTCAGCCTAAAATACATTATGCCACACTGGCATCCCAAGGCACATGCTATTTAACCCTATCTGTTAAACAAAAGCATTTCTCATACTTGGATTATTGTTAATACTTATTGCTCAGCTTAAAATACATTAGGCCACACTGGCATCCCAAGGCACATGCTATTTTAACGCTATCTGTTAAACAAAAGCATTTCTCATACTTGGATTATTTTTACTTTTTGTTCAGCCAAAAATACATTATGCCACACTGGCATCCCAAGGCACATGCTATTTAACCCTATCTGTTAAACAAAAGCATTTATCATACTTGTATTTTAAGCTGAACAAAAAGTAACAATAATCCAAGTATGAGAAATGCTTTTGTTTAACAGATAGGGTTAAAATAGCATGTGCCTTGGGATGCCAGTGTGGCGTAATATATTTTAAGCTGAACAAAAAGTAACAATAATCCATTACGCCACACTGGCATCTCAAGGCACATGCTATTTAACCCTATCTGTTAAACAAAATAATTTCTCATACTTGGATTATTGTTAATACTTTTTGCTCAGCTTAAAATACATTAGGCCACACTGGCATCCCAAGGCACATGCTATTTTATCCCTATCTGTTAAACAAAAGCATTTCTCATACTTGGATTATTGTTAATACTTTTTGCTCAGCTTAAAATACATTAAGCCACACTGGCATCCCAAGGCACATGCTATTTAACCCTATCTGTTAAACAAAACCATTTCTCATACTTGGATTATTGTTACTTTTTGTTCAGCTTAAAATACATTATGCCACACTGGCATCCCAAGGCACATGCTATTTAACCCTATCTGTTAAACAAAAGCATTTCTCATACTTGGATTATTGTTAATACTTTTTGCTCATCTTAAAATACATTAGGCCACACTGGCATCCCAAGGCACATGCTATTTTAACCCTATCTGTTAAACAAAAGCATTTCTCATACTTCCGATTATTGTTACTTTTTGTTCAGATTAAAATACATTAGGCCACACTGGCATCCCAAGGCACATGCTATTTAACCCTATCTGTTAAACAAAAGCATTTCTCATACTTCCGATTATTGTTACTTTTTGTTCAGATTAAAATACATTAGGCCACACTGGCATCCCAAGGCACATGCTATTTTAACCCTATCTGTTAAATAAAACCATTTCTCATACTTGGATTATTGTTACTTTTTGTTCAGCTTAAAATACATTAGGCCACACTGGCATCCCAAGGCACATGCTATTTTAACCCTATCTGTTAAACAAAAGCATTTCTCATACTTGGATTATTGTTACTTTTTGTTCAGCTTAAAATACATTAGGCCACACTGGCATCCCAAGACACATGCTATTTTAACCCTAACTGTTAAACAAAAGCATTTCTCATACTTGGATTAGTGTTAAAAGTTTCTGTTCAGCTTAAAATATACCAGGCCACACGGACATCCCAAGGCACATGCTATTTTAACTCTATCTGTTAAACAAAAGCATTTCTCATACTTGGATTATTGTTACTTTTTGTTCAGCTTAAAATACATTAGGCCACACTGGCATCCCAAGACACATGCTATTTTAACCCTATCTGTTAAACAAAAGCATTTCTCATACTTGGATTAGTGTTAAAAGTTTCTGTTCATCTTAAAATATACCAGACGACACGGGCATCCCAAGGCACATGCTATTTAACCCTATCTGTTAAACAAAAGCATTTCTCATACTTGGATTATTGTTAATACTTTTTGCTCAGCTTATAATACATTACGCCACACTGGCATCCCAAGGCACATGCTATTTTAACGCTATCTGTTAAACAAAAGCATTTCTCATACTTGGATTATTGTTACTTTTTGTTCAGCCTAAAATACATTATGCCACACTGGCATCCCAAGGCACATGCTATTTAACCCTATCTGTTAAACAAAAGCATTTCTCATACTTGGATTATTGTTAATACTTATTGCTCAGCTTAAAATACATTAGGCCACACTGGCATCCCAAGGCACATGCTATTTTAACGCTATCTGTTAAACAAAAGCATTTCTCATACTTGGATTATTTTTACTTTTTGTTCAGCCAAAAATACATTATGCCACACTGGCATCCCAAGGCACATGCTATTTAACCCTATCTGTTAAACAAAAGCATTTATCATACTTGTATTTTAAGCTGAACAAAAAGTAACAATAATCCAAGTATGAGAAATGCTTTTGTTTAACAGATAGGGTTAAAATAGCATGTGCCTTGGGATGCCAGTGTGGCGTAATGTATTTTAAGCTGAACAAAAAGTAACAATAATCCATTACGCCACACTGGCATCTCAAGGCACATGCTATTTAACCCTATCTGTTAAACAAAATAATTTCTCATACTTGGATTATTGTTAATACTTTTTGCTCAGCTTAAAATACATTAGGCCACACTGGCATCCCAAGGCACATGCTATTTTATCCCTATCTGTTAAACAAAATAATTTCTCATACTTGGATTATTGTTAATACTTTTTGCTCAGCTTAAAATACATTACGCCACACTGGCATCCCAAGGCACATGCTATTTAACCCTATCTGTTTAACAAAAGCATTTCTCATACTTGGATTATTGTTAATACTTTTTGCTCAGCTTAAAATACATTAAGCCACACTGGCATCCCAAGGCACATGCTATTTAACCCTATCTGTTAAACAAAACCATTTCTCATACTTGGATTATTGTTACTTTTTGTTCAGCTTAAAATACATTATGCCACACTGGCATCCCAAGGCACATGCTATTTAACCCTATCTGTTAAACAAAAGCATTTCTCATACTTGGATTATTGTTAATACTTTTTGCTCATCTTAAAATACATTAGGCCACACTGGCATCCCAAGGCACATGCTATTTTAACCCTATCTGTTAAACAAAAGCATTTCTCATACTTGGATTATTGTTACTTTTTGTTCAGCCTAAAATACATTATGCCACACTGGCATCCCAAGGCACATGCTATTTAACCCTATCTGTTAAACAAAAGCATTTCTCATACTTCCGATTATTGTTACTTTTTGTTCAGATTAAAATACATTACGCCACACTGGCATCCCAAGGCACATGCTATTTAACCCTATCTGTTAAACAAAAGCATTTCTCATACTTGGATTATTGTTAATACTTTTTGTTCAGCTTAAAATACATTAGGCCACACTGGCATCCCAAGGCACATGCTATTTTAACCCTATCTGTTAAACAAAACCATTTCTCATACTTGGATTATTGTTACTTTTTGTTCAGCTTAAAATACATTAGGCCACACTGGCATCCCAAGGCACATGCTATTTTAACCCTAACTGTTAAACAAAAGCATTTCTCATACTTGGATTAGTGTTAAAAGTTTCTGTTCAGCTTAAAATATACCAGGCCACACGGACATCCCAAGGCACATGCTATTTTAACCCTATCTGTTAAACAAAAGCATTTCTCATACTTGGATTATTCTTACTTTTTGTTCAGCTTAAAATACATTAGGCCACACTGGCATCCCAAGGCACATGCTATTTTAACCCTATCTGTTAAACAAAAGCATTTCTCATACTTGGATTAGTGTTAAAAGTTTCTGTTCATCTTAAAATATACCAGGCCACACGGGCATCCCAAGGCACATGCTATTTAAACCCTACCTGTTAAACAAAAGCATTTCTCATACTTGGATTATTGTTAATACTCTCTGCTCAGCTTAAAATACATTAAGCCACACTGGCATCCCAAGGCACATGCTATTTTAACCCTATCTGTTAAACAAAACCATTTCTCATACTTGGATTATTGTTACTTTTTGTTCAGCTTAAAATACATTAGGCCACACTGGCATCCCAAGGCACATGCTATTTTAACCCTATCTGTTAAACAAAAGCATTTCTCATACTTGGATTATTGTTACTTTTTGTTCAGCTTAAAATACATTAGGCCACACTGGCATCCCAAGGCACATGCTATTTTAACCCTAACTGTTAAACAAAAGCATTTCTCATACTTGGATTAGTGTTAAAAGTTTCTGTTCAGCTTAAAATATACCAGGCCACACGGATATCCCAAGGCACATGCTATTTAAACCCTACCTGTTAAATAAAAGCATTTCTCATACTTGGATTATTGTTAATACTCTCTGTTCAGCTTAAAATACATTAAGCCACACTGGCATCCCAAGGCACATGCTATTTTAACCCTATTTGTTAAACAAAACCATTTCTCATACTTGGATTATTGTTACTTTTTGTTCAGCTTAAAATACATTAGGCCACACTGGCATCCCAAGGCACATGCTATTTTAACCCTATCTGTTAAACAAAAGCATTTCTCATACTTGGATTATTGTTACTTTTTGTTCAGCTTAAAATACATTAGGCCACACTGGCATCCCAAGGCACATGCTATTTTAACCCTAACTGTTAAACAAAAGCATTTCTCATACTTGGATTAGTGTTAAAAGTTTCTGTTCAGCTTAAAATATACCAGGCCACACGGACATCCCAAGGCACATGCTATTTTAACCCTATCTGTTAAACAAAAGCATTTCTCATACTTGGATTATTGTTACTTTTTGTTCAGCTTAAAATACATTAGGCCACACTGGCATCCCAAGGCACATGCTTTTTTAACCCTATCTGTTAAACAAAAGCATTTCTCATACTTGGATTATTGTTACTTTTTGTTCAGCTTAAAATACATTAGGCCACACTGGCATCCCAAGGCACATGCTATTTTAACCCTATCTGTTAAACAAAAGCATTTCTCATACTTGGATTAGTGTTAAAAGTTTATGTTCATCTTAAAATATACCAGGCCACACGGGCATCCCAAGGCACATGCTATTTAAACCCTACCTGTTAAACAAAAGCATATCTCATACTTGGATTATTGTTAATACTCTCTGCTCAGCTTAAAATACATTAAGCCACACTGGCATCCCAAGGCACATGCTATTTTAACCCTATCTGTTATACAACATAAGCGTTGATCGGCATCAGCTGCTTTATTAAGCTCAGTTTGCACTTGTTTTTGACTGTTTTCAATAAACCAGGCCGCAGGGCACCCCAAAGCTGCACCTTGCACCCTATCTGATATACAACATAAGCGTTGATCAGCATCAGCTGCTTTATTAAGCTACTTTAGTTTGCACTTGTTTTTGACTGTTTTCAATAAACCAGGCCGCAGGGCACCCCAAAGCGGCACCTTGCACCCTATCTGTTTATACTAAATGAGCAAATACATAAAAATGTCATTCAGACAAGTGCCAGGATGTTCAAAGAGGAGTGGCAGAGGCCAAGATTCAGCAGGCAGAGGTCGCAGCAGACTAGGGGCGAGTGGCAGCAGGAGTCACGGTGAGAGACCTGATCTGCCAGTATCTGCTAGCGGTCGTGTCTCCACCAGTAACGCATCTGCCGTGGTAGATTGGTTAACACACTCATCAACATCATCACAAGTTACGTCTGAGACCCCCAGTCTAGGGTCGGTAGGTTCCTCTGACACAACCCTGAGTTGGCATGCCCCGAGAGCAGTCCCTGTCCTCCCATTGCCTCTGTCCTACGCCGTTCCCTCCCCCAGCGACGTATCCTATGCTTTGGGTTCAGCTCCACTCTTTAGTGAGGAGGACGATCAGATAGAGGACAGTCAGCAGCTACTGCCCAGCCATGAAATGGAGGTGGCTTCTTTAGCTCGGCAGACAAATAGTGATGTGGACAGTGTCGTGGGTGTTGCGAGATTTCCAGCTTCTGCGCCAGACACTGTTGAGGAAACCGAGAACATCAGTGACGTACAGCCACAACTCAGTGATGATGATGATGAAGCCGATCGCACTTGGGAGCCGGGTGATGAAGGGGCTTCATCGTCATCATCAGGAGAAGAGGGGCGCAGGTTGCCCTGGAGTCAGCAGCTCAGGCAGCAAGGTGTTAGCAGCATGGTTGGCAGTCAGCATGGGGGCACAATTGAAAAGCCTGGAGCCAAACGGGGCCGGGCCGGGGTAGAGCACCTGCTGCGCGGCAGGCTACCTTATCGGGAGGTAGTGGACCAGTGGTTCCTGGAGTTGGCGACAATAGCAGCGAATCAATGAGGCCTGTTGGTGGGAAAAGTAGCTACTCGGCAGTGTGGCAGTTTTTCCTGAAGCATCCGCAGGAGGGTAACATGGCCACATGCAAGATATGTAGGCAGAAGGTGAAGCGTGGCCAGGGCCCAAATGTTGGCACCACGGCCCTGCGTCAACATATGATGCGTCACCATAAAGCGACCTGGGAGAACCGAGGCTCCCAAGGGGTGGTCCAGTCTGCTTCCTCACCAAGTGGCACGCCGCTCCCAATTTCTGCCAGCCAAGGCTCCAGCACCTCAGCCGAAGGCAGCTGTGCATCATGCCCATCCTCTGTCGCTCCTGCTCCTCCTCCTCCATGTCATACATCCCGCCAGCAATCCATCAGCGAAGCCATGTCCAAGAGACAGCAGTATGCGCCCACTCATCCTACGGCGCAGAAGCTGAATGTGCTCCCGTCCAAGTTGCTGGTGCTGCAGTCGCTCCCTTTTCAGGTGGAGGACTCTGCACCTTTCAGAGAACTGATGGCTTGTGCCGAGCCGAGGTGGAGAGTTCCAAGCCGTCATTTCTTTGCCAAGAAGGCAGTACCAGCGCTGCACACTTTTGTTGAACAGAAGGTGGGCCAGTCCTTGAGCCTGTCGTTGCATAGCAAAGTGCATGGCAGCGCCAACGTCTGGAGCTGTAACCACGGTCAGGGACAGTACATGTCGTTTACGGCCCACTGGGTGAATGTGGTCCCTTTGCAGCAGCAGCAGCAACTTGGACAGGTCACGCCGCTTCGGCCTCCGCGCTCCCTGCTTGTTGGGCCTGTGACACTGTGCGACTCGGCCTCCTCATCCTCTGCCATCTCCTCACCCTTCACTGTAGGCTCAAGTCTCAGTAGACTGGAGGGGCACTATGTGTGCAGGGCACAGAGGTGTCACACAGTGCTTCACATGGTTTGTCTTGGCGAACGGAGTCACACAGGGGAGGAACTGCTTAAATTTATTCATCAGGAAATCCAAACATGGCTTACTCCAAGAAAACTTAAAATGGGAATCATGGTTACCGACAATGGGAAGAACATTTTGTCTGCGCTGCGCCAAGGAAGGCTGACCCATGCCCCCTGCATGGCTCACGTCTTCAATCTGGTTGTCAAGCGGTTTCTGAAGTGTTCCCCCCATATGCAAGACATCCTAACAACTTCAAGGAAACTTTGCATGCACTTCAGCCACTCATACACCGCCAAACACACCCTTCTTGAGCTACAGCGTCAGAACGGTATCCCCCAACATAGTCTGATTTGCAATGTTTCCACCCGTTGGAATTCCACCCTTCACATGTTGGACCGATTATATGAACAGAGAAAAGCCATCACGGATTTCCTGATGATCCAAGCGGATAGGGGGACTCCCCTGTGTAACTTCAATGTCAACCAGTGGCAGCTCATACATGACACCTGCCGTTTGCTCAGGACCTTTGAGGAAGCCACTTTATTTGTCAGTCGGCAGGATTACGGGATGAACGACGTGATTCCCCTGCTTCATGTACTACAGCACATGTTGGAAACCATGGCTGGTCAGGGCACTGGAGATATGGCGTCTACATCTTACGGCCACACGAACCCTGTTGGAGCTGAACTGGAGGAGGAGGAGGAAGAGGAGGAGGAGTTGCCCAGCAAAACACAGTTTAGGCTTGGCGAAATGGCTGGTTTATCTAGTCAGCGGACAGGAGAGGAGGAGCAGGCGAGACAGAGGACCTGGACACACCGTGGCAGTATGCAGTGGAGATGGAGACAGGTAGTCCATCCGAGTCACTGGCGCAAATGGCAGGAAGCATGCTCACGTGCTTGCGTAGTGACCCCAGAATTGTTTACGTTTGTCGGCGGGATGACTTCTGGCTGTCCACCTTATTGGACCCTCGCTTCCGGCACAAAATGGGGGCATTTTGTAAACCCGCCGAGAGGGAGGACAAACTGAACTACTACAAAGACATTCTACGTAGGCAGTTGGCCGATGCCTATCTGCGCCATGGTCCATACTCTCGCAGGTCTGACTCGAGGGGACCTCTGTGCTCACCTTCCACTGCCATGGCTGCTGGGGGGGTTGGCAGGAGCAGCAGCAGCAGCCTCAGTCTTCAGTCGCTAATGAGTAGCTTTCTACACCCGCATAGTGAGGCTACTCATGAGCAGCAGGAAGACCTGGAGCAGGACCTCAACCAGCAGGTCATGTCATACCTTGACATGACCATGCCAACACACCTTGAGGATCCGCTGGACTTTTGGGCAGCCAAACTTGATTTGTGGCCGCAACTAGCAGAGTTTGCCCTGGAAAAGCTGTCCTGCCCGGCAAGTAGCGTGCCATCTGAGCGGGTGTTTAGTGCGGCGGGGGCCATAGTTACGGTGAGGAGAACTCGTCTGTCAACTAAAAATGTGGAGAGACTCACCTTTGTCAAAATGAATCAGGGATGGATAAGCCAGGATTTCCACCCACCAATGCCTGATGCATGCAACTAGATTCAGCATGGTGCCACGTTTTACACTTTCCAAATGGTGCAAAACATATTTATGTCTTTAGGCCAATTTTTGGGCTCCTGCTGATGCCAACTTCAGGGTGTGCCTTCCAACCAATTTTTGGCCTCCTGCTGATGCCAACTTCAGGGTGTGCCTTTCAGCCAATGTTTGGGCTCCTGCTGCTGCTGCTTGCAACTCCAGGGTGTGATTCATCCAATTTTTGGGCTCCTGAAGCCAACTCCAGTGTCTCTTTTAGCCAATGTTGGCCTCCTGCTGCCAACTCCAGGGTGTCTTTCAAGCAATGTTTAGGCTCCTGCTTATGCTGCTGCCAACTCCAGGGTGTGCCTTCCAGCTAATGTATGTGCTCCTGCTGCTGCCAACTTCAGGGTGCCTTCCAGCCAATTTCTAGGTTCCTGCTGCTGCTGCCAACTCCAGGGTGTGTCAGTCAATTTTTGGGCTCCTGCTGCTGCCAACTCATGTGTCTCTTTAAAGTAATGTTTGGGCTGCTGCTGCTGCTTGCAACTCCAGGGTGTGATTCATCCATTTTTTGGGCTCCTGCTGCCAACTCCAGTGTCTCTCTCAGCCAATATTTGGCCTCTTGCTGCTGCTTGCAACTCCAGGATGTGATTCAGCCAATATTTGGGCTCCTGCTGCAAACTCCAGTGTCTCTTTAAAGTAATGTTCGGGCTCCTGCTGCTGCTTGCAACTCCAGGGTGTGATTCATCCAATTTTTGGGCTCCTGCTGCCAACTCCAGTGTCTCTCTCAGCCAATGTTTGGCCTCCTGCTGCTGCTTGCAACTCCAGGGTGTGATTCATCCAATTTTTGGGCTCCTGCTGCCAACTCCAGTGTCTCTCTCAGACAATTTTTGGCCTCCTGCTGCTGCTGCTGCTGCCAACTCCAGGGTGTCTTTCAAGCAATGTTTGGGCTCCTGCTTATGCTGCTGCCAACTCCAGGGTGTGCCTTCCAGCTAATGTATGTGCTCCTGCTGCTGCCAACTGCAGGGTGCCTTCCAGCCAATTTCTAGGTTCCTGCTGCTGCTGCTGCCAACTCCAGGGTGTGTCAGTCAATTTTTGGGCTCCTGCTGCTGCCAACTCAAGTGTCTCTTTAAAGCAATGTTTGGGCTGCTGCTGCTGCTGCTTGCAACTCCAGGGTGTGATTCATCCATTTTTGGGCTCCTGCTGCCAACTCCAGTGTGTCTTTCAAGCTATGTTTGGGCTTCTGCTGCTTGCAACTCCAGGGTGTGTCAGTCAATAATTGGGCTCCTGCTGCTGCCAACTCCAGTGTCTCTTTCAGCCAATGTTTGGGCTCCTGCTGCTGCTTGCAACTCCAGGGTGTGATTCATCCAATTTTTGGGCTCCTGCTGCCAACTCCAGTGTCTCTCTCAGCCAATGTTTGGCCTCCTGCTGCTTGCAACTCCAGGGTGTGATTCATCCAATTTTTGGCCTCCTGCTGCCAACTCCAGTGTCTCTCTCAGACAATTTTTGGCCTCCTCCTGCTGCTGCTGCTGCCAACTCCAGGGTGTCTTTCAAGCAATGTTTGGGCTCCTGCTTATGCTGCTGCCAACTCCAGGGTGTGCCTTCCAGCTAATGTATGTGCTCCTGCTGCTGCCAACTTCAGGGTGCCTTCCAGCCAATTTCTAGGTTCCTGCTGCTGCCAACTCCAGGGTGTGTCAGTCAATTTTTGGGCTCCTGCTGCTGCCAACTCAAGTGTCTCTTTAAAGCAATGTTTGGGCTGCTGCTGCTGTTTGCAACTCCAGGGTGTGATTCATCCAATTTTTGGGCTCCTGCTGCCAACTCCAGTGTCTCTTTAAAGCAATGTTTGGGCTGCTGCTGCTTGCAACTCCAGGGTGTGATTCATCCAATTTTTGGGCTCCTGCTGCCAACTCCAGTGTGTCTTTCAAGCTATGTTTGGGCTGCTGCTGCTGCTTGCAACTCCAGGGTGTGATTCATCCAATTTTTGGGCTCCTGCTGCCAAATCCAGTGTCTCTTTCAGCCAATGTTGAGCGCCTGCTGTTGCTTGCAACTCCAGGGTGTGATTCATCCAATTTTTGGGCTCCTGCTGCCAACTCCAGTGTCTCTTTCAAGCTATGTTTGGGCTGCTGCTGCTGCTTGCAACTCCAGGGTGTGATTCATCCAATTTTTGGGCTCCTGCTGCCAACTCCAGTGTCTCTTTAAAGTAATGTTTGGGCTCCTGCTGCTGCTGCTTGCAACTCCAGGGTGTGATTCATCCAATTTTTGGGCTCCTGCTGCCAACTCCAGTGTCTCTTTCAAGCTATGTTTGGGTTCCTGCTGCTTGCAACTCCAGGGTGTCATTCAGCCAATTTTTGGGCTCCTGCTGCCAACTCCAGGATGTGTTTCAGCCAATATTTGGGCTCCTGCTGCTGCCAGCTCCAGGGTGTGTTTTTCAGGCAATATAGGGGCCCCTCATAGTGATGCCACCTCAACTCTCTGTAATTGTGCCGCTCTGCGATTCTAATAGCGATGTCTCTGATCTGCATGTCCTAATTATTTACAGTATTATTTCAGTAACCCAGCACGCATCCTATGCGTGTTACAGCAAGGCAGAATGGTTTACAACGCTATTGAGGCTCTAGGAAGCTCAGAAATAGCCATTTTTAATAGCGATTCGTCGCGAATAAATTCGGGTCGAAACGATTTTTGTCGGAAAATTTGGCGAATCAGTCGAATCGAATTTTTCAAAAGTTCGCTCATCTCTACATGTGCACAATGGTGGCACAAGGGACTCGATCTGATGTTCCAGTTAGTAGGCAGGTGCCAGACAACCACCAGGGGTCCTGTACCCAGATTTCAACAATGAGGTAGAATTACAGATCCGAATTTGGATAGATGTTCTATGGGGACTCAGATGTTAGTGTGTTTTACCTTATATAAGTCATGACTTTAGGTCACTTTCAATAACCTATTTGGGATGTCCCTCTAGGAAAAGTTGAATCTAGCCCACAGCCTGTTGTTGTTAAAGTGGACCTAAAACCTCCCTTAAGACTACCAGCGTTGGTCCGAGTTCACAGTGACACTAAACTAACCTAAGCCAGCCCCTCATGGCGTCTGTGATCCCTCTATTTTAGAAAAACGTACTTTTTCTGTTACTTGGCTGGACTATAATTTTAAAGCAAAGCCCATTTGATTTCCACTTTCTTTTCTTAATATTCTTTGTGTTTTGTGTAAATTATTTTTTGGCCTTGTATAATTTTTTTTTGGGACATGTTACAAATGTCTATATTTGATCATTTCATTTGGTTATCTGTAAATAATAATTCGTACTAAAATATTTTTGAACACATTTGAGCGTAATGCATTTTTTTTCAAATTATTTTATTTTCACAAAATAATCTTTAGGGAATCAAAGAGAACATAAATGGATCAAATTCACCCAGAACAAAAATATTTAAATGCATACATTTTAGCAGACATTGGCAGGAATACATAGGGCCACAACAACACGCTCTCCTGCTCGAGGCCCATTTCGGCATTACAATGTAGCCAGGCCTGAGTCATTGGCCAACTCCACGGCTGCAAGTAATAGTTGCACCAAGCCTATGACACCCAGCCCCCAAGTCCACCAACATCCTTTACCAGCAAAAGTTGGGATGTTAGTCAGGCAAGAGTCTCACCAACTATTCCACCCAACCAGGAACAGGCAGCCAGTATCTCATTAGGGCCAAACCTGCTACGTAGGAGTTTGAGCGGGCGCTTTACTGAGCCACAAACTATGGCATTGGCAAGTGGGGTTTCTGAGCACTATCATGAGCTGTATGGTCGACATTCTAAAGCCAGCTGCAAAGGCACAAATAAACCGATATGGGTGGCGATCACCAGACAGGTCAATAGTGTGAGGATGGAGAGGAAAGATGTGGAGCAAATACAATGCAAATTATGAATATGGATGCTGACCATAATTAGGCTGGTGTTGGGCTTGGAGGATGACCAACACCTGTGCATGTGTGGCATTCATAATCTGCCACTGTTCCAGCATCTTCAAGCATGGTGCTGAAGTTTGTATTGAGGATCTCTATTTGGCCTGACAGGTGCTCTGTTGCTCCAGTATCTGCACGCACCTCCCCTGAGTAACATGGCGACGTGGCTGAATGCGTCTTCCACTTCCCTGGGGTTGGGCGTGTGCAGATGATGGCGGTCTAGGCCTAGTAACAGGAGCAGAAGTAGTAGGCAAATCCTCTGCAGCAGACCTAGCACTAGGGACTGTTAGTTTGGTCTCTTGCTGCTGACCATGATGGCCTTGCTTGACTCTGCTGCAGAGGATTTGTTTCTGGAAGGTGCAGGGGCAGTGGCAGATTATGTGGCATGCTTGGGCTTGATGTTGGCAGAATCAGGTTGTCCTCCTCCTCCTCCTCCATATGGTGGATAGCATCCATTATGGGTGGATTCTGTTGGGATCAAAAAAATTTGATATAGTTGATGAAATATATATAGGGGCAACTATTCATCTGCATTCACATGCATCAACAGTTACAGCACAGTACACTTACCAGATCCAGCTGTTCCTGTGGCCTAGGCAGGCGGGACGTTGTTGCAGGGGGCAAACAGGTGGAGGCTTCCACACTCGCAGCAGAATGTTGAGCTGGAATAGAAGTTCAAAGGCATGTTAACACACAAACATCCCTTGGGTACCCATAGGAGTAGGTAGGCTTTATTGCACCCGGGTCAAAGTATTACAAAGCCACCCCACACCGGTTACCAACAACATGTTTTTAATGCCCCTGAACTGCTGCACCCTTGGAGGCCTGGACACCACTTCCCCCCCCCCCCCCCTGCACCATAGCTCCAGCCCTGTGTGGAGTTAGGCGTTTAAACTACATTTATTCAAGGCAAAGCCAAACAAAACAAGCCAGAAATTACTAACCTTCAGAAATAACATTGGTGTCAGTGTCGAATGCCACAGGTAAGCCCTGTAGTGAGAGCACCAACTCCTCTGCTGCAGTGTATTGTAATTTGGTGGGGAATCCTCAGCCTGTTTGCAACCTTGACAAAAGAGAATACACATTACTTACAAGGTTTAACACAACAACAACCAGCACAACTCCAACAAACATATGTACCCATGCTGCCTGCGCTTATTCCTCTTCTGTTTCACAGCATATTTAAGGTCTGAGAACTTCCGCTGGATTTGCTCCACATCTTTCCTCTCCGTGCCCACACAATTGACCTGTCTGGTGATCTCCTCCCAGATTTGTATTTTGTGCATTTTGCTGGTGGCTTTAGACATTCTCTCATACAGTTCATGAAAGTGCTCAGAAACCCCAATTGCCAACGCCATGGTTTGTGGCTCGGTAAAGCGTCCACTCAATGTTCCATGGCGCAGGTTTCACCTTAATGTTGCCCTGGATGCCTCTTCCTGGGTGGGTGGAATATTGGGTGACATTCTTTGTTGACTAGCAGGCGTAGAATAGCCAGATCTTTTGCTTACCATGGATTGGGCTGGACTGGCATGGGGGCTGGGTGTCATCAGCTGGCTGCACCAAGAAGTAACTGCCGTGGAGCTTCCCGGTGACTCTGGGCTCTCCAAGTTAGATTCTTGACATTGGGAAGACCAGGAGAGGGTGTTGTTGGTGGGCTGGGGCTTCTAGCCCTCGCCTTAACCTTGCCTTTAGTACTAGTGCTCCCTTGGCTTTTGGATGTACAGGGGCGGGGAGCCTTCTTTCTGGAAGAATGCTCCTTCGCCTTCTTGGTGTCACGAACAACTCACCTCTCCGCCGGTCCCGCAGCGTATGGAGGCGGCGCGGCTCCGGCGCCTGTCTGCTTCCGCCCCCACTAGGGCGGCTGTGTCAGAGCGAGCAGGGACGAGCAGACACGACCCCTCGCCTTCTCTGTCCTTACTGACAGCTGTCTTATAACCTCCGGCGGCGCTGCAATCAGCGCGGCCGCCGGAGGCTCAGTTAAGGTGGGTCAATGAGCCCTTGGTTTGTTAAGGTGGACCAATGAGTCCAAATGTGTATTGGGCTATTGCCCAGGTATCCCCAGTCGCACCAATCACGTCCCCTCTCCCACAATCCTGTAGGCCCACTTCCTTTAACCCTTCTAGTGCCAGCTATGTCAGTCTCACGTAGCTGCCTCTCCAACCGTTAAGTGCCAGCTACGTGAAACTCACCGTCCTCTTCGGCCAGCACTGGCCCCGTCCCTAGCCCCACCCACTTGTGGGATGACATCATCCCGCTCCTCTATACTGGCACCCAGGCTCAGACTGTCACTTGTCGGTAGCGATCGGAGAAGGATGGGTGGGAGGCAGGAAGGCTCTGATCTCCTTGCCTCCCACCCTCCCTGCTCCGATCACTACCGACAAGTGTCATCTGCAGCAGCGCGGGACACGGGATCAGAGGTAAGTATAAGTGAAAACAAGAATAATAAAGAATTTTTTGTCTGGTGTCTTATTTTTTTACTTAACCCTTTGTGAACTGGTAAGGGGTCCATGAGACCCCTTATACCAGTTCACAAGGCTCTGGGGCTGGCAATCACCTGCAACT
Organism: Gastrophryne carolinensis; assembly: GCA_027917425.1. NCBI lineage: Eukaryota > Metazoa > Chordata > Amphibia > Anura > Microhylidae > Gastrophryne > Gastrophryne carolinensis. The sequence continues at coordinate 112,462,305 of CM051238.1, read as the reverse complement.
AGCGGGTGACTTGCCATAACCCCCAGCCCCCCATTACCTGCCTCCCCAACGGCCAGGGGGGGCAGAAGGGCCCGGGCCACTTAGTGGATATGTGGGCTAGTAGCCTGCAGGGCCAGGGGCCACCAATGCTGGCCCTGCACCCTGTTCTACAAGCCCCCATAGCTGGTCCAGGTCGGTAATGCTAGGTAAGGGGGACCCTACGTCATTTTTTTGGGGGGGGTTTAAGGGTTTTTTACCCTTAAAATTCCCCAAAAAATGAGCCCCCCCCCCTGGGAGGAGGGGTCATTTTTTTTTAACCCTTTAAATGCCAAGCACGTAGTTTCTACGTGGTTGCTTCTCCTACCGTTAAGTGCCAAGCACGTAGAAACTACGTGCCTGGCATTTCCCCCTGCTAGTCAAAAAATAGAAAAAAAAACCCACTTACCTCTGGTATCCCTGTGAAGCTTGGGGTCCCCTCTTCCTGGGGCGGGCATCCGATCCCCCCCCATCGTCCTCCGTCTTCAGGAGGGGGCCCATTTCCGGCGCTGACACATCGCAGCTGTAAAAAAAAACAAAAAAAAACTGTAATTTACTCACCTCCGCGCCCGAGCCTTCTGTCCGGGTCTCCTCTTCACCAGGGGGGGGGGGTCGGAGCAGGCTTCAGGTGAGGACCCTCTTCCGGGTCCTCACCTCTAGTAATGGCAGCGATGGCCGCCGCCCCCTAGCCCCTCCCCATTGTGGGAGGAGCGGGATGACATTTTTAACCCTTAAAAATCCCCCCAAAAAATGGGGTCCCCCCCTGCCATTTTTTTTCTCGATTTAACCCTTTGTAGTGTGGATGGTATTTGTATTTTATTTGTAAATGTTATAAAGTACTTGTTTCAGTTAGGGGGGTCTCCTGGGCAGGAACGGGGGGCTACCGATAAATATGTGGTACCGTTCTAATCGGTAGAAATGGGGCTTTCACATGCAATATGGTTTTCCTTAATAAAATACATTTTTTATTTTAAATAAAGGAGTCAATTGTCTAAAAAAATTTGTATTTATTTATTTATTATTTTTACTTAATAATATTGTAAAAAAATAAATAAAATTTACAAGCAAGACATTTCATGTTAAAGCCTAAACTCTGTTGCAAAAAAATATATATATAATTTTCCGGAAAGTTCCAGCAAAAATGGCACAAAACATGGCGCAAAATGGGGAAAAATTACCTGTCAACAGAGGGTGACAAAATCTCAAGTAGGCTGGCAATTAAAAGGGTTAAAAGTAGCTATGCATGTTGGGTATTGTTCTGTTTGGGGGACCTTGCGCTTTCAGACTTAGCTTGTTTTTTTCTGGTTTGCATATTTATATTTTAGGAAAAGGTGTTTTTTATTCAGCTTTTTTATACATTTTTTAGGGAAACCCTGCGCAACCAAAGAGTTCTTTGAGGGAATAATTCCAGAAAGATGAGCCCACTAGAACAAGCTGGGTACGCTTAGAAAGCTTAACATGTATACTTTCAGGGAATATATGGTTTATGGGGGATATTCCAAATGTAAAGGGTTGTTTTGGTTGAAAAATCGCAAGGTGCGCACTTTGTCTGCAGAGCTGAAATTTTCAAGCAAAACTACCGTTACGCACATGCTTTACTTTGGGGTGTTTGGCAACTCTTCCACTGACAGTAGCAAAGCATGTTTGGTATCGTTCTGTTCGGGGGATGTTGCTTTTTCAGATTAAACTTGTTTTTTCTTGTTTGTATATAGTTTTTTGGAAAATGTGGCTTTGATTCTGCTTTTTTATCCTTTTTTTAGGGAAACTCTTTGCAACCAAAGAATCCATTGAGGGATTACTTCCAGAAAACTATGGCCACATCAACAAGCCTGGTACACCTAGAAAGCTTGAAGTGTTTACTTCCAGAGAATATATAGTTTGTTGGGGGTATTTCAAATGTAAAGGGTTGTTTTGCTTGAAAAATCGCAAGGTGCGCACTTTGTCTGCAGAGCTGAAATTTTCAAGTAAAATTACCGTTACGCACATGCTTTACTTTGGGGTGTTTGGCAACTCTTCCACTGACAGTAGCAATGCATGTTGGGTATCGTTCTGTTCGGAGGATGTTGCTTTTTCAGATTAAACTTGTTTTTTCTTGTTTGTATATAGTTTTTTTTAGGAAAATGTGGCTTTGATTCTGCTTTTTTATCCTTTTTTTAGGGAAACTCTTTGCAACCAAAGAATCCATTGAGGAATTACTTCCAGAAAACTATGGCCACATCAACAAGCCTGGTACACCTAGAAAGCTTGAGGTGTGTACTTCCAGAGAATATATAGTTTGTTGGGGGTATTTCAAATGTAAAGGGTTGTTTTCTGGAAAAACTTCAAGGTGCGCATAGCGCATAGCATAGTTGTATTTTATCTGAAAATCCCTTAAAGCACTGTTTCAGTTTGGGGGAGTCTCCTGGGCAGGAAAGGGTGTCTACCTATACATATGTGGTATCGCTGTAACCGGGAGAAATTGGGATTTCACACGCAATAAGATTTTATTGACAAACTTACATTTTTTATTACAAAAAAAACTACAAATTGTAAAAAATATTTTTATTTTTATTTTTTTGCACATATTTCACCCAAAAATATTGAGAATACACCTAAAAAATGACAAACAAGACATTTCATGTTAAAGCCCAGACTCTGCTGAAAAAAAACAATATATAATTTTTCTGGGAAATCCCTTCAAAAATCACATTTGAACATGGGGAGCGCAAAATAGTACAAAATGGTCTGGCAACAAAGGGTGACAAAAACTCCAGGTAGGCTGGCACTTAAAGGGTTAAGTTAACCCCTTAAAACTATGCAATCATATCCTATCTGAATTCTCCTAAACTGCTGTTTCAGTTTGGGGGAGTTTCCTGGGCAGGAAAGGGTGTATACCAATACATATGTGGTACCGTTGTAACCGGGAGAAATAGGGCTTTCACACGCAATAATATTTTATTAACAAACTTACATTTTTTTATCACAATAAAACACTACAAATTGTAAAAAATTTTTTTTTTTTTATTTTTTTGCACATATTTCACCCAAAAGAATTACGAATACACTAAAAAAATGCCAAACAAGACATTTCATGTTGAAGCCCAGACTCTGCTGAAAAAAACAATATATAATTTTCCTGGAAAATCCCTGGAAATCCCTTCAAAAATCAAGGTTGAACATGTGTAGCGCAAAAACGTGAAAAGTAGTCTGGCAACAGAGTGTGACAAAAAATCTAGGTAGGCTGGCACTTAAAGGGATAAAGGTGTTCCCCTCACACTGGTCCCTTGCCCGTGATAGCGTGCTGCTGTGTGTGATTATCTGTATCTGAGCTTTTCCGTTATTGATCTTGCTGTGTATGACATCCCTTGATTGCCACCTGGACTGACCATTGCTTGTTTCCGACTACGATTTTGCCTGCCCTCTTGTACTGCGTACTCGTGACCTCCCGGTTTGACCCTTGGCTCGACTTTGACTACTCTTCTGTCTCATCCTTTGGTGCCGCGCTTGGTTGGACTGATCTCCCCGTGTATGACTCCTGCTTGCCCGACCTCGCCCAGTCTCGTTCCTGGTTCATCCGCCTTCCTCCCCGTAAGTCCGCATCCTTTGTGCTACCAAGTCCTGGGGGCAACCGTGCGGCGTGTAAAGCGTCCTGGCAGACGGGGGCTTGACTATATGTGAAGCTAGCAGCGGAGATTGGGGGTTGCGGACTTACTCAGAAGGCGGGTGTTCCACGGGACCTGACATTATCACGGGCCCTACAAATGGAAGAACTAATGCAACAGGTGCAGGCTATGGCCACCGCCATCAATCAACTGGCCCAACGAGTGGCTATGCAAGAAAGTCGCCAAATACCTGCACCAATGGCACCTGTTTCCTCATTCGAGCCGAAGGTTCCCCTTCCAGAGAAATTTTTTTGGGAACGATCGAAATTTTCTAATTTCAAGAATTCATGCAAACTTTACTTCCACCTGCGGCCCAACCCCTCTGAGTCTGAGACACGAGTGGGCCTAGTCATCTCGCTTCTTCAAGGTGATCCACAGACCTGGGCTTTTGGACTGGCACCTACCGATGAGGCATTACAGTCAGTCTCCGCCTTCTTTGCCGCCATGGAGGTCTTGTATGCTGACCAGGACCGGACTTCAACGGCAGACTAAGTTACGGAGTCTAAATCAAGGGAAGCGGTCGGCCGAAGAATATAGTGCCGAGTTCCGTCGATGGGCCATCGACTGCCAATGGAATGACCCAGCCCTGTGCAGTCAGTTCAGAATTGGGCTCTCTGAAAGTATTAAGTTAATTTCCCGCAGCCAAAGAGTCTTGATGAGTTCATGCAGCTGGCCATCAGAGTGGATAAACGTCTCAGAGAGAGACGTGTAGAAAAAGTTAAGGACCAACCATGGGGTCCCCCTCATCAAGAATTCAGTCCTAGGGGTGCTGCTGCCTCTTCTTCTTTGGCACCCGAGGAGCCCATGCAACTTGGCGTGACTCACCTCTCCCAGGTGAAGATAAGACACAGATTGCCAGGGCTTTGCCTGTACTGCGGAAACCCTGGTCATTTCGCCAAGAATTGCCCGAACAAAGCTTCAGCGGTGGGAAACTGCAGCGCCTAGATCCGGTTGAGGGAACTCATCTAGGCGATCAGGTACCACTCCCTCACATAAATAGATTGCTTTTACCCGCTAGGGTCTCTTGGGGCCTTTCTAGGATGTCTGTCACCGCCTTAATTGATAGTGGGGCAGCCAGCAACTTCATGGATAGGTCACTTGCATCCACTTTAAATATCCCGTTGATCCCCTTAGAAAATTCACTTTGGGTCCTGGCTGTCAATAACGAACCAATTGTGGGAGGATTGGTTTTTCTATAAAACCCCTTTTGTGAATTTAGTGGTGGGTTCCTCCCATGCCGAGAAGATGGAATTTTTTTATTTTAGAGAGCCCTGTATCTTCTATAGTACTAGGATTTCCATGGTAAAAGGCCCACAACCCAGTTGTTAATTGGGCATCTGGGGACCTGGTTAAATGGAGTCCATTTTGTTTGGATCATTGTTTTTGTACCGCCCTAACATCGACTCATGTCTCACTTGAGGGCTTACCGCCGGCCTATGCAGATTGGGCGGATGTTTTCTCTGAAAAACCTGCTGACTCTCTTCCTCCACATAGAGCCTACGATTGTCCCATCAATCTGCTACCAGGTACCATGCCCCCTAGGGGAAAAACATACAATCTCACCTGATCAGAAGAGACAGCCATGAAAGATTACATTACGGAGAATCTCAAGAAAGGATTCATCCATCCCTACCCTGCTGGCGCTGGGTTCTTCTTGGTCGAAAAGAAGGACGGTGGTTTGCTTCCCTGTATTGATTATCGGGGACTAAACAAGATCACTGTTAAGAATAGATATCCGTTGCCTTTAATCGATGATCTCTTTAATCAAGTATCTGGGGCACAGGTTTTTTCTAAACTTGATCTTAGAGGGGCGTATAACCTCATTAGCATATTCCAGGGAGATGAATGAAAGACAGCCTTTAATGTAATAGATGGGCACTTCGAGTACTTGGTTATGCCCTTTGGTTTGTGCAATGCTCCTGCGGTCTTCCAGGATTTTGTAAATGCTATATTTCGTGATTACTTGGGCCGATTTATGGTGGTCTATTTAGACGACATACTAATTTTCTCCCGTTCTGTGCTGGAATTACGGGAGAACAGGCTATATGCCAAAATTTCTAAGTGTGTATTTGAGCTTTCTGAAATTCCGTTTTTGGGGTATCTGATCTCTAAGCATGGGTTGGTTATGGATCCCTCCAAGGTGTCCGTGGTATTGGAGTGGGAGCAACCAAGAACCCTTAAAGCGCTTCAGAGGTTTCTAGGATTCGCTAACTTCTATAGGTGGTTTATAAGGGGGTTCTCTTCTATAGTGGGGCCCTTAACGGACCTAACTCGGAAGGGTGCTTTTGTTGAGGAGTGGCCTCCCTCAGCAACAAGCGCCTTTCAGATTTTAAAAAAATATTTTACATCGGCTCCAGTTCTGGTCCACCCCAATATCAATCGCCTGTTTCTTTTGGAAGTAGACACCTCTGAAATTGGTGTGGTGGACTGTCCTCTCGAAGTATTCAGGTGATCCTGAGAGACTTCATCCCTGTGCCTTCTTTTCGCGAAAATTTTCTCCTGCTGAACAAAATTATGATGTTGGGAAAAGGGAACTGTTGGGTATTAAACTGGCCTTTGAAGAATGGCGACATTGGCTGGAAGGCTCTCTGCACCCCATTACTGTATATACTGATCACAAGAACTTGGAGTATATAGAATCCGCCAAAAGGCTCAACTCTCATCAGGCTCGCTGGGCGCTCTTTTTCTCCCGTTTAAATTTCATTATCACTTTAAAACTGGGAAAAAAGTATACCAGAGCGGACGCCTTATCACGCAATTTCGGAGAATGTAAGGATCGATTCGATCCCACAGAACCTATTTTACCTTTAGGCTGTGTAGTCGGTGTCCTTCTCCCTGATTTGTCTAGTTCGTTGATTCCATATTAGGCAGATGCTCCTCCGGGGAAACCCCCTGGATGTCAGTTTGTTCCACCTCAGTTGCGTCTCGCCGTCCTACAAGAATTTCATGATGCCAAGACCGCCGGTCACTTAGGGTTTCAGAAAACTCTGGCTCTTGCCAAGCGCCATGTATGGTGGCCTACCATCAGACGCGACGTGACCACCTTTGTCGAAGCTTGTTCTGTATGTGGTCGTAATTAGGCAATCCAGAGATCTCCAGTGGGATTGTTTGTACCATTGGAGAACCTTGGACCCACATATCCATGGATTTCATTGTCAATCTGCCACAGTCTCAGGGTAATACTGTAATCTGGGTGGTGGTCGATCGCTTCAGTAAGATGGCACATTTCATTCCCCTGGCAAAGCTTCCATCTGCACCAGAGCTGGTGCAGCTGTTCATTAGGCACGTTTTCCGTCTCCACGGTATACCCCAGAATATAGTTTAGGATGGGGGGGTTCAGTTTGTATCCCACTTCTGGAAAGCGTTTTGTGCACAGTTGGGTATTAAGGTGTCTCTTTCCTCAGCCTATCATCCCCAGTCTAATGGGCAGACTGAGAGGATGAATCAGTGTTTGGAGCAATACTTGCGCTGCTTTGTGTCGGATCATCAAGAACAATGGGCGGAATTTATTGAGTTTGCAGAATTCGCCTTTAATAATGCGCCTAGCAAATCAACGTTTTTCTGTAACTATAGCAAGAATCCCAAGGCCTCTTCCCTCTCTGGCCCTTCCTCCAATTTGCCGTCATTGGAGGAATGGTTACGAGAAAGAATGAATGTATGGTCTGAGGCACAAGGGAACCTTAGAAAAGCCTCGATGAGGTATAAAGTGTTCGCCGATTGACATAGGTCACAAGAACCACCATTTCAGGTAGGAGACTTGGTCTGGGTATCCACTAGAAACATTGCCCTTCGACAACCCTCGCCGAAGTTGGGCCCTAAGTATATCGGTCCCTTTCTGATCACTAATAGACTGAGCAATGTTACCTTTGAAGTTAAGCTTCCCCCGTCGATGAAAATTCCGAGTACATTTCACGTTTCCCTGTTGAAATCCGCCAGGAATGTTCAGGTGTCATCTCTTCCTCCAGTCGTGGTAGAAGATGAACCTGAGTACGAGATCAATAGAATTTTCAACTCTTGATTGGTTCGGAATTCGTTACAATATTTAATAGATTGGAAGGGTTTTGGTCCTGAGGAGAGATGTTGGATTCCAGCTAGGGATGTACATGCCAATGTTTTGATTAAGAGATTCCATAGAGACAATCCTGACAAACCTAGGAAGGTTCCTGAGGCCCCTCGTGAAGGGGGGGTAGTGTCACAAACAACTCACATCTCCGCCGGTCCCGCGGTGTCTGCTTCTGTCCATCGCGTCTCTGGTGGGCCACATCAGAGCGAGCGGGGATGAGCAGACACGCCCCCTCGCCTCCTCTGTCCTCACGGACGTACGCGCGTGAGCATGGCTGTCTTATAACCTCCGGCGACGCTGCAATCAGCACGCCCGCCGGAGGCTCAGTTAAGGTGAGCCAATGAGCCCTTGGTTTGTTAAGGTGGACCAATGAGTCCAAATCTGTATTGGGCTGTTGCCCGGGTATCCCCAGTCGCACCAATATCGTCCCCTCTCCCACAATCCTGTCGGCCCACTTCCTATAAAGGTGTTCCCCTCACACTTGTCCCTTGCCCGTGATAGCGTGCTGCTGGGTGTGATTATCTGTATCTGAGCTTTTCCGTTATTGATCTTGCTGTGTATGACCATCCCTTGATTGTCGCCTGGACCGACCATTGCCTGTTTCCGACTACGATTTTGCCTGCTCCCTTTTACTGCGTACCCGTGACCTCCTGGCTTGACCCTTGGCTCGACTTTGACTACTCTTCCGTCTCATCCTTTGGTGCTGCGCTTGATTGGACTGATCTCCCGTGTATGACCCCTGCTTGCCCGACCTCGCCCAGTCTCGTTCCTGGTTCATCCGCCTTCCTCCCCGTAAGTCTGCATCCTTTGTGCTACCAAGTCCTGGGGGCAACTGTGCCCGGTGAGGCATGTAAAGAATCCCGGCAGACGGGGGCTTGACTATAGGTGAAGCTAGCAGAGAGAGATTGGGGGAGATTGGGGGTTGCAGGCTTACCCAGAAGGCGGGTGTTCCATAGGACCTGACACTTGGCTAATGCAGATTTGGAGTGGGCTGTAGTGTGGCCCAATGAATCCTTCATGTGGCATCTGGAGCTCCTTGTGGTATGCGAGTGCCCACTAGCTTTGTGGGACCGAGTTGTAGGCCTGGATGAGCTTTCACCATGCCTTTCTGCGCGACGCTCATGGCGTTCCTAGGCCGGGGCTAATTTGTGGGTAGCTTTCTTAGCAGGCATCGTAAGATATGTAAAGAAACCCAGCTGTGTGTCAAAGTACCCTTTAAATAGTTATAATATCTGCTGATCCAGGCAATCAAGATGGCACCCACGCTCTTCACCCGTGAGCAACAGGAGATCATTATGCTCGTAAGTGTGGGTTCAGGCCATAGATTTGCAGGCAAAATGCATGCATATGTGATTAGGCAGTGCAGTGCCAAACAGTGGGGGCACAATTTGACTTTAAACGCTGTGCCAACCAAAAGTTAGTGAGCACATGTGCGCAACAACAAAATGGCATCTAGAAGGATAGCTGAAGGCTAGAAATGTAATGTGCACTGCAAGTTAGCAACCTGCTCTAACTGTGATTGTGATTTGTATGATGTTTTCATTAATCAATTGTGTTTCACTTGTATCTTTTAGATGATGATGGAGGCCAGGTACGACTGCCTGGTTTCCATGATTTCCAGAAGAGGATGTTGGCCCTGGAGATCGTGGCCAAAATAGGAGCCGACAGCGGCACCACCTTCACCTTTACCCAGATCACCCAACACTGGTCGGACCTAAAGAGAAGGAAGAGGTCCCAGGGGAGGCGAATCTTTGCCCAACATTTCCCAAGTAAGTACATGACTATTACTTGTAAGATATTCAAAAGCCCTTAGTTAGGCCTCTGTTTATGAATGCTATTGTCTTCTAGTGAGCGAATGGGATTATCGTATCCAACCCACCCGGAGGCGAGCAGTCCGGCCAGTGCGGGATGGATCTGGGCCTAGTGAGGGTGGTGCATCTTCAGGGCCAAGGCCCTCCCCCTCCTCTGTAGGTGGCTCCGAGCAGCCACTTGAACTGTCTACAGAGGAGGGGCAACAGCGGCTTGCCAGGGAGTCGTACCAGATGCCGGAGCCACAACACTCCGGTATGTTTGTCAGACTGAAGCACACACAGGTACATCCACTGTCAACACACATTCATTCCCTGCTTCTATTCTTTTAGATGACGATGTAGCGGGTGGAGAGCGTGGTTTGGAGAGCCCAGAAGAATACGCCCCTGAGGTGCATGGCGAAGGTGGATGTTGTCACACACACACATTATGAAACAAATGTTGCCTTGACCTAATCTGATATTACAAGTAAACATATTTTTCCTTCCTCAACAGCCTCAGATCCTGGTCAGTGGCATGCCCCAGAGAGAATGCTGGTCCCCCAAGCACAGGTCACCCACCAGCCTGGTAAGTTTAAAGCCTACTTATTTTATTATTATTATTTTTGTTTATTTATTTATATTGTTTATTTATATAACATAGCTTCGTTCTGAGGTTTTAAAAAACTTCAGCTTAATACATTAGCATAATGACCTTGGGCCTCATCCCTAGCCTAATACATTAGCATAATGACCTCTGGCCTCATCCTTAGCCTAATACATTAGCATAATGACCTCTGGCCTCATCCCTACCCTAATACATTAGCATAATTATCACAATTTTATAATTAATATTTTAAAACATACCTTTTAATATAATAAATGCTGTTAAACTTAAACTAAAATAAACAGGAAACATGGTTAAGTAATACACTATTTAGACATGAACACAGGGCAACAAAAAAAAACCCCGTAAAAAATCAAGAAGGAAACCAAAAATACTAAGAACATGAAGAACATTAGGTAAGCAGGAATGGCGCAAGAACTTCTAAAGTGGACCCGCAAGAGAGTTAAGGTAAGCATTACGCACAGGAGAACATGTTAACCAGAACCGTGAGTGAGTTGAGGTAAGCATGAAGGAAGGGAGAACATGTTAACTGGAACTGCAAGTGAGTTAAGGTAAGCATGAAGGACGGGAGATGATAAAAAGTGGAACCGCGAGTGAGTTAAGGTAAGCATGAAGGACGGGACCGCGAGTGAGTTAAGGTAAGCATGAAGGACGGGAGGTGATAAAAAGTGGAACCGCAAGTGAGTCAAGGTAAGCATGAAGGGCGGGAAAACATGTTAACTGGAACCGCAAGTGAGTTAAGGTAAGCATGGAAGCCGAAGTGAGTGAGAGAATAGTTGAGACTGGGGCATGAATGAGGTTAATAGGTGCGCGCATGCGTACATGCAAAAGAACACAGCAGATTTCCCAGAAAATTCCATTTGGACCTATATTGAGAGAAAGATGCATGCAGAATCTAGAGGGACACAGAAATTCTTCATGGAAAGCTACGTTCAAAACGCTGAAAAACGGTAGGATACGAAGATTGCGGGGTAACGTATACATAACCCTCGTCCTGTCAAGGACACAACGAGAGGCAGAAAATGCCATTCTCGTTGGCGTAAGCAGCTACGAACAGTAAACGGAAGGCTTCCGATGGAGGCTCTAAATCATGCGTAAGCTCATACGCATACGAAAAAAAAGTGTAAAATACACAAAACGAGCCTAATACGACACGGTTTTGAGGCGGCTCTGAATCAGGCCTTATGTGTAGTGATTGGTGCGACTGTGATACAACCTGTGATTGGAACTGATTCCAGGGGCTGGACTGCCCTGACCAGTCAGGCTGTCCAACCCCTGAGACACACAGGTGTAGTAAACCTTTAATTAGACAGAGTGGCATCAGCTGTGAGCCGCTCTGTCAACTGGCAGTACTAGTGCAGGGGAGGGAGGGAGGCAGGTACGACTTCCGGGAGCGGTAAGCACACCCTGCTCCAGACAGCCGGAGAACGCCATGCCGCCCGGCAGACGCTCCTTGGGATAGGTGAATTGCCCACAGGGATGAGCTCCTACTGTCTTGGTTTGGGAGGATCGCAGCCCTGGAAATGACACTGTTGTCTAGAATTTCCTTTACTTTTACAGAGAGCTTTCCATAGGAATTTCAAGCAGAAAATTATTAGCTTCACCTGGGGCTCCAGAGGCAGTAGAATTGTGACGAAAACCCTACTGTATACATCTTGTGGCAAGGTGGCTGCCACGTGGTAAAAAATGCCTTTTTGGGCATTTCTGGATAGATGACTGGGTTAAAGTGGAGAAGGACTCCAGGGATGAATGCTTCTCCAGTTACTGGCTTTCTAAGGGGCAGCTGGAAAAGCACTCTATAGGGTTCTGGAGTCTGGCCAGCATGAGAAGCTGGGTGGGCCCTGCTGGCCACTCACTCCAATCTAGTGCTCCAGGCCAGAAAGAGTGCTGCTGAATGTGCTGAAGGGCATGTGGCACCTGCAGCCAAGCATTGGAGAGTGCTACAGAGTCTTTGATGTGAACTGTAAGTAGGCCTTGCGGGTCATCTGAACTGGGATTACAGTGACATGTTTTCTTCAGTGCACATATCCTCAAAAACAAACAGCTGTTTAAGTCAGAATTTGTGACTCCAGGGGCGTGGCTTGGCCGGGGAGCAGAATGGCGGCGTGAGTTGAGAGCTCTCGGCGGAGTCCCCACATAAGCTACGGTTCCTGCGCTCTAGTTTGACCATGGGTCGCATTAACAAGCCTGGGGCATCCACTAAGACCCCCCGAGCCTCCCAGACCCCGAAGCTGGGCACTAGGAGGCTGCCGGAGTTGTTTAGCAGCCAGCGGTCAGAGGACGCTTACCCACGAGGAGCCAAGATGGCGGAGGCCCCCTCGCCGGGGTCTTCACCGGAGAGAGAAGCAGAGGTGGCGTCGGACAGAGATGATGGCGGGCTGTCTGTCCAACTCAGCCAACTCCCTACGTGCAGTGAGCTCACCAAATTCGTGGGAGAGATAAAGACCTCGATTGCGGAGGCGATTGCGGATCTGAAAGACGACATGCTGAAGTTGTCCAACCGCGTGGAGAGAGTGGAGAGGGAGGAAGCCAACACCAACAACAGGCTGTCGGAGATGAAGGAGGTGGTGATGGCGCACAACAGGCACCTTATGAATGTCCACAGACACCTGGAAGATCTGGACAATCGTAACAGGAGATGTAATATCAGGGTCTGAGGAGTACCTTAAGCAGTGGGGCTGGATCAGACCCAGGAGGCCCTGATGTCTATTTTCAACTCCTTGTTGGAGAGGCCGCCAGGCACTCCGATAGAGTTTGTAAGGGCTCACAGAGCTCTTCGTCCCAGGAGCGGCGGAGAGGCTCCCCCCCCCCGAGATATTATTTGTCGCCTTCAGAACTTTCAGCTAAAAGAGGAAATCCTCTCCAAAGCCAGAAACCAAGACGCTATTATGTTTAACAACAGTGTGGTGCAGCTATATCAAGACCTCTCCGGAATTACGCTGCAGCATCGAAGGGCGTTGAGACCCCTCACGGCGTCCCTCAGAGAGAGGGGCATCCCTTATCGATAGCGTTTTCCACTCGCCCTCTCAGCCACGAGCAACGGAAGAACGGGAACTCTACGGATGCCTGAGGACTTACCTGAATTCTGTGAAGCGCTGCGTCTTCCAATGGTCTCCCTGCCGGACTGGTTCAGCAAATTTTCCATCCCGCAGCTGGTGCAAAGAGCGGAGCGTCAGAAGCTGCCAGGAGGTCTTCAGAGGAGGTGCCGGGAGACCTCGTCTCCACTGGGCGGCAGAGAGAGAAGCCGGTCGAGACCCCGGACCTGAGGCGCTTGGAGTTTCCTCGGGGTGCCGTTCGTTCTACGGGACTGACGTCGGGGGATAGATAAGCTCATTCACAATCTTTTTATCCCGTTGCAATGTTTGTTTAGATTTTGCTCATTTCTAGGCACAATTTATCGTTAGCACTGGTTAAGATGCGGGGGGCTCTCGCTCGCCTCCTCCGGTGGCGAATCCCCATTCCATGTCTATGGCGCGGGCGCCGCAGGAGGGGGTGAGGTGACAGCATAAGACGGCGGTATGGAGCGATGGGGGCTTATGCATTGAGATCCCTAAACCTGACCATGACTGGAGTGCTCTTTGAACTCCCGAGCCGCTTGGTGAGGTTATACACAAAAGTATGAGGGAACATTTCTGGTACCTGAAGAGCTATCTCGACCGGCTCAATATGTTTAATATGCTTAAGATGTTTAATATGCTTAATGTGCCAGGTTTGATATGCGTTTATATGTTTGATTGAAATGCTATCCCACGGGGCTGTGCATAGATAAGCTCATTCACAATTTTCTTATCCCGATGCTATGTCTGTATAGATTTTGCTCAGCTCTATGCACAGTTTATCTTTAGCACTGTTTAAGGGGCGGGAGGCTCTCGCTCGCCTCCTCCAGGGGCGAATCCCCATCCCATATTTATGGCGCAGGCGCCGCAGGGGGGGGGTCAAGTGACAGCATAGGACGGCCTTACAGAGCGATGGGGCTTATATATGGAGAGGTCTGGATCTGACCATGACTGGTTTGCTCTTTGAACTCCCGAGCCGCTAGGCGAGGTTATACACAAAAGTATGAGGGAATATCTCTGGTATCTGAGGTGATACCTCGACCGGCCCATCATGGTTAATACGCTTAAGATGTTTAATATGCTTAATGTGCCGGGTTTGTTATGCGCTTATATGTTTGACTGAACTGCTACTCCAAGGGGTCTTCATCGCGATATGGGGGGTGGGGCCTCCCCGGGGTTTGATGTATGGACATGTCACTCCCGCTTGATGCCAAATTACAATGCATGGTTTGGCCTGGCAAGGGAGATATTCCGGATTGTAGGGGCAAAGGCCTACCTAAATTAATGACCTGCACTAGGTAAGCGGCCTAAGCTCCAGGCATGGCGGTATAGCGCAGTGGGCAGATACAGTCCCGCGGCAGATTAAACGGGGGGGATGCAGGATCATGTCTGTGTCCTATGGGTTGTATGTGGCGCGCCCTACAGGATAGGGGGATAGCGCGGTGAAAGCTGGTGGCCGGGATATGGGATGGGACCTCATCTCGCTGTCCTAATGTATCGAGGGTATTTGAAGGGTGTGACGGTGGAGTGCCTCCCTTTAACTTCTCAACATATAGCCCTGGACATGGGGAGGGGCGAGTAGTGAGGGTTAGGCCCCCTTCTCCGCTCGAGAAGGTACACTATGAGCGGCTGTTTGGGGGAGTGTGGGGAGACTTCTACGGCGCCTGATGTAAATATGGCCCTGGTGCCTCGGAGCGATGGAAATCGGAGAATAAGGGTTGTTACAGGAGTGGCTCGGGGATGGACATGGCAGTCTGGCGATCGGAGTCTACTTGCTATTCAGTCTGACTGCCTGGAGGATTGCACTCCCTAAGTGACGAATGCAAGGGCGGCAGGCCCTGATAGTCTGCATGCTGTAACTGGTGGAGGGAGCAATTTGGGCAGCGGGGCTCCGCCGGGCCCCCTTTGGGCTGTCTCACTCAGTTTGGGGTTTCTCTCTTCAGGGTCTGGGTGTTGCTCTTTCGGCCTTCCATGTTTTTCCCCAAAAAGGGCCTTTTTCTGGGGTGGATCAGGAGAGACCTGTGTGGATAGGTCTTTCCTTTCTGGGATCTGGGGCTTTGGCCCCAGGTCGTGGGGGACAACAGGGGAGCATTGTAAAGTCCCCAGGAAAGGTTGTCCCAGTAGTTTTCACTGGTGTGCGGGAAGTTATTTTTTTCCCTGGCCCTCTTCTGTGTGTGGGTGTACATATTTAGTCTTGGTTTTTCCATTGTTAGTTTCTTGTCCTCTGTTTGTGTCCTCGTGTTCCCTCTCCTTTTTCCACCTCTGGTCTGTGATCTTTTCTATATTTCTGCCCTGTCTGTTTCTCTGTCCCTTACTCTGGTCCTCTTAGGAGGGGAGGAGTGCTCGATTCTGGTAAGGGGAAGGTGGTAATATTGCGGAGGCTGGGGATTTGACAGGGCGGGGTGAGCTAGCAATGGGGTCCCTGGAATTTAACATCCTATCCATAAACGCTAAAGGACTTAACTCGCCACAAAAAAGACACGCGTTATTTAGGGAACTTAAAAAGTATAAAGCACACATTGCACTGATCCAGGAAACCCATTTTCAAATCCATAAAGCTCCTTATCTGGGTAACAGAACATACACCTCTTGCTACTTGGCCCCCTCTCCGCATAACAAAGCGAAAGGGGTATCGATTCTGGTGGCTAGGGATCTGGACCTCCGGGTGTTGGCAGTGGAAAAAGACAAGGAGGGTAGATTCACTTTTTTGAAAGGGAGCCTTCCCAACGGGCTGGTCATCACGGTAGCTAATGTTTATGCCCCTAATAAAGATCAACAAAGGTTTTGCAAAGCGGTTCTGAGTAAACTGGGCTCCTTTCAGGAGGGGATGCGGATATTGGGAGGGGACTTGAACTGTGCGTTAAACCCTCTGGTGGATACATCGGATGCTAAAACTGCCCTTTCTTTTAGAGCTTTGAAACTAATAAAGAAAGCCCTGCAAGAGCTGGCTCTGATAGACACGTGGCGCCTAATGCACCCGTCGGGGAAAGACTTTACGTATTACTCACCGATTCATATGAAGTATTCGAGGATTGACTTCCTCTTCCTGTCGCAGAGGGATCTGGAGAGGGTGACCTCGGCTGAGATTGGCAATATATCATTTTCCGATCACGCTCCGGTCGTCCTGTCCCTGGCCCTCCAGAGTGGAGAGAGAAGGGAACGGAGTTGGAGATTAAATGAGAGTTTACTGAAGGATCCTGGGGTAGTGGGGAGACTCAGGCAGCATTTAGATATGTATATACAGGAAAATGTCACGGGAGAGGTAGACCCACTAACAATTTGGGAGGCTCATAAATGCACGCTGAGAGGGTACCTGATCCAGGAAGGCGCAAGAGCCAAACGGGAGAGAGGGGCGAAAATGGAAAGGTTAGTCCAACAGATTGCAGATCTCGAAACGAGGCACAAGCGGTCCCTTCAGGCGCAACAGTGGAAAGAACTGGAGTCCAAGAGACAAGAGCTCAAGGATGTCCTGTTCAGGGAGACGAGTAGGTTTTTCACTAAACGCCATGGCCTGTATTATGAACAAGGGAACAAGTCGGGACGCTTGTTAGCTAGGGCTCTGCGGCCTAGAAATGTTAGATCTAGAATTGAGGGGATCAGGGGCCCAAATGGGATGCTCTACCAAAAAAATGGGGAGATAGCGGAATTGTTCAGAAATTTCTACATGGCCTTATATAACCTCCCAGACCAACAGGGGAAGGGGGACCAAGGAAATGTAATGGAATCCTACCTGTTCAACTCAAAAATGCCATCGCTTTCCAAGGAACATGTGGAACAATTAGAAGCTCCAATAACAATACTGGAACTGCAGAAGGCTCTTAAAAAGACCAAACCAGGGAGGGCCCCGGGGCCAGATGGCTTCTCATCCCACTATTATAGGACCTTCTCTGCCCAGTTGCTGCCACTCATGATGCAAGCATTTGAGTCTACTGCGGCGTCAGGTTCTTTACCTGGCTCAGCACTGGAGGCACAAATTGTTGTAATCCCAAAGGGGGGGAAGATGCTACGGACTGCCGGAATTACAGACCAATCTCCCTGTTGAATGTGGATGTGAAAATTTTTGCCAAAGCACTGGCGGGGAGGATTGCCACCCTTCTGCCGGATCTAATTGGTCAAGATCAAGTAGGTTTTGTACCTGGCAGGGAGGCCCATGACAACGTGATCAAGGCCCTGAACATTCAATGGTGGGCGAAAGCCAAGGGTATTAGATCGATCATGCTCTCCACCGATGCCGAGAAGGCTTTTGATCGGGTGGATTGGAGGTGGATAGGAAAGGTCTTGGATCACATCGGGCTGGGCGTGGCGGCTAAGAATAGGATTATGACATTGTACTCTAATCCGGTGGCAAGGGTGAGGACGAACAACTGTGCTTCTTCCACATTCAACATATGTAACGGTACAAGACAGGGGTGTCCCTTGTCCCCCCTTATATTTGCACTCGTTGGAGCCGTTCCTGCGGAGGGTTAACTTATGCGGCGGCATTAGGAGTATCATGATAGGGGATAGAGAAAGGAAGGTAGCGGCATACGCGGATGATATGCTTTTTTTCCTGCATTCCCCGCGGGTGTCGGTACCTAACCTACTGAAAGAATTCGAGATTTTCAGTCGGGTGTCTAACTTGAAGATTAATTTTAATAAATCTAGCGCCATGAACATTTTGTTACCGGACGCGGAAGTGGAGGTATTAAAGGGCATTTTTCCCTTTGGCTGGGAGAAAAGGAGCCTTAAATACTTAGGGGTACAGCTGCCCATCTCACTAAACAGCTTGTTCCAACTCAACTTTGCCCCCATTGGGGCCAGAGTTAAGAGGGGTCTGGAGGGGTGGAATCGGCTGTGGCTATCTTGGTTTGGCCGCATGTCGGTACTGAAAATGAATGTGTTGCCGAGGATTTTAAACTTGTTACAATGCATCCCCATTAGATTACCAGAGGCTTTCTTTAAAGATGTGATGAAATCCTTTAGAGGGTTTATCTGGGCGGGAAAACCACAGAGAATTCGGCGGAGCCTCTTGTTACTCCCAAAGGAGAGGGGGGGGGACGGGGATGCCTTGCATGAAGTTGTACTACCGGGCGGTCCACGTGGGTAGAGTGGTGGACTGGCAGGTGAATGGAAGGCAGAAAGATTGGGTGCACATAGAGGGAATAGTTGCCACGGGCGGAGGACTAGACACAGTGTGTACCTTAAGGAGAGATGGGATTCCTGCTATCGCTAGGACCCATCCGTTGATTGGAACTTCCCTGTTAGGGCCCTTACCCAGGCATGCCCTTTCAAATTCCGTCAATTCATTTCTCATACCCTCCTTTACCCCCTTAGAGCCAAAGAAGTGCCTGACCTGAAGATAGGGGAAGACAGAGATCTCCCCTTCCAATAGATGTTGCAAGTTTTGTCTATCTCTGAGGTAAAATACATTACGCCACACTGGCATCCCAAGGCACATGCTATTTAACCCTATCTGTTAAACAAAAGCATTTCTCATTATTGGATTAGTGTTAAAGGTTTCTGTTCAGCTTAAAATACATTACGCCACACTGGCATCCCAAGGCACATGCTATTTAATCCTATCTGTTCAACAAAAGCATTTCTCATTATTGGATTAGTGTTAAAAGTTTCTGTTCAGCTTAAAATACATTACGCCACACCAGCATCCCAAGGCTCATGCTATTTAACCCTATCTGTTCAACAAAAGCATTTCTCATTATTGGAATAGTGTTAAAAGTTGCTGTCCAGCTTAAAATACATTACGCCACACTGGCATCCCAGGGCACATGCTATTTAACCCTATCTGTTCAACAAAAGCATTTCTCATTATTGGATTAGTGTTAAAAGTTTCTGTTCAGCTTAAAATACATTACGCCACACTGGCATCCTAAGACACATGCTATTTAACCCTATCTGTTGAACAAAAGCATTTATCATTATTGGATTAGTGTTAAAAGTTTCTATTCAGCTTAAAATACATTACGCCACACTGGCATCCCAAGGCACATGCTATTTAACCCTATCTGTTAAACAAAAGCATTTCTCATTATTGGATTAGTGTTAAAAGTTTCTGTTCAGCTTAAAATACATTACGCCACACTGGCATCCCAAGGCACATGCTATTTAACCCTATCTGTTCAACAAAAGCATTTCTCATTATTGGATTAGTGTTAAAAGTTTCTGAGCAGCTTAAAATACATTACCCCACACTGGCATCCCAAGGCACATGCTATTTAACCCTATCTGTTCAACAAAAGCATTTCTCATTATTGGATTAGTGTTAAAAGTTTCTGTTCAGCTTAAAATACATTAGGCCACACTGGCATTCCAAGGCACATGCTATTTAACCCTATCTGTTCAACAAAAGCATTTCTCATTATTGGACTAGTGTTAAAAGTTTCTGTTCAGCTTAAAATACATTACGCCACACCGGCATCCCAAGGCTCATGCTATTTAACCCTATCTGTTCAACAAAAGCATTTCTCATTATTGGAATAGTGTTAAAAGTTTCTGTTCAGCTTAAAATACATTACGCCACACTGGCATCCCAAGGCACATGCTATTTAACCATATCTGTTCAACAAAAGCATTTCTCATTATTGGATTAGTGTTAAAAGTTTCTGTTCAGCTTAAAATACATTACGCCACACTGGCATCCCAAGGCACATGCTATTTAACCCTATCTGTTCAACAAAAGCATTTCTCATTATTGGATTAGTGTTAAAAGTTTCTGTTCAGCTTAAAATACATTACGCCACACTGGCATCCCAAGGCACATGCTATTTAACCCTATCTGTTGAACAAAAGCATTTATCATTATTGGATTAGTGTTAAAAGTTTCTATTCAGCTTAAAATACATTACGCCACACTGGCATCCCAAGGCACATGCTATTTAACCCTATCTGTTAAACAAAAGCATTTCTCATTATTGGATTAGTGTTAAAAGTTTCTGTTCAGCTTAAAATACATTACGCCACACTGGCATCCCAAGGCACATGCTATTTAACCCTATCTGTTCAACAAAAGCATTTCTCATTATTGGATTAGTGTTAAAAGTTTCTGAGCAGCTTAAAATACATTACCCCACACTGGCATCCCAAGGCACATGCTATTTAACCCTATCTGTTCAACAAAAGCATTTCTCAATATTGGATTAGTGTTAAAAGTTTCTGTTCAGCTTAAAATACATTAGGCCACACTGGCATTCCAAGGCACATGCTATTTAACCCTATCTGTTCAACAAAAGCATTTCTCATTATTGGATTAGTGTTAAAAGTTTCTGTTCAGCTTAAAATACATTACGCCACACCGGCATCCCAAGGCTCATGCTATTTAACCCTATCTGTTCAACAAAAGCATTTCTCATTATTGGAATAGTGTTAAAAGTTTCTGTTCAGCTTAAAATACATTACGCCACACTGGCATCCCAAGGCACATGCTATTTAACCCTATCTGTTCAACAAAAGCATTTCTCATTATTGGATTAGTGTTAAAAGTTTCTGTTCAGCTTAAAATACATTACGCCACACTGGCATCCCAAGGCACATGCTATTTAACCCTATCTGTTCAATAAAAGCATTTATCATTATTGGATTAGTGTTAAAAGTTTCTGTTCAGCTTAAAATACATTAGGCCACACTGGCATTCCAAGGCTCATGCTATTTAACCCTATCTGTTCAACAAAAGCATTTCTCATTATTGGATTAGTGTTAAAAGTTTCTGTTCAGCTTAAAATACATTACGCCACACTGGCATCCCAAGGCACATGCTATTTAACCCTATCTGTTGAACAAAAGCATTCATCATTATTGGATTAGTGTTAAAAGTTTCTGAGCAGCTTAAAATACATTACCCCACACTGGCATCCCAAGGCACATGCTATTTAACCCTATCTGTTAAACAAAAGCATTTCTCATTATTGGATTAGTGTTAAAAGTTTCTGTTCAGCTTAAAATACATTACGCCACACTGGCATCCCAAGGCACATGCTATTTAACCCTATCTGTTCAACGAAAGCATTTCTCATTATTGGATTAGTGTTAAAAGTTTCTGAGCAGCTTAAAATACATTACCCCACACTGGCATCCCAAGGCACATGCTATTTAACCCTATCTGTTCAACAAAAGCATTTCTCATTATTGGATTAGTGTTTTAAGCTGAACAGAAACTTTTAACACTAATCCAATAATGAGAAATGCTTTTGTTGAACAGATAGGGTTAAATAGCATGTGCCTTGGGATGCCAGTGTGGGGTAATGTTTTTTAAGCTGCTCAGAAACTTTTAACACTAATCCATTAATGAGAAATGCTTTCGTTGAACAGATAGGGTTAAATAGCATGTGCCTTGGGATGCCAGTGTGGCGTAATGTATTTTAAGCTGAACAGAAACTTTTAACACTAATCCAATAATGAGAAATGCTTTTGTTTAACAGATAGGGTTAAATAGCATGTGCCTTGGGATGCCAGTGTGGGGTAATGTATTTTAAGCTGCTCAGAAACTTTTAACACTAATCCAATAATGATAAATGCTTTTGTTCAACAGATAGGGTTAAATAGCATGTGCCTTGGGATGCCAGTGTGGCGTAATGTATTTTAAGCTGAACAGAAACTTTTAACACTAATCCAATAATGAGAAATGCTTTTGTTGAACAGATAGGGTTAAATAGCATGAGCCTTGGAATGCCAGTGTGGCCTAATGTATTTTAAGCTGAACAGAAACTTTTAATACATTAGGCCACACTGGCATTCCAAGGCACATGTTATTTAACCCTATCTGTTCAACGAAAGCATTTCTCATTATTGGATTAGTGTTAAAAGTTTCTGAGCAGCTTAAAATACATTACCCCACACTGGCATCCCAAGGCACATGCTATTTAACCCTATCTGTTCAACAAAAGCATTTCTCATTATTGGATTAGTGTTAAAAGTTTCTGTTCAGCTTAAAATACATTAGGCCACACTGGCATTCCAAGGCACATGTTATTTAACCCTATCTGTTCAACAAAAGCATTTCTCATTATTGGATTAGTGTTAAAAGTTTCTGTTCAGCTTAAAATACATTACGCCACACCGGCATCCCAAGGCTCATGCTATTTAACCCTATCTGTTCAACAAAAGTATTTCTCATTATTGGAATAGTGTTAAAAGTTTCTGTTCAGCTTAAAATACATTACGCCACACTGGCATCCCAAGGCACATGCTATTTAACCCTATCTGTTCAACAAAAGCATTTATCATTATTGGATTAGTGTTAAAAGTTTCTGTTCAGCTTAAAATACATTACGCCACACTGGCATCCCAAGGCACATGCTATTTAACCCTATCTGTTCAACAAAAGCATTTATCATTATTGAATTAGTGTTAAAAGTTTCTGTTCAGCTTAAAATACATTACGCCACACTGGCATCCCAAGACACATGCTATTTAACCCTATCTGTTCAACAAAAGCATTTCTCATTATTGGATTAGTATTAAAAGTTTCTGTTCAGCTTAAAATACATTAGGCCACACTGGCATTCCAAGGCACATGCTATTTAACCCTATCTGTTATACAACATAAGCGTTGATCAGCATCAGCTTCATGAAGCTACTTTAGTTTGCACTTGTTTTTGACTGCTTTCAATAAACCAGGCCGCAGGGCACCCCAAAGCTGCACCTTGAACCCTATCTGTTTATACTAAATAAGCAAATACATAAAAATGTCAGGCAGACAAGTGCCAGGATGTTCAAAGAGGAGTGGCAGAGGCCAAGATTCAGCAGGCAGAGGTCGCAGCAGACTAGGGGCGAGTGTCAGCAGGAGTCACGGTGAGAGACCTGATCTGCCAGTATCTGCTAGCGGTCGTGTCTCCACCAGTAACGCATCTGCTGTGGTAGATTGGTTAACGCGCTCATCAACACCATCACAAGTTACGTCTGAGACCCCCAGTCCAGGGTCGGTAGGTCCCTCTGACACAACCCTGAGTTGGCATGCCCCGAGAGCAGTCCCTGTCCTCCCATTGCCTCTGTCCTACGCCGTTCCCTCCCCCAGCAACGTATCCTATGCTTTGGGTTCAGCTCCACTCTTTAGTGAGGAGGACGATCAGATAGAGGACAGTCAGCAGCTACTGCCCAGACATGAAATGTGGTGTCTTCTTTAGCTCGGAAGACAAATAGTGATGTGGACAGTGTCGTGGGTGTTGCGAGATTTCCAGCTTCTGCGCCAGACACTGTTGAGGAAACCGAGAACATCAGTGACGTACAACCACAACTCGGTGATGATGATGATGAAGCCGATCGCCCTTGGGAACCGGGTGATGAAGGGGCTTCATCGTCATCTTTAGGAGAAGAGGGGCGCAGGTTGCCCCATAGTCAGCAGCTCAGGCAGCAAGGTGTTAGCAGCATGGTTGGCAGTCAGCATGGGGGCACAATTGTAAAGCCTGGAGCCAAACGGGGCCGGGGTAGAGCACCTGCTGCGTGGCAGGCTACCTTATCGGGAGGTAGTGGAGCAGGGGTTCCTGGAGTTGGCGACAATAGCAGCTAATCAGTGAGGCCTGTTGGTGGGAAAAGTAGCTACTCGGCAGTGTGGCAGTTTTTCCTGAAGCATCCACAGGAGGATAGCATGGCCACATGCAAGATATGTAGGCAGAAGGTGAAGCGTGGCCAGGGCCCAAATGTTGGCACCACGGCCCTGCGTCAACATATGATGCGTCACCATAAAGCGGCCTGGGAGAACCGAGGCTCCCAAGGGGTGGTCCAGTCTGCTTCCTCACCAAGTGGCACGCAGCTCCACATTTCTGCCAGCCAAGGCTCCAGCACCTCAGCCGAAGGCAGCTGTGTGTCATACCCATCCTCTGTTGCTCCTGCTCCTCCTCCTCCTCCTCCAAGTCATGCATCCTGCCAGCAATCCATCAGCGAAGCCATGTCCAGCAGTATGCGCCCACTCATCCTACGGCGCAGAAGCTGAATGTGCTCCTGTCCAAGTTGCTGGTGCTGCAGTCGCTTCCTTTTCAGGTGGTGGACTATGCACCTTTCAGAGAACTGATGGCTTGTGCCGAGCCAAGGTGGAGAGTCCCAAGCCGTCATTTCTTTGCCAAGAAGGCAGTACCAGCACTGCCCACTTTTGTTGAACAGAAGGTGGGCCAGTCCTTGAGCCTGTCGGTGTGTAGCAAAGTGCATGGCAGCGCCGACGTCTGGAGCTGTAACTACGGTCAGGGACAGTACATGTCGTTTACGGCCCACTGGGTGAATATGGCCCCTTTGCAGCAGCAGCAGCAACTTGGACAGGTCACGCCGCTTCAGCCTCCACGCTCCCTGCCCGTTGGGCCTGTGACACTGTGCGACTCGGCCTCCTCATCCTCCGCCATCTCCTCACCCTCCACTGTAGGCTCAAGTCTCAGTGCCCCTCCAATCTACCATGTGTGCAGGGCACGGAGGTGTCACGCAGTGCTTCACATGGTTTGTCTTGGCGAACGGAGTCACACAGGGGAGGAACTGCTTAAATGTATTCATCAGGAAATCCAAACATGGCTTACTCCAAGAAAACTTAGAATGGGAATCATGGTTACTGACAATGGGAAGAACATTTTGTCTGCGCTGCGCCAAGGAAGGCTGACCCATGCCCCCTGCATGGCTCACGTCTTCAATCTGGTTGTCAAGCGGTTTCTGAAGTGTTCCCCCCATAATGCAAGACATCCTAACAACTTCAAGGAAACTTTGCATGCACTTCAGCCACTCATACACCACCAAACACACCCTTCTTGAGCTACAGCATCAGAACGGTATCCCCCAACATAGTTTGATTTGCAATGTTTCCACCCGTCTGAATTCTACCCTTCACATGTTGGACCGATTATATGAACAGAGAAAAGCCATCACGGATTTCCTGATGATCCAAGCGGATAGGGGCACTCCCCTGTGTAACTTCAATGTCAACCAGTGGCAGCTCATACGTGACACCTGCCGTTTGCTAAGGCCCTTTGAGGAAGCCACTTTATTTGTCAGTCGGCAGGATTACGGGATGAACGACGTGATTCCACTGCTTCATGTACTACAGCACATGTTGGAAACCATGGCTGGTCAGGGCACTGGAGACATGGCGTTTACATCTTACGGCCACATGAACCCCGTTGGAGCTGAACTGGAGGAGGAGGAGGAAGAGGAGGAGGAGGAAGAGGAGGAGGAGGGGCACAGTGAAGCACAGTTTAGGCTTGGCGAAATGGCTGGTTTATCTAGTCAGCGGACAGGAGAGGAGGAGCAGGAGCAGCCAGAGGACCTAGAGGGTTTTGAGGAAGGCGAGGCAGAGGACCCGGACACACTGTGGCAGTATGCAGTGGAGATGGAGACAGGTAGTCCATCCGAGTCACTTGCGCAAATGGCAGGAAGCATGCTCACGTGCTTGCGTAGTGACCCCAGAATTGTTTCCATTTGTCGGCGGGATGACTTCTGGCTGTCCACCTTATTGGACCCTCGCTTCTGGCACAAAATGGGGGAATTTTTTAAACCCGCCGAGAGGGAGGACAAACTGAACTACTACAAAGACATTCTACGTAGTCAGTTGGCCGATGCCTATCTGCGCCATGGTCCATACTCTCGCAGGTCTGACTCGAGGGGACCTCTGCGCTCACCTTCCACTGCCATGGCTGCTGGGGGGGTTGGCAGGAGCAGCAGCAGCAGCTCCATCAGCAGCAGCCTCAGTCTTCAGTCGCTAATGAGTAGCTTTCTACACCCGCATAGTGAGGCTACTCATGAGCAGCAGGAAGACCTGGAGCAGGACCTCAACCAGCAGGTCATGTCATACCTTGACATGACCATGCCAGCACACCTTGAGGATCCGCTGGACTTCTGGGCAGCCAAACTTGATTTGTGGCCGCAACTAGCAGAGTTTGCCCTGGAAAAGCTGTCCTGCCCGGCAAGTAGCGTGCCATCGGGTGTTTAGTGCGGCGGGGGCCATAGTTACGGCGAGGAGAACTCGTCTGTAAACTAAAAATGTGGAGAGACTCACCTTTGTCAAAATGAATCAGGGATGGATCAGCCAGGATTTCCCCCCACCAATGCCTGATGCATGCGACTAGATTCAGCATGGTGCCACGTTTTACACTTTCCAAATGGTGCAAAACATATTTATGTCTTTAGGCCAATTTTTGGGCTCCTGCTGATGCTAACTTCAGGGTGTGCCTTGTAAGAAAAACAAAATCTTTCCTATATAGCACCACCTGATTATTAATCAATAAAGGGATGGGTAGTGTGCCAGATCAGCAACCCAAAGCTGCTACCACAACACACATAAACAATTTCTATAGTTCCAGCCTACTATAGACACAGTCGCTTGAAGGCACCACTCCAACCCTATAGCAAATTAATCAATGATACCAACTGATCCAAATAATCATATTTAATTAATCAATTCATCTACAAAAGATAAAAAAACATATAACAAATTCATACAACATCATGACATACATTTAAAAACACATATGTGTACACAACATATCTACACCATAGCACCAGCAGGAGTAAGCCCCATATTATCCCAAATACCCAAATGAATCCCTATATTAAAAAAAACTATTGCCTAATATAAAGTGCCAATACCTAAAGTGACCAGTGCAAAATATAATCCATTATACAAATCAATATTCATTCACCTCTGTATGTGCAGCAAAGCCTCCTGCTGGACCGATCAATTCACCCACGCGTTCCGTAGCGCTGTGCTACTTTCTCAAGGTGCTGTCAGGGTGTGCCTTCCAACCAATTTTTGGCCTCCTGCTGATGCCAACTTCAGGGGGTGCCTTTCAGCCAATTTTTGGCCTCCTGCTGCTGCTGCTTGCAACTCCAGGATGTGATTCATCCAATTTTTGGGCTCCTGAAACCAACTCCAGTGTGTCTTTCAAGCTAGGTGTGGGCTGCTGCTGCTGTTGCAACTCCAGGGTGTGATTCATTCAATTTTTGGGCTCCTGCTGCCAACTCCAGTGTCTCTTTCAGCCAATGTTGGGCTCCTGCTGCTGCTACTGCTTGCAACTCCAGGGTGTGATTCATCCAATTTTTGGGCTCCTGAAGCCAACTCTTGTGTCTTTCAAGCTATGTTTGGGCTCCTGCTGCTTGCAACTCCAGGGTGTGATTCATCCAATTTTTGGGCTCCTGAAGCCAACTCCAGTGTTTCTTTCAGCCAATGTTGGGCTCCTGCTGCTGCTGCTTGCAACTCCAGGGTGTGATTCATCCAATTTTTGGGCTCCTGAAGCCAACTCCAGTGTGTCTTTCAAGCTAGGTTTGGGCTGCTGCTGCTTGCAACTCCAGGGTGTGATTCAGCCAATTTTTGGGCTCCTGCTGCCAACTCCAGTGTGTCTTTCAAGCTATGTTTGGGCTCCAGCTGCTTGCAACTCCAGGGTGTGATTCATCCAATTTTTGGGCTCCTGCTGCCAACTCCAGTGTCTCTTTCAGCCAATGTTTGGGCTGCTGCTGCTGCTTGCAACTCCAGGGTGTGATTCATCCAATTTTTGGGTTCCTGCTGCCAACTCCAGTGTCTCTTTCAGCCAATGTTTGGGCTCCTGCTGCTGCTGCTTGCAACTCCAGGGTGTGATTCATCCAATTTTTTGGCCTCCTGCAGCCAACTCCAGTGTGTCTTTCAAGCTATGTTGGGCTCCAGCTGCTTGCAACTCCAGGGTGTGATTCATCCAATTTTTGGGCTCCTGCTGCCAACTCCAGTGTCTCTTTCAGCCAATGTTTGGGCTTCTGCTGCTGCTGCTTGCAACTCCAGGGTGTGATTCATCCAATTTTTGGGCTCCTGCTGCCAACTCCAGTGTCTCTCTCAGCCAATTCTTGGCCTCCTGCTGCTGCCAACTCCAGGGTGTCTTTCAAGCAATGTTCGGGCTCCTGCTTATGCTGCTGCCAACTCCAGGGTGTGCCTTCCAGCTAATGTATGTGCTCCTGCTCCTGCCAACTTCAGGGTGCCTTCCAGCCAATTTCTAGGTTCCTGCTGCTGCTGCCAACTCCAGGGTGTGTCAGTCAATTTTTGGGCTCCTGCTACTGCCAACTCCAGTGTCTCTTTAAAGCAATGTTTGGGCTGCTGCTGCTTGCAACTCCAGGGTGTGATTCATCCAACTTTTGGGCTCCTGCTGCCAACTCCAGTGTCTCTTTCAGCCAATGTTTGGGCTCCTGCTGCTGCTGCTTGCAACTCCAGGGTGTGATTCATCCAATTTTTGGGCTCCTGCTGCCAACTCCAGTGTCTCTTTCAAGCTATGTTTGGGCTGCTGCTGCTGCTGCTTGCAACTCCAGGGTGTGATTCATACAATGTTTGGGCTCCTGAAGCCAACTCCAGTGTCTCTTTCAGCCAATGTTGGGCTCCTGCTGCTGCTTGCAACTTCAGGGTGTGATTCAGCCAATTTGTGGGCTCCTGCTGCCAACTCCAGTGTCTCTTTCAGCCAATGTTGCGCTCCTGCTGCCAACTCCAGTGTCTCTTTCAGCCAATGTTGGGCTCCTGCTACTGCTGCTGCTTGCAACTCCAGGGTGTGATTCATCCAATTTTTGTCCTCCTGCAACCAACTCCAGTGTGTCTTTTAAGCTATGTTTGGGCTCCTGCTGCTTGCAACTCCAGGGTGTGATTCATCCCATTTTTGGGCTCCTGCTGCCAACTCCAGTGTCTCTTTCAGCCAATGCCTGGGCTCCTGCTGCTGCTGCTTGCAACTCCAGGGTGTGATTCATCCAATTTTTGGTCTCCTGCTGCTGCTGCCAACTCCAGGGTGTCTTTCAAGCAATGTTTGGGCTCCTGCTTATGCTGCTGCCAACTCCAGGGTGTGCCTTCCAGCTAATGTATGTGCTCCTGCTGCTGCCAACTTCAGGGTGCCTTCCAGCCAATTTCTAGGTTCCTGCTGCTGCTGCTGCTGCCGCCATCTCCAGGGTGTGTCAGTCAATTTTTGGGCTCCCGCTGCTGCCAACGCCAGTGTCTCTTTAAAGCAATGTTTGGGCTGCTGCTGCTGCTGCTTGCAACTCCAGTGTGTGATTCATCCAATTTTTGGGCTCCTGAAGCCAACTCCAGTGTCTCTTTCATCCAATGTTGGGCTCTTGCTGCTGCTGCTTGCAACTCCAGGGTGTGATTCATCAAATTTTTGGGCTCCTGCTGCCAACTCCAGTGTCTCTTTCAAGCTATGTTTGGGATGCTGCGGCTGCTGCTTGCAACTCCAGGGTGTGATTCATCCAATTTTTGGGCTCCTGCTGCCAACTCCAGTTTCTCTTTCAGCCAATGTTTGGGCTCCTGCTGCAGCTGCTGCTGCTGCTGCTTGCAACTCCAGGGTGTCATTCAGCCAATTTTTGGGCTCCTGCTGCCAACTCCAATGTCTCTTTGAGCCAAATCCAATGTTTGGGCTCCTGCCGCTGCCAGCTCCAGGGTGTGTTTTTCAGGCAATATAGGGGCCCCTCATAGTGATGCCACTTCAACTCTCTGTAATTGTGCCGCTCTGCGATTCTAATAGCGATGCCTCTGATCTGCATGTCTTAATTATTTACAGTATTATTTCACCAACCCAGCACGCATCCTATGCGTGTTACAGCAAGGCAGAATGGTTTACAACCCTATTGAGGCTCTAGGAAGCTCAGAAATAGCCATTTTTAATAGTGATTCGTCGCAAATAAATTCGGGTCGAAACGATTTTTGTCGGAAAATTCGGCGAATCAGTCGAATCGAATTTTTCAAAAGTTCGCTCATCTCTAGCAGCAGCATAAGGAGCCAATATATTGCCTAAAAATCACATTGGAGTTGGCAGCAGCATAAGGAGCCCATATACTGCCTGAAAGACACACCTTGGAGTTGGCAGCAGCATTAGAAGCCCATATATTGTCTGAAAAACACATCCTGGAGTTGGCAGCAGCATGAGGAGCCCATAGATTGCCTAAAAACACATTGGAGATGGCAGCAGCATAAGCATCCCTTATATTGCCTGAAAGACACCCCCTGGAGTTGACAGGAGCATTAGGAGCCCATATATTGCCTGAAAAACACATTGGAGTTTGCAGCAGCATAAGCAGCCTATATATTGCCTGAAAAACACATTAGAGTTAGCAGCATAAGGAGCCCATATATTGCCTGAAAGACACACCCTGGAGTTGGCAGAAGCTTTAGGAGCCCATATAATGCCTGAAAAACACACCCTGGAGTTGGCAGCAGCAGCATAAGGAGCCCATACATTGCCTGAAAAACACATTGGAGTTGGCAGCAGAATAAGGAGCCCATATACTGCCTGAAAGACACACCTTGGAGTTGGCAACAGCAGCATTAGGAGTCCATATATTGCCTGAAAGACACACCCTGGAGTTGGCAGCAGCCGATATATTGCCTGAAAAACACATTAGAGTTAGCAGCATAAGGAGCCCATATATTGCCTGAAAGACACACCCTGGAGTTGGCAGAAGCTTTAGGAGCCCATATAATGCCTGAAAGACACACCCTGGAGTTGGCTGCAGCATGAGGAGCCCATAGATTGCATAAAAAACACCTTGGAGTTGGCAGCAGCAGCATTAGGAGTCCATATATTGCCTGAAAGACACACCCTGGAGTTGGCAGCAGCATTAGAAGCCCATATATTAGCTGAAAGACACACCCTGGAGTTGGCTGCAGCATGAGGAGCCCATAGATTGCCTAAAAAACACATTGGAGTTGGCAGCAGCATAAGCAGCCCTTATATTGCCTGAAAGACACCCCCTGGAGTTGACAGGAGCATTAGGAGCCCATATATTGCCTGGAAGACCCACCCTAGAGTTGGCAGCAACAGCATAAGGAGCCCATATGTTTCCTGAAAGACACGCCCTGGAGTTGGCAGCAGCAGCAAAATAAGCCCATATATTGCCTTAAAGACACACCCTGAAGTTGGCAGCAGCCTCAGGAGGCCATATACTGCCTGAAAAACACATTGGAGTTGTCAGCAGCATAAGCAGCCCATATATTGCCTGAAAAACACATTGGAGCTGGCAGCAGCATAAGGAGTCAATATATTGCCTGAAAAACACATTGGAGTTGGCAGCAGCATAAGCAGCCCATATATTGCCTGAAAAGTACATTGGAGTTGGCAGCAGCATAAGGAGCACATATATTGCCTGAAAGACACACCCTGGAGTTGGCAGCAGCAGCATGAGTAGCCCATATATTGCCTGAAAAACACACTGGAGTTGGCAGCAGCATTAGGAGCCCATATATTGTCTGAAAGACACACCCTGGAGTTGGCAGCAGCATGAGGAGCCCATATATTGCCTGAAAGACCCACCCTAGAGTTGGCAGCAACAGCATAAGGAGCCCATATACTGCCTGAATGACACACCATGGAGTTGGCAGCAGAATTCGGAGCCAATATATTGCCTGAAAAACACATTGGAGTTGGCAGCAGCATAAGCAGCCCATAGATTGCCTGAAAAACACATAGGAGTTGGCAGCAGCATAAGGAGCCCATATATTGGCTTAAAGAAACACCCTGGAGTTGGCAGCAGCAGCATAAGGAGCATATATATATTGCCTGAAAGACACGCCCTGGAGGTGGCAGCAGCAGCAGAAGGAGTCCATATATTGCCTGAAAAACACATTGGATTTTCAGCAGCATAAGCAGCCCGTATATTACCTGAAAAACACATTGGAGTTGGCAGCAGCATTAAGAGCCCATATATTGCCTGAAAGACACACCCTGGAGTTGGCAGCAACAGCATAAGGAGCCCATATATTGCCTGAAAGACATGCCCTGGAGTTGACAGCAGCAGCATAAAAAGCCCATATATTGCCTGAAAGACACACCCTGATGTTGGCAGCAGCATTAGCAGCCCATATGTTGCCTGAAAACACATTGAGTCGTCAGCAGCATAAGCAGACCATATATTGCCTGAAAAACACATTGGAGTTGTCAGCAGCAAAATCAGCCCATAAATTGCCAGAAAAACACATTGTAGTTGGGAGCAGCATAAGGAGCACATATATTGCCTGAAAGACACACCCTGGAGTTGGCGGCAGCATTAGGAGCCCATGTATTGCCTGAAAAACAAACCCTGGAGTTGGAAGCAGCAGCATAAGGAGCCTGACAAAGACATTGGAGTTGGCAGCAGCATAAGCAGCCAACATATTGCCTAAAAAACACATTGGAGTTGGCAGCATAAGGAGCCAATATATTGCCTGAAAAAAACATTGGAGTTTGAAGCATAAGGAGCCCATATATTACCTGAAAGACACACCCTGGAGTTGGCAGCAGCAGCATAAGGGGCCCATATATTGCCTGAAAGACACCCCCTGGAGTTGACAGCAGCATTAGGAGCCCATATATTGCTTTAAAGACCCACCCTAGAGTTGGCAGCAACAGCATAAGGAACCCATATATTGCCTGAAAGACATGCCCTGGAGTTGACAGCAGCAGCATAAAAAGCCCATATATTGCCTGAAAGACACACCCTGACGTTGGCAGCAGCATTAGCAACCCATATGTTGCCTGAAAACACATTGGAGTTGGCAGTAGCATAATCAGCCCATAAATTGCCAGAAAAACACATTGTAGTTGGCAGCAGCATAAGGATCTCATATATTCCCTGAAAGACACACCCTGGAGTTGGCAGCAGCATTAGGAGCCCATGTATTGCCTGAAAAAAATACCCTGGAGTTGGAAGCAGCAGCATAAGGAGACCATATATTGCCTGAAAAAAACAATGGAGTAGGCAGCAGCATAAGCAGCCCATATATTGCCTGAAAAACACCTTGGAGATGGCAGCAGCATAAGGAGCTCATATATTGCCTGAAAGACACACCCTGGAGTTGGCAGCAGCATAAGGAGCCCATATATTGCCTGAAAAACACACCCTGGAGTTGGCAGCCGCAGCATTAGGAGCCCATATTTTGCCTGAGAAACACACCCTGGAGTTGGCAGCAGCAGCATAAGGAGCCCATATATTGCCTGAAAAACACATTGTAGTTGGCAGCAGCATAAGCAACCCATATATTGCCTGAAAAACACATTGTAGTTGGCAGCAGCATAAGGATCTCATATATTCCCTGAAAGACACACCCTGGAGTTGGCAGCAGCATTAGGAGCACATATATTGCCTAAAAAAACACACCCTGGAGTTGGCAGCAGCATAAGCAGCCTATATATTGCCTGAAAAACACATTGGAGTTAGCAGCATAAAGATCCAATATATTGCCTGAAAAACACATTGGAGTTGGTAGCAGCATAAGCAGCCCATATATTGCCTGAAAGACACACCCTGGAGTTGGCAGCAGCATTAGGAGCCCTTATAATGCCTGAAAAACACACCCTGGAGTTGGCAGCAGCATCATAAGGAACCAATATATTGCCTAAACATCACATTGGAGGCAGCAGCAGCATGAGTAGCCCATATATTGCCTGAAAAACACACTGGAGTTGGCAGCAGCATTAGGAGCCCATATATTGCCTGAAAGACACACCTTGGAGTTGGCAACAGCAGCATTAGGAGTCCATATATTGCCTGAAAGACACACCCTGGAGTTGGCAGCAGCATGAGGAGCCCATAGATTGCCTAAAAAACACATTGGAGTTGGCAGCAACATAAGGAGCCCATATATTGCCTGAAAGACACGACTTGGAGTTGGCAGCAGCAGCATAAGGGGCCCATATATTGCCTGAAAGACACCCCTGGAGTTGACAGGAGCATTAGGAGCCCATATATTGCCTGGAAGACCCACCCTAGAGTTGGCAGCAACAGCATAAGGAGCCCATATATTGCCTGAAAGACACCCCTGGAGTTGGCAGCAGCAGCAAAAAAAGCCCATATATTGCCTTAAAGACACACCCTGAAGTTGGCAGCAGCATCAGGAGGCCATATATTGCCTGAAAAACACATTGGAGTTGTCAGCAGCATAAGCAGCCCATATATTGCCTGAAAAACACATTGGAGTTGGCAGCAGCATAAGGAGCCAATATATTGCCTGAAAAACATTGGAGTTGGCAGCAGCATAAGCAGCCCATATATTGCCTGACAAGCACATTGGAGTTGGCAACAGTATAAGGAGCACATGTATTGCCTGAAAGACACACCCTGGAGTTGGCAGCAGCAGCATGAGTAGCCCATATATTGCCTGAAAAAACACAATGGAGTTGACAGCAGCATTAGTAGCCCATATATTGAAGTGGTTGTTTACTTATCCTGCTCCTGTGGGGAAAAGGTAAGTATTAGGTGCGCTATGGATGGAAGTAGAGGTTAGTAGGTAAAATAAGGTTAGTCCTGGTGGGAGTGAGTTTTCTGTTGAGAGAGATGGTTAACGTTGCAGGTGATTCTTCAAACTGTGTTTGTTATAGGCTGGAAAAAAGAAGGTTGGTTAGGCTTATGAATGTTTGAGGTTGGTATTTCTACCTTTTAATCACACCAGCGATAACAAGTATCATTAACTCTGGCTGATTAGTCCTCAAAAATCTCCAGGTTTGCTGGGGATTTTTTCTCTCCCAGGTGACCAAGTTAATGGTTACCTGGACTATAAGTACCCAGTGCCGTGAACGGCTCTATTGGGTGCTTATTGTTATTTTATAAAGATGATAAATGCTGTAGTTACCAGTGGTGCACAAAGCTGGGCTCACCTGTCTTCTTAGGTTGATTGAAGCTTTTGATGTTTTGGATGTTATTCTTGTGCTTGTAGTGCTGGTTGACTGTTAGGTTAATACTTGAGAGTGGACTGGGGTTCTTGATGGTAGTGTTTCTTGTTGGGGTTTGTTGCAAGAGAGCAGTGCAGGCTTGGTAGGGCTGTTGGCTTCAGAGGGCTTTTAAATGAGCCCAATGTGTGTAATAAACAGAGCGGGGTGTCCTGTATATATCAAGGTGGGTAGGGTGATAATTAATGCTCCTGCTTTGATATTTGCTGTGAAGTGTAGCCGTTTATGGCGGTGAAGAGGTGTAGCGTGGCCGGCGGGTCAGCCGTTAATGCGGCTATAATATGTGCTGGCGGTGTGTAGCCGCTTCTGGCGGTCAGGGTTGGAGCGTGGCCGGCGGGCCAGCCGCTTCAGCGGCATTATATGATCCGGGAGTATGGCCGCTTATACGGCGAGGTAATGTGGCCGGCGGGGCTGCCGCTCCTGCGGCTTTTATAGGTGCTGGCGGATGTGTGGCCGCTTTAGCGGTTAAATAGATGTAGCGTGGCCGGCGGGCCAGCCGCTTCTGCGGCTTTGTAAAGATCAGGGGGATATGGCCGTTTGAACGGCGGGGAGATGTAGCGTGGCCGGCAGAGGCTCGGCTGCAGGAGGGGGCCGCTCCTGCGGCTTGCTGGCGAGACTGAAGAAAGGAGCCGCTCCTGCGGCGAAGTAGTGTAGCGAGGCCGGCGGAGGCTTTGCTAAGATTCACCGACGCGCGTTTCGTCAGAGTATATCCAACGTTGTCAAGGTGAAGGGGCGGGTTGAAATGCTGCTATTTCATTGGTGTTTGGTCGCACCAGGGGTTGATGGGAGATTTAGTTTCATTGAGTAGACTATTTGCAACAGGCTAGTACGTTATTCCACTTCTGGGCAGCAGGTGTCGCTGTGTAGTGGTTTTAGATAGGGCTGTGATATTTGATTCTTCCTTTGCTGGAGTGCCATAGTCTAATGTGACCAGAAGGTGGTGCTGTTGTTCTGTTTATTAGATCTCTGTTGCTGAAAAGCCGCCTATGAATGATACAATGTAGCAAGTTTCTTCAGTAGTTAGTACTTGCTTGTCCAGGAAAGATACAATGTGGAAACTTCTTTGGTATAATGTAGTTGTCACTTGCTAGTTTCTTTGAAAAATGCTACTTGCTGGAAGTGATGTCTGGTGGATCTGCAAGTTTGAAGTTGCTGTGTTTCTTTGTTGGAAAACTTCTGAATGATCAAATCAGGTTACCAGTTAATGATTTGCTGTTAGTTATTTTCCAGGAAACAATTGAGGTCTATTTCTATGTTTAGACCTTCTGGGGCTAGTGTGTTCAGCTCAAATATCCAGAATGTTTCTTTCTTGGCTGATTCTCTTTGAATGTTTGCTCCTCTCCAGTTTAGATTGATTTTCTCTATTATCCAGAAATCCAGTCCCGTTGGGTTCTTCTGGTGACAGTTGGAGAAGTGAGCCGAAACGCTGTGTGTGAGGAGTCCATTTTTGATGTTTCTAATGTGTTCGCTTAGTCTGGTTTTGAAAGGTCTTTTGGTTCGCCTAATGTAGAGTAGGTTACATGGGCATTTGAGGCAGTATACCACTCCTGCCGTGTTGCATGAATGCTGGCCTTTTACCTTATATTCTTTGTTGGTTTTAGGGTTGAGGAAACTTTCTACTGTGTTTTGGGGTGTTTTGTTGTTGCGTAGGTACAATTTACACCCTTGGCAATCTCTGCAACGGGAGAATTTGTTTGTGGTTGTTGTGCTTGTCGTTGGTTGATTGATTATGTATTGTGATGTATTGGGCCAGGGTTTTCGGTTTTCGATATATGAACCTTGGTCGTGGTCTGACGAGCTCCCTTAGTGTGGGGTCTGTGGTTAGTACCTTCCAATGTTTTCTGATGATATTTTCTAGTTTCTTGTAGTCTCTGGTGAATTTAGTGATGAAGGTTGGAGCCCCAGAGAATGGATGTAACTTCTTTGCTGAATTAGACGATGGTCCCTGGTTTTTCACCTTTTGCACTGTTGATTCTAGTTTGACTTTGTCATAGCCCTTTTCTAGGAATCTGTTTTTGATAATTTGGGCTTGTTCAATGTATGTCTCTTCTTCTGTGCAGTAGCCCATATATTGCCATATATTGCCTGAAAAACACACTGGAGTTGGCAGCAGCATTAGGAGCCCATGTATTGCCTGAAAGACCCACCCTAGAGTTGGCAGCAACAGAATAAGGGGCTCATATATTGCCTGAAAGGCATGCCCTGGAGTTGACAGCAGCAGCATAAAAAGCCCATATATTGCCTGAAAGACACACCCTGAAGTTGGCAGCAGCATAAGTAGCCCATATATTGCCTGAAAGACACACCCTGGAGTTTGCAGCAGCATTAGCAGCCCATATGTTGCCTGAAAACACATTGGAGTTGTCAGCAGCATAAGCAAACCATATATTGCCTGAAAAACACATTGGAGTTGTCAGCAGCATAAGCAGCCCATATATTGCCTGAAAAGCACATTGGAGTTGGCAGCAGCATAAGGAGCACATGTATTGCCTGAAAGACACACCCTGGAGTTGGCAGCAGCAGCATGAGGAGCCCATATATTGCCTGAAAAACACAACGGAGTTAACAGCAGCATTAGTAGCCCATATATTGCCTGAAAAACACACTGGAGTTGGCAGCAGCAGTAGGAGCCCATGTATTGCCTGAAAGACCCACCCTAGAGTTGGCAGCAACAGCATAAGGACCCCATATATTGTCTGAAAGGCATGCCCTGGAGTTGACAGCAGAAGCATAAAAAGCCCATATATTACCTGAACGACACAACCTGTAGTTGGCAGCAGCATAAGTAGCACATATATTGCCTGAAAAACACACTGGAGTTGGCAGCAGCATTAGGAGCCCATATATTGCCTGAAAGACAAACACTGGAGTTGGCAGCAGCATAAGGAGCTACCGTGAATCAGCTACTATCATGGATTAGCCATTGGTGGGTGGAAATCCTGGCTGATCCATGCCTGATTCATCTTCACAAAGGTGAGTTTTTCCACATTTTTCGTGGACAGAAGAGTTCTCCTTGGCGTGACTATGGCCCCCGCCGCACTAAACACCCACTCAGATGGCACACTACTGGCCGGGCAGGACAGCTTTCCCAGGGCAAACTCTGCCAGTTGCGGCCACAAGTCAAATTTGGCTGCCCAGAAGTCCAGTGGATCCTCAAGGCGCATTGGCATGGTCATGTCATGACCTGCTGGTTCAGGGCCTGCTCCAGGTCTTCCTGCTGCTCATGAGTAGCCTCACTATGCGGGTGAAGAAAGCTACTCATTAGCAAATGAAGACTCAGGCTGCTGCTGATGGAGCTGCTGCTGCTCCTGCCACTCCCCCAGCAGCTATGGCAGTGGAAGGTGAGTGCAGAGGTCCCCCCGAGTCAGACCTGCAAGAGTATGGACGATGGCGCAGATAGGCCAACTGACTACGTAGAATGTCTCTGTAGTAGGTCGGTTTTCCTCCCTCTCAGTGGGTGTAAAAAATGCCCCCATTTTGTGCCGGTAGCGAGGGTCCAATAAGGTGGAGAGCCAGAAGTCATCCCGCTGACAAATGGAGACAATTGTGTGGTCACTACGCAAGCATGTGAGCATGCATCGTGCCATTTGTGCAATTGACTCGGAGGGACTACCTGTCTCCGTCTCCACTGCATACTTCCATGGTGTGTCTGGGTCCTCTGTCTTGCCTTCCTCACAACCCTCTAGCTCCTCTGGTTGCTCCTGCTCCTCCTCTCCTGTCAGATGACTAGATAAACCACCCATTTCGCCGAAATAAACTGTGCCCCTCCTCCTCCTTCTTCAGCTCCCACGGGGTTCATGTGGCCGTGAGATGTAGGCACTATGTCTCCAGTGCCCTGACCAGCCATGGTTTCCAACATGTGTTGTAGTACATGAAGCAGTGGAATCACGTAGTTCATCCCGTAATTCTGGCGACTGACAAATAAAGTGGCTTCCTCAAAGGTCCTGAGCAAACGGCAGGTGTCATGTATGAGCTGCCACTGGTTTACATTAAAGTTACACAGGGGAGTTCCCCTATCTGCTTGGATCATCAAGAAATCATTGATGGCTTTTCTCTGTTCGTATAGTCGATCCAACATATGGAGGGTGGAATTCAAACGGGTGGAAACATCGCAAATCAGACTATGTTGGGGGATACTGTTCTGAAACTGTAGCTCAATAAGGGTGTGCTTGGCACTGTAGGAGTGGCTTAAGTGCATGCAAAGTTTCCTTCCCATTGTTAGGATGTCTTGTAGATGGGGGTAAGTGCTTGACAACTAGATTGAACACGTGTGCCATACAGGGCGCATGGCTCAGGCTTCCTTGTCGCAGCACAGACAAGATGTTCTTCCCATTGTCAGTCACCATGGTTCCCATTTCCAGCTTTTGTGGAGTAAGCCATGATTTGATTTTTTGATGAATGAATTTTTCCCGTGTGGCTTTGTTCGCCAAGGCAAACTATGTGAAGCACAACGTGACATCGCCGCGCCCTGCACACATGGTAAGCTGGAGGGGCACCGAGACTTGACTGAAAAGTGGAGGCTGCAGAGACGGTGGAGGATGAGGAGGCGGAGTCGCACACTGTCACAGGCACAACAGCCTGGGAGCGTGGAGGCTGAAGCGGTGTGACCTGTCCACATTCCCCCAGTGGGCCGTAAAAGACATGTATTGTCCCTGACCATAGTTACAGCTCAAGATGTCTGTGCTGCCGTGCACTTTGGTGCACACCGACAGGTTTAAGGACTGGCCCACCTTCTGTTCAACAAATTTGTGCAGGGCTGGTACTGCTTTCTTTGCAAAGAAATGATGGCTTGGGACTCTCCACCTCGGCTTGGCACAAGCCATCAGTTCTCTGAAAGGTGCAGAGTCCACCACCTAAAAAGGGAGGGACTGCAGCACCAGCAACTTGGATAGGAGCATATTTAGTTTCTGCGCCGTAGGATGAGTGGGCGCATACTGTTGTCTCTTGGACATGGCTTTGCTGATGGATTGCTGGCGGGATGACTGACCTGAAGTAGGAGGAGCAGAAGCATCTGGAGCGACAGAGGATGGGTATGACGCACCTCACAGCTACCTTCGGCTGAGGTGCTGGAGCTTTGGCTGGCTGAAATTGGGAGCGGCGTAGCATTGGCTAACGCAGCAGGCTGGACCTCCACTTCAGAGCTTCGGTTCTCCCAGGCCGCTTTATGGTGACGCTGCATATGTTGCTGCAGGGAGGTGGTACCAACATTGGGGCCCTGGGAACGCTTCACCTTCTGTCTACACATCTTGCATGTGGCCAGGTTACCCTCCTGTGGATGCTTGATGAAAAACTGCCACACTACCGAGTAACTAATTTTTCCTCCAACAGTCCACACTAATTCACTGCTACTGTCGCCAACTCCAGGAACCCCTGCTCCACTACCTCCTGGGAAGGTAGCCTGCTGCACAGCAGGTGGTCTACCCCGCCCCTGGCCACGTTTGGCTCCAGACATCCCAATTCTGCCACCATGCGGACTGCCAACCATACTACCACCTTGCTGCCTAGGCTGCTGACTCAGGGGCAACCTGGGACCCTCTTCTCCTAATGATGATGAAGCCCCTTCTGCACCGGGCTCCCAAGTGCGATCGGCTTCATCATCATCATCGAGTTGTGACTGAACGTCACCGATGTCCTCCTCGGTTTCCTCAACAGTGTCTGCTGCAGGAGCTGGAACGCTCGCCACACCACCTCCCACGCCACTCTCCTCCTCAGTGTTTGTCTGCCAAGTGTCACGCTTGGGGGTAACTCCAGACCTCTTGATGAGCTTACAACCCCCAATCTCCACAGCCAGCTTCACCTGTAGGAGCCCCCGCTTGCCGGGACGCAAGATACGCCTACCCGGGATCGGTTGCCCCCAGGACTTAATGGCTCAAAGGATGCAAACTTATGTGTGAGAGGTCTGGAGAACCAATAGCTAGAACGCGAGTGACGGAAGTCCAGAGACAGGCAAGAGGTCAATAACGGGAAGGCAGAGATAATAGCGGCACCAAGGGTCAGGCAAGACGTAGTCGGGGTACAGGCAAGGTCGGAAACTGAGGTTCTGGATCGAGAGGCGTCAGTACAGGCAGAGGTTGGCAACAAGGATTCAGGATCGAGAGGCGTTGGTACAGGCAGAGGTCGGCAACAAGGATTCAGGATCGAGAATGGTCGGAACAATCAAATCGGCAACAGGTTAACTTGACAGGAATAGGTAACACAGAGTTCTGAGCGCTATCACAGGCAATTCACCACTGAGGAGGAATTGCCTTTATAGGAACAGGATTGAGGGAAACAGTGTACTGATTGGTGCACATAGGATACAATGGCTGATTGGCTGGACAACTGAGGAGGGCGATGTCCTCATATCCTCTAGGGCTCATTGGCCCTTTAATTGATCCTCCGGCGGGCGCGCACAGAACAGCGCCGCCGGAGAGCATAACAGGCGCGCGGGCGCGAGCACGTCTACTGGAGGAGAGAGCGGGGGGTGTGGCTGAGCCGGGCGCCGCTCGAGCCGACGCTGCCTGAGCCGCGGCCGCCGCACAGAGACAGCTGTGGTGGCTGGCCGCCCGGAGACGACACTGGAACGGGGACCAGGTAAGCGGTTTCTGACACTACCCCCCCCTTCACGAGGGGCCTCCGGACCCTCACCCGGTTTCCCCGGATTGTCACGATGGAACTTCTTTACAAGAGCCTTGGCATGAACATCCCTCGCTGCCACCCATCTTTCCTCCGGACCATAGCCAA
This sequence comes from Gastrophryne carolinensis, assembly GCA_027917425.1. NCBI lineage: Eukaryota > Metazoa > Chordata > Amphibia > Anura > Microhylidae > Gastrophryne > Gastrophryne carolinensis. The sequence continues at coordinate 112,420,796 of CM051238.1, read as the reverse complement.
ACCAGTCCACCAAATACTGCAAAGAATTACGCACTTTACGTGAATCCAAGATCTTATTCACTTCGTACTCTGGCTCATTATCAACAAGAATAGGTGAAGAACCAGCAAGAGGAGCATTTTTTGCCGGTTTTAACAGTGAAACGTGAAAAGAATTAGGTATTTTCATAGTCGGCGGGAGTTGAAGTTTAAAAGACACATTATTCAGCTTCTTGATAATCGGAAAAGGACCAATAAATTTTGGACCTAATTTACTAGAGGGTTGACGGAGCGCGATATTTTTAGTGGAGACCCAAACTAGATCGCCTACTCAAAGAATAGGTTTCTATGATCTGCGGCGGTCGGCAAATTTCTTATACCTCAAACCCGTGGTCTTAAGAATCTCCTGAACGCGTGTCCAGATATTCCTCCGTTCTTGAAGCCACTCCTCCAACGCCGGCAAATTGGAAGGTGACCCCGAAAGGGAAGAAGCTCTAGGATTTTTCCCTAAGTTACAATAAAAAGGAGATACCTTGGTACTCTCGCTAGGCGCGTTATTGTAAGCAAACTCTGCGAAATCATTAAATTCCGCCCATTGTTCTTGGGCATCTGAAACATAACATCTTAAGTATTGTTCCAAAGTTTGATTAGTTCTTTCCGTCTGCCCATTAGACTGGGGATGGTAGGCAGAAGAAAGAGATCTGTATTCCCAACCGTGAACAGAAGTGTTTCCAAAAACGGGAAGTAAACTGGACACCCCGATCAGACTATATTGGACGGAATACCATGAATACGAAAAATATGCGAAGTAAACAGCCGCGAAAGCTCAGGCGCTGAAGGAAGTTTGGCCAAAGGAACCAAGTGTGCCATCTTACTGAAACGATCTACGACCACCCAAATTACGGTATTCCCATGTGATAAAGGCAAATCTACAATAAAATCCATAGAAATATGAGTCCATGGTTCAGCAAGAATTTCAAGAGGAACCAAACCACCACTAGAAGCCTTATGAACCCCTTTACTTCGAGCACAAATAGAACAAGCGTCGATAAAGGCAATAATATCGCGTCTCATGGTAGGCCACCATACATGCCGACGGGCAAGCAAAAACGTCTTACGGCAACCCACATGACCAGCAGTTTTAGCATTGTGAAATTCGCGAATTACATCCGAACGCAAGTGCGGCGGCACAAACTGGCACCCCAAGGGTACATCACTAGGAGATTCATCTTGAAATGGCGCCAAGGTATTAGAGAGATCAGGAAGTAACGCCCCGACCACACAACCCGTGGGTAAAATGGGTTCTCCAGAATCACCTCGATCCTTACATTCACCGAACATGCGAGATAGAGCATCAGCTTTAGTATTTTTTACACCCGGCTTGAAAGTGATAATAAAATTAAAGCGTGAGAAAAACAATGCCCAATGTGCCTGACGAGAGTTCAACCTCTTGGCAGAACCTATATATTCGAGATTTTTGTGATCGGTATACACAGTTATAGGATGTAATGAACCTTCCAACCAATGTCGCCATTCATCAAATGCCAGTTTAATAGCTAATAGTTCCCTATTGCCAACATCATAATTTTGTTCTGCGGTACTGAATTTTCGTGAAAAATAAGCACATGGATGGAGACGCTCAGGGTTACCAGAATATTGTGACAAAACTGCACCTACCCCCAACTCCGAAGCATCCACTTCAATAATGAAGGCTTTATGAATATCTGGGTGAACTAACACAGGTGCCGAAGTAAAGGCCCGTTTCAAGGTCAGGAAGGCCTCACAGACAGAGGGAGACCAGTTAGCAGTAAAATCCCCCTTGCGGGTAAGGTTGGTAAGAGGTGCTACAACATGGGAAAAGCCCTTGATAAAACGCCGATAAAAATTTGCAAAACCCAGAAAACGTTGCAATTCCTTTAGAGTCTTGGGTTGAACCCAATCCTGAACCACTGAAACCTTCCCCGCGTCCATCTCCAACCCCTGGTTAGTAATAACATACCCTAGGAAGGGAACTGTGGTGACTTCAAGCATACACTTAGAAAGTTTAGCAAATAAGTTGTTCTCTCTTAATTTTTGTAGTACCAACTTAACATGGCGTCCAACAAAGAATTAGAAAAAATGAGAATATCATCCAAGTAGATAACTACAAATCTACCGAGATATTCCCTAAATACATCATTGACAAAATCTTGGAAAACAGCTGGCGCGTTACAAAGACCGAAGGGCATGACCAGGTACTTGTAATGCCCATCTTTCACATTAAATGCAGTTTTACACTCATCCCCCTGCCGGATGCGAATCAAATTGTATGCCCCTCTTAAATCCAATTTGGGAAAAATTCGGGCTCCCGTGACTTGATTGAACAGATCCCCGATCAAGGGTAAAGGGTATCGGTTCTTTACAGTGATTTTATTTAAAGCTCGATAATCTATGCACGGTCTCAGGCCACCATCTTTTTTCTCTACAAAAAAGAAGCCGGCCCCAGCAGGCGAAGTAGAAGGACGGATAAATACTTTCCTTAAGAGAGAAAGTAAGGTTATAAATCTTTCCCCTTGGGGGAATAGTGCCAGGAAGCAAGTCAATAGGGCAGTCATAGGACCGATTTGGAGGAAGAGTGTCAGCAGAGCGTTCGGAGAATACATCGATCCAATCAGCATATGGCTGAGGTAATTCCTGTGTTAAGACTTGAACGCTTTTGAGGCCAGTAGTAAAACAGTGGTCTTTACAATGATCACTCCACTTGATCAATTCCCCAGCCCGCCAATCTAACACCGGGTTATAAAGTTGCAACCAGGGGTATCCCAAAACCACCGGAGTTTCCGGACAATCAAAGATAAAGAATTCTAAGAATTCAGAGTGGGATGAGCCGACAATAAGTCTGAGAGGTGGGGTCTTGGTATTTATAGGGCCCCCCTGGATTGCCTTCCCATATATAGCTAAAACTTGCAGGGATCTTTCAAGAGGAACTAAAGGGATCCCTAAGGTGGAGATCATACTCCTGTCCAAAAAGTTTCCAGCCGCACCACTGTCGATAAAGGCTGAAACTGTCTGCTTAGAGGACCCCCAAAACAAATCAATAGGTACAAGCATCTTATTCTGGCGAGAGTTACAAACTGTCTCACCCAGATCAGTACTCTCTACCTGATCTGGGTGCGGAAGTTTTCCGCCGGTTTCCCCTTGTTTGGGCAGGACCCAGCGAAATGACCAGAATTCCCGCAATATAACCCCTTGGATTGCCTACGTTGTTTCTCCTCTTGGGATAAGCGGGTTCTCCCTAATTGCATGGGTTCTTCCTGGGAAGATGATGAGGTACTTTCCCCACGGGGAACCGGGGAACTAGGACTCTGGAATGGCCTGAAGGACTTGGGAGCGCTGGCTCTCTCCCTAGCCCTCTCTCTAAGCCGTCGGTCTATTTTAATGGAGACCTGCATTAATTGATCCAGGTCCGCTGGCGGAGGGAAATTGACTAAAGCATCCTTGATGCTCTCCGACAACCCCACACTGAACTGACTACACAGAGCGGGATCGTTCCACCTAGCTTCGATAGCCCAGAAGCGGAATTCAGCACTATAATCTTCAGCCGAATTCCGCCCTTGTTTTAAGGCCCGAAGCCTATTCTCTGCGGTTGACTGTAGATCAGGGTCGGCGTATAGAACGCCCATAGCACTGAAGTAGGCAGTTCCTGATAGTAGGGCAATATCATGAGATGGTACACTAAAGGCCCAGGACTGCAGGTCTCCTTGAAGCAGAGAAATGACTAGGCCTACTCGTTGGGTCTCGGTGCCAGAGGAGATAGGTCTCAGCTTGGAATACAGTTCACAGGCATTCTTGAAATTGGAGAATTTTGCTCGATCTCCAAAAAATTTCTCAGGCAGTGGAATCTTGGGTTCAGTGATATGAGGTGGTACAGAGGTAGCCGGTACCTGACGAGACTCCTGAGTGGCCACTCTTTGAGCGAGTTGGTTGATCGCTGTGGCCATAGCTTGCACCTGCTGTACCAGGTCATCCATCTTTGTGGCCTGTGATAATGTCACGCTTGGGGGTAACTCCAGACCTCTTGATGAGCTTACAACCCCCAATCTCCACAGCCAGCTTCACCTGTAGGAGCCCCCGCTTGCCGGGATGCAAGATACGCCTATCCGGGATCGGTTGCCCCCAGGACTTAATGGCTCAAAGGATGCAAGCTTATGTGTGAGAGGTCTGGAGAACCAATAGCTAGAGCGTGAGTGACGGAAGTCCAGAGACAGGCAAGAGGTCAAAAACAGGAAGGCAGAGATAATAGCGGCACCAAGGGTCAGGCAAGACGTAGTCGGGGTACAGGCAAGGTCGGCAACTGAGGTTCTGGGTCGAGAGGCGTCGGTACAGGCAGAGGTTGGCAACAAGGATTCAGGATCGAGAGGCGTCGGTACAGGCAGAGGTCGGCAACAAGGATTCAGGATCGAGAATGGTCGGAACAATCAAATCGGCAACAGGTTAACTTGACAGGAATAGGTAACACAGAGTTCTGAGCGCTATCACAGGCAATTCACCACTGAGGAGGAATTGCCTTTATAGGAACAGGATTGAGGGAAACAGTGTACTGATTGGTGCACATAGGATACAATGGCTGATTGGCTGGACAACTGAGGAGGGCGATGTCCTCATATCCTCTAGGGCTCATTGGCCCTTTAATTGATCCTCCGGCGGGCGCGCACAGAACAGCGCTGCCGGAGAGCATAACAGGCACGTGCTCGCGCCCGCGCGCGAGCACGTCTACTGGAGGAGAGAGCGAGGGGCGTGGCTGAGCTGGGCGCCGCTCGAGCCGATGCTGCCCGAGCCGCGGCCGCCACACAGAGACAGCTGTGGCGGCTGGCCGCCCGGAGACGGCACTGGAACGGGGACCAGGTAAGCGGTTTCTGACACTACCCCCCCTTCACGAGGGGCCTCCGGACCCTCACCCGGTTTCCCCGGATTGTCACGATGGAACTTCTTTACAAGAGCCTTGGCATGAACATCCCTCGCTGTCACCCAGCATCTTTCCTCCGGACCATAGCCAAACCAGTCCACCAAATACTGCAAAGAATTACGCACTTTACGTGAATCCAAGATCTTATTCACTTTGTACTCGGGCTCATTATCAACAAGAATAGGTGAAGGACCAGCAAGAGGAGCATTTTTCGCCGGTTTTAACAGTGAAACGTGAAAAGAATTAGGTATTTTCATAGTCGGCGGGAGTTGAAGTTTAAAAGACACATTATTCAGCTTCTTGATAATCGGAAAAAGGACCAATACATTTTGGACCTAATTTACTAGAGGGTTGACGGAGCGCAATATTTTTAGTGGAGACCCAAACTAGATCGCCTACTCAAAGAATAGGTTTCTGTGATCTGCGGCTGTCGGCAAATTTCTTATACCTCAAACCCGTGGTCTTAAGAATCTCCTGAACGCGTGTCCAGATATTCCTCCGTTCTTGAAGCCACTCCTCCAACGCCGGCAAATTGGAAGGTGACCCCGAAAGGGAAGAAGCTCTAGGATTTTTCCCTAAGTTACAATAAAAAGGAGATACCTTGGTACTCTCGCTAGGCGCGTTATTGTAAGCAAACTCTGCGAAATCATTAAATTCCGCCCATTGTTCTTGGGCATCTGAAACATAACATCTTAAGTATTGTTCCAAAGTTTGATTAGTTCTTTCCGTCTGCCCATTAGACTGGGGATGGTAGGCAGAAGAAAGAGATCTGTATTCCCAACCGCGAACAGAAGTGTTTCCAAAAACGGGAAGTAAACTGGACACCCCGATCAGAGACTATATTGGACGGAATACCATGAATACGAAAAATATGCGAAGTAAACAGCCGCGAAAGCATAGGCGCTGAAGGAAGTTTGGCCAAAGGAACCAAGTGCGCCATCTTACTGAAACGATCTACGACCACCCAAATTACGGTATTCCCATGTGATAAAGGCAAATCTACAATAAAATCCATAGAAATATGAGTCCATGGTTCAGCAGGAATTTCAAGAGGAACCAAACCGCCACTAGGAGCCTTATGAACCCCTTTACTTCGAGCACAAATAGAACAAGCGTCGATAAAGGCAATAATATCGCGTCTCATGGTAGGCCACCATACATGCCGACGGGCAAGCAAAAACGTCTTATGGCAACCCACATGACCAGCAGTTTTAGCATTGTGAAATTCGCGAATTACATCCGAACGCAAGTGCGGTGGCACAAACTGGCACCCCAAGGGTACATCACTAGGAGATTCATCTTGAAATGGCGCCAAGGTATTAGAGAGATCAGGAAGTAACGCCCCAACCACACAACCCGTGGGTAAAATGGGTTCTCCAGAATCACCTCGATCCTTACATTCACCGAACATGCGAGATAGAGCATCAGCTTTAGTATTTTTTACACCCGGCTTGAAAGTGATAATAAAATTAAAGCGTGAGAAAAACAATGCCCAATGTGCCTGACGAGAGTTCAGCCTCTTGGCAGAACCTATATATTCGAGATTTTTGTGATCGGTATACACAGTTATAGGATGTAATGAACCCTCCAACCAATGTCGCCATTCATCAAATGCCAGTTTAATAGCTAATAGTTCCCTATTGCCAACATCATAATTTTGTTCTGCGGTACTGAATTTTCGTGAAAAATAAGCACATGGATGGAGACGCTCAGGGTTACCAGAATATTGTGACAAAACTGCACCTACCCCCAACTCCGAAGCATCCACTTCAATAATGAAGGCTTTATGAATATCTGGGTGAACTAACACAGGTGCCGAAGTAAAGGCCCGTTTCAAGGTCAGGAAGGCCTCACAGACAGAGGGAGACCAGTTAGCAGTAAAATCCCCCTTGCGGGTAAGGTTGGTAAGAGGTGCTACAACAAGGGAAAAGCCCTTGATGAAACGCCGATAAAAATTAGCAAAACCCAGAAAACGTTGCAATTTCTTTAGAGTCTTGGGTTGAACCCAATCCTGAACCGCTGAAACCTTCCCCGCGTCCATCTCTAACCCCTGGTTAGTAATAACATACCCTAGGAAGGGAACTGTGGTGACTTCAAACATACACTTAGAAAGTTTAGCAAATAAGTTGTTCTCTCTTAATTTTTGTAGTACCAACTTAACATGGCGTCTGTGCTCCAACAAAGAATTAGAAAAAATGAGAATATCATCCAAGTAGATAACTACAAATCTACCGAGATATTCCCTAAATACATCATTGACAAAATCTTGGAAAACAGCTGGCGCATTACAAAGACCGAAGGGCATGACCAGGTACTTGTAATGCCCATCTTTCACATTAAATGCAGTTTTCCACTCATCCCCCTGCCGGATGCGAATCAAATTGTATGCCCCTCTTAAATCCAATTTGGGAAAAATTCGGGCTCCCGTGACTTGATTGAACAGATCCCCGATCAAGGGTAAAGGGTATCGGTTCTTTACAGTGATTTTATTTAAAGCTCGATAATCTATGCACGGTCTCAGGCCACCATCTTTTTTCTCTACAAAAAAGAAGCCGGCCCCAGCAGGCGAGGTAGAAGGACGGATAAATCCTTTCCTTAAGAGAGAGAGTAAGGTTATAAATCTTTCCCCTCGGGGGAATAGTGCCAGGTAGCAAGTCAATAGGGCAGTCATAGGACCGATGTGGAGGAAGAGTGTCAGCAGAGCGTTCGGAGAATACATCGATCCAATCAGCATATGGCTGAGGTAATTCCTGTGTTAAGACTTGAACGCTTTTGAGGCCAGTAGTAAAACAGTGGTCTTTACAATGATCACTCCACTTGATCAATTCCCCAGCCCGCCAATCTAACACCGGGTTATGAAGTTGCAACCAGGGGTATCCCAAAACCACCGGAGTTTCCGGACAATCAAAGATAAAGAATTCTAAGAATTCAGAGTGGGATGAGCCGACAATAAGTCTGAGAGGTGGGGTCTTGGTATTTATAGGGCCCCCCTGGATTGCCTTCCCATATATAGCTAAAACTTGCAGGGATCTTTCAAGAGGAACTAAAGGGATCTCTAAGGTGGAGATCATGCTCCTGTCCAAAAAGTTTCCAGCCGCACCACTGTCGATAAAGGCGGAAACTGTCTGCTTAGAGGACCCCCAAAACAAATCAATAGGTACAAGCATCTTATTCTGGCGAGAGTTACAAACTGTCTCACCCAGATCAGTACTCTCTACCTGATCTGGGTGTGGAAGTTTTCCGCCAGTTTCCCCTTGTTTGGGCAGGATCCAGCGAAATGACCAGAATTCCCGCAATATAATCCCTTGGATCGCCTACGTTGTTTCTCCTCTTGGGATAAGCGGGTTCTCCCTAATTGCATGGGTTCTTCCTGGGAAGATGATGAGGTACTTTCCCCACGGGGAACCGGGGAACTAGGACTCTGGAATGGCCTGAAGGACTTGGGAGCGCTGTCTCTCTCCTTAGCCCTCTCTCTAAGCCGTCGGTCTATTTTAATGGAGACCTGCATTAATTGATCCAGGTCCGCTGGCGGAGGGAAATTGACTAAAGCATCCTTGATGCTCTCCGACAACCCCACCCTGAACTGACTACACAGAGCGGGATCGTTCCACCTAGCTTCGATAGCCCAGCGGCGGAATTCAGCACTATAATCTTCAGCCGAATTCCGCCCTTGTTTTAAGGCCCGAAGCCTATTCTCTGCGGTTGACTGTAGATCAGGGTCGGCGTATAGAACGCCCATAGCACTGAAGGAGGCAGTTCCTGATAGTAGGGCAATATCATGAGATGGTAAACTAAAGGCCCAGGACTGCGGGTCTCCTTGAAGCAGAGAAATGACTAGGCCTACTCGTTGGGTCTCGGTGCCAGAGGAGATAGGTCTCAGCTTGGAATACAGTTCACAGGCATTCTTGAAATTGGAGAATTGTGCTCGATCTCCAAAAAATTTCTCAGGCAGTGGAATCTTGGGTTCAGTGATATGAGGTGGTACAGAGGTAGCCGGTACCTGACGAGACTCCTGAGTGGCCACTCTTTGAGCGAGTTGGTTGATCGCTGTGGCCATAGCTTGCACCTGCTGTACCAGGTCATCCATCTTTGTGGCCTGTGATAATGTCACGCTTGGGGGTAACTCCAGACCTCTTGATGAGCTTACAACCCCCAATCTCCACAGCCAGCTTCACCTGTAGGAGCCCCCGCTTGCCGGGATGCAAGATACGCCTACCCGGGATCGGTTGCCCCCAGGACTTAATCGCTCAAAGGATGCAAGCTTATGTGTGAGAGGTCTGGAGAACCAATAGCTAGAGTGCGAGTGACGGAAGTCCAGAGACAGGCAAGAGGTCAATAACGGAAAGGCAGAGATAATAGCGGCACCAAGGGTCAGGCAAGACGTAGTCGGGGTACAGGCAAGGTCGGCAACTGAGGTTCTGGATCGAGAGGCGTCAGTACAGGCAGAGGTTGGCAACAAGGATTCAGGATCGAGAGGCGTCGGTACAGGCAGAGGTCGGCAACAAGGATTCAGGATCGAGAATGGTCGGAACAATCAAATCGGCAACAGGTTAACTTGACAGGAATAGGTAACACAGGGTTCTGAGAGCTATCACAGGCAATTCACCACTGAGGAGGAATTGCCTTTATAGGAACAGGATTGAGGGAAACAGTGTACTGATTGGTGCACGTAGGATACAATGGCTGATTGGCTGGACAACTGAGGAGGGCGATGTCCTCATATCCTCTAGGGCTCATTGGACCTTTAATTGATCCTCCGGCGGGCGCACACAGAACAGCGCTGCCGGAGAGCATAACAGGCACGGGCGCGAGCACGTCTACTGGAGGAGAGAGCGGGGGGCGTGGCTGAGCTGGGCGCCGCTCGAGCCGACGCTCCCCGAGCCGCCGCCCGGAGACAGCTGTGGCGGCTGGCCGCCCGGAGACGACGCTGGAACGGGGACCAGGTAAGCGGTTTCTGACACCAAGTGAAAGAAGCGGCGGATGTCTCCTCCATTTCTTGGCTGGGCAATGGAAGGACAGGGGCTGCTCCCGGTCCATGCCAACTCAGGGTTGTGTCCGAGGAACCTACCGAATGTTGACTGAAGGTGTCAGATGTCACTTGTGATGAGGTGGATGACCGCGTTAACCAATCAATTACATTTACAAAATGCAAAAGGTAAGTAGCCAGGTACTCTTAAAAGTTCTAGCACTCGGGATGCCCCCCCCCCCCCCCCCGGTGAAAGTGAATTACTACTTTAAACTTTACAATGTGACTATTTTTACAAAATGCAAAAGGTAAGTAGCCAGGTACTCTTAAAAGCTAAGTGCTAGCATTTGGAATGCCCCCCAGTGAAAGGCAATTGCTGCTGTAAACTTGAAAATGAGACTTTTTTTTAAAAACTGCAAAAATACCATTCTGTGAATACTCACCTTGTAGAATGGAAATTATAAGTATGTAGCACGCCCTGCTCCAGTAATGATTCATTACGTCTGGGATATAGTCCACAAAAGGGCGCTTTACTGCAGAGATGGCAAGAAAGAGGCCCCTCTCGGTCCTTATATACCCGGGACCTCCCACTAAATTCCCCAGTATAAAAAAGCAGTAAGGGAACCAGGAGAAGCCAATAACAAGATTAACAATATTAACCAGGAAACATTCACCATATAGAGGATCCAAGAACAAAAACTCAGGGTGGGATGGAGCAGGGCATGATGCATACTTATAATACCCATTCTACAAGGTGAGTATTCACAGAATGAAATTATTCCAAGTATGCAGCCCGCCCTGCTCCAGTAATGATTCATTACGTCTGGGACATCCAATAGCAGTGTCCATAAACGGGTGGGGATCCCAAAAAGGCAACAATGCGCAGCTCAAACCACTGCCGCCTGCAGAACCTTGCGGACAAAAACAGCATCCGCTGAGGCCCAAACATCAACCTTGTAAAACTTGGAAAAGGTATGAACAGAAGACCAAGTAGCAGCCTTACAAACTTGTTCTACAGAAGCCTGGTGCTGAAAGGCCCAGGAAGCCCCAACAGCACGGGTAGAATGAGCAGTGACTCGAAAAGGAGGATCCCTCCCTTTGGCAGAATAGGCCCTAATAATGGCCTGACAAATCCATTTACTAATAGTAGACTTGACAGGCGCCAAACTCTTCTTGGGACCAGAGGGTACCACAAACAAGGCGTCCGTCTTCCTGAAAGGCGCTGTAGCCACCAGGTAGTATTTCAAGTTCCTGACAACGTCCAGAGAATGCAAGGCCCTCTCCTTGTCATTACCAGGATTAGGGCACAAGGAAGGAAGCACAATGTCCTGATTGAGGTGAAAGGCAGAGACAACCTTAGGCAAGAAGTCAGGTTTAAAGCAGAAAACCACCTTGTCCTGGTGTCTCTCAAAGTAGGGGGCCTGAATAGACAGAGCCACCAACTCATAAACACGCCAGACAGAAGTGATAGCCACCAAGAAGGCAACTTTCAAGGTGAAAATAGACAGTGCAGCCTCATGCACAGGCTGAAATGGAGGACCCTGAAGGGCAGACAATACCAAATTCAAATCCCAAACCGGTAACATGGGTTTGCTGGAAGGGCGCACATAGGTGACCCCCTGGAAGAAAGTCTTGACCAAAGGATGAATAGCAAAAGACGTCTGGAAGAAAACAGCCAAAGCGGAAACATGCCCCTTCAGAGTGCTAAGCTGAAAACCCAAATCCAGGCCATGTTGAAGGAACTCCAGTATCCGAGGGATGGAGAACGCCCGACAGGGAAAAGCCCTAGCCTCACACCAGTCAATGTAGGTCCGCCAGGTCCTGTAATAGATGGTAGAAGAGAATTTCTTCCTAGCCCTGACCAGAGTCTGAACAATGGAATCAGACAGACCTCTTTCCCTTAGGATGGAGGTTTCAGCAGCCAGGTCGTCAAAGCCAGCGTTTGTAAATTGGGGTAAAAGAGCCGTCCTTGAGTGAGAAGATCCAGAACCGGGGGCAGAGGATGCTGATCGACCGCCAGCTGCACAACGTCTGCGAACCACACCTGTCTTGACCACCTGGGGGCCACCAGAACAGCTGGCACTCTTTCCTGAATCAGCTTGCGCAGAACCTTGCCCAGAAAAGGAAACAGAGGGAAGAGGTACAGGAGACCGAACCCCTGCCAGGACAGAGACATGGCATCCACCGCCAGAGGATCCTGGGACAGTGAGACAAATGCTGGAAGCTTGTGATTGTGGTGAGAAGCAAACAGATCCACGTCCGGCATCCCCCACCTGTGACAAAGGGATAGGAAGACCTCACTGTTGAGGGACCATTCTCCCCGGCGAGAGGCCCCCCTGCTCAGGGAATCCGCTTCCAGATTCTCCACTCCCGGAATGTAAACCGCAGAGATGCACGGGACATTGTCCTCGGCCCAAGACAAGATCAACAACACCTCCTGGAGGGCACTCTTGCTCCGAGTCCCTCCCTGATGATTGATGTAGGTGACCGCAGTCCGGTTGTTGGAGCGAACCTGAACCGGCAGGCCCTGGAGGTGAGGCGTCTGCTGCGCCAGCACCAACCAAACCGCCCTAAGCTCCAGAACATTGATGGGGGCGTGGGCCTCCTGAGGGCCCCACAGCCCCTGGAATTGGAGGGCTCTCCAGTAGCCCCCCCAACCTGACAGACTGGCATCCGTAGTGACCGTCTCCCAACATGGTGTCAGAAATGACCTGCCCCCCAGAAAATTCCTCAAGTCCACCCACCACAGGAGGGACCGTCGGACCAGAGGAGATAGAGCAAAGGCCTGATCCAGAGAAAGAGGACACTTGTCCCAGACTGACAGAAGATGGAGCTGAAGGGATCTCATGTGAAAGAGAGCATAAGGGACAGCCTTGAAGCAGGCCACCATCTGTCCCACCAATTGCATCCCTTACCGGATGGAGGGATGAGGGCTGGACAGCAAGAAATGAACCAGAGCTTGAAAAGAGTTCACCTGCTGAGGAAGGAAAAACGGTCGTCCAGATAAGGAAGAATGCGAATACCCCGGGCTCTGAGAAGGGCCATCACGCCCGCCAGAACTTTGGTGAACACTCTGGGGGCAGAGGTGAGACCGAAGGGAAATGCCCAAATTGGTAGCATTGTTCCTCCACTGCGAACCTGAGGAACCGCTGGTGCCCTGGGAAGACCTTAATAACTATAAATAGAAGCACACCAACAACTATATTTCATATGCAAAAATATAACAATAAATTTATTTTACACCAAGCATAATATATACAGGGATGTGGATCTACATGAAGGTTGTTATTTACATGGAATAAAGGAGACACAGATAATACTTAGCATACAAGGAAGAAGGGACCTATATACACTATATACAAAGCTAGTCCGAATACCAGGAATAATGACTCAATTGCTGACTCTAATATTACATCAAATGGAAAGTATTAATATTCGGACAGCAAAATCTTAGGTTATTATGCTGGATCATTGTTCGTTGTGCATAATAAAGAATTCTCTCAGAGCTTTCAATACCTGGCTTCAATATCTGGCAAGCCTATAATGAGGCACTCCTGCTGAAACTGCAGCTGGAAAGAGTCCGCACAGGGTTAAAGATTGATGTGAGGTGGGAGCCTTAAGTCCTCATCTGTTGTCCGCTGACACATGTTTCGGGTTTTAATCCATCATCAGAGCGTTTAACAGAGATGCAATGTAGCGTGGTGGAGTGGTGCCTACCTGCAGCTGTCCTGTCAGCTGTTTAAATGCGCTTCTAAAGCGCGCAAATCCCCCCCAGGCCGGCCCGTGTGATGCGGCTGCAACGCGAGCGTTGCTCGTGTCGCAGTACGTCACATCCGGTGACGCGCGTCCTGGCCCGGCGCCAACCATCATGCGATCGGCACAAGTGCCAGTCGCAAGATGCCGGCGCGCAGGCGCACGGGACGCGCTTCACACAGAGACTCCAGCGGAACGCTGAGAGGTGAGTAGAAACATTCTATGGGAGGTATAAGCATATGTAAGGGGGATTCCGCCTGTCATGATAAAGAAAACAGAAGAAATGTATTAATCACTATATCACAATACCACTGCGCAGATCAATATTACCAATAGAAATTATGGCTATAGACTATAATTAGTCATAAGTAGTTGTTTAAAAGAAGGAAAAGACTATTAATTAAATAGTCCACCAGTACTGATCATACTTTATATAATTAAGGGGCCCCTTGAAGACAAAAACTTGAAAAACGCCAATAGAGATTATTATTAATAGACAATCCCCTCGATTCAAAGAGGAAAAGTTAATTGATTTCGTATCGAAAATCGTAAGTTTGGGTGGGTGTTAGTCATTTTTTCCTGTTTTTTTGGCCATTTCCGACTCGCACGAGCCTACGTACGAATGCGTATATGCTCTTACGATCAGCGGAAGTTCGTTCCTAAATTTTAGGATGAAAACGTAAAACTTAGGATCAAATCCTAAAACTTACGATCAAAACGTAAAACTTAGGATAATTGGATGTGTTTAGGTGTGATTCAGAGAAACCTCTAAACGCGTTTAAAAAGAAAGCCACAGCCGACACCTTTTAGCAGCCGGATTGCTGTTCGTGAACAGGTTTTTTGGCTATGTGGAGGAGTCTGCGCGTCTTGTGCTCCAATGAACTGCATGTATCAGCATGGCCGAGGCCATTAATTGTATGGCAATGCATGCCTGATTTAATACATTTCCATGTATGCCTTATAAAAGCATTTTAATGTGGACCTTAATTAGTCCTTTGCATGTAAACCTTTATTTAGCAATATATTTGCGTTAATTAAAGAAACTTATGTCCTTTGGTATTTATTTTAAAATTGATGTACTAGAATAATATTTTTAGATTGCATTTATTGGTGTAGTTGTTTACCTTTGCTTTGTTTAATTATTTAAGCACATCTTTGGTCAGATGCATCACACTTACTGAGGAGAGGAGAGCGGGATAAAGTGCAGGATGTGGGTTACTGCTGTATTTTGCACAGACACAGCAGAGCTGGGGGCATGGAAAGGTCAGAAATCAAAGAATCCAGAGCAACACAGTCACAAGGCCCTTTCTGTTTGCAGGCTGCCCGATAATACCTGAGCCGCCATCTTGGCTGTTTCTAGGCTCATAACATGCAGAAGTTGCTGGGTTTTTTAATATTTGTGAGCAATCTGTAAGTAGAGGGTGTGGGTAACCACACTAAAAATTTAAAGTTGTACCATTTGAAGCATAAATATTAAAATTAAATCCACAAGTAAAAAATGCAAGTTAACTAAAAATTAAACAAAGTAAGATTTACTTATGCAAATGCATTCATTAATGGTTGGTTACTTCAAAATGAATGAAATAAAGAAAAATAAAAGACCAAATATTTAGAATGCACTTTAATGAGGTAAGTTTGTAGTGCGGAGCCGCAAGATCAGAAGGATTTACGTCCAGACAAAAAAGGAAAAAGGGCAAAACCAATGTTGCAACCTGAGAAATGAAACGGAAAATTCAGGATGGAAACTGACATAGGTCTGATTCCCGAACTGCCATACGAACGGACGTATATTTTAGGATAGAAACGTATTTGCTTATAGAATCACTCGCAAGTTCATACGAACGCACGAGCAGACGTGAAAAATAGGATGATCGTGACCCAAATCCAAGCTGTTACATGTTTCTTTGAATCGACCCAAATGTTCTTAAAGAGGTCTAATAGTTGCTCCTCAATGGAATTAATCTAAGGGTTCCAGAGACATATATTAGTCTCTCTAAGGATTATAGTATTATATATGGATGTCTCAAGCTAGTGGGGGCAATTTCTTAAATATATATATATGGTTTTCAAAATATGAGTAATATATTCCTGCTAAGGCATCCGTAACTAGTCTAACCACATTACAAATGCCACAATTCAAGCACTTAATTCTTAATAGTTCTTATATCATGTGGTTTTTACCTTAAAAATAGAGTTTTATGACTAGTGTATTGCGGCAGTTTATAGTGGAGATGAATTTCTTGAGAAGGTAGAATAACTATTAGATCAAAACAAAGGGAATAAGTTAATATACATCATTGTGATTTGATTAGTCAGATAGTCAGAAAAAGGGGGACAGGTCACAATCTTCATTCATCCCCATTGGGATTCTAGTGTTCAACTCATATATCCAATGAAGCTCACGTCTAGACAGTCTATTGATAATTTTGCCCCTTCTCTTGTGTGGTATAACCTTCTCAATCACCAGGAAGTGCAATTGCGACAGCTGGTGATTGGCTTCCGCAAAGTATCTGGCTACAGGAGAAGCAAAGTCATATCTCCGAATATTACTTCGGTGCTCACTAATTCTGTTTTTACTGCTCTCTGTGTCTGCCCCACGTAGCCCTTGCCACAGGGGCATTTAAGCAAGTAGATTACATTACTCGAGTTGCAATTAAAGAATTCTCTCAAAGTGTATTGTTTACCTGTGGAAGGATGGTTAAAAGTGTTACCCTTAATGGCTGAGTTGCACCGAGCACAACTGCCACAAGGGAACATTCCAACTGGTTTGGGAAGTGAACTAAGCCAGTCTCCATTGTCTCTTTGCTGAAATTTATGTGATGTATCTGCCTGTATCAGAGTGTCTTTTATATTTTTAGATCTCTTATACGTGAATATAGGTCGCTTCGCAAAGATGTCTTGCACCTTCTCGTCACATGTCAACAAATGCCCATGTTTGTTAATAATTGAGCGTACAGAGTTACTCTGGCTGTTATAGGTCAAGATACATGGGATCTGATTGCAAGTTTTCTTTGGTTTATACTGCAGTAAGGCCGAACGGGGTAAAGCTGCTGCTTTCTGAAGTGCCACTGTTACATCAGTGGAAGAGTAACCCCGGTCTCGAAAGTCCTTAGCCATTTTGCTAGCTCTCATATGGAATGTATTGTCATTATCTGTTATTCGTCTCAATCGGACTAATTGACTATAGGGGAGTCCGCTCTTCAGCTTTCTTGGATGGAAGCTACTCGCATGAAGATACGTGTTGCGGTCTGTCGGTTTGGTGTATAATTCTGTATGTAGGATGCTGTCATGAAGTTTAACCCAAACATCCAAAAAATGTACCTGTACTGGATCTGCTTCTATAGTAAACGAGATGGTAGGCCATGCTCGGTCAAGGTCATTCTTAAATGTCAACAAGCTGGTGGTGTCCCCTGTCCACAAGAAGAAAATATCATCGATAAATCTGTACCAAATTAAGACATGGTTAAAGTATAGTGGATGTTGGTAGACAGTTGATCGTTCAAATTCTGCCATAAACAGATTAGCATATGAGGGCGCTACGTTGGAACCCATAGCCGTTCCTTGCTTCTGCAGGTAAAATGTATTATTGTAATTAAAGTAATTTCGAGTAAGAATAATGGTCAGTAGTTCTATGCAAAATGATCTATATGCTGGAGACAGGGGCATAGTATCAAGTGTACTATTGATGATTACAATACCCTCCTTGTGTGGGATGGACGTGTACAGACTATTCACGTCAATGCTACAAAGGAGGGTGCCAGATGGAATTGGGCCCAATGCTGTTAATTTGGACAGAAAATCTCCCGTGTCCAGTAGGAAGGACGGAATCTGCAGGACTTTGGATTGCAAAATCGTATCCAGAAATATGGCTAAAGGTTGAAATATGGAATTGGTACCTGCGACTATCGGGCGCCCTGGTGGTTTATGGGCATCCTTGTGGATCTTTTTTTTATAAATTTTTATTTATGCATTTAAAGTTGTAACATATATATACATGTAAATACAACCATCCCCACATGGGGACAGATCTTAGCACTAAACATAACCTTACTTATACTAGAATTACTATAGACTCATAACAGCATACTAAACTGAATAAGTTGTTTACACACACACATACACGCACACACTCACTTCAACATTCACACCCGCCCACTATTGGCATTGTTTCATAATAACGAGTGGATATTATGAGGTCCGAGGGGCTAGAGACCGACATATATCAGGCATCTAGTTCATTTCTAGTCGTTAATGGAGTTGAAGGTGTTAAACCATGCTCCCCATACCTTTTCAAATTTATTTGGGCATCCCCTGGCTTTGTAAGTCATCTTATAAAGGATTAACCTTCCATTTACCAGGCTTTTCCAGCCTGATAGGGTCGGTGCACTCGGGTGTTTCCAATTAAGTAGGTTACATTTCCTTGCGTAAAACATTAGCAGTCGCAGTAAGACCTTCTGGGGGCCGTCATCTAACACAGGCTCAACAATGCTCAGCAGACCAAGGGTGGCCGCTTTTATGGTTGGCAAGCCCACGGACGTGGTTATAAAATTAAATAACTCCTCCCAGAACGATGAGATCACCCGACATTCCCAGATCATGTGCATCAAAGTACCTGGCCCGGAGTTGCATCTGGGGCAAATATCTGAATCTAGTAGGCCCATCCTCTTGAGTCTAACCGGGGTCAGATAGACCTGGTGGAGCCACTTAGCCTGTATCAATCTCGAGTCTATGACTAAGGAGTACAGATTGTCTACCGCTTCCTCCCAGTCAGCTTGTTCCAGGTCTGGGATCAGTGCTCTCCATTTCTCCAGTGCTCTGTCCAAAGGGGAGGAAAGCCCCGAGAGGAGGGTGCAGTACAGTGTTGAGGTGGGCTTACTTAAGTTAACGGTCGTTACCAAAGTTTCAACTGTCGATTCCACTAATTGCAGTCCCCCCAAGGGTATCCGGCACCCCAGAGCGTGTCGGAGTTGCAGGTACCGAAAGAATTCCCTTGGGGGTAGCGCAAACACCTGGCACAACTGTTCATATGACATCAGCGTTCCCCCCCGAGAATATATGCGATAACAATGTAATTCTTCTCCTCCTCCAGAAAATTGTATCTGGGAGGGACATCAATTCAGGTAGTCTAGGGTTATCCCACAGAGGTGGGTTAGGGGACCATTCTAGGGGAGGGCGCGGAGAGCCCAATGTGTCGTGCACCCGCTGCCATACGTGGAGAGTAGTTCTTATACATGTGGTGGCGCGCGGAAGACCCCTTGCTCCCCTGTGCACCAGAGCCCGTAGAGGAACCTCTGAGCCCAATAAGGAAGTTTCTAGGGAAGTCACCGGATTAACTGCAGAAGGGTTCATCCACCAAGTGACATATGCTAGTTGGGCAGCATAGAAGTATAATAACATATGAGGTACCGCTAGGCCCCCAGATTGCAGAGGCGCTCTAAGGATAGCTCTGTTCATCTTGGGGGGGGAAACCCCCCAGATAAACTTAAATAGAATAGAATCTAGGAGCCGAAAGTGGGAGGCCGGCAACACAACAGGCGACGATTGGTATATATATAAGAATTTAGGGAGGAAGACCATTTTGAACATGTTGATTCGACCAATCACAGAGAGGGGAAGAGCTGCCCACTGAGCCGCCTTCCCCTTAAAGACACTAATCACGGGACATATATTTAAGTCAATAAATTTAGAAGGGTCCCCATGTATAACGACTCCCAAGTATTTAAACCTGTCTACCACCTGAAGAGACGAGCTCGGAGAGGTCTATCCACCAGATACAGGCTGGACTTTTCCCAGTTGACCCTAAGGCCGGAGAACCGGCCGAATCTGGCTATTATGCTCAGTAGGGCCTCCAATGAACCCTTGGCATCCGCCAAATAGACCAAGGTGTCATCCGCATATAAAGAGACTTTTTCAATGGTGCCTCCCAGTCGCCACCCCCGGATCTCTGGGGAGTCCCTAATCAGCGCCGTCAGGGGTTCAATCGCAAGTGCGAACAGCAGTGGGGAAAGGGGACACCCTTGGCGCGTACCCCGGTGTAATAAGAACTCAGTCGTAGTGACCCCGTTTACTCTCACCCTTGCCTTAGGGTTCTTGTAGAGCATCTGTATATATTTAATATAAGTAGGGGGAAGGCCAAATTTATCCAAAACGCTCAACAAATAGGGCCACTCCACCGAGTCGAAGGCCTTTTCGTTATCTAGCGAGATAACCACTCTGCTCCCCGCATAGTCATGCCGGATTTGCAAGTTACTAAATAATCTCCTCAAATTAATACCCGTTGTCCGACCTGGCATAAAGCCCGACTGGTCAGCCCCTATGAGTGACAGGATTACTGTGTTTAGCCGGTTTGCCATGACCTTAGCGAGGATCTTAGCATCCTGATTTAGTAAGGAGATTGGCCTGTACGAAGTACAGGAGTCCCTAGGTTTCCCTTCTTTATATACTACGGTGATAGTTGCCTGTGCAAAGGTCTCAGACAGGGTCCCCGAGTGCAAAGCCTCAGAGAAAACCTCCAGCAGCCTCGACGCCAAAGCCGAACCGTTCTTTTTTTTTTTTGTATAATATAAGTTTATTCAAGTTTTCAGGGTTAACAGTGTACATTTAAGACATAGCAAGATAACAATGACAAGAATGATAATCTAACATAAGCATGTCGGACTGCAGGTTTAACTATTATCATCAAAACAGTCATCGTGCAACGAAATCAACCACCGCCCCCTCCCGCCCATCACGGCCTCCCGCCCGACCCCGGCTCCATACCGCGGTGCCTCAAGCCGTACTCTAATCCCGTAGGCTATAACAATCGCCAGCCCAGCCTTTAAGCCGGAGGCTCCTGTCCTCCCATGGGGCCAGTCTGAGGGTCCAGCGGGCCTCTCAGCTGCAGACCGTCCGGTCACGTCAGAGCAGGATTGATGCAGGCGGGAGCGGGTTCGGCCTACCTTGTCCCCTGCAGACCTTCAGCAATAACGAGAAGGAAATAGTGATAAAGAAAAGATTAGATATAGAACTAAGGAGACACTAGGAAGGGGAGGGAGGAACAAGGGGGAAGGGGGAGATTAGGGTAAGGGAGGCAGGAGCGCGTGGCCAATCAGTCTATGGTGCTTCAGAGGGTAGGCGATTATCTCTGTAGTCAATCCACACCGCCCACGCCCGCGTGTGCGCCTCCTGCATGCCCCTGGCCTCCATAATCATCTCCTCCATTCTGCGTATGTTCTCAACCTCCTGAGCCCACTCCACGAACGTCGGCAAGACCGCAGACCTCCAATGTCTTGGAATGACTGTTCTCATTGCTGTGATGAAGTGTCGCAAGATCCCCTTTTTGTTCCCAGAAATGGACCCAGGAAGCAGAGACAACAGCGCCAACTGCGGGGTGTTCTGCACCGACTCCCCCATAATGGAGTTATAGGTTGACACGACCCTCTCCCAGAGGCTCCCAACAGTAGGGCAACCCCACCAGATATGTAACATGGTGCCAAGCTCTTTCGAACACCGCCAGCACCTATCAGAGCTGGAGTTATTGTATTTATGGATATCCACCGGGCATCTATACCACCGGGTCAAAACCTTATAATTCCTTTCCTGTGCTGCACATGGGGTCGAGAGTTTATGGGTGAAGAGGTAAATCTTATCTAAGTCTTCGTCATCTAACTGTACGCCCAGTTCCTTTTCCCATTTTCTAATGAATCCCGGCGGTGAGCTATGCCTAATCCCCAACATCGTACGATACAGGACAGCGACCGCATGTTTATCCAGGGGGGCTCGAGTCAACGTATGCTCCAACTGCGTTAGAGGCCTAACGCCCCGGTCCGCTAGGTTCTGGGATTTTATAAAGGCACTCAACTGATTATACAGGAGCCACGAGATACGTCGACCCGGTGCGTTTTGCCTCATCTCTTCCAACGTGGGGAACCTGCCCGAGGCCATAATGTCTCCTATAGTAACATTAGAGGATGCCTCCCACGCCAGGAAACCCCTGGCCCGCACGCCCGGAGCAAAGGAGTAATTATCAAAAAGTGGGGTCAAAGGGCCGGGCCTATGGATCACTTCTCCCCGCTTGGTCAGGTTGTCCCACACCTTCAAGAATTGCCCTGCCAAGAATGGAAGGGTATCCCTCCGTTGTTTGGGTAGAGGGCCACCCCACGGCAGAGAGATTGGGTTAACGGGAGACAGCATCTTCTCTAGCTCCACCCACTGTTTTTTCTCCCCTCTTTCGGCCCAGTCCAAGATGCGGAGAGTCATGGCTGCTGCATGGTATGTTTTCAGATCGGGAAGTCCCGCCCCCCCGTTCGGTTTAAGCCTAGTAAGCGTACTAAATCTTATCCGTGGCTTCCCTGTGCCCCACACAAATCTCAAGAAAGCCGTTTTCAGCCTCCTGAAAAAGCAGCTGGGTAAGTATATGGGGATCGTTCGAAAAAAATAAAGGAATTTGGGGAGAATATCCATTTTTAACACATTAATCCTCCCAAACCATGAGAGTTGCCTATTATTATACGCAGTCAGCTCACTCAACGTCCTCAGGAGCAGGGGGGAGTAGTTAAGTTCGTATAGACGGGACAGGTCGGCAGGCACCTCGACGCCGAGGTATTTTATGGAGTGGGGCTGCCATTTAAATGAGAAGTCGGACTCCAACTGTCTTACCATCTGCTGCGAGAGGGAGACATTCAAAGCCTCCGACTTCGAGTAATTAATTTTAAAATTACTCACACGCCCGAAGGTCTCAAATTCCTTGAGGGCCACAGGAAAGGAAGTCAAAGGGGCTCCCAGATGCAGCAGCAGGTCGTCAGCGTACAAGGAGGCCTTGTATTCCCGGTCTCCCACTACCACGCCCCTAATGTCAGGATTCTGCCGTATCGCCACCGCTAGATGCTCCATTGTAATGACATATAGCAATGGGGAGAGTGGGCAACCTTGCCGTGTACCATTATTAACCTTAAAGGCCGATGAGAGGAGACCATTCACCCTTACTCTTGCCGTAGGCCCAGAGTATAGCGCCAATATCCTGGACAGGAGGGACGGACCAACACCGACCTGCTGGAGAGAGGCCTTAAGAAACATCCAATCTACTCTATCGAATGCCTTCTCTGCATCGCATGATAACAGGCACGCAGGTAGCTTATTGGAGTTTGCATATGCGATCAGGTTCAATACCTTATTGGTGTTGTCCCGTGCCTCCCGCCCCGGCACAAACCCCACCTGGTCTAGGTTTATCACTCCCGGGAGTAGCGGCTGGAGCCTAGAAGATATAATTTTAGCGTATAGTTTAATATCTACATTAATTAGTGATATTGGCCTATAACTGCTACACAAGGAGGGGTCCTTCCCCGGCTTGGGCAGGACTGTAATAATGGCCTCCAGAGACTGCCCCGGGAATCCGCATTTAGGGCCTATGGAGTTAAACACTCTGACCAGGAAGGGAATCAGCTCGGGAGCCAACTGCTTATAAAATTTGGGGGTGTAACCATCTGCCCCCGGGCTTTTACCTTGTGGCGTCTCTCTAATTGCCTTGGCCACCTCGTGCACCAAAAAAGGCTCCTCCAGTGCCTCCGCTTCCTCCTCAGGAATGGGGGGAAGAGGGGTATCATGTACATATTTAACTACATCCTCCGGGGGGTCCGCAGACATCGGGGTGATCTGGTCCTGTCTTAAATTATATAAGGATTGGTAGTAGTCCCTGAACGCGTCTACTATTTGGGAAGGCATCATAGTCATATGCCCCTGTGGTCCCCTGATACTGGGTACATAAGTGGTCGCACTTCTAGGGTGAAGCGCCCTGGCTAGTAGCCTTCCACATTTGTCGGCTGATTCGTAATAGATGGCCTTCTGACGTTCCCTAAACCTTAGGTACGCTTGACTATATATTCCCTGTAGCTTCTCCCTAGCCTTCAGTAAGTCGAGGAGCAAACCATTTGTTGGGTTCCTTTTATGGTCCCGTTCTAGGGATTGAATGAGCTGTATAGTATCCCGGATTGAGGCGGCTCGCTGCTTTTTCAGCCTGGTCCCGTGCTTAATGAACTCTCCCCTCACTACACATTTCAAGGCCTCCCATTGATATGGAAGGGGTGTGGGGTCTTGTGCATGATTCTTCAGAAATTCTTTGATCGTTTCTCGTACCCCCGACATGCAAACAGCGTCCCCAAGCAAATTATTATTGAGCCTCCAGTTCCAGCACCTTGGATAGAGCCCGGGCAGGCACACAGAGAGGAATATCGGCGCATGGTCTGACCACACGATCTGGCCGATCTGCGCCTGCGGGGCCCAATCCATGGCATGATGGCTCAAGTATAAATAATCTATTCTGCTATAAGATTTCTTAGCAGAAGAGAAGAACGTAAAGTCTCTGTCTCGTGCATGCAGGGCCCGCCACGAGTCCACCAACTGCATGTCAGCCAGCACTTTTTTCAGCTTGTTTCGTTTACTTAGGGATACTGCCGACACCCCGGAGGAGGAGTCCAACTCAGGCTGCATGGAGATATTAAAGTCTCCTCCCACTAGCAAAGTGCCCTCCGAGAACCCCTCCAACATCCTCAGAACTCTTACACAAAAGCCCACCTGGTCAGTGTTGGGGGCATAGATATTCGCTATGGTGTATATTTTCATATACAACTCCACTTTAAGAAATATAAATCGCCCGTTGGGGTCCGTCCTAACCTCTATGGTCTTGTGGGGAAGAGACTTATGGATGGCAATCGAAACCCCTGTTGCTTTAATATTGGGATTAGGTGCATGATGCCAGGTAGGATAATATCTGTTTTTAATGTTCGGAATATGTCCCTCTTTAAAGTGCGTCTCCTGGAGAAGCAGAATGGCAACCTTGTGTTTATGCATATTATATAACACTTGTGACCTTTTCTCCGGGACATTTAGCCCCTTAGCATTAAATGAGCTGACCACCAACTCTGCCATTGTCCACGCGCTACTTGGGGGATAGGGAAGAAGGACCAGAGAAAGGGAAATAAGGGGGGGTTGTGACACTAGGGTTCTCTAAATAAGGGGGAAGACTACAGAAACAGATAACAATAAGAAACGAACAAATACTAAATGCTAATGCTAACGTTAGCAATAACGCTCCTTTGGTCCTCTTTAGAAGAGACGAGCGTTCAGGCCTACTGGGGGGAAGTGGAAAGCCACAGCCGCGAGCGAGGAGATGCTCTCTCTTATACACACACTATGGGAGTCCACTTCTCCAAAGTCCCAAGCCTCCGGTAAACATCTTCACCATTCAGTAATAACATTAAAACATTAACCTGAGCAGAAGAACATCTTTGCATGTTTAACAGTTACCAACAGTAGGTTCCCAGCCCCTTCCCGCCGACTCCCCTTCAGCTAAGGGCAAGCCGGCTTCGGGAGACCAGGAAGCTCTCATCCTCCGCCCCCACCAACCTCAAAAAGCCACTGTAGTTCACCAGTGCTCATCAGCAGGACGCGTCGCCCACCCCCCCCCCAGGTCATCCATCCACAACCAAGCCCCCCCGCCCACCCCGGAGCCGCCACGGGAGCCAGAGCAGGC
Source organism: Gastrophryne carolinensis (assembly GCA_027917425.1). Lineage (NCBI taxonomy): Eukaryota > Metazoa > Chordata > Amphibia > Anura > Microhylidae > Gastrophryne > Gastrophryne carolinensis. The sequence goes on along the minus strand of CM051238.1, from coordinate 112,395,650 downwards.
CACGCCGCCCACGAGCCAACGGCACTTATTCACATTGACTCATGACCGGCGCCACCCCCCCAGCACGCCCGCGCCCTCCTATATCCATCCGTGAATGAGAAGGATAGCCAACCACGCTCACAGCTCTGTACAGCTGCAGTCCAGTACGCAGGGTCCAGCTCCACAATTTGATCTCCGTCCAGCGGGTCCAGGCAAGGGGGGGACAAGACCAGGGCTCCACAAGGAACCAGCCCAAGGCGGCGGGTGCGAGGTCCGCACACCCGGGCCGCAAGCAAACCCGGCGGAGGCAGACCGGGCCGCGACGCGCCCCCGATGTCCCAGCTGATCTAAACAACGTGTCGGCGTCCACCATCTCTGGCTCTATTCCTCTGCGGCCTGGGTCCTCTAGGAGGCGGACGTCTTCCTTGTTCTCCAGGGATCCCCACGTCGGGCGCCAGCCAGTCGTCCACCGGAACACTCGGGATCTCCAAGAAGCCAAAGAGATCCGGGAGCTGTGAGTGCGACCGCAGCACAAACGAACGCCCTCTCTTCGTGACCACCAGATGGAATGGGTGGCCCCATCTGTAAGCCGCTCCAACCGACTTGATAGACTCCAGCAGCGGTCTCATAAGGCGACGCATGTGAAGGGTGCGTCTGGCAAGATCCGGGAGCAAGGTAATCCGCGAGCCATTGTAGGGGATAGGACCCCTATCCCATGCCCTTCTCATGATATCATCTTTAACTTTGTAGAAGTGGACCCGACAGACTATGTCTCTTGGCCTGTCAGGATCCATGGAGCGCGGGCCGGGAGCCCTGTGGGCTCTGTCGATTTCAATGTGTTCCTCAGGAGGTCTGTCCAGTACAATGTTAAATATCCTGGAGACCACTTCATTTAGGTTATTATTTTCCGGAGCTTCGGGGAGTCCGCGTATCCGTATGTTATTCCTGCGGCTCCTGTTCTCCAGATCGTCTATGTGCATCAGGGCCCTAATTGTTTGTTGGTTAGAGTCCGCTTGAGCCCGTTGCATTGCTGCTTGCGCCCGCTCCAATGCCTCCAGCCGCTGATCCGTGTCTGTCCGGTGGCGTTCGAGGGAGCTTACCCTGCCGGAGACCTCCGAGACCGCTCGTGTCACCTCTTCAAGTTCCCTTCTCAGCAGAGATTCCATCCTATTAGTATAATTCTCAAAGTCCCGTCTGGATGGCAAAAATTTCAATAATATGTCGAGATTATATTGCTCTTTCGGTACGGGTCCTCGAGGTGCTAGGTCTGGGGAGGTTGGCAACAACTGAGATCCGGCGGGCGACCGAGGCTGAGCCGGGCTATCAGGTCCGTCGGAAAAGAAGACAAGGCTAGCCGGGGGCGACACATTCAATTCCTGGTCTTCTATTGCGCCACTTGGGCGGCTCCCAGAATTAGCCGGATCTGGCGACGCGTTCCGCTCCCGGGGCAGGCCCCGCCACTCTCCGCCGCCTTCGCTCTCCCGGGGTGCGGCACTATATCTACTGCTCTCAGGGGGACCACCCGCGTGAGCCTCATTGGTAAGGGGCACCCGGGCGTCCTCATCGCCCAGATCAGGTGTATTCATGCCACGGGGAGGGGGATGTATCTCCACCGCTGTCACACATATGCCAGGGCCACTTCTTCTCTCCTCAATCCGCTGTGCCCGAGGCTCTTCTGCTGGGGGAGCCCCACTGCACACTGCTGGTTGGCCCAGGGACTGAGCCTGCTGTTTAGGCGGGTATGTATGGTTAGTCAGCCTCAGCTGCTGTTCCCCGGGTCTCATCTCCAGGGGATCATTGGTTTCAATTCCCTTCCGGGTCCCCATAATAGTCCCTGCCGCCTGGTGGTCCTCCCAGTTCCTGTCGCCCAGTCCAAGTCCCTCTGGCCAAGCTGTTCCCATGCACTGTGGGGGCCGATTCACCCCTGCTCTGTGGGCCAGCTGATCTGTAGGTGGGGGGGACTCCTCCACCCCACACTGCGACTCCCTGCCTGAGCAGCCCGCCACCGCACCTCCGATGCTGGAGCTGTGTGTCTGTGCTGGCAGGGGGGGGGCTCCCGCTTCCCCGTTCTCTGTCTTCCCGGCCGGTCTACTACTGACTCCACCGCTGCCATAGAGGACGGCGTCCTCAGCGCCCCGCTGCCCCCGTACCTGGTCCGTCGGGCGGGGGATCTCGTCTGCCCCGTTCCACGGCTCCCGGCTCCTGCCTCCTGCATCGCCGTCTGGGGACTCGGTGGCGCACGTGCGCTGCGATGCTCCCGGCCGCACCTCGCCTCCGGCTGCAGGACCCGCCGCCTCCGGATCTTCCGTCCCCGCCGTCCGGGCACACGGGCTCGCCGCCTGAGAGGGTGAGCGACCTCCAGGCCGCCCCCCCGGGCCAGATGATGGGCTCTCTGCCGCCGTCACCCGCGGTGTATCTCTCCGCTCCACTACCGCCGCCATGTTGTCCTCTCCTCTGCTGCTCCCGGCCGGCTGTCTCGCCCTCAAAAACTTGCTGATTTTGCCAGCTCTGTCACTGCCAGGGGTCGCCCTGCTCTTCCGCCGCTTGGACATCCCGTCGATGGGCACACAGAAGGTAAGATTCCCTCGTTTAGCTGTCTCTTCTACAGAGCTCCTCAAAAACGCGCCCTCACGCCGCCATTGCTAAGCCACGCCCCCCGAACCGTTCTTTTTATACCACTCCGAGGGTAGACCATCAGCTCCGGGGGCCTTCCGGTTAGACATCAGGGCAATTGCCTTTTCAATCTCAGCGCATGTTATAGGACCAGCCAGCATTGCGCTATCTGCCTCAGAGAGGGATGGGAGAGTTATGGTATCGAGAAAGGCCGCCAAGTCTACCGAATCATACCGTACCCCAGAGGAGTACAGGCGGCTATAGTAGTCAAGGAACTGCCCGGAGATCCCCTCCGAGTCACAAATTGGGCCTGACTCGTGATGCCAGCTATGTGTGTTTGTGGGAACTCTGCTCTTGAAAGATATGCCAGGGTTCTCCCATTCTTGTCCCCCTTTTCAAACACAGTCTGCTGTTTCAATAGTAGCATTTTCCTCGCGGAGTCGGTTAATGCCAGACTGTATTCCCTTTGGAGTGATTTGACTAAGTCGTGGTCAGCAGAGGTCTGTGTTAATACAAATTCTTCCTCAGCCTTAGCCATTCTCTCTGATCGACCTCCCCCTTTTTACCCTAGCCGCCTTAATGGCGCTAATAGCACTACCCCTAATTACAGCCTTGAACGCATCCCAGCGTGTGTTGACTGAGGTCTCACCCCATTACACTGCCAGTATCCCTCCTTGTCCCTTTCAAGTGAGCTGCAAATCTCCTGATCCTCCAGCCACAGGGGATTAAGAGCCCATCTCCGCAGGCCCAATTGGTCCCCGGACATGCGTGCATCCTTGTGGATCTTAGGGAGAATGTAAAATAATGGGGTCATGGGGAAGGTAGGTTGTAAAAAATCCCTTAGTTTGTGATCAATCATGGATTGAGAGAAAGCATTCTCTACTAGTGTGTTAATTTCAGACTGTATCTCTGGTAAGGGATCACATGGAAGGCGCTCATAGACCTGAGTGTCCATTAATTGATCTAACACGGTTTGATTGTAGTAGGAAGCATCTAAAATGAAAGCGGCACCCCCTTTGTCAGCAGCTTTTATGACTATAGAGTCATCCTCTGTAAGGCTCTTCAGAGCTAGACGTTCATGCTTAGGCATATTATTGTAATAAGGTTTGCCTTGGGGGTGCCACCTCAGTCTAGAGACATCCCTCTGAACTAGTTTTATGAATGTTTCTACGCTATGTGTAGTGGTAGAGGGTGACCACTTACTTTGTTGGCGGCATTGGGATAGATCAACTCCTAGTGGTGTAAGTTCCGTGGTAGGCATAGAGTAAGTCATGGGTGTGGTGTCGAAGTATGCCCGTAATCTAATAGAACGAAAAAATCTATGTAGATCTATGTCAAGACGGTTACCCCAATGAGTAGGAACGAAACCCAAACCATTTTACAGTACCTTAGTCTCTATGTCGGTGAGTGGTCTAGATGATAAATTCCCAACTAGCCTGGAGGATGCGTCTGGCTTCGTAATACTCGTTGGGTGTCGCTTGGTCCTGGGGCATGTCTTCCCCCTCCTCGTTTTCTTTGCGTTTGCCCGTGAGAGGATGTTTGTGTGTGCCCTAAAAAAGGCCGTTGGTCTTGCTCATCTGAGGATCTACTTGTGTCTGAATCACTCTGGCTATCTCTGGGTAGATCTCGTCTATTCTGATATCTAGGTCTTCTAAACTCATGCCAAGAGTATACGCGGTTTTCCTCGTAATCGAGGGTATCACAGTGATACTTGTTTAATTTAGTAGTGAGAGTGTCCTTTCTGTACTGTTCTATAGAAGATTCTAAAGCTTCTAAATATACTTGAAGGTCTTGAGTAGTTAGAACATTTGTAAGTTTTTCCTTAGTGGTATTAATAGATTGTTGTAAATTACCTAGTTGTTCTTGTATACCCTGGATGGTGAGTGCTATAAGGTCTAAGCTACATTTGTTGAGTATTTGATTCCACTGTATGATCAATACTGGCGGACTATTTAATTAATAGTCTTTTCCTTCTTTTAAACAACTACTTATGATTAATTATAGTCTATAGCCATAATTTCTATTGGTAATATTGATCTGCGCAGTGGTGTTGTGATATAGTGATTAATACATTTCTTCTGTTTTCTTTATCATGACAGGCGGAATCCCCCTTAACATATGCTTATACCCCCCATAGAATGTTTCTACTCACCTCTCAGCGTTCCGCTGGAGTCTCTGTGTGAAGCGCGCCCCGTGCGCCTGCGCGCCGCCATCTTGCGACTGGCACTTGTGCCGAATGTCACACGAGCCGGCCCGGGGGGATTTGCGCGGTTTAGAAGCGCATTTAAACAGCTGACAGGACAGCTGCAGGTAGGCACCGCTCCACCACGCTACATTGCATCTTCTGTTAAACGCTCTGATGATGGATTAAAACCCGAAACACGTGTCAGCGGACAACAGATGAGGACTTAAGGCTCCCACCTCACATCAATCTTTAACCCTGTGTGGACTCTTTTCAGCTGCAGTTTCAGCAGGAGTGCCTCATTATAGGCTTGCCAGATATTGAAGCCAGGTATTGAAAGCTCTGAGAGAATTTTTTATTATGCACAACGAACACTTGCTATTCTCTACCTGATCCAGCATAATAACCTAAGATTTTGCTGTCCGAATATTAATACCTTCCATTTGATGTAATATTAGAGTCAGCAATTGAGTAATTATTCCTGGTATTCGGACTAGCTTTGTATATAGTGTATATGTTACGCACCGGGTTGGACGTGCGAAGAAGTGGACCCGCTGGGTCTGCAGAACTGCTTGGCAGACACCGCGTCAGGGGAGCGGGGTCTAAGGAGCCACTGGTTTTCACCAGAGCCCACCGCAAGGCGGGATGGTCTTGTGCGGCAGGTGACTCCCAGGTCGCTACCCCCCAACAGCGGCACAGTTCCACAAACTGCTGAGGTGACGTGCAGCAGAGACAAATAGTGGTCGAAGAAGTAGGCCGGGGTCTGGACTGGCAGCGCAGGTTCAATAGCGGAGAAACAAGCCGAGGTCGGGACGGGCAGCACAGGTTCGAAGGTCAAAGGGAGAGCCGAGGTCATACACGTGGAAACAAGCAAAACAGCAACTGTCATTCACGGAAGAACACCGAAGATCCGGTACAGGAAGTAAGGCAGGGTCCAATTTATGGGAAGAGCCGAAAGGAGATTGGATGGCCAGACACCAATTATCAGTGCCTTGGCCCTTTAAATTTGTGAATGTTGGCGCGCGCGCCCCCTAGTGGCCGGGGACGTGCGCGCAGGGAGGACGGAAGTGCAGCAGCATGAGGAAGCCGGCGGCCATGCCGGCCAGAGGAGGAAGCACGGGGACCAGGTAAGAGGGAGGCGCAGCCTGGGGGGTCAGCAGCGCTCACCCTGATGGTGGTACAGCGGGGAGCGCTGCAGGAAGGGGACGCAGCGCTCGCCCGAGGAGAGGCACGGCGGGGGGCGCTGTGCGGGGAAAACGCAGCGCTCGCCCTAACAGTACCCCCCCCTTTGGTCTCCCCCTCTTTTTGGGACCGAGGAAGTTTGAAATGAGGCTCCGATCGAGGATATTTTCCTCAGGCTCCCAGGACCTCTCTTCTGGACCGCAATTCTCCCAATCCACTAGAAAGTATCGTCTCCCTCTGGATGTTTTGGAAGCCAGAATCTCTCTCACCGAGAAGGCATCTTCGGTACCCGCGACCGGAAGTGGCTCCAACGTTTTAGAAGAGAATCGATTAGTCGTCAGAGGTTTTAATAATGAAACATGAAAAGAGTTGGGAATGCGTAAGGAGGCTGGCAGATGGAGTTTGTAACAGACCGGATTAATTTGTTGCTTGATCCTGTAAGGCCCTAAATAGCGAGGACCCAATTTATAACTGGGTATCTTGAAACGAATGTACTTGGCTGAAAGCCAAACTTTATCTCCAGGAAAGAAAACAGGAGCGATTCTCCTTCTTTTATTAGCGCTGTTCTTCATGCGGGTAGAGGCTAGAACAAGAGAATGTCGTGTTTCACGCCAGATAGAGGAAAAAAACTGTGTTAATTCATCCACGGCGGGTACTCCCGACTGTGTAGGTAAGGGTAGAGGAGGCAAAGGTTGGCGGCCATAAACAATGAAAAATGGAGATTTCTTTGTGGCTTCAGAATCTTTGAAATTATAAGAGAACTCCGCCCATGGCAAGAGATCGACCCAGTCGTCCTGTCGGGCCGAAATGAAGTGACGTAGATATTGTTCTAGAACCTGGTTGACCCTCTCCACTTGGCCGTTGGACTGGGGGTGGTAAGCCGAGGAAAAATCTAATTTAACTTTTAACTGAGTACAGAGAGCTTTCCAGAATTTTGAAACAAACTGAACTCCCCTGTCAGAGACGATGTGGGAAGGAAGACCATGGAGCCGAAAAATATGCTTAAAAAAGTTTTTAGCCAACTGAGGAGCGGATGGGAGCCCTGGTAGCGGAACGAAGTGCGCCATTTTTGAAAAACGATCCACAACAACCCAGATTACCGTATTGCCTTGGGATGGAGGAAGATCCTTGATGTAGTCCATAGCGATGTGTGACCAAGGGATTTCAGGAATAGGAAGAGGATGAAGAAGGCCCGCCGGTCTTTGGCGAGGGGTTTTGTTACGTGCACAGGTGGTACAAGCTTGCACGAATTCTGCCACATCCTCTTCAATGGAGGGCCACCAATAATATCTGGCAATAATTGCGTTAGACTTTTTGATACCAGCATGCCCGGCAATACGGGAAGCATGACCCCATTTTAATATTTGGAGGCGACGGCGGACCGGGACAAAGGTCTTCCCAGGCGGAGCCTGCACTAGGGAGGCAGGAGCAGAATGAATCAAATGATCAGGGGATATAATGAACTGAGGAGCAGTATCCACGTCGGTGATGTCCGAGGAGCGAGACAGAGCATCTGCCCTGATGTTCTTAGAGGCAGGCCGAAAGTGAATGCGGAAATTAAACCGCGCGAAGAATAGTGACCAACGAGCTTGGCGAGGATTCAAGCGCTGAGCAGTTTGTAGATACAAAAGGTTCTTATGGTCGGTAAAAATAGATATGGGGTGAAGTGACCCTTCTAGTAGATGTCTCCACTCTTCAAGAGCTAATTTGATAGCAAGAAGCTCACGATCCCCGATAGAATAATTTCGCTCCGCGGAAGAAAAAGTCCTAGAGAAGAACCCACAAGTACGATTTTTCCCCGATGGAGACCTCTGTGTGAGTACAGCACCTGCTCCAATGGAAGAAGCATCAACTTCCAGAGAAAAGGGACGAGAAGGGTCAGGTCTGGAGAGCACCGGAGCCATAGAAAATGTCTTTTTCAATGCTAAAAAAGCTGCCTCCGCCTGTGGAGGCCACGACTTGGGGTTGGCTCCCTTTTTGGTGAGAGCCACAATGGGAGCCACGATAGTGGAAAAATGGGGTATGAATTGACGGTAATAGTTGGCGAAGCCCAGAAATCGTTGAATGGAACGCAGACCAACAGGCCGGGGCCAATCTAATACCGCTTTCAATTTGCTGGGGTCCATTTGTAGTCCTTGGGCTGAAACAGTATAACCCAAAAAAGGCAGAGCGGTCTGGTGAAAGAGACACTTTTCTAATTTGGCATAAAGATGATGTTGCCGAAGGCGGGATAAAACCAAACGAACGTGCCGGTGATGCTCTTCGAGGGAAGAAGAGAAGATGAGGATATCATCTAAATAGACCACGACACAGGAATACAACAAGTCCCGGAAGATGTCGTTGACGAATTCTTGAAACACGGCAGGAGCATTACAAAGCCCGAAAGGCATTACTAAATACTCGAAATGACCGTCACGGGTATTAAAGGCAGTCTTCCATTCGTCTCCCTTGCGGATGCGGATCAGATTGTAGGCTCCTCTGAGATCTAGTTTGGAAAAGATCCTGGAGCCGCGAAGACGGTCGAAGAGTTCTGGAATTAAAGGTAAGGGGTATCGGTTCTTTACCGTGATCTTGTTAAGACCCCGATAGTCAATACAGGGTCGGAGAGAACCGTCTTTCTTCTGTACAAAAAAAAAGCCTGCCCCAGCGGGAGAAGAGGACTTCCGGATGAAGCCCCTCTGCAAATTTTCTTGTATGTATTTAGACATTGCTTGAGTTTCGGGGACGGATAGTGGGTAGATACGGCCACGAGGAGGAGTGGTACCAGGCAGGAGGTCAATCGGGCAATCATAAGGACGATGTGGCGGAAGGATCTCAGCTTGCTTCTTGCAGAAGACGTCAGCGTAGGCCCGGTAAACTTCAGGTAGGCCCGGTAGAGATGTGGTAGGATGATCGGTTCGAACGGGTAAGGCTTTCAAGCAATTCTTTAGGCAGGTTGTACCCCACGCCTTGATGTCCCCTGTGACCCAATCAAGGGTAGGATTATGGAGTTGAAGCCAAGGAAGACCCAATAGGATTGGGGAAGTACAATGGGGTAACACAAATAGTTCCAGGTATTCCTGGTGAAAGAGGCCGATCTTAAGGAGCAAAGGCTTGGTACGATACTGCACCATACAGTTCAGTCTATCTCCATTAACTGAGGCGATGAATAACGGTTTGGCTAAGCGGTTTACTGCTATGTCGTGCTTCTTGATCAGGGAGGCCTCTATGAAATTGCCCGCCGAACCAGAGTCCAGGAAGACCGGCAAATTAAGCTCAGAGGTAGATGAGAGACAAAGCTGTGCAGGTACGGTAAATCTTGGAGAGGAAGCACACACACCCAGAGACGCCTCTCCCAACGAGTCTAGGTGCGCCCGTTTCCCAGTCGAGGAGGACGAATGGGGCAATCTCTTAGAAAATGATCAGGACTGGCGCAATACAGACAGAGATTTTCATTCCTCCTGCGAGACCTCTCCACGGGGGTTAGGCGAGAGCGGCCGACCTGCATGGCTTCCACCTCTGGAGGTGAGGGTACGGACAAGGGTCTCTGAAAGGTAGGAGCCAAACGAAACATCCTCCTGTCGCGTTGGGAATCTCTCTCCAGGCGAAGTTCTTCGCGCCTCTCAGCAAAGCGTATGTCAATGCGAGTGACGAGATGTATGAGTTCAGAAAGGGAGTCAGGAATTTCTCGGGCCGCTAGAACATCTTTGATCTTGCTAGAGAGACCTTTCTTAAAACAAGCGCAGAGAGCCTCATTACTCCATGCTAACTCGGAGGCCAAAGTACGGAATCGAATGGCATATTCACCAACAGGAAGATCGCCTTGCGCTAAATTCAATAGAGCGGACTCGGCAGATGAGGCTCGAGCGGGTTCTTCAAAAACCTGACGGAATTCTGTAACAAAAGCCTGGACGGTGAAAGTGAGAGGGTCATTACGGTCCCACAAGGGAGTGGCCAAAGCCAAGGCTTTTCCGGAGAGAAGACTATTGATAAAGGCCACTTTAGAGCGTTCGGTGGGGAATTGATCGAACAATAATTCCAGATGCATAGAGCACTGGGCTAGAAACCCTCTGCACAACTTCGCGTCCCCCTCATATTTTGCTGGCAAGGAGAGGCGGATTCTGGAAGAGGAAGCCGCTGGAGGCTGCGGTGGCGGTACCGGTGGCGGTGGAGAAAGTGACTGCTGCTGGGTCAAGAGTTGCTGCATCATAGCGGTAAGCTGATTAATCTGCCGGGACTGCAAAGCCACAAGCGCTGGGAGTTCGGAAGTTTCCGGCAAGGGCACCTCAGCGGGATCCATGACCGGATCTTACTGTTACGCACCGGGTTGGACGTGCGAAGAAGTGGACCCGCTGGGTCTGCAGAACTGCTTGGCAGATACCGCGTCAGGGGAGCGGGGTCTAAGGAGCCACTGGTTTTCACCAGAGCCCACCGCAAGGCGGGATGGTCTTGTGCGGCAGGTGACTCCCAGGTCGCTACCCCCCAACAGCGGCACAGTTCCACAAACTGCTGAGGTGACGTGCAGCAGAGACAAATAGTGGTCGAAGAAGTAGGCCGGGGTCTGGACTGGCAGCGCAGGTTCAATAGCGGAGAAACAAGCCGAGGTCGGGACGGGCAGCACAGGTTCGAAGGTCAAAGGGAGAGCCGAGGTCATACACGTGGAAACAAGCAAAACAGCAACTGTCATTCACAGAAGAACACCGAAGATCCGGTACAGGAAGTAAGGCAGGGTCCAATTTATGGGAAGAGCCGAAAGGAGATTGGATGGCCAGACACCAATTATCAGTGCCTTGGCCCTTTAAATTTGTGAATGTTGGCGCGCGCGCCCCCTAGTGGCCGGGGACGTGCGCGCAGGGAGGACGGAAGTGCAGCAGCATGAGGAAGCCGGCGGCCATGCCGGCCAGAGGAGGAAGCGCGGGGACCAGGTAAGAGGGAGGCGCAGCCTGGGGGGTCAGCAGCGCTCGCCCTGATGGTGGTACAGCGGGGAGCGCTGCAGGAAGGGGACGCAGCGCTCGCCCGAGGAGAGGCACGGCGGGAGGCGCTGCGCGGGGAAAACGCAGCGCTCGCCCTAACAGTATATAGGTCCCTTCTTCCTTGTATGCTAAGTATTATCTGTGTCTCCTTTATTCCATGTAAATAACAACCTTCATGTAGATCCACATCCCTGTATATATTATGCTTGGTGTAAAATAAATTTATTGTTATATTTTTGCATATGAAATATAGTTGTTGGTGTGCTTCTATTTATAGTTATTAAGGTATGATTGGAGTTATTTTCCCCATATTATATGAATGCACCCATTAGTGATTCAAAAACTTCATTCCACTATTTTGAGTGTGCTTACCATATTGTATTAGCCCTGGGTAGACCGGCACATGAAGGAAAGCATCCTTGATGTCAATTGAAGTCCTGAAGTCCCCCGGGCTCAGGAAGCTGATAGCGGAGCGCAGAGTTTCCATGCAAGAACATCTAGTCCTGATGGCCTGTTGAGAAGCTTTAGGTCCAGGATGGGTCTGATAGAACCATCCTTTTTGGGCACTGTAAAGAGATTGGAATAGTAGCTCTGACCTCTCCCTCCTGGAGGGACCTGCCAATGACTCCCATGGCCAAAAGGTTTTGTACCACCAGAAAAAAAAACCCCAGCTGCCCGAGGGTCTGCAGGAACCCTGGACCCGAGGAGTCTTGGAGGAGGCCAGTCCGCAAACTCCAGCTTTTATCCGGAGGAGATAACCTCCAGAATCCAATTGTCTGAGACTTGTTGAGCCCAGACCTGAGCGAAGAGATGCAGCCGTCCCCCCACCCACAAGGGTAAGGGCACCCCTTCATGGCTGAGTGGCCTTGGCAGCAGATTTGGGTTTGGAGCCCCAGGAGGATCCGGGCCGGGCAAGCTTTACTGGATAGATGGTCCAAACTGTGGAAACTAGAGTTTAATGTCTCTAAATGTAAAATCATGCACTTGGGTAGAAGGAATCCCTGCTCTGAGTACCGTATGGGCAGCACTGTGTTAGCCAGGACCTCGGAGGAGAGAGATTTAGGGGTACTGATTACTGATAGCTGCAAGAGGAGTGGACAGTTTAGCCAGGCAGTGGGAAAAGCAAGCAGGATGCTCGGCTGCATAGCTCGAGGCATCACCAGTAGGAAGAGGGAGGTTGTGATGCCGCTGTATAGAGCCCTGGTAAGGCCACAGCTAGAATACTGTGTGCAGTTCTGGAGACCTTACCTGCAAAAAGACATTATTCAAATAGAACGTGTTCAAAGGCGGGCAACGAAAATGGTGGAAGGACTTAAACTTAAAACTTATCAGGAGAGACTTAAAGAACTTAATTTGTACAGTCTGGAGGAAAGAAGGGAGAGGGGCGACATGATTGAGACCTTTAAATATGTGAAAGGATTGAATAAGGTTCAGGAGGGAAGTGTTTTTAAGAAGAAACTTAACAATAGAACAAGGGGGCACAACCTGAAGCTAGTCGGGGGGAAGATCAGGAGCAATGTTAGAAAATATTATTTTACAGAAAGAGTAGTAGATGCTTGGAACAAACTTCCAGCAGAGGTAGTTGAAAAATCAACAGTCACTGAATTTAAACATGCCTGGGATAAGCACACATCTATCCTAAGATAAAGAGTACATACAGTATACACATAAGGGCAGACTAGATGGACCGTATGGTCTCCTTCTGCCGTCAACCTTCTATGTTTCTATGTTTCTATGAGTGAAGGACCCAGGGTCCTGAAAGGGTCGCGGCTACTTTTTTGCGTTGGGGCAACTTACCTCCCTTTGCAAAAAGGTCCAAATGAACACCAAAAAGGTGCAGCCCCTTAAAGGGGAGCCCTGTGAGCGCCTTCTTAGCAGCATTGTCAGCTGCCTACTGGCGGCGGATAGAGACAACCAGAGCCGAGGTCCTGCTACACCTTCGAATGGTGTCATCTAAGGCAGAAAGAACATAGGTGATGAACATCTCACATCACAACATCTCTAAAATCAGAAGTAGAAGGATCCTCATGGGAACCGTCCAGAAGACCCTTGATCAAAGTCCTAATAGCCACGGCCGGAATAGCGGAAGCACAAACCGGGCGCAAGGCAGAACCCCCACAGGCAAAGGCGTGGGAAGCCAGATGGTCAATACGCCAGTCCTCACCATCCTTCAAGGTAGTGGAATCCGGGGAATGAACCACAGAAGTGTTGGCCAACCCCAACACAGGGGCATCCACCTCTGGGGGAGATGACCAACATTTGACCACATCCGAGGGGAAAGGATACCTCTTATCCCACCCCTTAGGGATACAGGGGAGCTGGCTAGGCCACTCCCATTCCTTGAGAACCAGATTATTAAAATGCGTCAGTTCTGGAAATTCCAAGCGTGGTTTTGCGGTACCAAACAATTCACCCTGCTGCTTAGGTGCCGCTGCAGGAAGTGAAATGGAGAGTACTTCAAAAATTTGAGTCAAAAGTCTATGAGTGTCATCAGCATCCCAATGCTCTGAGCCGGCATCAGCGCCAAGGTAATGCTGATCATCAAAAACATCTGAATCTGAGAATAACTCCCCTTCCTCTAGAGGGGTATAGACAGACAAATCAAGGAAATCATCCTGCTCCATGGGAAAGGGCGGCGCAGCAGGCGCCAAGTGCCATCTCTTAGCTGGAGCCTTACGGGCCGCAGAGCTAGTAATCAGTCTCTCAATGTTGGCCAGCCTGGTAGAAACATCAGGTTGAGACTCCCCACTAGTGTTAATCTCACTGGGAGTCATAATCAAGCGAGGGGGTGTGGGGGAAGACAAGTTGGGTGCAGACCCAGATAAATGCAGCCCCGAGTGCCGTGCAAGTGCCTGCTGAGCGCAAGGTACACAGACCCGTACATCATCGCTCACATGGGATGCCCCACACACCACACGCAGCCGGGCTTGTCCGGATAGGCCCCCGAGCACAACATCCTGTGAAGCCTCCATATGATGAATTTTTGGTGTCACTATGACCAACGGGTTTTACGCTGTGCAGCTACCCAGGATGCCCCTTAAATGTCCGCTAGTGGGAGGATTTAATAAATAACTATTAATAATTAAGCCTCTAATAATGTCAATAGGACTAATATAGGGCACAGGACCGGGAGAAACCTCTAATTAGTTTGTCCCGCCTGTAAGACACTCAATCATAATACTATACACAAAATATGAAAAACAGATCAAAAACAAGCACGATGAGGGCACTCGCGGACGCCGAAGAGCTTACACTCTACCAGACCACAGGGACAAGATGGCACTGAGAGGCTCAGGAGGGGCGGGCCACTGTTAGAACGCGCCGAGCGCTAGGCCACGCCCACTCCAGGAATGCGGGGACAGGGCGAAGACAGGCCACCCCTCAACCAATCAGCGTGCAGCCAGCCCTGTGTGACGACACCACCCCGCGGACGAGGCCGAGCGCGCGCGGGCCATTCCAACGCGCACACAGGAGGAGAAGGGGAAAACGCTGAGCACACTGTCAGCGTAATCATACCGTGTCACAAAGCATACCGAGTTTACCGAGTAAAGCAATCACTCACACAGGAGGAGAATGGGAAAACGCTGAGCACACTGCCAGCGTGATCATACATTGTCACAACACATACCAAGTTTGCAGCGTAAAGCAATCACTCACACAGGAGGAGAGGGGAAACGCTGAGCACACTGCCAGCGTTATCCTACAGTGTCACAAGGCATACCAAGTTTACAGAGCAAAGCAATCACTCACACACACACACACACACGGACACTGACCTCCCCCCCGACGAACAGGGAAAACAGGAGAAGGAGAAGCCCTTTATCACATTTGGGACATGTGAGGGAGGGCTAAAGCGGACGGGGCATCCTAAAAACAGGCTCATTAAACCTGTGCCGCCTACCCTTTGGTGGGGAATTTGTGGTGGAGCAATCTCCAGTAAAACACCTCTAATAGGTGCTGCCTACCATCACCCGACCACGCAGCCAAGGCTGGGAGGCAAGATAAGGTGGAACGGGTGAGAATAGAACACAGCACCAGGGGCTGTGCAGCCCAGCTTACCTGTGAGGAGAGAAGCCATCATCTTGACCTTCGCAGCCCACTGCAGAGAAGAAACTGGGGAATTTAGTGGGAGGTCCTGGGTATATAAGGAACGGGAGGGGCCTCTTTTTTGCCATCTCTGCAGTAAAGCGCCCTCTTGTGGACTATATCCCAGACGTAATGAATCATTACTGGAGCAGGGCGTGCTGCATACTTGGAATAGGTAAGTAGCCAGGTACTCTTAACCCTTTAAGTGCCAGCCTACCTGCAGCTTTTGTAACCCTCTGTTGCCAGGCCATGTTTCACTATTTTGCGCTACACATGTTCAACTGTGATTTTTGAAAGGATTTCCAGGGATTTCCCAGGAAAATTATATATTGTCTCTCAATGTTGGCCAGCCTGGTAGAAACATCAGGTTGAGACTCCCCACTAGTGTTAATCTCACTGAGAGTCATAATCAAGCGAGGGGGCTACAAGCCCACATGGCCCGAGCTCTTCTGCCCCCCCGGGCTTTGGGGAGTCAGGTCATTGGGGGTGCCGGGGGTTAATGGCAAGTCGCCCGCTAGCCGCAGTTGACTTGCCAGCCCCCAGCCTTGTGAACTGGTATAGGGATCTCATGGATCCCTTACCAGTTCACAAGGGGTTAAGTGTAAAAAAAAACACAGAAACAAGCAGAAAAAAAATATTTTTTTTTTAAATACTTTTTAAAACTTACTTCCCATCCATCCCTGTGTCCCACGCTGATCAATCTGGCTTCTGCTCTCCTGCTGCAGCTGGAAGCCTTTTATAGCTGCTGGGCGACAGAACATAAGGGGGTAATTTAAAAAAAAAATGACATAGGGTCCCCCCTCCCAGAGGGGTTAAAAACCCCGGCCCGGGACCAGCTATGGAGGCTTGTAGGAACAGAGTGGAGGGGCCAGCTTTTGTGGCCCCCCATCCTGTAGCCGCAGGTGACTTGCCAGCCCCCAGCCTTGTGAACTGGAATAGGAGTCTCATGGACCCCTTACCAGTTCACAAGGGGTTAAATGTAAAAATAAACACACTGACACATAAGAAAAAAAGTTATTTTTTTTTTTCTTTTACTTTACTCCCCTCCGATCCTCTGTCCCCCAGCGATCTGCGATGACAGCTGACAGTCTGCTCGGGTGTTTGAAGGAGAGAGCCTGGGAAGAGGGGGGGGTGATCACAGCCCTCTCCCCCTCCCCACCTCTCTCCTCCAAGCACCCGAGCAGACTGATTCAGAGTCTCGGGTGCAGGTATTAAAAAGCCGGCTGCTGGTGACATCACAATGATGTCACCTGGTCCTGCCCACAGTGGGCGGGGCTAGCAGACGCAATCCAGGAAGTGGGGAGGGCGATTTCTGCCCGCTCCTTGCCACGGAAGAGCCTGAGGGGGCCACGGAAGAGCACCCACGTGGGATCGGATGGCACCAAATTAAAGAGGAGACCCAGCTGGATCCAACGAGGGGTCAGGTGAGTATTTTTTATTTTTTTTTAACTAGCAGGGGGGAAAGTCAAGCACATAACACCTACGTGCTTGGCACTTAGGTCCTTGACAAACCAGCACGTAGGTGTTACGTGCTTGGCACTTAAAGGGTTAACAGACACATGCTAGCATTTGGGATGTCCCCCAGTGAAAGGCAATGGCTGCTAGAAATTTTACAACGTGACTTTTTTTACAAAATGCAAAAGGTAAGTAGCCAGGTGCTCTTAAAAGATTGAATGACACCAGGAAAAGGAAAAGCTAAATAGGCAGGTGTGTTATTAACACTAAATAGGCTTGAAAGCTAATGCAAACACTGTAAACTGTCTCTGTCTCTCTCTGTCACTGCCTCTCTCCTCTCTCTGGCTCTATCTGCCCCTCGCTCTATCTGTCCCTTGTTCTATCTATCTCTCCCTCGCTTTAGCTATCTATCTATCTATCTATCTATCTATCTATCTATCTATCTCTCACTCTGTCTCTGCGTGACCCATTCTCACCGCAATACAGTATCGAAATGAGCTTCCGCAAAATGGCCGCTGCTTATATAGGGCTGTGACATTATTGGGAAGCCTGGCTGCTGATAGGCAGCATGTGACGCCTACCCAAGATTCTTTGCCAAATGGGACATGACCTGACATGTAGATCCACCATTTTAGATGGCCGGGATAGTAGTAAATTGAGTTTTAAGGAAGCGATTCGATATTCGGATTAGTTCAGAATCGAATTTTTCCTGAAATTCGTAATGAATTCGGATTCGTCAGATTCGATTTGCTCATCTCTAGTAGCTATGTATGTTAGGTATTGTTCTGTTCAGGGAACCTTGCACTTTTTTTCTTGTTTACATATTGTTATTTTAGGAAAATATGTTTTTTATAAATTTTTAGGTCCTGTGCAACAAAAGAATTCTTTCAGGGATTACTTTCAGAAAGATAAGCCCACTACAACATGCTGGGTATGCCTAGAAAGCTTAATGTGTGTACTTTCAGGAACTATGTGGTTTGTGGGGGTATTCCAAAGGTAAAGGTTTGTTTTGGTTAAAAAAAGCACAAGGTGCGCACTTGCAGAGAGGTCTGCAGAGCTGAAATGTTCAAGTAAAATTGCTTTTACACACATGCTTTACTTTGGAATGTTTGGCAACATGCAATACCTATGCATGTTGGGTATTATTCTGTTCAGGAGACCTTGCTTCTTAAGATTTTACTTTTTTTTAGGAAAATGTGGCTTTGATTCAGCTTTTTAATTATTTTTTTAGGGAAATACTGTGCAACTAAATAATTAATTGAGGGATTACTTCCAGAAAGCTGTGTCATATCAAAAAGCCTGGTGCTCCTAGAAAGCATACGGTGTGTACTTCCAGAGGATATGTAGTTCGTGGGGGGTATTTCAAATGTAAGGGGTTGTTTCTCTTGCAAAACTGCAAAGCAGGCATAGCAGTTGTATTCTATCTGAAAATCTCCTAAAGCATTGTTTCAGTTTGGGGGAGTCTCCTGGGCAGGAGATCAATACATATGGTGTACAATTCTAACCGGAAGAAATTGGGATTTTACATGAAATATGGTTTTATTGGAAAACTTACATTTTGAATTACAAAAAAAAACTACAAATTGTAAAATATAGATTTTTTTTTTTTTGCACATATTTCACCCAAAAATATTGAGAATACGCTAAAACAAGGCCAAACAAGACATTTTGGGCTTGATTCAACAAAGATAGAAAAAAAATCGCTTTGCTTGAAAAATTGGATCTCATGCATGAATTTTTAACTTTTTCATGAGAAAGGGGTTGAATTAAATATGTGTGCTCAAATGTGTGCAAAAATGTGATCGTAAAAAAGGGCTTGTAAAAGGCTGTAGCAAGCGATTGTTTCTCTGACAGTTGCATATTGTTTTTTGCCTTTTCATCTGTAATTTTTGCATTCATTCATTTTCCATCTTTTTTATTTGCCTGTTTACCTATATTTACATGGTTAATATTGGGGCTACATTTAATCAAAAGGCAAGGTATGCTGTAGTGTAAGCACTAATTAAACTAAATTTTTGGGGATGGGGGTTTGGATTGGCACCCAGCTGATTGTAGACATTGGGATTTGTTCAACAAACAGAAAAAACATGTTTTTTTCTTTATTATGAAGGATCAAAGTCATCCATGTAATGCTAGTTATGTATTTAGTAATAGATCAAGGCAACTGGATATGCTGTTTTCGTTTGCTTCACATGTTTTGTCCTTCATCCCACTATTAGCAAAGGCAGCTGTTTCAGATACAATGAAAGAAGATCATGACCATTCCTTCAGATTACCAAACTGGTGCACCAGGCATAGTAAGGCCAGGGTCAAAAAGCTGAACCCCAGCCCTGGCAACTTTCCATCCCCAGAGGCTTTGGCCAAGGTTTAGCACTTTTGCTTGGGTGTCAGCTTTAATATCTTTTTAAAACAGTAATTAAATATACAATTAACTAATAAAGAGATGTATTGAATAATAGATCAAGGCAACTGGAGTTGTTTTGTCTTGCTCCACATGTTTTGCTATTCATCCCACTGGATGTATGTTAACTTCTGATTTATTTTTACTGTTTCAATAAAAACGAAAACAAATCATGGCCCCTCTCTCCAAATTACCAAGCTAGTGCATCAGTCTGGTCCTAGCAACTCACTAGACCCTTTAGTCTTTGGTGCTTTGCCTGTGTTGTCAGCAGTTTTAAATTATCATCATTGTCATAAAAAATATAAAGTTACTTCCGCATGTCTTTTACACTAATTAAAAAGAACATGCTGGCATTTGCTAACCTTGCTGTTTTGGGTAAAATAACCATAAGGGAATGTGCTGAGATTTTTTTACACCTGCTCGGGACAGCTGTAAAAAATTAGTTCAAAACAGTAGTAAAAACTATTGTCAAAACATTGTTGAATCACACTCATTTTTTACAATTGTAAATTTTAGTTGCATTTTTTTCACTTCATGAGAAAAGACAGCTGAAAAAATAATGTAGAAAATGAAGCATGTTTTTTTCTTTGTTGAATCACAAGAATTTGAAAAAGCTAAAACAGTAGTATTTTTTTCTCAAGAAACAGATTTCTTGTTACAAACTTTGCTGAATCGGGCCCTTCATGTTATCGCTTAAAAAACATTATATAATGTTCGTGGGAAATACCTGGAACTCTCTTCAAAAATCACAGTTGAACATGTATAGCACAAAATATTGAAAAATTGCAAAGAGGGTGACAAAATCTCCAGGTAGGCCAGCAGCAAAAGGGTTATTAAACAACAGTGACCCCTAAGTGGCCTGAACAAGTGGACACTCCACTGATACTTGTTATTAAACAGCAGTGACACCCCAAGTGGCTTGATCGACTGGATACTCAATTAATACTTGTTACTGAAGAACAGTGACCGACAAGTGGCCCGAACGAGTGGACACTCCATTGCAATTTGTTGTTAAACAAAAAGATCCTCACGTGGTCTGAACAAGTGGACACTCAATTATAATGTATTATTAAACAATAAAGATCCAGACATCGATTCAGAGAGACACAAAAAAACTTCAGTTTTAGTGCCGTCGTCGTATCATTTTCAAAAGTTCCCGCTCTCGTATGAATGTGCGAGCGATTCCAAGCATGCATTGTAAATAGGGATGAGCGAATCGATCAAGAACGAACCCGGATTCGATCCGAATTTCATGAAAAATTCGATTCGGATCGAATCCGAATTTCCCCGCGATTCGATCGCTCGAAGTTTTCCTTTAACATCCATTCATTTACATTTACAGGCATTCTAAGATGGCGGACGGGACATGTCCAGACATGTAAGCTGGGGCAGTGTATGCTGGGACAGTCACATGCAGCCTATCAGCAGCCAGCAAGCCCGGTGACGTCACAGCGCTATTTAAGTCGGCCATCTTGCTTTTCCTTCCTCATTTCTCTATTGCATTCGTGAGAGACAGAACGCTGTAGTGAGGGAGAGAGGCAGTTAGACAGGCAGGGACAGACAGGGACAGGCTGGAGACAGGCAGGAGACAGGCAGGAGACAGACAGAAAGTCAGCGAAAAACAGGAAAAGTTAGGAAAAATCGGAGGCAGTCACAGGGAGATTTTTTTTTTTTTCATCCAGCCTGAGTGTTTGTTACTGGCTGGCTGACTGGCTTTGTTAGCGTTTTCAGGCTGCTTATACTAACTGTGCATATATACTGAACTGATCTTAAGTCTGCTGTGAGGCATCCCATTCTGTGACTACACCAGCCTCTATTTAAGACCATATAACCATTTGCACTTATTCTAATTGAAATTAGGCCTGATAAAGACACTTTTGCTGTGCATAGCACTACTGGTCCCTGCCAGGTGCACTCCTTTTTGGGGCATCCCATTCTGTGACTACAGCAGCCTCTATTTAAGACCATATAACCATTTGCACTTATTCTAATTGAAATTAGGCCTGATAAAGACACTTTTGCTGTGCATATTCTTACTGCTGCCTGCCAGGTGCACTCCTGTTGGGGCATCCCATTCTGTGACTACACCAGCCTCTATTTAAGACCATATAACCATTTGCACCTATTATATATGAAATTAGGCCTGATAAAGACACTTTTGCTGTGCATAGCACTACTGGTCCCTGCCAGGTGCACTCCTTTTTGGGGCATCCCATTCTGTGACTACAGCAGCCTCTATTTAAGACCATATAACCATTTGCACTTATTCTAATTGAAATTAGGCCTGATAAAGACACTTTTGCTGTGCATATTCTTACTGCTGCCTGAGAGGTGCACTCCTTTTTGGGGCATCCCATTCTGTGACTACACCAGCCTCTATTTAAGACCATATAACCATTTGCACCTATTATAATTGAAATTAGGCCTGATAAAGACACTTTTGCTGTGCATAGCACTACTGGTCCCTGCCAGGTGCACTCCTTTTTGGGGCATCCCATTCTGTGACTACACCAGCCTCTATTTAAGACCATATAACCATTTGCACTTATTCTAATTGAAATTAGGCCTGATAAAGACACTTTTGCTGTGCATATTCTTACTGCTGCCTGCCAGGTGCACTCCTTTTTGGGGCATCCCATTCTGTGACTACACCAGCCTCTATTTAAGACCATATAACCATTGGCACTTATTCTAATTGAAATTAGGCCTGATAAAGACACTTTTGCTGTGCATATTCTTACTGCTGCCTGCCAGGTGCACTCCTGTTGGGGCATCCCATTCTGTGACTACACCAGCCTCTATTTAAGACCATATAACCATTTGCACCTATTATAATTGAAATTAGGCCTGATAAAGACACTTTTGCTGTGCATAGCACTACTGGTCCCTGCCAGGTGCACTCCTTTTTGGGGCATCCCATTCTGTGACTACAGCAGCCTCTATTTAAGACCATATAACCATTTGCACTTATTCTAATTGAAATAAGGCCTGATAAAGACACTTTTGCTGTGCATATTCTTACTGCTGCCTGCCAGGTGCACTCCTTTTTGGGGCATCCCATTCTGTGACTACACCAGCCTCTATTTAAGACCATATAACCATTTGCACCTATTATAATTGAAATTAGGCCTAATAAAGACATTTTTGCTGTGCATATCCTTACTGCTGCCTGCCAGGTGCACTCCTTTTTGGGGCATCCCATTCTGTGACTACAGCAGCCTCTATTTAAGACCATATAACCATTTGCACTTATTCTAATTGAAATTACGCCTGATAAAGACACTTTTGCTGTGCATATTCTTACTGCTGCCTGCCAGGTGCACTCCTTTTTGGGGCATCCCATTCTGTGACTACACCAGCCTCTATTTAAGACCATATAACCATTTGCACCTATTATAATTGAAATTAGGCCTGATAAAGACATTTTTGCTGTGCATATCCTTACTGCTGCCTGCCAGGTGCACTCCTTTTTGGGGCATCCTATTCTGTGACTACAGCAGCCTCTATTTAAGACCATATAACCATTTGCACTTATTCTAATTGAAATTAGGCCTGATAAAGACACTTTTGCTGTGCATATTCTTACTGCTGCCTGCCAGGTGCACTCCTTTTGGGGCATCCCATTCTGTGACTACACCAGCCTCTATTTAAGACCATATAACCATTTGCACTTATTCTAATTGAAATTAGGCCTGATAAAGACACATTTGCTGTGCATATTCTTACTGCTGCCTGCCAGGTGCACTCCTTTTTGGGGCATCCCATTCTGTGACTACACCAGCCTCTATTTAAGACCATATAACCATTTGCACTTATTCTAATTGAAATTAGGCCTGATAAAGACACTTTTGCTGTGCATATTCTTACTGCTGCCTGCCAGGTGCACTCCTGTTGGGGCATCCCATTCTGTGACTACACCAGCCTCTATTTAAGACCATATAACCATTTGCACCTATTATAATTGAAATTAGGCCTGATAAAGACACTTTTGCTGTGCATATTCTTACTGCTGCCTGCCAGGTGCCCTCCTTTTTGGGGCATCCCATTCTGTGACTACACCAGCCTCTATTTAAGACCATATAACCATTTGCACTTATTCTAATTGAAATTAGGCCTGATAAAGACACCTTTGCTGTGCATAGCACTACTGGTCCCTGCCAGGTGCACTCCTTTTTGGGGCATCCCATTCTGTGACTACAGCAGCCTCTATTTAAGACCATATAACCATTTGCACTTATTCTAATTGAAATTAGGCCTGATAAAGACACTTTTGCTGTGCATATTCTTACTGCTGCCTGCCAGGTGCACTCCTTTTTGGGGCATCCCATTCTGTGACTACACCAGCCTCTATTTAAGACCATATAACCATTTGCACTTATTCTAATTGAAATTAGGCCTGATAAAGACACTTTTGCTGTGCATATTCTTACTGCTGCCTGCCAGGTGCACTCCTGTTGGGGCATCCCATTCTGTGACTACAGCAGCCTCTATTTAAGACCATATAACCATTTGCACCTATTATAATTGAAATTAGGCCTGATAAAGACACTTTTGCTGTGCATAGCATTACTGGTCCCTGCCAGGTGCACTCCTTTTTGGGGCATCCCATTCTGTGACTACAGCAGCCTCTATTTAAGACCATATAACCATTTGCACTTATTCTAATTGAAATTAGGCCTGATAAAGACACTTTTGCTGTGCATATTCTTACTGCTGCCTGCCAGGTGCACTCCTTTTTGGGGCATCCCATTCTGTGACTACAGCAGCCTATATTTAAGACCATATAACCATTTGCACCTATTATAATTGAAATTAGGCCTGATAAAGACACTTTTGCTGTGCATATTCTTACTGCTGCCTGCCAGGTGCACTCCTTTTTGGGGCATCCCATTCTGTGACTACACCAGACTCTATTTAAGACCATATAACCATTTGCACTTATTCTAATTGAAATTAGGCCTGATAAAGACACTTTTGCTGTGCATAGCACTACAGGTCCCTGCCAGGTGCACTCCTTTTTGGGGCATCCCATTCTGTGACTACAGCAGCCTCTATTTAAGACCATATAACCATTTGCACTTATTCTAATTGAAATTAGGCCTGATAAAGACACTTTTGCTGTGCATAGCACTACTGGTCCCTGCCAGGTGCACTCCTTTTTGGGGCATCCCATTCTGTGACTACAGCAGGCTCTATTTAAGACCATATAACCATTTGCACTTATTCTAATTGAAATTAGGCCTGATAAAGACACTTTTGCTGTGCATATTCTTACTGCTGCCTGCCAGGTGCACTCCTTTTTGGGGCATCCCATTCTGTGACTACAGCAGCCTCTATTTAAGACCATATAACCATTTGCACTTATTCTAATTGAAATTAGGCCTGATAAAGACACTTTTGCTGTGCATATTCTTACTGCCACCTGCCAGGTGCACTCCTTTTTGGGGCATCCCATTCTGTGACTACACCAGCCTCTATTTAAGACTATATAACCATTTGCACTTATTCTAATTGAAATTAGGCCTGATAAAGACACTTTTGCTGTGCATAGCACTACTGGTCCCTGCCAGGTACACTCCTTTTTGGGGCATCCCATTCTGTGACTACAGCAGCCTCTATTTAAGACTATATAACCATTTGCACTTATTCTAATTGAAATTAGGCCTGATAAAGACACTTTTGCTGTGCATATTCTTACTGCTGCCTGCCAGGTGCACTCCTTTTTGGGGCATCCCATTCTGTGACTACAGCAGCCTCTATTTAAGACCATATAACCATTTGCACTTATTCAAATTAAAATTAGGCCTGATAAAGACACTTTTGCTGTGCATATTCTTACTGCCGCCTGCCAGGTGCACTCCTTTTTGGGGCATCCCATTCTGTGACTACACCAGCCTCTATTTAAGACTATATAACCATTTGCACTTATTCTAATTGAAATTAGGCCTGATAAAGACACTTTTGCTGTGCATAGCACTACTGGTCCCTGTCAGGTGCACTCCTTTTTGGGGCATCCCATTCTGTGACTACAGCAGCCTCTATTTAAGACCATATAACCATTTGCACTTATTCTAATTGAAATTAGGCCTGATAAAGACACTTTTGCTGTGCATATTCTTACTGCTGCCTGCCAGGTGCACTCCTTTTTGGGGCATCCCATTCTGTGACTACAGCAGCCTCTATTTAAGACCATATAACCATTTGCACTTATTCTAATTGAAATTAGGCCTGATAAAGACACTTTTGCTGTGCATAGCACTACTGGTCCCTGCCAGGTGCACTCCTTTTTGGGGCATCCCATTCTGTGACTACAGCAGCCTCTATTTAAGACCATATAACCATTTGCACTTATTCTAATTGAAATTAGGCCTGATAAAGACACTTTTGCTGTGCATATTCTTACTGCTGCCTGCCAGGTGCACTCCTTTTTGGGGCATCCCATTCTGTGACTACACCAGCCTCTATTTAAGACCATAACTATTTGCACTTATTCTAATTGAAATTAGGCCTGATAAAGACACTTTTGCTGTGCATGCTACTACTGGTCCCAGGTGCACTCCTGTTGTGGCATCCCATTCTGTGACTACACCAGCCTCTATTTAAGACCATAACCATTTGCACTTATTCTAATTGAAATTAGGCCTGATAAAGACACTTTTGCTGTGCATAGACTTACTGCTGCCTGCCAGGTGCACTCCTGTTGGGGCATCCCATTCTGTAACATACCATACCCCTCTTTATTTACACTAAGCAGCTCTCTTATTTACACTAAGCAGGCCTGTTGGAGGCTGGAGTGTTACTGCTCACTTTTGGTGTGCATTATATTCTGTTTCATAGAGACCCACCGCTGCCTGGGGGTTCTTAAAATATCACCTACTACCACGCCAGTTAGACTATGTCGGGCAGACAAGTGCCTGGAAGTGAAAAGAGGAGTGGCAGAGGCCAAGATTCCGCAGACAGAGCTCGCATCAGACTGGGGGCCAGTAGCAGCAGGAGTCACGCTGAGAGACCTAATCTGCCAGTGTCTGCTAGCGGTCGGGTCTCCACCAGTAACGCATCTGCCGTGGTAGATTGGTTGACGCGCTCATCAACAACATCATCACAACTTACGTCTGAGACCTTCAGTCTAGGGTCGGTAGGTTCCTCTGACACAACCCTGAGTTGGCATGCCCCGAGAGCAGTCCCTGTCCCCCCATTGCCTCTGTCCTACGCCGTTCCCTCCCCCAGCGATGTATCCTATGCTTTGGGTTCAGCTCCACTCTTTAGTGAGGAGGACCATCAGATAGAGGACAGTCAGCAGCTACTGCCCAGCCAAGAAATGGAGGTGGCTTCTCTAGCTAGGCAGACAAATAGTGATGTGGACAGTGTCGTGGCTGCTGCGAGCGTTCCAGCTCCTGCGCCAGACACTGTTGACGAACCCACGAACATCAGTTACGTACAGCCACAACTCGGTGATAATGATGATGACGATGAAGCCGATCGCACTTGGGAGCCGGGTGATGAAGGGGCTTCATCGTCATCATCAGGAGAAGAGGGGCGCAGGTTGCCCCGGAGTCAGCAGCTGAGGCAGCAAGGTGGTAGCAGTCAGCATGGGGGCACAATTCCAAAGGCTGGAGCCGGCCGGGGCCGGGGTAGAGCACCTGCTGTGCGGCAGTCTACCTTATCGGGAGGTAGTGGAGCAGGGGTTCCTGGAGTTGGCAACAGCAGCAGTGAATCAGTGAGGCCAGGGGGTGGGAAAAGTAGCTACTCGGCAGTGTGGCAGTTTTTCCTGAAGCATCCGCAGGAGGGTAACATGGCCACATGCAAGATATGTAGGCAAAAGGTGAAGCGTGGCCAGGGTCCAAATGTTGGCACCACGGCCCTGCGTCAACATATGATGCGTCACCATAAAGCGACCTGGGAGAACCGAGGCTCCCAAGGGGTGGTCCAGTCTGCTTCCTCACCAAGTGAGCTCCCAATTTCTGCCAGCCAAGGCTCCAGCACCTCAGCCGAAGGCAGCTGTGTGTCATACCCATCCTCTGTCACTCCTGCTCCTCCTCCTCCAAGTCATGCATCCCGCCAGCAATCCATCAGCGAAGCCATGTCCAAGAGACAGCAGTATGCGCCCACTCATCCTACAAGGCAGAAGCTGAATGTGCTCCAGTCCAAGTTGCTGGTGCTGCAGTCGCTCCCTTTTCAGGTGGTGGAATCTGCACCTTTCAGAGAACTGATGGCTTGTGCCGAGCCGAGGTGGAGAGTCCCAAGCCGTCATTTCTTTGCCAAGAAGGCAGTACCAGCGCTGCACACTTTTGTTGAACAGAAGGTGGGCCAGTCCTTGAGCCTGTCGGTGTGTAGCAAAGTGCATGGCAGCGCCGACATCTGGAGCTGTAACTACGGTCAGGGACAGTACATGTCGTTTACGGCCCACTGGGTGAATGTGGTCCCTTTGCAGCAGCAGCAGCAACTTGGACAGGTCATGCCGCTTCGGCCTCCGCGCTCCCTGCCCGTTGGTCCTGTGACACCGTGCGACTCGGCCTCCTCATCCTCCGCCATCTTCTCACCCTCCACTGTAGGCTCAAGTCTCAGTGCCCCTCCAGTGCAGGGCACGGAGGTGTCACGCAGTGCTTCACATGGTTTGTCTTGGCGAACGGAGTCACAAAGAGGAGGAACTGCTTAAATGTATTCATCAGGAAATCCAAACATGGCTTACTCCAAGAAAACTTAAAATGGGAATCATGGTTACCGACAATGGGAAGAACATTTTGTCTGCGCTGCGCCAAGGAAGCCTGACCAATGCCCCCTGCATGGCTCACGTCTTCAATCTGGTTGTCAAGCGGTTTCTGAAGTGTTCCCCCCATCTGCAAGACATCCTAACAACTTCAAGGAAACTTTGCATGCACTTCAGCCACTCATACACCGCCAAACACACCCTTCTTGAGCTACAGCGTCAGAATGGTATCCCCCAACATAGTCTGATTTGCGATGTTTCCACCCGTTGGAATTCCACCCTTTACATGTTGGACCGATTATATGAACAGAGAAAAGCCATCACGGATTTCCTGATGATCCAAGCAGATAGGGGGACTCCCTGTGTAACTTCAATGTCAACCAGTGGCAGCTCATACGTGACACCTGTCGTTTGCTCAGGCCCTGTGAGGAAGCCACTTTATTTGTCAGTCGGCAGGATTACGGGATGAACGACGTGATTCCACTGCTTCATGTACTACAGCACATGTTGGAAACCATGGCTGGTCAGGGCACTGGAGACATGGCGTTTACATCTTACGGCCACATGAACCCCGTTGGAGCTGAACTGGAGGAGGAGGAGGAAGAGGAGGAGGAGGAGTTGCCCAGCGAAACATAGTTTAGGCTTGGCGAAATGGCTGGTTTATCTAGTCAGCGGACAGGAGAGGAGGAGCAGGAGCAGCCAGAGGAGCTAGAGGTTGGAGGAAGGCGAGACAGAGGACCCGGGCACACCGTGGCAGTATGCAGTGGAGATGGAGACAGGTAGTCCATCTGAGTCACTTGCGCAAATGGCACGAAGCATGCTCACGTGCTTGCGTAGTGACCCCAGAATTGTTTCCATCTGTCGGCGGGATGACTTCTGGCTGTCCACCTTATTGGACCCTCGCTTCCGGCACAAAATGGGGGCATTTTTTAAACCCACCGAGAGGGAGGACAAACTGAACTACTACAAAGACATTCTACGTAGGCAGTTGGCCGATGCCTATCTGCGCCATGGTCCATACTCTCGCAGGTCTGACTCGAGGGGACCTCTGCGCTCACCTTCCACTGCCATGGCTGCTGGGGGGGTTGGCAGGAGCAGCAGCAGCAGCTCCATCAGCAGCAGCAACCTCAGTCTTCAGTCGCTAATGAGTAGCTTTCTACACCCGCATAGTGAGGCTACTCATGAGCAGCAGGAAGACCTGGAGCAGGACCTCAACCAGCAGGTCATGTCATACTTTGACATGACCATGCCAACACACCTTGAGGATCCGCTGGACTTCTGGGCAGCCAAACTTGATTTGTGGCCGCAACTAGCAGAGTTTGCCCTGGAAAAGCTGTCCTGCCCGGCAAGTAGCGTGCCATCTGAGCGGGTGTTTAGTGCGGCGGGGGCCATAGTTACGGCGAGGAGAACTCGTCTGTCAACTAAAAATGT
The DNA here is from genome assembly GCA_027917425.1 of Gastrophryne carolinensis. Taxonomy (NCBI): domain Eukaryota; kingdom Metazoa; phylum Chordata; class Amphibia; order Anura; family Microhylidae; genus Gastrophryne; species Gastrophryne carolinensis. The sequence goes on along the minus strand of CM051238.1, from coordinate 112,366,662 downwards.
GGAGAGACTCACCTTTGTCAAAATGAATCAGGGATGGATCAGCCAGGATTTCCACCCACCAATGCCTGATGCATGCGACTAGATTCAGCATGGTGCCTCGTTTTACACTTTCCAAATGGTGCAAAACATATTTATATCTTTAGGCCAATTTTTGGGCTCCTGCTGATGTCAACTCCAGGGTGTGAATTATCCAATTTTTGGGCTCCTGAAGCCAACCCCAGGGTCTCTTTAAAGTAATGTTTGGGCTCCTGCTGCTGCTGCCAACTCCAGGGTGTGATTCATCCAATTTTTGGGCTCCTGAAGCCAACCCCAGTGTCTCTTTCAGCCAATGTTTGGGCTCCTGCTGCTGCTGCTGCTGCCAACTCCAGGGTGTGATTCATCCAATTTTTGGCCTCCTGAAGCCAACCCCAGTGTCTCTTTAAAGTAATATTTGGGCTGCTCCTGCTGCTGCTGCCAACTCCAGGGTGTGATTCATCCAATTTTTGGGCTCCTGAAGCCAACCCCAGTGTCTCTTTGAAGTAATGTTTGGGCTCCTGCTGCTGCTGCTGCCAACTCCAGGGTGTGATTCATCCAATTTTTGGGCTCCTGAAGCCAACCCCAGTGTCTCTTTAAAGTAATGTTTGGGCTCATGCTGCTGCTGCCAACTCCAGGGTGTGATTCATCCAATTTTTGGGCTCCTGAAGCCAACCCCAGTGTCTCTTTAAAGTAATGTTTGGGCTCCTGCTGCTGCTGCCAACTCCAGGGTGTGAATCATCCAATTTTTGGGCTCCTGAAGCCAACCCCAGTGTCTCTTTAAAGTAATATTTGGGCTCCTGCTGCAGCTGCTGCCAACTTCAGGGTGTGATTCATCCAATTTTTGGGCTCCTGAAGCCAACCCCAGTGTCTCTTTAAAGTAATGTTTGGGCTCCTGCTGCTGCTGCCAACTCCAGGGTGTGATTCATCCAATTTTTGGGCTCCTGAAGCCAACCCCAGTGTCTCTTTAAAGTAATGTTTGGGCTCCTGCTGCTGCTGCCAACTCCAGGGTGTGAATCATCCAATTTTTGGGCTCCTGAAGCCAACCCCAGTGTCTCTTTAAAGTAATATTTGGTCTCCTGCTGCTGCTGCTGCCAAATCCAGGGTGTGATTCATCCAATTTTTGGGCTCCTGAAGCCAACCCCAGGGTCTCTTTAAAGTAATATTTGGGCTCCTGCTGCTGCCAACTCCAGGGAGTGAATCATCCAATTTTTGGGCTCCTGAAGCCAACCCCAGTGTCTCTTTAAAGTAATATTTGGGCTCCTGCTGCTGCTGCTGCCAACTCCAGGGTGGTATTCATCCAATTTTTGGGCTCCTGAAGCCAACTCCAGTGTCTCTTTAAAGTAATGTTTGGGCTCCTGCTGCCAACTCCAGGGTGTGATTCATCCAATTTTTGGGCTCCTGAAGCCAACCCCAGTGTCTCTTTAAAGTAATATTTGGGCTCCTGCTGCTGCTTGCAACTCCAGGGTGTGATTCATCCAATTTTTGGGCTCCTGAAGCCAACCCCAGTGTCTCTTTCAGCCAATGTTTGGGCTCCTGCTGCTGCTGCTGCCAACTCCAGGGTGTGATTCATCCAATTTTTGGGCTCCTGCTGCTGCCAACTCCAGTGTCTCTTTAAAGCAATGTTTGGGCTCCTGCCCCTCATAGTGATGCCACTTCAACTCTCTTGAATTCAATTGTGCCGCTCTGCAATTCTATTAGCGATGCCTCTGATCTGCATGTGATATTTATTCAAAGTATTATTTAACTAACCCAGCACGCATCCTGTGCGTGTTACAGCAAGGCAGAATGGTTTACAACCCTATTGAGGCTCTAGGAGGCTCAGAAATAGCCGCTTTTAATAGCGATTCAAGACAACAAAAACTGAGGTAATGCACAACTATCTACAATTACAAATAAGGGTGCAGGCCTCAGAGGCACCCAGGTACAACGTACCCCCCTAATACTGCATAACACCTGTGAGCCAACCAGCATAAGCTCAAAAAGGGAACCCTATAAATGAGGCCGCACAAACCAACATAGATGTTAAAATAATTAAGTGTATTTAATATCAAAAAGTACCAATAAAACAAACACTATACATACATACACATAGACTATTAAAAACATGGATGACAACGCCCTCTGGTGGCAATCCTTAATATTGGCTCTAAACATAGATTAGTATAAGCTGCCTGTCTAATGACAATTTTTTTTTTTTTTTATATATAAGTAACTACATAATATAACCAATACATGGATGAAATACAATACTATGAGTGATCACACACAGGACATCTGTACAAATATGTGTACCAGGTGCACAAATAACCTGGTATTTACTGAGAAACAAAGTGCAATGTGCTATAAACTATCTATACCAAACCATGGGATTGATCAACTAACAGTGACCAAAAGTGCAATGTGCCAAACTACCTAAACATACCATGTATTCCTATATAAGCAAGGGAACAGGCATGAATGAACAAAGCTTATATCACCATTATCAAAAGGAGCCTCAGGTGCCAACGAGGGGGGAATCCGGCATCTACGCGTTGCGTGGCCCCGCCCACTTCATCAGGATGCTGTAAAGTTGTCTGTGGATTCACCTGCCTTAAGTATAGATGGTAATTCGCCGTATGCCAATGAGGTGATAACTACTATGGCGCTCACACTCTGACCCGGAAGTGCGAGCGGTGGTTCACATGGATGCCGCCCATATCCGGCCAGCCCATCTGTCAGGAAGCTAGTGACGCTGCGTCCGCCCGACGCACGCGCGCGCACGCCCGCAGCGCGCCCCCGGGCGCCCACCCCTGCAGTAGGCGGCGTCCGGGAGCGAGCGCAGAGCGGCGCGCGCATGCGCCGGGCCGGCGCAGCGCCACACACCACCACTGACAAGCAGATGGTCAAGTGATTGTCAAGTATCAATCAACACACAAGGCAGAGGAATACACATATCCTGTGGTTAGATGTCAGTCCGTACTCATATACAATTACATGGTACTCTATAATTTCACATGATAGTATATAGATAAGTCAAACCTTTTTATAATGTAGAGAGTATTTTTATGGGCAAAAAATCCCAGATACAATAAATAAATGAAGGAACTTAAGGGAACTTTTTGTCAATATGGACATAGCCCAACATTCCTGAGCACACATAATTAAACATAATTAAACAGTCCCTCCTAGGTGACAATCATGCAGAAGAACCCCAATTCTCTGGTTCATGCACATCCTCCTCCTTATCACTAGCTCCTAAAAAAATATATAATACAGCAATTTCTAACTGATTACTAAGCAAATTATTAAACAAATATTGCCAGTATCTTTTTCAAGTGCTTGAAGCCACCTCTTTTCCATTCAATAACTTTGATTACTCCAGATGTTATATAATGTAGGGGGAATTCCATGTTTTCAAGAGATTCTTTTCAACAAATGTTGCCGGTATCTTTCAGGTTACTTGAAACCACTTCTCTTCACACAGTCTCCCCCCACCAGGCCACTTTTCTGGATCTAACAGTGACTGTGACAGAGGATGGGAACATACAAACTAAACTTTTTAGGAAAGCTACTGCTACAAACAGCCTCTTGCACTATTCCAGTGCACACCCCACAAATTTAAAAAGAGGGATACCTGTGGGGCAATTTTTAAGGGTCAAGAGTAATTGCTCAGAAATACCAGACTACAAGGCAGCACAAAGAGAATTGCGGGAACGATTCAAGCGACGCGGATACCCAAGAGGCGTTATAAAGAGGGCCATGAATAGAGCCGATACAACACCTAGGGAGACATTATTGATTTTGGTGATGGCACTATTAATATGCCCAATGTTCTCTCAGAACTAAATATTGAGAATGAATTCAAGGAAATGTACAAACTGTTTAATAAGGAAATTAGACTCAAATGGGACATTGCCAGATTAGAAAAATATCTGGACCAGAAAATGGTCCCACAACAACTACGGTGGTCATTGGCAATACAGGATGGTGATGACTCAATTGAATCTAAACATGAATGGTTCCAATTCTTTAATGATTGTGGTTTACGATTGATAGAGAAATTGTTGATCAAGAAAAGAATACAATTAAAGGGGCTTGAGTCTATTAAGGAGGAGACTAGGGTACGTCTCAGCCCCTTGAGTACATCTGAAACCTTTATGGCAAAATCTGAAGGGTTAAAGGTCAGGTTAGAAAAAGATGAGACCACAATACGTAATAGAAAAATACGTAAACTCCAAAGGGATGCACTTGATTACTCTTTAAAAAAAGTGTTTAAGTGGCAATTTATGGGGGAAGTTACATTGGATGCAGGATGTGATGAGGAGCAGACAATTCAATCTAAAACATCTCTCCCCCAAAGATCCGTTAGAACTTCCCTAAGAGACAAACCAATCATAGATAGGGGGAACCAATGGAATTATAATAATTTTGCCACCCCAGATAGAAGACCCCAGAGGAATGGGTTAGAAAAACAGAAAGAGAAAGGGGTTAGTTGGAGGAAGCGGACTCCATCTTGGAGGGATAAACACCGCCAAGGAAATTTATCAAGAGAGGATCCCTTCTATAAAAGAGGTAGGGAGATGTTGGCCAACCAGCGTGAATGGGAACAGACCCCTTTTCGGGAGGAAGTTTTCAGGCCCCACCATCCCCAACAAGGACTACCCCCAAAGGACAGGTGGAAACCAAACAGCCCCCCCACACCAAACAGGAGATCTGTAAAAAGAAAGGGGTGGGACGAAGAGGGCGACGAGGAGGGACGAAGCATAAGAAGAACCCGCTGGTACTAGGGCAAGGGATTTTCAATCTGAGCTCGGTACAATTAAGTGTTGAGGAGTTAAAAGCCTTGGATTTAGGTTTGAAGTATGCACCCCCGAAAGACATAAATAAGTTTAATGTCCATATAGATTTTTTAAAATATATGCGGAAATTGAATATTAAAAAATTCTTCCTAAATAAGGAAGGCTTCACTACTGGTCATTCTGAACTGGTGGCTAATGATCCCACCTCCCTCTCATGTGATGTTACTGATACCCCAGTATTTAAACACACGGGGTTAAAGAACAGATCAGTTTTCAACCCATTAAATGTATCCAACTCAAGGTTGGATGTATTCAAGGGAGCAGTAATCAAGGATCTGAGAGGGATAAAGGTAAAAAAGAGAAATCAGCAGATTTCCCAAATTAGAGCGATCAAAAATCTGGAAAAGAATACTGAAATTGTGGTGAAGCCTGCAGATAAAGGCGGAGGTCTTGTCATTCTAAATAAAAAAGACTATGTAGCAGAACTTATGCGATTACTCTCTGATGTCGAAACCTATGTGAAGTTGGATACTAATCCACTCGTAGAGTATAGACAAAGCTTGGTGGACCTCTTACAAGGGGGCTTAGATTTGGGGGTATTAAATGAAAAGGAGTTCAAATATTTAAATATCAGGGAACCTCGAACTCCGACAATCTATCAGCTCCCAAAGATCCACAAAAACCAGACAAGACCCCCGGGTCGCCCCATAGTGAGTGGTGTTGACTCACTTACATGCCGCCTGGGCGCCTATGTGGACAACTTTTTACAGCCGTTGGTTGTCTCACTACCCGCATATTTGAAAGACTCGGGGCAGGTTTTAACTATATGCCAAGAAATGGAGGTTAGTGAAGGGTGCCTACTGGCTACAGCAGACGTCACGTCACTCTACACTGTAATCCCAAACCAATTAGGTATTTCAGCGGTGAAGTACTTCTTGGAAGAGAAATCGGGTCTCCCTCCACAACAAATTGACTTCATTATATCTTGCCTTAAGTTTTCCCTCGAACACAATTATTTTTGGTTTGGGGGTGACTTTTATTTACAGATCAAGGGCGTAGCCATGGGGGCTAAGTTTGCCCCTAGCATGGCCAATTTGTTTGTAGGGTTCTGGGAGTCTAGATTCATTTTTGGGGGACCCTGGCCTAGTCTGAAGTTATGGCGCCGTTACATTGACGATGTTATAGTGGTCTGGGAGGGATCACATACGTCACTGGAAGCATTCTTTGAGTCTGTGAACTCTAATGAGTTCAATCTAGAGTTCACTGCGGACATAAATGACTCACAAATACACTTCTTAGATCTGATAATTAAGCGTGAAAAAACTACCCTCAACACCTGTACATATTTTAAAACAACGGACAGGAATGGGTATGTCCCAAAGATAAGCTGCCATCATCCCAACTGGCTACGGGCCATACCCAAAGGACAATTTGTTAGACTAAGGAGAAATTGTAGTAAGGTAGCAGAGTATGATGTACAATCTCTACAACTCCAAAAACGTTTTGAGGAGAAGGGTTATCCCTTGAAGGATATAGAGTTGCAGAGGAACCAAGTTAGGGAATTGGACCGGTCCGTACTTTTCAAACGTCAGGAAGGGCCCCTCAAACACGATGGCAATAAGATAGATTTTGCATTCTTAACAGATTATAATCTCCAGCATTGGAAAGTCAAAAAGATCCTCAACAGACACTGGCACATCCTTAGGGATGATCCTGTGATTGGGCCGGTATTGCCGGCCAAGCCAATGTGTATTTATAGGAGGGCACCCAATTTACAGGACCGATTGGTTCGAAGCTACGTAGATCCACCAAAACCAGTCCAATTAGTGAACAACCCCCCCCTCGGTTTCTTTAGGTGCGGTGCATGCTGTGGCTGTAAGGGGGGAAAGAAATTAAACAAATCTTCATCCACCCTTTTTGTGACCGGTATGGCTGCCCCAATTAAAATAAAGCACCTTATAACGTGCAGCACCAAATTTGTGGTATACGTTATATGGTGCCCTTGTAATTTACTCTATATTGGCAGGACCACCAGACCATTGAAGACACGCATCAGAGAACACTTTTATAACATCAGGAAGGGCTATGAAGGCCATAACCTATCAGCCCACTATAAAAAATTCCATGCCTCAAATCCCAGCTCATTGTCCTTCATGGGGGTGGATAGAACCAAGACCCATTGGCGTGGCAATAATATGGTGAGGGATCTATCCCGGTTAGAAAGTCGTTGGATTTATGATCTAAACACATTATCACCCCATGGACTCAACATAGAATATGATCTGAATTGCTTTATCGACAATTCTTGACATATGAATCTTGACATTTAAAATGCAGGGTCATTAGGATCATGGTCTATGGATTTATGGATTTAACCTGGGTTCATATGTATATGTGTATTGATTTAAATTGTCCTTGATTACCTCCACTGCGAGGACTCTCCATCCGTCCTTTTTTATCGGCTTGAATAGGAACAAGGTTGTCCATATGTCTGATCCTTAATTTTTGGGCGCTATACGCGGGACAATCTGTTTTTATTTTTAAGAATGTTTTTTAATAGCATTTAATCTCAGCCTAATTTACAACCTCATCATCTTTTATGGTCCCTATTGCTGAATACATTCAGTAATTTTAAAATATTGTTTAATAAAAATTCTTTTTAAACATAGTTGGCGGGGACGCATTTAAATCCACACTATATGCCCCCTTTAAAATGATCATATGGGCGCTTTATATTAGCGTACCGAAATGTGATTGGCATATGTGTATTTAATTTGATGCTACCAGTTCCCTTGAAGTGTGACAGCTAGTTTTCGATTGCCGGTGGGCGCATGCGCATTGAGAGACTGGTGCTCTATTCAGGCCATGTTGGTTTACTCGCCTGCATTCCGGAACTGGCGCTTGCGCATTACAAGATGTGTATACCATTGCGACCATTTTTATTGCCCCCTATCATCTGGCGCGTGCGCACTAGAGAGCGGTGCGCAGCCGCGGCCTTTATTATCTGGCGCGTGCGCACTAGAGAACGGTGCGCAGCCGCCGCCATTTTCTTTTATCCTTGAATGGCCCAGAGATTGTACGCAGGCGCAGCCGCCCATAGAGAGGCGACCTCCTGTGTATTTCCGCCCACTGGCCTATTGAAGCACAGAATCGATCATGTCTGTAACCCGGAAGTGATTCTGATGCGTTTCCTGGGATTCACAAACCCCGGGGACTATTTAAAGATTCATTTGATCCTTTGCTGCAAACCTGGTCAAAGCCCCATACGGGGTGAAACGCGTTGGTGAGCAGCACTTCTTCTGTTTTTAGTGCCAAACAGCATCATCTCTGTGGTACCTACCATCGGATTGGGAGCCCTTGCGGTGAGAGTCGCTAAAGCTCTGCAGTACATTATGTGCCTTTTATTTGTGAATGAAATGTGAGTGCAATCGTTTTTAGATTAAAGTGGTTTTTAAATTAGCGTTTTTGCACTAGATTTTGTTTCTTTCCATTCCCTTTATATGCATTTGGGACTTACATCCTGCATGACCTTGAGTTTGAAAAACTGGATTTTGGATACAGGGTATTAAACCCTATGCCACATGATTGAGGAGTCTTCTCATTAATCTGAGAGCCTTTGAGGACTGAAAGCGCACTGTTTTTTATGTTCTGGTAAGCCTCCTACTTTATAGGTGGTGGATTCACACTGGATGTTATGATCGCCGGGTGATATAGAAGTTTTCAGGATTCACAATCTTCTTTATTTACAAGGACTTTATAAGGACTTGCATTCACAGCTCTGTGCTTTTTTTCTAAATTATTCTTTGTATCTTTAGTTGGGGAGGAAGATCCCAATATTTGCACGTTGGAGCTCACAATTATATATGTTGAATAGCGCGGTATTTTTTCTTAGTTCATAATTATATTATGTAGTTACTTATATACAAAAAAAAAAAAAAAAAAATTGTCATTAGACAGGCAGCTTATACTAATCTAGGTTTAGAGCCAATATTAAGGATTGCCACCAGAGGGCGTTGTCATCCATGTTTTTAATAGTCTATGTGTATGTATGTATAGTGTTTGTTTTATTGGTACTTTTTGATATTAAATACACTTAATTATTTTAACATCTATGTTGGTTTGTGCGGCCTCATTTATAGGGTTCCCTTTTTGAGCTTATGCTGGTTGGCTCACAGGTGTTATTTAATAGTGATTCGACACGAATTTATTCGGGTCGAACCGATTTTTGTCGGAAAATTCGGCGAATCAGTCGAATCGAATTTTTCAAAAGTTCGCTCATCTCTAATTGTAAACCTTCTGTAATGTTTCCATCCGCTTGTATGCCAGAGTACGAGTACGAGGATGTCAGTTTCCATCAAGACTTTTCAGATTCATTTTCTCAGCTAACAACGAAGCCTTTCGTTTTTGCCCTTTTCCCATCGTATCCTCACACGAATCCTTTACCTTTCCCGATACATTCTGTTTCACTTTTTCCAAAAATAATCATCCAGACGGAATCCTTACGATTTTGCGCCTGCGCACTACAAACTCATTAAAGTGCTGGCATATATAATTTCACTCCCATCACTTCTACTACAAAAAAAGCTTAGCGCTATCCTGCCTCTTCCCTTTGGAGCCCTTAAAGCTCACCCTAACCACTTAGCGCTAACCTCCCCCTTTCCTTTGGAGCCCTTAAAGCTCACCCTAACCACTTAGCGCTAACCTGCCTCTTCCCTTTGGATCCCTTAAAGCTCACCCTAACCACTTAGCGCTAACCTGCCTCTTCCCTTTTGATCCCTTAAAGCTCACCCTAACCACTTAGCGCTATCCTGCCTCTTCCCTTTTGATCCCTTAAAGCTCACCCTAACCACTTAGCGCTAACCTGCCTCTTCCCTTTTGATCCCTTAAAGCTCACCCTAACCACTTAGCGCTAACCTGCCTCTTTCCTTTGGAGCCCTTAAAGCTCACCCTAACCACTTAGCGGTTAGGTTCTTCTTCCATTTTAGGACCCTAAAACTTACCCAAATCACTTAGCGGTTAGGTTCTTCTTCCATTTTAGGTCCCTAAAACTTACCCAAATCACTTCGTCGTTAGGTTCTTCTTCCATTTTAGGACCCTAAAACTTACCCAAATCACTTAGCGGTTAGGTTCTTCTTCCATTTTAGGTCCCTAAAACGTACCCAAATCACTTCATGGACATCTGAATCTTGACCTCAAAATATGTATTTGCCCCTTTCTTTTTTGGAAATGTATGTGTTCCCAGAAATGACACTGAAACGTTGGTTTCTTTTAAAATTTTTTACTATTAAATATTGTGCATTTTTTTTTGGGGGGGGGGTAATATATTAAAACACTTTAAACATTTTTAGCCCTTGGCTAATAAAACTTTTTTTTTTTAGTAGAAAAATTAAAAGAAATGCAAATATGGGTCAGCAGAACAGGGCCAGGACCCAGGACTCTACTCCTCTTCCTCTTCTTCTGTTGTCCCCAACGAGTCAACCATCACCTTCATATCGGGCACCAACGCAAGGACCCTCCGATTCATTTCCAAAATTTGTTGCCTTGTGGTCCCTGTAACAAATGGAGAAAAAATCATTATATTCATACCAATTCATGTTTGCCACCTGTGAATTGAATGTTTTTAAGTTACACAAATAAATAAAGGCTACATATGTAATTCTGGCAAGTCAGTAAGCTAAGGAAGTGGCCACAGGTCACTCTTATATTGCCATTGGCTAGGGCTTGATGTATCTGTGTGTTGATGTCAAGTACCACATAAATGCAAATAATGCCCTGACTACTTACTTGGTTGGTGGCCGCGAGCTGGCTCGTTGGGGGCAACACGATGAGGTCCTGGGTCCTGGCTCTGCTGTGAAGAAGTGCCTGTAGAAACATGGGAAATACGTTCAGTTTTATGGTCAAATTCCTCAGTAAGAAAATGTCTTTTGGCAAGTCTGGTTCACATCACTCACCTTCTCCAGCTTCTGCTTGTAGCACATCTGCTGCCTCTTCCACTTCCTCACCCGCTCCAGAAGCATCTAGACAAACAGATGAAAGGAATCAGTTGGGTAGGGGATAGCATGTATATGTGTGTGCGTAGACATGAAGAGTGAAATACCAGAGGCTCCCGCATGAGTATCAGGGTACGACTGCCTGCCCGCGCTGTGTCGCCCCTCCTCTGTTGTAAGGTTCAGGGGCTGGTCTGAGGACCCCACAGAGGAGGGGTAGGCCCGTCGCCCTGGAGATCCACCACCTTCACTCCCAGCTGCAGAATCATGCAGCACTGGTCGGCCTGTGCGCCTCCGGGTGCGGTGAATGCGGTAATCCATTTCCAGCACTACCAAAGAAAAGGCATTATAAATAAAAGGCCTACCTTCTGTCGTAGTTACATCTTGCATGCAAGCGCTATGTACTTACTTGGGAAATGGATCCCAAAAAACCTCCGCACCCGGGGCATGTGCAGTCGCTTCAGGTCCGACCAATGCTGCATGATCTGTGTGTGGGTGAAGGTGGTGTCGGTCTGTTGTTGGATCTCCGCGGTGATCTCCAGGGCGACATTTCGTTTTTCAAACGAGTTGGGCAGGTAGTCGTACCTGCGCTCCAGCATGGTCTACAAAACAAATAAATAAAACATGGTATACAAAAAATAAATAAAACATAGCAATACATCAGAAATGCCTATCAAGAAGTGCTAACAATACATTATTTGGTTCAATCACATTAACACATACACACACACTTCTAGCCTAAGTTAACTTTCCAATCTGGCCACACTGTTTGGCACGTGTGTGCCGTGCGTTTGGGTGTGCATGTAGGGTAACCAAATTTTTAAAAAATCTATTACTTCGTGCGCATCCTTAACATGTCGAGCAGCATTTAGATGTCACTTGAAAGGCCTACAAATACACTTACGAGCATGATGATCTCTTCTTGTTGGCGGGTGAAGATAGTGGGCACCATCTTTCTTCTTCTCGGCAGCAGATAAGCAATGCCCCAGCGGGTTCCGGGTTCCGCACGGCCGTGCGAACGGCCGGACGTGCGCGTAAGTGAACGCGTAGGCGTCACACGGCGGATACATTATTTAAAGGTCCCTGCATACACAGCTCATTCTCTTTGAGAGTCCACCAAAAATGGCACCTAAAAAACAGATCGGCCAGAAGAAGCAGAGCAAGCGGGGTGAGCAGGCCGAGTGCCCGAAAACCCTCACTGAAAGACTCACTGAAGCGGCCACTTAAGCTGTTGCTCGGCAGCCTTGGGCATAATTACATTTGTGGTGGCTCCTCATGTTTGGAGGCATGATTGGGTGACATTCTGGCCTGGCAAACTAAGACCTTGGACCCTGGCTGTGATTGTACTGTATTTGGATTGGGACTGGGTGTTCTGGTTTGGGTGGCCCACTGAGTTACAGGTGTAGATGTGGCATAGGTATGTTCAACCTGTGCCTGTGGAAAATGTGGGCAAGCAGGAGAGGGCTTATTTGTGTGCATTTTGCTGTTATGGCACATGTTTTGAAAATAATTGCATGTCCATGTCTGCCCCAGAAGTATGTGAGTGGCATTCACCTAATATTATGTTGTTAGAAAATTAACCTTTTACAAATTAGTAAACATTTTTGTTTGACCAAGTTAATGTCTGTGGTGTTTTGATTTAGAAATATGAGTTCAAGTAGACACCAAAACAAACACTAACCAATTTCTCTAAATAAGTCCACAAACATTGTTGTTTTTTTGCAAAAATTCATTATTGGTTTTGTCATAATAAAATTATACATCCCAAAACAAAAATGTCACAAAACAGACACAACAAACCAAGTCCAAAGAAACAAATACAAAGCAAAACAAAAATTAACCAAAATGGGTGGCAATTAAATTTGGCCGCACGGCTTGCCCAGACGCACTTGCCTGGCCCACATAGGTGTCGTCTGGCTCATCGGAGGGTGGAGAGGGTGGGCAATCAACATAGCGGGACCCTTTGCAAAATTGCAAAATTATGCAGCGCTGCACACGCCATAATTATTTCAATGACCTTTTTAGGGTCATACTGCAGGGAGCCCCCAGTGTTGTCCAAGCACCGAAAACGGGTCTTCAGGAGTCCAAAGGCCCTCTCCACCACTGCCCTGGTCTTTCTGTGTGCACGATTGTAGGCCTCTTGGGCTGGAGTCTGTGGCTGGAGGACAGAAGTCATCGCTCGAAGTTTTTCTTTAACATACATTCATTTACATTACAGGCATTCTAAGATGGCGGACAGGACATGTCCAGACATCTACCCCGCTCCAGTGCATGCTGGGGCAGTCACATGCAGCCTATCAGCAGCCAGCAAGCTCGGTGAAGTCACAGCGCTATATAAGGCGGCGGCCATCTTGCTTTTGTTCATTTCTCTATTGCATTCGTCAGAGACAGGACACTGCTGTATTCAGGGAGAGACAGTTAGAGAGCCAGGGACAGCCAGTAGACAGGCAGGAGACAGGCAGGAAGTCAGCGAGAACCAGGGAAAGGTAGGAAAAATCGGAGGCAGTGACAGGGAGACTTTTTTTTTTTCATCCAGCCTGAGTGTTACTGGCTGGCTGACTGGCTTTGTTAGCTGTTTCAGGCTGCTTATACACTTTTGATGTGCATATATACTGAAATGATCTCTAGTCTGCTGTGGGAACATTACCATTTTGTAAGATCTCATTAGCCTCTGTATTTCCTCTAAGCTGCACACTTATTTAAAGTAATTTGGCCTGTTGCAGCCTGCTTAGACACTTTTTCTGTGCATATATACTGTTCTAAAGCCTGCTTGGGGGTATCCCACTCTATAACATACCATACCCCTCTTGATCTTCACTAAGCTGCACACTTATTTAAAGTAATTTGCCCTGTTGCAGCCTGCTTAGACACTTTTTCTGTGCATATATACTGATCTCAGGTCTGCTGTGGGGGCATCCCATTCTGTAACATCCCATTAGTCTCTGTATTTCCTCTAAGCTGCACACTTATTTAACCCTTTCAGTGCCAAGCACGTAGTTTCTACGTGCTTGCTTCTACTCCACTTAAGTGCCAAGCACGTAGAATCTACGTGCTTGACTTTCCCCCCTGCTAGTAAAAAAAATAAAAATCACAAATACTCACCTGACCCCTCGTTGGATCCGGCTGGATCTCCTCTTTAATTTGGTGCCATCCGATCCCCCGTGAGGGGTCGGGTGGCTCCAGGAGAGCCCCCGGAATAGCCCCCCCCCCGTTTTGGCAGCAGCAGCTGCTAACTGTAAAAAAAAAAATGACATTTACTTACCTCCAGTCGCGCTGCCTCCCTCCGGGTCTCCTCTTCCCTGGGGGGGCCTCCGATCGCCCCCCCCAGCCTCTTCAGCTTCAGGGGAGAGCCTGAAAGGGCTCTCCCCCTCCTCTCCCGACGGGCGCCGCCATCTTGTTGTTAAGCCCCTTTGGGGGCGGGGCTTATGACGTCACTCCCGGGCCTCTTGCTGCCTCTCCTCGGCTGAGCTGTCAGATAACCTGGTGATCGCTGGGCAGAGCAGTGGAGTGGCAGGGGATGCTCTGATCCCCTGCCCCCCCTCCTCTGGCCAGCGATCACCAAGGCATCTGACAGCTGATCACCACAGGAGCTGACAATCGGGTGAGGTGAGGAAAGTAAAAAAAAACTTTTTTTTTTTTTTTTAATAAATGACATTTTTGTGTGTGTGGTTTTTTTTATGTTAACCCTTTGTGAACTGGTAAGGGGTCCATGAGACCCCTTATACCAGTTCACAAGGCTGGGGTCTGGCAAGCCACCTGCAACTAGTGGGTGGCTTGCCATTAACCCCCGCACCCCCAATTACCTGCCTCCCCAATGCCCAGGGGGGGGGGGCAGAAGAGCCCGGGCCCACACAGGGTATGTGGGCTCGTAGGCTGCAGGGTGGGGGGCAACAAAAGCTGGCCCCCCCACTCTGTGCCTACAAGCCCCCATAGCTGGTCCCGGGCTGGTTATGACGGGTAAGGGGGACCCTACGTCATTTTTTTTTTATTTTAAGGGTTAGGGTTAGGCTAACCCTAACCCTTAAAATTAAAAAAAAATGGGTTCCCCCCCCCCCCCCGGAGGGGGGACCTTACGTCATTTTTATTTAATTTTTAAGGGTTAGGGTTAGGGTTAGCTTAACCCTAACCCTTAAAATTAAAAATAAAAAAATGGGTTCCCCTCTGCGTCATTTTTTTTATTTTTACGGGTTAGGGTTAGCCTAACCCTAACCCTTAAAATTCAAAAAAAAATGAAAAAAAATTTTTTTAAGGGTTAGGGTTAGGGTTAGGCTAACCCTAACCCTTAAAAAAAAAAAAAAAATGACAGACGGGGGGGGGGGGGGGGGGGTTCCCCATTTTTTGGGGGGAATTTTTATTTTTGTATATATTTTTTATTTTTACGGGTTAGGGTTAGCCTAACCTTAACCCTTAAAATTAAAAAAAAAATTAAAAATTTTTTTTTTTAAGGGTGAGGGTTAGGGTTAAGCTAACCCTAACCCTAACCCTTAAAAAAAAAAAAAAAAAAAATGACATGGGGGACCCTATGTCGTTTTTTGGAGGATTTTTGAGGGTTAGGGTTAGCCTAACCCTAAACCATTAAAATTACCCCAAAAAATGCCCCCCCCCCCCCCCCCGGAAGGGGGGACCCTATGTAATTTTTTTTTTAATTAACCCCTTATGTTTATAGTGTGAATAGTAGTTGTATTTTATTTGTAAATGTAATAAAGTGCTCTTTTCAGTTTGGGGGTCTCCAGGGCAAGAATGGGGGGGCTACCGATACATATGTGGTACCGTTGTAATCGGGAGAAATGGGGCTATCACATGCAATATGGTTTTCATTAAAAAAAAAAAGGTTTTATTTAAAATAAAGGAAACAATTGTTTAAAAAAATATATATATTTTTTTTTTTTTTTGTTTTTTTAAGCAGAAATATTCAAAAAACAGTAGAAAAATTACAAACAAGACATTTCATGTTAAAGCCTAAACTCTGCTGCAAAAAATGTATATGTAATGTATATAATTTTTCTGGAAATTCCAGCAAAAATCACGGTTAATCATGCCGTAAAATGGGGAAAAATGACCTGTCAACAGAGGGTGACAAAACTTCAAGTAGGCTGACAATTAAAAGGGGTACCATAGTACCTATGCATGTTGGGTATTGTTCTGCTCGGGGGACCTTGCGCTTTCAGATTTAGCTTGTTTTTTCTTGTTTGCATATTGATATTTTAGGAAAACATGGTTTTTATTCTGCTTTTTTATCATTGTTTTTAGGGAAACCCTGTGCAACCTAAGAATTCTTCAATGGATTACTTCCAGAAAGATGAGCCCACTACAACAAGCTCAGTACTCTTAGAAAGCTTAACATGTGTACTTTCAGGGAATATATGGTTTGTGGGGATATTCTAAATTTAAAGGGTTGTTTTGGTTGAAAAATCGCAAGGTGTGCACTTTGTCTGCAGAGCTGAAATTTTTAAGCAAAATTACCGTTATGCGCATGCTTTACTTTGGGGTGTTTGGCAACTCTTCCCTTGACAGTACCTATGCATGTTGGGTATTGTTCTGTTCGGGGGTTGTTGCTTTTTCAGATTTTACTTGTTTTTTTCTGTTTGCATATAGTTTTTTTTAAGAAAATGTGGCTTTGATTCTTCTTTTTTATTCTTTTTTAGGGAAACTCTGTGCAACCAAAGAATTGATTGGGGGATTACTTCCAGAAAATTGCACCCATGTCAACAAACCTGGTACGCCTAGAAAGCCTGAGGTGTATACTTCCAGAGAATATATCGTTTTTGGGGGGTATTTCAAATTTAAAGGGTTCTTTTTCTGGAAAGACCGCAAGGTGGGCTTAGCGCGGTGCATAGTTGTATTTTATCTGAAAATCTCCTAAAGCGCTGTTTCAGTTTGGGGGAGTCTCCTGGGCAGGAAAGGGTGTCTACCTATACATATGTGGTAACGCTGTGACCGGGATTAATTGGGGTTTCACATGCAATAAGATTTTATTGACAAACTTACATTTTTTATTACAAAAAAACACTACAAATTGCAAAAAATAGATTTTTTTTTTTGCACATATTTCACCCAAAAGTATTGAGAATACACCTAAAAAATTACAAACAAGACATTTCATGTTAAAGCCCAGACTCTGCTGAAAAAAACAATATATCATTTTCCTGGGAAATCCCTGGAAATCCCTTCAAAAATCACATTTGAACATGGGGAGCGCAAAATAGTGCAAAATGGTCTGGCACCAAGCGTGACAAAAACTCCAAGTAGGCTGGCAGCGAAAGGGTTAAAGTAATTTGGCCTGTTGCAGCCTGCTTAGACACTTTTTCTGTGCATATATACTGTTCTAAAGCCTGCTTGGGGGTATCCCATTCTGTAACATCCCATTAGCCTCTGTATTTCCTCTAAGCTGCACACTTTTTTAAAGAAATTTGGCCTGTTGCAGCCTGCTTAGACACTTTTACTGTGCATATATACTGATCTCAAGTCTGCTGTGGGGGCATCCCATTTTGTAACATCCCATTAGCCTCTGTATTTCCTCTAAGCTGCACACTTATTTAAAGAAATTTGGCCTGTTGCAGGCTGCTTATCCACTGTTGCTGTGCATATATACTGTTCTAAAGCCTGCTTGGGGGTATCCCACTCTATAACATACCATACCCCTCTTGATCTTCACTAAGCTGCGCACTTATTTAAAGTAATTTGGCCTGTTGGAGCCTGCTTATTCACTGTTGCTGTGCATATATACTGTTCTAAAGCCTGCTTGGGGATATCCCACTCTATAACATACCATACCCCTCTTGATCTTCACTAAGCTGCACACTTATTTAAAGTAATCTGGCCTGTTGCAGCCTGCTTATCCACTGTTGCTGTGCATATATACTGTTCTAAAGCCTGCTTGGGGGTATCCCATTCTGTAACATAACATAACCTACCTCTCTTATTTACACTAAGCAGCTCTCTTATTTAAACTAAGCAGGCCTCTTATTTACACTAAGCAGCTCTCTTATTTAAGCTAAGCAGATCTCTTATTTAAACTAAGCAGGCCTCTTGGAGGCTGATTGTCCACTTTTGGGTGTGCATTATATTCGGATTCATATACAGTGGGGTATCCCAATTTGTAAGATAACCTACCCCAACCATGTAAACTAAAGAGGCCTGTTGCAGCCTGAGTTTCTCTGCTTGCATATGGTCTGCATTACAATCTGTCTCTTTCAATGACACTGCTGCCTGGGGTATCCCAATTTGTAATATAACCTACCACAACCATGTAAACTAAAGGTTAAGTCCTTCCAGAAGGAAAACTTATGCCGAACACTATTTTTGTTGGGGGCATTGACCTTTGGATTGATCGGCATGAAATTAAGGATTTTTTTTCAAAGTATGACGCTGTAAAGAAGGTCAAAATTATTTCTCATACTTGGATTAGTGTTAAAAGTTTCTGCTCAGCTTAAAATACATTACGCCACACTGGCATCCCAAGGCACATGCTATTTAACCCTATCTGTTAAACAAAAGCATTTCTCATACTTGGATTATTGTTAATACTTTTTTTTCAGCTTAAAATATACCAGGCCACACGGGCATCCCAAGGCACATGCTAATTAACCCTATATGTTAAGCTAAAGCATTTCTCATACTTGGATTATTGTTACTTTTTCTTAACAATCAATCTTTATTGAGACCGGTCAGGTTAGAAGGGCGTACAGAGTTCAACATTTATACAATCTCTTGTTTCGGGTTCAAACAGCTAAACTTACAGCACATTAACATCGAAGGCAATACGTCTATTATTCCCATAATCCGTGATATTTGAATGCCTGCATAGCAATTTCTTAACTTAGCCCGCTTGTCCTAAGCCTTTTGCCCACATGCCTGCACTCCTTCCTCTCCGACCGTCCACTCTATTTTTTTTTTAAATAACATGAAGAAAAACTGGGGGGGGGGAGGAGGGGAAAAACAAAAGGGAGAGAGTGAGGGGGATGGGGATAGGGGTAGGGATAGGGATAGGCCCCTCCGCGCTAGCTCACCACCTCAGGGTGTTCCAATCACCTCCCTGCCTTCCGCCGATTCCACAAACATGTTCCATGGAGTCCAGCGGAGCCTATGTCCCTCCTCCGTTTGTTTGAGGGTAGCTGTAAGATCCTCCATGCGCCTAATATCCTCTACTTTCCTTGCCCACAAGCCTATTGATGGTGACGCTTGGTTTCTCCAGTATGCAGGAACACAGGCACGGGCCGCATTTATCAAGTGGATGGTCAGGGACTTCCTGTATTTTCCCACTGAAAGAGGCGTGCAATGCAGTAGCAGGGCTTCCGGAGAAAAGGGGACGGCCTCCCCCGTTATCTTATGGATCCATTCCACAACCCCCTTCCAGAAGCTATCTAGCTTCTCGCATTCCCAGAAAATGTGTAACAGCGAACCTGTAGCCTTCTCGCATCTCCAGCAGAGGGGGGAGACCGTCGGATAGAACCGATGTAGTGCCTGGGGCGTTCTGTACCACCGGCTGAGGATTTTGTAGCCTGCCTCCTGGTATGAATTACTTATTGAAGCCCGCTGGGACAGTTCCAGAATCTTTTTGATTTGAGACGGGGAGAATGTCAATCCCAGGTCTTTCTCCCAAGATTCGATAAAGTTCGGGACAAAAGCCTCCCCCGGGTCAGTCAAAAGCTTGTACGTTAGGGACAAATAACCCCTCATCGGTTCCGTGTCCACACAGAGTTTCTCAAAAGGTGTGAGTTCCCTGCAGTACCCCTCTGGGGGGTCCAGTTTATGCAGGAATCGAGAGACTTGCATTGCTCTCCAGAAGGAAAGTCCAGGTCGGTTTCCTAATAGCCTGAGCTCCTGTATTGATTTCCATACCGAACCGTTTAGGAAGTCCCGAGCTCTACCTTTCCCCACCCCCCTCCACTCCCCAAATCCCGCGTCCATCTGGTAGGGCAGAAAATCTAGGGACCCCAGGACCGGTCTGAGCGGGGAGGGGGAGGGCGCAATATTCTTCTCAGGCGCGTATCTGGTCCATATCCTTAGCGTCGGTCCAATTGTCGGATGTGTTTTAAGTCCGCTGGGGACCTCCCCCGAGGACCACGGGAGGCCCGCTAGGGGGACCGGGGACCACTGCTGCTCCAACTGAATCCATCTCTTATGGCTGCTATGAAGGTTCCAATCTATTACCCTGTTGAGGTGGGTTGCTGCGTAGTATTTTTTAATGTCAGGGAGTCCAACACCTCCTCTATTCTTAGGGAGTGAGAGCATTGCCTGCGAGATCCTAGGGCTCTTTCCCCCCCATACAAATTTTATGAATTCAGCTCGGACAGAGTTCAGGAAGGATGTCGGTATCTGTATTGGCAGAACCTGGATCGGGTATAGAAGTCTTGGTAGCACGTTCATTTTGAGAACATTGCATCTGCCGAACCAGGATAGTGTTTTGTCTTTCCAGGCGTCCAGGTCCTTCTTTATTACATTAAGCAGTGGGGGGAAGTTTACTGCAAACAGGTCCTTCAGACGTGGCGTTATTTTGACTCCCAGATACTTAATTGAATCTGGGGACCAACGGAAAGGGAAGTTGTGCTTAAGATCCTCTAGACTCCTCCTTGAAAGGGTGATATTTAATGCCTCCGACTTCTGTATATTGATCTTGTAGTTTGAGAGGAGGGTATATTCCCTCAATTCTCGTAATAGGTTAGGGATAGTTATCCTCGGTTGGGTGATGCAGAAGATTAGATCGTCCGCAAAGGCCGCTACTTTGTGCTCTGCTCGCCCCTTCCCTAACCCTCCTATATCTGGGTTCGCCCTCACTCGCCTGAGAAATGGCTCTAATGCCAGAATAAAAATGATCGGAGAGAGTGGGCAGCCCTGTCTGGTCCCATTCGCTATTGAGAAGGGGTCAGACAGTACCCCGTTCACCTTAATGCAAGCTGAGGGGGAGGAATACAAAGATGAGATCCAGGCTCGCATATTCTCCTGCAGACCTATATGTTCTATCACTGCTTGAATGAAGTCCCAGCCCACCCTGTCGAACGCATTCTCCGCGTCCGTTGACAGCAGCAGTGCCGGGACCCCGTCCATGTGGATCCGATGTACCAAGTTGAGTATTCTGGTAACGTTATCTCTGGCCTCTCTTCCAGGGGTAAATCCCACCTGGTCATTGTGTATCAACCTGCATAGGTTGGAAGCAAGTCTAGAGGCCAGGATCTTCGCAAAAAGCTTCAGGTCCACATTTAATAGCGATATCGGCCGGTAGTTGGCACACTGGAGTGGATCTTTATCTTTTTTATGGATCACCGTAACCTGCGCCCTTAACATATCCGGTGGGATGGGTTGTCCCCTCGGGAGGGAATTGAAGGCCGCCACTGCATGTGGGGTCAGAATGTCACCCATCCACCTGTAGTAGGACAGCGTGAACCCATCTGGGCCTGGGGACTTACCCGACGCGGAGGATTTCACTGCCTGGGTCCATTATTCTTCCGAGAGTGGGGTTTCCAGGGCCTCAAGAACCTCCGGGTCCAGTACGGGCATGTTCGAAGAGGCAACATACTCCCTTGCCCTCGCGAGGCAATCAGTCCCGTTATTTCCCCTTACCGGAAGGTTATAGAGTTTATAAAAGAAGTCCCTGAATGCTTTCGCGACATCCGTGGGAGTAGAGACCTGCTGGCCAGCTTGATTTAGTATCTGTGGTATGTAATTTCTGGCCCTCTGTTCCCGCAGTAACCTAGCGAGGGTGCGACTGCACTTGTTACCATATTCATAGAAAGAGCGCCTAGTTTTCAAGAGAGTGGTTTTGGCGCTGAACATCAAGATGTCCCTGAGTTTCTCTCTGGCTGCGGCTAGTTCTAGTTTTACCTTTGCCGCCTGCTGTTTTTTGTGTTCCGCTTCCAGGCGGCTTACGTTCTCTAGAAGGTCCCTAACGGTCCCCTCCCTCTCTCGCTTTCTTCTGGAGGCCAGTTTTAGAATGATCCCTCTAATATAACACTTATGGGCAGCCCATATACTCAAAGGTGGTGTCTCCGGCCTGGTATTGAGGTTGAAATAGCTCCTTAACTCACTCCTTATCTCCTCTTTTAGGACTGGGTCCTGTAAGAGTGATTCATTTAGGATCCAAGAGCTGGGCCTAGAGAGCACCTCCGGCAGATCCAGGGACAGTGTGATCAGGGCGTGGTCCGAGATCGTGATAGAGTCAATCTCGGCCTTTCCCACTAACTGCAGGTGTTTATGTTCTACGAAGAGGTAGTCTATTCTCGAGTATGAGTCGTGAGGGTGGGAATAGAAAGTATAGTCCCTCCCTCTCGGGTTTTGCACTCTCCATGGGTCTATGAGCTGGGACAAGTGTAACGCCTTCTTTAGTTTTTTTAAGGTGCCGTATGCCAGGTGGGAGGCCCCTCTGGACACATCTAATAGAGGGTCCAGAGCGACATTGAGATCTCCCCCGAAGATTACCAGGCCCTCCGAGAAAGTCTGAAGGGTGGTCAGGACCCTCTCCAGAAAGCGAACCTGATCAGAATTCGGTGCGTACACGTTAGCCAGTGTGCAGACATGGTTACCGATCTTCCCTTTTAGAAATAAGAACCTCCCCTCCGTGTCTGACAGGCTGTCTACCAGAGTCCAGGGCAGCGTCGCCGCTACCAGGATGCTCACCCCTCTCGACTTGGCATCTGGTGAGTAAGAGTGCCACCCCATGGGGAACCGACGGTCCGAGAATTTTGGGGCTCTTTCTTTTTGGAAATGCGTTTCCTGAACAAATACCACTTGCGCTCTGCGCCTCCAAAACAAATTCAAGCACATTCTCCTCTTTTCAGGGGTATTGAGGCCCTTGCAATTTAGGGAGGCGATTTTAAGTCCCGCCGGGGATCTGGCGTCAGTCCCCAAGGGGGGCGGAGGGGCCATGGGGGCCAGGGGAGCAGCCTTCAACAGAAGGGCTGGGGTTGGACGGGAAGGGAGGACTGCTTAAGGAACTAGGAGGGGAGGGCAAAAATAGATTGAAGGGTTGTAACAAGGGTAAGGGTTGCTAATAAAAGAGCAACAATTACGAATCGATTCTGTCCGCTTTGGCTGCTTCTCTGAGCGTCCTCGCGGACTGGCCTATGTGGGGGAAAAAAGAAAACTGTGGCGCGGCACGGCCGTAGAGGACCCAGTCCCCCCAGCCCGGAACAGACCCCCTCTTCTGGGGGAGTAACACATTACAAATTACAACAATGAGGAGCACGTATGCACGTGACCTGTTGACTATATACAAAACACGACATGGCCCATCTCTCTCCATCCCTGCATATTCCCCCCCCGGTCCCCCCCCAGACCAGCACCCATGCAGGCCCAGCCACGACTCCCCCTCACGTCTCCAGCCCACCCAGCGTCCGGAGCCCCCAGGCGCGTGACACCCGATGCCACCTCCGCATCCCACCGAGCTCCCGGCCAGATGGGCGCAGCCGCCTCGGGAAACCCCCGCCCGACCGCGGAAGGGCCGAGCCCCCCCACCCAACCGGGCCCCCACCAGAGGTGTCCGGGGGGCAGGGGGGGGGCACCCCCCGCGGGCCGGTCAGTCACACCCCCGCATCCCATCATGGCTACCCCCGAGGCCTCCGGCCTCCCACGTCGTGACTCCCCCGCCAGCCCCCGTCCCGACCCCCCCCGCCCCGCCCAGGGGTCCCCAGCATCTCCGGGTCTTCCCCAACCTCCCGGCCCAACAACAGGCATCAGAGCCCTCGAACCACGGGCATCCCCCACGCCCCCGCCCCGCCCCCGGGAGCCAGGCACCGGGGGCCCCCCGCATTGCCCCGCCCGCGCCCGGCCGAGCCGCAGCGGGGGGGCGGGCGGCCCGCAGCCACTCAGCACGGGTCCCGCGCCGCCCATCGCCCGTCCACCACGGCCCAGCCCGACCCGGGGGGAAGGCCGCACAGTGTAACACATGAGTCCCCCGGCGAGCACTGCGACACCCCAGACAGCTCAGAAACTGCCCACGCAACTCACTTCTCTCGGGGCCGCACACGTCCACACCAGAACGAGGAGGCGCTTCCCCGGACATCTAGTGCGCAAGCCCCGAGGGGGGGGACCCGGGCAGCGGCACCTCCCAAAGCCCCCCACACCACGCGACCCCGGTCTCCGTCCGGGCCGCCGCAGTCCACCGCAGGCCCCCCTCCACCAGGCGCGCCAGCGGTCCATGCCCACTCCCGTAGAGGGGGGAGCCCATTGCCAGGCAGCAGGGCACCCGACGTGTCAAAGTCCGTCCTCACAAGGGGGGGGGCCATGAGGGGCCCACGCCACCACCTCCTCCATCCGCGTCCCCTTCTCCGGGAGGCGGGGGCGTGCCACAGTCTGTTCTTACATGGGGGGGGGAAGGGGGGCAAGGAGGGGCCAGTGTCACTTATTCTTCCACGATGGGCAGAAGTCCCGACCGGGCGCCCCACCCGCCAGAGTCCTCCCCCACAGGGGGGGGGGGCGGAGAGGGACCCACGCCACTCATGGGCGTCGGACGTGGCAAAGTCTACTTCCATGGGGGGAGGGGGGATGGAGAGGGGCCAATGTTGCTTATTCTGCCGCGGGGGGTGGAGGTCCCCTCCTTCGCGGTAATTCGCGGCCGCCTGGTCCACGCATTCGGCGGACTCTCTGAGGTAGTGGCTGGTACGGCGGGAAGTCCAGCCAGTTAGGGACATCCACTGGGGGGGCCTCCAAAAACGCAAAGAGGTGGTCCAGATCCCCCGGAGCTCGGAGGGTAAAGGATCTACTATTTTTCCGGACGATAAGATGGAAGGGGTATCCCCATTTGTAGGTCGCTCCACCGTCCTTTATTTTCTGTAGAAGGGGTTTCAGCTGCCGTCGCATCCACAGAGTCGAGCGTGCCAGATCTGGTAGGATGGTGATCAATTGGGCCTCGTGTCGGATTTGCCCTGCGTCCCAGGCTCTTCTTAGGATTTCCTCTTTGACTCTGTAGTTGTGTACTCTACATAGTACGTCTCGTGGAGCTGTGGGGTCTCCCGGCGGGCGTCCAGCCACCCTGTGGATTCTGTCCAGTTTGATAGTGGCGCCAGGGGGGTTCCCCAACAGTTTATTGAAGATGGAGTTGGCCACAGAGTCGAGATCTGCATTTTGCTGTGTCTCCGGCAGCCCCCGGAGTCGCAAGTTGTTGCGGCGACTTCTGTTTTCCAGATCGTCGTTGTGTAATTTGAGGTTGCAGATCTGCGTTGCCTGGGAGGCATTGGTTTGTTCCAGGCGGGTGAGACGCTCCTCTATAGATTCTTTTGTATTCTCTAGAGCCGTCACCCTGTCCTCCACTGCCGCCACATTATGTTGCACAGTCTCCAGTTCTTTCCGGAAGGATTTTTCAATCCTGGAAACCATAGCCTCTAGATCTATTTTTGTGGGTATCGCTTTTAGGTCAGCTTTAGTGGGGAGGGAGAGAAGAAGGGACCTCAAGTCCCGGTCCAGCTCCTGTTGATGATAGAGTTCGCCGGCACTGTGCGTCGGTTCCCCTCTCGCATATGGTGTAGCCGAGGGTCTGTCAGGGGGCAGGGGCGGCGGTGTGTCTGACATCCCATGCTGCGTTGTCTTGCGGATAGGCCTCTCTGCGCATCCAGCTTCAGGACGGGGGGGTGTGCATATAAAGAGTGCCCCTGGTTCTCCCTGGGACTCAGCGCACCAGGTGGTCGCACGCGGTCCTGTCTGGACATGCAGGGTTTGGGATGCCCCTTCTTTGGGGCTCAGTGCTGCTTCCTCCCCTGAAGAATCCGAGCTCTCTAACAGTGGCATGCTCGGGGAGGTCTGCATCCATGCCTCCTCCAGGGTGTATGTGTCTTTAAGGGGGGCGCATTGTGGGTCTGTGTGGGGAGTGACCTTATTGCTCTGCCCTTCTTCCTGGTGGCCGAGGACCTGTGGCCATGGGGATCCCTCACCCAAGCCCCCCTCCGCGGCCGTCGAGTATGGCGCGGAGGACAGGGAGGGCCTATTGGCATCAGTCTCTAAGCTGGGAGAGGGGCTCTCAGGCAGCATGTCTCTCCCAGGGTGCGCCTCAGTTGTTGCCTGCCTGGGCAGGCAGCCAGGCGGGGAGAGCGGTCTCTCCTTCCCCCGCCGTCCCTCGTGCTGACATCTCCTCAGCGGGTCCCATCCAGCCCCGCCCGCCGCCTCCTCACCTCCGCTCTCGTCCTCCTCACCTCCCGTCTTCAGCCGCCTGTCAGTTGCGGCGCCGCGGAGGTCCCGATCAGACCGCTCCTCTTCTCCCCCTCCGTGATCAGCACGCTCCTCTGTCTGGCGGCCCCCGGCTTCCGCCCCCTCGCTTCCACTCTTCTCCAGTGCCGCACCGGACGCCATCTTGTCTCGGCGCATGGCTTCATCCTCTCCTCCCGCCGGCTGTAGATAGCGGGTGATGCCGCTCCTCCCGCCATCACCAAGGCCTCCTCTCTGGCCCCTGCGTCGTCCCATCTTTCTGGGGTCGGTTTTGCACTTCAGCTCCTTACGGTAAGTCTGCCCGGGCTAGGTACGGACGGGAGCCTCAGCCTGATGCGTCCTCACAGCACCATGCCGCGGCCACGCCCCCCCCTATTGTTACTTTTTGTTCAGCTTGAAATATACCAGGCCACACGGGCATCCCAAGGCACGTGCTATTTTAACCCTATCTGTTAACCAAAAGCATTTCTCATACTTGGATTATTGTTACTTTTTGTTAAGCTTAAAATATACCAGGACACACGGGCATCCCAAGGCACATGCTATTTAACCCTATTTGTTAAGCACAAGTATTTCTCATACTTGGATTAGTGTCAAAAGTTTCTGTTCAGCTTAAAATATACCAGGCCACACGGGCATCCCAAGGCACATGCTATTTTAACCCTATCTGTTATGCAAAAGCATTTCTCATACTTGGATTAGTGTCAAAAGTTTCTGTTCAGCTTAAAATATACCAGGCCACACGGGCATCCCAAGGCACATGCTATTTAACCCTATCTGTTAAGCACAAGCATTTCTCATACTTGGATTATTGTTACTTTTTGTTCAGCTTTAAATATACCAGGCCACACGGGCATCCCAAGGCACATGCTATTTTAACCCTATCGGTTATACAACATAAGCGTTGATCAACATCAGCTGCTTTATTAAGCTACTTCAGTTTGCACTTGTTTTTGACTGCTTTTAATAAACCAGGCCGCAGGGCACCCCAAAGCTGCACCTTGAACCCTATCTGTTATACAACATAAGCGTTGATCAGCATCAGCTGCTTTATTAAGCTACTTCAGTTTGCACTTGTTTTTGAATGCTTTTAATAAACCAGGCCACAGGGCACCCCAAATCTGCACCTTTGACCCTATCAGTTATACAACATAAGCGTTGATCAGCATCAGCTGCTTTATTAAGCTACTTCAGTTTGCCCTTGTTTTTGACCGCTTTTAATAAACCAGGCTGCAGGGCACCCCAAAGCTGCACCTTGAACCCTATCTGTTATACAACATAAGCGGTGAACTGCATCAGCTGCTTTATTAAGCTACTTCAGTTTGCACTTGTTTTTGACTGCTTTTAATAAACCAGGCCGCCGGGCACCCCAAAGCTGCACATTGAACCCTATCTGTTATACAACATAAGCGTTGATCAGCATCAGCTGCTTTATTAAGCTACTTCAGTTTGCACTTGTTTTTGACAGCTTTTAATAAACCAGGCCCCAGGGCACCCCAAAGCTGCACCTTGAACCCTATCTGTTATACAAAATAAGCATTGATCAGCATCAGCTGCTTTATTAAGCTACGTCGGTTTGCACTTGTTTTTGAATTCTTTCAACAAACAAGGCCGCAGGGCACCCCAAAGCTGCACCTTGCACCCTATCTGTTATACAACATAAGCGTTGATCAGCATCAGCTACTTTATTAAGCTACTTCAGTTTGCACTTGTTTTTGACTGCTTTTCATAAACCAGGCCGCAGGGCACCCCAAAGCTGCACCTTGAACCCTATCTGTTATACAACATAAGCGTTGATCAGCATCAGCTGCTTTATTAAGCTACTTCAGTTTGCACTTGTTTTTGACTGCTTTTAATAAACCCGGCCACAGGGCACCCCAAAGCTG
Source organism: Gastrophryne carolinensis (assembly GCA_027917425.1). NCBI lineage: Eukaryota > Metazoa > Chordata > Amphibia > Anura > Microhylidae > Gastrophryne > Gastrophryne carolinensis. The sequence goes on along the minus strand of CM051238.1, from coordinate 112,338,864 downwards.
CACCTTGAACCCTATCTGTTATACAACATAAGCGTTGATCAGCATCAGCTGCTTTATTAAGCTACTTCAGTTTGCACTTGTTTTTTACCGCTTTTAATAAACCACGCCGCAGGGCACCCCAAAGCTGCACCTTGAACCCTATCTGGTATACAACATAAGCGTTGATCAGCATCAGCTGCTTTATTAAGCTACTTCAGTTTGCACTTGTTTTTGAATTCTTTCAACAAACAAGGCCGCAGGGCACCCCAAAGCTGCACCTTGCACCCCGTTATACAACATAAGCGTTGATCAGCATCAGCTGCTTTATTAAGCTACTTCAGTTTGCACTTGTTTTTGACTGCTTTTAATAAACCAGGCCGCAGGGCACCCCAAAGCTGCACCTTGCACCCTATCTGGTATACAACATAAGCGTTGATCAGCATCAGCTGCTTTATTAGGCTACTTCAGTTTGCACTTGTTTTTGACTGCTTTTAATAAACCAGGCCGCAGGGCACCCCAAAGCTGTACCTTGCACCCAATCTGGTATACAACATAAGCGTTGATCAGCATCAGCTGCTTTATTAAGCTACTTCAGTTTGCACTTCCTTTTTGACTGCTTTCAATTAACCAGGCCGCAGGGCACCCCAAAGCTGCACCTTGCACCCTGTCTGTTATGCAACATAAGCGTTGATCAGCATTAGCTGCTTTATTAAGCTACTTCAGTTTGCACTTGTTTTTGACTGCTTTTAATAAACCAGGCCGCAGGGCACCCCAAAGCTGCACCTTGAACCCTATCTGTTATACAACATAAGCGTTGATCAGCATCAGCTGCTTTATTAAGCTATTTCAGTTTGCACTTGTTTTTTACTGCTTTTAATAAACCAGGCTGCAGGGCACCCCAAAGCTGCACCTTGCACCCTATCTGGTATACAACATAAGCGTTGATCAGCATCAGCTGCTTTATTAAAGCTACTTCAGTTTGCACTTCCTTTTTGACTGCTTTCAATTAACCAGGCCGCAGGGCACCCCAAAGCTGCACCTTGCACCCTATCTGTTATACAACATAAGCGTTGATCAGCATCAGCTGCTTTATTAAGCTACTTCAGTTTGCACTTGTTTTTGACAGCTTTTAATAAACCAGGCCCCAGGGCACCCCAAAGCTGCACCTTGAACCCTATCTGTTATACAAAATAAGCGTTGATCAGCATCAGCTGCTTTATTAAGCTACGTCGGTTTGCACTTGTTTTTAAATTCTTTCAACAAACAAGGCCGCAGGGCACCCCAAAGCTGCACCTTGCACCCTATCTGTTATACAACATAAGCGTTGATCAGCATCAGCTGCTTTATTAAGCTACTTCAGTTTGCACTTGTTTTTGACTGCTTTTCATAAACCAGGCCGCAGGGCACCCCAAAGCTGCACCTTGAACCCTATCTGTTATACAACATAAGCGTTGATCAGCATCAGCTGCTTTATTAAGCTACTTCAGTTTGCACTTGTTTTTCACTGCTTTTAATAAACCAGGCCGCAGGGCCCCCCAAAGCTGCACCTTGAACCCTATCTGGTATACAACATAAGCGTTGATCAGCATCAGCTGCTTTATTAAGCTACTTCAGTTTGCACTTGTTTTTGACAGCTTTTAATAAACCAAGCCCCAGGGCACCCCAAAGTTGCACCTTGAACCCTATCTGTTATACAAAATAAGCGTTGATCAGCATCAGCTGCTTTATTAAGCTACTTCAGTTTGCACTTACTTTTTGACTGCTTTCAATTAACCAGGCCGCAGGGCACCCCAAAGCTGCACCTTGAACCCTATCTGTTATGCAACATAAGCGTTGATCAGCATTAGCTGCTTTATTAAGCTACTTCAGTTTGCACTTGTTTTTGACTGCTTTTAATAAACCAGGCCGCAGGGCACCCCAAAGCTGCACCTTGCACCCTATCTGGTATACAACATAAGCGTTGATCAGCATCAGCTGCTTTATTAAGCTACTTCAGTTTGCACTTCCTTTTTGACTGCTTTCAATTAACCAGGCCGCAGGGCACCCCAAAGCTGCACCTTGCACCCTGTCTGTTATGCAACATAAGCGTTGATCAGCATTAGCTGCTTTATTAAGCTACTTCAGTTTGCATTTGTTTTTGACTTCCTTCAATAAACCAGGCCGCAGGGCACCCCAAAGCTGCACCTTGCACCCTATCTGTTATACAACATAAGCATTGATCAGCATCAGCTGCTTTATTAAGCTATTTCAGTTTGCACTTGTTTTTTACTGCTTTTAATAAACCAGGCTGCAGGGCACCCCAAAGCTGCACCTTGCAACCTATCTGGTATACAACATAAGCATTGATCAGCATCAGCTGCTTTATTAAAGCTACTTCAGTTTGCACTTCCTTTTTGACTGCTTTCAATTAACCAGGCCGCAGGGCACCCCAAAGCTGCACCTTGCACCCTATCTGTTATACAACATATTCGTTGATCGGCATCAGCTGCTATATTAAGCTACTTCAGTTTGCACTTGTTTTTGACTGCTTTTAATAAACCAGGCCGCAGGGCACCCCAAAGCTGCACCTTGCACCCTATCTGGTATACAACATAAGCGTTGATCACCATCAGCTGCTTTATTAAGCTACTTCAGTTTGCACTTCCTTTTTGACTGCTTTCAATAAACCAGGCCGCAGGGCACCCCAAAGCTGCACCTTGAACCCTATCTGTTATACAACATAAGTGTTGATCAGCATCAGCTGCTATATTAAGCTACTTCAGTTTGTACTTCCTTTTTGACTGCTTTCAATAAACCAGGCCGCAGAGCACCCCAAAGCTGCACCTTGAACCCTATCTGTTATACAACATAAGCGTTGATCAGCATCAGCTGCTTTATTAAGCTACTTCAGTTTGCACTTGTTTTTGACTGCTTTTAATAAACCAGGCCACAGGGCACCCCAAATCTGCACCTTGAACCCTATCTGTTATACAACATAAGCATTGATCAGCATCAGCTGCTTTATTAAGCTTCTTCAGTTTGCACTTGTTTTTGACTGCTTTTAATAAACCAGGCCGCAGGGCACCCCAAAGCTGCACCTTGCACCCTATCTGTTATACAAAATAAGCGTTGATCAGCATCAGCTGCTTTATTAAGCTACTTCAGTTTGCACTTGTTTTTGACTTCTTTCAACAAACCAGGCCGCAGGGCACCCCAAAGCTGCACCTTGCACCCTATCTGTTATACAACAAAAGCGTTGATCAGCATCAGCTGCTTTATTAAGCTACTTCAGTTTGCACTTGTTTTTGACAGCTTTTCATAAACCAGGCCGCAGGGCACCCCAAAGCTGCACCTTGAACCCTATCTGTTATACAACATAAGCGTTGATCAGCATCAGCTGCTTTATTAAGCTACTTCAGTTTGCACTTGATTTTGACTGCTTTAAATAAACCAGGCCGCAGGGCACCCCAAAGCTGCACCTTGCACCCTATCTGGTATACAACATAAGCGTTGATCAGCATCAGCTGCTTTATTAAGCTACTTCAGTTTGCACTTGTTTTTGACTGCTTTTAATAAACCAGGCCACAGGGCACCCCAAATCTGCACCTTGAACCCTATCTGTTATATAACATAAGCGTTGATCAGCTGCTTTATTAAACTACTTCAGTTTGCACTTGTTTTTGACTGCTTTTAATAAACCAGGCCGCAGGGCACCCCAAAGCTGCACCTTGCACCCTATCTGTTATACAACATAAGCGTTGATCAGCATCAGCTGCTTTATTAAGCTACTTCAGTTTGCACTTGTTTTTTACTGCTTTTAATAAACCAGGCCGCAGGGCACCCCAAATCTGCACCTTGCACCCTATCTGGTATACAACATAAGCGTTGATCAGCAACAGCTGCTTTATTAAGCTACTTCAGTTTGCACTTCCTTTTTGACTGCTTTCAATTAACCAGGCCGCAGGGCACCCCAAAGCTGCACCTTGAACCCTATCTGTTATACAACATAAGCGTTGATCAGCATCAGCTGCTTTATTAAGCTACTTCAGTTTGCACTTGTTTTTGACTGCTTTTAATAAACCAGGCTGCAGGGCACCCCAAAGCTGCACCTTGCACCCAATCTGGTATACAACATAGGCATTGATCAGCATCAGCTGCTTTATTAAAGCTACTTCAGTTTGCACTTCCTTTTTGACTGCTTTCAATTAACCAGGCCGCAGGGCACCCCAAAGCTGCACCTCGCACCCTATCTGTTATACAACATATTCGTTGATCAGCATCAGCTGCTATATTAAGCTACTTCAGTTTGCACTTGTTTTTGACTGCTTTTAATAAACCAGGCCGCAGGGCACCCCAAAGCTGCACCTTGCACCCTATCTGGTTTACAACATAAGCGTTGATCAGCATCAGCTGCTTTATTAAGCTACTTCAGTTTGCACTTCCTTTTTGACTGCTTTCAATAAACCAGGCCGCAGGGCACCCCAAAGCTGCACCTTGCACCCTATCTGCTATACAACATAAGCGTTGATCAGCATTAGCTGCTTTATTAAGCTACTTCAGTTTGCACTTGTTTTTGACTGCTTTTAATAAACCAGGCCGCAGGGCACCCCAAAGCTGCACCTTGAACCCTATCTGTTATACAACATAAGCGTTGATCAGCATCAGCTGCTTTATAAAGCCACTTCAGTTTGCACTTATTTTTGACTGCTTTTAATAAACCAGGCCGCAGGGCACCCCAAAGCTGCACCTTGCACCCTATCTGGTATACAACATAAGCATTGATCAGCATCAGCTGCTTTATTAAGCTACTTCAGTTTGTACTTCCTTTTTGACTGCTTTCAATTAACCAGGCCGCAGGGCACCCCAAAGCTGCACCTTGCACCCTATCTGTTATACAGCATATTCGTTGATCAGCATCAGCTGCTTTATTAAGCTACTTCAGTTTGCACTTGTTTTTGACTGCTTTTAATAAACCAGGCCGCAGGGCACCCCAAAGCTGCACCTTGCACCCTATCTGGTATACAACATAAGTGTTGATCAGCATCAGCTGCTTTATTAAGCTACTTCAGTTTGCCCTTCCTTTTTGACTGCTTTCAATTAACCAGGCCGCAGGGCACCCCAAAGCTGCACCTTGCACCCTATCTGTTATACAACATAAGCGTTGATCAGCATTAGCTGCTTTATTAAGCTACTTCAGTTTGCACTTGTTTTTGACTGCTTTTAATAAACCAGGCCGCAGGGCACCCCAAAGCTGCACCTTGAACCCTATCTTGTATACAACATAAGCATTGATCAGCATCAGCTGCTTTATTAAGCTACTTCAGTTTGCACTTGTTTTCGACTTCTTTCAATAAACCAGGCCGCAGGGCACCCCAAAGCTGCACCTTGCACCCTATCTGTTATACAACATAAGCGTTGATCAGCATCAGCTGCTTTATAAAGCTACTTCAGTTTGCACTTGTTTTTGACTGCTTTTAATAAACCAGGCCGCAGGGCACCCCAAAGCTGCACCTTGCACCCTATCTGTTTATACTAAATAAGCAAATACATAAAAATGTCAGGCAGACAAGTGCCAGGATGTTCAAAGAGGAGTGGCAGAGGCCAAGATTCAGCAGGCAGAGGTCGCAGCAGATTGGAGGCGAGTGGCAGCAGGAGGCACGGTGAGAGACCTGATCTGCCAGTATCTGCTAGCGGTCGTGTCTCAACCAGTAACGCATCTGCCGTGGTAGATTGGTTAACGCGCTCATCAACATCATCACAAGTTACGTCTGAGACCCCCAGTCTAGGGTCAGTAGGTTCCTCTGACACAACCCTGAGTTGGCATGCCCTGAGAGCAGTCCCTCTCCTCCCATTGCCTCTGTCCTACGCCGTTCCCTCCCCCAGCGACGTATCCTATGCTTTGGGTTCAGCTCCACTCTTTAGTGAGGAGGACGATCAGATAGAGGACACTCAGCAGCTACTGCCCAGCCATGAAATGGAGGTGGCTTCTTTAGCTCGGCAGACAAATAGTGATGTGGACAGTGTCGTGGGTGTTGCGAGATTTCCAGCTTCTGCGCCAGACACTGTTGAGGAAACCGAGAACATCAGTGACGTACAGCCACAACTCGGTGATGATGATGATGATGAAGCCGATCGCATTTGGGAGCTGGGTGATGAAGGGGCTTCATCGTCATCATCAGGAGAAGAGGGGCGCAGGTTGCCCCGGAGTCAGCAGCTCAGGCAGCAAGGTGTTAGCAGCATGGTTGGCAGTCAACATGGGGGCACCTGCTGCGCGGCAGGCTGCCTTATCGGGAGGTAGTGGGGCAGGGGTTCCTGGAGTTGGCGAAAAAAGAAGCGAATCAGTGAGGCCTGTTGGTGGGAAAAGTAGCTACTCGGCAGTGTGGCAGTTTTTTCTGAAGCATCCGCAGGAGGGTAACATGGCCACATGCAAGATATGTAGGCAGAAGGTGAAGCGTGGCCAGGGCCCAAATGTTGGCACCACGGCCCTGCGTCAAGATATGATGCGTCACCATAAAGCGACCTGGGAGAACCGAGGCTCCCAAGGGGTGTTCCAGTCTGCTTCCTCACCAAGTGGCACGCCGCTCCCAATTTCTGCCAGCCAAGGCTCCAGCACCTCAGCCGAAGGCAGCTGTGCGTCATACCCATCCTCTGTGGTTCCTGCTCCTCCTCCTCCTCCAAGTCATGCATCCCGCCAGCAATCCATCAGCGAAGCCATGTTCAAGAGACAGCAGTATGCACCCACTCATCCTACGGCGCAGAAGCTGAATGTGCTCCTGTCCAAGTTGCTGGTGCTGCAGTCGCTCCCTTTTCAGGTGGTGGACTCTGCACCTTTCAGAGAACTGATGGCTTGTGCCGAGCTGAGGTGGAGAGTCCCAAGACGTAATTTCTTTGCCAAGAAGGCAGTACCAGCGCTGCACACTTTTGTTGAACAGAAGGTGGGCCAGTCCTTGAGCCTGTCGGTGTGTAGCAAAGTGCATGGCAGCGCCGACGTCTGGAGCTGTAACTACGGTCAGGAACAGTACATGTCGTTTACGGCCCACTGAGTGAATGTGGTCCCTTTGCAGCAGCAACTTGGACAGGCCACGCTGCTTCGGCCTCCGCGTTCCCTGCCCGTTGGTCCTGTGACACCGTTCGACTCGGCCTCCTCATCCTCCGCCATCTCCTCACCCTCCACTGTAGGCTCAAGTCTCAGTGCCCCTCCAGTCTACCATGTGTGCCGGGCACGAAGGTGTCACGCAGTGCTTCACATGGTTTGTCTTGGCGAACGGAGTCACACAGGGGAGGAACTGCTTAAATTTATTCATCAGGAAATCCAAACATGGCTTACTCCAAGAAAACTTAAAATGGGAATCATGGTTACCGACAATGGGAAGAACATTTTGTCTGCGCTGCACCAAGGAAGGCTGACCCATGCCCCCTGCATGGCTCAGGTCTTCAATCTGGTTGTCAAGCGGTTTCTGAAGTGTTCCCCCCATCTGCAAGACATCCTAACAACTTCAAGGAAACTTTGCATGCACTTCAGCCACTCATACACCGCCAAACACACCCTTCTTGAGCTACAGCGTCAGAACGGTATCCCCCAACATAGTCTGATTTGCGATGTTTCAACCTGTTGGAATTCTACCCTTCACATGTTGGACCGATTATATGAACAGAGAAAAGCCATCACGGATTTCCTGATGATCCAAGCGGATAGGGGGACTCCCCTGTGTAACTTCAATGTCAACCAGTGGCAGCTCATACGTGACACCTGCCGTTTGCTCAGGCCCTTTGAGGAAGCCACTTTATTTGTCAGTCGGCAGGATTACGGGATGAACGACGTGATTCCACTGCTTCATATACTACAGAACATGTTGGAAACCATGGCTGGTCAGGGCACTGGAGACATGGCGTCTACATCTTACGGCCACATGAACCCCGTTGGAGCTGAACTGGAGGAGGACGAGGAGGATGAGGAGGAAGAGGAGGAGGAGGGGCACAGTGAAGCACAGTTTAGGCTTGGCGAAATGGCTGGTTTATCTAGTCAGCGGACAGGAGAGGAGGAGCAGGAGCAGCCAGAGGAGCTAGAGGGTTTTGAGGAAGGCGAGACAGAGGACCCGGACACACCGTGGCAGTATGCTGTGGAGATGGAGACAGGTAGTCCATCCGAGTCACTTGCGCAAATGGCAGGAAGCATGCTCACGTGCTTGCGTAGTGACCCCAGAATTGTTTCCATTTGTCGGCGGGGTGACTTCTGGCTGTCCACCTTACTGGACCCTCGCTTCCGGCACAAAATGGGGGCATTTTTTAAACCCGCCGAGAGGGAGGACAAACTGAACTACTACAAAGACATTCTACGTAGGCAGTTGGCCGATGCCTATCTGCGGCATGGCCCATACTCTCACAGGTCTGACTCGAGGGGACCTCTACGCTAACCTTCCACTGCCATGGCTGCTGGGGGGGTTGGCAGGAGCAGCAGCAGCAGCTCCATCAGCAGCAGCCTCAGTCTTCAGTCGCTAATGAGTAGCTTTCTACACCCGCATAGTGAGGCTACTCATGAGCAGCAGGAAGACCTGGAGCAGCAGGTCATGTCATACCTTGACATGACCATGCCAACACACCTTGAGGATCCGCTGGACTTCCAAACTTGATTTGTGGCCGCAACTAGCAGAGTTTGCCCTGGAAAAGCTGTCCTGCCTGGCAAGTAGCGTGCCATCTGAGCGGGTGTTTAGTGCGGCGGGGGCCATAGTTACGGCAAGGAGAACTCGTCTGTCAACTAAAAATGTGGAGAGACTCACCTTTGTCAAAATGAATCAGGGATGGATCAGCCAGGATTTCCACCCACCAATGCCTGATGCATGCGACTAGATTCAGCATGGTGCCACGTTTTACACTTTCCAAATGGTGCAAAACATAATTATGTCTTTAGGCCAATTTTTGGGCTTCTGCTGATGCCAACTTCAGGGTGTGCCTTCCAACCAATTTTTGGCCTCCTGCTGATGCCAACTTCAGGGTGTGCCTTTCAGCCAATGTTGGGCTGCTGCTGCTGCTTGTAACTCCAGGGTGTGATTCATCCAATTTTTGGGCTCCTGCTGCCAACTCCAGTGTCTCTTTCAGCCAATGTTTGGGCTCCTGCTGCTGCTTGCAACTCCAGGGTGTGATTCATCCAATTTTTGGGCTCCTGCTGCCAACTCCAGTGTCTCTTTAAAGCAATGTTTGGGCTGCTGCTGCTGCTGCTTGCAACTCCAGGGTGTGATTCATCCAATTTTTGGGCTCCTGCTGCCAACTCCAGTGTCTCTTTCAGCCAATGTTGAGCTCCTGCTGCTGCTTGCAACTCCAGGGTGTGATTCATCCAATTTTTGGGCTCCTACTGCCAACTCCAATGTCTCTCTCAGCCAATTTTTGGCCTCCTGCTGCTGCTGCTGCCAACTCCAGGGTGTCTTTCAAGCAATGTTTGGGCTCCTGCTTATGCTGCTGCCAACTCCAGGGTGTGCCTTCAAGCTAATGTATGTGCTCCTGCTGCTGCCAACTTCAGGGTGCCTTCCAGCCAATTTCTAGGTTCCTGCTGATTCTGCTGCCAACTCCAGGGTGTGTCAGTCAATTTTTGGGCTCCTGCTGCTGCCAACTCCAGTGTCTCTTTAAAGCAATGTTTGGGCTCCCGCTGCTGCTGCTTGCAACTCCAGGGTGTGAGTCAGCCAATTTTTGGGCTCCTGCTGCCAACTCCAGTGTCTCTTTCAGCCAATGTTGGGCTCCTGCTGCTGCTTGCAACTCCAGGGTGTGATTCATACAATTTTTGGGCTCCTGCTGCCAACTCCAGTGTCTCTTTAAAGCAATGTTTGGGCTGCTGCTGCTGCTGCTTGCAACTCCAGGGTGTGATTCATCCAATTTTTGGGCTCCTGCTGCCAACTCCAGTGTCTCTTTCAGCCAATGTTGAGCTCCTGCTGCTGCTTGCAACTCCAGGGTGTGATTCATCCAATTTTTGGGCTCCTGCTGCCAACTCCAATGTCTCTCTCAGCCAATTTTTGGCCTCCTGCTGCTGCCAACTCCAGGGTGTCTTTCAAGCAATGTTTGGGCTCCTGCTTATGCTGCTGCCAACTCCAGGGTTTGCCTTCCAGCTAATGTATGTGCTCCTGCTGCTGCCAACTTTAGGGTGCCTTCCAGCCAATTTCTAGGTTCCTGCTGCTGCTGCCAACTCCAGGGTGTGTCAGTCAATTTTTGGGCTCCTGCTGCTGCCAACTCCAGTGTCTCTTTAAAGCAATGTTTGGGCTCCCGCTGCTGCTGCTTGCAACTCCAGGGTGTGAGTCAGCCAATTTTTGGGTTCCTGCTGCCAACTCCAGTGTCTCTTTCAGCCAATGTTGGGCTCCTGCTGCTGCTTGCAACTCCAGGGTGTGATTCATCCAATTCTTGGGCTCCTGCTGCCAACTCCAGTGTCTCTTTAAAGCAATGTTTGGGCTCCTGCTGCTGCTGCTTGCAACTCCAGGGAGTGATTCATCCAATTTTTGGGCTCCTGAAGCCAACTCCAGTGTCTTTCAAGCTATGTTTGGGCTGCTGCTGCTGCTTGCAACTCCAGGGTGTGATTCATCCAATTTTTGGGCTCCTGCTGCCAACTCCAGTGTCTCTTTCAGCCAATGTTTGGGCTCCTGCTGCTGCTTGCAACTCCAGGGAGTGATTCATCCAATTTTTGGGCTCCTGCTGCCAACTCCAGTGTCTCTTTCAGCCAATGTTTGGGCTCCTGCTGCTGCTTGCAACTCCAGGGTGTGATTCATCCAATTTTTGGGCTCCTGCTGCCAACTCCAGTGTCTCTTTCAGCCAATGTTTGGGCTCCTGCTGCTGCTTGCAACTCCAGGGTGTGATTCATCCAATTGTTGGGCTCCTGCTGCTAACTCCAGTGTGTCTTGCAAGCTATGTTTGGGCTGCTGCTGCAGCTGCTTGCAACTCCAGGGAGTGATTCATCCAATTTTTGGGCTCCTGAAGCCAACTCCAGTGTGTCTTTCAAGCTATGTTTGGGCTCCTGCTGCTTGCAACTCCAGGGTGTGATTCATCCAATTTTTGGGCTCCTGAAGCCAACTCCAGTGTGTCTTTCAAGCTATGTTTGGGCTGCTGCTGCTTGCAACTCCAGGGTGTGATTCATCCAATTTTTGGGCTCCTGCTGCCAACTCCAGTGTCTCTTTTAGCCAATGTTTGGGCTCCTGCTGCTTGCAACTCCAGGGTGTGATTCATCCAATTTTTGGCCTCCTGCTGCCAACTCCAGTGTCTCTTTCAAGCTATGTTTGGGCTGCTGCTACTGCTTGCAACTCCAGGGTGTGATTCATCCAATTTTTGGTCTCCTGAAGCCAATTCCAGTGTCTCTTTCAGCCAATGTTGGGCTTCTGTTGCTGCTGCTTGCAACTCCAGGGTGTGATTCATCCAATTTTTGGGCTCCTGCTGCCAACTCCAGTGTCTCTTTCAAGCTGTGTTTGGGCTGCTGCTGCTGCTGCTTGCAACTCCAGGGTGTGATTCATCCAATTTTTGGGCTCCTGCTGCCAACTCCAGTGTCTCTTTCAAGCTATGTTAGGGCTCCTGCTGCTGCTGCTGCTGCTTGCAACTCCAGGGTGTCATTCAGCCAATTTTTGGGCTCCTGCTGCTCCTGCTGCCAACTCCAATGTCTCTTTGAGCCAAATCCAATGTTTGGGCTCCTGCCGCTGTGTGATTCTGATAGCGATGCCTCTGATCTGCATGTCCAAATTATTTACAGTATTATTTCAGTAACCCAGCACGCATCCTATGCGTGTTACAGCAAGGCAGAATGGTTTACAACCCTATTGAGGCTCTAGGAAGCTCAAAAATAGCCATTTTTAATAGCGATTCGTCGCGAATAAATTTGGGTCGAAACAATTTTTGTCGGAAAATTTTGAAATCGAATTTTTCAAAAGTTCGCTCATCTCTAATTACCATTAATTTAGCAGCGCTAAATTCCTAAAATAAACAGATTAATCAGGTAGGTGACATTGTCACACAAACATGAGCATACATATTGCAGATGCAAAAACCACAATTAAACATGTTTGATAGATGGGGGCCCAAAGTAGGTAAATAATACTGTGGATGCTGGCCAATCAGGCAGACTGTTAGCAGCTATTGTCTCCTGTCTGTGCTGCAGAACAATGTAGTATTGGTTAACTTTACCTGACCCATTTTCTGTTTTGGCTTAGTCCAAAACAGGTGTAAGGCTGCCCCTGCACTTTATCCCGTTCACCTCTACTCAGTAAGTGAAATGCATGTAAGCAAAGATGGCACAGACCCTCTGCTAAAGTCCCTAACCGATTTTGATGGAAAAGTGTTGGGAAGACTGTTTCAGACTTTTGCTCACCTTACACTTTGGAGTTAAAACAATGCAGGACAAACAATTTGGCAGCCAATGTAGTTTGGATAATGTAATGGGTCAAGTCGGGTTACACATGTTCCCAAGGTGATGCCCACGGCATTGTGGAGGAAAGGTGACTCCAACCAAAATCCAAGCCACACATATAAAAGATAAATATATAATTGGACTCAACTTACCAAGGAGCCATGCACCCGCAAATTCCCCTGACTCAAACCGCCGGAATAATCCTGATCTGCGCAGGATGTAGGCATCATGGGCTGAGCCAGGGTAGCCTGCCAGGACGCTCAGAAAATGCATGTCCTGGGCCACCACTGCTTGCACATTCAGTGAGTGGCCCATTTTTCGATTTCTGTGTAAAAAGGAAACATAAACACAAAAAAAACAACAGTTAGCAAACTAATCCAACGCTCACTTCTAACAGGCTAAGTCAAACGTTAACATCCAGACAACTAACACTAAACAACTACCTTACATTTAAGTGGGCAACAAAAGAAGATGTATGTTCGAGCCTTTACAAGGTTGAGTTACTTGTTCTATTTGAAGTACACTTTCAAATGTTTGACTTTAAAAAAACTTTTTAAAGAATGGAAAAGTAAGGGCCATTGTTGCACATACACTCTTGGCAAGGAGGAAGCATTATCAAGGAGGGACTGATTGCAATGAGGGAATATGTAAAAGGAGAGACTAGGAACCTAGAGGGCCTAATGAAAAGGAGGGACTATGAACGTTGAGCGCAAAATTACAAGGGGGGGCTATTCTCAATGATGCTATTCCTAACATTAGGCAGTATTCTCAATGTTGGTTTCCAAAAATGTATAAACTATATAATGAGGGTTACTAAAAATGGAGAAACTATTCCCAAGGATGCTCTTCTTAAAAGGAGGGACTATTGACAATGAGGGTTAATAAAAATGGAGAAACTATTCCCAAGGATGTTCTGCTTAAAAGGAGGAACTATTCACAATGAGGGTTAATAAAAATGGAAAAACTATTCCCAAGGATGCTCTGCTTAAAAGGAGGGACTATTCACAATGAGGGTTAATAAAAATGGAGAAACGATTCACAAGGATGCTCTGCTTAAGGGTTTTTTTAACAAGGAGGGAGGCAAACAATGTTATTGGCCAAAGGAGGGACACCCAAAAATTTAGATACAATGGAAGACAAAACTTGCCTGTATATATACTTGTCGACTGCCGGAGGGACCAGGACAACGTGGGTACAGTCAATGGCACCCATGACGTTGGGCATGTTGGCGATATTATAAAATGCCAGCTTAATGGCGTTTCTGGCTACCATATCCTCAGGGAAACAAATATATTTCCGAGTTAGGGTAGCCATGCCTTCAAAAAATTTGGATAGCGCACGGCTCAGCATAGGCTGTGAGATCCCCACGGAGACGGCACCCAGCCTCTGGAACGAGCCGTTCGCCAAAAATTGCAGGCAGCCAAGCATCTTGGTCATACCTGAAATTGCTTGCCCCTTCCTTGTGGTGCAGGCTAAATACAATTTATGGAGGGCAGCGCGATTAAGCCTGGTCAGCTCGAACAGCTCAACGTCATGCATGGAATTGATGTCCATGCGTCGCTGCCGGTGCAGTCTGGTCTCTGACCTCCGGACGATCTCAATGCCAAGAAGCTGCAGATCTTCATGCTCCTCAAATGCAGTAGACTCATCCATGGCTCTAGTTACGACGTCTAAATGGTGCCGTTAGTGGTTCGGCAATGAAACGGATTTATGGGGTGTTGACCCATCGGCAATCAGCTCTCTGAATTAATCGCCAGCCCATTGCAATAACGTAAACTTTCTGAACGGACGAAACATTTCAGATTTGGTGGAAAAAAGCTCCCGAATGAACGAGAAACTTCCGATTTGCTTCCGTTTATCGAAAGAGCATATACGTATTTTGCCGAACGTTCGTACGACTGAAAAATGGATGAAAAAAAAGCAAAAAAAATGACAAACACCCACCAAAACTTTCACAGACACCTACGGAAGTCCGGACGAATGTGTCTTTGAATCAAGGCTATGGCCTGAACAATTTGACATTAAATAACTATTTGCCATAAAAGAAAAAGAGCCTGACAAGGCCTAAACAAGCGGACACTCAATTACTATTTGTTATTAAACAAAAAAGAGCATGGCATGGCCTGAACACTAAACCATGGCCTGAAGTAGACACTAAACAAATATGTGTTTTAAATTTTATTTCAAAAGAGCCTGACATGGCCTGAACAAGTGAACACTCAGTTTGAAATCCCTGTTCCGATTCGAGGACCTGAACTTTTTGAGTCAGGTCTGCTCATCTCTACTCCTGACCTATTTATTACTGGCACATTTTAATAAATGTATTTTGTTTACAGGTTACTCCTGGATGGCATCTGCCAGTCTATGCTGAGGATAGATCACTTTGATGAACTATTGACAGCATAACATTTCAAACAAATGAGCATATACAGTACCACTGTTTGCTTGTCCCTGTGTTTATTTATGAAGCGTTACAGCGGATGTAACCCGAGGTGGCCCAAACCACCACATTGTCCCCTTTGTCTGCCCTGTTGGATATGGGTTTGGTAAGATGCAACTATGGGCTCAAACCCTCTTCTTATTTTTTTCCCCCTTTGGGCTCCTCCACACCTGTATAGGTCTTTTTTGACCAGGTGGTGAAGAACATCCTAAGGCTGGCTCCGACCTATGGTAGCACTAATCTTACTATAGAGGAACAACAGGCTTTGAGAGATCTTAGTTCCAATCAAACTGTTACAATCAAGGAGGCAGACAAAGGGGGCAATGTAGTGGTTTGGGCTCCCTCAGATTACATACAGGAGGTAAATCGCCAACTGAGAGATACTCGAAATTATTTGAGACTTCCGAACAACCCAAGTAGAGATTACAAGGCAGAATTAGACTCACTATTGGTGAACGCCAGGGATGAGGGTAGTGATAGATTCACAGGAGAGGAAATACTTAACGGTAGCACATCCAGTAACACCTACATTTTATGTGCTACCGAAAATCCACAAAAATCTATCCTCCCCCCTGGCCACCCCATTGTGTTGGGAATAGGGAGCCTGTTGGAACCTGCTTGTGTATTTGTGGGTCTGTTTCTCCAACCCTATGTTAGCAGCCTTTATTCATATGTTCGAGACATGGGAGACCTGCTACAGATACTTATTTTGTAACGCGTGATGTCGAATCACTATATACCATTATCCCCCACCACCTAGCCATTTCATCAGCCTGTTTTTTTCTCAATAACATATCGAAGGACAGAGAATCATTACATCTTTTTGTCCTGACCTTATTAGAGTATGTCCTGGAACACAATATCTTTACGTTCAACGGACAATTCTTTAAACAAATTTCATAAAGCAGAAACCCAGTGTGACAATAACAAGTGCTCTAAACAAGTGGACACTCAATTACTATTTATCATTAAACAAAAAAGTGCCTGATGTGGGCTGAACAAGTGGACAATCAATCACAATTTGCTATTAAACTAAGCCTCACTACAATGACCCTGTCTATCCCTCACTTCAGCAGCCAAGACAATGGGCCTGATGCAGAGCCTCCTCTGAACTGCCCTTAAAACCTTCCCATTGTCCGGCTCTCCCGTTTGAATCGTGGCTCAAATGTGATGCAGAGCCTCCGTCGGAATGGCTCCCTAACTGATCCGTCAATTTCACTTTACTCGGAAAGCTTTTTTTGCTCTCTCGGGTGCCTTCAATTTGATCGGGGCTCCCGTTCACGTTCACACGGGCGGCCCGTTTTTCCCTGATTTTTCCTGCCTTTTTGAACGTACCTACTTGGTTTCCGTCATATTTGACCTTCCATTTTGGTGGTTTTAGCAAGTATACTTACATCTCCATGGCTCTTCAGTTGCCAATCTGGCTACACGCAAGCGCACATCCCGCAAACTCCATTGGAATATGCATATGGCCACAAATGCAAATTTGAGACAAATTTTTTTTTTTGGTTGCTTTTTTTGGTGGGGGTTTCCTTGTCCATAATGCATACCTAAATCATCTAGTAGTTCCTCCTCCCTTGTCCTTAATGCATACCTTTATTTATTTATTTTTTTTCTTTTTATTGTCCCATATCTAAACCTTTGGTGGGTAATGTAAATGTGTGCTGATGTTGTGTGATGGTACTTTTGCAGGAAACACAACTCTCGAAATCTTCTTAATTATTTATTAGTATTTTTTTTTTGTGTGTTTTTGTATTAAATTTTTTTTTTTAAACTATAAAAAACATATTTACAATTTTTTTCCCAAAAAAAAAAAATTAGGCCTCGGGGTCTGTAGCCTGTGTTCTTTGATCTGTGAATGAAAAACAACATTACTTGAGCATTTTTTTTTTAGGTTTTTTTTTTGGATTGTTTGTGCACTTATTAAATGGGACCTTCTGCGTGTTTTAATGAAATGGCCAAACTCTTCAGAAACGTTGCCCCAGCATCTTAAACTAATATATATTAATTTTGTAGTCAATAAATTATTATTCTTTCCCCCACTGGGCTGCAACTCAGTTCAGGAATTTAGGATACGTGCAACGCCATGTTGACTCTGAAGAATCACACTTACTGAGGAGAGGAGAGTGGGATAAGGTACAGGGGGTGGGTTATAGCTGTGCTTTGCTCACACAGAGCCGAGATGTGCTATGGAAAAGGTTGGTAACATGATTTGTAAGGTGGACAATCTGTATGTACAGGATGTGGGAACTATCTAAGCTAGCCTCTTATTCATAGTTAAGGTCCGCTTTAAGGGCTTTTTTGGATACATTTTGAGGGAACTGTTAAAGTTTTTTATGTTTAAAATGGAAATGTTTGCTCATTTACTTTAGTTTAAATAAACACCACTTACAAGGTTTAGGCCGCACATTGCGTCGGGGGCGGAGTCTCCATTCATACTCCCTCTGTGGCAGTTGGGAATCTGTATGGATGACAAACACACTGATATTAGAGACTGTTGTTCTTTCATTAATATAATATTATGTTAGGCTTCTAGGTATCAATCTACTCACCTTCCCCAGCAACCTCTTCCTCCTCGCCCCCTTCCTCACTCATCCCTTGGGATGTTCCAGCGACGTCTGAATCGTGCACATGAGTATCTGTATTTAATGCATGTCTTACCACATATCTAACTATATTTCCCTTACCGGAGTCAGGTTGAGGCTCTGTTCTGCTCGACTCCCTGCCGTCAGATTGTCCCCTCCCCTGCATGCTGAGGTCCAGCGGCTCCTCCGAGTCACTTACAGAGGAGGGGGTGGCCGTTGACCCTGACGGTGGGCCACCTACACCTTCACCTGTTTCGCCCAACACTGGGCTGCGTGTCCTGGTCCGGGTGGGGCGGAACCGCAAATTCCATTCATGGGCTGAAATACAAACACAATCATTAAACCACGCCCAGGCGATGCCAGGGTTAGAGGTGCATTGACATTTTCTACACTTACATGGGAAATGTGTTGCGAAGTACCGCCTCACCCGGGGCTTATGTCTTCTTTTTAAATCAGACCAGTGTTGGGCGATCTGAGTGAAGGTATAGGTGGTTTGGGATCTTCTTTCAATCGCGTCCACCACCGCCAGGGTCAACGTCCGCTTGTCATAATCTGACGGCAGGAAGTCGTAGCGATTCCTCAGCATCATCTGTTAGAAAAAGAGACACACCATTAATCCACAAAATACATTAACAAGTTTCCTGGCCCTAGTTCTGCTATCTGCATGTAGGCTAGTTTGTAGCTGCGTACATGGGTTAAACTAAGGTGGGCTGGTCTGTAACGTGACAAACTAAGTTGTTTCAGACTATTCTTGCGTTTTTTTCTTTTTTTATTACAAGGAATGTGTGCGCACACATAAACGCACGCTCGCTCGCTCGCATACTCACATCCATGATGAGCTCGTCCTGCTCCGTTGTAAAGACGGCGGGGGACATCTTGCCTTCTTTTTCAAATTCTAGCTCTGACGTTCCCCCGTGGTGACGTGCGTGCGTGCGTGCGCGCAGGTGCGCAACCGCAGTTGTAAAAATATTTAAAGTTCAAGGCACTCCGCTTGGTGTGGGATACCATATCAATATGGGCAGACCTAAAGGGAGCACAAAGAGCCAACCAAGGCCAAAGCCACATAGCAGACGCACACATGCCTCATCCTAAATAAAACACAAAAGCAGGCACAAGACACATGTAGAACATGCACCAACTAAAACGGTGGGGACTCCACAGACACAGGCACATTCCCCAAAACGCAGGAGCAAGGAGACATTAACCCATTCTCAACCACCGGCCCAAAAACCACACACGACTCCCCAGATAGCCAAGCATCTATTTCAAGTGATGCAGGGGACAACACACCCATGTGGGCGATAACCACGCCGTGGGTCCCTAACAGGCCGTTTTTGATAAGCACAAAGCATGGCTGTTGCCAATGCTGTTTGGGTACATTATGGTGTTCTGTCCATCGAGATACTGAACAAATCAAGCGGACAGTTGTGGACCTGAAATCATATAGTTGCCCAAAAATGGACATGCGCCGGCAGCAGAGGTAAAGCCCAAATGCATTTAGAGTCGCTTTGTGACCAGCATGTAACACTTATTAGGTGTGATTTAATCTTCCCCAGCCTGCAGACAGGGGGTGGTTTCAAGAAAATACATTGGCCACAAGGTCAACACGGATTGTGTGTGCTGGCCCACTTGGTGTACCAGTGTAAGGAGGGGTCTGCTCGTCAGAAATAGGGGAAGGTTCTGCACCCAGGTCAGTATATCGAGCAATCCTGCTTCTAATGGCAAGGTTGTGCAGGACCCCACAAGCAATAATTATTGTGATAACCTTGCCAGGCTGATACTGAAGAGAACCCCCACTGTGATCCAGAAATCGGAAACGCATCTTCCACAACCCAAAGGCACGTTCCACCACAGTGCGAGACCTCCTATGGGCTGTGTTGTAGCGCTCCTGTGCCTGGGAAGATGGGTGCAGGATGGGTGTGAGCAGCCATGGTAACAAGGGATAGCCTGAGTCACCTGCAAAAATACAAAAGAAAAACATAAGGTGGATGCCTAAAAAAAGGTTTAGGTGTGCATAGAAACATTAGTACACAGGGACAAATAGGTGAGCTAGGTATGGTGGGAGGAATTGACATTTTTACTGAGCCTACAAACACATGCAACCTGTACACTCCTTAAAAATGTCTGCGTAATGCTACTGAGATAAGAGGGCCAGAACATAAGCCAATAGTGGAGAATACTTTCACCCATTAATTAAACCAAAAACCTTTTCAAGTTTCCAGGAAAGGTCTCACAGATTAGTGGGGTAGTGGCAAATCCACATTCAAACCTGGGGGCCAAGAAATACAACTTTAATACACATACCCAGTAACCATCCTCCAGAAATATCTCCAGATTGAAACCGTTGATAGAGGCTGGAGTTCCTCAAAATGTGCGCATCATGCGTGGACCCAGGAAAGCCAGCAAACAGACTGAAAAATTGAAGATCAGGGCCCGCCACTGCCTGAACATTGATGGAATGGCCCATCTTCCTGTTCCTGCACCAAGCAAAACACAAGTGTAATTAGTGTGAGCCATAAAAAATGTGTGATAACTAGAAAAAAAGCAGACCCAAACCACATACCTGAACAGATATTCCTGGTCCGCAGGGGGGATGAGCGAGACATGTGTGCAATCGATTGCACCAAGGACGTTGGGCATGTCGGCTATGTTATAAAAGCCCAACTTAACCGCATTCCAGGCTTCCCCTGTTTGAGGGAAAAAAATGTAATTCTGTGCCAGGGTAGCCATGCCATCCAAAAACTTGGTTAGGCTGCGGCTCAGCGTAGACTGGGACATCCCCAGGGAGAAGGCACCCAGTCTCTGGAACGAGCCGTTCGCCAAAAATTGCAGGCAGCCAACCAATTTGGTCATACCTGCAATTGCATGCCCCTTTCTTGTGGTGGGGGCTAACCATGGCCGCAGCTCACTATACAAGGCATGGAGAGAAACACGGTTAAGGCGGGTGAGCTCGAATAGGTAAACGTCACTCATGCCATCGATGTCCAAAGGCGTGCGCTGCAGCCTGGTTTCTGCCATACTCAGAACTACCAGACGGCGTAGCTGGCGCCTTTGATGTTGGCCCACAGAGGAATGCATTCCCAAATAGCACGGAGCTCCAATACGGCTGGTCAGACTTGCCGTAAGTGAAGGCTCGGCGGCCCCGTTTTATTAGGCTGATTTCAATCGGAAACCAAGGCTCTGCATCACTGAAAAAAACGGGCCAATTAACGAGGCGTCCGTTTTCCCGGAAAACAGCCTCGTGCGAGCCGACAATCAGAAAGGCGGCTGAGCGCACACCTGAGCGCATAAACGCACACTAAAATCAACGTAGCACCCTTTCCTGACCCGATCAAAGCCCAAAACCAACGGGAAAACGCACGGGATAGCTGAACGGGGAGGCTCTGCATCAAGCCAAATATGTTTTTTTTTTCTCAAAATGTTTTTATTTTAAAAAACTGGCTTCTAGCATCCCCCAATTGGAACCCAAAGATGCCACCGACTGATGAAATGTGCGTAGTTCTCGATCAAGCCGCAGGAGCCGTGGTTCAGCTGGACCTCCACTGCTCTCTGGCAAAAGCGAAGAAAGGGACTTCTATTTAATTTAATTTTAGTTACTTCTTTCTTTTAACCCTGTAGTGTTATAAGTTTAACCTACAATAAAAGATTTAGGCACAACAGTCCAAAATCGGGTATCACCAAACGACACAGACTCAGAAGGAGCACTCACAGCTGTGCAAACCGTTAACCCTAAGAGGCCCAGGGAAGGTTGTTTAGCTCCTGGACCGTGGTGGTTCTTATCTTTGTTCTTATTTATGCAACCAAAGAACATACTTCTTATGACATACCTAAACCCCAAAATATAGCATGAATTGAAACTACAAAATCCTCAGACATCTATCACTTAACCTTTATTTTATCAATTTAAGCGTGACCAACAGGTTAAGGAAAGCTCCTATATCATCTAGCTTATCTTTACCATCCCTTCTGTTTGACACATTAGGCTCGATTCAGAGAGACAAAAAAAGACTTTCATTTTAGTGTCGATTTCGTATTACTTTCAAATTTTCCCGCTCTCGTATGAGTGTGCGAGCGATTTTATGCATGCATTGCAAACCTTCTGTCAAGTTTCCGTCCGTTCGTATGCCAGAGTACGAGTACGAGGATGTCATTTTCCATCGTGACTTTTCTGTTTCATTTTCTCATGTTACAACGTAGGCTTTCGATTTAGCCCTTTTCCCATCGTCTCCTCCCACGAATCCTTTACGTTTCCTGATAGATTCTGTTTCATTTTTTAAAAAAACAATCGTCCAGATGGAAATCCTTACGATCTTGCGCCTGCGCACTACAAACTTAACTCATTAAAGTGCTCGCCTACATATTTGCCACCCTCACTTCTACTACAATGTTTAACTAAACCACTTAGCACTATCCTCCATCTTCCCTTTTGGACCCTTAAAGCTCACCCCAACCACTTAGCCCTATCCTCCATCTTCCCTTTTGGACCCTTACAACTTACCCAAACCACTTCGCGGTTAGGTTCTTCTTCCATTTTAGGCCCCTAAAACGTACCCAAACCACTTCGCGGTTAGGTTAATCTTCCATTTTAGGCCCCTAAAACTTACCCAAACCACTTCGCGGTTAGGTTCTTCTTCCATTTTAGGCCCCTAAAACTTACCCAAACCACTTCCCGGTCATCTGAATCTTCATCTCTAAATATGTATTTGACCCTTCGTTAATGTATTTTGTTATTTTGTTTATAATGTTAATGTATTAATGTTAATGTATTTGTGCAAAAAAATTACACTAAAACTTTGATTTTGCTTTGTTTTTTTATATTGGAAGGCCATTTTTTTGGATTTTTTTAAATTTTTGTTTCTGTAAAAATATTTAAAATTTTTTTCTTTTTGTCAAAAAACATTAAAATTTTAAAAAACTTTAAAATGTTATAACTATTTACCCAAAAATAACAGTGACAGGACCCAGGACACTACTCTTCTTCTGTTGTCCCCAACAAGCAGCTGCATATTGGCCACCAACTCAAGGACCCTTCTATTCATTTCTTCAACTCTTGCCCGTGTGGTCCCTGTATAAAATTGATACAAAAACATTATATTTGGTGACAAATACATGTTTCTCACCTGTGGATGGAATGTTTGTTAGTTGCCAACCTAAATAATCACGACATATGTCAGTCTGCTAAGTCATTAATCTAAGGAAGGGGGCAGAGGTCATTCTGCTAAGTAATTACTTTAAGCAAGTGGGAAGAGGTCATTCTGGTAAGTAATTACTCTAAGCAAGTGGCCACAGGTCAGTCTGGTAATTACTCTAAGCAAGTGGCACAGGTCACTCTGCTAATGCCATTGACTATGGCTTTATGAATCGGGATGATCATGTCACTTAACACATACTGAAAAGAATGACATTACAACTTACTTGGTGGCTGACGGATGCCTAGTTGGGGACAACCCTACGTCCTGGGCCCTGCCACTGTTGTGAAGTAGAGCCTGTTGAGACATGGCAAATAGGGTCAGTTATAATGTCTTATTCAACAGTAATCAAATGTCATTTTCAATGTGTGTGTCACATCACTCACCTTCTCCCTGTGCCTCCTGTGCGAGATCTGCTGCAGCCTGCGCATCTTCACCCGCTCCAGAAACATCTACAAAAACAGATTAAGGGAATCAGCTTGGGTGGAAATTGCATGTATATGTGTGTGCGGTTACATGAAGAGTCACATACCAGAGGCTCCCGCATGTGTCGCTGGGTACGACTCCCTGCCCACGCCGTGCCACCCCTCCTCTGTGGAAAGGTCCAGGGGCTGGTTGGAGGACCCAACAGAGGAGGGGTAGGACTGTCGCACTGGAGATCCACCACCTTCACTTCCAGCTGCAGATTCATGCAGCACTGGTCGGCCTGTGCGCCTCCGGGTGTGGTGGATTCGGTAATCCATTTCCAGCACTAGAAAATAAATACAATTATAAATCAATGCCTACCTTCTGCATCAGTTTCATCTAGCATGCAATCACTATGTACTTACTAGGGAAATGAATTCTGAAAAAACGCCGCACCCGGGGCATGTGCAGCCGTTTCAGGTCCGACCAATGCTGCATGATCTGCGTGTGGGTGAAGGTGGTGTCCGTCTCATGTTGGATTTTGCCAATGATCTCCAGTGCGACGGTGCACTTCTCAAAAGAGTTGGGCAGGTAGTCGTACCTGCGCTCCAGCATGGTCTACAAAACAAAATAAAGCTAGGTTTTAGTTAAAACTGCATACAAATATCTGTCAATGATCGATCATTTGACTAAATGACATTAACAGACACATTTGTAGCCTAATTCAATCCTTTAAGCTGGCCTCAGTGTTGGTTCGCACGTGTGGGCCCTCACTTCGGTTTGGCACGAGTTTGAGACACTTTTTAAACCAACCGTTTCGTCATGCGCTTTCTTAAGGGCTAGGCATGCATTTAGATGGCAAAGCAAAGGCAGTAAAAGACACTTACAAGCATGATGATCTCTTCTTGTTGGCGGGTGAAGATTGTGGGTGCCATCTTGCCTTTTGTCTGCAGCAGATAAGTAATGCCCCTGCGGTTTCCAGGTTCTGCACAGCTGTACGCATGTCCGTACGCACGTCCGTACGCGTACCCCGCCAATCTTATTTAAAGGGTCCTGGACACACAGCTCATTCTCTTTCAGAGTCCATATGCAATGGCACCGAAAAAACCTGCTCCAAAAGCTGCAAAGGAGGCCACCACCAAACAGCCAGCCAAACGGCAGGAGCCTGCGGTCCCAGATGACCAAAAAAAAATTGCGGCCAACACGCAGTGCCCAGCCAAAGGCACCCAGCCCAACTAGGCCAAAAAAGGAGGCTGCTGGAAAACCCAAGCCACAGGGCAGAAAGCCAACCACCACAGAGGGGAAACAAGGGACCAAGAGAAGCTCCAGCCCACCAAGGTCACCATCACCCCAACCACGTGGCTACCATGCCAAGAAAAGCCAAAGGAAACCCCGGGAAAGAAGCCCCACCAGTACTACCTCCCCATCAACACCACCTGCACGGGGCCACAAGGCTCATGACAAGAGGGCAAGGCACAGGGCCCGAAGTCCGAAGTCGCCCTCCCTACCCGCACAGGTGTCAAAATCACCAGACAAGAGGGCAAGGCACAGGGCCCGAAGCTCAACCTCTGGGTCACCCCGGGACCGGCCGTCTACCTCCAAGGGCCATGGGTATTGGAAGGGCCCTAAGAGGCACTGGGCCCCAAGCACAACTTCCACCCCAACACCCTCTCCTCCTCGGCCACATTTGGCACCGGCACAGGTGGAAGGGCAGGCTGAAGCTGCCTCAGCTACGCCTGCTAGTTCAGTGGCCACCCAGCCAAGAACCCCAAGTCCATATCCAAGTCCAGTCCAATCAAAAGCCAGCCACCTGTCCTACATTTCGCCCCAACACAGCCAGCCCAAAATGTCCCCCCATTTGCCGCCAACCACTGATGAGCCAGAACGTCTAGCAACAGGGCACACATTGCGCCGAGGCCACTTGAGTGGCAGGTTTGGTGAGGCCCAAACTCTTGCATTGGCTAGTGGCCTCACCTTGTATTATGATGAGCTATATGGGCGCAGATCCAGAGCTACAAGCAAGCAGCGCAAAGCTGAGATTTGGGAGGAGCTCACCAGACAGGTCAATGCAGCGGGTGAAGAGCTCAAAGATGTGGAGCAGATACAAAGGAAAATATCGGACCTAAAGTATGCAGCACGGAAGAAAGAAAATAAACAACGTAATTACAGGTACATATATACTTTGTGGATTTGTCTTCGTCTTGTATTGGAAACATTTATCTAAATGTGTGCAACTCTCTTTTTCAGCTTACAAACTGGCGGCGGATTCCCCACCAAACTGCAATTTACCCGAGCTGAGGAGATGGTGCTGGGCCTGCTACATCCTGTGGCCTTAGAGAGACACTCGGCCCGACAGGACACGGACATCCCTACTATTCCTGCCGGTTAGTAATGTTACTGTGAATGTGAAATGTGATCTACGTGTAAAATTACGCACAAACCCATATATTAACACATGCCCCTAGGATGTGCCTTGTAGTGAAGGTAACAATTTAAACAGGGTGTGTTATGTGTGGCGACCCATTATTTGCTTTTTTACTTCCTCATAGATTATTTGGGAGAGTCTTGAGGAACACTATTGAGATTAGCAAAGGACTGACTGTTATGTATTTAGAGTCAATTACATACAACACTTCCATCTTTATCTGTAGCCAATTTGGGTTTGAGCTGTGCTTTGCTCAGAAAGACTTGATCTGGGGTGCTTAAACGTTTGACCTAGAAAGAATGTCAAACAGCCTAATCTAATGGCAAATGCTATTTGCAAGCTGAGTGTGGTCCCATAATGGGCTTTAAGGGATGTGTGAAGCCTCAGAACAGCCAGTACATGCATGTTTATTTTGGTTAAGGAGACCAATGTGCATGTACTTGTTGACTAATACATCTAACAGATAATGACATTCATAGTCAAGTTTAACTTGGTCCGTTGGGGGAGTTGCCATTCATGCATGGGCCCGTGTTTTAGTGAACCATATGTGTTAATACACATCACCAATGCCTAGTTGTGTGTTAACATGCCTTATTTTCCCCAATGCAGCCCAGCATCATCCCTCAGCTAGTGGGGAATCCTCTGCCAGTTTTACCATGCCGTCTACTTCCGTGCTGCCTCGGACCCAGGATCCGATATATACGGTAAGTGTATTTTTATGATGTTGCTTATGCATGTGCCTTGCCATGTTTCTTTTTGCGGAATTACATATGTATACCCTAAACTGAACCATTTTTTTTTACATGTCCCAACAGACCCACACACTGATGGAGGAAATCCAGGAGCTGAAGGAAGATGGAGCCTTCATTGAACCTTCAGAACAGATCCCCCTGGGACAGAATCTGCAACTGTCCCAACATGTTTCTACACCAAATGCTCAGCAGCAGAGTGAAGCTGGCTGCATGCTGCCAGCCCATCGTGGGCAGCATGCAGAGACTGAGCCGACAGTCCCCAATGTTAGCTCTGTTGCTGAGGATTTGCCAAGCAGACCTGTGGCTGTTGGTGAACCTAGAGGCACATCATCTGCATGCCCCCCAACCCGGGGAATAGGGAGGCGTAGTCGACTACGTCGCCCAGTTGCCGAGGGGAGGGGCGCGCCGATGATGGAGTCAGCATGGCACCATGAGAGGCGGCTATTTCGCCTCCAAAATCAACGAAACCACGAACATCTTCATGGCCAATTAGAAACATTAAACAACACCTTAAACTCCATGCTGACTGTATTTAGGTCCAACAACAGCCACATGGCCCCCTTATCCAATTATTACAGTGGCATGCTTGAGGAAGTTCGAAATAGCAACAGCCACATGGCCACCTTAACTAACAATCTCAGTGCCATGATGGCTGAATTTTGAACTTCTAATAGAAACATGTTGGAACAGTTGCAGATTCTGAATGCCACACAGGCCCAGGTGAGGGCCCACCTCCAAGGGCCCCAACCTGGGTCTTATGGGCATCCCCCATTTTAAGGCCTATTTGGCCTGTATCTGCTCCACATCTTTGATCTACATCCCCACTGTATTGACCTGTCTGGTGAGCCCTACCAATATACCCTTTTGGTACGGCTTTGCTAGTTTGCTTTGGATTTGCGCCCATATAGCTCATTAGAGTCCTGAGTAGGGATGAGCGAAACGATCCGGATGAACCCGGATTTGATCCGAATTTCATGAAACATTCGATTCGGATTGAATCCGAATTTCCCCGTGCTTCGATTGCTCAAAGTTTTTCTTTAACATCCATTCATTTACATTACAGGCATTCTAAGATGGCGGACGGGACATGTCCAGACATCTACCCAGCTCCAGTGCATGCTGGGGCAGTCACATGCAGCCTATCAGCAGCCAGCAAGCCCGGTGACGTCCCAGCGCTATATAAGGCGGCGACCATCTTGCTTTTGTTCATTTCTCTATTGCATTCGTGAGAGACAGGACACTGCTGTATTCAGGGAGAGACAGTTAGAGAGCCAGGGACAGCCAGTAGACAGGCAGGAGACAGGCAGGAAGTCAGCGAGAAGCAGGGAAAGCTAGGAAAAATCGGAGGCAGTGACAGGGAGATTTTTTTTTTTTTCATCCAGCCTGAGTGTTACTGGCTGGCTGACTGGCTTTGTTAGCTGTTTCAGGCTGCTTATACAGTTTTGCATATATACTGAACTGATCTCAAGTCTGCTGTGGGAACATTACCATTTTGTAAGATCTCATTAGCCTCTGTATTTCCTCTAAGCTGCACACTTATTTAAAGTAATTTGGCCTGTTGCAGCCTGCTTAGACACTTTTGCTGTGCATATATACTGATCTCAGGTCTGCTGTGGGGGTATCCCATTCTGTAACATCCCATTAGCATCTGTATTTCCTCTAAGCTGCACACTTATTTAAAGTAATTTGGCCTGTTGCAGCCTGCTTAGACACTTTTTCTGTGCATATATACTGTTCTAAAGCCTGCTTGGGGGTATCCCATTCTGTAACATCCCATTAGCCTCTGTATTTCCTCTAAGCTGCACACTTATTTAAAGTAATTTGGCCTGTTGCAGCCTGCTTAGACACTTTTTCTGTGCATATATACTGTTCTAAATTGCTTGGGGGTATCCCATTCTGTAACATCCCATTAGCCTCTGTATTTCCTCTAAGCTGCACACTAATTTAAAGTAATTTGGCCTGTTGCAGCCTGCTTGGACACTTTTTCTGTGCATATATACTGATCTCAAGTCTGCTGTGGGGGTATCCGATTCTGTAACATCCCATTAGCCTCTGTATTTCCTCTAAGCCGCACACTTATTTAAAAGTAATTTGGCCTGTTGCAGCCTGCTTAGACACTTTTTCTGTGCATATATACTGTTCTAAAGCCTGCTTGGGGGTATCCCATTCTGTAACATCCCATTAGCCTCTGTATTTAAAGAAATTTGCACACTTATTTAAAGAAATTTGGCCTGTTGCAGCCTGCTTAGACACTTTTTCTGTGCATATATACTGTTCTAAAGCCTGCTTGGGGTTTCCCATTCTGTAACATCCCATTAGCCTCTGTATTTCCTCTAAGCTGCACACTAATTTAAAGTAATTTGGCCTGTTGCAGCCTGCTTAGACACTTTTACTGTGCATATATACTGATCTCAAGTCTGCTGTGGGGGCATCCCATTCTGTAACATCCCATTAGCCTCTGTATTTCCTCTAAGCTGCACACTTATTTAAAGTAATTTGGCCTGTTGCAGCCTGCTTAGACACTTTTTCTGTGCATATATACTGTTCTAAAGCCTGGTTGGGGGTATCCCATTCTGTAACATCCCATTAGCCTCGGTATTTCCTCTAAGCTGCACACTTATTTAAAGTAATTTGACCTGTTGCAGCCTGCTTAGACACTTTTTCTGTGCATATATACTGTTCTAAAGCCTGCTTGGGGGTATCCCTTTCTGTAACAGCCCATTAGCCTCTGTATTTCCTCTAAGCTGCACACTTATTTAAAGTAATTTGGCCTGTTGCAGCCTGCTTAGACACTTTTACTGTGCATATATACTGATCTCAAGTCTGCTGTGGGGGCATCCCATTCTGTAACATCCCATTAGCCTCTGTATTTCCTCTAAGCTGCACACTTATTTAAAAAAATGTGGCCTGTTGCAGCCTGCTTAGACACTTTTACTGTGCATATATACTGATCTCAA
Source organism: Gastrophryne carolinensis (assembly GCA_027917425.1). Classification (NCBI taxonomy): domain Eukaryota; kingdom Metazoa; phylum Chordata; class Amphibia; order Anura; family Microhylidae; genus Gastrophryne; species Gastrophryne carolinensis. Next base: position 112,309,786 of record CM051238.1, on the reverse strand, counting down.
GTCTGCTGTGGGGGCATCCCATTTTGTAACATCCCATTAGCCTCTGTATTTCCTCTAAGCTGCACACTTATTTAAAGAATTTGGCCTGTTGCAGGCTGCTTATCCACTGTTGCTGTGCATATATACTGTTCTAAAGCCTGCTTGGGGGTATCCCACTCTATAACATACCATACCCCTCTTGATCTTCACTAAGCTGCACACTTATTTAAAGTAATTTGGCCTGTTGGAGCCTGCTTATCCACTGTTGCTGTGCATATATACTGTTCTAAAGCCTGCTTGGGGGTATCCCATTCTGTAACATAACATAACCTACCTCTCTTATTTACACTAAGCAGCTCTCTTATTTAAACTAAGCAGGCCTCTTATCTACACTAAGCAGCTCTCTTATTTAAGCTAAGCAGCTCTCTTATTTAAACTAAGCAGGCCTCTTGGAGGCTGATTGTCCACTTTTGGGTGTGCATTATATTCGGTTTCTTATACAGTGGGGTATCCCAATTTGTAAGATAACCTACCCCAACCATGTAAACTAAAGAGGCCTGTTGCAGCCTGAGTTTCTCTGCTTGCGTATTGTCTGCATTACAATCTGTCTCTTTCAATGACACTGCTGCCTGGGGTATCCCAATTTGTAATATAACCTACCACAACAATGTAAACTAAAGGTTACGTCCTTCCAAAAGGAAAACTTATGCCGAACACTATTTTTGTTGGGCACATTGACCTTTGGATTGATCGGCATGAAATTTAGGATTTTTTTTTAAAAGTATGGCGCTGTAAAGAAGGTCAAAATTATTTCTCATACTTGGATTATTGTTAATACTTTTTGTTCAGCTTAAAATACATTACGCCACACTGGCATCCCAAGGCACATGCTATTTAACCCTATTTGTTAAGCACAAGCATTTCTCATACTTGGATTATTGTTACTTTTTGTTCAGCTTGAAATATACCAGGCCACACGGGCATCCCAAGGCACATGCTAATTAGCCCTATATGTTAAGCTAAAGCATTTCTCATACTTGGATTATTGTTACTTTTTGTTCGGCTTGGAATATACCAGGCCACACCGGCATCCCAAGGCACATGCTAATTAACCCTATATGTTAAGCTAAAGCATTTCTCATACTTGGATTATTGTTACTTTTTGTTCAGCTTGAAATATACCAGGCCACACGGGCATCCCAAGGCACATGCTAATTAACCCTACATGTTAAGCACAAGCATTTCTCATACTTGGATTATTGTTACTTTTTGTTCAGCTAAAAATATTCCAGGCCACACGGGCATCCCAAGGCACATGCTATTTAACCCTATCTGTTATGCAAAAGCATTTCTCATACTTGGATTAGTGTCAAAAGTTTCTGTTCAGCTTAAAATATACCAGGCCACTCGGGCATCCCAAGGCACATGCTATTTAACCCTATTTGTTAAGCACAAGCATTTCTCATACTTGGATTATTGTTACTTTTTGTTCGGCTTGGAATATACCAGGCCACACCGGCATCCCAAGGCACATGCTAATTAACCCTATATGTTAAGCTAAAGCATTTCTCATACTTGGATTATTGTTACTTTTTGTTCAGCTTGAAATATACCAGGCCACACGGGCATCCCAAGGCACATGCTAATTAACCCTACATGTTAAGCTAAAGCATTTCTCATACTTGGATTATTGTTACTTTTTGTTCAGCTTGAAATATACCAGGCCACACGGGCATCCCAAGGCACATGCTATTTAACCCTATTTGTTAAGCACAAGCATTTCTCATACTTGGATTATTGTTACTTTTTGTTCAGCTAAAAATATTCCAGGCCACACGGGCATCCCAAGGCACATGCTATTTAACCCTATCTGTTATGCAAAAGCATTTCTCATACTTGGATTAGTGTCAAAAGTTTCTGTTCAGCTTAAAATATACCAGGCCACTCGGGCATCCCAAGGCACATGCTATTTAACCCTATTTGTTAAGCACAAGCATGTCTCATACTTGGATTATTGTTACTTTTTGTTCAGCTTAAAATATACCAGGCCACACGGGCATCCGAAGGCACATGCTATTTTAACCCTATCTGTTATGCAAAAGCATTTCTCATACTTGGATTAGTGTCAAAAGTTTCTGTTCAGCTTAAAATATACCAGGCCACACGGGCATCCCAAGGCACATGCTATTTTAACTCTGTTATACAACAGCATCAGCTGCTTTATTAAGCTACATCAGTTTGCACTTGTTTTTGACTGCTTTCAATAAACCAGGCCGCAGGGCACCCCAAAGCTGCACCTTGCACCCTATCTGGTATACAACATAAGCGTTGATCAGCATCAGCTGCTATATTAAGCTACTTCAGTTTGCACTTGTTTTTGACTTCTTTCAATAAAACAGGCCGCAGGGCACCCCAAAGCTGCACCTTGCACCCTATCTGGTATACAACATAAGCGTTGATCAGCATCAGCTGCTTTATTAAGCTACTTCAGTTTGCACTTGTTTTTGACTTCTTTCAATAAAACAGGCGGCAGGGCACCCCAAAGCTGCACCTTGCACCCTATCTGGTGTACAACATAAGCGTTGATCAGCATCAGCTGCTTTATTAAGCTACTTCAGTTTGCACTTGTTTTTGACTGCTTTTAATAAACCAAGCCGCAGGGCACCCCAAAGCTGCACCTTGCACCCTATCTGGTATACAACATAAGCATTGATCAGCATCAGCTGCTTTATTAAGCTACTTCAGTTTGCACTTGTTTTTGACTGCTTTTAATAAACCAGGCCGCAGGGCACCCCAAAGCTGCACCTTGCACCCTATCTGGTATACAACATAAGCGTTGATCAGCATCAGCTGCTTTATTAAGCTACTTCAGTCTGCACTTGTTTTTGACTGCTTTTAATAAACCAGGCCGCAGGGCACCCCAAAGCTGCACCTTGCACCCTATCTGGTATACAACATAAGCGTTGATCAGCATCAGCTGCTTTATTAAGCTACTTCAGTTTGCACTTGTTTTTCACTTTTTTCAATAAACCAGGCCGCAGGGCACCCCAAAGCTGTACCTTGCACCCTATCTGGTATACAACATAAGCGTTGATCAGCATCAGCTGCTTTATTAAGCTACTTCAGTTTGCACTTGTTTTTGACTGCTTTTAATTAACCAGGCCGCAGGGCACCCCAAAGCTGCACCTTGCACCCTATCTGGTATACAACATAAGCGTTGATCAGCATCAGCTGCTTTATTAAGCTACTTCAGTTTGCACTTCCTTTTTGACTGCTTTCAATTAACCAGGCCGCAGAGCACCCCAAAGCTGCACCTTGCACCCTATCTGTTTATACTAAATAAGCAAATACATAAAAATGTCAGGCAGACAAGTGCCAGGATGTTCAAAGTGGAGTGGCAGAGGCCAAGATTCAGCAGGCAGAGGTCGCAGCAGACTAGGGGCGAGTGGCAGCAGGAGTCACGGTGAGAGACCTGATCTGCCAGTATCTGCTAGCGGTCGTGTCTCCACCAGTAACGCATCTGCCATGGTAGACTGGTTAACGCGCTCATCAACATCATCACAAGTTAGGTCTGAGACCCCCAGTCTAGGGTCGGTAGGTTCCTCTGACACAACCCTGAGTTGGCATGCCCCGAGAGCAGTCCCTGTCCTCCCATTGCCTCTGTCCTACGCCGTTCCCTCCCCCAGCGACGTATCCTATGCTTTGGGTTCAGCTCCACTCTTTAGTGAGGAGGACGATCAGATAGAGGACACTCAGCAGCTACTGCCCAGCCATGAAATGGAGGTTGCTTCTTTAGCTCGGCAGACAAGTAGTGATGTGGACAGTGTCGTGGGTGTTGCGAAATTTCCAGCTTCTGCGCCAGACACTGTTGAGGAAACCGAGAACATCAGTGACGTACAGCCACAACTCGGTGATGATGATGATGAAGCCGATCACACTTGGGAGCCGGGTGATGATGGGGCTTCATCGTCATCATCAGGAGAAGAGGGGCGCAGGTTGCCCCGTAGTCTGCAGCTCAGGCAGCAAGTTGTTAGCAGCATGGTTGGCAGGCAGCATGGGGGCACAATTGTAAAGCCTGGAGCCAAACGGGGCCGGGGCCGGGGTAGAGCACCTGCTGTGCGGCAGGCTACGTTATCGGGAGGTAGTGGGGCAGGGGTTCCTGGAGTTGGCGACAATAGCAGCGAATCAGTGAGGCCTGTTGGTGGGAAAAGTAGCTACTCGGCAGGGTGGCAGTATTTCCTGAAGCATCCGCAGGAGGGTAACATGGCCACATGCAAGATATGTAGGCAGAAGGTGAAGCGTGGCCAGGGCCCAAATGTTGGCACCACGGCCCTGCGTCAACATATGATGCGTCACCATAAAGCGACCTGGGAGAACCGAGGCTCCCAAGGGGTGGTCCAGTCTGCTTCCTCACCAAGTGGCACGCCGCACCCCATTTCTGCCAGCCAAGGCTTCAGCACCTCAGCCGAAGGCAGCTGTGTATCATACCCATCCTCTGTCGCTCCTGCTCCTCCTCCTCCAAGTCATGCATCCCGCCAGCAATCCATCAGCGAAGACATGTCCAAGAGACAGCAGTATGCGGCCACTCATCCTACGGCGCCGAAGCTGAATGTGCTCCTGTCCATGTTGCTGGTGCTGCAGTCGCTCCCTTTTCAGGTGGTGGACTCTGCACCTTTCAGAGAACTGATGGCTTGTGCCGAGCCGAGGTGGAGAGTCCCAAGCCGTCATTTATTTGCCAAGAAGGCAGTACCAGCGCTGCACACTTTTGTTGAACAGAAGGTGGGCCAGTCCTTGAGCCTGTCGGTGTGTAGCAAAGTGCATGGCAGCGCCGACGTCTGGAGCTGTAACTATGGTCAGGGACAGTACATGTTGTTTGCGGCCCACTGGGTGAATGTGGTCCCTTTGCAGCAGCAACTTGGACAGGTCACGCCGCTTCGGCCTCTGCGTTCCCTGCCCGTTGGGCCTGTGACACCATGCGACTCGGCCTCCTCATCCTCCGCCATCTCCTCACCCTCCACTGTAGGCTCAAGTCTCAGTGCCCCTCCAGTCTACCATGTGTGCAGGGCACGGAGGTGTCACGCAGTGCTTCACATGGTTTGTCTTGGCGAACGGAGTCACACAGGGGAGGAACTGCTTAAATTTATTCATCAGGAAGTCCAAACATGGCTTACTCCAAGAAAACTTAAAATGGGAATCATGGTTACCGACAATGGGAAGAACATTTTGTCTGCGCTGCGCCAAGGAAGGCTGACCCATGCCCCCTGCATGGCTCACGTCTTCAATCTGGTTGTCAAGCGGTTTCTGAAGTGTTCCCCCCATATGCAAGACATCCTAACAACTTCAAGGAAACTTTGCATGCACTTCAGCCACTCATACACTGCCAAACACACCCTTCTTGAGCTACAGCGTCAGAACGGTATCCCCCAACATAGTCTGATTTGCAATGTTTCCACCCGTTGGAATTCTACCCTTCACATGTTGAACCGATTATATGAACAGAGAAAAGCCATCACGTATTTCCTGATGATCCAAGCGGATAGGGGGACTCCCCTGTGTAACTTCAATGTCAGCCAGTGGCAGCTCATACGTGACACCTGCCGTTTGCTCAGGCCCTTTGAGGAAGCCACTTTATTTGTCAGTCGGCAGGATTACGGGATGAACGACGTGATTCCACTGCTTCATGTACTACAGAACATGTTGGAAACCATGGCTGGTCAGGGCACTGGAGACATGGCGTCTACATCTTACGGCCACATGAACAACGTTGGAGCTGAACTGGAGGAGGAGGAAGAGGAGGAGGAGAGGCACAGTGAAGCACAGTTTAGGCTTGGCGAAATGGCTGGTTTATCTAGTCAGCGGACAGGAGAGGAGGAGCAGGAGCAGCCAGAGGAGCTAGAGGGTTTTGAGGAAGGCGAGACAGAGGACCCAGACACACCGTGGCAGTATGCAGTGGAGATGGAGACAGGTAGTCCATCCGAGTCACTTGCGCAAATGGCAGGAAGCATGCTCAAGTGCTTGCGTAGTGACCCCAGAATTTTTTCCATTTGTCGGTGGGATGACTTCTGGCTGTCCACCTTATTGGACCCTCGCTTCCGGCACAAAATGGGGGCATTTTTTAAACCCGCCGAGAGGGAGGACAAACTGAACTACTACAAAGACATTCTACGTAGGCAGTTGGCCGATGCCTATCTGCACCATGGCCCATACTCTCGCAGGTCTGACTCGAGGGGACCTCTGCGCTCACCTTCCACTGCCATGGCTGCTGGGGGGGTTGGCAGGAGCAGCAGCTCCATCAGCAGCAGCCTCAGTCTTCAGTCGCTAATGAGTAGCTTTCTACACCCGCATAGTGAGGCTACTCATGAGCAGCAGGAAGACCTGGAGCAGGACCTCAACCAGCAGGTCATGTCATACCTTGATTTGACCATGCCAACACACCTTGAGGATCCGCTGGACTTCTGGGCAGCCAAACTTGATTTGTGGCCGCAACTAGCAGAGTTTGCCCTGGAAAAGCTGTCCTGCCCAGCAAGTAGCGTGCCATCTGATCGGGTGTTTAGTGCGGCGGGGGCCATAGTTACGGCGAGGAGAACTCGTCTGTCAACTAAAAATGTGGAGAGACTCACCTTTGTCAAAATGAATCAGGAATGGATCAGCCAGGATTTCCACCCACCAATGCCTGATGCATGCGACTAGATTGAGCATGGTGCCACGTTTTACACTTTCCAAATGGTGCAAAACATATTTATGTCTTTAGGCCAATTTTTGGGCTCCTGCTGATGCCAACTTCAGGGTGTGCCTTCCAATCAATTTTTGGCCTCCTGCTGATGCCAACTTCAGGGTGTGGCTTTCAGCCAATGTTGGGTTGCTGCTGCTGCTGCTTGCAACTCCAGGGTGTGATTCGTCCAATTTTTGGGCTCCTGCTGCCAACTCCAGAGTCTCTTTAAAGCAATGTTTGGGCTCCTGCTTCTGCTGCTTGCAACTCCAGGGAGTGATTCATCCAATTTTTGGGCTCCTGCTGCCAACTCCAGTGTCTCTCTCAGCCAATTTTTGGCCTCCTGCTGCTGCCAACTCCAGGGTGTCTCTTAAGCAATGTTTGGGCTCCTGCTTATGCTGCTGCCAACTCCAGGGTGTGCCTTCCAGCTAATGTATGTGCTCCTGCTGCTGCCAACTTCAGGGTGCCTTCCAGCCAATTTCTAGGTTCCTGCTGCTGCTGCTGCCAACTCCAGGGTGTGTCAGTCAATTTTTGGGCTCCTGCTGCCAACTCCAGTGTCTCTCTCAGCCAATTTTTGGGCTCCTGCTGCTGCTTGCAACTCCAGGGAGTGATTCATCCAATTTTTGGGCTCCTGAAGCCAACTCCAGTGTGACTTTCAAGCAATGTTTGGGCTCCTGCTGCTTGCAACTCCAGGGTGTGATTCATCCAATTTTTGGGCTCCTGCTGCCAACTCCAGTGTCTCTCTCAGCCAATTTTTGGCCTCCTGCTGCTGCTGCTGCCAACTCCAGGGTGTCTTTCAAGCAATGTTTGGGCTCCTGCTTATGCTGCTGCCAACTCCAGGGTGTGCCTTCCAGCTAATGTATGTGCTCCTGCTGCTGCCAACTTCAGGGTGCCTTCCAGCCAATTTCTAGGTTCCTGCTGCTGCAAACTCCAGGGTGTGTCAGTCAATTTTTAGGCTCCTGCTGCTGCCAACTCCAGTGTTTCTTTAAAGTAATGTTTGGGCTCCTGCTTATGCTGCTGCCAACTCCAGGGTGTGATTCGTCCAATTTTTGGGCTCCTGCTGCCAACTCCAGTGTCTCTTTAAAGTAATGTTTGGGCTCCTGCTGCTGCTGCTTGCAACTCCAGGGTGTGATTCATCCAATTTTTGGGCTCCTGCTGCCATCTCCAGTGTCTCTTTCAAGCAATGTTTGGGTTCCTGCTGCTGCTGCTTGCAACTCCAGGGTGTCATTCAGCCAATTGTTGGGCTCCATGTGTTTCAGCCAATATTTGGGCTCCTGCTGCTGCCAGCTCCAGGGTGTGTTTTTCAGGCAATATAGGGGCCCCTCATAGTGATGCCACCTCAACTCTCTGTAATTGTGCCACTCTGCGATTCTAATAGCGATGCCTCTGATCTGCATGTCCTAATTATTTACAGTATTATTTCAATAACCCAGCACGCATCCTATGTGTGTTACAGCAAAGCAGAATGGTTTACAACCCTATTGAGGCTCTAGGAAGCTCAGAAATAGCCATTTTTAATAGCGATTCGTCGCGAATAAATTCGGGTCGAAACGATTTTTGTCGGAAAATTCGGCGAATCAGTTGAATTGAATTTTTCAAAAGATCGCTCATCTCTATAGACTAGTTTCGCCAAAATGGCTTCTTCAGTACCCATTGAAATTGATGAAATGTACTGTATACAGCATGAAAAATAGAATAATTTCATAGTTACATTTTAATACAATTACCAAGGAAAAACATGTGAAGTAAAATTTGTTTTACTTATTACCTGAATATGATGGACAAGCGCTCACTGCATAATTCCACCCAGGATGTTAATATTAGGAGGCTCAATATTTCCGATGTTAGTAACCGCCAAATGAAGGAATGTATTCATTTTCCCATGAAAAAGGTTTTTATACTGGAGGAAGAATGTTTTTATATGTTCACATTAATAGGTATACAGTATGGTATTGCATCCTCTCGTGTGATGCAGAGAAGGCATTTGATAAGAGTGAATTGGGCCTTTATGACAGCTTCGCTGAAGCAGAGCGGTGTTGGCCCAGGCCTCCTCTCCAAGATCCTTGCCTTATACCCCACCCTACAGCCAGAGTCAGGGATAACTCCTCTCAGCCCCATTTTCCATAAGTAATGGTACAAGAGAGTGATGTCCCTTGTCCCCTCTTTTCTATGTTCTGACCATGGAACACCTAGCCATCACCATTTGGAACAATCCTGACATCAAAGAAATACAAATAGGTGACCATCATTACAAAACCTCCCTATTTGCAGATGACTTAATGCTGCACCTAACGGCACCCCACACCACTTTTCCAGTTGTAATGAGGGAGTTTGAGTGTTTCAGCAATGTGAACAACTTTAAAATTAATTATGCGAAATCTGAGGCGCTCAACCTCTTGCTCTCAAGCCAAGAAGTGCACCAATTAGAATCTAATTTCCCCTTTAAATGGAAGCCCCAAGCCATAAAGTACCTTGGCATCCAAATCCCTGCAAATCTTTCCAACATATACGAACTGAACTATTCCCCCCTACTGGCAAAAATAGGGGTGGAACTGAATTCATACACAAAAAAAAACAATCTCTAGGTTTGGTAGGATCAATAAAAAAGTAAAGAAAGAACAGCGCTTATAGAAATGCTCAGCTGCAGCCTGACCGGTTGGCTAAACCGTGGGGTTGAAAAGACAATAAAGGTGATAGATCTAGCAGACAATAGACAAGCTGCCTGTGGCTGTCAGTCTATCTGCAGGCGCGCTAATTTCTGTAGGATGCTCAGGTGTTTGGGATAAGATGGATGTTTAATCTTATCCTTGTTTTCCAAGTATCCTTAAATATTGTTGTTACTGCAAAGTCAAATGAGATTTTTGCGTTTGCAGTTTAATATTTATTACTCAATACTAGGGATGAGCGAATCGATCCGGACGAACCCGGATTCGATCCGAATTTCAGGAAAAATTCGATTCGGATCGAATCCGAATTTCCCCGCGATTCGATCGCTCGAAGTTTTCCTTTAACATCCATTCATTTACATTTACAGGCATTCTAAGATGGCGGACGGGACATGTCTGGACATCTATCCCGCGCCAGTGCAAGCTGGGGCAGTCACATGCAGCCTATCAGCAGCCAGCAAGCCCGGTAACGTCACAGTGCTATTTAAGTCGGCCGTCTTGCTTTTCCTTCCTCATTTCTCTATTGCATTCGTGAGAGACAGAACGTTGTAGTGAGAGAGAGAGGCAGTTAGACAGGCAGGGACAGACAGGGACAGGCTGGAGACAGGCAGGAGACAGACAGGAGACAGACAGAAAGTCAGCGAAAAACAGGGAAAGGTAGGAAAAATCGGAGGCTGTCACAGAGAGATTTTTTTTTTTTTTTCATCCAGCCTGAGTGTTACTAGCTGGCTGACAGGCTTTGTTAGCGTTTTCAGGCTGCTTATACTTACTAACTGTGCATATATACTGAACTGATCTTAAGTCTGCTGTGAGGCATCCCATTCTGTGACTACACCAGCCTCTGTTTAAGACCATATAACCATTTGCACTTATTCTAATTGAAATTAGGCCTGATAAAGACACTTTTGCTGTTCATAGCACTACTGGACCCTGCCAGGTGTACTTACTGCTGGTTTTTAGGGCATCCCATTCTGTGACTACAGCAGCCTCTGTTTAAGACCATATAACCATTTGCACTTATTATAATTGAAATTAGGCCTGATAAAGACACTTTTGCTGTGCATAGCACTACTTGTCCCAGGTTCACTGCTGGGTTTTTAGGGCATCCCATTCTGTGACTACAGCAGCCTCTGTTTAAGACCATATAACCATTTGCACTTATTTTAATTGAAATTAGGCCTGATAAAGACACTTTTGCTGTTCATAGCACTACTTGTCCCAGGTTCACTGCTGGGTTTTTAGGGCATCCCATTCTGTGACTACAGCAGCCTCTGTTTAACACCATATAACCATTTGCACCTATTATAATTGAAATTAGGCCTGATAAAGACACTTTTGCTGTTCATAGCACTACTTGTCCCAGGTTCACTGCTGGGTTTTTAGGGCATCCCATTCTGTGACTACAGCAGCCTCTGTTTAAGACCATATAACCATTTGCACTTATTATAATTGAAATTAGGCCTGATAAAGACACTTTTGCTGTTCATAGCACTACTGGACTCTGCCAGGTGTACTTACTGCTGGGTTTTTAGGGCATCCCATTCTGTGACTACAGCAGCCTCTGTTTAAGACCATATAACCATTTGCACTTATTATAATTGAAATTAGGCCTGATAAAGACACTTTTGCTGTTCATAGCACTACTTGTCCCAGGTTCACTGCTGGGTTTTTAGGGCATCCCATTCTGTGACTACAGCAGCCTCTGTTTAACACCATATAACCATTTGCACCTATTATAATTGAAATTAGGCCTGATAAAGACACTTTTGCTGTTCATAGCACTACTTGTCCCAGGTTCACTGCTGGGTTTTTAGGGCATCCCATTCTGTGACTACAGCAGCCTCTGTTTAAGACCATATAACCATTTGCACTTATTATAATTGAAATTAGGCCTGATAAAGACACTTTTGCTGTTCATAGCACTACTGGACTCTGCCAGGTGTACTTACTGCTGGGTTTTTAGGGCATCCCATTCTGTGACTACAGCAGCCTCTGTTTAAGACCATATAACCATTTGCACTTATTATAATTGAAATTAGGCCTGATAAAGACACTTTTGCTGTTCATAGCACTACTTGTCCCAGGTTCACTGCTGGGTTTTTAGGGCATCCCATTCTGTGACTACAGCAGCCTCTGTTTAACACCATATAACCATTTGCACTTATTCTAATTGAAATTAGGCCTGATAAAGACACTTTTGCTGTGCATAGCACTACTTGTCCCAGGTTCACTGCTGGGTTTCTAGGGCATCCCATTCTGTGACTACAGCAGCCTCTGTTTACGACCATATAACCATTTGCACTTATTCTAATTGAAATTAGGCCTGATAAAGACACTTTTGCTGTGCATAGCACTACTTGTCCCAGGTTCACTGCTGGGTTTTTAGGGCATCCCATTCTGTGACTACAGCAGCCTCTGTTTAAGACCATATAACCATTTGCACTTATTATAATTGAAATTAGGCCTGATAAAGACACTTTTGCTGTGCATAGCACTACTTGTCCCAGGTTCACTGCTGGATTTTTAGGGCATCCCATTCTGTGACTACAGCAGCCTCTGTTTAACACCATATAACCATTTGCACTTATTCTAATTGAAATTAGGCCTGATAAATACACTTTTGCTGTGCATAGCACTACTTGTCCCAGGTTCACTGCTGGGTTTTTAGGGCATCCCATTCTGTGACTACAGCAGCCTCTGTTTAACACCATATAACCATTTGCACTTATTATAATTGAAATTAGGCCTGATAAAGACACTTTTGCTGTTCATAGCACTACTTGTCCCAGGTTCACTGCTGGGTTTTTAGGGCATCCCATTCTGTGACTACAGCAGCCTCTGTTTAACACCATATAACCATTTGCACTTATTATAATTGAAATTAGGCCTGATAAAGACACTTTTGCTGTTCATAGCACTACTGGACCCTGCCAGGTGTACTTACTGCTGGTTTTTAGGGCATCCCATTCTGTGACTACAGCAGCCTCTGTTTAAGACCATATAACCATTTGCACTTATTCTAATTGAAATTAGGCCTGATAAAGACACTTTTGCTGTGCATAGCACTACTTGTCCCAGTTTCACTGCTGGGTTTTTAGGGCATCCCATTCTGTGACTACAGCAGCCTCTGTTTAAGACCATATAACCATTTGCACTTATTATAATTGAAATTAGGCCTGATAAAGACACTTTTGCTGTGCATAGCACTACTTGTCCCAGGTTCACTGCTGGGTTTTTAGGGCATCCCATTCTGTGACTACAGCAGCCTCTGTTTAACACCATATAACCATTTGCACTTATTATAATTGAAATTAGGCCTGATAAAGACACTTTTGCTGTTCATAGCACTACTGGACCCTGCCAGGTGTACTTACTGCTGGTTTTTAGGGCATCCCATTCTGTGACTACACCAGCCTCTGTTTAAGACCATATAACCATTTGCACTTATTATAATTGAAATTAGGCCTGATAAAGACACTTTTGCTGTTCATAGCACTACTTGTCCCAGGTTCACTGCTGGGTTTTTAGGGCATCCCATTCTGTGACTACAGCAGCCTCTGTTTAACACCATATAACCATTTGCACTTATTCTAATTGAAATTAGGCCTCATAAAGACACTTTGGCTGTGTATAGCACTACTTGTCCCAGGTTCACTGCTGGGTTTTTAGGGCATCCCATTCTGTGACTACAGCAGCCTCTGTTTAAGACCATATAACCATTTGCACTTATTCTAATTGAAATTAGGCCTGATAAAGACACTTTTGCTGTGCATAGCACTACTTGTCCCAGGTTCACTGCTGGGTTTTTAGGGCATCCCATTCTGTGACTACAGCAGCCTCTGTTTAACACCATATAACCATTTGCACTTATTATAATTGAAATTAGGCCTGATAAAGACACTTTTGCTGTTCATAGCACTACTGGACCCTGCCAGGTGTACTTACTGCTGGTTTTTAGGGCATCCCATTCTGTGACTACAGCAGCCTCTGTTTAAGACCATATAACCATTTGCACTTATTCTAATTGAAATTAGGCCTGATAAAGACACTTTTGCTGTGCATAGCACTACTTGTCCCAGGTTCACTGCTGGGTTTTTGGGGCATCCCATTCTGTAACATAGCATACCCCTCTTTATTTACACTAAGCAGCTCTCTTATTTACACTAGGCAGGCCTGTTGGAGGCTGAGTGTTAATGCTCTCTTTTGGTGTGCATTATATTCTGTTTCATATAGACCCACCGCTGCCTGCGGGTTCTTAAAATATCACCTACTACCACACCAGTTAGACTATGTCGGGCAGACAAGTGCCTGGAAGTGAAAAGAGGAGTGGCAGAGGCCAAGATTATGCAGGCAGAGCTCGCAGCAGACTGGGGGCCAGTAGCAGCAGGAATCACGCTGAGAGACCTAATCTGCCAGTATCTGCTAGCGGTCGGGTCTCCACCAGTAACGCATCTGCCGTGGTTGAATGGTTGACGTGCTCATCAACAACATCATCACAACTTACATCTGAGACCCCCAATCTAGGGTCGGTAGGTTCCTCTGACACAACCCTGAGTTGGCATGCCCCGAGAGCAGTCCCTGTCCTCCCATTGCCTCTGTCCTACGCCGTTCCCTCCCCCAGCGACGTATCCTATGCTTTGGGTTCAGCACCTCTCTTTAGTGAGGAGGACGATCAGATAGAGGACAGTCAGCAGCTACTGCCCAGCCAAGAAATGGAGGTGGCTTCTTTAGCTAGGCAGACAAGTAGTGAAGTGGACAGTGTCGTGGGTGCTGCGAGCGTTCCAGCTCCTGCGCCAGACACTGTTGACGAATCCACGAACATCAGTGACGTACAGCCACAACTCGGCGATAATGATGATGACGATGAAGCCGATCGCACGTGGGAGTCGGGTGATGAAGGGGCTTCATCGTCATCATCAGGAGAAGAGGGGCGCAGGTTGCCCCGGAGTCAGCAGCTCAGGCAGCAAGGTGGCAGCAGCATGGCTGGCAGGCAGCATGGGGGCACAATTGTAAAGCCTGGAGCCAAACGGGGCCGGGGCCGGGGTAGAGCACCTGCTGCGCGGCAGGCTACCTTATCGGGAGGTAGTGGGGCAGGGGTTCCTGGAGTTGGCAACAGCAGCAGCGAATCAGTGAGGCCTGTTGGTGGAAAAAGTAGCTACTCGCCAGTGTGGCAGTTTTTCCTGAAGCATCCGCAGGAGGGTAACATGGCCACATGCAAGATATGTAGGCAGAAGGTGAAGCGTGGCCAGGGTCCAAATGTTGGCACCACGGCCCTGCGTCAAAATATGCAGCGTCACCATAAAGCGGCCTGGGAGAACCTAGGCTCCGGAGAGGTGGGCCAGACTGCTTCCTCACCGAGTGGCACGCCGCTCCCAATTTCTGCCAGCCAAGGCTCCAGCACCTCAGCCGAAGGCAGCTGTGCGTCATACCCATCCTCTGTCGCTCCTGCTCCTCCTCCTCCTCCTCCAAGTCATGCATCCCGCCAGCAATCCATCAGCGAAGCCATGTCCAAGAGACAGCAGTATGCGCCCACTCATCCTACGGCGCAGAAGCTGAATGTGCTCCTGTCCAAGTTGCTGGTGCTGCAGTTGCTCCCTTTTCAGGTGGTGGAATCTGCACCTTTCAGAGAACTGATGGCTTGTGCCGAGCCGAGGTGGAGAGTCCCAAGCCGTCATTTCTTTGCCAAGAAGGCAGTACCAGCGCTGCACACTTTTGTTGAACAGAAGGTGGGCCAGTCCTTGAGCCTGTCGGTGTGTAGCAAAGTGCATGGCAGCGCCGACATCTGGAGCTGTAACTACGGTCAGGGACAGTACATGTCGTTTACGGCCCACTGGGTGAATGTGGTCCCTTTGCAGCAGCAGCAGCAACTTGGACAGGTCACGCCGCTTCGGCCTCCGCGCTCCCTGCCCGTTGGGCCTGTGACACCGTGCGACTCGGCCTCCTCATCCTCCGCCATCTCCTCACCCTCCACTGTAGGCTCAAGTCTCAGTGCCCCTCCAGTCTACCATGTGTGCAGGGCACAGAGGTGTCACGCAGTGCTTCACATGGTTTGTCTTGGCGAACGGAGTCACACAGGGGAGGAACTGCTTAAATGTATTCATCAGGAAATCCAAACATGGCTTACTCCAAGAAAACTTAAAATGGGAATCATGGTTACCGACAATGGGAAGAACATTTTGTCTGCGCTGCGCCAAGGAAGCCTGACCCATGCCCCCTGCATGGCTCATGTCAGGAACTCACCCACCGCGTCCTCGCTCCCGCGCCGTCCCCGGGCAGCCGGCCGCGCAGCTTCCGGCTCGCATCTCGGCCAAGCGGCGGCTCGGGCGGCATCGGCTCGGGCGGCGCGCTCCTCGACCACGCCCCCCGCTCGCAGCTCCGGCCCCGTCTCCGGCTCCTGTGAACGTGCTCACGCGGGCGCGAGCACGTGTCTCTTATGCCCTCCGGCGGCGCTGCTCCCTGCGCGCCCGCCGGAGGAGAAGTTAAAGGGCCAATCAGCCCAGAGGTTCAGGGTTGGGCCAATGAGCCCAGGAAGGGGTGGTTTATGAGCATTCGCCCTTTTGGTCCAATTGGACCAATCAGTGACAGGGGTTGTAGTTGCACCAATCACATGTGCCCTTCCCATTTTCCAATCATGCTGGTCCCTATAAAGCCCTACCTCATCATTTACCCAGTGCCTGTTATAGCGCCTAGACCCTAGCCATTGTTTATCCCTGATATTGATCCTGACTCCAGCTGCCGACCCTCGCTTGTTTGACCATCCTTGATCTCCATTCCTGTTGCCGGCCCTCGCTTGTTTGACCATCCTTGATCTCCATTCCTGTTGCCGACCCTCGCTTGTTTGACCATCCTTGATCTCCATTCCTGTTGCCGACCCTCGCTTGTTTGACCATCCTTGATCTCCACTCCTGTTGCCGACCCTTGCTTGCCTTTGACCATCCTCGATCTTCACTCCTGTTGCCGACCCCTGCCTGTCCTTGGACTTCCACCTTACGCTCACATACCGGCTACCCGATTCCACTTCCAGCCGCGGGCTCTCCAGTACTCTGTACCGTAAGACCTCAACCTTTGAGCCATAAAGTCCTGGGGGCAACTGATCCCGAGCAGGCGTGTTCGGCGTCTCGGCAAGCGGGGGCTCCTATAGGTGAAGCTGGCTGCGGAGATTGGGGGTTGAGGTCCTTACCAAGAGAGCTGGAGTTGTCCAAGTGGTAAATTGTGGTTCCGGGAGCGTGACATTATAACAGGCCACCATGGATGACCTGGTACAGCAAGTACAGGCTATGGCCACAGCTATAAATCAAGAGTGGCCAATCAAGAAACCAGGCAAAATCCTGCATCCGCTGTACCACCTCGCGTGTCGGAGCCGAAGGTCCTGTTACCGGAGACATTTTTGGGAGACCGAGCCAAATTCTCCAATTTTAAAAACTCCTGCGAGCTGTACTTCAGATTGAGGCCCGTATCCTCAGGCACCGAGACCCAACGGGTGGGGTTAGTTATCTCCCTTTTGCAGGGAGATCCTCAATCATGGGCTTTTAGCCTGCCTCCCGATGATGCTGCCCTGCACTCCGTCACATCTTTTTTCCTGGCCATGGGTGTGTTATATGCCGACCCAGATCAGCAGTCCACAGCCGAAAACAGGCTTCGGGCCTTGAAGCAAGGTCGGAATACTGCCGAAGATTATAGCGCCGAATTCCGACGGTGGGCAGTAGAGTCCAGATGGAATGACCCAGCCCTGTGCAGCCAGTTCCGTATGGGTCTATCGGAGGGTATCAAGGACGCATTGGTTAATTTCCCTACGCCCGCAGACCTCGACCAGCTAATGCAGGTCACCATCAAAATAGATCGGCGTCTTAGAGAAAGAGCCAGGGAAAGGGTTAGGATTTCCTCGTCCTTTAAGCCATCTCAGAACCCCAACCCACTGTCTTCCCTTGGGGTAAACACACCTTCTTCCTCACAGGAGGAACCCATGCAGGTCGGAAGAGCTCGCCTTACCCAGGTCGAAAAACAGCGAAGACGCTCCATGGGTCTATGCTTATATTGTGGGAATCCGGGGCATTTTGCTAGGTCCTGTCCTAACAAGGGATACCCGGCGGGAAACTCCCTCGCCTAGATCAGGAGGAGAGTACTGATCTAGGTGAGTCTGTAAATTACTCTCATTTAAACAAGATGTTAATTCCCATAGAGCTTTCCTGGGGTCCCTCCAAACAAGCAGTGTCCGCCTTTATTGATAGTGGAGCTGCGGGCAATTTCCTGGATCGGAGCATGATCTCCATCCTGGGGATTCCTCTGGTACCCCTTGGGAAATCTCTACAGGTTCTGGCCATAAATGGGAAGACCATCCAGGGAGGTCCAGTCAGTACCAAGACCCCTCCTCTCAATTTAATTGTCGGCTCTTCCCACTCTGAGTACATTGAGTTCTTGGTTTTCGATTGTCCGGAAACCCCAGTAGTTCTGGGATACCCATGGTTAAAGCTCCACAACCCCATTCTAGACTGGCAGACTGGGGACTTGGTTAGGTGGAGTAATTACTGCAAGACGCACTGTTTCTCCACGGCCCTTAGAAGTTTTCAGATGCTACCCCAGGGGCTGCCTCAGCCTTATGCGGATTGGGCTGATGTTTTTTCTGAGCGTTCCGCAGATTCCCTTCCCCCACATAGGGCCTATGACTGCCCCATTGACCTGCTCCCTGGAACGATTCCTCCTAGAGGGAAGATTTATAATCTTACCCGACTGGAGGAACAGGCAATGAAGGAATACATTGCTGAGAACTTGAGTAAGGGGTTCATCCGTCCTTCTACTTCACCTGCGGGGGCTGGCTTCTTTTTTATGGAGAAGAAAGATGGTGGTTTAAGACCTTGCATAGATTACAGGGCCCTGAATAAGATTACGATAAAAAAACGGTATCCCCTTCCCTTGATCGGGGATTTATTTAATCAAGCAATAGGTGCTCGGGTTTTCTCCAAGTTAGACCTAAAGGGGGCCTACAACCTGATTTGTATTCGGCAAGGGGATGAGTGGAAAATGGCCTTTAATGTTAAAGACGGTCATTACGAATATCTAGTCATGCCCTTTGGCCTTTGTAATGCTCCTGCAGTCTTCCAAGACTTTGTTAACGATGTCTTCCGAGACTATTTGGGCAGATTCATGGTAATTTATTTGGATGATATCCTCATTTTCTCTAATTCTTTGTCCGAACATAGACAACATGTGAAAATGGTTCTTCAAAAATTGAGAGAGAATAACCTATATGCCAAGATTTCTAAATGTATGTTTGAGGTCACCACCGTTCCTTTTTTGGGTTATGTAATTTCTAGCCAGGGATTGGAGATGGATGCGGGGAAAGTTTCGGCGGTGCGGGATTGGGTACAACCCAAAACCTTAAAAGAACTACAGCGTTTTTTAGGTTTCGCTAATTTCTACCGACGCTTTATTAAGGGTTTTTCCAATATTGTTGCTCCTCTCACCAACCTTACCCGCAAGGGTGCCTTTACTGCAAACTGGTCTTCATCAGCTAAAGAAGCCTTCCTGACGCTAAAACAGGCTTTTACTTCAGCACCAGTGTTGGTTCACCCTGACGTGAATAAACCCTTTACCATCGAAGTAGATGCGTCCGAGTTGGGTGTGGGGGCAGTGTTGTCGCAATACTCTGGTCATCCTGAACGTTTGCACCCCTGCGCCTACTTCTCATGGAAATTTAGTGCCGCGGAACAGAATTATGATGTTGGGAACAGGGAATTATTGGCGGTAAAACTGGCCTTTGATGAATGGCGTCACTGGTTGGAGGGTTCATTGCATCCGATCACGGTCTATACCGATCACAAAAACCTCGAGTACATTAGTTCAGCTAAGAGACTGAATTCTCGTCAGGCTCGTTGGGCATTATTTTTTTCGCGCTTTAATTTTATAATTACATTTAAGCCAGGAGTCAAAAATTCTAAAGCAGATGCTCTTTCCCGCATGTTTGGGGATTGCAAGGATCGGGATGATGTGGGTGAACCTATTTTGCCGGTGGGTTGTGTGATTGGGGCTTTGCTTCCTGATCTTTCTAATGCTTTGGCGCCATTCCAAGATGAATCCCCTGTAGATGTACCTTTAGGGTGTCAGTTTGTACCGCCGCACCTGCGTCCTGACGTAATCCGCGAGTTTCATGATGCCAAAACTGCTGGGCATCTGGGGAATCGTAAGACTTTCATTTTAGCCCGACACCATGTATGGTGGCCTACTATGCGACGCGATATTACTGCCTTTATCGACGCATGTTCTGTTTGTGCGCGAAGTAAGGGGGTTCACAAGGCCCCTAGTGGGTGTTTAGTTCCACTTGAGATTCCTAAAGAGCCTTGGACTCATATCTCAATGGATTTTATTGTCGATTTGCCTCCTTCACATGGAAACACTGTGATTTGGGTGGTCGTCGATCGTTTCAGTAAGATGGCACATTTTATTCCTTTATCTAAACTACCGTCGGCTCCTGAGCTTTCGCGGTTATTTATTTTACATGTTTTCCGTCTCCATGGCATACCGTCCAATGTAGTTTCTGATCGGGGTGTGCAATTTACTTTGCGTTTTTGGAGGAATTTTTGTTCACGCTTAGGAATCCAGTTATCATTTTCATCTGCGTACCATCCTCAGACTAATGGGCAGACTGAGAGAACTAATCAAAGTCTGGAACAATACTTAAGATGTTATGTTTCTGATGCTCAAGAGCAATGGGCGGACTTCATTGATTTTGCTGAATTCGCGTACAATAATGCGCCGAGTGAAAGCACTAAGATATCCCCATTTTTCTGCAATTTAGGAAAGAATCCCAGAGGTTCCTCACTCTCGGGGTCACCTTCTGATTTACCGGCATTGGAAGAGTGGCTCCAAGAAAGGAAAGAAATCTGGGTACGCGTCCAAGGGACTTTAAAAACTATGGGGTTGAAATATAAGAAATTCGCCGATCGCCGCAGGTCTCAGGGACCTATCCTTCAGATTGGGGATCTGGTTTGGGTATCCACTAAGAACATCGCTCTCCGGCAGCCTTCCAGTAAATTGGGTCCTAAGTTTATTGGTCCTTTCCCCATTATTAGGAAGTTGAACAATGTAACCTTTAAAGTTCAACTTCCACCGACTATTAAAATCCCTAATTCCTTTCATGTATCGCTGCTTAAACCAGCCAAGAGTACTCCTCCTGCTGGTCCTTCACCAATCTTGGTTGATAATGAGCCAGAATATGAGGTAAACAAAATCTTGGATTCGCGTAAGGTCCATAATTCGCTACAGTATTTGGTTGACTGGGTGGGCTATGGTCCTGAGGAGAGGTGCTGGGTTGCTGCAAGGGATGTTCACGCCAGGGCTCTTGTAAAAAAATTCTATCGTGACAATCCAGGAAAACCCGGTGAGGGTCCGGAGGCCCCTCGTGAAGGGGGGGTAGTGTCAGGAACTCACTCACCGCGTCCTCGCTCCCGCGCCGTCCCCGGGCAGCCGGCCGCGCAGCTTCCGGCTCGCATCTCGGCCAAGCGGCGGCTCGGGCGGCGCGCTCCTCGGCCACGCCCCCCGCTCGCAGCTCCGGCCCCGTCTCCGGCTCCTGTGAACGTGCGAGCACGTGTCTCTTATGCCCTCCGGCGGCGCTGCTCCCTGCGCGCCCGCCGGAGGAGAAGTTAAAGGGCCAATCAGCCCAGAGGTTCAGGGTTGGGCCAATGAGCCCAGGAAGGGGTGGTTTATGAGCATTCGCCCTTTTGGTCCAATTGGACCAATCAGTGACAGGGGTTGTAGTTGCACCAATCACATGCGCCCTTCCCATTTTCCAATCATGCTGGTCCCTATAAAGCCCTACCTCATCATTTACCCAGTGCCTGTTATAGCGCCTAGACCCTAGCCATTGTTTATCCCTGATATTGATCCTCTGACCCTCGCTTGTTTGACCATCCTTGATCTCCATTCCTGTTGCCGACCCTCGCTTGTTTGACCATCCTTGATCTCCATTCCTGTTGCCGACCCTCGCTTGTTTGACCATCCTTGATCTCCATTCCTGTTGCCGACCCTCGCTTGTTTGACCATCCTTGATCTCCACTCCTGTTGCCGACCCCTGCCTGTCCTTGGACTTCCACCTTACGCTCACATACCGGCTACCCGATTCCACTTCCAGCCGCGGGCTCTCCAGTACTCTGTACCGTAAGACCTCAACCTTTGAGCCATAAAGTCCTGGGGGCAACCGATCCCGAGCAGGCGTGTTCGGCGTCTCGGCAAGCGGGGGCTCCTATAGGTGAAGCTGGCTGCGGAGATTGGGGTTGAGGTCCTTACCAAGAGAGCTGGAGTTGTCCAAGTGGTAAATTGTGGTTCCGGGAGCGTGACAGCTCACGTCTTCAATCTGGTTGTCAAGCGGTTTCTGAAGTGTTCCCCCCATCTGCAAGACATCCTAACAACTTCAAGGAAACTTTGCATGCACTTCAGCCACTCCTACACCGCCAAACACACCCTTCTTGAGCTACAGCGTCAGAATGGTATCCCCCAACATAGTCTGATTTGCGATGTTTCCACCCGTTGGAATTCCACCCTTCACATGTTGGACCAATTATATGAACAGAGAAAAGCCATCACGGATTTCCTGATGATCCAAGCAGATAGGGGGACTCCCCTGTGTAACTTCAATGTCAACCAGTGGCAGCTCATACGTGACACCTGCCGTTTGCTCAGGCCCTTTGAGGAAGCCACTTTATTTGTCAGTCGGCAGGATTACGGGATGAACGACGTGATTCCACTGCTTCATGTACTACAGCACATGTTGGAAACCACGGCTGGTCAGGGCACTGGAGACATGGCGTTTACATCTTACGGCCACATGAACCCCGTTGGAGCTGAACTGGAGGAGGAGGAGGAAGAGGAGGAGGAGGAGTTGCCCAGCGAAACACAGTTTAGGCTTGGCGAAATGGCTGGTTTATCTAGTCAGCGGACAGGAGAGGAGGAGCAGGAGCAGCCAGAGGAGCTAGAGGTTTTTGAGGAAGGTGAGACAGAGGACCCGGGCACACCGTGGCAGTATGCAGTGGAGATGGAGACAGGTAGTCCATCCGAGTCACTTGCGCAAATGGCACGAAGCATGCTCACGTGCTTGCGTAGTGACCCCAGAATTGTTTCCATCTGTCGGCGGGATGACTTCTGGCTGTCCACCTTATTGGACCCTCGCTTCCGGCACAAAATGGGGGCATTTTTTAAAGGACAAACTGGGAGAGGGAGAGGGAGGACAAACTGAACTACTACAAAGACATTCTACGTAGGCAGTTGGCCGATGCCTATCTGCGCCATGGTCCATACTTTCGCAGGTCTGACTCGAGGGGACCTCTGCGCTCACCTTCCACTGCCATGGCCGCTGGGGGGGTTGGCAGGAGCAGCAGCAGCAGCAGCTCCATCAGCAGCCTCAGTCTTCAGTCGCTAATGAGTAGCTTTCTACACCCGCATAGTGGGGCTACTCATGAGCAGCAGGAAGACCTGGAGCAGGACCTCAACCAGCAGGTCATGTCATACTTTGACATGACCATGCCAACACACCTTGAGGATCCGCTGGACTTCTGGGCAGCCAAACTTGATTTGTGGCCGCAACTAGCAGAGTTTGCCCTGGAAAACCTGTCCTGCCCGGCAAGTAGCGTGCCATCTGAGCGGGTGTTTAGTGCGGCGAGGGCCATAGTTACGGCGAGGAGAACTCGTCTGTCAACTAAAAATGTGGAGAGACTCACCTTTGTCAAAATGAATCAGGGATGGATCAGCCAGGATTTCCACCCACCAATGCCTGATTCATGCGACTAGATTCAGCATGGTGCCACGTTTTACACTTTCCAAATGGTGCAAAACATATTTATGTCTTTAGGCCAATTTTTGGGCTCCTGCTGCTGCTGCCAACTCCAGGGTGTGAATCATCCAATTCTTGGGCTCCTGAAGCCAACCCCAGTGTCTCTTTAAAGTAATATTTGGGCTCCTGCTGCTGCTGCTGCCAACTCCAGGGTGTGAATCATCCAATTTTTGGGCTCCTGAAGCCAACCCCAGTGTCTATTTAAAGTAATATTTGGGCTCCTGCTGCTGCCAACTCCAGGGTGTGATTCATCCAATTTTTGGGCTCCTGAAGCCAACTCCAGTGTCTCTTTAAAGTAATCTTTGGGTTCCTGCTGCTGCCAACTCCAGGGTGTGATTCATCCAATTTTTGGGCTCCTGAAGCCAACCCCAGTGTCTCTTTAAAGTACTGTTTGGGCTCCTGCTGCTGCCAACTTCTGCCAACTCCAGGGTGTGATTCATCCAATTTTTGGGCTCCTGAAGCCAACTCCAGTGTATATTTGGGCTCCTGCTGCTGCCAACTCCAGGGTGTGATTCATCCAATTTTTGGGCTCCTGAAGCCAACCCCAGTGTCTCTTTAAAGTAATATTTGGGCTCCTGCTGCTGCCAACTCCAGTGTGTGATTCATCCAATTTTTGGGCTCCTGAAGCCAACCCCAGTGTCTCTTTAAAGTAATATTTGGGCTCCTGCTGCTGCTGCTGCCAACTCCAGGGTGTGAGTCATCCAATTTTTGGGCTCCTGAAGCCAACCCAAGGGTCTCTTTAAAGTAATATTTGGGCTCCTGCTGCTGCCGCTGTCAACTCCTGCCAACTCCAGGGTGTGATTCATCCAATTTTTGGGCTCCTGAAGCCAACTCCAGTGTCTCGATAAAGTAATCTTTGGGCTCCTGCTGCTGCTGCTGCTGCCAACTCCAGGGTGTGATTCATCCAATTTTTGGGCTCCTGAAGCCAACCCCAGTGTCTCTTTAAAGTAATGTTTGAGCTCCTGCTGCTGCTGCTGCCAACTTCTGCCAACTCCAGGGTGTGATTCATCCAATTTGTGGGCTCCAGAAGCCAACGCCAGTGTATATTTGGGCTCCTGCTGCTGCTGCTGCCAACTCCAGGGTGTGAATCATCCAATTTTTGGGCTCCTGAAGCCAACCCCAGTTTCTCTTTAAAGTAATATTTGGGCTCCTGCTGCTGCCAACTCCAGGGTGTGATTCATCCAATTTTTGGGCTCCTGAAGCCAACCCCAGTGTCTCTTTAAAGTAATGTTTGGGCTCCTGCTGCTGCTGCTGCCAACTTCTGCCAACTCCAGGGTGTGATTCATCCAATTTTTGGGCTCCTGAAGCCAACCCCAGTGTCTCTTTAAAGTAATGTTTGGGCTCCTGCTGCTGCTGCCAACTTCTGCCAACTCCAGGGTGTGATTCATCCAATTTTTGGGCTCCTGAAGCCAACTCCAGTGTATATTTGGGCTCCTGCTGCTGCTGCTGCTAACTCCAGGGTGTGATTCATCCTATTTTTGGGCTCCTGAAGCCAACCCCAGTGTCTCTTTAAAGTAATGTTTGGGCTCCTGCTGCTGCCAACTTCTGCCAACTCCAGGGTGTGATTCATCCAATTTTTGGGCTCCTGAAGCCAACTCCAGTGTATATTTGGGCTCCTGCTGCTGCCAACTCCAGGGTGTGATTCATCCAATTTTTGGGCTCCTGAAGCCAACCCCAGTGTCTCTTTAAAGTAATATTTGGGCTCCTGCTGCTGCCAACTCAGGGTGTGATTCATCCAATTTTTGGGCTCCTGAAGCCAACCCCAGTGTCTCTTTAAAGTAATATTTGGGCTCCTGCTGCTGCCAACTCCAGGGTGTGATTCATCCAATTTTTGGGCTCCTGAAGCCAACCCCAGGGTCTCTTTAAAGTAATGTTTGGGCTCCTGCTGCTGCCAACTCCAGGGTGTGATTCATCCAATTTTTGGGCTCCTGAAGCCAACCCCAGTGTCTCTTTAAAGTAATGTTTGGGCTCCTGCTGCTGCCAACTTCTGCCAACTGCAGGGTGTGATTCATCCAATTTTTGGGCTCCTGAAGCCAACTCCAGTGTATATTTGGGCTCCTGCTGCTGCTGCTGCCAACTCCAGGGTGTGATTCATCCAATTTTTGGGCTCCTGAAGCCAACCCCAGTGTCTCTTTAAAGTAATATTTGGGCTCCTGCTGCTGCCAACTCCAGGGTGTGATTCATCCAATTTTTGGGCTCCTGAAGCCAACCCCAGGGTCTCTTTAAAGTAATGTTTGGGCTCCTGCTGCTGCCAACTCCAGGGTGTGATTCAATCAATTTTTGGGCTCCTGAAGCCAACCCCAGTGTCTCTTTAAAGTAATATTTGGGCTCCTGCTGCTGCTGCTGCCAACTCCAGGGTGTGATTCATCCAATTTTTGGGCTCCTGAAGCCAACCCCAGTGTCTCTTTAAAGTAATATTTGGACTCCTGCTGCTGCTGCTGCCGCCAACTCCAGGGTGTGATTCATCCAATTTTTGGGCTCCTGAAGCCAACTCCAGTGTCTCTATAAAGTAATCTTTGGGCTCCTGCTGCTGCTGCTGCTGCTGCCAACTCCAGGGTGTGATTCATCCAATTTTTGGGCTCCTGAAGCCAACCCCAGTGTCTCTTTAAAGTAATATTTGGGCTCCTGCTGCCAACTTCTGCCAACTCCAGGGTGTGATTCATCCAATTTTTGGGCTCCTGAAGCCAACTCCAGTGTATATTTGGTCTCCTGCTGCTGCTGCTGCCAACTCCAGGGTGTGATTCATCCAATTTTTGGGCTCCTGAAGCCAACCCCAGTGTCTCTTTAAAGTAATATTTGGGCTCCTGCTGCTGCCAACTCCAGGGTATGATTTATCCAATTTTTGGGCTCCTGAAGCCAACCCCAGGGTCTCTTTACAGTAATGTTTGGGCTCCTGCTGCTGCCAACTCCAGGGTGTGATTCATCCAATTTTTGGGCTCCTGAAGACATCCCTAGTGTCTCTTTAAAGTAATGTTTGGGCTCCTGCTGCTGCCAACTTCTGCCAACTCCAGGGTGTGATTCATCCAATTTTTGGGCTCCTGAAGCCAACTCCAGTGTATATTTGGGCTGCTGCTGCTGCCAACTCCAGGGTGTGATTCATCCAATTTTTGGGCTCCTGAAGCCAACCCCAGTGTCTCTTTAAAGTAATATTTGGGCTCCTGCTGCTGCTGCTGCCAACTCCAGGGTGTGATTCATCCAATTTTTGGGCTCCTGAAGCCAACCCCAGGGTCTCTTTAAAGTAATATTTGGGCTCCTGCTGCTGCTGCTGTCAACTCCTGCCAACTCCAGGGTGTGATTCATCCAATTTTTGGGCTCCTGAAGCCAACTCCAGTGTCTCTATAAAGTAATCTTTGGGCTCCTGCTGCTGCTGCCAACTCCAGGGTGTGATTCATCAAATTTTTGGGCTCCTGAAGCCAACTCCAGTGTCTCTTTAAAGTAATATTTGGGCTCCTGCTGCTGCTTGCAACTCCAGGGTGTGATTCATCCAATTTTTGGGCTCCTGAAGCCAACCCCAGTGTCTCCTTCAGCCAATGTTTGGGCTCCTGCTGCTGCTTGCAACTCCAGGGTGTGATTCATCCAATTTTTGGGCTCCTGCTGCTGCCAACTCCAGTGTCTCTTTAAAGCAATGTTTGGGCTCCTGCCCCTCATAGTGATGCCACTTCAACTCTCTGCAATTGTGCCGCTCTGCGATTCTATTAGCGATGCCTCTGATCTGCATGTGATATTTATTCAAAGTATTATTTAACTAACCCAGCACGCATCCTGTGCGTGTTACAGCAAGGCAGAATGGTTTACAACCCTATTGAGGCTCTAGGAGGCTCAGAAATAGCCGTTTTTAATAGCGATTCGTCGCGAATTTATTCGGGTCGAAACGATTTTTGTCGGAAAATTCGGCGAATCAGTCGAATCGAATTTTTCAAAAGTTCGCTCATCTCTACTCAATACATTTATAAAGTAACATACCTACTATAGAATTGACTCTAAATAGGTAAAATGAAATGGGACTTACCCACCAGGCCCGGCGGTAAACACCTAACCTAGGCCACTTTTGAATATGACTTATAGTTTAAGTAGATGAGGATCCCACTCTGTGATGTAGAAAGACGACTTCTTTTATTCAAATTAAAAGTGGAGATGCAAGACAGACCATGGGATGTGCCACAATCAATAATCTGTCAATTGTATACAGCGGTCCCTTTAAAACTTCAGCAGCAGCTCCTCTATGTATATGGCGCTGGCATGAAGTCCCAGGATGTGTATCCAAAAGTTCAGAGCTTGTCTAAAGGCTCGATTCAGAGAGACACCCAAAAACTTTCGGTTTGGTGCCGACGTCGTAAGATTTTCAAAATTTCCCGCTCTCGCATGAACGTTCGAGCGATTCTATGCATGCTTCGTAAACCTTCCGTAGCGCGTCCGTGTGCTCGTATGCCAGAGTACGCAGACGAGGCTGTCATTTTCCATCGAAAATGTTCAGATTCATTTTTCACAACTACCAACGTAGCCTTTCGTTTTTGCCCTTTTCCCATCGTATCCTCACACGAATCCTATAATTTTCCCGCTACATCCTGCTTCATTTTTTCCTAAAGTATCTGTCCAGACGAAATTCTTACGATATTGCGCCTGCGCACTACAAACTTCTCTCATTAAAGTGCTCGCCTACATAATTTCACTTCCATCACTAAACTCACCCTAACCACTTAGCGCTATCCTGCCTTTTCCCTTGAGGTCCCTTAAAGCTCACCCTAACCACTTAGCGCTATCCTGCCTTTTCCCTTGAGGTCCCTTAAAGCTCACCCTAACCACTTAGCGCTATCCTGCCTTTTCCCTTGAGGTCCCTTAAAGCTCACCCTAACCACTTAGCGCTATCCTGCCTTTTCCCTTGAGGTCCCTTAAAGCTCACCCTAACCACTTAGCGCTATCCTGCCTTTTCCCTTGAGGTCCCTTAAAGCTCACCCTAACCACTTCGCGCTTTGTTTCTTCTTACATTTTCACACCCTAAAACTTACCCAAATCCCTTAGCGCCTTGTTTCTTCTTCCATTTTCACACCCTAAAACTTACCCAAATCACTTAGCGCTTTGTTTCTTCTTCCATTTTCACACCCTAAAACTTACCCAAATCACTTAGCGCTTTGTTTCTTCTTCCATTTTAGGTCCCTAAAACTTACCCAAATCACTTAGCGCCTTCTTTCTTCTTCCATTTTAGGTCCCTAAAACGTACCCAAATCACTTAGCGCCTTGTTTCTTCTTCCATTTTCACACCCTAAAACTTACCCAAATCACTTAGCGCCTTGTTTCTTCTTCCATTTTCACACCCTAAAACTTACCCAAATCACTTAGCGCCTTGTTTCTTCTTCCATTTTCACACCCTAAAACTTACCCAAATCACTTAGCGCCTTGTTTCTTCTTCCATTTTAGGTCCCTAAAACTTACCCAAATCACTTCACGGACATCACAATCTTGATTTTCAAATATGTCATTGTCCCCTTGTTTTTGTTAAATGTATGTGTGCAAATAAATGGGACAACATGTTTTTTTTGTTTTTTTGTATTTATTGGTCAATTGCCATTTGTTCTAAAAATTTTTGGGCCAACTTTGGCCCTAAAAAATTAAAAACTATATACAAATTGTTTGGTGGTTATTAAAAATATATACACTAAGTTTTTTTTAAAAACTTTAAAAACTATATACAATAAAAACTTTTTTTAAAACAATAAAACTATATACAAAAAACTTTGGTGTTTAACCAATAAAACTATGTACAAATCAAACTATTTACAAATCTACAGGGCCAGGAACCAGGACACTAGTCTTCCTCTTCTGTTGTCCCCAACGTGTCCCGCATCACCTGCAGATCGGCGACCAACTCAAGGACCCTCCGATTCATATCAGAAAGTCGCTGTCTTGTGGTCCCTGCCAAAAAATCAGAAAAACAAATTATTCGGAGAACAATACATGTTTCTCACCTGTGGATTTAATGTATTTTAATAAACAAATTAACTATAATGCACAGATGTCATTAATGACAGGAATTAAGGTTAGGAAGTGGCCACAGGTCATTAAGCTAATTAAGTGGCCACAGGACAGTTGGGCAACTAATTAAGCTAATTCAGTGGCCACAGGACAGTTGGGCAACTAATTAAGCTAATTAAGTGGCCACAGGACAGTTGGGCAACTAATTAAGCTAATTTAGTGGGCACAGGACAGTTGGGCAACTAATTAAGCTAATTCAGTGGCCACAGGACAGTTGGGCAACTAATTAAGCTAATTAAGTGGCCACAGGACAGTTGGGCAACTAATTAAGCTAATTAAGTGGCCGCAGGACAGTTGGGCAACTAATTAAGCTAATTCAGTGGCCACAGGTCCCTCTTATAATGGCATTGACTAGGGCATTATGTGTTTTGGTGTTCATGGGAATTTAGACAGAAATCTCTATAATGCCATGACTACTTACTTGGTTGGTGGCCGAGAGATGGCTCGTTGGGGACAACACCCTGAGGTCCTGGTTCCTGGCTCTGCTGTGAAGAAGTGCCTGTAGAAACATGGGCCAAATGGTTAGTTTGGATGTCTGATTCCGCAGTCCTCAAATGTTTTTAGCTAAGTCTGGGTCACATCACTCACCTTCTCCAGGGTCTTGTGGGCTCCTATCTGCTGCCTCCTCACCCACTACTTCACCCGCAACCGAAACATCTACAAATACAGAATAAAGGATTCAGTTTGGTGATATCAGGAGCTAGCAATTATATGTTTGGGTGTAGACATGAAGAGTGACATACCAGAGGATCCCGCATGCGTGGCAGGGTACGACTGCCTGCCCACGCTGTGCCGCCCCTCCTCTGTGGTAAGGTCCAGGGGCTGGTCTGAGGAGGCCACAGAGGAGGGGTCGGCCCGTCGCCCTGGAGATCCACCACCTTCACTCCCAGCTGCAGAATCATGCAGCACTGGTCGGCCTGTGCGCCTCCGGGTGCGGCGAATTCTGTAATCCATTTCCAACACTACAAAAGAGAAGGCATTATAAATAAAAGGCCTAAATTCTGTCCTAGTTACATCTTGCATGCAAGCGCTATGTACTTACTTGGGAAATGGATTCCAAAAAACCTCCGCACCCGGGGCATGTGCAGTCGCTTCAGGTCCGACCAATGCTGCATGATCTGTGTGTGGGTGAAGGTGGTGTCGGTCTGGTGTTGGATCTCCGAGATGATCTCCAGGGCGACGTTTCGTTTGGCAAACGAGTTGGGCAGGTAGTCGTACCTGCGCTCCAGCATGGTCTGCAAAACAAAAAACAAACATAGCAAGAACTCAGAAATGCATATGTAGAAGAGGCAACAATACATTATTTGGTTCAATCACATGAACACATACACACACACACTTTTAGGCTAAGTTAACTTTCAAATATGGCAGCACTGTCGTTTGGCACGTGTGTGGCGTGCGCTTGGTTGTGCATGTAGTCGAACCAAAGCTTTAACAAAAATATTACTTTTTGCGCATCCTTAACATGTAGAGCAACAATTAACAATCCAAGCAAAGTCGTTAAAAGACACTTACAAGCATGATTATCTCTTCTTGTTGGCGGGTGAAGATAGTGGGCGCCATATTTCTTCTTTTAGGCAGCAGATAAGCACGGCCCCAGCGGTTTCCGGGTTTCGCACGGCCGTGCGAACGGCCGGACGTGCGCGTAAGCGAACGCGTAGGCGTCACACGCCGGAGACCTTATTTAAAGGTCCCTGCACACACAGCTCATTCTCTTTGAGAGTCCACACAAAATGGCACCCAAAAGAAAACTTCCAGCAAAGAAGCAGAGCAAGCAGGCTGAGCAGGGCGAGGGTCCGCAAACAAGGTCGCAAGAGCCTAAAGCCCGACTAAGGGCTACCACCAAGGCTGCGGCAAAAAAGGAGGTTGCAGCACCACCACAACCAAGGAGCAAGGTAACCAAGCCTGCTAAAACTCATGGCCCACAGATGGGTAAGAGGGGACGAAGCCCCACCCCCCCCGCCCCACATCACCCCCCCCACGTGGCACCAAGGCCATAGGCAAAGGCCAAAAACACCGGGCCAGGAGCCGCAGCAGGGGCCGAACCACCTCCCGGTCCAGAAGCCGCAGCAGGGGCCCAAGGCGCCGCAGGGGCCGAACCACCTCCCAGTCCAGAAGCCGCAGCAGGGGCCCAAGGCGCCGCAGGGGCCGAACCACCTCCCGGTCCAGAAGCCGCAGCAGGGGCCCAAGGCGCAGCAGGGGCCGAACCACCTCCCGGTCCAGAAGCCGCAGCAGGGGCCCAAGGCGCCGCAGGGGCCGAACCACCTCCCGGTCCAGAAGCCGCAGCAGGGGCCCAAGGCGCCGCAGGGGCCAAACCACCTCCCGGTCCAGAAGCCGCAGCAGGGGCCCAAGGCGCCGCAGGGGCCAAACCAGAACACGCTCCAGAAGCCCGAAAAGCCGCCAAAGGCCAACGGCCCCCTCCCCCCCCGCACGTGGCTCAAAAACTAAGGCCAAGCAAACCACCTCCAAGGGCCCACAGACCCAGCCAACCACCTCCAAGGCCCCACAGACCCACAGCAGCAGCTCAAGCTCGCCAACACCCTCTCTTGCTCGCCCACATTATCCTCCGGCACAGGTTGGCATGCATTCACCCTATGCCACATCTACACCTGCAACTTCAGGGTCCACCCAGCCAAGAACACCCAGTCCCTTCCCAAGTCCAGTAAGATCAACAGCCAGCCTCCAGTCCTTGAGGTCTCCTCCATCCCCCCAGGCCAGAATGTCACCCCATTTGCAACCAAGCAGTGAGGAGCCACAACCACCCCGAAGAGGGCGCAACTTGCGCAGAGGACACTTGGGTGGCCGTTTTGCTGAGTCCCAAACTCTGGCATTGGCTACTGGGCTCACCTTACATTTTGATGAGCTATATGGTAGAAGATCAAAACACACCAGTAAACAGCGCAAAACAGAGATTTTTGAAGAACTCACCAGGCAAGTCAATGCAGCGGGTGAGGAACGTAAAGATATGGACCAGATTCAACGGAAGATTTCGGACCTGAAATATGCAGTGCGGAAGAAAGAGAATCTAAGGCGGATGCACAGGTACATAGCTAATGTTTGGGTTTTTATTATTCTTGTCTGTCCATCAGTGCGCTTAATTATGCTTACTATGTTTTTCAGCGAAACAACTGGCGGAGGTTTCCCAACCAAAATGCGATTTACACCGGCTGAGGAGATGGTGCTGTCCTTATTACATCCCGTGGCCTTAGAGGGACACTCGGGCCAGCAGGACACTGACAACCCACCAATTCCTGCAGGTTAGTAATGTCTGAATGACCACACAAATGTATTGAAACATACACATACGCAGCACGGGCTAGCTAAGCACATGGCTGTAGGGGGTGGGAGCAAGGGCTAGCTAAGCACATGGCTGTAGGGGGTGGGAGCAAGGGCTAGCTAAGCACATGGCTGTAGGGGGTGGGAGCAAGGGCTAGCTAAGCACATGGCTGTAGGGGGTGGGAGCAAGGGCTAGCTAAGCACATGGCTGTAGGGGGTGGGAGCAAGGGCTAGCTAAGCACATGGCTGTAGGGGGTGGGAGCAAGGGCTAGCTAAGCACATGGCTGTAGGGGGTGGGAGCAAGGGCTAGCTAAGCACATGGCTCTAGGGGGTGGGTTTGTTAGGAGTGCTCACTTTGACTAGGGAGTTTCATGGGTGTGGCCTGGTAATGTGCAAATTGACATCCACATACATGATGTTTAATGAAATTTGTGAAAAATATGTCACTTCGAAGTGTAGAAAAGGAATGGGTGCTATGTATTAATTGACAAGCACACGCCACAATAACATCTTTGCCTGTTGGTCAATTTGGTTGGAGCTGGTTTAGTTGCACAACTGATTAAGATGGTTTTCTAGGAAGGTTTTATGCCATACAAATGTTCCCCACCAGAATCATATTGTAAGTGTTTTTTCCCACCTTAGTGTGTTAACTTCCTCCCCTTAAAGGGATATTGCAACTCACACATCAGCCATTCTTTGCATGTTTGGTTTTAGACACGTGACCAATGTGTCTAGTCTGGTTTAACAATCCATGCACTAATGTAATGGGATTCCTAGGGAATGCCAAGCGGCCACGTTGTGGGAGGGGCCCTTACTGCTTTGCCACGTTTCTTGGATTACCATATGTGTTCTTAAACATAAACTATGCATAGTTGTGTGTATTAATCGCGCTTTTTCTTCTAAAGCAGGCCAGCATCATCCCTCAGCTAGTGGGGACTCCTCTGCCATGTTACCGCGTCCGTCTTCTTCCGCGCTGCATAGGACCCAGGATCCGATGTCTACGGTAAGTGTATTTTGAGGCTGTTGTGTATGCATGTAGCTTGCCATGTTTTGCTTGTGTGGTTTTTATAGGTATTCCACACACTGAACCTGTTTTTTTTTACATGTCCCCAACAGAGCCACACACTGATGGAGCAAATCCAGGAGCAGGAGGAAGATGGAAGCTTCATAGGAGATTCTGAAGATCTTCCCCTGGGACAGAATCTGCAACTGTCCCAAAATGTGTCTCCGCCAAATCCACAGCAGCAGAGTGAAGCTGGCTGCATGCTGCCTGCACATCGTGGGCAGCATGCAGAGACTGACCCTCCAGGCCCCAGTTTCAGATCTGCTGCTGAGGATTTGGCGAGCAGACCTGTGGCTGTTGGGGGTCCTCGAGCAACATCATCTGCACGCCCCACAACCCGGGGAATTGGGCGGCGTACTCAGCAACGTCGCCCAGTTTCCCAGGGGAGGGGCGTGCAGATGATGGAGTCAGCATGGCACCATGAGAGGCGCCTTTTTCGCCGCCAAAACCAACAAAATCAGGAGCATATTAGGGGCCAATTAGAGCCCCCTAAATACTACCTTCAGTGCCGTGCTGACTGAATTGAGGACCCATAACAGCCACATGGCCAACTTGACTTCTGAAATAAGGTCAGGCATGGCCGAAATGCACAATAACCAAAGACACATTTTGGAACAGTTGCAGATTCTGAATGCCACACAGGCCCATGTTATGCCCCCCCCCCACCAAGGGCCCCAACCTGGGTTCTATGGGCATCACACATATTAAGGTGTGTTAGGCATGAATCTGGTCCATATCTTTGCGATACCTACCCACTGGATTGACTTGTCTGGTGAGGCCTAAAAATCTCCTATTTTGCGCTGTTCTTGCTCGGTTGTTTTTGATTATCCACCATATAGCTCATTCAAGGCCTGAGGTAGCCCAGTAGCCAATGCCAGAGTCCAAGACTCACTGAATCGGCCACTTAAGGTGTTGCGCGGCTGCCA
Source organism: Gastrophryne carolinensis (assembly GCA_027917425.1). NCBI lineage: Eukaryota > Metazoa > Chordata > Amphibia > Anura > Microhylidae > Gastrophryne > Gastrophryne carolinensis. Next base: position 112,275,318 of record CM051238.1, on the reverse strand, counting down.
TGGCCACAATAACATTTGTGGTGGCTCCTCATGTTTGGCGGCATGATTGGGTGACATTCTGGCCTTAACATCTAAGACCTTGGACCCTGGCTGTGATTGTACTGGATTTGGATTGGGACTGGGTGTTCTTGTTTGGGTGGCCCACTGACTTACAGGTGTAGATGTGGCATAGCTAGGTTTGCTTTCAACCTGTGTCGGGGGAAAATGTGGGCAAGCAGGAGAGGGATTAATTTTGTGCTATTTCCTTTGTGTACAAATGTATGGAACATAATTGCATGTACAGGTGTTGTCCCAAAGTATGTGAGGGGCACTCACCTCCGATTCTGTTTGTCTCACATATACCTTTTACTAAGTAGTAAACATTTTGGTTTGAACAAGCTCATGTGTGTGGTGTTTTGATATAGAAATATGAGTTCAAGTTGGCACCAAAACAAACAATAACCAAGGTCTACAAATAAATACTCAAACATAGATTTTTTTTTGGGTTGCACAAATTCATTATTTTATAATAATTCATAATGAAATTAAACATAGCCAAACAAACCAAAAAAAAATTACACAAATTAAACTAAAAACTAAATTAGGAAAAATGTGTGGCTATTAAATTTGCCCGCACGGCTTGCCCAGACGCACTTGGCTGGCCCACATAGGCGTCGTCTGCCTCATCGGAGGGTGGAGAGGGTGGGCAATCCAGATATCGGGGGACCCTTTGCATAATGGCTAAATTATGGAGCGCGGCACATGCCATTATAATGTCAATGACCTTTTTCGGGTCATACTGCAGGGAGCCCCCAGTGTGGTCCAAGCACCGAAACCGGGTCTTGAGGAGTCCAAAGGCCCTCTCCACCACTGCCCTGGTCTTTCTATGTGCACGGTTATAGGCCTCTTGTGCTGGAGTTTGTGGCCGGAGGACCGGAGTCATGAGCCACGGCAGTAGTGGATACCCCAAATCTCCTAAATAAGCCCAAAAAAAAAAAAAATTAATAACAGGAAATCATACATTGCCACGCAACATTGCTACTGCAATAAAAATAAAAGAGGTATGTGACATTGTCACACAAACATGAGCATACAGATTGCAGATGCTAAACCAAGAATTAAACATATGTGATAGATGTGGGTCAAAAGTAGTCAAATAATACTGGGGATGGTGGGCAATCAGGCAGACTGTTAGCAGCTATTGTTTCCTGCCTGTGCTGCAGAACAATGTAGTATGGTCTAACTTGACCTGCCCCTTTATAATTCTTGGCTTACTCAAAAACCGGTGTAAGCCGGCCCCTGCACTTTATCCCGCTCACCTCTACTCAGTAAGTTAAATGCATGTAAGCAAAGATGGCGCTGACTTTCTGGTAAAGTCAATAACAGATTTGGAAAGAAAATGGTTTAGAAGGCTGTTTCAGACTTGGCCTCACATTACACTTATTAATTAAAACAATGCAGGCAAAACAATTTTGCAGCCAATGGAGTTTGTCTAATCTAATGGTTACAGTGTGCTTACACGTGTTCACAAGGTGAGGGGCAAGGCAGCGTTTATGAAAGGTAAATCCAACCTAAAACTTTGCCATACATATACAATCCAAATCGATAATTTGAGCCAACTTACCAAGGAGCCATGCACCCGCAAATTCCCCTGACTCAAACCGGCGGAATAATCCAGATCTGCGCAGGATATACGCATCATGGGCTGAGCCAGGGTAGCCTGCCAGGACGCTCAGAAAGCGCAGGTCCTGGGCCACCACCGCTTGCACATTCAGCGAATGGCCCATTTTGCGATTTCTGGGTAAAAAGGAAACAGAAACCACAAAAAAATAACGTTTAGTAAACAAATCCAACGCACACTTCAAACAGCCTATGTCAAAATGTAACATCCAGACAAATAACACTAAACAACTACGTTCCATCTTGTCTTACTTGTTCTATTAAAAGGACACTTACAAATGTTTTACTTTGAAATAACTAACTTTGGAACTAATTTATAAATAAGGGCCGTTGTTGCACATACACTCTTGGCAACGAGGGAGCATTAGCAAGGAGGGAGTGATTGCAATGAGGGAAGATGTAAAATCAGAGAGTATATTAACCTAGAGGGACTAAACAAAAGGAGGGACTATTGGCAATGAAAGTTACTACAAATGGCGAGATTAGTCACAAGGAAGCTTTTCATTAAAGGAGGGACTATTGGCAATGAAAGTTACTACAAATGGCGAGATTAGTCACAAGGAAGCTTTTCATTAAAGGAGGGACTATTGGCAATGAAAGTTACTACAAATGGCGAGATTAGTCACAAGGAAGCTTTTCATTAAAGGAGGGACTATTGGCAATGAAGCAAACGAAATTTTAAATAAACACAGAGCTAATTAAGTGCATCAATTAGTGAAATGTCCCAAAAGAGATAATTGTGTGATATCCACCGCTGCGTGCCCGTCACCGGTATCACAAAACTCTTACCAGATCAACACATCATTAGTGCATTAAATATAGGTGCAGACTCCTCCAGAGAGAATGAAAAATAATTCTTCTCAAATTGGGGACAACCCGTTAAAAATAACTTCAATTCTCCTTTGTGTTCAATATGTGGCTTGAATTCCAACATCACAATTCCATGAGGACGACAAAGTACTCCAATCACATGTAACAAAATATGAATAAGAAAGACTAGTGCAACATTGCTAGATATAAAGACTGCCCACTTTAATATCAACAGAAATGCACTCACAAACAGATAAAATCATTCAGCATGTAAAGGGTTAAAAGACCGCGAACAGCTCTCACCGCTCCCGACTGGTAAACTTGCAAGTAAAAGGTGCCTCCAGATATGAAGGAAGCCCGAGCCTCCAACGCGTTTCGTCGCTCGTTGGCGACTTTAACTAGGATGCTCGGCGCGGCGGCAAGTCCGGTATTTATACCGGCTTAACCTGAAAACGAGGGCAAGAAGCCCCGCCCATAACAGTGACGCAATCTGCGTCAATACATTGAGTATTTAAATGAGAGGGAGGTTTTAACCTACTCTGCATACGCCCCTCCGATGGACATTAACCCTCTATCAAACCTCCAATAAAAACAACTTAAACACAGCAAATTAACGGCTTTTCATTTATCCCAATGGCCCAGCTCATCACAACGGAAAACGGGACATATTTTTATGATGGGAATAGGGCCGCCATATTTACTTCCAAAAAAGGACTAACATTTAAAAATTATATGCTTTATTAAAAGATAATTAAAGTTGCTTAATCAAAAATTAACATAAACCTAATATAGAATCCCAATACTACAATGAGCTATTACTTATTAAAAAGTAACCAAATAACATATAACAAAAGACTCATATCCAAACGCATATTGTGCGCTATTACAGCAAAAGCTGTTTGGAAAAAAGAGCTCTAAAAGGGCTAATAAACCTACTATATAAGCTAATACTAAGAATAAATTAAATATAAGATACCCGAGATCTCATATCTAAGAACCTAAAGAGGACCTAAACCGAATTATTAGGCAGCGGTGAAGGCTGTTAACGGTGAACAATGTTCAACAAACATATTAACTGCCCTTTAATACATACAGGGCAGCTAAAATTATGACAGATAAAGACATAAAAACCCATAAATTGACAATTTTGTGTATATAAAAGGCTGAATAATTAAAAATGCACACATAGTAAAACATATCTTAAAATCAAGATAAATCAATGAAACAATTCAGATCAAACTCCACATTTAAACCTAATGGAGTAAAAGTATTCAACTTGAAAATCCAGCGGCTCTCGCATTTACTAAGTTCCCGTATCTGATGAGAACCCCTCCATTTCTTCTCAATGCGATCTATGCCCAAAAAAGATAGAAGACTAGGATCTGAATTGTGTACTAGTTTAAAATGGGGCGACACACTATGCGCCTCATATCCCCGCTTTATATTATAAATGTGTTCCCGGACCCGGATCTTAAGCTCACGAGAGGTCCTCCCCACATACAAAAGATTGCATGGACACCATAGCAGGTATACTACACATTTGGAGTTATGAAAATGTTTGAAATAAAACTACAGATCTTATGCTGCTTTCCTGTCTGATGATCAACAAAAGACCTCATAGGTTTACCCAATGGCAACGAAATCCTACAGCCCATACACTTTCCGCATCTATAAAATCCCATTAGCTGATTGGAGGTAAGGCTAATAGGCTTAGGTGGATCAATATGACTCTGAACCAAACGGTCTCTTAATGTTGGTGCTCTTCTATAGATACATACTGGTCGATCAGGTAGAATGGAACCTAAAATAGGGTCTTCTTTAAGGATATGCCAATGGCGATCAAGGATTTTTTTCACTTTATCACATTGCAGACTATAACCTGTTATAAAAGCAAATTCACACTTATTCGTTCTACTAGAGTTAAGGGCTTTAGGCTTAGAGCCATTCAAAATAACTTGACGGTCCAGGTCCCTTATTCTCTGCGCCTGACCTTGAATCTCATCACCAGGATACCCCTTTTCTATAAAACGCTCACTAAGAATTTTCGCCTGTCTGTCATAGTCAGCTAGATGTGTACAATTCCTTCGAAGCCGTAGGAACTGCCCCTTGGGAATTGCTCGCAACCAGCTGGAATGACGACAACTTTGGGCAGGGACAAACCCATTTCTATCGGTGGGTTTAAAATAGGTTCGGGTGGTCAAATTAAAACCCTCGATCTTAATAGTCAAATCCAAGAAATTGACCTCAATTGGGTCAATTTCAGCAGTAAACTCAAGATTATAGAGATTAGCATTCACCTCACCAAAGAATTCATTAAGGCTAGCCAAAGGTCCATCCCAGATGACCAGCATGTCGTCTATAAAGCGACGCCATAATTTTAATGCTGGCCATCTATCTCCATAAATAAATGATAATTCCCAGTGGCCAACGTACAAATTAGCCATGCTTGGGGCAAATTTAGCCCCCATGGCCACGCCCTTGGTTTGCAAATAGAATTTGTCCCCAAACCAAAAATAGTTATGATTTAGGGCAAACACCAAACACTCAATAATGTATTCTATTTGTATCGGAGGGAGTTTGGAATCTTGATTTAGAAAGTGACGCACAGCTAAAAGACCCTTGTCATGTGGTATAACTGTATAAAGAGAAGTAACGTCAGCTGTGGCCAATAAAGAATCCTGACCAAGCTGCTGTAGCCCACAAAGATTTATAACATGACTGGAATCCCGAAGATAGGCAGGAAGCCCCACCACCAAAGGTTGTAGGAAATTATCAACGTACTCACCTAATCTGCAGGTGATAGAATCTACACCACTAACAATCGGGCGGCCAGGGGGCTTTGTAGGATTCTTATGTATTTTTGGCAAATAATAGATCGTTGGAATCCTCGGTGCTTTAATATTGAGGTACACAAACTCTTTGGTACTAAGAACACCCATATCTCGACCTTTCACCAAAAGATCAATCAGGGCCCTCTGATACTCCAAAGTGGGGTCCCTTTTCAATACCGCATACGTTTCAGTGTCACTTAAAAGACGGTTCATTTCAACAATATAATCAGACTTGTTTAAAATCACCAAACCACCCCCCTTATCTGCAGGTTTTAGGACCACCTCATGCTTCTTCTCAATAGACTTAATCGTTTTTTGCATCCAGACATGTCCTGGTTGTTTTTTAGTATTAATCATCCTCAAATCTCTATTTACAACCAATTTGAACGCCTCTAATTGTGAATTGGAATTAATCTGAGGATTAAAAAGGGACGAATAAACGAATAAACGAATAATGTGATTGAGCAAAGGAGGGACACACAAATATTTAGAGACAATGGAAGCCAAAACTTGCCTGTATATATACTCGTCGCTTGACGGAGGGACGAGGGCAACGTGGGTGCAGTCAATAGCACCCATGACATTGGGCATGTGGGCGATATTAAAAAATGCCAGCTTAATGGCGTTTCTGGCTACCATATCCTCAGGGAAACAAATATATTTCCGAGTTATGGTAGCCATGCCTTCCAAAAATTTGGATAGCGCGCGGCTCAGCGTAGGCTGTGAAATCCCCACGGAGAGGGCACCCAGCCTCTGGAACGAGCCGTTCGCCAAAAATTGCAGGCAGCCAAGCATCTTGGTCATACCTGAAATTGCTTGCCCCTTCCTTGTGGTGCGGGCTAACCATGGCCGCAGCTCACTATACAATTTATGGAGGGAAGCGCGATTAAGCCTGGTCAGCTCGAACAGCTCAGTGTCATGCATGCTATTGATGTCCATGCGTCGCCGCCGGTGCAATCTGGTCTCTGCCCTCCGGACGATCTCAATGCCCATGAGTTGCAGATCCTCATGCTCCTCAAAGGCAGTAGCCTCGTCCATGGCTGGCTCGCGCTCCCGTAGTCAAAAAGGTGCCGGGAATGTTTTTGCCCTGAAACGAATTTATGAGGTGTGGGACCATCGGCAATCAGCTCTCTGAATTAATCGCAAGCCCATTGCAATAACGAAAAAATTCTGAACGGACGAAACATTTCCGATTTGGTGGGAAAAAGCTCCCGAAGTAACGAAAATCTTCCGATTTTGTCACCATTATCGAAAGAGCATATACGCATGTTCTCGAACGTTCGTGCGAGTGAAAAATATACGAAAAAAAGCCAAAAAATGACAAACACCCACCAAAACTTTCACAGACAGCTACAGAAGTCAGGACGAATGTGTCTCTGAATCGAGCCTTATAAGCTCTACACAGTCCGTTAGTTGATAATAAAATGGTCCATGAATAAAATCCTTTCCAGCTGGTTTCAGCCAGTCAGCACAGTCAGCTGGTAGTGAAGTGTAAAGTCCCGACGCGCGTTTCGATTTCTCGTCTTCAGGGTCTTCACTATGCATGTGTGCAGCTTCCTTTTTATGTATTAAAGCTGCTAAGGCTTATGGGAGTTGTGATCTTTCATCGTAGTGCTTAATATCGGCTTGTGCACCTTCAAAACTCAGCCTGACATCTGTCAGGGCAAAATGTTTCTTATATTGCTGGCAACAATTCTCTCATTTCAGATTACAGGATTAGATTCTAAAAAACAAAGTACACACAGCGGCAGTCTTCAAGAAAGATTACATTATGCCAGCTGAAATATGCATAATTCTATATAGATTTTGCGCAATATTTGTTATTTCTGTTTCCAATAAGAATATTAAATATACTTTCACCATGTTAAAAACGGAACGGGATTTTACTATTAAATTACATTAAAACATATTGCGTAAATAACTGGTTTAAAAATATGCCTACATAAACATTAATGAAATAGTTATGACTAATACACATATATATTAAATATCATTAAATTATATCAAATTGTCTATAATGCACTGTTATAAATTATTAATAAAATCCAATGACTCCATGATTAAAAGGATACTCTTTTATGTCTACAATAATGTGAGATAAAAAAATAAATAAATAAATAAATATAAATATAAGATGGGGGGGAGGAGAAAAACTTATTTTCTACAGGAACTTTATATTAATTAAAATAAGAATAAAATTAATATTAAATGATCGAAGTATAATTAAAATCCTTAGATTAATCATTAACTAAAAAGCAATTTAGATCTATTTCGATATTCAAACCCTTCGGGATGTGTGAATCTAATTGATAGATCCATTTCATCTCTTTTTTAGCTAGTTCCCTTTGAATATCTGCTCCTCTCCAATTCACATAACTTTTTCAAGTATCCAAAAAATTAACCCTTCTGGGTTACCACCATGTTTTTCAGCAAAATGAGCGGACACACTATCCCCTCGATTCAAAGAGCAAAAGTTAATTGATTTCGGATCGAGAATCGTAAGTTTGGGTGGGTGTTAGTCATTTTTTCCTGTTTTTTTGGCCATTTCCGACTCGCACGAGCCTACATACGAATGCGTATATGCTCTTACGATCATCGGAAGTTCGTTCCTAAATTTTAGGATCAAAACGTAAAACTTAGGATCAAATCCTAAAACTTAGGATCAAAACGTAAAACTTAGGATAAGCGAATGTGTTTAGGTGTGATTCAGAGAACAGTTTTCAAACCTCTAAATACGTTTTAAAAGAAAGCCACTGCCGAAACCTTTTAGCAGTCGGATTGCTGTTCTTGAACAGGTTTTTTGGCTATGTGGAGGAGTCTGCGCGTCTTGAGCTCCAATGAACTGCATGTATCAGCATGGCCGAGGCCATAAATTGTATGGCAATGCATACCTGATTCATGTATGCCTTATAAAAGCATTTTAATGTGGACCTTAATTAGTCCTTTGCATGTAAACCTTTATTTTGCAATATATTTGCGTTAATTAAAGAAACTTATGTCCTTTGGTATTTATTTTTAAATTGTACTAGAATAATATTTTTAGATTGCATTTATTGGTGTAGTTGTTTACCTTTGCTTTGTTTAATTATTTAAGCACATCTTTGGTCAGATGCATCACACTTACTGAGGAGAGGAGAGCGGGATAAAGTGCAGGATGTGGGTTACTGCTGTATTTTGCACAGACACAGCAGAGCTGGGGGCACGGAAAGGTCAGAAATCAAAGAATGCAGAGCAACACAGTCACAAGGCCCTTTCTGTTTGCAGGCTGCCCGATAATACCTGAGCCGCCATCTTGGCTGTTTCTAGACTCATAACATGCAGAAGTTGCTGGGTGTTTTTTAATTTTTGAGAGCAATCTGTATGTAGAGGGTGTGGGTAACCACACACAAAATTTTAAGTTGTACCATTTGAAGCCAAAATATTAAAATTAAATCCACAAGTAAAAAATGCAAGTTAACTAAAAATTAAACAAAGTAAGATTTACTTATGCAAATGCATTCATTAATGGTTGGTTACTACAAAATGAAAGAAATAAAGAAAAATAAAAGACCAAATATTTAGAACGCACTTTAATGAGGTAAGTTTGTAGTGCGCAGCCGCAAGATCAGAAGGATTTACGTCCAGACAAAAAAGGAAAAAGGGCAAAACCAATGTTGCAACCTGAGAAATGAAACGGAAAATTCAGGATGGAAACTGACATAGGTCTGATTCCCGAACTGCCATACGAACGGACCTAAATTTTTAGGATAGAAACGTTTTTGCTTATAGAATCACTCGCAAGTTCATACGAACGCACGAGCGGACGGGAAAAATAGGATGATCGGCACCAAAATCCAAGCTGTTACATGTTTCTTTGAATCGACCCTTATCCCCTCGATTCAAAGAGCAAAAGTTAATTCATTTCGTATCGAGAATCGTAAGTTTGGGTGGGTGTTTGTCATTTTTTCTTGTTTTTTTGCCCATTTCGTATTCGCACGATCGTTCGCGCATAGACGTATATGAACATACGCATTTCGTACGGGAATCGTATATTTTGCGTTAGTTCGTGTGTTTTTCCCGTCCAAATCGTATTATTTGCGTCAGATCCTATTTTTTACGTCCTTCACATGGGCTTGCGACCAATTCAGAGAGGTGATTGCTAATTGTTTTGAAGCCCATTAAAGAGCTGCTTTACGAAATGTTTGCCGGCAGCTATTTGGCCTCGGGAGTAGGATGGAGAGGAGCGAGTTTGTGGCACATCAAGGGCTTATGCTTTTTGGCATTGAGTTGATCCAGATGTCTGAGAGCAGATTGCCCCTGCGTCGTCGCATGAACATCGATAGCATGAATGATGTTGAGCTGTTCGAGCTGACCAGGCTTAATCGCGCTTCCCTCCATAAATTATATAGTGAGCTGCGGCCATGGTTAGCCCGCACCACAAGGAAGGGGCATGCAATTTCAGGTATGACCAAGATGCTTGGCTGCCTGCAATTTTTGGCGAACGGCTCGTTCCAGAGGCTGGGTGCCCTCTCCGTGGGGATGTCACAGCCTACGCTGAGCCGCGCACTATCTAAATTTTTGGAAGGCATGGCTGCCATAACTCCAAAATATATTTATTTTCCGGATGATATGGCAGCCAGAAACGCCATTAAGCTTGGGTTTTATAATGTGGCCGACATGCCCAACGTTATTGGTGCTATTGACTGCACACATGTGGCACTCGTACCTAGGGCTGCCGACGAGTATATATATAGGTATTGAGATTGGTTATTATGTTGGCCAACGTGTAATGTAACCTGTTTTCCTTTGCGGCAGCATATTTTTTTAGCCCTCATTTGTGTAGCTGCTTTATCTAGGCTTTTCATTAGTATTTCCCAATAGAGTGCAGACATGTTTTTTTTTTTTTTTTTTTTCATTTTTACAAATATCAATTACCCTTTTTGTATGTTTTTGCCTTAAGGAATCGAAAAATGGGACACTCCCTTAATGTCCAGGCCGTGGTTGGTCCGGACATGCGTTTTATGAGTGTCCTTGCCGGCTACCCAGGATCGTCGCACGACTCGTATATACTCAGGCGATCTGGGTTGTTTAGGAGATTTGAGGCAGGAGAATTTTCGGGTGCATGGCTGCTTGGTAAGTGTGTCCTATTTGTGTGCTATTAAATGTGGGATTAATCTTGTATTTGTTGATCTTTTTGTATTTGAATTCTTTACATAAGCCAGAAACTGCCTTTTTGTTGGGTCATATATTAGGAACTCCAAACCAAAATGCTTGCCTCGCTTTGTCCTTCAGAATGTTTTCCCTTTAGTTAGGATGTCTGTAAGTTCCATGTCCCTAAATATATTGGTTGGGAGTTTATACCCAAGTATCTGTGAGCTTTGGCTCCTTTTGTAGTATTGGTCTTTAAATGGCAAAGTGGACTTAAACTGCATACATTGTATTTTTCCTATAAATGTTGATAGCCCCTCAGCAGCATCCTAATTGTAACATGTCAGAAAACTAAAAATATATTTAAATTCCAACTACCCTTGGCCGTGCAGATGTTTGTTAATTAATTGGTATATTGAAGTGCCATTTTTAATTATGTACTACATTAGTGGCAATAGTTATTTTGCTAATGTGCCCTGGGTGTTTTTTTTTGCCCTTTACCTTACATCATTATGATATATGTAAAATTCTTGTGTTTGTTGTGTTGCCTTTTTAATTTTTATTACATTTAATTGTCTGTTTAAGGTGATTCCGGGTACCCACTTCTACCCTGGCTCATGACGCCTGTGCTGCGGCCCCAGGATGCCTCTCAGGAAGCGTACAACCGTGCGCACCGCAAGACCAGGGCTGTTGTGGAGAGGGCCTTTGGGCTGTTGAAGACCCGTTTTCGTTGCTTGGACAATACTGGGGGCGCCCTGCAATATGATCCAAAAAAAGTGATCGACATAATCATGGCATGTGCTGTTTTGCACAATTTTGCTATACTCGAACGTGTCCCACGTTATGTGGAAAGCCTGCCCTCTACAGCCCTAGAGGATGATGGAGAGAATTTTGTTGGGCCACCCAGTGAGTCTGCCCAATCAGTTAGAGCAAACTTGATATTGCAGCATTTTAGTTAATTTTATTTCGTGTATCAACATTCTGTGTGTCTGTGTTAGCCTTTTTGTTAAATATGTTGTTTTGCCGTAATGTGGCATTACCTCAAATTAAATCATTTTTCCCTTAATTGTTGCCTAATGTATTTCATGTATTTTCCTTAGCTTGATATTTGCATTGTTACACCTCTTAAACCAAAAATTTTCTGGTTTAGCCCAAGCTGGTTAAAATGTGTTCCCACTAAAAACGCCACAAGTATTGTAAGTGAGAATATTTGTTTACTTAGGAAAGTTAAAATTATTGTGCTTAACAGAAAACATTCCACATACATCTGTGGTTACAAATGGATGAGATAACAAAAAAAACATCGAGCACATCTACACCTGGAAGTGAGTGGCACAACCAAACAAGGACACCCAGTCCAAAGGCCAGCCTAGTCCAGTCATTAATATTGCCTGTGCCCAGGGATATTTGGGCATGGCCATAATGTCACACAAACATGTCTGCAAACAGGAGGAGCACAAACCAAATACATATTTAAAGCCATAAGTGGCCAGATACACTCCACATAGACCTATGGCATTGGCTAGTGGCCTTAATCATTACTCTAAGGAGCTATATGGGAGCAAATACAAAACACAACCTGCATGAGCAACACAAAATGGATTGTTTGAAACCTCAAAGGACAAGTAAATACAGTGGGGGTTAAGAGAAAAGATGTCCCACACAACCATGGCTTAATAGGGTGGCTGCCCATAATACCCAGGTGGAGGTCCAGGTGGAGGTCCATGTGAATGGGACCTAGCCTGGGCCATGGCAGCATTGTGAATTTGAAACTGCTCCACAATGTTTCTCTGCATATTGGTCATCTCAGCCATGGCTGACTGGATGCCATTACTTGCAGTTACCATGTTGCTGTTGAGGGTACGCAACTCCGCGAGGATGCCCTGTAAACTGGTATTGATGGTGACCATGTCGGCATGCCTTTCCTCACGCTCTGTAACGAGCTGTGCCTCATAAGAGTCCCTTTCTTGGGTCCATAATTGAAGCAGGGCACTCTGCCTCCCCTGGGAAATTGTGGGGCGGCGTAATGGAGTCCGCCGCACAATTACCCTGGCTCTTGGGCGTGCCCTGCCGCGTGGTGTCGTCCCCTCAACAGCAACAGGCCTGCTTTGCAAATCCTCAGCAGCAGAGTGAACACTGGGGACTGTTGTGTCAGTCTCCCCATGTGCATGCACAATGGATGGAGATTCACTGTGCTGCTGAGGATTGGCCAGAGAAACATTATGGAGCAGTTCCAAATTGGGACCCAGGGGGAGGTCATCCGACGTGCCCTGCATGGAGACATCAGCTTCCTCCAATTCCTGGATCTCTTCCATGAGTGTGCGGGTCTGTAGGGACATATAAAAAAAAAAGTGTAAGTTGGCGTCCAAATTTGGGATTCCCACAGTTTAACACATTCTTAAGCACTTGGTAGTATTTATGGTACTAAATTAACTTACCGGAAATCTCGGATCTGGGCTCCTATGCTGTACGGACCTGGTAGGCATAACCAAACTGGGGGGTGAGTTTACCCTTGCTGAGGGATCATGCTGGGCTGAAGAAGAGAAAAACAAACAAGGTAAACACACACATAACCATTTTTTTTTTAGGTAATCAAATAAACCACTATTTGTAATATTAAGCAACTCTACAGCAATGGGGACATTTGTTAAAAGACACGCAATTTTAGATAGGTGCAATGCCTCGAGAAAACTGCTAACTGACCTCAGTTCTAAGTCAGGAAGTGTACCCAGTCAGCATACAACTTGCAACGCAAATTTTTGGATTAAGACTACCATTCGCTCGGTCCGGGGTACTCAAACACTTCTTGTAAAGGTCCATTTAAAGGTATGTGGTGAGAGCTGAATGTCTGGGCATGGGGCTGACGCAGGGGGTGTCTAGTTAGAAATAAACACACTGGTGGAGGGGCTTGAGATTTCAAAGTGCAAACTAATAAAGGCTGCTTGCCCTTGCTGGGCTGGATGGGGCAGAGCTGAGGGGACAGGGATTGGATGGCTAAAGGGGGGAGTTCACGAATTGATGGTGATGGGATGGATGGAGCAAATCTGTTACAAATGTATGGGGCTTATGTGGGGGGGGGGACATGGGGGGACTGTGGCAGATGGGGCAGAGCTGGGGCAGCGGGACACGATTGTACCAAGAGAAAGATGTACCAAGTTACTGTGTACCTTGCAATGCCACTTCCTGTGCAGTACTTCATATTGCAATGCTATGTTTCAGGGAGCCATGACATTGGGCAGGAGAACAACCACTACATCGCCGATCAAGGGGGCAGCTCTGAGCACATCAACACAGAAGTAACTGAGTGCAGGGCTGTCTGGCCAGGGGTCCTGAATTCTGGTGCCAAGGTCCGCATTGGGACCCCGGGCCGCCAGTTGAGTCTTGCTGCTCTAGGTCAGATATGTTTGGGGGTGGGTAATTAAATTGTTAACTCAAACACAACTCACACAACAAATAGCCAACCCATCCATAATGATGTGTGTTTTGTGATTGATTCCAAATATATCACTTTTCATGAAAAACTTCATTACTTGACCAATAAAATTGGAACTTGGATCTTTGCCATAATGGATGTGGTCCTAAATGTGTGATTCACAGGGACCAAAAGAGGACACAAACAGGCACAGTAGTGCGAGGCCAAGCAAGGCAAACCATAGGGCCATCCCGTCATCTTGTTACTAGTGAACTTTAGATTATTTAGCAAACAGGCAAACATGCAGATTTAAGAGTACTCACCGTGGGTACGGGTCGGTGAGTCTGTGTCCCTTAGACCAGCATGTCCACCGACCGCGACCGGATGGAGAAGTCCCAGCACAATCTCCTCAGCAGGGGTAAACTCCAGTTTGGTAGGAAATCCACCTCCAGTTTTCATGCTGAAAAGAGAAAATCGTTTGGTACTCAGAAAATGTGCATACAGTACATCCTAATCGTTATATTTGTAGACATCATTTATTTACCTGTAATTATGCCTTTTAATTTCTTTTTGCCGTACAGCATATTTCAGATCCGAGATTTTCTTCTGAATTTGGGACACATCTTTCCTCTCTTCCCCCGCTGCATTTACTTGTCGTAGGATGGTTTCAAACAATTCCATCTTGCGCTGCTTTGTGGTGTGTTTTGATTTGCTCCCATAGAGCTCGTCATAGTATAATGTAAGGCCACTAGCCAATGCCATATTTTGGTCATGGGAGAATCTCCCACTCAACTGGCCGCGGCGCAATGTGCGCCCAGATGGTTGGCTTGGCTGCTCCTCCATGTGTGCAGACACATGTGGTGACATTATGGCCTGGGGCTGGGTAGGGGAATGGCCGGATTGTTGGCTTCCCAATGACTGGACTGGACTGGCCAAGGGACTGGGTGTTCTTGCGTGGCTGGCCACCGAACTTCCAGGTGTAGATGTGGTCATGGTGGACATTCTGGGCCCTCTTGGGGGGCTATGTTCCCGGCTGGTGCCAGGTCGGGGGCTCTGTTCCCGGCTGGTGGCGGGTCGTGGGCTTCTGGCCCTGCTGCGGGGCCTGTAAGGGCTTCTGGCCCTGCTGCGGGGCCTGTATGGGCTTCTGGCCCTGGATGGGGTTCGGGCCCTGGATGGTCTTCTGGCCCTGGATGGGGTTCGGGCCCTGGATGGGGTTCGGGCCCTGGCTGGGCTTCTGGCCCTGGATGGGGTTCGGGCCCTGGATGGTCTTCTGGCCCTGGATGGGGTTCGGGCCCTTGATGGTCTTCTGGCCCTGGATGGGGTTCGGGCCCTGTATGGTGTTCGGGCCCTGGATGGTCTTCTGGCCCTGGATGGGGTTCGGGCCCTGGATGGGCTTCTGGCCCTGGATGGGGTTCGGGCCCTGGATGGGCTTCTGGCCCTGGATGGGGTTCGGGCCCTGGATGGTCTTCTGGCCCTGGATGGGGTTCGGGCCCTGGATGGGCTTCTGGCCCTGGATGGGGTTCGGGCCCTGGCTGGGCTTCTGGCCCTGGATGGGGTTCGGGCCCTGGATGGTCTTCTGGCCCTGGATGGGGTTCGGGCCCTGTATGGGCTTCTGGCCCTGGATGGGGTTCGGGCCCTGGCTGGGCTTCTGGCCCTGGATGGTCTTCTGGCCCTGGATGGGGTTCGGGCCCTGGCTGGGCTTCTGGCCCTGGATGGGGTTCGGGCCCTGGATGGTCTTCTGGGCCTGGATGGGGTTCGGGCCCTGGATGGTCTTCTGGGCCTGGATGGGGTTTGGGCCCTGGATGGGCTTCTGGCCCTGGATGGGGTTCGGGCCCTGCTGCGGGGCCTGGGTTGCCGAACTGCCCTACTTGAACCCATGGGCGGTGTGGGCTCCCTTGGGCGGCCTCTTCTGGGAGCAGAGGTGGTGGGTGCTGCTGTTGCCTGCTTTTTGGCGGCAGGGGCACGTGGCTTGGGGCCCCTTTTTTGGCTTCCAGAGGGTCCAGTGTCCCTTGGTGGGGCAGAGGTAGTAGTCTGGGATCGCAGCTTTTTCCTACCTTGCTGGGACCTGGTGGTTGGGCCCTCCGACGTCTGGCTTTGCTAGGGTCGTTTGGAGCTTGCCTTTTTAGGTGCCATCTTCCACAAATGCTCAAAGAGAATGAGCTTTGGGTGCAGGGACCTTTAAATAATGAGCCCAGCGTGTGACGCCTATGCGCACGACTACGCGCTCGTACGGACGTACGTTCGAGCGGAACCAGGAAACCGCTGGGGTTTCACTTATCTGCTGCCTTGAAGAAGCATAAAGATGGCGCCCACTATCTTCACCCGTCAACAGGAAGAGATCCTCATGCTGGTAAGTGCCTGCCTCTGCATTTTAATGTAATAGTCAATGATGGCCTAAATGTAAATGATGCGTTTGGAACTAGTTTGGGGTCTCTTAATGTTTAATTAACTTCATCCTCAAGGGCCGAGCCTGGCCACGTTTTCACCTGTCTATGCTGATGTCCTAATTAGGGAAATTGCTCAGGCTTAGCAACAGTTAATTAACCTGTGGAGTAGCGGGGCTACCTGTCAAACCTGGCGTGTCTCGGACCTTGATGCGGATGTTTGAGGAACACTGTTTTCCTAAGCCATAAAAACACAACGGGAAGCCACACACGTGGTCCAAAAGCCTAAGCATAAGCCTACATCTTGGATGTTTAAACCATCCTAACATGCCATAGATGCAGGTGGCCTGATTCTTGATGTTGGCTATTATCTGTATGTACATGGTGTGTGATACATATAACATAAGACCAGACTCTCATTCACAGTCAACGTCCTCTTTAAGGCACTCCCCAAAAATGGCTGCCACTCTAAATGTGTGTGTTAATGACATGAAATTCTCAACTTGTGATGCAACACATATGGGTCTGTGTGTAAAAGTAAAAGCTCTGTGTCCATTATGTTTTTCAGATCATGCTTCAGCGCCGGTATGACTTCGCGCCCAATGTGTGCGAGAAAAGGGACATCGCCCGGGAGATCATCGCGGAGATACACCGTGTGACTAGCACCACCTTCACTCACACCCAGATAATGCAGCATTGGTCGGACCTGAAACGTCTGCACATGCCCCGGGTGCGGAGGTTTTTTGGAATCCATTTCCCAAGTAAGTACAAAGCAATTGCATGGTATATGTTCCAAATGTATAAGTTCTGCCTTTATTTATAATGACTTTTCTTTGGTAGTGTTGGAAATGGATTTCAGAATTCACCGCACCCGGAGGCGTACAGGCCGACCAGTGCTGCATGAGTCTGCATCTGTGAGTGAAGGTGGTGGATCTCCCGGGCGACGGACCTACCCCTCCTCTGTGGCCTCCTCAGACCAGCCCCTGGACCTTACCACAGAGGAGGGGCCCAACCGCGTGGGCGTGGAGTCATACCTGGCCAGGCATGGGGAAGGCTCTGGTATGTCACTCTTCATGTATAGGCACAAAGATATACATGGCAGGCCAAAAACTAAGTTATCCTTTATTATGTATTTGTAGAAGCTTCTGGTGCGGGTGAGATAGTGGAGGAGGAGGCAGCAGAGATGCTGGAAGTTGATCCTGGCGAAGGTGAGTGATGTCAGCCAGACTGGGAGGCAGATATGTTGGGAATAGTGACTCTATACAAGTACTAACCAAATGTCACATGTTTCTCCAGGGACTTCTTCACAGCATAGCCAGGACCAAGGGCAGCCTGTTGGCCCCAACCAGCCATCTGTCGGCCACCAACTCCGTAAGTCTCCATGCCATTATTCATATTAATGTTTTGTTAGCTAATAACACACACATAACTAAAGGCGTAGCCAATGTGTAGTTCACACTTTCATGTGGGCACTTCGTTAGCTTAAAGAGGACCCTAACTTGTATTAAGAACATAATAATTAGCCAACACACTGTACCTACAGATTTGAAACATGGAAAAACACCCTTCAGCCATCTAATGCATGTTATTAGACTGAACCAAACCAATATTGCGGAATATGGAATGCGCAATATTTACAGGCAGCATGGGATACAGATTGAAAAAAGTAAGGTGCTGCCATGCATTGTGGGACTGATGACCTTTCCCTCAACCCAGCTATGCTCTGGATTCCCAACGCACCACTGTAACCTACTCCCCTGTACTTTATCCAACTCTCCACTCCTCATTAAGTGTTATGCTTCAGAGTCCAGATGGCGGCGCTGTAAAAAAAAAACCTCCCAAATGTACTTTGATCTGGTGCAGAATCATTTGGGAATAGTTATTGGTTTTCATTAAATAATGTTGAAGGTCCGGTTTAAGGAGTTTAAAGACTTACCTGTGGGAAATGCATTAACTTTATCCCTTGGAAGAATGACATATGTCATGCATTTACATGTATTTGATTAACCCCAAATCTATTTCCAGCATACAAACCGGTCTGGGACTCCTATTTATGTTTATTTCTCTATTGGTTACAGGGATGATCCCAAAAACATTGGCTGGGAAAAAAAAAAGAATCAAGGAGTTGGTGGCCGAGCTGCTGGCCATACAGGCGACGTTGGGGCCAACAGATGAAGAAGAGGAGGAGGATTAGTGCCCTTGGTCCTGGCTACTTTTGTTAAATGTTTTTAAAATTTTAGAATTGTTTCTAAATTTTTCGTTTTTTTGTTTAAAAAAAACAAAAAATCATTTTATCTATGTTTTAAAAAAAAAAACAAACTAATTTTAATATGTTTGGAAAACCAAAAAACAAAAATTTTCACTCTGTTTGTAAAACACAAAAAAAAAGTTTTAATGTGTTTGTAAACAAAAAAAAAAAAAAAAAAAAGATGTTTTAAACAAAACCCCCCAAAAAAAAAAAAATATGTTTAAAACGAAAAAAAAAAAAAAAATTCCAAATAATTTAAATAAATTATATTTTAAGACTTCCTAAATGTGTCTTTTCTAATATGCGCACCAAAAAACAATTACACAAACAAGAAAAAACACGCTTAGAAACATATAGACATATGTACATTATGTGGTTTGTGTAAGTTTTAGGGTCGTCAACATGAAGTTGGATGCAAGCGCTAAGGGGTTTAGGTAAGTTTTAGGGACCGAGAAATGAAGAAGGATGCAGGCGCTAAGGGGTTTAGGTAAGTTTTAGGGACCGAGAAATGAAGAAGGATGCAAGCGCTAAGGGGTTTAGGTAAGTTTTAGGGACCGAGAAATGAAGTTGGATGCAGGCGCTAAGGGGTTTAGGTAAGTTTTAGGGACCGAGAAATGAAGAAGGATGCAAGCGCTAAGGGGTTTAGGTAAGTTTTAGGGACCGAGAAATGAAGAAGGATGCAAGCGCTAAGGGGTTTAGGTAAGTTTTAGGGACCGAGAAATGAAGTTGGATGCAGGCGCTAAGGGGTTTAGGTAAGTTTTAGGGACCGAGAAATGAAGTTGGATGCAGGCGCTAAGGGGTTTAGGTAAGTTTTAGGGACCGAGAAATGAAGAAGGATGCAAGCGCTAAGGGGTTTAGGTAAGTTTTAGGGACCGAGAAATGAAGAAGGATGCAAGCGCTAAGGGGTTTAGGTAAGTTTTAGGGACCGAGAAATGAAGTTGGATGCAAGCGCTAAGGGGTTTAGGTAAGTTTTAGGGACCGAGAAATGAAGAAGGATGCAAGCGCTAAGGGGTTTAGGTAAGTTTTAGGGACCGAGAAATGAAGAAGGATGCAAGCGCTAAGGGGTTTAGGTAAGTTTTAGGGACCGAGAAATGAAGAAGGATGCAAGCGCTAAGGGGTTTAGGTAAGTTTTAGGGACCGAGAAATGAAGTTGGATGCAGGCGCTAAGGGGTTTAGGTAAGTTTTAGGGACCGAGAAATGAAGTTGGATGCAGGCGCTAAGGGGTTTAGGTAAGTTTTAGGGACCGAGAAATGAAGAAGGATGCAAGCGCTAAGGGGTTTAGGTAAGTTTTAGGGACCGAGAAATGAAGAAGGATGCAAGCGCTAAGGGGTTTAGGTAAGTTTTAGGGACCGAGAAATG
The DNA here is from genome assembly GCA_027917425.1 of Gastrophryne carolinensis. Taxonomy (NCBI): domain Eukaryota; kingdom Metazoa; phylum Chordata; class Amphibia; order Anura; family Microhylidae; genus Gastrophryne; species Gastrophryne carolinensis. The sequence continues at coordinate 112,255,488 of CM051238.1, read as the reverse complement.
AAGTTGGATGCAGGCGCTAAGGGGTTTAGGTAAGTTTTAGGGACCGAGAAATGAAGTTGGATGCAGGCGCTAAGGGGTTTAGGTAAGTTTTAGGGACCGAGAAATGAAGAAGGATGCAAGCGCTAAGGGGTTTAGGTAAGTTTTAGGGACCGAGAAATGAAGAAGGATGCAAGCGCTAAGGGGTTTAGGTAAGTTTTAGGGACCGAGAAATGAAGAAGGATGCAAGCGCTAAGGGGTTTAGGTAAGTTTTAGGGACCGAGAAATGAAGAAGGATGCAAGCGCTAAGGGGTTTAGGTAAGTTTTAGGGACCGAGAAATGAAGAAGGATGCAAGCGCTAAGGGGTTTAGGTAAGTTTTAGGGACCGAGAAATGAAGAAGGATGCAAGCGCTAAGGGGTTTAGGTAAGTTTTAGGGACCGAGAAATGAAGAAGGATGCAAGCGCTAAGGGGTTTAGGTAAGTTTTAGGGACCGAGAAATGAAGTTGGATGCAGGCGCTAAGGGGTTTAGGTAAGTTTCTGGTTGAGGGTGCGCATGCGCAAGATCTTATAAACATACGAACGCACGAATCTAAGAGGCCAAAAACCAATGAAAACCAGAGGCAAACGCAAGTAATTGGAAGAGGTGGACGATGGAAGCAGCAGAAAAAACAGGCTGCAACAGGTGAGCACATGAACGTGATTTTTACGATTGACAACTGACTGAGGCAAGTTCGGGAGATATCATACGAACGGACGTATATTTTAGGATAGAAACGTATTTGCTTATAGAATCACTCGCAAGTTCATACGAACGCACGAGCGGACGTGAAAAATAGGATGATCGTGACCCAAATCCAAGCTGTTACATGTTTCTTTGAATCAACCCATATGTGTTGCCACTTTTTTCTTAATGTTTCTGACGTGCTCACTTAATCTGATTTTAAATAGCCTCTTGGTTCGGCCGACGTACAGTAAATTGCAGGGGCACTGCAAACAGTAAATGACCCCTGCTGTGGCACAAGTTGTATGATCTTTCAGTCGGTATGTCTTTTTTGTTACTGGATTTATAAATTCAGATCTATTTCTAGGGAATATCTGATTGTTGCTAGTAGTTTTACATCCAATACAATCACGACACCTAGTAAAACCTTTAGGTGGACCTAAACCTTTCAAACCATTCTTTTCAGGAGGATTAATGTAGCTTGTTGTTAGGAGCTGAGATAACGTTTGGGGCTTCCTATATATAAACTTTGGACCTCCCTGTACTATATTTTTTAGGGTGGGGTCAGATTCTAAAATGCCCCAATGCTTTCTGATAATTTTCTCCACCTGTTTATAATTTTCACTATACTTGGTGATGAAGGGAACCGTATCTTTTGTAAACCGATCTGATCGTTCTTTCTTGTGTGTATTGGAAGCTTTTCCCTCTTTCTCCTTCTGTACTTCATCAATTGTTTTAGAGATGACTTCTTTATATCCCTTCTCTTTGAACCTGGACTGGATCAGAGAGGCTTGTTCATAGTATATTGTGGTATCTGTACAATTGCGATTTAATCGTTTTAATTGCCCTTTTGGTATATATTTTTTTTTTTATCCAAAGAGGATGGTGGCAACTGTCTACTGGGATATACCCATTCCTGTCTCCTTGAAGTAGGTCTTGGTTTTCACTACTCCTTCCTCCTTATATACAGTTATGTCCAGAAAGTGTACTTCCTTTTCATTAATTTCATGAGGGAAGTTAAGTTTCCAATCATTTTGGTTTATCATTGCAAACAATTGTTCAAGACTCTCTTCATTTCCTTCCCATAACAGGAAGCAATCGTCTATGTAGCGCCGATAGAAAGTAAGCTGTACTGGGCGAATCTGCTCTAGTACTAGGTGTTCCCAATATGCCATAAAGAGATTGGCTAAACTGGGTGCATATTTTCCCCCCATTGCCACTCTGTTTTTTTGTAGGTAAAATTTCTTTTCATACCAAAAATAGTTGTGAGTGAGGGCAAAAAGCAAACACTCCATTAAAAATTCTATTTGTATCTGATCCAAATTACTTATAGTGTCTAAAAAATACCGAACTGCCTCCATCCCTTTTGTGTGTGGAATTATAGTGTACAGGGAGGATACATCAGCTGTGGCCATGATTGCATTATTATTCTTAAAATATTTAAAAAGCTCCTCTAAAAAATTACTAGAATCCTTCAAATAGGATGGGGTTTTAATTACCAATGGCTGGAGAAAAGAATCGATATATTCTCCTATTCCACTTACGACCGGTCGACCAGGAGGGGCTGTTTTATTCTTATGTATTTTTGGCAAGTGATAGATAGTTGGTATTCTCTGAGTTTTTATGTTTAAATAATTATATTCTTTTTTGTTCAGTATACCTAGTCGGTTCCCTTTATCCAATAAAACAATTAATTGTAACCGATATCGATTGGTCGGATCATCTGGTAAAACTTCATAGGTACTGGTGTCGGCTAATAAATTAAATGTTTCACCGATGTAGTTTTCTTTATTAAGGATAACTAATCCCCCTCCCTTATCTGCAGGTTTAATAATTGCTTCTTTTTTTATCTTTGATCGATTTGATTGTTTCTTTCTCTTCTTTCTGTTTCCTCTTAATAGACGGTTTGATCTTGGGTTTAAGTGCTTCTAAGTCTCTAGTTACCATTGCTTTAAATACATCAATAGCCCCATTATTTGTTTGTGGATTAAAAGTAGAATTATTTTTCAAGGTAGTATGCTTATAATTCCTTGCTATTCCCTCCATTTCATAGGTATCTGCATTTGTTTTGTTGGTTTCTTTTTCTCTTGGATTAATATTTGACTTTTCTGAGAAAAATGTTTTAATATTCATTTTCCTTGCAAATTTTAGGACATCTATATATGTTTCAAACTTATCTAAACTAGCAGCCGGAGCATACTTGATTCCTTTATTAAGAAGGTTTATTTCTTTTTCAGAAAAATGTATGTTTGTTAGGTTAAAAATGCCACTTTCTTTTGGTTCTATTGATAGTCTTGAGCTTTTTTCTTTTTTTGATTGTATCCGCCGTCCTCCTCGTCTTCAACATGGTGAAAGTATATTTAATATTTTTATTGGAAACAGAAATAACAAATATTGCGCAAAATCTATATAGAATTATGCATATTTCAGCTGGCATAATGTAATCTTTCTTGAAGACTGCCGCTGTGTGTACTTTGTTTTTTAGAATCTAATCCTGCAATCTGAAATGAGAGAATTGTTGCCAGCAATATAAGAAACATTTTGCCCTGACAGATGTCAGGCTGAGTTTTGAAGGTTCACAAGCCGATATTAAGCACTACGATGAAAGACCACAACTCCCATAAGCCTTAGCAGCTTTAATACATAAAAAGGAAGCTGCACACATGCATAGTGAAGACCCTGAAGACGAGAAATCGAAACGCGCGTCGGGACTTTACACTTCACTACCAGCTGACTGTGCTGACTGGCTGAAACCAGCTGGAAAGGATTTTATTCATGGACCATTTTATTATCAACTAACGGACTGTGTAGAGCTTATAGACAAGCTCTGAACTTTTGGATACACATCCTGGGACTTTATGCCAGCGCCATATACATAGAGGAGCTGCTGCTGAAGTTTTAAAGGGACAGCTGTATACAATTGACAGATTATTGATTGTGGCACGTCCCATGGTCTGTCTTGCATCTCCGCTTTTAATTTGAATAAAAGAAGTCGTCTTTCTACATCACAGAGTGGGATCCTCATCTACTTAAACTATAAGTCATATTCAAAAGTGGCCCAGGTTAGGTGTTTACCGCCGGGCCTGGTGGGTAAGTCCCATTTCATTTTACCTATTTAGAGTCAATTCTATAGTAGGTATGTTACTTTATAAATGTATTGAGTAATAAATATTAAACTGCAAACGCAAAAATCTCATTTGACTTTGCAGTAACAACAATATTTAAGGATACTTGGAAAACAAGGATAAGATTAAACATCCATCTTATCCCAAACACCTGAGCATCCTACAGAAATTAGCGCGCCTGCAGATAGACTGACAGCCACAGGCAGCTTGTCTGTTGTCTGCTAGATCTATCACCTTTATTGGTAGGATCAATAGTTTAAAAATGGAAAGCTGTTATATGTTTTCCAAGCGGTCCCCATAAGGCTGCCCAGTAGCTTCTTTAGTAAGCTGAGGTCGGCTTTCTCGAAATTTGTTTGGGGGTCACTAGGCCGAGAATACGACTCGCGACCCTCTCCAGGATTAATGCGCAGGGAGGTGTTGGCCTCCCAGATTTAAAGACCTACCATACGGCCGCAATCCTCCAGAGGATGGTGGATTGGTCACGTAAAAGCGAAGACAAACTATGGGTGCAGCTAGAGAAATCGCTCTGCCCATTTAACCCCACCACTATTGCATATGGGCTGCTCCTTTGTCTAAACCGCAAAGGGAATCTACACCCTTTCTTATGCAGCATTTCCTGGAAACCTGGGACCCACTCCAGGACAAATGTAAACTAGCACGTAGACCTGGCCCGTTGACACTGATATTTGATAACCCGGCATTTGAACCCGATTTACTTTCAAAGAACTTCCTCATTTGGGATGCCTCCACCAACACCACTGTAGGCCAAGTATTACAGAATGGGGAGATACCCTCCTTGAAGGATCCGAAAGTGAAGGCAGGGGGCAAACACGTTTCATGGCTGCTACATAGGCAGCTACGGGCATTCTTCACTGCCAATAATATAGCGGAGACAGCTCGAAACCCACCCATGGAACTTGAGTCTCTAATTACGCAAGACGCTCTTCCTACCCATGTGATAGCATCCCTCTACTCGCTTCTTATTTAAGTGAAGCATCCGGAGCCCCCTAAATTTGTGGAAAGATGCGAAAGGGAGTTGGGACTTAGATTATCAGAAGCTGACTTGACCAAAATATATGCCTATACCCATGGCACATCAGTAGCTAATTCTGTACAAGAGCAGAATTATAAGATACTAGCCCGCTGGTACAGGTACCCAGCAGATACTTACTGATTCGCTGAACCTTTCACCAACACATGCTGGAGATGTCTGGTGGGGTTGCCCAACCATTAAAGCCCTATGGGACCAATTCTTATCCATCTATGGGCAGGTCTCTGGGAGTAAATTAACCAACACACCCCAAGTGTCCCTTTTCCAGAACTCCATAGCCAACTCTAAAAATGACATTTTAAGACATTTCAGGCAGCCATGAGGGCCATTCTCCCAAAACACTGGAAAAAGCAGCCCCCCCCTACACTGATAGAATGGGTACAGGAATTAGAATCAATTCACTATATGGAAAGTCTGGTTGCTAAGGACACAGAATAGCTATATAGTGACCTGGGCGGGTTGGATGGACTACGGAGGCTCACACCTCCCTACCTAGCTATAACCAAATGGATAGGTGAGTTGTGTGCCTCTTCACCAACTTGATCCACTCTCTGGGACCATAGATGGCGCAGAACCATACCAACGCTAGGGCATGGACCCGGAACCTGTCTTAGAGGCTCCTCATCACCTCACCTCACCCCATTAGCGCACCAGTCAATTACCAAAGCCTATTTTCTCCCCCAACCTTGATACCTTGATTTTCCTCCTTACTAGCCCCCCATCAACTCTGTGAGTGGAGTTAGTACAGAAACTAGGATACTGGGGATAATAGCTCATCCTTAGTATACAACAGGTATTGGCGGGATCTATACATGGAAAGGAATGATCCTAGAGGTTCTCCACTGGGAATCGACACAAGTTACATGGTCCACTGATACAAAATGTGATTAAATACGTCTTCTGTATGAGCACTGCCAACAAGTCTGAATGCTAGCTACTGTAGATGACAAGATGTACAACTGGTGTTGCATATATAATTGTGAAATGCTTTTGTTGTACCCCCTTCTCCTCCCTTACCCCCATCCCTTTTTTTGCTTTCTGTCTCCCCGATTTACCCACCATTTTACTCTAAAACCAATAAAATTTGATTATACTAAAAAATCTCTACCAAATGTGTTTTTCCTTATTGTTAGGGTGGGTGGCCTGCAACATCTGGTGGGTCTCTAGCTTTTCGGAGGGACACCATGCATGACAGCTGTGCTATCAGTGCCTCCCTGTGTTGGTTGCTGTTCTGTTGCTCCCCCACCATTTCTTGGAGGTCATGGTGGAGCACCATTATGTGTCTCCACGTGATTTGGTGGAACTGGGCTGTGCTTTGCGCGAAGGCTTTGCTATCTGATCACCAATCTACCTCCATCAACTGCACCCACCTCAACAGGGGAATATGGAGATGTGGCCATTATCCTCTTCCCCAGGTAGGGACTCTTGAAGCTGGAGCTGTGCTTTGCCTTTCCACATGTGTTGTGCTTGATGTGGGTGATGGGAAATCCTCGGCAGCAGAGCTCTCCTATAGGGGTGATGGCTGCAGCTGCTTATCACGCAGTTGTTTATGCTGGAGCTTTGGATTCAGTTGCTGCTGCAGAAGGAGTGATGGAGGGAGCTGCTGCTGCAGATGGATTAGTGGATCTAGCTGCTGCTGCAGAGAAAGTGGGGGAGGGAGCTGCTGCAGATGGATTTGCGGATCCAGCTGCTGCTGCAGAGGGAGTGGGGGAGGCAGATGCTGCTGCTGCGGATAGATTTGTGGATCCAGCTGCTACTACAGAGGCAGCTGTTGGGACAGCTGCTGCTGCAGTGGCAGCTGTATATGTAGATGCTGCTGCAGTGCCAGCTGAAGAGGCAGATGTTGTATCTGAGGGTGCTGGGGAGACAACTTCTGCTGCAGAGGATGCGTTGGGTGCTGTTGTTGTGGAGGTAGATGCTGTGGCTCATCCTACTCAATATCCTGTATGGTGTCTGTAGGTGCCAGACAAATCAGTGCCAGACAAATCAGTTCTCTGCTGTTGCCACACACACAGTATACAAAAATAGGGCTGCATGAGGATTTAGGGGTCCACACTTTGGCCACATGACACTTACCAGATCCAAGTCTTCCATCGGTGCTTTCCTTGATGATGCAGTCCTTGCTGATGTAGCCCCAGTGGTTGGGTGGCCATGTATTTTTTCTGGGTGTTGCCCCATACCTTGTGTGGCTAAGCAATTGCACCCCCACCTGGTTCCATGTACTACTAGTAAGCACGGTGTGGCACATATACATGGATTTAAAGGTCAGTACTTGGCTTAGAGGTTTATTCCTATTCCAAGATTCGCCTGGTTGCCCAACCTGCGTGTCATACCCCAGGCACAACATTTAGGCCGTGCTGGCATCCTGAACCTGGGCATTAAAATGAGGCTGACATCAAACTTGACACAACAAGCAACCAAACAAGGCAGCAACTTACAGCAGCACGCATGTCAGAGCCGAAGGTCCCTGGCAAGCCCTGGAGTGTTGCTGGGTTCAACAGGCCATACACCATTTGTTCTGCAGCTGTAAATTCCAGATTGCAAGGTATTCCGTTTCCGGTTTGCTAGCTGAAAAACAGACAGAAAGGAAGTAGCCATGCAAAGGTAAGGGTCCACATCAACGGCATCAATAGCAATAGCTGTCTTACTTTGTTGAAGTTTTTCCTCACTGCATATTTCAGGTCTGCAAACTTCTTTTGCACTTGATCCAAATCCTTTAGCTCTGGCCCCACACTATTAACCTGCCTGGTGATGGTGTCCCACAGGTCAGACTTGACAGCTTTAAGTGTGGCTCAAGACCTGCATCCATAGAGCTGATAAAAATGGTCAGACACTACAGCCAGACATTGGGCATCATTAAACCTGCCTCTCAGGGGGCCCCAACTCAGGTGGCAACCAACATAGGAGTGACCATCATCTACCTGTGGGAAATAGTGACATCAGGGCAATGGGTGGTGAGGGTGTATATTGCTGACTGGCTGATGACTGCACACAGCAGCCTTTGGGGCTAGGTGTCAGGCTGGGTTCAGTCATGATGAGCATGGAGTGGAGCCTGCTGGGCAGAGGGGGGTATCCAGATTTGAGCTGGGTGGCTGCTGCCCTAGACCCTTGCTACAGGGCAGGGGGCATGCTAGATGGAACGAACACTGGCCAAAATTCTCTAAACAAGCAGAGCTAAAGTGGTTTCGGGGTTGGGACAACCTGCTTAGCATGACATTTCTATGGCTTTTCTCCACATTTTAGATGATGATGACACAAAGGTATGACTTCCTGCCCAACATCTATGCAAAGAGGACATTGGCTCTCTAAGTGGTGGCAAAGCTAGAGGAGGATACAGAAACCACTTACACGTTCACTCAGGTGATTCAGCATTGGTTCGACCTGAAAAGGAGATAGAAGCCCTGGATGAGGAGATTTTTCCTCCTGCACTTTCGAAGTTACATTTATTAGCTAAGCACTCACACCTACAACCACATCAGGAAGGGTTGTGTGTAAAATAATGCACATCCCCTCTAGTGTCAGAGTTCAAGGCAGAGAATCAGGCCCACCCGGAAGCAACAAGGCCAGCCAATGCTGGAAACACCTGGTGGATGTGTAAGGTGGGCAGCAGTGGTGCAAACATCCTCACCCTCCTTTTCAGGTGAACCCAAGCTGATCTGGACCTGCAGAGGAGGCGGCACAGATATTGGGCAGGGAGGAAGAAGGATCTGTGCATAATGACTCAGGTATGAGCATCACACATGAGTAACTTGTGGATTGTTGGGATGTTTGCATCTAGATGACCAGGAAGTCCCAGTGGGTGAACAGCCAGGGGAAGAAGGTGCACCACTGCAGCAGCCCCAACAAGCAGGTGGGTGATGTGCCACACACAACACAAACCTACTCACAGCTCTAACACATTAACTAATAGATACAATTTTTGTGACCTACAGACTCGGACTCGGAGTAGCATGTCCTAGTCAGCAGGGTGGCTCCTCAACCCCCACAACCCCACCAATCCAGTAAGTTCTAAAACAAGTGACTGTTTCAATAACATGCCTTATTCGAAAGGTTTGCAGGAAGCAGAGGCTAGACACTAATTGTTTGTTTTTGTAATTTACAGGATATAGAGACGAGGCTCAGCAGCAGCTGCAGGAGCCATCAAGTGCTATCCACAGGCTAGTGGGGGATATCATACACCTGGTCCCAGCCATGGGGAGCCACCCACCTAAATAAACTGTGAGCCTCATACATAACTTTTTAGCTCCCCCTTGTACATAGTTTAACCCCCATTTACACCCTTTTAAATTGTTTTTATAGTTTTATTTACCAAAAAAAAATTATATAAGACTTTGCCATGTGTAAAAAAAAAAAAAGAAATCAAAACAAAATTAAGAAATACATTTTTCAATTAATACATCTAAAATGGTAGAGGTAAGCACTGGATGGGACATCAGAAGGTGGTACAGCACTTATGAGATGAAAAGACACTGGATGGGACATCAGAAGCAAACACCAAGAAAGAAGAAGGAGCGACCCTGGAGAGAAGGGTGGGTACAGGCAGGGCTGTATTTACCAAAAAAAACACTGGAGGACTGGACATTTGCACCACGTAAACTAAACTGTCGCCCATTAGGGTTGATTCAGAGAGACTTTAAAAAGCATTCGTTTTCGTGCCGCACTTGGTATTATTTTCGAACGTTCCCGCTCTCGCATGAATGTGCGAGCAATTCTATGCATTCATTCGTTTCCTTCTGTAAAGTGCCTGTTAGAGATGAGCGAACTTTTGAAAAATTTGATTCGACTGATTCGACTGATTCGACGAATTTTCCGACAAAAATTGTTTCGACCCGAATTTATTCGCGATGAATCGCTATTAAAAATGGCTATTTCTGAGCTTCCTAGAGCCTCAATAGGGTTGTAAACCATTCTGCCTTGCTGTAACACGCATAGGATGCGTGCTGGGTTACTGAAATAATACTGTAAATAATTGGGACATGCAGATGAGTGGCATCGCTATTAGAATCGGAGAGCGGCCCCTATATTGCCTGAAAAACACACCCCGGAGCTGGCAGCAGCAGGAGCCCAAATATTGGCTGAAACACATCCTGGAGTTGGCAGCAGGAGCCCAAAAATTGGCTGAATGACACTCTGGAGTTGCAAGCAGCAGCAGCAGGAACCCAAACATAGCTTGAAAGAGACACTGGAGTTGGCAGCAGGAGCCCAAAAACTGGATGAATCACACCCTGGAGTTGCAAGCAGCAGTAGGAGCCCAAACATAGCTTGAAAGACACACAGGAGCCAAAAAATTGGATGAATCACACCCTGGAGTTGCAAGCAGCAGCAGCAGGAGCCCAAATATTGGCTGAAAGAGACACTGGAGTTGGCAGCAGGAGCCCAAAAACTGGATGAATTACACCCTGGAGTTGCAAGCAGCAGCAGCCCAAACATTGCTTTAAAGAGACACTGGAGTTGGCAGCAGCAGGAGCCCAAAAATTGACTGACACACCCTGGAGTTGGCAGCAGCATCAGCAGGAACCTAGAAATTGGCTGGAAGGCACCCTGAAGTTGGCAGCAGCAGGAGCACATACATTAGCTGGAAGGCACACCCTGGAGTTGGCAGCAGCATAAGCAGGAGCCCAAACATTGCTTGAAAGACACCCTGGAGTTGGCAGCAGGAGGCCAAAAATTGGCTGAGAGAGACACTGGAGTTGGCAGCAGGAGCCCAAAAATTGGATGAATCACACCCTGGAATTGCAAGCAGCAGCAGCAGGAGCCCAAACATTGGCTGAAAGAGACACTGGAGTTGGCAGCAGGAGCCCAAAAATTGGATGAATCACACCCTGGAGTTGCAAGCAGCAGCAGGAGCCCAAACATTGCTTTAAAGAGACACTGGAGTTGGCAGCAGCAGGAGCCCAAAAATTGACTGACACACCCTGGAGTTGGCAGCAGAATCAGCAGGAACCTAGAAATTGGCTGGAAGGCACCCTGAAGTTGGCAGCAGCAGGAGCACATACATTAGCTGGAAGGCACACCCTGGAGTTGGCAGCAGCATAAGCAGGAGCCCAAACATTGCTTGAAAGACACCCTGGAGTTGGCAGCAGCAGCAGGAGGCCAAAAATTGGCTGAGAGAGACACTGGAGTTGGCAGCAGGAGCCCAAAAATTGGATGAATCACACCCTGGAGTTGCAAGCAGCAGGAGCCCAAACATTGGCTGAAAGAGACACTGGAGTTGGCTTCAGGAGCCCAAAAATTGGATGAATCACACCCTGGAGTTGCAAGCAGCAGCAGCCCAAACATAGCTTGAAAGACACACTGGAGTTGGCTTCAGGAGCCCAAAAATTGGATGAATCACACCCTGGAGTTGCAAGCAGCAGGAGCCCAAACATAGCTTGAAAGACACACTGGAGTTGGCTTCAGGAGCCCAAAAATTGGATGTATCACACCCTGGAGTTGCAAGCAGCAGCAGCAGCAGGAGCCCAAACATTGGCTGAAAGAAACACTGGAGTTGGCAGTAGGAGCCCAAAAATTGGATGAATCACACCCTGGAGTCGCAAGCAGCAGGAGCCCAAACATAGCTTGAAAGACACACTGGAGTTGGCTTCAGAAGCCCAAAAATTGGATGTATCACACCCTGGAGTTGCAAGCAGCAGGAGCCCAAACATTTGCTGAAAGAGACACTGGAGTTGGCAGTAGGAGCCCAAAAATTGGATAAATCACACCCTGGAGTTGCAAGCAGCAGGAGCCCAAACATAGCTTGAAAGACACACTGGAGTTGGCTTCAGGAGCCCAAAAATTGGATGAATCACACCCTGGAGTTGGCATCAGCAGGAGGCCAAAAATTGGTTGGAAGGCACACCCTGAAGTTGGCATCAGCAGGAGCCCAAAAATTGGCCTAAAGACATAAATATGTTTTGCACCATTTGGAAAGTGTAAAACGTGGCACCATGCTCAATCTAGTCGCATGCATCAGGCATTGGTGGGTGGAAATCCTGGCTGATCCATCCCTGATTCATTTTGACAAAGGTGAGTCTCTCCACATTTTTAGTTGACAGACGCCGTAACTATGGCCCCCGCCGCACTAAACACCCGCTCAGATGGCACGCTACCTGCCGGGCAGGACAGCTTTTCCAGGGAAAACTCTGCTAGTTGCGGCCACAAATAAAGTTTGGCTGCCCAGAAGTCCAGCGGATCCTCAAGGTGTGTTGGCATGGGCATGGCAAGGTATGACATGACCTGCTGGTTGAGGTCCTGCTCCAGGTCTTCCCGCTGCTCATGAGTAGCCTCACTATGCGGGTGTAGAAAGCTACTCATTAGCGACTGAAGACTGAGGCTGCTGCTGATGGAGCTGCTGCTGCTGCTCCTGCCAACCCCCCCAGCAGCCATGGCAGTGGAAGGTGAGCGCAGAGGTCCCCTCGAGTCAGACCTGCGAGAGTATGGACCATGGGGCAGATAGGCATCGGCCACCTGACTACATAGAATGTCTTTGTAGTAGTTCAGTTTGTCCTCCCTCTCGGCGGGTTTAAAAAATGCTCCCATTTTGTGCCGGAAGCGAGGGTCCAATAAGGTGGACAGCCAGAAGTCATCCCGCCGACAAATGGAAACAATTCTGGGGTCACTACGCAAGCACGCGAGCATGCTTCCTGCCATTTGCGCAAGTGACTCGGATGGACTACCTGTCTCCATCTTCACTGCATACTGCCACGGTGTGTCCGGGTCCTCTGTCTCGCCTTCCTCAAAACCCTCTAGCTCCTCTGGCTACTCTTGCTCCTCCTCTCCTGTCCGCTGACTAGATAAACCAGCCATTTCGCCAAGCCTAAACTGTGCTTCACTGTGCCCTTCCTCCTCCTCTTCCTACTCCTCCTCCTCCAGTTCAGCTCCAACGCGGTTCATGTGGCCGTAAGATGTAGACGCCATGTCTCCAGTGCCCTGACCAGCCATGGTTTCCAACATGTGCTGTAGTACATGAAGCAGTGGAATCACGTCGTTCATCCCGTAATCCTGCCGACTGACAAATTAAGTGGCTTCCTCAAAGGGCCTGAGCAAACGGCAGATGTGACGTATGAGTTGCCACTGGTTGACATTGAAGTTACACAGGGGAGTCCCCCTATCTGCTTGGATCATCAGGAAATCCGTGATGGCTTTTCTCTGTTCATATAATCGGTCCAACATGTGAAGGGTGGAATTCCAACGGGTGGAAACATCGCAAATCAGACTATGTTGGGGGATACCATTCTGACGCTGTAGCTCAAGAAGGGTGTGTTTGGCAGTGTATGAGTGGCTGAAGAGCATGCAAAGTTTCCTTGAAGTTGTTAGGATGTCTTGCATATGGGGGGGAACGCTTCAGAAACCGCTTGACAACCAGATTGAAGACGTGAGCCATGCAGGGGACATGGGTCAGCCTTCCTTGGCGCAGCGCAGACAAAATGTTCTTCCCATTGTCGGTAACCATGATTCCCATTTTAAGTTTTCTTGGAGTAAGCCATGTTTGGATTTCCTGATGAATACATTTAAGCAGTTCCTCCCCTGTGTGACTCCGTTCGCCAAGACAAACCATGTGAAGCACTGCGTGACACCTCCGTGCCCTGCACATATGGTAGACTGGAGGGACACTGAGACTTGAGCCTACAGTGGAGGGTGAGGAGATGGCCGAGGATGAGGAGGCCGAGTCGCACAGTGTCACAGGCCCAACGGGCAGGGAGCGCGGAGGCCGAAGCGGCGTGACCTGTCCAAGTTGCTGCTGCTGCTGCAAAGGGACCACTTTTTCCCAGTGGGCCGTAAACGACATGTACTGTCCCTGACCGTAGTTACAGCTCCAGACGTCGGCGCTGCCATGCACTTTGCTACACACCGACAGGCTCAAGGACTGGCCCACCTTCTGTTCAACAAAAGTGTGCAGCGCTGGTACTGCCTTCTTGGCAAATAAATGACGGCTTGGGACTCTCCACCTCTGCTCGGCACAAGCCATCAGTTCTCTGAAAGGTGCAGAGTCCACCACCTGAAAAGGGAGCGACTGCAGCACCAGCAACTTGGACAGGAGCACATTCAGCTTCTGCGCCATAGGATGAGTGGGCGCATACTGCTGTCTCTTGGACATGGCTTTGCTGATGGATTGCTGGCGGGATGCATGACTTGGAGGAGGAGGAGGAGCAGGAGCGACAGAGGATGGGTATGACGCACAGCTGCCTTCGGCTGAGGTGCTGGAGCCTTGGCTGGCAGAAATTGGGAGCTGGTGAGGAAGCAGACTGGATGTTGACGCAGGGCCGTGGTGCCAACACTTGGGCCCTGGCCACGCTTCACCTTCTGCCTACATATCTTGCATGTGGCCATGTTACCCTCCTGCGGATGCTTCAGGAAGAACTGCCACCCTGCCGAGTAGCTACTTTTCCCACCAACAGGCCTCACTGATTCGCTGCTATTGTCGCCAACTCCAGGAACCCCTACTCCACTACCTCCCGATAAGGTAGCCTTCTGCGCAGCAGGTGCTCTACCCCGGCCCCGTTTGGCTCCAGGCTTTACAATTGTGCCCCTATGCTGACTGCCAACCATGCTGCTAACACCTTGCTGCCTGAGCTGCTGACTCCGGGGCAACCTGCGCCCCTCTTCTCCTGATGATGACGATGAAGCCCCTTCATCACCTGGCTCCCAAGTGCGATCGGCTTCATCACCATCATCATCATCACCGAGTTGTGGCTGTACGTCACTGATGTTCTCGGTTTCAGTGTCTGGCGCAGAAGCTGGAAATCTCGCAACACCCACGACACGGTCCACATCACTATTTGTCTGCCGAGCTATAGAAGCCATCTCCATTTCATGGCTGGGCAGTAGCTGCTGACTGTCCTCTATCTGATCGTCCTCCTCACTAAAGAGTGGAGCTGAACCCAAAGCATAGGATACGTCGCTGGGGGAGGGAACGGCGTAGGACAGAGGCAATGGGAGGACAGGGACTGCTCTCGGGGCATGCCAACTCAGGGTTGTGTCAGAGGAACCTACCGACCCTAGACTGGGGGTCTCAGACGTAACTTGTGATGATGTTGATGAGCATCTACCACGGCAGATGCGTTACCGGTGGAGACACGACCGCTAGCAGATCAGGTCTCTCACCGTGACTCCTGCTGCCACTCGCCCCTAGTCTGCTGCGACCTCTGCCTGCTGAATCCTGGCCTCTGCCACTCCTCTTTGAACATCCTGGCACTTGTCTGCCTGACATTTTTATGTATTTGCTTATTTAGTATAAACAGATAGGGTGCAAGGTGCAGCTTTGGGGTGCCCTGCGGCCTGGTTTATTGAAAGCAGTCAAAAAGGAAGTGCAAACTGAAGTAGCTTAATGAAGCTGATGCTGAACAACGCTTATGTTGTATAAGAGATAGGGTGCAAGGTGCAGCTTTGGGGTGCCCTGTGGCCTGGTTTATTGAAAGCAGTCAAAAACAAGTGCAAACTAAAGTAGCTTCATGAAGCTGATGCTGATCAACGCTTATGTTGTATAACAGATAGGGTTAAAATAGCATGTGCCTTGGGATGCCAGTGTGGCGTAATGTATTTTAAGCTGAACAGAAACTATTAACACTAATCCAAGTTTGAGAAATGCTTTTGTTTAACAGATAGGGTTAAATTAGCGTTCAGGGCTAAATAGCAGAAAGGGTTAAATAGCATGTGCCTTGGGATGCCAGTGTGGCGTAATGTATTTTAAGCTGAGCAGAAACTTTTAACTCTAATCCAAGTATGAGAAATGCTTTTGTTTAACAGATAGGGTTAAATAGCATGTGCCTTGGGATGCCAGTGTGGCGTAATGTATTTTAAGCTGAGCAGAAACTTTTAACACTAATCCAAGTATGAGAAATGCTTTTGTTTAACAGATAGGGTTAAATAGCATGTGCCTTGGGATGCCAGTGTGGCGTAATGTATTTTAAGCTGAGCAGAAACTTTTAACACTAATCCAAGTATGAGAAATGCTTTTGTTTAACAGATAGGGTTAAATAGCATGTTCATTGCATGCACAGTGTGCAGCTGTATTTAAACCAACCCAAATATATTAACAGTAACCCAGTAATTATGAAATATGAATCATAGGCAGCACTAGGCACCCTGTCAATGTGACTTGTATGCTGCTGGATTGTTCCGGTTTTAAACCTATCTTTCCCTCGCTCTGTCTACCACTCTAAATCTCCCTTACTATCTGTCTCTCTCTTTACCTATCCGTAACTGTCTCTAGCTATCGCTAACTCTCACCTAACTATGACTAACTGTCTGTCCCTGTCTGCAGCCAGCAACCACCGCTGTCTCACGAATACAAGTCTGAAATGCACACAAGCAAGATGGCCGCCTTTTTATATAGCACGGTGACGTCACCGGGCTTCTTGGCTGCTGATAGGCTGCATGTGACTGTCCCATCGTCACTTGCCCCCGGGGACATGTCTGAACATGTCCATCCACCATCTTAGAATGCCTGTCATTGAGTTTAAAGGAAAACTTTGATCGATCGAATCGCCGGGAAATTCGGATTCGTTCAGAATCGAATTTTTCATGAAATTCGGAACGAATCTGGGTTCGTCCGGATCGATTCGCTCATCCCTAGTACCCGTCCGTTCGTATGCTCGAGTACAAGTTCGAGTATGTCATTTCCCCGCGTGACTTTTCTGATTTCTTTTCTCTGGTTGCAACGGCAGCATTCGTTTTTAACCATTTCCCATCGTCTACCTCAACTAATCCATTACGTTTCCCGATCAATTCTAATTGGCTATTACCTAAAATAATCGTCCCAACGAAAATCTTTACGATCCTGCGCCTGCGCACTACAAACTTAACTCATTAAACTGTTCGCCCACAAATGTGTCCCCATATATTACACTAACAAGCTCCCCCCAACCACTTCACTCTACTCTTACACTTACATTTCAGCACCCTAAAGCTCACCCCAACCACTTCACGCTACTCTTACAATTACATTTCAGCACCCTAAAGCTCCCCCCAACCACTTCACGCTACTCTTACACTTACATTTCAGCACCCTAAAGCACCCCCCAACCACTTCACGCTACTCTTACACTTACATTTCAGCACCCTAAAGCTCCCCCCAACCACTTCACGCTACTCTTACACTTACATTTCAGCACCCTAAAGCTCACCCCAACCACTTCACGCTACTCTTACACTTACATTTCAGCACCCTAAAACTTACCCAGACCACTTCCCGGTTAGTTTCTTCTTCATTTTCAGCACCCTAAAACTTACCCAAACCACTTCCCGGTTAGTTTCTTCTTCATTTTCAGCACCCTAAAACTTACCCAAACCACTTCACGGACATCTGACTCTTGATTTCTAAATATGTCATTGCCCCTTTGTTTTGTGTAAATGTATTTGTGCAAATAAATGTCACACCATTTTTTTTTAGTTTAAATGTGTTTAATATTCAACTGCCATGTTTGTGTGGCATTTTTAAAAATAATTCCAAATTTTTTTAAAGTTTGGTTTTCATTGTTAAAAACTATATACAAATACAAAATTTGAAAAACTATTTACAAATTAAAAATGTAAAAAACTATATACAAATAAAATCTTGGGAAACTATATACAAAGATACAGGGCCAGGAACCAGGACACTAATCTTCCTCTTCTGTTTTCCCCAACGTGTCACGCATCGCCTGCAGATTGGCCACCAACTCAAGGACCCTCCAATTCATGTCCGCCAGTCTTTGTCATGTGGTCCCTGGAACAAATTTCGACCAAAATATTATTTGGAGACCAATACATGTTTTTCACCTGTGGATTTAATGTATTTTAGTTAACAAATTAACTAAAAGCCACATATGTCATTCTTGCAAGTCATTAAGCTAAGGAAGTGGCCACAGGTCAGTCTGGCAAGTCATTAAGCTAAGGAAGTGGCCACAGGTCAGTCTGGCAAGTCATTAAGCTAAAGAAGTGGCCACAGGTCAGTCTGGCAAGTCATTAAGCTAAGGAAGTGGCCACAGGTCAGTCTTGTATTGCCAGTGACTAGGGCATGATGTATTTGTGTGTTCATGTGAAGTAACAAATAAATGGCAATAATGGCATGACTACTTACTTGGTTGGTGGCCGAGAGATGGCTCGTTGGGGACAACACGATGTCCTGGTTCCTGTCTCTGCTGTGAAGAAGTGCCTGTAGAAACATTGGCAATATGGTTATTTTTATTGTCCGATTCAGCAGTCCTCAAATGTTCTTAGCTCCTTCTCCAGGTTGCTGTTGGGCCATATCTGCTGCCTCCTCAACCACTACCTCAACCGCACCCGAAGCATCTAAAAAGACAGATTCAAGGAATCAGTTTTGTGATATCAGGAGCTAGCATGTATATGTCTGTGCGTATACATGAAGAGTGACATACCAGAGGCTCTCGCATGCGTGGCAGGGTACGACTGCCTGCCCACGCCGTGCCGCCCCTCCTCTGTGGAAAGGTTCAGGGGCTGTTCTGAGGACCCCACAGAGGAGGGGTAGGAACGTCGCCCTGGAGATCCACCACCTTCACTTCCAGCTGCAGAATCATGCAGCATTGGTCGGCCTGTGCGCCTCCGGGTGCAGCCAATGCGGTAATCCATTTCCAACACTACCAAAGAAAAGGCATTATAACTAAAGGCCTACCTTCTGTCTTAGTTAGATCTAGCATGCAATCGCTATGTACTTACTTGGGAAATGGATTCCAAAAAACCTCCGCACCCGGGGCATGTGAAGTCGTTTCAGGTCCGACCAATGCTGCATGATCTGCGTGTGGGTGAAGGTGGTGTTGATCTGATGTTGTATTTCGGAGATGATCTCCAGGGCGACGTTGCGCTTTTCAAATGAGTTGGGCAGGTAGTCGTACCTGCGCTCCAGCATGGTCTACAAAACAGAAAGCAAACATAGCATTTACTTCTAAATACATATCAATATGTGGCAACAATACATTATTTTAGGAAATGCCATTAACACACACACATTTCTAGGCTAAGGCAAGTTGACAATCTGGGCGAAAGGTTGTTTGGCACGTGTGTGCCGTGCCTTTGGTTGTGCATGTATTTTCACACATGTTGAACTTAAGCCATTTCTTCCTGCACTTCTTTAACATGTAGAGCAGCATTTACTAGTCCAAATAAAACCATTAAAATACACTTACGAGCATGATGATCTCTTCTTGTTGGCGGGTGAAGATAGTGGGCACCATCTTTCTTCTTCTTCTCGGCAGCAGATAAGTAATGCCCCAGCGGTTTCCGGGTTCCGCACGGCCGTGTGAACGGCCGGACGTACGCATAAGCGACCGCGTAGGCGTCACACGCCGGCTAGCTTATTTAAAGGTCCCTGGACACACAGCTCATTCTCTTTTAGAGTCCCATGAAAATGGCCCCCAAAAAAGCAGCCACAAAAACTGCAAAGGACACAACGGCCAAGAAGCAAGACAAGCAGCATGGAGGAGCATGCAGGAGGGCCCCAAACCAGGTCGCAGCAGCCAAAAGCTCGGTTACGGGCTACTACAAAGGCACCGAACAAGGCTACGACCAGCTATGGGCCAAAAAAGGAGGCGTCAGCAGCAAAAGCAAAGACCCAGGCCCCCAAGCCTAATACCTCTGCTGCTTAAAAAAGGGGTAAGAGGCTACGAAGCCCCACACCACCCTACCCCACATCCCCCCCCAAGAGGCCGCAGTAGGGACTGCAGACCCCCAAAATGCGAAGCAGGGCACGCAGCCCCCCAAGAGGCCGAACCAGGTCACGCAGCCCCCCAAGAGGCCACAGTAGGGACCGCAGCCCCCCCAAAAGGCGAAGCAGGGCTCGCAGCCCCCCAAGAGGCTGAACTAGGTCCCGCAGCCCACCAAGATACCGCAGCAGGGCACGCAGCCAACAAAGGCCGCACCAGGGACCGCAGCCCCCCAAAACGCTGAAGCAGGTCCCGCAGCCCCCACAAACAACGAAGCAGGTCCCGCAGCCCCCAGAAATGGCGAAGCAGGTCCCGCAGCCCCCCACAAATGGCGAAGCAGGTCCCGCAGCCCCCCAAGAGGACGAACCAGGTCCCGCAGCCCCCCAAGAGACCGCAGCAGGGACCGCAGCCAACAAAGAGGCCGCACCAGGGACCGCAGCCCCCCAAAACGGCGAAGCAGGGCACGCAGCCCACAAAAAGCCCGCAGCAGGTCCCGCAGCCCACAAAGAGGCCGAAGCAAGGGCCGCAGCCCCCCAAGAGGCAAATTTGGGCCATCAACATCCCCACCCGCAGGGGGCAAAAAACACCAGCAGAAGAGGGCCGGCCCGGCAAGGTCTCCCTCACCCTTGGTCCGCCCTACTACCTCCAAAGGCAGCACAAGTTCATCCTCTGAAAGACCCTCTCCTGCACGCCCACATTCGCCACCAGTACAGGAGGGAAGAAAAGGTACCTATGCCACATCCACACCTGGAACTTCTGTGGGCAGCCAGGCCAGAACACCCAGTCCCTTGCCAAGTCCAGTCCAATCACCATGCAGCCACCAATTTCTGCATTCTCCCACACAGACCCAGGCCAGAATGTCACCACATTTGTCAAGAACCACGGAGGAGCCACAACCACAAACAAGAGGGTGCACATTGCGCAGAGGGCAGTTGAGTGGCCGTTTTGGTGACGCACAAATTATGGCCTTGCCTTGTGACCTTACCTTAGTTTATGATGAGCTATATGGGCGCAAATCAAAAAACACCACCAAGCAGCACAGAGCAAACATCTTGGCCGACCTAACCAGACAAGTCAATGCAGCTGGGGAAGAGTTAAAAGATGTTGAACAGATTCAGCGGAAGATATCGGACCTCAAATATGTTTGATTTATGATTTTAATTAGTCTGGTATTGCCCACATTGGTCTTAATTAGCCTAACTATTGGCCTGATGCGGAGCCGCCCCCGATCTGAGCTTATTTTGTTCCGTTTTTCCTATGGCCCGTTTTGCTTACATTTGTCCCGGGGTTAAAATGTGATGCATAGCCGCCGTCGGGGGAGCTCCGTTAATGCTCCGTTTCTGTGTCTTCAATCAGGAAGGGTTTTTTTCCCCTCTAGGGGGCATGCTATTTTGTCATGGCTTCCGTTCCCGTTCACACGGACGATCCGTTTTTGCCTCCTTTTTAATGGGTTTCCAAACGTACCTTCTTGCCATCCGTTTCCGTTTTCACCCCTATTTTGATTTTTTTGACAAGTATACTTACATCTCCATGGATTTGCTGTTGTCAATCTGGGTCCACGCAAGTGCACATCCATAATACTCCCTAAACCTTAATCTATCCCACAAACTGACACTTATTCACATACCCAAACTTAACACACCAAATTCATTTTTCTTTTTCTTCCTTGTCTTTAATGCTTACCTTAATCTCTTTTTCTTCTTCTTCCTTGTCTTTAATGCTTACCTTAATCTCTTTTTCTTCTTCTTCCTTGTCTTTAATGCTTACCTTAATCTCTTTTTCTTATTCTTCCTTGTCTTTAATGCTTACCTTAATCTCTTTTTCTTATTCTTCCTTGTCTTTAATGCTTACCTTAATCTCTTTTTCTTATTCGTTGTCTTCTTCTCCTTCTTTCTATTCCTTGTCCCATATACTTACCTTTTGGGACATGTAACAGTATGATTATGTTGTGATAACGTACATTGGCAGGAAATAAAACACACCACACTTTTGTTTTTTTGTTTTTAATTTTTTTTAACAGTTAAAATGTATTTTAAAATGTGTCAAATGACAAGATAAAATTTTTTAGAAAAATGGGTGGCTCCTTTAAAATAGTTGCCGTTGTCTTTGATCTGTGAAAGAAAAACATCATCATTTTTAGTATGTTTTTTATTTGATTTTTTTTATTTTGGGGGACATGAGTTTAAACTAGTTTTCAAATAAATAACTAAAACTTACATTGCTTTTGGGCAACAGAGCGTCTGGGGCGCAGCCTCCTCCCTGGGTCCAGCATAACGTCCGGCTGTGTATCTGTTTGGATCAAAAACACAAGTATATTATTTACTATTTGTGCCTCCTGAATGTCAGATTAGGTTATGCTTCTATGCATCAAATCACTCACCTTCCCCAGGCACCTCTTCAGCTTCACCTCCCTCGACTATCCCTTGTGATGGGCCTGCGACGTCAGAATCTACAAAGAACAATAGTGCACATTACTATATGTATTTCTTGCATGTATCAGGACATATGTTATTTTGGTAGTCTTACCAGAGTCAGGTTGCTGGTTGGTGAGGGGCGACTCCCTGGCGTGCGATTCCCCCCCCTGCATACTGAGGTCTAAGGGGCCCTCATACTCACTGGCAGAGGAGGGGGTGGGCGTTGGCACTGGCGGTGGGCCACCTATACCTTCCCCAGATTCGTCCAACACTGGGCTGCGGGCTCTTTTCCGAGTGGGGCGGCAACGCATAGTCCATTCATTAGCTGCAATATAAACACAATCATAAAAAGAGGCCCAGCCAAGGCCAATGTGATTCTTGCATGTCAAGTAGCCACACTTACCTGGAAAATGTTTAGCAAAGTACCGCCTCACCCGGGGCCTATGCCTCCTCTTTAAGTCAGACCAGTGTTGGCGATCTGGGTGAAGGTATAGGTGCTACCCGAAATGCGGGCAATCGCGTCCACCACCGCCAGCGCCAACGTCCTCTTCTCGAAATCGCACAAGTAATCGTAGCGGTTCCTCAGCATCATCTGTTTGTACAAAACACAATGGAACAGCATTAGTCACACATATACATGTCAAAATGTCATGCCCTATCTAAACTCAGTTTATGCCCGTCATTCCTGCTCACATGGGCCTAGTACTCCAATCTGCATCTAGCCTAGTTTTCTGTTGCGCACATGTTATAAACTAAGCTGGTGTAGCAGTTTACTATAACAAATCCGTTGTTCCTCAATAATCTTGCCCTGGCATAGTTTCTTTGTTTAGGGGCTTGTGCGCGCACATAAACGCATTCTCGCCTACTCACATCCATGATAATTTTATCCTGCTCTTTCTTAGGCTTCCGGATCAGGTTATGACGTTCCCCCGCGGTGGCGTGCGTGTGCGCGCGCACGCAGCCACACATGCTGCAGAACACGCCCACACGGGAAAACTATTTAAAGGTCAATGCACTCAGCTCTGTGTTCATTACCATATCACTATGGGCAGACCAAAAGGGAGCCGTAAGACCCCCAAAAGGCCAGAGCCACATACTAGCTGCACAGATAAACCTCACCAAAAACACCACAAGAGCAGGCACAAGAGCCGGGAGGGACATGCACATACTACAAGGGTGGAGAAGGCAGCCACACAGTCTGCTTCCAAAAAACGCAGGAGCAAGGAACCCTTGCCACATTCACCCCCAGCTACTAAATCACCCAGGCCTCACAAGGGTGACAAATCTCATCAAACCCTGCAGCCTCCACCTCCTCCACACACAAAGCATGCATCAAAAACAAGACACCAAACCAAGGGGAAGCATAGGTCCAAAACCACTACCCCACCCAGGCCAACCACCCCTCTTCCTCCACATTCTGTGTCCCCAAGTATCACAACCACAGAATCAAGAGAGAGAGCTCCACAGGTGACAACTCCACAGGCACCCAGACATTATCACAGAGCACCACACACACACTCCATCACACTCACCCATCAGCCCTACTAACCCAAACTACTCACCAGACAGCCAGCCATCAATTTTGTCTGCTGCCGGGGAGACCACACACCAATGTGGGCGCCAGCTGCGCCGTGGCTCACTTACAGCCCGTTTTTGTGATGTACAAAGCATGGCTGTAGCCACTGCTGTTTGTGAGCACTATGATGCCCTATTTGGCCGTTATTCTAAATCCACCACAAAGCAGGCCAAGCAGGAGATTTGGGCTAAAATGTGCAGCCAGTTAATAGTGTTGGTTCAGTGAGGAGAGATATAGAGAAAATTAAGCGAAAATTTGGAGACCTAAAATATTATGACAAAAGAAAAATGGACATGCGCCGCCAGCAGAGGTAAAGTCCATTTATAGTATAATTGACTGTATAGGCTGATAGGTAACAGGATGTTATCCTTATTATGTGTGCTTTATTCTTAAACAGCCTGCAAACAGGGGGTGGGATCCCATGTAAAATAATCCTAACACCTGCAGAAGAACATGTTTTCACATATATTCATCCGGCAAGCCTTCATGGCCTGGCAGGGGGACTAGACACAGAAATGAATGTCAGGTCCGGAGGTGATTATTTACAACCATTGTGCCTTTTTTATGGCGACCCAAAACGTTTGCTACTCATTAGGGATGAGCGAATCGATCCGGACGAACCCAGATTCGTTCCGAATTTCATGAAAAATTTGATTCTGAACGAATCCGAATTTCCCGGCGATTCGATCGATCGAAGTTTTCCTTTAAACTCAATGACAGGCATTCTAAGATGGTGGACGGACATGTTCAGACATGTCCCCAGGGGCAAGTGACGATGGGACAGTCACATGCAGCCTATCAGCAGCCAGGAAGCCCGGTGACATCACCGTGCTATATAAGGCGCGGCCATCTTGCTTGTGCGCATTTCAGACTTGCATTCGTGAGACAGCGGTGGTTGCTGGCTGCAGACAGGGACAGACAGTTAGTCATAGTTAGGTGAGAGTTAGTGATAGCTAGAGACAGTTACAGATAGGTAAAGAGAGAGACAGATAGTTAGGAAGATTTAGAGTGGTAGACAGAGCTAGGGAAAGATAGGTTTAAAACCGGAACAATCCAGCAGCATACAAGTCACATTGACAGGGTGCCTAGTGCTGCCTATGATTCATATTTCATAATTACTGGGTTACTGTTAATATATTTGGTTTGGTTTAAATACAGCTGCACACTGTGCATGCAATGCACATGCTATGTAACCCTTTCTGCTATTTAGCCCTGAACGCTATTTTAACCCTGTTTAATCTGTTAAACAAAAGCATTTCTCATACTTGGATTAGTGTTAATACTTTTTGTTCAGCTTAAAATACATTACGCCACACTGGCATCCCAAGGCACATGCTATTTAACCCTATCTGTTAAACAAAAGCATTTCTCATACTTGGATTAGTGTTAAAAGTTTCTGCTCATCTTAAAATACATTACGCCACACTGGCATCCCAAGGCACATGCTATTTAACCCTATCTGTTAAACAAAAAGCATTTCTCATACTTGGATTAGTGTTAAAAGTTTCTGCTCAGCTTAAAATATATTACGCCACACTGGCATCCCAAGACACATGCTATTTAACCCTATCTGTTAAACAAAAGCATCTCTCATACTTGGATTAGTGTTAAAAGTTTCTGCTCAGCTTAAAATACATTACTCCACACTGGCATCCCAATGCACATGCTATTTAACCATATCTGTAAAACAAAAGCATCTCTCATACTTGGATTAGTGTTAAAAGTTTCTGCTCAGCTTAAAATACATTACGCCACACTGGCATCCCAAGGCACATGCTATTTAACCCTATCTGTTAAACAAAAGCATCTCTCTTACTTGGATTAGTGTTAAAAGTTTCTGCTCAGCTTAAAATAGATTACGCCACACTGGCATCCCAAGGCACATGCTATTTAACCCTATCTGTTAAACAAAAGCATTTCTCATACTTAAATTAGTGTTAAAAGTTTCTGCTCCGCTTAAAATACATTACACCACACTGGCATCCCAAGGCACATGCTATTTTACGCCACACTGGCATCCCAAGGCACATGCTATTTAACCCTATCTGTTAAACAAAAAGCATCTCTCATACTTGGATTAGTGTTAAAAGTTTCTGCTCAGCTTAAAATACATTACGCCACACTGGCATCCCAAGGCACATGCTATTTAACCCTATCTGTTAAACAAAAGCATTTCTCATACTTGGATTAGTGTTAAAAGTTTCTGCTCAGCTTAACAAAAGCATTTCTCATACTTGGATTAGTGTTAAAAGTTTCTGCTCAGCTTAAAATACATTACGCCACACTGGCATCCCAAGGCACATGCTATTTAACCCTATCTGTTAAACAAAAGCATTTCTCATACTTGTATTAGTGTTAAAAGTTTCTGCTCAGCTTAAAATACATTACGCCACACTGGCATCCCAATGCACATGCTATTTCACCCTATCTGTTAACCAAAAGCATCTCTCATACTTGGATTAGTGTTAAAAGTTTCTGCTCAGCTTAAAATACATTACGCCACACTGGCATCCCAAGGCACATGCTATTTAACCCTATCTGTTAAACAAAAGCATTTCTCATACTGGGATTAGTGTTAAAAGTTTCTGCTCAGCTTAAAATACATTACGCCACACTGGCATCCCAAGGCACATGCTATTTAACCCTATCTGTTAAACAAAAAGCATTTCTCATGCTTGGATTAGTGTTAAAAGTTTCTGCTCAGCTTAACATACATTACGCCACACTGGCATCCCAAGGCACATGCTATTTAACCCTATCTGTTAAACAAAAGCATCTCTCATACTTGGATTAGTGTTAAAAGTTTCTGCTCAGCTTAAAATACATTACGCCACACTGGCATCCCAAGGCACATGCTATTTAACCCTGTTAAACAAAAGCATTTCTCATACTTGGATTAGTGTTAAAAGTTTCTGCTCAGCTTAAAATACATTACTCCACACTGGCATCCCAAGGCACATGCTATTTAACCCTGTTAAACAAAAGCATTTCTCATACTTGGATTAGTGTTAAAAGTTTCTGCTCAGCTTAAAATACATTATGCCACACTGGCATCCCAAGGCACATGCTATTTAACCCTATCTGTTAAACAAAAGCATTTCTCATACTTGGATTAGTGTTAAAAGTTTCTGCTCAGCTTAAAATACATTACGCCACACTGGCATCCCAAGGCACATGCTATTTAACCCTATCTGTTAAACAAAAGCATTTCTCATACTGGGATTAGTGTTAAAAGTTTCTGCTCAGCTTAAAATACATTACGCCACACTGGCATCCCAAGGCACATGCTATTTAACCCTATCTGTTAAACAAAAAGCATTTCTCATACTTGGATTAGTGTTAAAAGTTTCTGCTCAGCTTAAAATACATTACGCCACACTGGCATCCCAAGGCACATGCTATTTAACCCTATCTGTTAAACAAAAGCATTTCTCATACTTGGATTAGTGTTAAAAGTTTCTGCTCAGCTTAAAATACATTACGCCACACTGGCATCCCAAGGCACATGCTATTTAACCCTATCTGTTAAACAAAAAGCATTTCTCATACTTGTATTAATGTTAAAAGTTTCTGCTCAGCTTAAAATACATTACGCCACACTGGCATCCCAAGGCACATGCTATTTAACCCTATCTGTTAAACAAAAGCATTTCTCATACTTAAATTAGTGTTAAAAGTTTCTGCTCAGCTTAAAATACATTACACCACACTGGCATCCCAAGGCACATGCTATTTTACGCCACACTGGCATCCCAAGGCACATGCTATTTAACCCTATCTGTTAAACAAAAAGCATTTCTCATACTTGGATTAGTGTTAAAGGTTTCTGCTCAGCTTAAAATACATTACGCCACACTGGCATCCCAAGGCACATGCTATTTAACCCTATCTGTTAAACAAAAGAATCTCTCATACTTGGATTAGTGTTAAAAGTTTCTGCTCAGCTTAAAATACATTACGCCACACTGGCATCCCAAGGCACATGCTATTTAACCCTATCTGTTAAACAAAAGCATCTCTCACACTTGGATTAGTGTTAAAAGTTTCTGCTCAGCTTAAAATACATTACGCCACACTGGCATCCCAAGGCACATGCTATTTAACCCTATCTGTTAAACAAAAGAATCTCTCATACTTGGATTAGTGTTAAAAGTTTCTGCTCAGCTTAAAATACATTACGCCACACTGGCATCCCAAGGCACATGCTATTTAACCCTATCTGTTAAACAAAAGCCTTTCTCATACTTGGATTAGTGTTAAAAGTTTCTGCTCAGCTTAAAATACATTACGCCACACTGGCATCCCAAGGCACATGCTATTTAACCCTATCTGTTAAACAAAAGCCTTTTTCATACTTGGATTAGTGTTAAAAGTTTCTGCTCAGCTTAAAATACATTACGCCACACTGGCATCCCAAGGCACATGCTATTTAACCCTATCTGTTAAACAAAAGCATCTCTCATACTTGGATTAGTGTTAAAAGTTTCTGCTCAGCTTAAAATACATTACGCCACACTGGCATCCCAAGGCACATGCTATTTAACCCTATCTGTTAAACAAAAGCATTTCTCATACTTGGATTAGTGTTAAAAGTTTCTGCTCAGCTTAAAATACATTACGCCACACTGGCATCCCAATGCACATGCTATTTAACCCTATCTGTTAAACAAAAGCATCTCTCATACTTGGATTAGTGTTAAAAGTTTCTGCTCAGCTTAAAATACATTACGCCACACTGGCATCCCAAGGCACATGCTATTTAACCCTATCTGTTAAACAAAAGCATTTCTCATACTTGTATTAGTGTTAAAAGTTTCTGCTCAGCTTAACAAAAGCATTTCTCATACTTGGATTAGTGTTAAAAGTTTCTGCTCAGCTTAAAATACATTACTCCACACTGGCATCCCAAGGCACATGCTATTTAACCATATCTGTTAAACAAAAGCATTTCTCATACTTGGATTAGTGTTAAAAGTTTCTGCTCAGCTTAAAATACATTATGCCACACTGGCATCCCAAGGCACATGCTATTTAACCCTATCTGTTAAACAAAAGCATTTCTCATACTGGGATTAGTGTTAAAAGTTTCTGCTCAGCTTAAAATACATTACGCCACACTGGCATCCCAAGGCACATGCTATTTAACCCTATCTGTTAAACAAAAAGCATTTCTCATACTTGGATTAGTGTTAAAAGTTTCTGCTCAGCTTAAAATACATTACGCCACACTGGCATCCCAAGGCACATGCTATTTAACCCTATCTGTTAAACAAAAGCATTTCTCATACTTGGATTAGTGTTAAAAGTTTCTGCTCAGCTTAAAATACATTACGCCACACTGGCATCCCAAGGCACATGCTATTTAACCCTATCTGTTAAACAAAAGCATCTCTCATACTTGGATTAGTGTTAAAAGTTTCTGCTCAGCTTAAAATACATTACGCCACACTGGCATCCCAAGGCACATGCTATTTAACCCTATCTGTTAAACAAAAGCATTTCTCATACTGGGATTAGTGTTAAAAGTTTCTGCTCAGCTTAAAATACATTACGCCACACTGGCATCCCAAGGCACATGCTATTTAACCCTATCTGTTAAACAAAAAGCATTTCTCATGCTTGGATTAGTGTTAAAAGTTTCTGCTCAGCTTAACATACATTACGCCACACTGGCATCCCAAGGCACATGCTATTTAACCCTATCTGTTAAACAAAAGCATCTCTCATACTTGGATTAGTGTTAAAAGTTTCTGCTCAGCTTAAAATACATTACGCCACACTGGCATCCCAAAGCACATGCTATTTAACCCTATCTGTTAAACAAAAGCATTTCTCATACTTGGATTAGTGTTAAAAGTTTCTGCTCAGCTTAAAATACATTACGCCACACTGGCATCCCAAGGCACATGCTATTTAACCCTGTTAAACAAAAGCATTTCTCATACTTGGATTAGTGTTAAAAGTTTCTGCTCAGCTTAAAATACATTACTCCACACTGGCATCCCAAGGCACATGCTATTTAACCATATCTGTTAAACAAAAGCATTTCTCATACTTGGATTAGTGTTAAAAGTTTCTGCTCAGCTTAAAATACATTATGCCACACTGGCATCCCAAGGCACATGCTATTTAACCCTATCTGTTAAACAAAAGCATCTCTCATACTTGGATTAGTGTTAAAAGTTTCTGCTCAGCTTAAAATACATTACGCCACACTGGCATCCCAAGGCACATGCTATTTAACCCTATCTGTTAAACAAAAGCATTTCTCATACTGGGATTAGTGTTAAAAGTTTCTGCTCAGCTTAAAATACATTACGCCACACTGGCATCCCAAGGCACATGCTATTTAACCCTATCTGTTAAACAAAAGCATTTCTCATACTGGGATTAGTGTTAAAAGTTTCTGCTCAGCTTAAAATACATTACGCCACACTGGCATCCCAAGGCACATGCTATTTAACCCTATCTGTTAAACAAAAAGCATTTCTCATACTTGGATTAGTGTTAAAAGTTTCTGCTCAGCTTAAAATACATTATGCCACACTGGCATCCCAAGGCACATGCTATTTAACCCTATCTGTTAAACAAAAGCATTTCTCATACTTGGATTAGTGTTATTAGTTTCTGTTCAGCTTAAAATACATTACGCCACACTGGCATCCCAAGGCACATGCTATTTTAACCCTATCTGTTATACAACATAAGCAGTGATCAGCATCAGCTTCATGAAGCTACTTTAGTTTGCACTTGTTTTTGACTTCTTTCAATAAACCAGGCCACAGGGCACCCCAAAGCTGCACCTTGCACCCTATCTGTTTATACTAAATAAGCAAATACATAAAAATGTCAGGCAGACAAGTGCCAGGATGTTCAAAGAGGAGTGGCAGAGGCCAAGATTCAGCAGGCAGAGGTCGCAGCAGACTAGGGGCGA
The DNA here is from genome assembly GCA_027917425.1 of Gastrophryne carolinensis. Lineage (NCBI taxonomy): Eukaryota > Metazoa > Chordata > Amphibia > Anura > Microhylidae > Gastrophryne > Gastrophryne carolinensis. The sequence continues at coordinate 112,225,072 of CM051238.1, read as the reverse complement.
GTGGCAGCAGGAGTCACGGTGAGAGACCTGATCTGCCAGTATCTGCTAGCGGTCGTGTCTCCACCATTAACGCATCTGCCGTGGTAGATTGGTTAACATGCTCATCAACATCATCACAAGTTACGTCTGAGACCCCCAGTCTAGGGTCGGTAGGTTCCTCTGACACAACCGAGTTGGCATGCCCTGAGAGCAGTCCCTGTCCTCCCATTGCCTCTGTCCTACGCCGTTCCCTCCCCCAGCGACGTATCCTATGCTTTGGGTTCAGCTCCACTCTTTAGTGAGGAGGACGATCAGATAGAGGACAGTCAGCAGCTACTGCCCAGCCATGAAATGGAGGTGGCTTCTTTAGCTCGGCAGAGAAATAATGATGTGGACCGTGTCGTGGGTGTTGCGAGATTTCCAGCTTCTGCGCCAGACACTGTTGAGGAAACCGAGAACATCAGTGACGTACAGCCACAACTCGGTGATGATGATGATGGTGATGAAGCCGATCGCACTTGGGAGCCGGGTGATGAAGGGGCTTCATCATCATCATCAGGAGAAGAGGGGCGCAGGTTACCCCGGAGTCAGCAGCTCAGGCAGCAAGGTGTTAGCAGCATGGTTTGCAGTCAGCATGGGGGCACAATTGTAAAGCCTGGAGCCAAATGGGTCCGGGGTAGAGCACCTGCTGCGCGGAAGGCTACCTTATCGGGAGGTAGTGGAGTAGGGGTTCCTGGAGTTGGCGACAATAGCAGCGAATCAGTGAGGCCTGTTGGTGGGAAAAGTAGCTACTCGGCAGTGTGGCAGTTTTTCCTGAAGCATCCGCAGGAGGGTAACATGGCCACATGCAAGATATGTAGGCCGAAGGTGAAGCGTGGCCAGGGCCCGAATCTTGGCACCACGGCCCTGCGTCAACATATGATGCGTCACCATAAAGCGACCTGGGAGAACCGAGGCTTCCAAGGGGTGGTCCAGTCTGCTTCCTCACCAGCTCCCAATTTCTGCCAGCCAAGGCTCCAGCACCTCAGCCGAAGGCAGCTGTGCGTCATACCCATCCTCTGTCACTCCTGCTCCTCCTCCAAGTCATGCATCCCGCCAGCAATCCATCAGCGAAGCCATGTCCAAGAGACAGCAGTATGCGCCCACTCATCCTACGGCGCAGAAGCTGAATGTGCTCCTGTCCAAGTTGCTGGTGCTGCAGTTGCTCCCTTTTCAGGTGGTGGACTCTGCACCTTTCAGAGAACTGATGGCTTGTGCCGAGCCGAGGTGGAGAGTCCCAAGCCGTCATTTCTTTGCCAAGAAGGTAGTACCAGCGCTGCACACTTTTGTTGAACAGAAGGTGGGCCAGTCCTTGAGCCTGTCGGTGTGTAGCAAAGTGCATGGCAGTGCCGACGTCTGGAGCTGTAACTACGGTCAGGGACAGTACATGTCGTTTACGGCCCACTGGGTGAATGTGGTCCCTTTGCAGCAGCAGCAGCAACTTGGACAGGTCACGCCGCTTCGGCCTCCGCGCTCCCTGCCCGTTGGGCCTGTGACACTGTGCGACTCCGCCTCCTCATCCTCGGCCATCTCCTCACCCTCCACTGTAGGCTCAAGTCTCAGTGCCCCTCCAGTCTACCATGTGTGCAGGGCACGGAGGTGTCACGCAGTGCTTCACATGGTTTGTCTTGGCGAACGGAGTCACACAGGGGAGGAACTGCTTAAATTTATTCATCAGGAAATCCAAACATGGCTTACTCCAAGAAAACTTAGAATGGGAATCATGGTTACCAACAATGGGAAGAACATTTTGTCTGCGCTGCGCCAAGGAAGGCTGACCCATGCCCCCTGCATGGCTCACGTCTTCAATCTGGTTGTCAAGCGGTTTCTGAAGTGTTCCCCCCATATGCAAGACATCCTAACAACTTCAAGGAAACTTTGCATGCACTTCAGCCACTCATACACCGCCAAACACACCCTTCTTGAGCTACAGCGTCAGAACGGTATCCCCCAACAGTCTGATTTGCGATGTTTCCACCCGTTGGAATTCCACCCTTCACATGTTGGACCGATTATATGAACAGAGAAGAGCCATCACGGATTTCCTGATGATCCAAGCGGATAGGGGGACTCCCCTGTGTAATTTCAATGTCAACCAGTGGCAGCTCATACGTGACACCTGCCGTTTGCTCAGGCCCTTTGAGGAAGCCACTTTATTTGTCAGTCGGCAGGATTACGGGATGAACGATGTGATTCCACTGCTTCATGTACTACAGCACATGTTGGAAACCATGGCTGGTCAGGGCACTGGAGACATGGCGTCTACATCTTACGGCCACATGAACCCCGTTGGAGCTGAACTGGAGGAGGAGGAGGAGGGGCACAGTGAAGCACAGTTTAGGCTTGGCAAAATGGCTGGTTTATCTAATCAGCGGACAGGAGAGGAGGAGCAGGAGCAGCCAGTGGAGCTAGAGGGTTTTGAGGAAGGTGAGACAGAGGACCCGGACACACCGTGGCAGTATGCAGTGGAGATGGAGACAGGTAGTCCATCCGAGTCACTTGCGCAAATGGCAGGAAGCATGCTCACGTGCTTGCATAGTGACCCCAGAATTGTTTCCATTTGTCGACGGGATGACTTCTGGCTGTCCACCTTATTGGACCCTCGCTTCCGGCACAAAATGGGGGCATTTTTTAAACCCGCCGAGAGGGAGGACAAACTGAACTACTACAAAGACATTCTACGTAGTCAGTTGGCCGATGCCTATCTGCGCCATGGTCCATACTCTCGCAGGTCTGACTCGAGGGGACCTCTGCGCTCACCTTCCACTGCCATGGCGGCTGGGGGGGTTGGCAGGAGCAACAGCAGCTCCATCAGCAGCAGCCTCAGTCTTCAGTCGCTAATGAGTAGCTTTCTACACCCGCATAGTGAGGCTACTCATGAGCAGCGGGAAGACCTGGAGCAGGACCTCAACCAGCAGGTCATGTCATACCTTGACATGACCATGCCAACACACCTTGAGGATCCGCTGGACTTCTGGTTACGGCGAGGAGAACTCGTCTGTCAACTAAAAATGTGGAGAGACTCACCTTTGTCAAAATGAACCAGGGATGGATCAGCCAGGATTTCCACCCACCAATGCCTGATGCATGCGACTAGATTCAGCATGGTGCCACGTTTTACACTTTCCAAATGGTGCAAAACATATTTATGTCTTTAGGCCAATTTTTGGGCTCCTGCTGATGCCAACTTCAGGGTGTGCCTTCCAACCAATGTTTGGCCTCCTGCTGATGCCAACTTCAGGGTGTGCCTTTCAGCCAATTTTTGCCCTCATGCTGCTGCTGCTTGCAACTCCAGGGTGTGATTCATCCAATTTTTGGGCTCCTGAAGCCAACTCCAGTGTGTCTTTCAAGCTATGTTTGGGCTCCTGCTGCTTGCAACTCCAGGGTGTGATTCATCCTATTTTTGGGCTCCTGCTGCCAACTCCAGTGTCTCTTTCAGCCAATGTTTGGGCTCCTGCTGCCACTGCTGCTTGCAACTCCAGGGTGTGATTCATCCAATTTTTGGGCTCCTGAAGCCAACTCCAGTGTGTCTTTCAAGCTATGTGTCAGAACCCCGGGTTTGGCTGATGCCCGGCTGGTGGCTGGGGTGTATTACCCCATCTGCGGTATCGGTAGCCACCAGCAGGTGTCAGCAGAGCTCTGGCTGCTCACCCAATCTTTAGATCCACCTGCCACCAGCGGGTGTCAGCAGAGCTCTGGCTGCACACCCCATGTGCAGTCCCATCAGCCACCAGCGGGTGTCAGCAGAGCCCTGGATGCTCTCTCCCCATCATCTGCTGCTCCTGGTGTGTGGAGCTATTTAAGTAAGATCGGCCCTCCACCTGGTGCAGCAGGATTTTGTTTGTTTGGTTACTTGTGTCTGGAGTTCTGAACTTAAGTCTGTATCCGTTCCTACCGGAGTCTGGAGACTGCCGGCATCTGTGATAGACCCTTGGTTGAGTGCTCCAGCACCTTAGGGTATCTGTTTTTTGTTATTAGGTTTTTTGTTAGTGAGCCTTATTTTGTATCTGAAATTAAGATATTTTTGTTGTTGTTTTTTCCTTTATTAAAACCTTTAAATACATTTTGGTTGTTGTCATTGCTCTGGCCAAACTGTCTGCTCCCTGGCCGAGAGTTAACATTAGAGAACTCCTCGGCCCTGACAGAATCCTGCTGCCACCCACCTGGCCTGAGCATTGCGCATCCTGGGACCTGTAGTCCCTCTAGATTTTGCCAAAGTCCGTTCCTAGCCCCCTAAATGGATCCTGGAGTGATCAAAAAGTTGCTTTCATTAACGGAAAGCCATGCTGTTGCTGTGCAAGCATTATTTGTGGGATACTCTAAATCCATGTGTCTAGACATGATCAATTTTATTCATTCTTTGATTGATCCAAGGAGATTTTGATTTCCCAGCTGCTCAACCCCTCATTAAGATCCTGGTGGATGTAGCTTTTGAAATAAATACTCCTTTGCCACAGGTTAAACAGACCTGTTCCATTGGACCCAGTGTCCCTGATCAGATTCCCCCATCTCCTGTCCCTTTAGCTAGATCTGTAGGGTCTAGGGGTTACTCTGAGGTGCTGTGTGCTTCACCTGGGGCCTTGACTCAGGGGCCTGCTGCTTCCTCATGGAGCCAACCTGTGCTTACTGCTAGAAGCCAGGACCCTGATTCCTGGTTCTATGAAGAATCTGACGATGATGATCCTGTCTTTGACATCCATGCCACTGATTCTGACGATGCTTGGACCGATTTTTCTGATGAGGATGGTGAGGTCGATGCCAGCCCGCCACCAGAGCATCCCATGGTCGATGCCAGCCTGCCACCAGAGCGTCCCATGGTCGATGCCAGCCTGCCACCAGAGCGTCCCATGGTCGATGCCAGCCTGCCAGCAGAGCGTCCCATGATCGATGCCAGCCTGCCACCAGAGCGTCCCATGGTCGATGCCAGCCTGCCACCAGAGCGTCCCATGATCGATGCCAGCCTGCCACCAGAGCGTCCCATGGTCGATGCCAGACTGCCACCAGAGCGTCCCACCGCGAGTCAGCCGCCGCTGGGCCCCACCGCGAGTCAGCCGCCGCTGAATGTCTTTTTAAAATCTACCTTGTCTCTGTCCCACAGCGAGCCTGCAGCCGGGTCCCACAGCGAGCCTGCAGCCGGGTCCCACAGCGAGCCTGCAGCCGGGTCCCACAGCGAGCCTGCAGCCGGGTCCCACAGCGAGCCGGCACCCGGGCTCTGCTACCAGCCATCACCCGGGCTCTGCTACCAGCCGTCACCCGGGCCCTGTCTTGAACCCGAACCCGGGCCCTGTCTTGAACCCGGGCCCTGTCTTAAACCCGAACCAGGGCCCTGTCTTGAACCCGAACCCTGTCTTGAACCCGAACCCGGGCCCTGTCTTGAACCCGAACCCGGGCCCTGCCTTGAACCCGGGCCCTGTCTTGAACCCGGGCCCTGTCTTGAACCCTGTCTTGAACCCGGGCCCTGTCTTGGATCCGCACTCGGGCCCTGTCTTGGATCCGCACCCGGGCCCTGTCTTGAACCCGAACCCGGGCCCTATCTTGAACCCGAACCCGGGCCCTGTCTTGAACCTGCATCCGGGACCGGTGAAACTTGGCCAACTATTTGGATCCCTACCCCTATGGACTCTAGCTCCACAGTGGATCCCGGAGGTGGGATTAATACCCAGATTTTGGACATTTTATTTCATGGACTTGAGTTTGTTTTGTTGGTCTTGCTCTCTGGGGAGAATTTTTTCATTCAGAGGAGCGTTCAGGGGCCCGCTCCTGAGAGAGGGGGTAATGTCAGAACCCTGGGTTTGGCTGATGCCTGGCTGGGATCTATTACCCCATCTGCGGTATCGGTAGCCACCAGCGGGTGTCAGCAGAGCTCTGGCTGCTCACCCAATCTGCAGATCCACCTGCCACCAGCAGGTGTCAGCAGAGCTCTAGCTGCACACCCCATGTGCAGTCCCATCAGCCACCAGCGGGTGTCAGCAGAGCCCTTGATGCTCTCTCCCCATCATCTGCTGCACCTGGTGTGTGGAGCTATTTAAGTAAGATCGGCCCTCCACCTGGTGCAGCAGGATTTTGTTTGTTTGGTTACTTGTGTCTGGAGTTCTGAACTTAAGTCTGTACCCGTGCCTACCGGAGTCTGTCTGTCATAGGCCCTTGGGTGAGTGCTCCAGCACCTTAGGGTATCTGTTTTTTGTTATTAGGTTTTTTATTAGTGAGCCTTATTTTGTATCTGAAATTAAGATATTTTTGTTGTTGTTTTTTCCTTTATTAAAACCTTTAAATACATTTTGGTTGTTGTCATTGCTCTGGCCAAACTTTCTGCTCCCTGGCCGAGAGTTCACATTAGAGAACTCCTCGGCCCTGACACTATGTTTGGGCTCCTGCTGCTTGCAACTCCAGGGTGTGATTCATCCAATTGTTGGGCTCCTGAAGCCAACTCCAGTGTGTCTTTCAAGCTATGTTTGGGCTCCTGCTGCTTGCAACTCCAGGTTGTGATTCTTCAAATTTTTGGGCTCCTGCTGCCAACTCCAGTGTCTCTTTCCGCCAATGTTGGGCTCCTGCTGCTGCTTGCAACTCCAGGGTGTGATTCATCCAATTTTTGGGCTCCTGCTGCCAACTCCAGTGTCTCTCTCAGCCAATTTTTGGCCTCCTGCTGCTGCTGCCAACTCCAGGGTGTGTCAGTCAATTTTGGGCTCCTGCTGCTGCCAACTCCAGTGTCTCTTTAAAGCAATGTTTGGGCTCCTGCTGCTGCTGCTTGCAACTCCAGGCTGTGATTCATCCAATTTTTGGGCTCCTGCTGCCAACTCCAGTGTCTCTTTCAGCCAATGTTGAGCTCCTGCTGCTGCTTGCAACTCCAGGGTGTGATTCATCCAATTTTTGGGCTCCTGCCGCCAACTCCAGTGTCTCTCTCAGCCAATTTTTGGCCTCCTGCTGCTACTGCCAATTCCAGTGTCTCTTTAACCCTTCTAGTGCCAGCTACGTGAGTCTCACGTAGCAGCCTCTACTCCACTTAAAGTGGACCAACACCCTCAAAAACGACATAACTCTATTCACTTTAATAGTAAAAGACACTTACCTTTTGATCACTGTTGGAGCCGTCTGTCCCTCGCTGCGCCTGGAATCTTCTGAATCCTCCGCCGGAAGTCCCGCTCTCCAGCTCTTGTCCGGTCATTAGCATATATTGTCCGGTCATTAGCATTTTTTGTCCGTCGCTGAGCTCTTCTTTCTTCTCGCGTTACTTCTGTCTGTGCTCCTCTTCTCATGATGTCATCCGGGGGCGTGGCCTCTCGCTGCTCTCCGGAGCGAGCGTAGTGCAGCGAGACCTGAGGCTGGAGTCAGTGGATCGGGTCACCGGGCGGGCCCTGACCATGACCGCTGGGAGACAGCAAAGGGCCCTGGCGGTGGAGGCGGCAGGTGAGGACGGTTGTGCGCGCCCGTACCCGCACCTATCTACCGCGCATGCGTGCGATTTTAACAGGAAGAGGTCAAAGGATCTCTTCCTGTTTGGGGGAAAATGAAGATGGTGGCCGGATTTTTAAATTATAGCGACGCACAGCGGGAGCATAACAGGTAAGTTTTTTTTCCCTAACTATGCTAATCGGGTCTTTCTGCTTATTTTGTATATTTTAAAAATAGACATTAAAAAAAAAAGGGGGCAGGGTGTTGGTCCACTTTAAGTGCCAGCTACGCGAGACTCACGCAGATGATTTTAAACCCCCACAGTAAAAAAAATATAACAGTAAAATACTCACCTGATGCCTCGTTGGGTCCAGCCGGGTCTCCTCTTTAATTTGGTGCCATCCGATCCCCCGCGGGGGTCGGATGGCTCCAGGAGAGCCCCCGGAATAGGCCACCCCCCACTTCTGCAGCAGCAGCTGCTAACTGTAAAAAAATAAAATAAAAATGACATTCACTTACCTCCATGTGCGCTGGCTCCCGCTGTCCCTCCTCTTCACCTGGGGGGGCCTCCGATTCCCCCCCCAGGACTTACCGATCTTCAGGAAAGAGCCTGGTAGGCTCTCTCCTCTCTCCTCCTCGATGGCGGCCGCCATCTTGCCGCCATCTTGGGGGCGGGGCTATGACATCATCCCGGTCTGTCTCCACGTCAAGCACCGCCCCTTTTGGGGGCGGGGCTATGACGTCATCCCGGTCCCGATCACCGGCTTCAGCTCTCTCAGCTGTCAGATGCCGGTGATCGGTGCCGGTAAAGGAGGTGGCAGGAGATCCTCTGATCTCCTGCCTCCCCTTCTCTGGATGCCGATCACCGACATATGTCATCAGAATGGCGTGGGACAAAGGAGCTTACAATCGGAGGCAAGTACAGTAAAAATTTTTTTTTTTTTTTTTAATAAAATACTTTTATTGTCTGGTGTCTTTTTTTCAGTTAACCCTTTGTGAACTGGTAAGGGGTCCATGAGACCCCTTATACCAGTTCACAAGGCTCTGGGTCTGGCAGGTCACCTGCCGCTAGTGGGTGACTTGCCATTAACCCCCAGCCCCCCATTACCTGCCTCCCCAACGGCCAGGGGGGGCTGATGGGCCTGGGCCACTTAGTGGCTATGTGGGCTAGTAGCCTGCAGGGCCAGGGGCCACCAACGCTGGCCCCTGCGCCCTGTTCTACAAGCCCCCATAGCTGGCCCGGGTCGGTAATGCTGGGTAGGGTGGACCCTACGTCATTTTTTGGGGGGGATTCTTAAGGGTTTTTAACCCTTAAAATTTCCAAAAAAATGGGGTCCCCCCCCCCCCCCCGGGAGGGGGGACCCTATGTCATTTTTTTTTAATTAACCCTTTTGTGTTCTGTCATCCAGCAGCTATAAAAGGCTTCTAGCAAGTGAGCAGAAGCCAGTGATCGCCGAGGGACAGAGTGCTCCACTATGGATGGGAGGAAAGTATTAAAAAAAAAAAAAATAATAAAATATTTTTTCTCTTTGTGTGTCTGTTTTTTTTACATTTAACCCCTTGTGAACTGGTAAGGGGTCCATGAGACCCCTATACCAGTTCTCAAGGCTGGGAGGATGGCAAGTCACCTGCGCTAGCCGGTGACTTGCCATTAACCCCTGGCACCCCCATTACCTGTCTCCCCAAAGCCCAGGGGGGGCAGAAGAGCCCGGGCCCACGGGCTATGCGGGCTTGTAGCCTGCAGGGCCAGGGGCCACAAAAGCTGCCCCCTGCGCCCTTTTCCTCCAAGCCCTGCATAGCTGGTCCCGGGATGGTTACTTTGGGTAAAGGGGGGCCCATGTCATTTTTTTTTTTATTTTTTAAGGGTTTTTAACCCTTAAAAATCCCCCCAAAAAATGCCCCCCCCCCTGGGAGGGGGGACCCTATGTCATTTTTTTTTCTCGATTTAACCCTTTGTAGTGTGGATGGTAGTTGTATTTTATTTGTAAATGTTAAAAATTACTTGTTTCAGTTAGGGGGGTCTCCTGGGCAGGAACAGGGGGCTACCGATTAATATGTGATACCGTTCTAATCGGTAGAAATAGGGCTTTCACATGCAATATGGTTTTCCCTAATCAAATACATTTTTTATTTAAAATAAAGGAGGCAATTTTTATTTTTTTTTTAATTTTTTATTTACTTATTTTTTTTACTTAATAAATAAAATTAATAATAAATAAAATTTACAAACAAGACATTTCATGTTAAAGCCTAAACTCAGCTGCAAAAAATATATATATAATTTTCCTGAAAATTCCAGCAAAAATGTCGCAAAACATGGCGCAAAATGGGGAAAAATGACCTGTCAACAGAGGCTGACAAAATCTCAAGTAGGCTGGCAATTGAAAGGGTTAATAGTACCTCTGCATGTTGGGTATTGTTCTGTTCGGGGGACCTTGCGCTTTCAGACTTAGCTTGTGTTTTCTTGTTTGTATATTTATATTTTAGGAAAAGGTGCTTTTTATTCAGCTTTTTTATACATTTTTTAGGGAAACCCTGCGCAACCAAAGAGTTCTTTGAGGGATTAATTCCAGAAAGATGAGCCCACTACAACAAGCTGGGTACGCTTTGAAAGCTTAACATGTGTACTTTCAGGGAATATATGGTTTATGGGGGATATTCCAAATGTAAAGGGTTGTTTTGGTTGAAAAATCGCAAGGTGCGCACTTTGTCTGCAGAGCTGAAATTTTCAAGAAAAATTACCGTTATGCTCATGCTTTACTTTGGGGTGTTTGGCAACTCTTCCCTTGACAGTAGCAATGCATGTTGGGTATCGTTCTGTTCGGGGGATGTTGCTTTTTCAGATTATACTTGTTTTTTCTTGTTTGTATATAGTTTTTTTAGGAAAATGTGGCTTTGATTCTGCTTTTTTATCCTTTTTTTTAGGGAAACTCTTTGCAACCGAAGAATACATTGAGGGATTACTTCTAGAAAACTGTGGCCACATCAACAAGCCTGGTACAAATAGGTGGGTGTGTACTTTCAGAGAATATATAGTTTGTGGGGGGTATTTCAAATGTAAAGGGTTGTTTTTCTGGAAAAACTGCAAGGTGCGCATAGCGCATATCACAGTTGTATTTTTTCTGAAAATCCCCTAAAGCTCTGTTTCAGTTTGGGGGAGTCTCCTGGGCAGGAAAAGGTGTCTACCAATACATATGTGGTACCGCTGTAACTGTGAGAAATTGGGGTTTTCACAAGCAATAAGATTTTATTGACAAACTTACATTTTTTATTACAAAAAAACACTACAAATTGTAAAAAATTAATTTTTTTTTATTTTTTTGCACATATTTCGCCAAAAAATATTGAGAATACACCTAAAAAATGACAAACAAGACATTTCATGTTAAAGCTCAGACTCTGCTGAAAAAAAACATATCTTTTTCCTGGGAAATCCCTGGAAATCCATTCAAAAATCACATTTGAACATGGGGAGTGCAAAATAGTGCAAAATGGTCTGGCAACAGAGTGTGACAAAAACTCAAGGTAGGCTGGCACTTAAAGGGTTAAAGTAATGTTTGGGCTTCTGCTGCTGCTTGCAACTCCAGGGTGTGATTCATCCAATTTTTGGGCTCCTGCTGCCAACTCCAGTGTCTCTTTCAAGCTATGTTTGGGTTCCTGCTGCTGCTGCTGCTTGCAACTCCAGGGTGTCATTCAGCCAATTTTTGGGCTCCTGCTGCCAACTCCAGGATGTGTTTCAGCCAATATTTGGGCTCCTGCTGCTGCCAGCTCCAGGGTGTGTTTCTCAGGCAATATAGGGGCCCTGATGCCACCTCAACTCTCTGTAATTGTGCCGCTCTGCGATTCTAATAGCGATGACTCTGATCTGCATGTCCTAATTATTTACAGTATTATTTCAGTAACCCAGCACGCATCCTATGCGTGTTACAGCAAGGCAGAATGGTTTACAACCCTATTGAGGCTCTAGGAAGCTCAGAAATAGCCATTTTTAATAGCGATTAGTCGCGAATAAATTCGGGCCGAAATGATTTTTGTCGGAATATTCGGCGAATCAGTCGAATCGAATTTTTCAAAAGTTCGCTCATCTCTACTACTCATTAATACACACTGTGGTTTAAAAATATACTAAAATTACATTATCTTGTCCCTGAAAATCCTCAAGACACGCCACAAGGCCAATCTACCCCTGGCTTGTCCCGGACGACCATGCATCCACTGCCTTCTGTACACAACAACCAACCTGAGTGTTTGGATGAGGTAAGTCAATGGTCCACTGTGTATACTTGTGAAATTGCAATTGCATACAATTTAAAAAAAAAGCCTACTCAATACATTCTACATTTATTTGCAGAACCTAACAAGTCCACCTATTCTCGAAGATATTCGAGATTTGGAGGAGGAGGAACCAATTCTGATGCCAACAAGGCCAATCCAACCAGTGCCAGAACAACAGAACCAACAGGCCCAGCAAATGCAACACCTGGTGTCCACTAACCCCACCTCAGTGCCAACAACCACTTCTGACGTCCGCACAACAGACTCTGTGCCAACCCAGCCACCACCACCCACTCATTCTGGAGCACAACCACCCACCCGTGCCAGTAGCAGAAGTAATCCAAGGCGACATATCAGCCAAAGGAGACAGCTACAAATCATGGAGGAAGCCTGGCACCATGAAAATGTAGTCTTTAACGAAAATACACAGAGATTTAACAACACTGTGTGTAACCAACTAACCAACATGTGCACTCAACTACAGTGTTTAAACGAGAATGTCTCTGGCCTGCTGGCAGAAATCAGAACCCAAACCAGGCATATGGGTGAAATGGTCCACCAATGGCAGCTCAATAACCAGAGCCTGGCACACAGGCCAAGGTTAGGTCCAACCAGCCAGGGCCACAACCTGGGTTCTATGGGCATCCCCCATATTAAGGTCGAAACTCCCTGTATCTGTTCTACATCTTTGCTCAAAATCCCCACTGTATTGACTTGTCTGGTGAGGCTAACTAAGATGTCTGCCTTTGCTTGTGTGGTTTGGATTTGCGCACATATAGCTCATTAGAGTGCTGAGGTAGGCCACTAGCCAATGCCATAGCTCAATGCTCAATGAACGTGCCACTCAAACTGTTGCCCTTACGCCTTGTGCGTCCTTAGATTGGTTGTGGCTCCTCCTGTTTCTAGACATGATTGTGTGACATTCTGGCCTGCAAACCTAATCCCTTTACTCCTGGCTAAGATTTCACTGGACTGGGCTTGGGACTGGGTGTTCTGGTTTGGCTGTGCCCTGAGTTCCAGGTGTAGATGTGGCCTAGGTATGTCTGCTTTACACCTGTGCCTGTGACAAATGTGGCAAAGCAGGAGAGGGTGTGTTGTGATGTTTTACCTTGTAAATAGTTTTTTTGTGAGCATTATTTTCATTTTTTGTGTATGATCTCTTTCTAAGTGTAATTAGATAAGTGTAAGTGTAAAGTGTAAATGTCGGCCAGGAGGAAGTTCCTTCTAAACTCATGCCTGTGTGCAATAGGAATGTGGCATGGTTGATCTATCAATTTTTGGTTTGTATGTACATATGTTTGATCAAAAAAATAGAGTGAGCAGCAACTCAAAGTTTGTGATGTTACTGCTGGAAATTAAAACGTTAACCTGTGGCTCAGTAATTTTGTATCTTCCTATTTTGGTGTCCAAAATAATTATTAACGTGTACATTCACACAGTTCACACATACTAAAAATAGAGGCGTAAAGCAATATGGCTGTGGTGAGTAATTACTTCATTAATTAAGGTAAAAATGTGAACAATAATAAACATACACAAAGGTTCGAAAAACACAAACAACAACACCATTTTAACCAAAGGAAAATCAAGGGAAAATTATGAAAAATGTGTGTAAATCAAATTAGAACGAACAGTTTGTCCGGACACACTGTGTGTGCCCACAAATGCTTCATCCTGGTCTTCGCTGGGTGGAGAAGGAGCCAAATCGACATACCAGGGGACCCGTTCTGAAATGGCAAAATTGTGCAGAACCGCACAGGCCATTATAATGTCTATGACCTTTTTCGAGCCATATTGCAGGGCGCCCCCCCGGTATGATCCAAACACCGAAACCTTGTCTTCAAAAGACCAAAGGCCCTCTCCACCACAGCCCTGGTCTTGCGGTGCGCACGGTTGTACGCATCCTGGGACGCATCCTGGGGCCGGAGTACAGGCGTCAAGAGAAATGACAGCAGCGGGTATCCGGAATCACCTTCACCAAACCTAAAAAAAAAAAAAAAAAACACCAGTTTAAGGCAATAAACGCACCAGCAACATCAATATAAGCCTATTGGTCAATTGAGCAGACATTTGCCACTGTCCCCGTTGAAAAATAAACATATGTCATAGATGTTGGAAATAGTTCCCCAAACAAATATTGAGGATGATGGCCAATCAGACATAAGGATCCCAGGTCTTGGTTTACAAGTGTGCTGGGCAAGATGCTTTTAGGATTGAGGGTGGGCTGACCGCTTATATGCTTTGTCTGAGCCTAAAACAGCAGAAACCCGCCACATGCACTTTATCCCGCTCTCCTCTCCTCTGGAAGTGAAATCCATCTAAGCAAAGATGGGGCACACACTATGATAAAGTTAAGTGCACTATTCCAGACGAGGGTGGGGGAAGAGAGATTCATAAAGAGTACAAACTGACAAGTTTGAAGTTTGCAAATGCAGGACAAACTTGGGCTAACGCTTGTTTGTTTAATAACTTAAATTCAAGCGTGTTTTCACATGGCAATAAGGTTGTGGAAGTTATATTTTGTACAGCCATAACATCAAAATGCAAATTCCACACAAACATCCCAAAAAAAAAACAATGTGGTTTCAGTTAACTTACCAAGGAGCCATGCCCCGGAAAATTCCCCAGACTCACACCGACGGTACAATCCAGATCGTCTAAGGATGTACGCATCATGGGATGAGCCTGGGTAGCCGGGGCGGACATTAAGGAACCGCATGCCCGAGGCCACCACTGCCTGAACATTCATTGAGTGGCCCATTTTGCGGTTCCTGTTGAAAAAAAACAAAAAAAGAAAATTAAGGCTTTGTGTAAAATGTAAACACACATTTCAAACACGAGGGATCAATTAATATTATGTTAACAATACAATGAGTGAAAATTGTGTATGAGGGAGCATTCCAAGGATGGATGTTTACAATGAGGGAACTAAGCAAGGAGGCATCAGTACAAGGAGGGATGTCTAAATAGAGGGATCAATGCAAGGAGGGATCTCTAAATGGAGGGATCATTACAAGGAGGGATGTCTAAATGGAGGGATCATTAAAAGGAGGGATCAATACAAGGAGGGATCTCTAAATGGAGGGATCAATGCTAGGAGGGATCATTACAAGGAGGGATGTCTAAATGGCGGGATCAATGCAAGGAGGGTTCATTACAAGGAGGGATCATTACAAGGAGGGATCTCTAAATGGAGGGATCAATACAAGGAGGGATCATTACAAGGAGGGATCTCTAAATGGAGGGATCAATGCAAGGAGGGATATTTACAAGGAGGGATCTCTAAATGGAGGGATCAATGCAAGGAGGGATCATTAAAAGGAGGGATCTTTACAAGGACGGTTTTTGGGAACTTAATCAAAAGACATAAAAAATACCTGTAGATGTACTCGTCGGCAGACGGAGGCACAAGGGCGACGTGAGTACAGTCAATGGCACCCATGACGTTGGGCATGTCGGCGATATTATAAAATCCAAGCTTAATGGCGTTTCTGGCTACCATATCATCGGGGAAAAAATATATTTGTTGGTTAGGGTAGCCATGCCTTCCAAAAACTGGGATAGCGCGCGGCTCAGTGTAGGCTGTGACATCCCCACGGAGAGGGCACCCAGCCTCTGGAACGAGCCGTTCGCCAAAAATTGCAGGCAGCCAAGCATCTTGATCATACCTGAAATTGCTTGCCCCTTCCTTGTGGTGCGGGCTAACCATGGCCGCAGCTCACTATACAATTTATGGAGGGAAGCGCGATTAAGCCTGGTCAGCTCGAACAACTCAACGTCATGCATGCCATTGATGTTCATGCATCGCCGCCTGTGCAATCTGGACTCTGACCTCAGGATCACATCAATGCCAAACAGAAGAAGAGCTTGATGCTCTTCAAAGTCACTCTCCATCACGCTTGGCTGCCTAGTCCCGAGGTAAAAAAGGTGCCGTAAGGCAATCAAAAAGGAAACGATTATATGGCAATCAGCTCTCTGAATTAATCACAAGCCCATTGCAATCGCGTAAATGTTTGGAACGAGCGAAACATTTTCTATTTTGAATGAAAAAGGGCCAGAACTAGCGTAAAACCAAAGATTTCCTTTCGAAAAATGAAAGAACATATACGTCTATTAGGGATGAGCGAATCGATCCGGACGAACCCGGATTCGATCCGAATTTCATGAAAAATTCGATTCGGATCGAATCCGAATTTCCCCGTGCTTCGATCGCTCGAAGTTTTCCTTTAACATCCATTCATTTACATTACAGGCATTCTAAGATGGCGGACGGGACATGTCCAGACATCTACCCCGCTCCATTGCATACTGGGGCAGTCACATGCAGCCTATCAGCAGCCAGCAGGCCCGGTGACGTCACAGCACCATTTAAGGCGGCGGACATCTTGCTTTTCCTCATTTCTCTATTGCATTCATGAGAGACAGGACGCTGCTGTAGTCAGGGAGAGACAGAGAGCCAGGGACAGACAGGGAAAGGCAGGAGACAGGCAGTAGACAGGCAGGAAGTCAGCGAGAAGCAGGGAAAGTTAGGAAAAATCGGAGGCAGTCACAGGGAGATTTTTTTTTTTTTCACCAGCCTGAGTGTTACTGGCTGGCTTACTGGCTTTGTTTGCGTTTTCAGGCTGCTTATACACTTACTGTGCATATATACTGAACTGATCTCAAGTCTGCTGTGAGGCATCCCATTCTGTGACTACACCAGCCTCTATTTACTATAATCCTTTGCACTTATTCTAAAAGTAATTTGGCCTGATAAAGACACTTTTGCTGTGCATAGTACTACTGCTCCCAGGTGCTCTCCGGTTGGGGCATCCCATTCTTTGACTACACCAGCCTCTATTTACTATAACCCTTTGCACTTATTCTAAAAGTAATTTGGCCTGATAAAGACACTTTTGCTGTGCATAGTACTACTGCTCCCAGGTGCACTCTGGTTGGGGCATCCCATTCTGTGACTACACCAGCCTCTATTTACTATAACCCTTTGCACTTATTCTAAAAGTAATTTGGCCTGACAAAGACACTTTTGCTGTGCATAGTACTGCTCCCAGGTGCTCTCGGGTTGAGGCATCCCATTCTGTGACTACACCAGCCTCTATTTACTATAACCCTTTGCACTTATTCTAAAAGTAATTTGGCCTGATAAAGACGCTTTTGCTGTGCATAGTACTACGGCTCCCAGGTGCTCTGCGGTTGGGGCATCCCATTCTGTGACTACACCAGCCTCTATTTACTATAACCCTTTGCACTTATTCTAAAAGTAATTTGGCCTGATAAAGACACTTTTGCTGTGCATAGTACTACTGCTCCCAGGTGCTCTCCGGTTGGGGCATCCCATTCTGTGACTACACCAGCCTCTATTTACTATAACCCTTTGCACTTATTCTAAAAGTAATTTGGCCTGATAAAGACACTTTTGCTGTGCATAGTACTACTGCTCCCAGGTGCACTCCGGTTGGGGCATCCCATTCTGTGACTACACCAGCCTCTATTTACTATAACCCCTTGCACTTATTCTAAAAGTAATTTGGCCTGATAAAGACACTTTTGCTGTGCATAGTACTACTGCTCCCAGGTGCCCTCCGGTTGGGGCATCCCATTCTGTGACTACACCAGCCTCTATTTACTATAACCCTTTGCACTTATTCTAAAAGTAATTTGGCCTGATAAAGACACTTTTGCTGTGCATAGTACTACTGCTCCCAGGTGCTCTCCGATTGGGGCATCCCATTTTGTGACTACACCAGCCTCCATTTACTATAACCCTTTGCACTTATTCTAAAAGTAATTTGGCCTGACAAAAACACTTTTGCTGTGCATAGTACTACTGCTCCCAGGTGCACTCCGGTTGGGGCACACTAAGCAGGCCTGTTGGAGGCTGAGTGTTACTGCTCACTTTTGGTGTGCATTATATTCTGTTTCATATAGACCCACCGCTGCCTGGGGGTTCTTAAAATATCACCTACTACCACACCAGTTAGACTATGTCGGGCAGACAAGTGCCTGGAAGTGAAAAGAGGAGTGGCAGAGGCCAAGATTCCGCAGGCAGAGCTCGCAGCAGACTGGGGGCCAATAGCAGCAGGAGTCAGGCTGAGAAACCTAATCTGCCAGTATCTGCTAGCGGTCGGGTCTCCACCAGTAACGCATCTGCCGTGGTAGATTGGTTGACGCGCTCATCAACAACATCATCACAACTTACGTCTGAGACTCCCAGTCTAGGGTCGGTAGGTTCCTCTGACACAACCCTGAGTTGGCATGCCCCGAGAGCAGTCCCTGTCCTCCCATTGCCTCTGTCCTACGCCGTTCCCTCCCCCAGCGACGTATCCTATGCTTTGGGTTCAGCTCCACTCTTTAGTGAGGAGGACGATCAGATAGAGGACAGTCAGCAGCTACTGCCCAGCCAAGAAATGGAGGTGGCTTCTTTAGCTAGGCAGACAAATAGTGATGTGGACAGTGTCGTGGGTGCTGCGAGCGTTCCAGCTCCTGCGCCAGACACTGTTGACGAATCCACGAACATCAGTGACGTGCAGCCACAACTTGGTGATAATGATGATGACGATGAAGCATATCGCACTTGGGAGCCGGGTAATGAAGGGGCTTCGTCAGGAGTAGAGGGGCACAGGTTGCCCCGGAGTCAGCAGCTCAGGCAGCAAGGTGTTAGCAGCATGGTTGGCAGGCAGCATGGGGGCACAATTGTAAAGCCTGGAGCCAAAGGGAGTCGGGGCCGGGGTAGAGAACCTGCTGTGCGGCAGTCGACCTTATCGGGAGGTAGTGGAGCAGGGGCTCCTGTAGTTGGCAACAGCAGCAGTGAATCAGTGATGCCAGGGGGTGGGAAAAGTAGCTACTCGGCAGTGTGGCAGTTTATCCTGAAGCATCCGCAGGAGGGTAACATGGCCACATGCAAGATATGTAGGCAGAAGGTGAAGCGTGGCCAGGGTCCAAATGTTGGCACCACGGCCCTGCGTCAACATATGCAGCGTCACCATAAAGCGGCCTGGGTGAACCTAGGCTCTGGAGAGGTGGGCTCCAGCACCTCAGCCGAAGGCAGCTGTGCGTCATGCCCATCCTCTGTCGCTCCTGCTCCTCCTCCTCCTCCAAGTCATGCATCCCACCAGCAATCCATCAGCGAAGCCATGTCCAAGAGACAGCAGTATGCGCCCACTCATCCTACGGCGCAGAAGCTGAATGTGCTCCTGTCCAAGTTGCTGGTGCTGCAGTCGCTCCTTTTTCAGGTGGTGGACTCTGCACCTTTCAGAGAACTGATGGCTTGTGCCGAGCCGAGGTGGAGAGTCCCAAGCCGTCATTTCTTTGCAAAGAAGGCAGTATCAGCGCTGCACACTTTTGTTGAACAGAAGGTGGGCCAGTCCTTGAGCCTGTCGGTGTGTAGCAAAGTGCATGGCAGCGCCGACGTCTGGAGCTGTAACTACGGTCAGGGACAGTACATGTAATTTACGGCCCACTGGGTGAATGTGGTCCCTTTGCAGCAGCAACTTGGACAGGTCACGCCGCTTCGGCCTCCGCGTTCCCTGCCCGTTGGACCTGTGACACTGTGCGACTCAGCCTCCTCATCCTCCGCCATCTCCTCACCCTCCACTGTAGGCTCAAGTCTCAGTGCCCCTCCAGTCTACCATGTGTGCAGTCACACAGGGGAGGAACTGCTTAAATTTATTCATCAGGAAATCCAAACATGGCTTACTCCAAGAAAACTTAAAATGGGAATCATGGTTACCGACAATGGAAAGAACATTTTGTCTGCGCTGCGCCAAGGAAGCCTGACCCATGCCCCCTGCATGGCTCACGTCTTCAATCTGGTTGTCAAGCGGTTTCTGAAGTGTTTCCCCCATCTGCAAGACATCCTAACAACTTCAAGGAAACTTTGCATGCACTTCAGCCACTCATACACTGCCAAACACACCCTTCTTGAGCTACAGCGTCAGAACGCTATCCCCCAACATAGTCTGATTTGCGATGTTTCCACCCGTTGGAATTCCACCCTTCACATGTTGGACCGATTATATGAACAGAGAAAAGCCATCACGGATTTCCTGATGATCCAAGCAGATAGGGGGACTCCCCTGTGTAACTTCAATGTCAACCAGGGGCAGCTCATACGTGACACCTGCCGTTTGCTCAGGCCCTTTGAGGAAGCCACTTTGTCAGTCGGCAGGATTACGGGATGAACGACGTGATTCCACTGCTTCATGTACTACAGCACATGTTGGAAACCATGGCTGGTCAGGGCACTGGAGACATGGCGTTTACATCTTACGGCCACATGAACCCTGTTGGAGCTGAACTGGAGGAGGAGGAGGAAGAGGAGGAGGAGTTGCCCAGCAAAACACAGTTTAGGCTTGGCGAAATGGCTGGTTTATCTAGTCAGCGGACAGGAGAGGAGGAGCAGGAGCAGCCAGAGGAGCTAGAGGTTTTTGAGGAAGGCGAGACAGAGGACCCGGGCACACCGTGGCAGTATGCAGTGGAGATGGAGACAGGTAGTCCATCCGAGTCACTTGCGCAAATGGCAGGAAGCATGCTCACGTGCTTGCGTAGTGACCCCAGAATTGTTTCCATCTGTCGGCGGGATGACTTCTGGCTGTCCACCTTATTGGACCCTCGCTTCCGGCACAAAATGGGGGCATTTTTTTAAACCCACCGAGAGGGAGGACTAACTGAACTACTACAAAGACATTCTACGTAGGCAGTTGGCCGATGCCTATCTGCGCCATGGTCCATACTCTCGCAGGTCTGACTCGAGGGAACCTCTGCGCTCACCTTCCACTGTCATGGCTGCTGGGGGGGTTGGCAGGAGCAGCAGCAGCAGCTCCATCAGCAGCAGCCTCAGTCTTCAGTCGCTAATGAGTAGCTTTCTACACCCGCATAGTGAGGCTACTCATGAGCAGCAGGAAGACCTGGAGCAGGACCTCAACCAGCAGGTCATGTCATACTTTGACATGACCATGCCAACACACCTTGAGGATCCGCTGGACTTCTGGGCAGCCAAACTTGATTTGTGGCCGCAACTAGCAGAGTTTGCCCTGGAAAAGCTGTCCTGCCCGGCAAATAGCGTGCCATCTGAGCGGGTGTTTAGTGCGGCGGGGGCCATAGTTACGGCGAGGAGAACTCGTCTGTCAACTAAAAATATGGAGAGACTCACCTTTGTCAAAATGAATCAGGGATGCATCAGCCAGGATTTCCACCCACCAATGGCTGATGCATGCGACTAGATTCAGCATGGTGCCACGTTTTAAACTTTCCAAATGGTGCAAAACATATTTATGTCTTTAGGCCAATTTTTGGGCTCCTGCTGCTGCCAACTCCAGGGTGTGATTCATCCAATCTTTGGGCTCCTGAAGCCAACCCCAGTGTCTCTTTAAAGTAATGTTTGGGCTCCTGCTGCTGCTGCCAACTCCAGGGTGTGAATCATCCAATTTTTGGGCTCCTGAAGCCAACCCCAGAGTCTCTTTAAAGTAATATTTGGGCTCCTGCTGCTGCCAACTCCAGGGTGTGATTCATCCAATCTTTGGGCTCCTGCTGCCAACCCCAGTGTCTCTTTAAAGTAATGTTTGGGCTCCTGCTGCTGCTGCCAACTCCAGGGTGTGAATCATCCAATGTTTGGGCTCCTGAAGCCAACTCCAGTGTCTCTTTAAAGTAATATTTGGGCTCCTGCAGCTGCCAACTCCAGGGTGTGAATCATCCAATTTTTGGGCTCCTGAAGCCAACCCCAGTGTCTCTTTAAAGTAATATTTGGGCTCCTGCTGCTGCTGCTGCTGCCAACTCCAGGGTGTGATTCATCCAATCTTTGGGCTCCTGCTGACAACTCCAGTGTCTCTTTAAAGTAATATTTGGGCTCCTGCTGCTGCTGCTGCTGCCAACTCCAGGGTGTGAATCATCCAATTTTTGGGCTCCTGAAGCCAACCCCAGTGTCTCTTTAAAGTAATATTTTGGCTCCTGCTTCTGCTGCTGCTGCCAACTCCAGGGTGTGAATCATCCAGTTTTTGGTGGGTTGGCAGGAGCAGCAGCTCCATCAGCAGCAGCCTCAGTCTTCAGTCGCTAATGAGTAGCTTTCTACACCCGCATAGTGAGGCTACTCATGAGCAGCAGGAAGACCTGGAGCAGAACCAGAACCAGCAGGTCATGTCATACTTTGACATGACCATGCCAACACACCTTGAGGATCCGCTGGACTTCTGGGGAGCCAAACTTGATTTGTGGCCGCAACTAGCAGAGTTTGCCCTGGAAAAGCTGTCCTGCCCGGCAAGTAGCGTGCCATCTGAGCGGGTGTTTAGTGCGGCGGGGGCCATAGTTACGGCGAGGAGAACTCGTCTGTCAACTAAAAATGTGGAGAGACTCACCTTTGTCAAAATGAATCAGGGATGGATCAGCCAGGATTTCTACCCACCAATTGCTGATGCATGCGACTAGATTCAGCATGGTGCCACGTTTTACACTTTTCAAATGGTGCAAAACATATTTATGTCTTTAGGCCAATTTTTGGGCTCCTGCTGCTGCCAACTCCAGGGTGTGATTCATCCAATTTTTGGGCTCCTGAAGCCAACCCCAGTGTCTCTTTAAAGTAATATCTGGGCTCCTGCTGCTGCTGCTGCCAAATCCAGGGTGTGAATCATCCAATTTTTGGGCTTCTGAAGCCAACTCCAGTGTCTCTTTAAAGTAATGTTTGGGCTCCTGCTGCTGCTGCTGCTGCCAACTCCAGGGTGTGAATCATCCAATTTTTGGGCTCCTGAAGCCAACTCCAGTGTCTCTTTAAAGTAACATTTGGGCTCCTGCTGTTGCTGCCGCTGCCAACTCCAGGGTGTGAATCATCCAATTTTTGGGCTCCTGAAGCCAACTGCATTGTCTCCTTAAAGTAATATCTGGGCTCCTGCTGCTGCTGCTGCCAAATCCAGGGTGTGAATCATCCAATTTTTGGGCTTCTGAAGCCAACTCCAGTGTCTCTTTAAAGTAATGTTTGGGCTCCTGCTGCTGCTGCTGCTGCCAACTCCAGGGTGTGAATCATCCAATTTTTGGGCTCCTGAAGCCAACTCCAGTGTCTCTTTAAAGTAACATTTGGGCTCCTGCTGCTGCTGCTGCCGCCAACTCCAGGGTGTGAAACATCCAATTTTTAGGCTCCTGAAGCCAACCCCAGTGTCTCTTTAAAGTAATGTTTGGGCTCCTGCTGCTGCCAACTCCAGGGTGTGAATCATCCAATTTTGGGGCTCCTGAAGCCAACTCCAATGTCTCTATAAAGTAATATTTGGGCTCCTGCTGCTGCTGCCAACTCCAGGGTGTGAATCATCCAATTTTTGGGCTCCTGAAGCCAACCCCAGTGTCTCTTTAAAGTAATGTTTGGGCTCCTGCTGCTGCTGCCAACTCCAGGGTGTGATTCATTCAATTTTTGGGCTCCTAAAGCCAACTCCAGTATCTCTTTAAAGTAATGTTTGGGCTCCTGCTGCTGCTGCCAACTCCAGGGTGTGATTCATCCAATTTTTGGGCTCCTGAAGCCAACCCCAGTTTCTCTTTAAAGTAATGTTTGGGCTCCTGCTGCTGCCAACTCCAGAGTGTCAATCATCCAAATGTTGGGCTCCTGAAGCCAACTCCAGTGTCTCTTTAAAGTAATATTTGGGCTCCTGCTGCTGCTGCTGCCAACTCCAGGGTGTGAATCATCCAATTTTTGGGCTCCTGCTGCCAACCCCAGTGTCTCTTTAAAGTAATGTTTGGGCTCCTGCTACTACTGCTGCTGCTGCTGCCAACTCCAGAGTGTGAATCATCCAAATGTTGGGCTCCTGAAGCCAACTCCAGTGTCTCTTTAAAGTAATATTTGGGCTCCTGCTGCTGCTGCTGCCAACTCCAGGGTGTGAATCATCCAATTTTTGGGCTCCTGAAGCCAACCCCAGTGTCTCTTTAAAGTAATATTTGGGCTCCTGCTGCTGCCAACTCCAGGGTGTGATTCATCCAATTTTTGGGCTCCTGAAGCCAACTCCAGTGTCTCTTTAAAGTAATATTTGGGCTCCTGCTGCTGCCGCTGCCAACTCCAGGGTGTGAATCATCCAATTTTTGGGCTACTGAAGCCAACCCCAGTGTCTCTTTAAAGTAATGTTTGGGCTCCTGCTGCTGCTGTTGCCAACTCCAGGGTGTGATTCATCCAATCTTTGGGCTCCTGCTGCCAACTCCAGTGTCTCTTTAAAGTAATGTTTGGGCTCCTGCTGCTGCTGCTGCCAAGTCCAGGGTGTGATTCATCCAATTTTGGGGCTCCTGAAGCCAACTCCAGTGTCTCTTTAAAGTGATGTTTGGGCTCCCTGCTGCTGCTGCCAACTCCAGGGTGTGATTCATCCAATTTTGGGCTCCTGCTGCCAAATCCAGTGTCTCTTTAAAGTAATATGTGCTGCTTGCAACTGCAGGGTGTGATTCATCCAATCTTTGGGCTCCTGCAGCCAACTCCAGTGTCTCTTTCAAGCTATGTTTGGGCTCCTGCTGCTGCTGCTGCTGCTTGAAACTCCAGGGTGTGTCAGTCAATTTTTGGGCTCCTGCTGCTGCCAACTCCAGTGTCTCTTTCAGCCAATGTTTGGGCTCCTGCTGCTGCTTGCAACTCCAGGGTGTGATTCATCCAATTTTTGGGCTCCTGCTGCTGCCAACTCCAGTGTCTCTTTAAAGCAATGTTTGGGCTCCTGCCCCTCATAGTGATGCCACTTCAATTCTCTGCAATTGTGCCGTTCTGCGATTCTATTAGCGATGCCTCTGATCTGCATGTGATATTTATTTACAGTATTATTTAACTAACCCTGCACACATCCTATGCGTGTTACAGCAAGGCAGAATGGTTTACAACCCTATTGAGGCTCTAGGAGGCTCAGAAATATCCGTTTTTAATAGCGATTCGTCGCGAATAAATTCGGGTCGAAACGTTTTTTGTCGGAAAATTCGGCGAATCAGTCGAATAGAATTTTTCAAAAGTTCGCTCATCTCTAACGTCTATGTTCGAGCGTTCGTGCGGGTCGAAAATGGCCAAAAAAAAAGGAAAAAATGACAAAATCCCATCAAAACTTTCATTTTCAAATACGAAAATAATGACATTTGGGATTTAGAATCGACCTTATTGTGTAAGCTGCAAGATCAGTTCTCAACTGAATTGTCAGCCTACATGTGATTTTTATGGATGTCTAGGATACTTGCTTATGACCCCACAAGCCTGCTTCCATTTATTGCAATGCGGGTTCTCACAAAGTGACGCTCAGCATGCCTGGCCTTTATTGCAATAAATGGAGTAGGAGTGTTAGGGGACATGAAGCCATATTGGACGCCCCTATGTCCCGCGTGTTATATGTAGATCCTTTAATAGTTTGGTTTTGCCACCTAAAAATCCGATTTTGTGCATAATCCCGTTGATCTCTCTGTATTTTCCTAGTTTTCCTATTTTTAGGAATTTAGGCTCCTTAAGTGCCGCTGAGCGTGTGGAAAAGTCTGACCCACCTCCTAAAGGGGTCAGTTTATCTTTTAGTGTATCCTTGTAAGGTTTAAGTTGTTTTAATTGATCTTTTTTCTTATTAACAAGTTTTTCCACCAGTAATAGGCCACATTCGTTAAAGAAATTGCCCCCAGTATGGCTAACTTATATGTGGGGTGGTGGGAGAAGCAATTTATTTATAGCCACTCAAGGCCACAGTTGCAAATTTGGAGACGATACATAGAAGATGTGACAGACTCTGCCATTGGATTTTAAAGGCACTGTTTTTGCATAGATCCATTACTTTCATTTTCTTGAGCATGTCCCAGACAGACTGCCATGGTGTTGTTGATTGTATTACAGACTGCTATTGTTATACTGATTGTGCTACAGACTGCTATTGTTCTACTGATTGTGTTACAGAAGGCTATTGTGTTGCTGATTGCGTCACCGGCAGAGTTGAGGGATTGTGTGCCCTGCTCCCATTGGTCTGTGGGTTTGTCATGCAGTTCTCCATCAGGTCCACGGGGGAGGTCCCCTTGCATGGAGCCTTGCATATAAGGCACAGGGTGGCACTAATAAAGTTAAGTTCATCTTCACCCTCAATACTGAGTTCTGTCTCTTATTGGGGGAAACGCTATATTACAATTCACTAGCCCTTGTAAGAGCTGTTCCTGATTTCCTCACGGATGACTCTGGAATTCCTGCAGCACCTCTCACCATTGGGAAAAGGACGTCTCTGGCAGGGAAGCCCTCCGGCGATAAAGGTTATCGCTACAATTGGTGGCAAGCGGTGGGACGGTCCTTTCTACCCAGAGAGTGTGCTACCCTGATGGAGAGTCAGTATGACAAGTTGAAAGGGCGGACCCTGAAGGATCTACTCGAGAGCCGGGGAAGGTCAGCTAGCAACCGCCCACGTCAGGAACTGATAGCCGAGCTGATCAAAATGGATCGTGCAGCAGTGAGGACCGAAACCAATATGGAGACCGATGAAGACGCTGCCCTCGTTCAAGTGGTTCGGAACAGACTGTCGGTCTATGGCCCGAATCCATCACAGGAACTGATCGACCGAGTCTTCGCCGCAGCGGAGGCAGAGGCCAGTAAGCGAAGGGAAGATCAGCGACTTTCAACCCAGCAGCCTCTCAGCTTCAGTTACACTGGGGGGAGAAAGATTCCATTTGCAGCATTTAAGTCCTTCCAGGAAAGTGATGACGAAATTGACGGATTTTTGGCCGATTTTGAACGGCAGTGCGCTTTACACCGGGTACCCACGGAGGAATGGGTCACCATATTATCAGGGAAACTATCTGGGAAAGCTTCCGATGCTTTCCGGGCCATCCCTGATGCGGACTTACCACACTACCATCTGGTAAAGGAGGCTTTGTTAGCCCAGTACGCTGTCACCCCGGAAGCCTACAGGCGACGATTTTGGGAATCCCAAAAGAAGGGAGGGGATTCTTACACGGAGTGGGCATGTCGCCTCCATCGTACAGCATCACACTAGGTCACTGGATGCCAAGCCACGACCGTGGAGGATTTACTACAGTTGTTTTTACTAGAACATTTTCTCAATGCCCTGCAACCAGAGCTAAGAGAGTGGGTACGTGACCGGAGGCCTCTAACGCTACCTGAGGCTGCTCGTCTAGCAGACGAGTACACCGATGCTCACCGGACAGAACAGTCCGCTCCAAAACCACCACCTCCCATCAAATTTCAAGCACCTGTGGCTTCCGCGCCAACTCGTTACTCTGGGCAACATAGGCCAGCGCAGCAACCGAACCTCTCCACAGTTCAGTGCCATAGTTGCAAACAATGGGGACATTATCGCAGGGATTGCGCCCTAGAGCCTCCCCGAAACCCGTGGAGGCAACCACAACCTTCCACCTCCCGTACTCCTGCGCCACACTGTTTGGAAGCTGAGAGCAGTTCGGAAGAGTATCTGGGGGTACTGTATGAAGCTGATCCCTTACAAGCGGCCATCCAAGACAACCGACAGCACCATCGCCAGAAGGTACGAGTCAATGGGCGCACCGCGCAAGGATTACGCAACACCGGAGCCACACTTACCTTGCTCCAACCTCATTTGGTCAAGAACAAAGACCGCACCGGACACACCGTTGCAGTAAGGGTGGTGGGAGGAGCTGTGTTTCGACTCCTCACCGCCCGAGTACATCTTGACTGGGGCGCTGGATCCGGCAGGGTACATGAGGGACTTATGGACAACTTACCCGCAGAAGTACTATTGGGAAATGATCTAGGACCAATGACTTCTGCCTACGCTACCCCTGGGCCAGCCAGCATCAACCCTGTTACAACCCGGGCTCCAGCCAGAGTTGCCGACTCCAGTCCACTGGTCGAGGAGACCCAGGGGTTTCGTCTGCATCACGTCATGTCTGTTACAAGAAGCCCAGAAGAGGATCAGCCTTCAGGTTACGTCCTTCCAGAAGGAAAACTTATGCCAAACACTATTTTTGTTGGGGGCATTGACCGTCGGATTGATCAGCATGAATTTAAGTTTTTTATTTCAAAGTATGGCGCTGTAAAGAATGTCAAAATTATTAGGGATGCCTCTAGCATTTCTAAGGGTTATGGTTTTGTCTCCTTTTACGATGATGTAGATGTGCAGAAGATTGTGGATTCTCCGACCAGCTTCCACGGAAAGAGATTGAAACTTGGACCAGCTATAAGAAAGCAAAGCACCTGTGCACACATCCAACCAAGGACTTTGGTGCTGAACTCACCAACCCCACAATATCCCAGTGTTTGGACCCCACCCATGACCGATTCCTATGTACAGCACACGTCAATGTTTAGCCCTGTTACTCACTATTTGCAGACTTGTCCTTACACAGAACTCTGCCCATAACAAGAGTCCGAACAGCCCCACGTTAACCCAAACAGGGTCAATCCGGGTCTGCCGGGTGTTCCACAAAAAGGGGGCATTGTGACAGACTCTGCCATTGGATTTTAAAGGCACTGTTTTTGCATAGACCCATTACTTTCATTTTCTTGAGCATGTCCCAGACTGCCATGGTGTTGTTGATTGTATTACAGACTGCTATTGTTATACTGATTGTGCTACAGACTGCTATTGTTCTACTGATTGTGTTACAGACGGCTATTGTGTTGCTGATTGCGTCACCGGCAGAGTTGAGGGATTGTGTGCCCTGCTCCCATTGGTCTGTGGGTTTGTCATGCAGTTCTCCATCAGGTCCACGGGGGAGGTCCCCTTGCATGGAGCCTTGCATATAAGGCACAGGGTGGCACAAATAAAGTTAAGTTCATCTTCACCCTCAATACTGAGTTCTGTCTCTTATTGGGGGAAACGCTATATTACAATTCCCTAGCCCTTGTAAGGGCTGTTCCCGATTTCCTCACGGATGACTCTGGAATTCCTGCAGCCCCTCTCACCATTGGGAAAAGGACGTCTCTGGGGGGGAAGCCCTCCGGCGATAAAGGTTATCGCTACAGATGACATCGTATGTATATGGAAAGGGACCCAATCACAGATAGAGGACTTCTTTAAGGAAGTGAATAGAAATGTATTCAATCTTGTTTTGCTTGTTGCTTAAATTAGTGCTACCTATGTCAATTTCCTTTATTTAAATATCAAGAAAGAGGGTCCCAAACTGATAACATCAACGTATTTTAAAACAACGGATAGAAACAGCTATGTACCGTCAACACGTTGCCATCATTCCACCTGGCTTAAAGCCATACCTAGAGGTCAATTTATGCGTCTAAAACGCAATTGCACAAAAATAACAGATTATGACACCCAATCGGACCTACTGGTAAAAAGGTTTGTAGAGAAAGGGTACAAACGAGCAGATATAGAAACACAAAGGAATAACATCAGAGTGCAAGAGAGAGTTCTCTCATCTAAAACAACCAATAGAATGAAGACCGACATAGGACTAGAGTTCTCCTTTATAACAGGATATAGTGTACAACATCGGGAGATAAAACATTTGCTAGCAAAACACTGGCACATTTTAAAAAGTGACACATTGCTGGGACCTGCCCTGCCAGAGAGACCAAAAATTATATTTCGAAAAGCCCCCAATCATAGAAACATAGAAGGTTGACGGCAGAAGGAGACCATACGGTCCATCTAGTCTGCCCTTATGTGTATACTGTATGTACTCTTTATCTTAGGATAGATGTGTGCTTATCCCAGGCATGTTTAAATTCAGTGACTGTTGATTTTTCAACTACCTCTGCTGGAAGTCTGTTCCAAGCATCTACTACTCTTTCTGTAAAATAATATTTTCTAACATTGCTCCTGATCTTCCCCCCGACTAGCTTCAGGTTGTGCCCCCTTGTTCTATCATTAAGCTTCTTCTTAAAAACACTTCCCTCCTGAACCTTATTCAATCTTTTCACATATTTAAAGGTCTCAATCATGTCCCCCCTCTCCCTTCTTTCCTCCAGATTGTACAAATTAAGTTCTTTAAGTCTCTCCTGATAAGTTTTAAGTTTAAGTCCTTCCACCATTTTCGTTGCCCGCCTTTGGACACATTCTATTTGAATAATGTCTTTTTGCAGGTAAGGTCTCCAGAACTGCACACAGTATTCTAGCTGTGGCCTCACCAGGGCTCTATACAGCGGCATCACAACCTCCCTCTTCCTACTGGTGATACCTCGAGCTATGCAGCCAAGCATCCTGCTTGCTTTTCCCACTGCCTGGCTACACTGTCCACTCATCTTGCAGCTATCAGTAATCAGTACCCCTAAATCTCTCTCCTCTGAGGTCCTGGCTAACACAGTACTGCCCATACGATACTCAGAGCAGGGATTCCTTCTACCCAAGTGCATGATTTTACATTTAGAGACATTAAACTCTAGTTTCCACAGTTTTGACCATTTATCCAGTAAAGCTAAATCATTTTCCATGTTGCAGACACCTCCAGGAATATCCACCCTATTACTAACCTTTGTATCATCAGCAAACAGACAAACTTTTCCTACCAAGCCTTCTCCTATGTCACTTACAAATATATTAAAAAGAATGGGGCCCAGGACAGAGCCTTGCGGCACACCACTTGTAACTCGCCTTTGTTCAGATTGCACACCATTTACAACAACGCTCTGATGCCGATCCCTCAGCCAACTGGAAATCCACTGAACTATCCAGGGATTGAGTCCTACCTTCAATAACTTATCTATGAGCTCCTTATGTGGTACAGTGTCAAAGGCTTTGCTAAAATCCAGATAGGCGATATCCACAGCACCACCTTCATCTAACACTTTAATGACATTGTCAAAGAAATCAATAAGATTGGTCTGATATGATCTGCCCTCAGTAAAGCTGTGCTGTTTTGGGTCCAATAGGTCATTAATTTTTAGATGGGAAATTATCTGAGTGTTTCCATTAATTTGACCACTATAGATGTTAAACTAACTGGCCTGTAATTACTGGCTTCTTCTCTACTCCCCTTTTTATGGATTGGTACGACATTGGCCATTCTCCAATTATCTGGAACCTCACCAGTTGAAAGGGAATGGTTAAGTAAATCAGTCAGAGGGGCTGCAATCACAAACCTAAGTTCCCTTAGAACTCTGGGGTGGATTCCATCTGGACCCATCGCCTTACTTACCTTTAGATGTGCCAGCTCGGATAGGACATCAGCCTCCAGAAACTCCGGAGCTGTGCCCTCCCAGTGGGATGCTGTGCTATGGCCATGCCTGCTACTATCTGAAAATACCGAACAAAAGTAGCTATTCAGATGGTCAGCCACAGCCTTATCTCCGTCAATATATTTATTTTCCCTATTTCTAATTTTTGAGACGGCATTGTTTTTCTTCTTTCTGTCACCAATATATCGGAAAAAGGTTTTATCTCCCCACTTCATAGATTTGGCCATTTATTCCTTCTTTTGCCCTTTAGCAGTCCTTATAATCAGTTTTGCTTCCCTCTGTTTAATTTTATACGCCTCTCTGTCAGCTACACTTCCACTTACTTTATACTTCTTATAGGCAGACTTCTTATCTTTTATGATAGTGCTGACTTCCCTAGTAAACCATAATGGTTTCTTCTTCCTTTTATTCTTGCTAGTTTGTTTCACATATTGCTTAGTTGCCTTTAAGATGGCCATTTTTAATAGTGACCACTGGGCACTCACTTCTGCTACTCTGTTCCACTCACCTAATTTTCTTTCTACATACTCCGCCATTTCCTTGAAGTTTGTCTTCCTAAAGTCTAGCACTTTGGTTCTGGTGTGTGATTGCACAATGTCTGTTTTTATTCGGAACCATAAGCATTGATGGTCACTGGAACCCAGATTTTCTTCAACCCTGACCTCGGACACCAGATCCCCATTGGTCAGAACTAAGTCCAGAATGTTATCTCCTCTAGTTGGCAATGTCACAAGTTGTTTTAGAGACATTCCATTAAGTGCCTCTAATATAGTCCTGCTCTTGCATGTCGATGCACTTGGGATATTCCAGTCCACATCAGGCATGTTGAAGTCACCTGTAATTACAATGTCCCCCTTCTCTGCCATTCCACTGATTTCATCTATTAACAGGTTATCTAGATCCTCAGATTGTCCAGGGGGCCTATATATCACACCAATTCTGACCACAGCTCCCTCCTTAGTCTGCATGGTAACCCAGAGAGTTTCTAGTTCATTATGTGTATGCTGAATTATTGTTGGTTGAAGTGTAGTCTTGACATAAATGGCTACTCCACCGCCCTTTCTATCCAATCTGTCTTTTCTGTACAATGTGTAACCGGGTATGGCTATCTCCCAGTTATTGTGATCCTTGAACCAAGTCTCTGTTATTGCAACAAGATCCAATTCATCTCTGGATATGATAGCCATTAACTCACAGAGCTTGTTGCCCAAGCTGCGAGCATTGGTACACATCATGTGGATGTTGTTGGTATTGTGTTTTAGTGTGTCCTTGATCTTTTCCACCTCTAGCCTACCACTGACCGGGCTTCCTGCTTCAATGTCCTGCATCATCCTAAATGGTAGGGGACAGAAATCACCCTTACAAGTTACATCTCTGTCCCCTTCCTCTAGTTTAAATCAAAAAATCCGATTTTGTGCATAATCCCGTTGATCTCTCTGTATTTTCCTAGTTTTCCTATTTTTAATTGTACATTCCTCCTTTTCCAGGCGTTCCTTAAGTGCCGCTGAGCGTGTGGAAAAGTCTGACCCACCTCCTAAAGGGGTCAGTTTATCTTTTAGTGTATCCTTGTAAGGTTTAAGTTGTTTTAATTGATCTTTTTTCTTATTAAGTTTTTCCACCAGTAATAGGCCACATTCGTTAAAGAAATTGCCCCCAGTATGGCTAACTTATATGTGGGGTGGTGGGAGGAGCAATTTATTTATAGCCACTCAAGGCCACAGTTGCAAATTTGGAGACGATACATAGAAGATGTGACAGACTCTGCCATTGGATTTTAAAGGCACTGTTTTTGCATATATCCATTACTTTCATTTTCTTGAGCATGTCCCAGACAGACTGCCATGGTGTTGTTGATTGTATTACAGACTGCTATTGTTATACTGATTGTGCTACAGACTGCTATTGTTCTACTGATTGTGTTACAGACGGCTATTGTGTTGCTGATTGCGTCACCGGCAGAGTTGAGGGATTGTGTGCCCTGCTCCCATTGGTCTGTGGGTTTGTCATGCAGTTCTCCATCAGGTCCACGGGGGAGGTCCCCTTGCATGGAGCCTTGCATATAAGGCACAGGGTGGCACTAATAAAGTTAAGTTCATCTTCACCCTCAATACTGAGTTCTGTCTCTTATTGGGGGAAACGCTATATTACAATTCACTAGCCCTTGTAAGGGCTGTTCCTGATTTCCTCACGGATGACTCTGGAATTCCTGCAGCACCTCTCACCATTGGGAAAAGGACGTCTCTGGCGGGGAAGCCCTCCGGCGATAAAGGTTATCGCTACAATTGGTGGCAAGCGGTGGGACGGTCCTTTCTACCCAGAGAGAGTGCTACCCTGATGGAGAGTCAGTATGACAAGTTGAAAGGGCGGACCCTGAAGGATCTACTCGAGAGCCGGGGAAGGTCAGCTAGCAACCGCCCACGTCAGGAACTGATAGCCGAGCTGATCGAAATGGATCGTGCAGCAGTGAGGACCGAAACCAATATGGAGACCGATGAAGACGCTGCCCTCAATCAAGTGGTTCGGAACAGACTGTCGGTCTATGGCCCGAATCCATCACAGGAACTGATCGACCGAGTCTTCGCCGCAGCGGAGGCAGAGGCCAGTAAGCGAAGGGAAGATCGGCGACTTTCAACCCAGCAGCCTCTCAGCTTCAGTTACACTGGGGGGAGAAAGATTCCATTTGCAGCATTTAAGT
Source organism: Gastrophryne carolinensis (assembly GCA_027917425.1). NCBI lineage: Eukaryota > Metazoa > Chordata > Amphibia > Anura > Microhylidae > Gastrophryne > Gastrophryne carolinensis. The sequence goes on along the minus strand of CM051238.1, from coordinate 112,191,620 downwards.
CCTTCCAGGAAAGTGATGACGAGATTGACGGATTTTTGGCCGATTTTGAACGGCAGTGCGCTTTGCACCGGGTACCCACGGAGGAATGGGTCACCATATTATCAGGGAAACTATCTGGGAAAGCTTCCGATGCTTTCCGGGCCATCCCTGATGCGGACTTACCACACTACCATCTGGTAAAGGAGGCTTTGTTAGCCCAGTACGCTGTCACCCCGGAAGCCTACAGGCGACGATTTTGGGAATCCCAAAAGAAGGGAGGGGATTCTTACACGGAGTGGGCATGTCGCCCCCATCGTACAGCATCACACTAGGTCACTGGATGCCAAGCCACGACCGTGGAGGATTTACTACAGTTGTTTTTACTAGAACATTTTCTCAATGCCCTGCAACCAGAGCTAAGAGAGTGGGTACGTGACCGGAGGCCTCTAACGCTACCTGAGGCTGCTCGTCTAGCAGACGAGTACACCGATGCTCACCGGACAGAACAGTCCGCTCCAAAACCACCACCTCCCATCAAATTTCAAGCACCTGTGGCTTCCGCGCCAACTCGTTACTCTGGGCCACATAGGCCAGCGCAGCAACCGAACCTCTCCACAGTTCAGTGCCATAGTTGCAAACAATGGGGACATTATCGCAGGGATTGCGCCCTAGAGCCTCCCCGAAACCCGTGGAGGCAACCACAACCTTCCACCTCCCGTACTCCTGCGCCACACTGTTTGGAAGCTGAGAGCAGTTCGGAAGAGTATCTGGGGGTACTGTATGAAGCTGATCCCTTACAAGCGGCCATCCAAGACAACCGACAGCACCATCGCCAGAAGGTACGAGTCAGTGGGCGCACCGCGCAAGGATTACGTGACACCGGAGCCACACTTACCTTGCTCCAACCTCATTTGGTCAAGAACAAAGACCGCACCGGACACACCGTTGCAGTAAGGGTGGCGGGAGGAGCTGTGTTTCGACTCCTCACCGCCCGAGTACATCTTGACTGGGGCGCTGGATCCGGCAGGGTACATGTGGGACTTATGGACAACTTACCCGCAGAAGTACTATTGGGAAATGATCTAGGACCAATGACTTCTGCCTACGCTACCCCTGGGCCAGCCAGCATCAACCCTGTTACAACCCGGGCTCCAGCCCGAGTTGCCGACTCCAGTCCACTGGTCGGGGAGACCCAGGGGTTTCGTCTGCATCACGTCATGTCTGTTACAAGAAGCCCAAAAGAGGATCAGCCATCAGGTTACGTCCTTCCAGAAGGAAAACTTATGCCAAACACTATTTTTGTTGGGGGCATTGACCGTCGGATTGATCAGCATGAATTTAAGTTTTTTAATTCAAAGTATGGCGCTGTAAAGAATGTCAAAATTATTAGGGATGCCTCTGGCATTTCTAAGGGTTATGGTTTTGTCTCCTTTTACGATGATGTAGATGTGCAGAAGATTGTGGATTCTCCGATCAGCTTCCACGGAAAGAGATTGAAACTTGGACCAGCTATAAGAAAGCAAAGCACCTGTGCACACATCCAACCAAGGACTTTGGTGCTGAACTCACCAACGCCACAATATCCCAGTGTTTGGACCCCACCCATGACCGATTCCTATTAGAGATGAGCGAACTTTTGAAAAATTCGATTCGACTGATTCGCCGAATTTTCCGACAAAAATCGTTTCGTCCCGAATAAATTCGCGACGAATCGCTATTAAAAACGGCTATTTCTGAGCCTCCTAGAGCCTTAATAGGGTTGTAAACCATTCTGCCTTGCTGTAACACGCACAGGATGCGTGCTGGGTTAGTTAAATAATACTTTGAATAAATATCACATGCAGATCAGAGGCATCGCTAATAGAATCGCAGAGTGGCACAATTGAATTCAAGAGAGTTGAAGTGGCATCACTATGAGGGGCAGGAACCCAAACATTGCTTTAAAGAGACACTGGAGTTGACAGCAGCAGGAGCCCAAAAATTGGATGAATCACACCCTGGAGTTGGCAGCAGCAGCAGGAGCCCAAACATTGGCTGAAAGAGACACTGGGGTTGGCTTCAGGAGCCCAAAAATTGTATGAATCACACCCTGGAGTTGGCAGCAGCAGTGCAGGAGCCCAAATATTACTTTAAAGAGACCCTGGGGTTGGCTTCAGGAGCCCAAAAATTGTATGAATCACACCCTGGAGTTGGCAGCAGCAGCAGCAGGAGCCCAAACATTACTTCAAAGAGACCCTGGGGTTGGCTTCAGGAGCCCAAAAATTGGATGAATCACACCCTGGAGTTGGCAGCAGCAGCAGCAGGAGCCCAAATATTACTTTTAAGAGACACTGGGGTTGGCTTCAGGAGCCCAAAAATTGGATGAATCACACCCTGGAGTTGGCAGGAGTTGACAGCAGCAGCAGCAGGAGCCCAAATATTACTTTAAAGAGACCCTGGGGTTGGCTTCAGGAGCCCAAAAATTGGGTGAATCACACCCTGGAGTTGGCCGCAGCAGCAGGAGCCCAAACATTACTTTAAAGAGACCCTGGGGTTGGCTTCAGGAGCCCAAAAATTGGATGAATCACACCCTGGAGTGGGCAGCAGCAGGAGCCCAAATATTACTTTAAAGAGACCCTGGGGTTGGCTTCAGGAGCCCAAAAATTGGATGATTCACACCCTGGAGTTGGCAGCAGCAGCAGGAGCCCAAATATACACTGGAGCTGGCTTCAGGAGCCCAAAAATTGGATGAATCACACCCTGGAGTTGGCAGCAGCAGCAGCAGCAGGAGCCCAAACATTACTTTAAAGAGACCCTGGGGTTGGCTTCAGGAGCCCAAAAATTGGATGAATCACACCCTGGAGTTGGCAGCAGCAGGAGCCCAAATATTACTTTAAAGAGACCCTGGGGTTGGCTTCAGGAGCCCAAAAATTGGATGATTCACACCCTGGAGTTGGCAGCAGCAGGAGCCCAAATATACACTGGAGTTGGCTTCAGGAGCCCAAAAATTGGATGAATCACACCCTGGAGTTGGCAGCAGCAGCAGCAGGAGCCCAAATATTACTTTAAAGAGACCCTGGGGTTGGCTTCAGGAGCCCAAAAATTGGATGATTCACACCCTGGAGTTGGCAGCAGCAGCAGCAGGAGCCCAAATATACACTGGAGCTGGCTTCAGGAGCCCAAAAATTGGATGAATCACACCCTGGAGTTGGCAGCAGCAGGAGCCCAAATATTACTTTAAAGAGACCCTGGGGTTGGCTTCAGGAGCCCAAAAATTGGATGATTCACACCCTGGAGTTGGCAGCAGCAGGAGCCCAAATATACACTGGAGTTGGCTTCAGGAGCCCAAAAATTGGATGAATCACACCCTGGAGTTGGCAGCAGCAGCAGCAGGAGCCCAAATATTACTTTAAAGAGACCCTGGGGTTGGCTTCAGGAGCCCAAAAATTGGATGAATCACACCCTGGAGTTGGCAGCAGCAGGAGCCCAAATATTACTTTAAAGAGACCCTGGGGTTGGCTTCAGGATCCCAAAAATTGGATGAATCACACCCTGGAGTTGGCAGCAGCAGCAGTCCAAATATTACTTTAAAGAGACACGGGGGTTGGCTTCAGGAGCCCAAAAATTGGATGAATCACACCCTGGAGTTGGCAGGAGTTGACAGCAGCAGCAGCAGGAGCCCAAATATTACTTTAAAGAGACCCTGGGGTTGGCTTCAGGAGCCCAAAAATTGGATGAATCACACCCTGTGGAGAGTCATGTGGAGAAAAAGTAGCTTAGTTAGTAATATCTACATAAAATTATGAATAAACAAATGCAAAAGTATTGCCAAAGTGAAGTTTTGTTTGGAGGGTGTGTTTCCACCTTTTAATTAAATCAGAAACAAGAAGGTATCATTGCCTCTGACTAATTAGCCCTCAAAAATTCTTGGAATTTTTAATCTGGAATCATGTCTGATCCGTCTTATCCGAAGAATATTAATAAAAAGTAAGAGTAACGTAAAGGATTTTTTATCAATACTTACTTGTGGTCCGATGCGGAGGAATGTCTGTAACTGGAGAGCAGCGCCTTAAATCTGGTTTGCACGATCCATCTTTCTTTAGTGTAGGTCTGGCCCCGTCATCAATCTACTGGAATACATCAGGCATTGTTGGGAGGAAAGCTTGGATGATCCAAGCTTGGAAAAAAAAAACTATGTATAAACCAGGGTCTTTTTCATATAAAAACAAATGGTTATTTTTGCTTTTAAACCATATGTTCCACAGCTTTACCAGTCATTGTGTCAGCCAATGAAGCAACTTTGTCTGGAAGTGCTGCAAAAGCAGTCCACTGCATCACAAGTGGCATCTGACACCCCCAGTCAACTGTCTGTTGTCTGTCTGTTATGCTTTGGGTTTAGCTCCACTATCCATTGATGAAGATCTGATAATCATAAAATTCAGCAGCTACTGCCCAGCCAAGAAGTGGAGGAGACACTCGCCTCTTCTTCCACTAGCCGGCAATTAGTGATGAGGAGAGTGTCGTGGGAGGAGGTGTTGCAAGCCGAGGTAGTGGAAGAGGGTCCCTGGAGTCTGCGGCGGTGGCGGCGGCAGCAGCAGCAGCAGATTATTGCGGACTGTTCGGAAAAATCAGCTACTCAGCGATGTGGCAGTGTTTCATGCAGCATCCTGTGGAGAAAAAGTAGGTTAGTTAGTGTATATACATAAAATTATGAATAACCAATGCAATAGTATTGCCAAAGTGAAGTTTTGTTTGAGGGTGTGTTTCCACCTTGTAATTAAATCAGAAACAACTAGCTATCATTTGCCTCTGAATAATTAGCCCTCAAAAATTCTTGGAATTTTTAATCTTGATGTCTGAGGGATTTCTCCTCTCAGCGTCACCATAAGTCCAGCCTGCTGCATTACACTTGGAAGAACATCTTGTTTGCGCTGCAACAAGGAAGCCAGAGTCATGCGTCCTGACATGGCACACGTGTTCAGTCTAGTTTTGAAGTCTTGCCTCCATCTGAAAGAACAACAGGAAAGAAAGTTAGCATGCACTTCTGGCACTCCTACACCACCAAGCACAACCTTATTGAGCCTCAGCGTCACAACGGTGTACCCCACCATAGTCTGATTTGCGATGTTTCCACCCATTGGAATTCCACCCTCCATATGCAGGATCCACTATAGCAGTGGTCCCCAACCCTGTCCTCAAGGCCCACCAACAGGCCAGGTTTTGCAGATCTCCACAAAGATGCACAGGTGGAGTAATTAGTGCAGCTGCAGAGCAATAGAGCTGGCTATTTGGAGATCCAAAAAACATGACATGTTGGTGGGCCTTGAGGACAGGGTTGAGGACCACTGCACTATAGGAACAGAGAAAAGCCATCACGGATTTATGGATGATCCAAACGGATAGGGGGACACCCCTGTGTAAATTCAATGTAAACCATTGGCAGCTCATACGTGACACCGACCGTTTGCTCAGGCCCTTTGAGGAAGCTACGTTATTAGTCAGTTGCCAGGACTATGAGATGAACGATGAGATTCCACTGCTTCATGTACTACAACACATGTTGGAAACCATGGCTGGTCAGGGAACTGGAGACATGGCACATACATTTCACAGCCACATGAAGCCTGTGGGGGCTGAAGTGGAGGAGGAGGAGGGGGTGGGGCACAGCAAACCACAGTTTAGGTTTCACAAAATGACCATTTTATCTAGTCATCTGACAGGAGAGGAGGAGCAGGAGCAGCCACAGGAGCTAGAGGGTTGTGAGGAAGGCGAGACAGAGGACCCAGACACACCGTGGCAGTTTACAGTGGAGATGGAGACAGGTAGTCCCTCCGAGTCACTTGCACAAATGGCACGATGCATGCTCACATTCTTGCGTACTAGTGAGCGCAGAATTGTCTCCATTTGTCAGCGGGAAGACTTCTGGCTCTCCAACTTATTGGACCCTCACTTCCGGCACAAAATGGGGGCATTTTTTTACGCCCACTGAGAGGGAGGACAAACTGACCTACTACAGAGACATCCCACGTAGTCAGTTGGGCGATGTCTATCTGCGCCATGGCCCATACTCCCGCAGGTCTGACTCGGGGGGACCTCTGCGATCACCTTCCACTGCCATGGCTGCTGGGGGGGTGGAAGGAGCAGCAGCTCCATCAGCAGCAGCCTCAGTCTTCAGTCTCTAGTGAGTAGCTTTCTACACCCGCATAGTGAGTCTACTCATGAGCAGCAGGAAGACCTGGAGCTGGATCTCAAACAGCAGGTCATGTCATACCTTGACATGACCATGCCAACACACCTTCAGGATCCACTGGATTTGCTGGGAAGCCAAACTTGACTTGTGCCCGCAACTAGCAGAGTTTGCCCTGGAAAAGCTGTACTGGCCGGACAGTAGGTGATTTAGATGGCAACTGGGCTGCTCTATATAACGAAGCAAAATGGCAAATTTACCTCACTATATAAGCTATTGCCCCTCAGATTTACACAGGGGCTGCTCTATATTATGCTGCAAAATGGCAAATTTACCTCACAATATAAGCTATTGCAGCTCTATATAAATAAAAATAAATAAATAAAAAAAGGGCCTGTAGAAGCTTATTTAGTATAACAGATAGGGTGACATGTGCTGGTTTGGGATGCCCATATGGGCTAGTGTTTTGGCAGCAGTACAAAAACCAATGCAAAATGCAATAGCTTAATAAAGCTGATGCTGATCAACGCTTATTTAGTATAACAGATGGGGTGCAACATGCAGGTTTGGGATGCCGTGCGGCCTGGTGTATTTAAAGCAGACCAAAACCAATTCAAAATGCAATAACTTAATAAAGCTGAGGCTGTAGATGCTTATTTAGTATAAACAGGTAGGGTGCAAGGTGCAGCTTTGGGGTGCCCTGCGGCCTGGTTAAGTGAAAGCAATCAAAAAGGAAGTGCAAACTGAAGTAGCTTAATGAAGCTGATGCTGATCAACGCTTATGTTGTATACCAGATAGGGTGCAAGGTGCAGCTTTGGGGTGCCCTGTGGCCTGGTTTATTAAAAACAGTCAAAAACAAGTGCAAACTGAAGTAGCTTAATAAAGCAGCTGATGCTGATCGACGCTTATGTTGTATAACAGATAGGGTTAAAATAGCATGTGCCTTGGGATGCCCGTGTGGCCTGTTATATTTCAAGCTGAACAAAAAGTAACAATAATCCAAGTATGAGACATAATTTTGACCTTCTTTACAGCGCCATACTTTGAAAAAAAAAAAATAATTTCATGCTGATCAATCCAAAGGTCAATGCCCCTAACAAAAATAGTGTTCGGCATAAGTTTTCCTTCTGGAAGCACGTAACCTTTAGTTTACATGGTTGGGGTAGGTTATCTTACAAATTGGGATACCCCAGGCAGCAGTGTCATTGAAAGAGACAGATTGTAATGCAGGCCATACGCAAGCAGAGAAACTCAGGCTGCAACAGGCCTATTTAGTTTACATGGTTGGGGTAGGTTATCTTACAAATTGGGATACCCCACTGTATATGAAACCGAATATAAATGCACACCCAAAAGTGGACAATCAGCCTCCAAGAGGCCTGCTTAGTTTAAATAAGAGAGCTGCTTAGTATGGTAGGTAGGTTATGTTATGTTACAGAATGGGATGCCCCAAGCAGACTTGAGATCAGTATATATGCACACAGCAGCAGTGTGTTAGCAGGCTCATACAGGCCAAATTTCTTTAAATAACTGTGCAGCTTACAGTAAATGCAGAGGCTAATGGTATGTTACAGAATGGGATGCCCCAAGCAGACTTGAGATCAGTATATATGCACACAGCAGCAGTGTAATAGCAGGCTCATACAGGCCAAATTTCTTTAAATAACTGTGCAGCTTACAGTAAATGCAGAGGCTAATGGTATGTTACAGAATGGGATGCCCCAAAAACCAGAGAGCACCTGGCAGGCAGCAGTAAGACTATGCCCAGCAAAAGTGTCTTTTTCATGCCTAATTTCAATTAGAATAGGTGCAAATGGTTAGGTTCTTTAATAGAGGCTGGTGTAGTCACAGAATGGGATGCCCCAAAAAGGAGTGCACCTGGCAGGGACCAGTAGTGCTATGCCCAGCAAAAGTGTCTTTATCAGGCCTAATTTCAATTATAATAAGTGCAAATGGTTATATGGTCTTAAACAGAGGCTGCTGTAGTCACAAAATGGGATGCCTTAAAAAAAGATCCAGTAGTGCTATGCCCAGCAAAAGTGTCTTTATCAGGGCTAATTTCAATTATAGTAAGTGCAAATGGTTATATGGTCTTAAACAGAGGCTGCTGTAGTCACAGAATGGGAAGCCCCAAAAAAGAATTCAGTAGTGCTATGCCCAGCAAAAGAGTCTTTATCAGGCCTAATTTCAATTATAATAAGTGCAAATGGTTATATGGTCTTAAACAGAGGCTGCTGTAGTCACAGAATGGGATGCCCCAAAAAAGAATCCAGTAGTGCGATGCCCAGCAAAAGTGTCTTTATCAGGGCTAATTTCAATTATAATAAGTACAAATGGTTATATGGTCTTAAACAGAGGCTGCTGTAGTCACAGAATGGGATGCCTTAAAAAAAGATCCAGTAGTGCTATGCCCAGCAAAAGTGTCTTTATCAGGCCTAATTTCAATTATAATAAGTGCAAATGGTTATATGGTCTTAAACAGAGGCTGCTGTAGTCACAGAATAGAATGCCTTAAAAAAAGATCCAGTAGTGCTATGCCCAGCAAAAGTGTCTTTATCAGGGCTAATTTCAATTATAATAAGTGCAAATGGTTATATGGTCTTAAACAGAGGCTGCTGTAGTCACAGAATGGGATGCCCCAAAAAAGAATCCAGTAGTGCTATGCCCAGCAAAAGTGTCTTTATCAGGGCTAATTTCAATTATAATAAGTGCAAATGGTTATATGGTCTTAAACAGAGGCTGCTGTAGTCACAGAATGGGATGCCCCAAAAAAGATCCAGTAGTGCTATGCCCAGCAAAAGTGTCTTTATCAGGGCTAATTTCAATTATAATAAGTGCAAATGGTTATATGGTCTTAAACAGAGGCTGCTGTAGTCACAGAATGGGATGCCCCAAAAAAGATCCAGTAGTGCTATGCCCAGCAAAAGTGTCTTTATCAGGGCTAATTTCAATTATAATAAGTGCAAATGGTTATATGGTCTTAAACAGAGGCTGCTGTAGTCACAAAATGGGATGCCTTAAAAAAAGATCCAGTAGTGCTATGCCCAGCAAAAGTGTCTTTATCAGGCCTAATTTCAATTATAATAATCGCAAATGGTTATATGGTCTTAAACAGAGGCTGCTGTAGTCACAGAATGGGATGCCCCAAAAAAGAATCCAGTAGTGCTATGCCCAGCAAAAGTGTCTTTATCAGGGCTAATTTCAATTATAATAATCGCAAATGGTTATATGGTCTTAAACAGAGGCTGCTGTAGTCACAGAATGGGATGCCCCAAAAAAGATCCAGTGGTGCTATGCCCAGCAAAAGTGTCTTTATCAGGCCTAATTTCAATTATAATAAGTGCAAATGGTTATATGGTCTTAAACAGAGGCTGCTGTAGTCACAGAATGGGATGCCTTAAAAAAAGATCCAGTAGTGCTATGCCCAGCAAAAGTGTCTTTATCAGGGCTAATTTCAATTATAATAAGTGCAAATGGTTATATGGTCTTAAACAGAGGCTGCTGTAGTCACAGAATGGGATGCCCCAAAAAAGAATCCAGTAGTGCTATGCCCAGCAAAAGTGTCTTTATCAGGCCTAATTTCAATTATAATAAGTGCAAATGGTTATATGGTCTTAAACAGAGGCTGCTGTAGTCACAGAATGGGATGCCCCAAAAAAGAATCCAGTAGTGCTATGCCCAGCAAAAGTGTCTTTATCAGGCCTAATTTCAATTATAATAAGTGCAAATGGTTATATGGTCTTAAACAGAGGCTGCTGTAGTCACAGAATGGGATGCCTTAAAAAAAGATCCAGTAGTGCTATGCCCAGCAAAAGTGTCTTTATCAGGGCTAATTTCAATTATAATAAGTGCAAATGGTTATATGGTCTTAAACAGAGGCTGCTGTAGTCACAGAATGGGATGCCCCAAAAAAGATCCAGTAGTGCTATGCCCAGCAAAAGTGTCTTTATCAGGGCTAATTTCAATTATAATAAGTGCAAATGGTTATATGGTCTTAAACAGAGGCTGCTGTAGTCACAAAATGGGATGCCTTAAAAAAAGATCCAGTAGTGCTATGCCCAGCAAAAGTGTCTTTATCAGGCCTAATTTCACTTATAATAAGTGCAAATGGTTATATGGTCTTAAACAGAGGCTGCTGTAGTCACAGAATGGGATGCCTTAAAAAAAGATCCAGTAGTGCTATGCCCAGCAAAAGTGTCTTTATCAGGGCTAATTTCAATTATAATAATCGCAAATGGTTATATGGTCTTAAACAGAGGCTGCTGTAGTCACAGAATGGGATGCCCCAAAAAAGATCCAGTAGTGCTATGCCCAGCAAAAGTGTCTTTATCAGGCCTAATTTCAATTATAATAAGTGCAAATGGTTTTATGGTCTTAAACAGAGGCTGCTGTAGTCACAGAATGGGATGCCTTAAAAAAAGATCCAGTAGTGCTATGCCCAGCAAAAGTGTCTTTATCAGGGCTAATTTCAATTATAATAAGTGCAAATGGTTATATGGTCTTAAACAGAGGCTGCTGTAGTCACAGAATGGGATGCCCCAAAAAAGAATCCAGTAGTGCTATGCCCAGCAAAAGTGTCTTTATCAGGCCTAATTTCAATTATAATAAGTGCAAATGGTTATATGGTCTTAAACAGAGGCTGCTGTAGTCACAGAATGGGATGCCTTAAAAAAAGATCCAGTAGTGCTATGCCCAGCAAAAGTGTCTTTATCAGGGCTAATTTCAATTATAATAAGTGCAAATGGTTATATGGTCTTAAACAGAGGCTGCTGTAGTCACAGAATGGGATGCCTTAAAAAAAGATCCAGTAGTGCTATGCCCAGCAAAAGTGTCTTTATCAGGGCTAATTTCAATTATAATAAGTGCAAATGGTTATATGGTCTTAAACAGAGGCTGCTGTAGTCACAGAATGGGATGCCTTAAAAAAAGATCCAGTAGTGCTATGCCCAGCAAAAGTGTCTTTATCAGGGCTAATTTCAATTATAATAATCGCAAATGGTTATATGGTCTTAAACAGAGGCTGCTGTAGTCACAGAATGGGATGCCCCAAAAAAGATCCAGTAGTGCTATGCCCAGCAAAAGTGTCTTTATCAGGCCTAATTTCAATTATAATAAGTGCAAATGGTTTTATGGTCTTAAACAGAGGCTGCTGTAGTCACAGAATGGGATGCCTTAAAAAAAGATCCAGTAGTGCTATGCCCAGCAAAAGTGTCTTTATCAGGGCTAATTTCAATTATAATAAGTGCAAATGGTTATATGGTCTTAAACAGAGGCTGCTGTAGTCACAGAATGGGATGCCCCAAAAAAGAATCCAGTAGTGCTATGCCCAGCAAAAGTGTCTTTATCAGGCCTAATTTCATTTATAATAAGTGCAAATGGTTATATGGTCTTAAACAGAGGCTGCTGTAGTCACAGAATGGGATGCCTTAAAAAAAGATCCAGTAGTGCTATGCCCAGCAAAAGTGTCTTTATCAGGGCTAATTTCAATTATAATAAGTGCAAATGGTTATATGGTCTTAAACAGAGGCTGCTGTAGTCACAGAATGGGATGCCTTAAAAAAAGATCCAGTAGTGCTATGCCCAGCAAAAGTGTCTTTATCAGGGCTAATTTCAATTATAATAAGTGCAAATGGTTATATGGTCTTAAACAGAGGCTGCTGTAGCCACAGAATGGGATGCCTTAAAAAAAGATCCAGTAGTGCTATGCCCAGCAAAAAAGTGTCTTTATCAGGGCTAATTTCAATTATAATAAGTGCAAATGGTTATATGGTCTTAAACAGAGGCTGCTGTAGTCACAGAATGGGATGCCTCACAGCAGACTTAAGATCAGTTCAGTATATATGCACAGTTAGTTAGTATAAGCAGCCTGAAAACACTAACAAAGCCTGTCAGGCTGGATGAACAAAAAAAAAAAAAAAATCTCCCTGTGACAGCCTCTGATTTTCCCTTCCTTTCCCTGTTTTTTGCTGGCTTTCTGTCTGTCTTCTGTCTGTCTCCAGCCTGTCTCCAGCCTGTCTCCAGCCTGTCTCCAGCCTGTCTCCAGCCTGTCTCCAGCCTGTCTCCAGCCTGTCTCCAGCCTGTCTCCAGCCTGTCTCCAGCCTGTCTCCAGCCTGTCTCCAGCCTGTCTCCTGCCTGTCCCTGCCTGTCTCCTGCCTGTCCCTGCCTGTCCCTGCCTGTCCCTGCCTGTCCCTGCCTGTCCCAGCCTGTCTCCAGCCTGTCTCCAGCCTGTCTCCAGCCTGTCTCCAGCCTGTCTCCAGCCTGTCTCCAGCCTGTCTCCAGCCTGTCTCCTGCCTGTCCCTGCCTGTCCCTGCCTGTCCCTGCCTGTCCCTGCCTGTCCCTGCCTGTCCCTGCCTGTCCCTGCCTGTCTAACTGTCTCTCCCTCAGCTACACAGCGTTCTGTCTCTCACGAATGCAATAGAGAAATGAGGAAGGAAAAGCAAGATGGTCGGCCTTAAATAGCGCTGTGACGTCACCGGGCTTGCTGGCTGCTGATAGGCTGCATGTGACTGCCCCAGCTTGCACTGGCGCGGGATAGATGTCCAGACATGTCCCGTCCGCCATCTTAGAATGCCTGTAAATGTAAATGAATGGATGTTAAAGGAAAACTTCGAGCGATCGAATCGCGGGGAAATTCGGATTCAATCCGAATCGAATTTTTCCTGAAATTCGGATCGAATCCGGGTTCGTCCGGATCGATTCGCTCATCCCTAATTCCTATGTACAGCCCACGTCAAAGTTTAGCCCTGTTACTCACTAGACTTGTCCTTACACAGAACTCTGCCCATAACAAGAGTCCGAACAGCCCCACGTTAACCCAAACAGGGTCAATCCGGGTCTGCCGGGTGTTCCACAAAAAGGGGGCATTGTGACAGACTCTGCCATTGGATTTTAAAGGCACTGTTTTTGCATAGACCCATTACTTTCATTTTCTTGAGCATGTCCCAGACAGACTGCCATGATGTTGATTGTATTACAGACTGCTATGGTTATACTGATTGTGCTACAGACTGCTATTGTTCTACTGATTGTGTTACAGACGGCTATTGTGTTGCTGATTGCGTCACCGGCAGAGTTGAGGGATTGTGTGCCCTGCTCCCATTGGTCTGTGGGTTTGTCATGCAGTTCTCCATCAGGTCCACGGGGGAGGTCCCCTTGCATGGAGCCTTGCATATAAGGCACAGGGTGGCACAAATAAAGTTAAGTTCATCTTCACCCTCAATACTGAGTTCTGTCTCTTATTGGGGGAAACGCTATATTACAATTCCCTAGCCCTTGTAAGGGCTGTTCCCGATTTCCTCACGGATGACTCTGGAATTCCTGCAGCCCCTCTCACCATTGGGAAAAGGACGTCTCTGGGGGGGAAGCCCTCCGGCGATAAAGGTTATCGCTACAGATGACATCGTATGTATATGGAAAGGGACCCAATCACAGATAGAGGACTTCTTTAAGGAAGTGAATAGAAATGTATTCGATCTTGTTTTCATTGCTTAAATTAGTGCTACCTCTGTCAATTTCCTTTATTTAAATATCAAGAAAGAGGGTCCCAAACTGATAACATCAACGTATTTTAAAACAACGGATAGAAACAGCTATGTACCGTCAACACGTTGCCATCATTCCACCTGGCTTAAAGCCATACCTAGAGGTCAATTTATGCGTCTAAGACGCAATTGCACAAAAATAACAGATTATGACACCCAATCGGACCTACTGGTAAAAAGGTTTGTAGAGAAAGGGTACAAACGAGCAGATATAGAAACACAAAGGAATAACATCAGAGTGCAAGAGAGAGTTCTCTCATCTAAAAAACAACCAATAGAATGAAGACCGACATAGGACTAGAGTTCTCCTTTATAACAGGATATAGTGTACAACATCGGGAGATAAAACATTTGCTAGCAAAACACTGGCACATTTTAAAAAGTGACACATTGCTGGGACCTGCCCTACCAGAGAGACCAAAAATTATATTTCGAAAAGCCCCCAATCATAGAAACATAGAAGGTTGACGGCAGAAGGAGACCATACGGTCCATCTAGTCTGCCCTTATGTGTATACTGTATGTACTCTTTATCTTAGGATAGATGTGTGCTTATCCCAGGTATGTTTAAATTCAGTGACTGTTGATTTTTCAACTACCTCTGCTGGAAGTTTGTTCCAAGCATCTACTACTCTTTCTGTAAAATAATATTTTCTAACATTGCTCCTGATCTTCCCCCCGACTAGCTTCAGGTTGTGCCCCCTTGTTCTATCATTAAGCTTCTTCTTAAAAACACTTCCCTCCTGAACCTTATTCAATCTTTTCACATATTTAAAGGTCTCAATCATGTCCCCCCTCTCCCTTCTTTCCTCCAGACTGTACAAATTAAGTTCTTTAAGTCTCTCCTGATAAGTTTTAAGTTTAAGTCCTTCCACCATTTTCGTTGCCCGCCTTTGGACACATTCTATTTGAATAATGTCTTTTTGCAGGTAAGGTCTCCAGAACTGCACACAGTATTCTAGCTGTGGCCTCACCAGGGCTCTATACAGCGGCATCACAACCTCCCTCTTCCTACTGGTGATACCTCGAGCTATGCAGCCAAGCATCCTGCTTGCTTTTCCCACTGCCTGGCTACACTGTCCACTCATCTTGCAGCTATCAGTAATCAGTACCCGTAAATCTCTCTCCTCTGAGGTCCTGGCTAACACAGTACTGCCCATACGATACTCAGAGCAGGGATTCCTTCTACCCAAGTGCATGATTTTACATTTAGAGACATTAAACTCTAGTTTCCACAGTTTTGACCATTTATCCAGTAAAGCTAAATCATTTTCCATGTTGCAGACACCTCCAGGAATATCCACCCTATTACTAACCTTTGTATCATCAGCAAACAGACAAACTTTTCCTACCAAGCCTTCTCCTATGTCACTTACAAATATATTAAAAAGAATGGGGCCCAGGACAGAGCCTTGCGGCACACCACTTGTAACTCGCCTTTGTTCAGATTGCACACCATTTACAACAACGCTCTGATACCGATCCCTCAGCCAACTGGAAATCCACTGAACTATCCAGGGATTGAGTCCTACCTTCAATAACTTATCTATGAGCTCCTTATGTGGTACAGTGTCAAAGGCTTTGCTAAAATCCAGATAGGCGATATCCACAGCACCACCTTCATCTAACACTTTAATGACATTGTCAAAGAAATCAATAAGATTGGTCTGATATGATCTGCCCTCAGTAAAGCTGTGCTGTTTTGGGTCCAATAGGTCATTAATTTTTAGATGGGAAATTATCTGAGTGTTTCCATTAATTTGACCACTATAGATGTTAAACTAACTGGCCTGTAATTACTGGCTTCTTCTCTACTCCCTTTTTTAAGGGATTGGTATGACTAGAGATGAGCGAACTTCGACTGATTCGCCGAATTTTCCGACAAAAATCGTTTCGACCCGAATAAATTCGCGACGAATCGCTATTAAAAGCGGCCCTGGAGTTGGCAGCAGCAGCAGCAGCCCAAATATACACTGGAGTTGGCTTCAGGAGCCCAAAAATTGGATGAATCACACCCTGGAGTTGGCAGCAGCAGCAGAAGCCCAAATATTACTTTAAAGAGACCCTGGGGTTGGCTTCAGGAGCCCAAAAATTGGATGAATCACACCCTGGAGTTGGCAGCAGCAGGAGCCCAAACATTACTTCAAAGAGACCCTGGGGATGTTTTCAGGAGCCCAAAAATTGGATGAATCACACCCTGGAGTTGGCAGCAGCAGCAGGAGCCCAAACATTACTTTAAAGAGACACTGGGGTTGGCTTCAGGAGCCCAAAAATTGGATGAATCACACCCTGGAGTTGGCGGCAGCAGCAGCAGCAGCAGCAGGAGCCCAAACATTACTTTAAAGAGACTCTGGGGTTGGCTTCAGGAGCCCAAAAATTGGATGAATCACACCCTGGAGTTGGCAGACGTTGGCAGCAGCAGCAGCAGCCCAAATATTACTTTAAAGAGACCCTGGGTTATATGGTATGCCTTAAAAAAAGATCCAGTAGTGCTATGCCCAGCAAAAGTGTCTTTATCAGGGCTAATTTCAATTATAATAAGTGCAAATGGTTATATGGTCTTAAACAGAGGCTGCTGTAGTCACAGAATGGGATGCCTCACAGCAGACTTAAGATCAGTTCAGTATATATGCACAGTTAGTTAGTATAAGCAGCCTGAAAACACTAACAAAGCCTGTCAGGCTGGATGAACAAAAAAAAAAAAAAAATCTCCCTGTGACAGCCTCTGATTTTCCCTTCCTTTCCCTGTTTTTTGCTGGCTTTCTGTCTGTCTTCTGTCTGTCTCCTGCCTGTCTCCAGCCTGTCCCTGTCTGTCCCTGCCTGTCTCCAGCCTGTCCCTGTCTGTCCCTGCCTGTCCCTGCCTGTCTAACTGTCTCTCCCTCAGCTACACAGCGTTCTGTCTCTCACGAATGCAATAGAGAAATGAGGAAGGAAAAGCAAGATGGTCGGCCTTAAATAGCGCTGTGACGTCACCGGGCTTGCTGGCTGCTGATAGGCTGCATGTGACTGCCCCAGCTTGCACTGGCGCGGGATAGATGTCCAGACATGTCCCGTCCGCCATCTTAGAATGCCTGTAAATGTAAATGAATGGATGTTAAAGGAAAACTTCGAGCGATCGAATCGCGGGGAAATTCGGATTCAAACCGAATCGAATTTTTCCTGAAATTCGGATCGAATCCGGGTTCGTCCGGATCGATTCGCTCATCCCTAATTCCTATGTACAGCCCACGTCAAAGTTTAGCCCTGTTACTCACTAGACTTGTCCTTACACAGAACTCTGCCCATAACAAGAGTCCGAACAGCCCCACGTTAACCCAAACAGGGTCAATCCGGGTCTGCCGGGTGTTCCACAAAAAGGGGGCATTGTGACAGACTCTGCCATTGGATTTTAAAGGCACTGTTTTTGCATAGACCCATTACTTTCATTTTCTTGAGCATGTCCCAGACAGACTGCCATGATGTTGATTGTATTACAGACTGCTATGGTTATACTGATTGTGCTACAGACTGCTATTGTTCTACTGATTGTGTTACAGACGGCTATTGTGTTGCTGATTGCGTCACCGGCAGAGTTGAGGGATTGTGTGCCCTGCTCCCATTGGTCTGTGGGTTTGTCATGCAGTTCTCCATCAGGTCCACGGGGGAGGTCCCCTTGCATGGAGCCTTGCATATAAGGCACAGGGTGGCACAAATAAAGTTAAGTTCATCTTCACCCTCAATACTGAGTTCTGTCTCTTATTGGGGGAAACGCTATATTACAATTCCCTAGCCCTTGTAAGGGCTGTTCCCGATTTCCTCACGGATGACTCTGGAATTCCTGCAGCCCCTCTCACCATTGGGAAAAGGACGTCTCTGGGGGGGAGGCCCTCCGGCGATAAAGGTTATCGCTACAGATGACATCGTATGTATATGGAAAGGGACCCAATCACAGATAGAGGACTTCTTTAAGGAAGTGAATAGAAATGTATTCAATCTTGTTTTGCTTGTTGCTTAAATTAGTGCTACCTCTGTCAATTTCCTTTATTTAAATATCAAGAAAGAGGGTCCCAAACTGATAACATCAACGTATTTTAAAACAACGGATAGAAACAGCTATGTACCGTCAACACGTTGCCATCATTCCACCTGGCTTAAAGCCATACCTAGAGGTCAATTTATGCGTCTAAGACGCAATTGCACAAAAATAACAGATTATGACACCCAATCGGACCTACTGGTAAAAAGGTTTGTAGAGAAAGGGTACAAACGAGCAGATATAGAAACACAAAGGAATAACATCAGAGTGCAAGAGAGAGTTCTCTCATCTAAAAAACAACCAATAGAATGAAGACCGACATAGGACTAGAGTTCTCCTTTATAACAGGATATAGTGTACAACATCGGGAGATAAAACATTTGCTAGCAAAACACTGGCACATTTTAAAAAGTGACACATTGCTGGGACCTGCCCTACCAGAGAGACCAAAAATTATATTTCAAAAAGCCCCCAATCATAGAAACATAGAAGGTTGACGGCAGAAGGAGACCATACGGTCCATCTAGTCTGCCCTTATGTGTATACTGTATGTACTCTTTATCTTAGGATAGATGTGTGCTTATCCCAGGTATGTTTAAATTCAGTGACTGTTGATTTTTCAACTACCTCTGCTGGAAGTTTGTTCCAAGCATCTACTACTCTTTCTGTAAAATAATATTTTCTAACATTGCTCCTGATCTTCCCCCCGACTAGCTTCAGGTTGTGCCCCCTTGTTCTATCATTAAGCTTCTTCTTAAAAACACTTCCCTCCTGAACCTTATTCAATCTTTTCACATATTTAAAGGTCTCAATCATGTCCCCCCTCTCCCTTCTTTCCTCCAGACTGTACAAATTAAGTTCTTTAAGTCTCTCCTGATAAGTTTTAAGTTTAAGTCCTTCCACCATTTTCGTTGCCCGCCTTTGGACACATTCTATTTGAATAATGTCTTTTTGCAGGTAAGGTCTCCAGAACTGCACACAGTATTCTAGCTGTGGCCTCACCAGGGCTCTATACAGCGGCATCACAACCTCCCTCTTCCTACTGGTGATACCTCGAGCTATGCAGCCAAGCATCCTGCTTGCTTTTCCCACTGCCTGGCTACACTGTCCACTCATCTTGCAGCTATCAGTAATCAGTACCCGTAAATCTCTCTCCTCTGAGGTCCTGGCTAACACAGTACTGCCCATACGATACTCAGAGCAGGGATTCCTTCTACCCAAGTGCATGATTTTACATTTAGAGACATTAAACTCTAGTTTCCACAGTTTTGACCATTTATCCAGTAAAGCTAAATCATTTTCCATGTTGCAGACACCTCCAGGAATATCCACCCTATTACTAACCTTTGTATCATCAGCAAACAGACAAACTTTTCCTACCAAGCCTTCTCCTATGTCACTTACAAATATATTAAAAAGAATGGGGCCCAGGACAGAGCCTTGCGGCACACCACTTGTAACTCGCCTTTGTTCAGATTGCACACCATTTACAACAACGCTCTGATACCGATCCCTCAGCCAACTGGAAATCCACTGAACTATCCAGGGATTGAGTCCTACCTTCAATAACTTATCTATGAGCTCCTTATGTGGTACAGTGTCAAAGGCTTTGCTAAAATCCAGATAGGCGATATCCACAGCACCACCTTCATCTAACACTTTAATGACATTGTCAAAGAAATCAATAAGATTGGTCTGATATGATCTGCCCTCAGTAAAGCCGTGCTGTTTTGGGTCCAATAGGTCATTAATTTTTAGATGGGAAATTATCTGAGTGTTTCCATTAATTTGACCACTATAGATGTTAAACTAACTGGCCTGTAATTACTGGCTTCTTCTCTACTCCCTTTTTTAAGGGATTGGTACGACTAGAGATGAGCGAACTTCGACTGATTCGCCGAATTTTCCGACAAAAATCGTTTCGACCCGAATAAATTCGCGACGAATCGCTATTAAAAGCGGCCCTGGAGTTGGCAGCAGCAGCAGCAGCCCAAATATACACTGGAGTTGGCTTCAGGAGCCCAAAAATTGGATGAATCACACCCTGGAGTTGGCAGCAGCAGCAGAAGCCCAAATATTACTTTAAAGAGACCCTGGGGTTGGCTTCAGGAGCCCAAAAATTGGATGAATCACACCCTGGAGTTGGCAGCAGCAGGAGCCCAAACATTACTTCAAAGAGACCCTGGGGATGGCTTCAGGAGCCCAAAAATTGGATGAATCACACCCTGGAGTTGGCAGCAGCAGCAGAAGCCCAAATATTACTTTAAAGAGACCCTGGGGTTGGCTTCAGGAGCCCAAAAATTGGATGAATCACACCCTGGAGTTGGCAGCAGCAGGAGCCCAAACATTACTCCAAAGAGACCCTGGGGATGGCTTCAGGAGCCCAAAAATTGGATGAATCACACCCTGGAGTTGGCAGCAGCAGCAGGAGCCCAAACATTACTTTAAAGAGACACTGGGGTTGGCTTCAGGAGCCCAAAAATTGGATGAATCACACCCTGGAGTTGGCGGCAGCAGCAGCAGCAGCAGCAGGAGCCCAAACATTACTTTAAAGAGACTCTGGGGTTGGCTTCAGGAGCCCAAAAATTGGATGAATCACACCCTGGAGTTGGCAGACGTTGGCAGCAGCAGCAGCAGCCCAAATATTACTTTAAAGAGACCCTGGGGTTGGCCTCAGGAGCCCAAAAATTGGATGGATCACACCCTGGAGTTGGCAGCAGCAGCAGCAGCCCAAATATTACTTTAAAGAGACCCTGGGGTTGGCTTCAGGAGCCCAAAAATTGGATGAATCACACCCTGGAGTTGGCAGAAGCTAGCAGCAGCAGCCGCAGGAGCCCAAATATTACTTTAAAGAGACCCTGGGGTTGGCCTCAGGAGCCCAAAAATTGGATGAATCACACCCTGGAGTTGGCAGAAGTTGGCAGCAGCAGCAGCCCAAACATTACTTTAAACAGACCCTGGGGTTGGCTTCAGGAGCCCAAAAATTGGATGAATCACACCCTGGAGTTGGCAGAAGTTGGCAGCAGCAGCAGCAGGAGCCCAAATATACACTGGAGTTGGCTTCAGGAGCCCAAAAATTGGATGAATCACACCCTGGAGTTGGCAGGAGTTGACAGCAGCAGCAGGAGCCCAAATATTACTTTAAAGAGACACTGGGGTTGGCTTCAGGAGCCCAACAATTGGATGAATCACACCCTGGAGTTGGCAGAAGTTGGCAGCAGAAGCAGCAGGAGCCCAAAAAATGGCCTAAAGACATAAATATGTTTTGCACCATTTGGAAAGTGTAAAACGTGGCACCATGCTGAATCTAGTTGCATGCATCAGGCATTGGTGGGGGGAAATCCTGGCTGATCCATCCCTGATTCATTTTGACAAAGGTGATTCTCTCCACATTTTTAGTTGACAGACGAGTTCTCCTCGCCGTAACTATGGCCCCCGCCGCACTAAACACCCGCTCAGATGGCACGCTACTTGCCGGGCAGGACAGCTTTTCCAGGGCAAACTCTGCTAGTTGCGGCCACAAATCAAGTTTGGCTGCCCAGAAGTCCAGCGGATCCTCAAGGTGTGTTGGCATGGTCATGTCAAAGTATGACATGACCTGCTGGTTGAGGTCCTGCTCCAGGTCTTCCTGCTGCTCATGAGTAGCCTCACTATGCGGGTGTAGAAAGCTACTCATTAGCGACTGAAGACTGAGGCTGCTGCTGCTGCTCCTGCCAACCCCCCCAGCGGCCATGGCAGTGGAAGGTGAGCGCAGAGGTCCCCTCGAGTCAGACCTGCGAGAGTATGGACCATGGCGCAGATAGGCATCGGCCAACTGCCTACATAGAATGTCTTTGTAGTAGTTCAGTTTGTCCTCCCTCTCGGTGGGTTTAAAAAATGCCCCCATTTTGTGCCGGAAGCGAGGTTCCAATAAGGTGGACAGCCAGAAGTCATCCCGCCGACAGATTGAAACAATTCTGGGGTCACTACGCAAGCACGTGAGCATGCTTCGTGCCATTTGCGCAAGTGACTCGGATGGACTACCTGTCTCCATCTCCACTGCATACTGCCACGTGTGCCCGGGTCCTCTGTCTCGCCTTCCTCAAAAACCTCTAGCTCCTCTGGCTGCTCCTGCTCCTCCTCTCCTGTCCGCTGACTAGATAAACCAGCCATTTCGCCAAGCCTAAACTGTGTTTCGCTGGGCAACTCCTCCTCCTCCTCCTCTTCCTCCTCCTCCAGTTCAGCTCCAACGGGGTTCATGTGGCCGTAAGATGTAAACGCCATGTCTCCAGTGCCCTGACCAGCCATGGTTTCCAACATGTGCTGTAGTACATGAAGCAGTGGAATCACGTCGTTCATCCCGTAATCCTGCCGATTCTGACAAATAAAGTGGCTTCCTCAAAGGGCCTGAGCAAACGGCAGGTGTCACGTATGAGCTGCCACTGGTTGACATTGAAGTTACACAGGGGAGTCCCCCTATCTGCTTGGATCATCAGGAAATCCGTGATGGCTTTTCTCTGTTCATATAATCGGTCCAACATGTGAAGGGTGGAATTCCAACGGGTGGAAACATCGCAAATCAGACTATGTTGGGGGATACCATTCTGACGCTGTAGCTCAAGAAGGGTGTGTTTGGCGGTGTAGGAGTGGCTGAAGTGCATGCAAAGTTTCCTTGAAGTTGTTAGGATGTCTTGCAGATGGGGGGGAACACTTCAGAAACCGCTTGACAACCAGATTGAAGACGTGAGCCATGCAGGGGGCATGGGTCAGGCTTCCTTGGCGCAGCGCAGACAAAATGTTCTTCCCATTGTCGGTAACCATGATTCCCATTTTAAGTTTTCTCGGAGTAAGCCATGTTTGGATTTCCTGATGAATACATTTAAGCAGTTCCTCCCCTGTGTGACTCCGTTCGCCAAGACAAACCATGTGAAGCACTGCGTGACACCTCCGTGCCCTGCACACATGGTAGACTGGAGGGGCACTGAGACTTGAGCCTACAGTGGAGGGTGAGGAGATGGCGGAGGAGGCCGAGTCGCACGGTGTCACAGGTCCAATGGGCAGAGAGCGCGGAGGCCGAAGCGGCGTGACCTGTCCAAGTTGCTGCTGCTGCTGCTGCAGAGGGACCACATTCACCCAGTGGGCCGTAAACTACATGTACTGCCCCTGACCGTAGTTACAGCTCCAGATGTCGGCGCTGCCATGTATTTTGCTACACACCGACAGGCTCAAGGACTGGCCCACCTTCTGTTCAACAAAAGTGTGCAGCGCTGGTACTGCCTTCTTGGCAAAGAAATGACGGCTTGGGACTCTCCACCTCGGCTCGGCACAAGCCATCAGTTCTCTGAAAGGTGCAGATTCCACCACCTGAAAAGGGAGCGACTGCAGCACCAGCAACTTGGACAGGAGCACATTCAGCTTCTGCGCCGTAGGATGAGTGGGCGCATACTGCCGTCTCTTGGACATGGCTTCGCTGATGGATTGCTGGCGGGATGCATGACTTGGAGGAGGAGGAGCAGGAGCGACAGAGGATGGGTATGACGCACAGCTGCCTTCGGCTGAGGTGCTGGAGCCTTGGCTGGCAGAAATTGGGAGCTCACTTGGTGAGGAAGCAGACTGGACCACCCCTTGGGAGCCTCGGTTCTCCCAGGTCGTTTTATGGTGACGCATCATATGTTGACGCAGGGCCGTGGTGCCAACATTTGGACCCTGGCCACGCTTCACCTTTTGCCTAC
This sequence comes from Gastrophryne carolinensis, assembly GCA_027917425.1. Taxonomy (NCBI): domain Eukaryota; kingdom Metazoa; phylum Chordata; class Amphibia; order Anura; family Microhylidae; genus Gastrophryne; species Gastrophryne carolinensis. Next base: position 112,168,208 of record CM051238.1, on the reverse strand, counting down.
ATATCTTGCATGTGGCCATGTTACCCTCCTGCGGATGCCTCAGGAAAAACTGCCACACTGCCGAGTAGCTACTTTTCCCACCCCCTGGCCTCACTGATTCACTGCTGCCGTTGCCAACTCCAGGAACCCCTGCTCCACTACCTCCTGATAAGGTAGACTGCCGCACAGCAGGTGCTCTACCCCGGCCCCGGCCGGCTCCAGCCTTTGGAATTGTGCCCCCATGCTGACTGCTACCACCTTGCTGCCTCAGCTGCTGACTCCGGGGCAACCTGCGCCCCTCTTCTCCTGATGATGACGATGAAGCCCCTTCCTCACCCGGCTCCCAAGTGCGATCGGCTTCATCGTCATCATCACCGAGTTGTGGCTGTACGTCACTGATGTTCGTGGATTCGTCAACAGTGTCTGGCGCAGGAGCTGGAACGCTCGCAGCACCCACGACACTGTCCACATCACTATTTGTCTGCCTAGCTAAAGAAGCCACCTCCATTTCTTGGCTGGGCAGTAGCTGCTGACTGTCCTCCTGTATCTGATCGTCCTCCTCACTAAAGAGTGGAGCTGAGGGGGGGCGTGGTTAAGATGGCCGCCTAGACGGACGTGTCTGCTAGGGGCTCCTCACATCCATCCTGATATATTGCCTTCCTGGGCTATTTGGGCAAGCTTTTCTGGGACCTCTGCCTTCCTACCTGGACTGAGCTCGGGCCGGAGGCCGAAGAAACCTGTGGTGACGGCGGCGGAGGCGGCTCCCGTGTGTGCCTGGGAGGCCTGAGTACCTCGGTGATCCGACGGCCGGGTGGCGGTACACGTGACCCCCGGTGTGTGGAGGCGCGCGGTGACGGCGGGCAGAGTGTCGGCCCCGGAGTGACTCTGCGGCTGCGGGAGCTGGAAGAGGTGCCCGGTGACAGGGACGGCGCCCCCCGTAGTGCAGCTGGTGGCGGAGTGGTCCGGGCGGAGGCGGCTGGCCGGCGGAGGTGACGGGCGGCTGTTCGTGAGACTGCTGGGTGAAGACAGGGGAGGATCTCCCCCTGCTTGTGCTGGGCGACGGCGATCGACGGAGTTCCCCCCCCCCCCGGGAGAGCAGCATTCCCCTGCTGAGGACCGCGGCAGCTGGCTTTTCGGCGGGAGGCAGGAGGAGAGGACGGCGCCATTTTGGACGGTGAGCTGCGGTGTGGTGCATTGCCTGAGACGGCTGACTGTGTAAGGGGGTTGCCTGTGACAAATAACACAGACCCTCTAGCTGGGTCTGATCAGAGGGGGTGTGCAGCCAGAGGGGGATCCCCCTTAAAATTCCCTGGGGTAACTGGGAGTCCACATCCTCATATTTTGCTGTGACAGAAGAGGTCCCTCGGGCTCCCCCCCGACGAGACGGCACGGAGGCTAGCCCTCCCCCCCTTTTTTTTTTGAGCCCCATACAACCAAGGGGTCCCCTGCAACTGCAACTTTTTTTACACAAATCCGCCAGGTGACCTGATGCGACAACGGCAAGCCCCCTCAAAATTCCACACCTGTGCGGTGTCTGCAGACGGCGCGTCCCCCCTCTCTGGGCAGCGGCTCGGGACCATCTGAAACTACATTGGTGCTCCCCGGGGCCCCCCCCCTCAACGCTTGTATATCATCTGCGGGACACCTTGGACCCTATATCTGTGCAGCATATGAGCTCCTGAAATCCTATATCTGTGCTATATACCCTGCCTCCCTGGTATCTGAGTAGCAGGACAATCGCTAAACAAGCTCCCTACCCCCATTTCTGTGCGGCATCCGACAGCTCCTTGAATCCCGCGTCTGAACCGCCATATAAGCTCGTGGTCTCCCTGCATTTGTGCAGTATCCGAGTGCTCCCTGAACCCTATATCTGTATATCTGACACCCCGTACGCCTTTCCTTCTACGCATGTCAGGCAATAGGAAGCGCAAATCTACAGTGGTCAGTTGTAGCACGCAAACGATGGAATCCCCAGGCGGAACTGGGCCGGAGCCCTCTAATCCGGACACAGCGGCGATTATGGCTGCCATAGCCTCTTGTCAAAACGTCCTTACAACTAAATTTGACACGCTTCAGGAGCAGTTCAACTATTTTCGCCACGACCTGGATAAGATCCGGGACCGCACGGGGGAGAATGAGAGGAGAATTGGGGAGGCGGAGGACCGATTGTCTGTGCAGGCTGGGGAGCTGGCTACCCTACGACGACAGGTGACTGTCCTATTGGGAAGGGCCGAGGACTCTGAAAACAGAAACAGGAGAAATAATGTGAGAATTCTGGGACTGCCTGAAAAAGCTGAGGGCTCCTCCCCGGAGGAGTTTGCTGAAAACCTCATACGGGATGCCCTTGCACCCAGGAACCTAACCAAATTCTTCACTATAGAAAGAGCACACAGAATCCCGCTGAAATCCCCCCCGCCCGGGGCCCCGCCAAGACCATTTATATTTAAAGTTCTCCATTACAGAGACAGAGACGCTATACTAGCCGCGGCCAGGACGAAAGGCGTGGTGTCCTATGAGAATGTCCGGCTGTCTTTTTACCCCGATTTCACATCGGAAGTTCAGAAATTGCGGCGCTCATTTAACGGGGTCAGAGAGAGACTTAGGAAGAAAAAGATCAAATATGCCATGCTCTTTCCGGCGCGACTGCGTGTTCAAGATGGAGAATCCGTTAAATTCTTTACATCGGCTGAGGAAGCTGACATATGGTTGGACTCACTGCCGGGAGCCTGATGGACTGGGCCCCGATTGAAGAGTACAGTCTTACCATTTTTCTGACCAGCTTTAACTTGGATGATGGTTTCCTTGCCCTTTTTTTTTTCTCCTCTCGGTGACGGGGGCCCGCCTCCGCTGATCCTATGGGAGCCCCACTAGGGGGCAATTTGGTGGAGCCTGAGTTGATGCTTTGTTATGCATCCTGTTTACAGTTAACGTAGTTATGTTGTTTTTGTTGTGATGCCTAAATAGCCAGTATATCCTGTCAGCAGCTGTTGCGGGGGAGCCTTAGCTCCGGATTCCCCGGGCGCGACCGGGCTTCCTCCAACTCCCCTACCACCCATCCCATTAATGCCCTCCCCGCCCTCCCCCCCCCCCCTTTCCCCCCCCCCTTTCCCCCCCCCCCCCTCTCTTTCCCCACTTTCACTTCCCCCCCCCCGATCCGATTACCCCCTTTATGGGGATTCCCCCCCTCTCCCCCTTCCTGGACCCCTCTCGCTGGCTCGGGGGACCCGCGGCGGATATTCCGCTGACCCGCAACTGTTTAGCAAGCCTGTTTATGCAGACCCCTAGGCAATGGGCCTGCGCGTTCCAATTGCACATAGTTAAACCAGTGTTGTGTTACTTCGTTTGGGTTGTGATGCTCGCCAAGGTTGGGGGGTGGTGGAGCGGGGTGGGGGGTGGGTTTTGGGGTGGGGTACTGTTAAATTGTTGTATTATCTGTTATACTATCTGTTCTGTCTGTGGCTGTCTGTATGTGGGCTTGACTGTGATGTTTGTCTGCTGGACTCGAGGGACAGGAAGATCTCTGGAAGGGGGGGGGGAGCCGCCCGGGGGTGGCTATTGATTGTTGCACTTTCTGCGGTAACAATGGGTGAGTGTAAATTTCTCTCCTGGAACGTCCGGGGGCTTAATGATAAGATCAAGAGGGCCACTGTCTTCCAGTTTATTAAGAAGTATAAACCGAATGTAGTTATTCTCCAAGAGACCCATTTGGTGGGCCAGAGGGTGCTGGCTTTGAAGAGGCCATGGATCCAGAGCTCCTTTCATGCCCCTTTTTCGGCCTACTCTAGAGGAGTTTCGGTGTTGATCTCGAAGGGTACCCCGTTTATGTTGTTCTCAGTTCACGTTGACCGGGAGGGTTGTTATGTTATTCTCCATGCTAAGGTGATGGACACTGTTATAATAATAGTCGGAGTATATGTTCCCCCACCATTTTCTGCTAGTATTCTAGATAAAATAATGGAGAAAGTGCTCTCTTATCCTCCGGCCCGATACTGCTGCTAGGGGATTTTAACATGGTTTTGGATACGGCGCTGGATAGGATGAGTAAGAACCCTGGTCCCAAGACCCAATTGGCGAACTGGGCGGAAACGCTAGGGCTGCAGGAGCTTTGGAGGTGGAAACACCCCACCGACAAGGCGTTTTCCTGCCATTCGGTTACACACAAATCTCTGTCTAGAATTGACCTGGCCTTCTCCTCACCTGAAATTTTACCGAGAGTGGCAGCCTGCTGTTACCTCCCGAGAGGGGTTTCAGACCACTCGCCCCTACTGATCACTGCCGAACTGTCACTAAGGCGGGAGAATTGGGTGGGATGGAACTTGAACCCTCTATGGTTGGAAGCCCCTGACATTATGAATAGTTTGAAATCCTCTGCTGAGGCGTTCTGGGACTGCAATACGGCGGAGACATCGGTGGAGGTCAGCTGGGATGCCTTCAAAGCTGTTACCAGGGGTGCGGCCATTAGTGCCATAGCTGCTGCTAGGAAAAAGAAAGGGAGAGAAGTGGCAGATCTTGAATGTAAGCTGGCACGGGCAGAGGAGAAGTTCAGTGCGAGCTCAGATAGCAGAGACCATTCAGCACTGTTGGCATTAAAGAGGGAATATAACCGGCTTCTGACCGATTCGGCCAGAAAATTACTGCTATATAAGCAGGCAACAATTTTTGATAAAGGGGATAAGAATGGTAAGACCCTGGCCTATCTAGCAAGAGCCGAAAGCCAGCCCAACCACATTGCTGAAATTCTGGATAATGGTGCGAGGGTGACGGGTGGGGAGGAGATTGCTCAGAGGTTTCTGGAGTACTACTCGGCCTTGTATTCCTCGAGGGTGAGTTATGGGACGTCTGAGCTGGATAACTATCTGGACCAGATCTCCTTTCCTAGGTTAGCTGTGGAGGATCAGGAGGCTTTGGACTCCCCTATCACCATGGACGAGGTCTCCGGCGCAATTAGGATGCTCTCTGGCAGAAGGGCGCCGGGGCCCGATGGAATGCCGGCCGAGTGGTATAAACAAGACCTTGAACAAGTGACCCCTAGGCTGTGGGAAGTGCTGAAACAAGCGCTTGATAGTGAGCGCCTTCCGGCCTCTTTTTATGAGGCACACGTGGTCCTCATTTATAAGGAGGGGAGACCCCCTGATTCTTGTGCGTCCTACCGCCCCATATCCCTATTGAATCAGGATGCAAAAATACTTGCCAAGATACTGGCCACTAGGCTAAATAAAGTTATACTGCATTTGATTGGGCCGGATCAGTCGGGGTTTATGCCTGGGCGTACCACGTGTGTGAATCTCCGCAGACTGATGTCCAATCTTCAAATTATACATGATAACCATGGGGAACGAGTGGTCATATCATTAGATAATGAAAAGGCCTTCGACTCGGTAGAATGGGATTATCTCTGGGCAGTACTAGGAAGATTTGGACTCCCTCCCAGCTTTATTACGTACGTCAAACTGTTATATAAACAACCTACGGCTCGGATAAGGGTCAATGGGTGTTACTCTAACTCATTCACCTTGCATAGGGGGACAAGACAGGGGTGCCCACTATCACCGCTGCTTTTTGCCTTAGCTATTGAACCCTTGGCGATTATTGTCCGGAATTCCCCAGATATCTCTGGATGGAGGTTGGGGGCAGTAGAGGAAAAGATATCCCTATATGCAGATGACACACTGCTATACCTGGCTGACGGCCACAGGTGTCTGGACGCAGCTTTGGACGCTATTGGAGTGTTTGGGAGGTTCTCAGGATTGAAGATTAATTGGGATAAATCCAGCCTAATGTTAGTGGACGAGCTTGCTGCCCCCGACATCTCTCCGAGGTCCCAATTAAAAATAGTCCAGCATTTTAAATACCTGGGGATCATGGTTAGTAGGCAACCAAGTGAGTTCTTGACTCTGAATATTTCCCCTGTCGTGTCAAGATTGAGGCAGCGGACTGCTCAATGGGCAAACCTGCCCCTGTCTGTCATGGGCAGAATCAATATATACAAAATGATATTCCTTCCTAAATTTCTGTACATATATCAGGCCTCGCCAGTGTTGCTGCCCGTTTCCCACTTTAAGATGCTGGATTCAATTCTGTTCGGCTTTATCTGGGGACAGTCTCCACCTAGGCTTAACAGACAAATTATGAAAGCACAGGTGGTGGAGGGGGGTCTAGCGGTCCCACATATGCAGATGTATTTCTATTCCACGCAGCTCTTGTTTGTGCACTGGTGGCTCTGTCAGCCGCAAAACAACCCGGTAGTGGGTCTGGAAGCAGCGGTGCTAGGTTCTGCTGAGGGACTATCACTCTTGGTGTATAGGGGGGTCCGGGAGGCTACCGGATGCATGAGGGTAGTGTGTAACATATGGGGAAGGGTAGCCAAACTGATCGAGAATCCGGACGAGGTCCAATATTGGTCCCCCTTTACTCCTCTCTGGAACAATCCCAAGCTCCCTGAGTTGGTTTCAATGCAAGACCCGCAGTTCTGGGATGGGAAGGGCCTCCGGACGCTGGGCCAGGTGTACAGGGATGGAGTGCTTATGTCGTTTGACCAGGCCCAAGAGACCTTCCGAGTTTCCCACCGAGATTTCTTCTGATACCTGCAACTCAGGCACGCTCTGCAAACTCAGTTCCACAGGATCAGTCCGAACTTTTCAGTGTCCCAGGTGGAGAGTGCAGTGAGAGGGATGGACTTGAGGAAACCTGTCTCTACATTGTACAGGTGCCTGGTTGCTGGGTTGGAATCCCCCAGGGGGAGGATTGAAAGCAGGTGGCGGGCCCTGGACCAAACCCTGGACCGAGACGACTGGGAGGAAATTTTAGATAACCTACACTCATCGGTCATAGAAGCCAGAGACAGATTTATCCAGACCAAGTGGATACACCAAGCTTACATTACGCCGATACGGTTGCATAGGATGGGATTACTGGCTAGTGACTTATGCCCCAGGTGTGAGAGGGAGACTGGTACATGGGAACATGTGACCTGGTCCTGTGAAGTTCTGGTGGGATATTGGGGTGAGGTAATGGACTTGATTGGCGAAGTGGTAGGCATCCGGATCACCGGCTCGATTTCATTATGTCTTCTAGGGGTGGTCGAATCACTGTCGCTATCGAACCCGCTGAAATTATTATTTAGACTGCTGCTCTTCTATGCCAGGAAATGTGTTCTGCTTAATTGGAAACACCCGGCCAAACCATCAGTGAGGGCGTGGAGGTCTCTAATTAACCAGAAACTCACTATGTACAAACTGACATATACGGCCAGGGGGGTGCCCGATAAGTTTGAGAAGATATGGGGTCCCTGGCTGCAAAGCCAAGACACAGCCTCGGAGGATGATTAGGACGGGTTCAGACCCATATAATAGGCATGGCTGCTTACCCAGGTAGCTTGAGGTATTGAGCGAGGGAAGGTGGCACTAGGGAGATGAGAGTAGCACCCTGGAGAAGGGCTCCCCCGATTGGCCCTCCCATCCCGGCGAATATTTGAATAGACATTCGAGTCCAGTAGTGTGTGTGTGAATGTGATGTGTGAATGGTGTCGTGTCTATATGTTAATTGAAACTATGCTACTGTGCTGGGTGCCTGCGTCACCCCTCTTTAATATGTGACTTGTCTGTGTATTTAACGCTTGTTTAATTGCAATTGCAAATAAAAAGAAACTTTTAAAAAAAAAAAAAAAAGAGTGGAGCTGAACCCAAAGCATAGGATACGTCGCAGGGGGAGGGAACGGCGTAGGACAGAGGCAATGGGAGGACAGGGACTGCTCTCGGGGCATGCCAACTCAGGGTTGTGTCAGAGGAACCTACCGACCCTAGACTGGGGGTCTCAGACGTAAGTTGTGATGATGTTGTTGATGAGCGCGTCAACCAATCTACCACGGCAGATGCGTTACTGGTGGAGACCCGACCGCTAGCAGATACTGGCAGATTAGGTCTCTCAGCGTGACTCCTGCTGCTACTGGCCCCCAGTCTGATGCGAGCTCTGCCTGCGGAATCTTGGCCTCTGCCACTCCTCTTTTCACTTCCAGGCACTTGTCTGCCCGACATAGTCTAACTGGCGTAGTAGTAGGTGATATTTTAAGATCCCCCGGGCAGCAGTGGGTCTATATGAAACAGAATATAATGCACACCAAAAGTGAGCAGTAACACTCAGCCTCCAACAGGCCTGCTTAGTGTAAATAAGAGAGCTGCTTAGTGTAAATAAAGAGGGGTATGCTATGTTACAGAATGGGATGCCTCAACAGAAGTGCACCTGGCAGGCAGCAGTAAGCCTATGCCCAGCAAAAGTGTATTTATCAGGGCTAATTTCAATTATAATAAGTGCAAATGGTTATATGGTCTTAAACAGAGGCTGCTGTAGTCACAGAATGGGATGCCCTGGCAGGGTCCAGAAGTACTATGCCAAGCAAAAGTGTCTTTATCAGGCTAATTTCAAATATAATAAGAGCAAATGGTTATATGGTCTTAAACAGAGGCTGCTGTAGTCACAGAATGGGATGCCCTGGCAGGGTCCAGAAGTACTATGCCCAGCAAAAGTGTCTTTATCAGGCTAATTTCAAATATAATAAGAGCAAATGGTTATATGGTCTTAAACAGAGGCTGCTGTAGTCACAGAATGGGATGCCCTGGCAGGGTCCAGAAGTACTCTGCCCAGCAAAAGTGTCTTTATCAGGCCTAATTTCAATTATAATAAGTGCAAATGGTTATATGGTCTTAAACAGAGGCTGCTGTAGTCACAGAATGGGATGCCCTGGCAGGGTCCAGAAGTACTATGCCCAGCAAAAGTGTCTTTATCAGGCTAATTTCAAATATATTAAGAGCAAATGGTTATATGGTCTTAAACAGAGGCTGCTGTAGTCACAGAATGGGATGCCCTGGCAGGGTCCAGAAGTACTATGCCGAGCAAAAGTGTCTTTATCAGGCTAATTTCAAATATAATAAGAGCAAATGGTTATATGGTCTTAAACAGAGGCTGCTGTAGTCACAGAATGGGATGCCCTGGCAGGGTCCAGAAGTACTATGCCGAGCAAAAGTGTCTTTATCAGGCTAATTTCAAATATAATAAGAGCAAATGGTTATATGGTCTTAAACAGAGGCTGCTGTAGTCACAGAATGGGATGCCCTGGCAGGGTCCAGAAGTACTATGCCCAGCAAAAGTGTCTTATCAGGCTAATTTCAAATATATTAAGAGCAAATGGTTATATGGTCTTAAACAGAGGCTGCTGTAGTCACAGAATGGGATGCCCTGGCAGGGTCCAGAAGTACTATGCCCAGCAAAAGTGTCTTTATCAGGCTAATTTCAAATATAATAAGAGCAAATGGTTATATGGTCTTAAACAGAGGCTGCTGTAGTCACAGAATGGGATGCCCTGGCAGGGTCCAGAAGTACTATGCCCAGCAAAAGTGTCTTTATCAGGCTAATTTCAAATATAATAAGAGCAAATGGTTATATGGTCTTAAACAGAGGCTGCTGTAGTCACAGAATGGGATGCCCTGGCAGGGTCCAGAAGTATTATGCCGAGCAAAAGTGTCTTTATCAGGCTAATTTCAAATATAATAAGAGCAAATGGTTATATGGTCTTAAACAGAGGCTGCTGTAGTCACAGAATGGGATGCCCTGGCAGGGTCCAGAAGTACTATGCCCAGCAAAAGTGTCTTTATCAGGCTAATTTCAAATATAATAAGAGCAAATGGTTATATGGTCTTAAACAGAGGCTGCTGTAGTCACAGAATGGGATGCCCTGGCAGGGTCCAGAAGTACTATGCCCAGCAAAAGAGTCTTTATCAGGCTAATTTCAAATATATTAAGAGCAAATGGTTATATGGTCTTAAACAGAGGCTGCTGTAGTCACAGAATGGGATGCCCTGGCAGGGTCCAGAAGTACTATGCCCAGCAAAAGTGTCTTTATCAGGCTAATTTCAAATATAATAAGAGCAAATGGTTATATGGTCTTAAACAGAGGCTGCTGTAGTCACAGAATGGGATGCCCTGGCAGGGTCCAGAAGTACTATGCCCAGCAAAAGTGTCTTTATCAGGCTAATTTCAAATATAATAAGAGCAAATGGTTATATGGTCTTAAACAGAGGCTGCTGTAGTCACAGAATGGGATGCCCTGGCAGGGTCCAGAAGTACTATGCCCAGCAAAAGTGTCTTATCAGGCTAATTTCAAATATATTAAGAGCAAATGGTTATATGGTCTTAAACAGAGGCTGCTGTAGTCACAGAATGGGATGCCCTGGCAGGGTCCAGAAGTACTATGCCCAGCAAAAGTGTCTTTATCAGGCTAATTTCAAATATAATAAGAGCAAATGGTTATATGGTCTTAAACAGAGGCTGCTGTAGTCACAGAATGGGATGCCCTGGCAGGGTCCAGAAGTACTATGCCCAGCAAAAGTGTCTTTATCAGGCTAATTTCAAATATAATAAGAGCAAATGGTTATATGGTCTTAAACAGAGGCTGCTGTAGTCACAGAATGGGATGCCCTGGCAGGGTCCAGAAGTACTATGCCCAGCAAAAGTGTCTTTATCAGGCTAATTTCAAATATAATAAGAGCAAATGGTTATATGGTCTTAAACAGAGGCTGCTGTAGTCACAGAATGGGATGCCCTGGCAGGGTCCAGAAGTACTATGCCCAGCAAAAGTGTCTTTATCAGGCTAATTTCAAATATAATAAGAGCAAATGGTTATATGGTCTTTAACAGAGGCTGCTATAGTCACAGAATGGGATGCCCTTGCAGGGTCCAGTAGTGCTATGCCCAGCAAAAGTGTCTTTATCAGGCTAATTTCAAATATAAGAGCAAATGGTTATATGGTCTTTAACAGAGGCTGCTATAGTCACAGAATGGGATGCCCTTGCAGGGTCCAGTAGTGCTATGCCCAGCAAAAGTGTCTTTATCAGGCTAATTTCAAATATAATAAGAGCAAATGGTTATATGGTCTTAAACAGAGGCTGCTATAGTCACAGAATGGGATGCCCTTGCAGGGTCCAGAAGTACTATGCCGAGCAAAAGTGTCTTTATCAGGCTAATTTCAATTATAATAAGAGCAAATGGTTATATGGTCTTTAACAGAGGCTGCTATAGTCACAGAATGGGATGCCCTTGCAGGGTCCAGTAGTGCTATGCCCAGCAAAAGTGTCTTTATCAGGCTAATTTCAAATATAATAAGAGCAAATGGTTATATGGTCTTAAACAGAGGCTGCTATAGTCACAGAATGGGATGCCCTTGCAGGGTCCAGAAGTACTATGCCGAGCAAAAGTGTCTTTATCAGGCTAATTTCAATTATAATAAGAGCAAATGGTTATATGGTCTTTAACAGAGGCTGCTATAGTCACAGAATGGGATGCCCTTGCAGGGTCCAGTAGTGCTATGCCCAGCAAAAGTGTCTTTATCAGGCTAATTTCAAATATAATAAGAGCAAATGGTTATATGGTTTTAAACAGAGGCTGCTATAGTCACAGAATGGGATGCCCTTGCAGGGTCCAGAAGTACTATGCCGAGCAAAAGTGTCTTTATCAGGCTAATTTCAAATATAATAAGAGCAAATGGTTATATGGTCTTTAACAGAGGCTGCTATAGTCACAGAATGGGATGCCCTTGCAGGGTCCAGTAGTGCTATGCCCAGCAAAAGTGTCTTTATCAGGCTAATTTCAAATATAATAAGAGCAAATGGTTATATGGTCTTTAACAGAGGCTGCTATAGTCACAGAATGGGATGCCCTTGCAGGGTCCAGTAGTGCTATGCCCAGCAAAAGTGTCTTTATCAGGCTAATTTCAAATATAATAAGAGCAAATGGTTATATGGTCTTTAACAGAGGCTGCTATAGTCACAGAATGGGATGCCCTTGCAGGGTCCAGTAGTGCTATGCCCATTAAAAGTGTCTTTATCAGGCCTAATTTCTATGAGAATAAGTGCAAATGGGTATTATGCTATTAAATAGAGGCTGGTGTTGTCACAGAATGGGATGCCACAAAAACCAGAGAGCATGCACAGCAAAAGTGTCTTTATCAGGCCTAATTTCTATGAGAATAAGTGCAAATGGTTATTATGCTATTAAATAGAGGCTGGTGTTGTCACAGAATGGGATGCCACAAAAACCAGAGAGCATGCACAGCAAAAGTGTCTTTATCAGGCCTAATTTCTATGAGAATAAGTGCAAATGGTTATTATGCTATTAAATAGAGGCTGGTGTTGTCACAGAATGGGATGCCACAAAAACCAGAGAGCATGCACAGCAAAAGTGTCTTTATCAGGCCTAATTTCTATGAGAATAAGTGCAAATGGTTATTATGCTATTAAATAGAGGCTGGTGTTGTCACAGAATGGGATGCCACAAAAACCAGAGAGCATGCACAGCAAAAGTGTCTTTATCAGGCCTAATTTCTATGAGAATAAGTGCAAATGGTTATTATGCTATTAAATAGAGGCTGGTGTTGTCACAGAATGGGATGCCACAAAAACCAGAGAGCATGCACAGCAAAAGTGTCTTTATCAGGCCTAATTTCTATGAGAATAAGTGCAAATGGTTATTATGCTATTAAATAGAGGCTGGTGTTGTCACAGAATGGGATGCCACAAAAACCAGAGAGCATGCAAAGCAAAAGTGTCTTTATCAGGCCTAATTTCTATGAGAATAAGTGCAAATGGTTATTATGCTATTAAATAGAGGCTGGTGTTGTCACAGAATGGGATGCCACAAAAACCAGAGAGCATGCACAGCAAAAGTGTCTTTATCAGGCTAATTTCAATTATAATAAGAGCAAATGGTTATATGGTCTTTAACAGAGGCTGCTATAGTCACAGAATGGGATGCCCTTGCAGGGTCCAGTAGTGCTATGCCCAGCAAAAGTGTCTTTATCAGGCTAATTTCAATTATAATAAGAGCAAATGGTTATATGGTCTTTAACAGAGGCTGCTATAGTCACAGAATGGGATGCCCTTGCAGGGTCCAGTAGTGCTATGCCCAGCAAAAGTGTCTTTATCAGGCCTAATTTCTATGAGAATAAGTGCAAATGGTTATTATGCTATTAAATAGAGGCTGGTGTTGTCACAGAATGGGATGCCACAAAAACCAGAGAGCATGCACAGCAAAAGTGTCTTTATCAGGCTAATTTCAATTATAATAAGAGCAAATGGTTATATGGTCTTTAACAGAGGCTGCTATAGTCACAGAATGGGATGCCCTTGCAGGGTCCAGTAGTGCTATGCCCAGCAAAAGTGTCTTTATCAGGCTAATTTCAAATATAATAAGAGCAAATGGTTATATGGTCTTTAACAGAGGCTGCTATAGTCACAGAATGGGATGCCCTTGCAGGGTCCAGTAGTGCTATGCCCAGCAAAAGTGTCTTTATCAGGCTAATTTCAAATATAATAAGAGCAAATGGTTATATGGTCTTTAACAGAGGCTGCTTTAGTCACAGAATGGGATGCCCTTGCAGGGTCCAGTAGTGCTATGCCCAGCAAAAGTGTCTTTATCAGGCTAATTTCAAATATAATAAGAGCAAATGGTTATATGGTCTTAAACAGAGGCTGCTATAGTCACAGAATGGGATGCCCTTGCAGGGTCCAGAAGTACTATGCCGAGCAAAAGTGTCTTTATCAGGCTAATTTCAATTATAATAAGAGCAAACGGTTATATGGTCTTTAACAGAGGCTGCTATAGTCGCAGAATGGGATGCCCTTGCAGGGTCCAGTAGTGCTATGCCCAGAAAAAGTGTCTTTATCAGGCTAATTTCAAATATAATAAGAGCAAATGGTTATATGGTCTTTAACAGAGGCTGCTATAGTCACAGAATGGGATGCCCTTGCAGGGTCCAGTAGTGCTATGCCCAGCAAAAGTGTCTTTATCAGGCTAATTTCAAATATAATAAGAGCAAATGGTTATATGGTCTTTAACAGAGGCTGCTATAGTCACAGAATGGGATGCCCTTGCAGAGTCCAGTAGTGCTATGCCCAGCAAAAGTGTCTTTATCAGGCCTAATTTCTATGAGAATAAGTGCAAATGGTTATTATGCTATTAAATAGAGGCTGGTGTTGTCACAGAATGGGATGCCACAAAAACCAGAGAGCATGCACAGCAAAAGTGTCTTTATCAGGCCTAATTTCTATGAGAATAAGTGCAAATGGTTATTATGCTATTAAATAGAGGCTGGTGTTGTCACAGAATGGGATGCCACAAAAACCAGAGAGCATGCCCAGCAAAAGTGTCTTTATCAGGCCTAATTTCTATGAGAATAAGTGCAAATGGTTATTATGCTATTAAATAGAGGCTGGTGTTGTCACAGAATGGGATGCCACAAAAACCAGAGAGCATGCACAGCAAAAGTGTCTTTATCAGGCCTAATTTCTATGAGAATAAGTGCAAATGGTTATTATGCTATTAAATAGAGGCTGGTGTTGTCACAGAATGGGATGCCACAAAAACCAGAGAGCATGCACAGCAAAAGTGTCTTTATCAGGCCTAATTTCTATGAGAATAAGTGCAAATGGTTATTATGCTATTAAATAGAGGCTGGTGTTGTCACAGAATGGGATGCCACAAAAACCAGAGAGCATGCACAGCAAAAGTGTCTTTATCAGGCCTGATTTCTATTAGAATAAGTGCAAATGGTTATGGTGTTAAATAGAGGCTGGTGTAGTCACAGAATGGGATGCCACAAAAACCAGAGAGCATGCACAGCAAAAGTGTCTTTATCAGGCCTAATTTCTATGAGAATAAGTGCAAATGGTTATTATGCTATTAAATAGAGGCTGGTGTAGTCACAGAATGGGATGCCACAAAAACCAGAGAGCATGCACAGCAAAAGTGTCTTTATCAGGCCTGATTTCTATGAGAATAAGTGCAAATGGTTATTATGCTATTAAATAGAGGCTGGTGTAGTCACAGAATGGGATGCCACAAAAACCAGAGAGCATGCACAGCAAAAGTGTCTTTATCAGGCCTGATTTCTATGAGAATAAGTGCAAATGGTTATTATGCTATTAAATAGAGGCTGGTGTAGTCACAGAATGGGATGCCACAAAAACCAGAGAGCATGCACAGCAAAAGTGTCTTTATCAGGCCTGATTTCTATGAGAATAAGTGCAAATGGTTATTATGCTATTAAATAGAGGCTGGTGTTGTCACAGAATGGGATGCCACAAAAACCAGAGAGCATGCACAGCAAAAGTGTCTTTATCAGGCCTAATTTCTATGAGAATAAGTGCAAATGGTTATTATGCTATTAAATAGAGGCTGGTGTAGTCACAGAATGGGATGCCACAAAAACCAGAGAGCATGCACAGCAAAAGTGTCTTTATCAGGCCTAATTTCTATGAGAATAAGTGCAAATGGTTATTATGCTATTAAATAGAGGCTGGTGTAGTCACAGAATGGGATGCCACAAAAACCAGAGAGCATGCACAGCAAAAGTGTCTTTATCAGGCCTGATTTCTATGAGAATAAGTGCAAATGGTTATTATGCTATTAAATAGAGGCTGGTGTTGTCACAGAATGGGATGCCACAAAAACCAGAGAGCATGCACAGCAAAAGTGTCTTTATCAGGCCTAATTTCTATGAGAATAAGTGCAATGGTTATTATGCTATTAAATAGAGGCTGGTGTTGTCACAGAATGGGATGCCACAAAAACCAGAGAGCATGCACAGCAAAAGTGTCTTTATCAGGCCTAATTTCTATGAGAATAAGTGCAAATGGTTATTATGCTATTAAATAGAGGCTGGTGTTGTCACAGAATGGGATGCCACAAAAACCAGAGAGCATGCACAGCAAAAGTGTCTTTATCAGGCCTAATTTCTATGAGAATAAGTGCAAATGGTTATTATGCTATTAAATAGAGGCTGGCGTTGTCACAGAATGGGATGCCACAAAAACCAGAGAGCATGCACAGCAAAAGTGTCTTTATCAGGCCTAATTTCTATGAGAATAAGTGCAAATGGTTATTATGCTATTAAATAGAGGCTGGTTTTGTCACAGAATGGGATGCCACAAAAACCAGAGAGCATGCACAGCAAAAGTGTCTTTATCAGGCCTGATTTCTATGAGAATAAGTGCAAATGGTTATTATGCTATTAAATAGAGGCTGGTGTTGTCACAGAATGGGATGCCACAAAAACCAGAGAGCATGCACAGCAAAAGTGTCTTTATCAGGCCTGATTTCTATGAGAATAAGTGCAAATGGTTATTATGCTATTAAATAGAGGCTGGTGTTGTCACAGAATGGGATGCCACAAAAACCAGAGAGCATGCACAGCAAAAGTGTCTTTATCAGGCCTGATTTCTATGAGAATAAGTGCAAATGGTTATTATGCTATTAAATAGAGGCTGGTGTAGTCACAGAATGGGATGCCACAAAAACCAGAGAGCATGCACAGCAAAAGTGTCTTTATCAGGCCTAATTTCTATGAGAATAAGTGCAAATGGTTATTATGCTATTAAATAGAGGATGGTTTAGTCACAGAATGGGATGCCACAAAAACCAGAGAGCATGCACAGCAAAAGTGTCTTTATCAGGCCTAATTTCTATGAGAATAAGTGCAAATGGTTATTATGCTATTAAATAGAGGCTGGCGTTGTCACAGAATGGGATGCCACAAAAACCAGAGAGCATGCACAGCAAAAGTGTCTTTATCAGGCCTAATTTCTATGAGAATAAGTGCAAATGGTTATTATGCTATTAAATAGAGGCTGGTGTTGTCACAGAATGGGATGCCACAAAAACCAGAGAGCATGCACAGCAAAAGTGTCTTTATCAGGCCTGATTTCTATGAGAATAAGTGCAAATGGTTATTATGCTATTAAATAGAGGCTGGTGTTGTCACAGAATGGGATGCCACAAAAACCAGAGAGCTTGCACAGCAAAAGTGTCTTTATCAGGCCTGATTTCTATGAGAATAAGTGCAAATGGTTATTATGCTATTAAATAGAGGCTGGTGTTGTCACAGAATGGGATGCCACAAAAACCAGAGAGCATGCACAGCAAAAGTGTCTTTATCAGGCCTGATTTCTATGAGAATAAGTGCAAATGGTTATTATGCTATTAAATAGAGGCTGGTGTAGTCACAGAATGGGATGCCACAAAAACCAGAGAGCATGCACAGCAAAAGTGTCTTTATCAGGCCTGATTTCTATGAGAATAAGTGCAAATGGTTATTATGCTATTAAATAGAGGCTGGTGTAGTCACAGAATGGGATGCCACAAAAACCAGAGAGCATGCACAGCAAAAGTGTCTTTATCAGGCCTGATTTCTATGAGAATAAGTGCAAATGGTTATTATGCTATTAAATAGAGGCTGGTGTTGTCACAGAATGGGATGCCACAAAAACCAGAGAGCATGCACAGCAAAAGTGTCTTTATCAGGCCTAATTTCTATGAGAATAAGTGCAAATGGTTATTATGCTATTAAATAGAGGCTGGTGTAGTCACAGAATGGGATGCCACAAAAACCAGAGAGCATGCACAGCAAAAGTGTCTTTATCAGGCCTAATTTCTATGAGAATAAGTGCAAATGGTTATTATGCTATTAAATAGAGGCTGGTGTAGTCACAGAATGGGATGCCACAAAAACCAGAGAGCATGCACAGCAAAAGTGTCTTTATCAGGCCTGATTTCTATGAGAATAAGTGCAAATGGTTATTATGCTATTAAATAGAGGCTGGTGTAGTCACAGAATGGGATGCCACAAAAACCAGAGAGCATGCACAGCAAAAGTGTCTTTATCAGGCCTAATTTCTATGAGAATAAGTGCAAATGGTTATTATGCTATTAAATAGAGGCTGGTGTTGTCACAGAATGGGATGCCACAAAAACCAGAGAGCATGCACAGCAAAAGTGTCTTTATCAGGCCTAATTTCTATGAGAATAAGTGCAAATGGTTATTATGCTATTAAATAGAGGCTGGTGTTGTCACAGAATGGGATGCCACAAAAACCAGAGAGCATGCACAGCAAAAGTGTCTTTATCAGGCCTAATTTCTATGAGAATAAGTGCAAATGGTTATTATGCTATTAAATAGAGGCTGGTGTTGTCACAGAATGGGATGCCACAAAAACCAGAGAGCATGCACAGCAAAAGTGTCTTTATCAGGCCTGATTTCTATTAGAATAAGTGCAAATGGTTATGGTGTTAAATAGAGGCTGGTGTAGTCACAGAATGGGATGCCACAAAAACCAGAGAGCATGCACAGCAAAAGTGTCTTTATCAGGCCTGATTTCTATGAGAATAAGTGCAAATGGTTATTATGCTATTAAATAGAGGCTGGTGTTGTCACAGAATGGGATGCCACAAAAACCAGAGAGCATGCACAGCAAAAGTGTCTTTATCAGGCCTAATTTCTATGAGAATAAGTGCAAATGGTTATTATGCTATTAAATAGAGGCTGGTGTAGTCACAGAATTGGATGCCACAAAAACCAGAGAGCATGCACAGCAAAAGTGTCTTTATCAGGCCTGATTTCTATGAGAATAAGTGCAAATGGTTATTATGCTATTAAATAGAGGCTGGTGTAGTCACAGAATGGGATGCCACAAAAACCAGAGAGCATGCACAGCAAAAGTGTCTTTATCAGGCCTGATTTCTATGAGAATAAGTGCAAATGGTTATTATGCTATTAAATAGAGGCTGGTGTAGTCACAGAATGGGATGCCACAAAAACCAGAGAGCATGCACAGCAAAAGTGTCTTTATCAGGCCTGATTTCTATGAGAATAAGTGCAAATGGTTATTATGCTATTAAATAGAGGCTGGTGTTGTCACAGAATGGGATGCCACAAAAACCAGAGAGCATGCACAGCAAAAGTGTCTTTATCAGGCCTAATTTCTATGAGAATAAGTGCAAATGGTTATTATGCTATTAAATAGAGGCTGGTGTAGTCACAGAATGGGATGCCACAAAAACCAGAGAGCATGCACAGCAAAAGTGTCTTTATCAGGCCTAATTTCTATGAGAATAAGTGCAAATGGTTATTATGCTATTAAATAGAGGCTGGTGTAGTCACAGAATGGGATGCCACAAAAACCAGAGAGCATGCACAGCAAAAGTGTCTTTATCAGGCCTGATTTCTATGAGAATAAGTGCAAATGGTTATTATGCTATTAAATAGAGGCTGGTGTTGTCACAGAATGGGATGCCACAAAAACCAGAGAGCATGCACAGCAAAAGTGTCTTTATCAGGCCTAATTTCTATGAGAATAAGTGCAATGGTTATTATGCTATTAAATAGAGGCTGGTGTTGTCACAGAATGGGATGCCACAAAAACCAGAGAGCATGCACAGCAAAAGTGTCTTTATCAGGCCTAATTTCTATGAGAATAAGTGCAAATGGTTATTATGCTATTAAATAGAGGCTGGCGTTGTCACAGAATGGGATGCCACAAAAACCAGAGAGCATGCACAGCAAAAGTGTCTTTATCAGGCCTAATTTCTATGAGAATAAGTGCAAATGGTTATTATGCTATTAAATAGAGGCTGGTGTTGTCACAGAATGGGATGCCACAAAAACCAGAGAGCATGCACAGCAAAAGTGTCTTTATCAGGCCTGATTTCTATGAGAATAAGTGCAAATGGTTATTATGCTATTAAATAGAGGCTGGTGTTGTCACAGAATGGGATGCCACAAAAACCAGAGAGCATGCACAGCAAAAGTGTCTTTATCAGGCCTGATTTCTATGAGAATAAGTGCAAATGGTTATTATGCTATTAAATAGAGGCTGGTGTTGTCACAGAATGGGATGCCACAAAAACCAGAGAGCATGCACAGCAAAAGTGTCTTTATCAGGCCTGATTTCTATGAGAATAAGTGCAAATGGTTATTATGCTATTAAATAGAGGCTGGTGTAGTCACAGAATGGGATGCCACAAAAACCAGAGAGCATGCACAGCAAAAGTGTCTTTATCAGGCCTGATTTCTATGAGAATAAGTGCAAATGGTTATTATGCTATTAAATAGAGGCTGGTGTAGTCACAGAATGGGATGCCACAAAAACCAGAGAGCATGCACAGCAAAAGTGTCTTTATCAGGCCTAATTTCTATGAGAATAAGTGCAAATGGTTATTATGCTATTAAATAGAGGCTGGTTTAGTCACAGAATGGGATGCCACAAAAACCAGAGAGCATGCACAGCAAAAGTGTCTTTATCAGGCCTAATTTCTATGAGAATAAGTGCAAATGGTTATTATGCTATTAAATAGAGGCTGGCGTTGTCACAGAATGGGATGCCACAAAAACCAGAGAGCATGCACAGCAAAAGTGTCTTTATCAGGCCTAATTTCTATGAGAATAAGTGCAAATGGTTATTATGCTATTAAATAGAGGCTGGTGTTGTCACAGAATGGGATGCCACAAAAACCAGAGAGCATGCACAGCAAAAGTGTCTTTATCAGGCCTAATTTCTATGAGAATAAGTGCAAATGGTTATTATGCTATTAAATAGAGGCTGGTGTTGTCACAGAATGGGATGCCACAAAAACCAGAGAGCATGCACAGCAAAAGTGTCTTTATCAGGCCTGATTTCTATGAGAATAAGTGCAAATGGTTATTATGCTATTAAATAGAGGCTGGTGTAGTCACAGAATGGGATGCCACAAAAACCAGAGAGCATGCACAGCAAAAGTGTCTTTATCAGGCCTGATTTCTATGAGAATAAGTGCAAATGGTTATTATGCTATTAAATAGAGGCTGGTGTAGTCACAGAATGGGATGCCACAAAAACCAGAGAGCATGCACAGCAAAAGTGTCTTTATCAGGCCTGATTTCTATGAGAATAAGTGCAAATGGTTATTATGCTATTAAATAGAGGCTGGTGTAGTCACAGAATGGGATGCCACAAAAACCAGAGAGCATGCACAGCAAAAGTGTCTTTATCAGGCCTGATTTCTATGAGAATAAGTGCAAATGGTTATTATGCTATTAAATAGAGGCTGGTGTTGTCACAGAATGGGATGCCACAAAAACCAGAGAGCATGCACAGCAAAAGTGTCTTTATCAGGCCTAATTTCTATGAGAATAAGTGCAAATGGTTATTATGCTATTAAATAGAGGCTGGTGTAGTCACAGAATGGGATGCCACAAAAACCAGAGAGCATGCACAGCAAAAGTGTCTTTATCAGGCCTGATTTCTATGAGAATAAGTGCAAATGGTTATTATGCTATTAAATAGAGGCTGGTGTTGTCACAGAATGGGATGCCACAAAAACCAGAGAGCATGCACAGCAAAAGTGTCTTTATCAGGCCTAATTTCTATGAGAATAAGTGCAAATGGTTATTATGCTATTAAATAGAGGCTGGTGTAGTCACAGAATGGGATGCCACAAAAACCAGAGAGCATGCACAGCAAAAGTGTCTTTATCAGGCCTGATTTCTATGAGAATAAGTGCAAATGGTTATTATGCTATTAAATAGAGGCTGGTGTAGTCACAGAATGGGATGCCACAAAAACCAGAGAGCATGCACAGCAAAAGTGTCTTTATCAGGCCTGATTTCTATGAGAATAAGTGCAAATGGTTATTATGCTATTAAATAGAGGCTGGTGTTGTCACAGAATGGGATGCCACAAAAACCAGAGAGCATGCACAGCAAAAGTGTCTTTATCAGGCCTAATTTCTATGAGAACAAGTGCAAATGGTTATTATGCTATTAAATAGAGGCTGGTGTTGTCACAGAATGGGATGCCACAAAAACCAGAGAGCATGCACAGCAAAAATGTCTTTATCAGGCCTAATTTCTATGAGAATAAGTGCAAATGGTTATTATGCTATTAAATAGAGGCTGGCGTTGTCACAAAATGGGATGCCACAAAAACCAGAGAGCATGCACAGCAAAAGTGTCTTTATCAGGCCTAATTTCTATGAGAATAAGTGCAAATGGTTATTATGCTATTAAATAGAGGCTGGTGTTGTCACAGAATGGGATGCCACAAAAACCAGAGAGCATGCACAGCAAAAGTGTCTTTATCAGGCCTGATTTCTATGAGAATAAGTGCAAATGGTTATTATGCTATTAAATAGAGGCTGGTGTTGTCACAGAATGGGATGCCACAAAAACCAGAGAGCATGCACAGCAAAAGTGTCTTTATCAGGCCTGATTTCTATGAGAATAAGTGCAAATGGTTATTATGCTATTAAATAGAGGCTGGTGTAGTCACAGAATGGGATGCCACAAAAACCAGAGAGCATGCACAGCAAAAGTGTCTTTATCAGGCCTGATTTCTATGAGAATAAGTGCAAATGGTTATTATGCTATTAAATAGAGGCTGGTGTAGTCACAGAATGGGATGCCACAAAAACCAGAGAGCATGCACAGCAAAAGTGTCTTTATCAGGCCTGATTTCTATGAGAATAAGTGCAAATGGTTATTATGCTATTAAATAGAGGCTGGTGTAGTCACAGAATGGGATGCCACAAAAACCAGAGAGCATGCACAGCAAAAGTGTCTTTATCAGGCCTGATTTCTATGAGAATAAGTGCAAATGGTTATTATGCTATTAAATAGAGGCTGGTGTAGTCACAGAATGGGATGCCACAAAAACCAGAGAGCATGCACAGCAAAAGTGTCTTTATCAGGCCTGATTTCTATGAGAATAAGTGCAAATGGTTATTATGCTATTAAATAGAGGCTGGTGTTGTCACAGAATGGGATGCCACAAAAACCAGAGAGCATGCACAGCAAAAGTGTCTTTATCAGGCCTAATTTCTATGAGAATAAGTGCAAATGGTTATTATGCTATTAAATAGAGGCTGGTGTAGTCACAGAATGGGATGCCACAAAAACCAGAGAGCATGCACAGCAAAAGTGTCTTTATCAGGCCTGATTTCTATGAGAATAAGTGCAAATGGTTATTATGCTATTAAATAGAGGCTGGTGTTGTCACAGAATGGGATGCCACAAAAACCAGAGAGCATGCACAGCAAAAGTGTCTTTATCAGGCCTAATTTCTATGAGAATAAGTGCAAATGGTTATTATGCTATTAAATAGAGGCTGGTGTAGTCACAGAATGGGATGCCACAAAAACCAGAGAGCATGCACAGCAAAAGTGTCTTTATCAGGCCTGATTTCTATGAGAATAAGTGCAAATGGTTATTATGCTATTAAATAGAGGCTGGTGTAGTCACAGAATGGGATGCCACAAAAACCAGAGAGCATGCACAGCAAAAGTGTCTTTATCAGGCCTGATTTCTATGAGAATAAGTGCAAATGGTTATTATGCTATTAAATAGAGGCTGGTGTTGTCACAGAATGGGATGCCACAAAAACCAGAGAGCATGCACAGCAAAAGTGTCTTTATCAGGCCTAATTTCTATGAGAACAAGTGCAAATGGTTATTATGCTATTAAATAGAGGCTGGTGTTGTCACAGAATGGGATGCCACAAAAACCAGAGAGCATGCACAGCAAAAATGTCTTTATCAGGCCTAATTTCTATGAGAATAAGTGCAAATGGTTATTATGCTATTAAATAGAGGCTGGCGTTGTCACAAAATGGGATGCCACAAAAACCAGAGAGCATGCACAGCAAAAGTGTCTTTATCAGGCCTAATTTCTATGAGAATAAGTGCAAATGGTTATTATGCTATTAAATAGAGGCTGGTGTTGTCACAGAATGGGATGCCACAAAAACCAGAGAGCATGCACAGCAAAAGTGTCTTTATCAGGCCTGATTTCTATGAGAATAAGTGCAAATGGTTATTATGCTATTAAATAGAGGCTGGTGTTGTCACAGAATGGGATGCCACAAAAACCAGAGAGCATGCACAGCAAAAGTGTCTTTATCAGGCCTGATTTCTATGAGAATAAGTGCAAATGGTTATTATGCTATTAAATAGAGGCTGGTGTAGTCACAGAATGGGATGCCACAAAAACCAGAGAGCATGCACAGCAAAAGTGTCTTTATCAGGCCTGATTTCTATGAGAATAAGTGCAAATGGTTATTATGCTATTAAATAGAGGCTGGTGTAGTCACAGAATGGGATGCCACAAAAACCAGAGAGCATGCACAGCAAAAGTGTCTTTATCAGGCCTAATTTCTATGAGAATAAGTGCAAATGGTTATTATGCTATTAAATAGAGGCTGGTTTAGTCACAGAATGGGATGCCACAAAAACCAGAGAGCATGCACAGCAAAAGTGTCTTTATCAGGCCTAATTTCTATGAGAATAAGTGCAAATGGTTATTATGCTATTAAATAGAGGCTGGCGTTGTCACAGAATGGGATGCCACAAAAACCAGAGAGCATGCACAGCAAAAGTGTCTTTATCAGGCCTAATTTCTATGAGAATAAGTGCAAATGGTTATTATGCTATTAAATAGAGGCTGGTGTTGTCACAGAATGGGATGCCACAAAAACCAGAGAGCATGCACAGCAAAAGTGTCTTTATCAGGCCTGATTTCTATGAGAATAAGTGCAAATGGTTATTATGCTATTAAATAGAGGCTGGTGTAGTCACAGAATGGGATGCCACAAAAACCAGAGAGCATGCACAGCAAAAGTGTCTTTATCAGGCCTGATTTCTATGAGAATAAGTGCAAATGGTTATTATGCTATTAAATAGAGGCTGGTGTAGTCACAGAATGGGATGCCTCACAGCAGACTTAAGATCAGTTCAGTATATATGCACAGTTAGTTAGTATAAGCAGCCTGAAAACGCTAACAAAGCAGGCTGGATGAAAAAAAAAAAAAAAAACTGACAGCCTCCGATTTTCCCTTCCTTTCCCTGTTTTTCGCTTACTTCCTGTCTCCAGCCTGTCTCCAGCCTGTCTCCAGCCTGTCTCCAGCCTGTCTCCAGCCTGTCTCCAGCCTGTCTAACTGTCTGTCTAACTGTCTGTCTAACTGTCTGTCTAACTGTCTGTCTAACTGTCTGTCTAACTGTCTGTCTAACTGTCTGTCTAACTGTCTGTCTAACTGTCTGTCTAACTGTCTGTCTAACTGTCTGTCTCTCCCTCAGCTACACAGCGTTCTGTCTCTCACGAATGCAATAGAGAAATGAGGCTGGAAAGCAAGATGGCCGGCCTTAAATACCGCTGTGACGTCACCGGGCTTGCTGGCTGCTGATAGGCTGCATGTGACTGTCCCAGCTTGCACTGGCGCGGGGTTGATGTCTGGACATGTCCCGTCCGCCATCTTAGAATGCCTGTAATGTAAATGAATGGATGTTAAAGGAAAACTTCGAGCGATCGAATCGCGGGGAAATTCGGATTCGATCCGAATCGAATTTTTCCTGAAATTCGGATCGAATCCGGGTTCGTCCGGATCGATTCGCTCATCCCTAGCCTATATATCACACCAATTCTGACCACAGCTCCCTCCTTAGTCTGCATGGTAACCCAGAGAGTTTCTAGTTCATTATGTGTATGCTGAATTATTGTTGATTGAAGTGTAGTCTTGACATAAATGGCTACTCCACCGCCCTTTCTATCCAATCTGTCTTTTCTGTACAATGTGTAACCGGGTATGGCTATCTCCCAGTTATTGTGATACTTGAACCAAGTCTCTGTTATTGCAACAAGATCCAATTCATCTCTGGATATGATAGCCATTAACTCACAGAGCTTGTTGCCCAAGCTGCGAGCATTGGTACACATCATGTGGATGTTGTTGGTATTGTGTTTTAGTGTGTCCTTGATCTTTTCCACCTCTAGCCTACCACTGACCGGGCTTCCTGCTTCAATGTCCTGCATCATCCTAAATGGTAGGGGACAGAAATCACCCTTACAAGTTACATCTCTGTCCCCTTCCTCTAGTTTAAATCAAAAAATGCTCTGAGTTCCACTCCAAGTTCTTCTGTGCCTTTCTGTGAAGGATGCAAGCCATCCCTCTTAAACAACTCATTGTTCGACCACCTTCTAACATCATGACTAATACATCCAAAGTCTTTGTCTTCACACCACTGACGTAGCCACAAATTGAACTTGGCGATGTTGAGTGCCTTTTTTCCCTGATTACATACTGGCAAAACTTCAGAAAAGGTGATGGAACCTGTTATTTTGCAAAGTTCCTGACTAAAATTTTGGAAGTCCCTCTGTACAACAAACAAATCTTTTTGGGATAAGTCATTTGTGCCAAGATGTAGCACAATGTCCACTCGGTTATGTTTGCTTGCAGACTTCACAATATTTATAATACGTTTCTTATCCCTATTAACCGTGGCACCTGGGAGACACATCACTTCCTTTAGCTCATCTTTATCCTGTCCAAAGTCCACACCTCTAATTGTTGAGTCACCAACCAGAACCTTTTCCTATTGGTTGGCTTGGTAACTGTTCCTTGCTGCCCTTTTGTACTCATTTTATATGGTCCCTTATTTAAGTCCACTTCCTTTGGTGTTACCAAATGCTGCCCAGACTGAGCATTAGCAGATACATCCACATCAAGCTCAGAAAGAACAGCAAATGGGTTATATTGGCTTAGTCCAAAATGTTGATGTTTTTGTTCTACATTGCGCAATCTTCCAGAGCCAACAGTCTTCCACTGTGCCCCTCTCTTGTGAAGTCTTTGTGGGAGTGGTGGCTGTATACCAAGCTGCTTTACTGGCTGGGATAGCTTCATAACTTCAGACTGAAGAGTATAAACTATAATCTGTAATTTTGAAATCTTGTCATACAACCCCTTCATTTGCATACATATTGGACAGCATCGCAAGTTCCACAGAGTACTACGAAACACAACGGCCAGGCAAGAGTTACACTGCACCAAACCAGACATTCTAGATAATAAGAATAGGTAAGGCTAAAGAGTAAATGCTGTACTCACCACTATTTCTTGTGTACAACCCCTGCTGTTTTCAAACTACTGCAGTTTTTAAAACTACACACTTCTGTCCTGCTGTACTTTTAAATAAGTCAAATACAAAAACAGTTACTTACCAAATCCAATGTAACTACTGCAGTTTTTAAAACTACACACTTCTGTCCTGCTGTACTTTTAAATAAGTCAAATACAAAAACAGTTACTTACCAAATCCAATGTAACTACTGCAGTTTTTAAAACTACACACTTCTGTCCTGCTGTACTTATGTCAAGCTGCTCTCACACAGGCTGAAACTCCACAGAGTGAAACTCCACAGAGCAGCTCACCTGTTTATATGCAAGCTCCTCTTAGTTAAGCTAATGAGAGATTGCTAGCTCTTTTGCTATGTTAATTAGAACCTGCCCTATTTAATCAACACCTGCTTAGCAAACAGCAACAGGCCAAAACCAAAACTTTTACTACCAATGCAATACTATCCAAATCACATTTAAGACAAATTAAAACAGTACACTTTTGACTTATAAAAGGAAGATTTAAATAAGTCAAATACAAAAACAGTTACTTACCAAATCCAATGTAACTACTGCAGTTTTTAAAACTACACACTTCTGTCCTGCTGTACTTATGTCAAGCTGCTCTCACACAGGCTGAAACTCCACAGAGCAGCTCACCTGTTTATATGCAAGCTCCTCTTAGTTAAGCTAATGAGAGATTGCTAGCTCTTTTGCTATGTTAATTAGAACCTGCCCTATTTAATCAACACCTGCTTAGCAAACAGCAACAGGCCAAAACCAAAACTTTTACTACCAATGCAATACTATCCAAATCACATTTAAGACAAATTAAAACAGTACACTTTTGACTTAAAAAGGAAGATTTAAATAAGTCAAATACAAACAGTTACTTACCAAATCCAATGTCAAATACAAACAGTTACTTACCAAATCCAATGTAACTACTGCAGTTTTTAAAACTACACACTTCTGTCCTGCTGCACTTATGTCAAGCTGCTCTCACACAGGCTGAAACTCCACAGAGTGGATCTCAATGATATACTTACTAAAAGCTATCTGGATCCCCCGTGAAAACCCACATTGGAAACAAACACCCAGGAGGGCTTTTTCAAATGTGGAAAGTGTATGGGATGTAAGATAAGTATACCGACTGAAAAGTCAAAAAAATCTTTTAAGGATAAAACTGGAACAACGGAGTACAAAATAAAAAAAATTATAACCTGTAACTCAGTAGGGGTGGTCTATATGATCTGGTGCCCTTGCGGATTACAATACATAGGTAGGACTAGCTGACCCCTCAAGGTACGCATAAGAGAACATCTGTACAATATAAGAAAGGGTTAGACACTCATAATCTGTCAGCCCACTTTAAACTATATCACTCTCAGAATCCGGGCCTGGTATCGTTCATGGGCATTGATAAAATAGACCGACATTGGAGAGGATCCAATTTAATAAGGGATATTTCACGCAGGGAGAGTTTCTGGATCTATACTCTAGATACCCTGGCACCTAAGGGGTTAAATGTGGAGTTGGATCTCAGTTGCTTCATTGACACTTCATAATCTTTATTCTTAACAATTACTTAGTCCATATATTTCACTTATACTAATCACTTAGTTTAAATATTAGGTTTTTGTCATTAGATCACTATTACTTTCATCTCACTTCCCCTTCCCCATTTTACTTCACATGAAAGATATATATAGGTGTATCTTTAGTTAAGTAAGTTTCACATGTGTGAGCACAGGTTTAGCTACACTTTAACACTATGTAATCAATAAAAATTATATCTGATTGGGAAATAGCTCACTTCCCCTTCCCTAATTTAATCTAATTCACTCTATTTGAAAGATATATAGGTTCATTTTTAGCTAAGTAAGTTTCACATAGTGTGAGCACAGGTTTAGTTATACTTTAATACTTTGTAATTTTTAAAAAAAAGTATATTTGTTTGGGAAAAATGTCTCATTCTTTTCACGTCTAATAATCTTGATATTGTTATGTTCAAAAATGGATTACCTATTGCTAAAATGAAAGAGTAAAAGAAGTCATTGTAAAGCTATACATGTATGCAAAGGAAAGGCTCTTATCCTATTCCTCGCAACAGGCTTCTCATTTGAACCGCCTTAGGTAAAATTGAACTCCTCCCTATATTGTATGGTAGCGAGAACGGATAAGGAGATTCATACTAACACCTGGATATAGAGTAATAGCATAGAGCCCGATGAAGCAAAGTCAAGGGTTAAAGTCTTTTACCTCTGGGAATCATTGGACCAATCAGGGAGGTAAAATTAAATGATGTAGGGAGCGATGTAATAGAGTTCTCTGTCTGCCACTATATGTCAATCACAGATTGAACACACCAATGAAGGAACAGCAGCGCGGTGACGCGCGTGAAAGGCGGAGGGCCGGGGGCGCGATCCCGCGCAGGAATGCGATGACGCGCCCGGTCACGGTCAGGACGCCTTTGCTTGCAACGCACCTGGAACGGAGGGAAGGTGCGCTGTGGTCTACACCTGGACCCGCCTGGATTCACACAGGTACCCAATCATTAGACACAACAGTGATGACGCGATGCCGCTTTGAAAACGGCCCCGCCTTATCCAAAGGTATATTTTCAGTAAATGTCTGCCGCCTCGCCAGTCTTGAGAAAGCTGCCATTGGCAGTGAAATGCGTTGACGGCGATTGGCAATAATTACGTTTAGATCACAAGAGGACCAACTGCGACCGCCTACCCCATTTCCCAACAGTGACACCAACGGCCGTGGTGATAGGAAAAGGGTGAGAGCCTCGCCTAAACTATAACAAGCAGTTAAGCAAACATTTTAAATGTGAGTGAGCATTTTAAAGGATGTATATATATTTAAAAAAAAAAAAAAAAGCGGGATTGCACTAGATTTTCCCCTTTTGTTTTATTATATATACCACTAACATCATTGTGAGCTGAGACATTTGCAACCAGCCCATACAACTTTGATTGGAAACAAATGAAAAGGAGAGATCCTATTGGAAATTAATCTATAAGCTTCACATTACTCATCAGCTGGTAAGAGTACCTAATACTGGTGATGGGCACTGTGGTGATGCTATAAGCTTGTGAATACTGAAGAGACTATAATATCAAGGAATTGCGACATCTAAATAAGAGAGTGGCACAATTTGATTTATATTGTCTGATGTGGAAGAACTGCAATGCTATAGAAACAAGGGCCATTTAAAGGGCCAGTGTTATATATTAAGAGAACTGTTAATCATTTCTATGCTCTGAGGAAAGGGTGTCTACCTATACATATGTGGTACCGCTGTAACCGGGAGAAATTGGGGTTTCACACAAAATAAGATTTTATTGACAAACTTACATTTTTTATTACAAAAAAACACTACAAATTGTAAAAAATAGTTTTTTTTTTAATTTTTTTACACAATTTTCACCCCAAAATATTGAGAATACACTTAGAAAATGACAAACAAGACATTTCATGTTAAAGCCCAGGCTCTGCTGAAAAAAAAACAATATATGACTTTCCTGGGAAATCCCTGGAAATCCCTTCAAAAATCACAGTTGAACATGGGGAGTGCAAAATAGTGCAAAATGGTCTGGCAACAAAGGGTGACAAAATCTCAAGGTAGGCTGGCACTTAAAGGGTTAATCAGGTAGATGGTGGTGTGTAGATTGCAAGTTATTGTGGTCAAAATGCAAGCAATGAAGAGCGTAGAAGAAGTAGTGGTCATATTTGATCTAACACAATGATGCCACAGCACTGCACTTGCGAATTTGTTTGGCTGTAACAGACTTACATTGTGCGAATGAACTGATCCTGGCGTCAAATCACACTCCAACTCCAAACAAAGTGGCGGAGGCTGTTGACCTGTATAAATGATGTGGCAGCTCGGATGTTTTCCCATCCGAATGACATGATTATTTGTGTTTGCTAGATTTAAGCTAAATTTAACACATTCGCTCTGGTCAATGATCTTAGGCGCAGATAAAAAATATATAGAATAAAATGGCTCAGAAATATAAAACATTTTTAATTTGAAACATAAACAATATTCTTTTTAAATAAGTGTGGCTATCTTAAATAAATAAATAAATAAAATTCAAGTAATACAATTTTTAAATATTGTAATATAAATATATAATAGTAGAGATAACAAAAAAAAACAGAATGATATATATTTTTAACCCCAGAGCTGTTGTAAGTTTATGATATTTACATGCAGCATATTTGTACAATTTGTACAAAAATTGTATTGTGAAAAAATAACCAGATAATAAAAATCACATAAAATTGTGATTGCTGCATGAGACCTAGTGCAGAAGCAAAGGATGTAGAAATTTGTAGAAACCCAACAAATGACAATGCTTGAGATGACTATTGAATAATTTAGTACAAATGTAATTCTGCACAGAAATTTGGAGCCTTTATTAATTGTGGTTCTCTCACAGGTTGTGTGTCCCGTTTAGGTGAAATAAAAGTGAAACTTAGGCCCTTATTTAAGAAGGGATAGAGTCAGGTAGTGGCTGGTTAATGACAGGTAGCGACAGGTAGCGGACACGGCACGCAATTACACATTTATCAAGCAGAATCTGTTTAGCGACTGGGATAGCACCATGTAGCGTCTGATTCATCATTTTCACAGCCTCAGCGAACAGCGCCAGCGTTCAGCCTTGCACAGCGCCAGGTATGACCTCTCGCTACCTGACTCTCTCCCATACATTTTAATGGACGATCCTTTTCTTCTCTTTTAACGTTTTTTGTTTTTTTTCAAAAAAAATCACAAATAATTCTGTGACCTCTTCTGGCATTGAAATAGCATTTTCTTCATATTTTTTTCTTTTTTTATATATTTCCTCAGAAATGACATTACAGGTCTGGCATTAAAGTGTTCATGTTACAATGTTGTTACAATGTAATTCCATATGTTTTTGCTTTGTTACTAGTTGATAGATGCTTGAAAACAGACTTTAAACACACTGCCTCCTGCGCTCTGGGCTTCAAACAAATATTTTTCAGCGCCAGAGATTTGTGAGGCTGTTTTTTTGCTGAATATGGTGTGAGTCGGTCGCTATGAGCAGTCGTTAACATGCGCTCCCATACAGCGCTGTACTGGTCAAATAGTGACTCCTCACAATGTATTCAACATTACTGAACAGCGGCTGAGTTGCTATAAAGTAGCGACTCACGGCCGAGCACTGCGACTACTAGCGGGCACTCTGAAAATGCCTGCTACAGACGCTCATCTGTCGCTACCTGCCGCTAATGATGAATCAGCCTCTTAATGTGTTCTCATCATCTTAATTTTATAGAATTCAAAGATTTACCATTTGCTTCTGCACATTCTAATATCAAATATGTAACACAAAATAAAAATATTTCACTATGAAACATTATATAATACATTTTATAGAAAATGTAATGTCAAGTCTAAGCAGAAGAAAAGAGGCAATAGTGTCAATGCCCCTATTTCATAAGAATGCTCTTACACTGACTAGCATAAGGATGAGGTGCTATAATTCTTGCTGGGTTCAGGCACTTAAAAGGAGTGGAAATAAAAAAGTAGCAGGCAACATGGTGCCCATCTAAGGAGACTCACAGGAAAAATAATAACTAAAGAGAACAAGGTAAAATTTCAATGATCAAAAACATTTCCAGGACAATAGAATATTTCACATTATCGCAGGTTTACCTAACTTTAGTGAACATGAATTGGGTGAAATAATACAAATAATAAGATGTAGGTTTTCAGTGTATGGTGTAACAAATTAAGGTTTCATCTCATTTTTCATTTCTCTTAGACAGTAAGAAGCGCCTGGTGCAGTGCTTTGACTGAAATTGTCGAAAGAATCTTTCAACGGGCTGAAACATTAGGACGGGCCACTTCTGGCAACATTTCTCTTGTGTCTAATGGAAAAAAAAAGTGTTAGGTATTAGTGCAAGCAACATGCAAGTTACATGCAAGCTTTAACTATAGGTCAATGCTACTATTGCAAAAGAGTTTTAGGCAAGTAAATAATCAAAAAATCATGTTTCAGAATGGCAGGCATCTAATGCAGAGGGCCAAACATTAGTGTGTCAAAATCATACAGTGCAACAGTTAATCTTGCCATGTGGCTTTTTCTAAAGGAACATTCATTTGGACAACATTTTCTAGATTTAGGGCAAACATGGTGTCTTGGTATCAGTAAGCCATGGTTTATACTTTTTTTGTGAAATGGACTTTCTCTAAGACCAAACTAATGATTAATTCATTATTTAATAAACTAAGCAAAACATTTCACCTACCTACAACTAATCCCTCCTTGTAAATTGTCCCTGTGAAACAGCTTACACTGTATATCTATTAATCCCTCCTTGTAAATTGTCCCTGTGAAACAGCTTACACTGTATATCTATTAATCCCTCCTTGTAAATTGTCCCCGTGAAACAGCTTACACTGTATATCTATTAATCCCTCCTTGTAAATTGTCCCCGTGAAACAGCTTACACTGTATATCTATTAATCCCTCCTTGTAAATTGTCCCTGTGATACATTTGACCGTCTTTAGCTTCATCAATGTTTTTCATGTCGGCCAAAGCCAAACATTTTCATGTGGACCTTAATTATTCATTTTAAAGTTAATCTTTAGTTGATCCAACATACATATCCTTTTTTGGGCCAAAACATACTTAGGTACTTAGTTAGTGTTATTTGTTTTGCCCAACATCTTTTTTGGAGGGTGTTAGGAGTTATTGTTTGAGTAGTTTACCTTGCCTTGCTAATTTGTTTAACTTTTCTTTTTTCCCAGGAACCGCAAAATGGGCCACTCACTGAATGTCCAAGCAGTGGTGGCCCCGGACATGCGGTTCCTTAGCGACCTCGCTGGGTTTCCAGGCTCATCCCATGACGCGTACATCTTGCGACGGTCTGGATTGTACCGTCGGTTTGAGTCTGGAGAATTCTCACGTGGATGGCTCCTTGGTAAGTTGACGCAAATAACGTCACTTTTCAATGCCTATGAATATAGTTTATGACCCATGTCTGAACATATGGCTGTTTTTACCCCTTGATGACATGTTCAACCGGACCTTAACCATGATCTTTAGTAAAGCACAAACCCCTAAAAACTGATTTCCCAGCATTTCAAAATAATATATTTCTACTTTCTAGTAAATTACTTATTATTCTTCCGCACACTCGTCTGCAATTCTGTTCTTGACTTTATGATAGGGTCTGCGCCATCTTTGCTCAGATGCATGACACTTACTAAGTAGAGGAGAGCGGGATAACGTGCAGGGGGTGGGTTAGAGCTGTGCTTGGCTCAGACAAAGAAGATCTGGGGTCCTGAAAAGGTAAGACATCCCAGAATGCTGAGCAGCACAGTCCTAAGCCAATTCCTGTTTGCAGGCTGCCTGATTTGCCCTCATCCGCCATCTTGCATGTTTAAAGGCTCAGAACATGCATTAGATGGTGTTAGGCTTTTTTTTAGCTGTGCAATCTGTATCTACAGGGGGTGGCTACAATTTGAGATAGGCTCTTAGTCAGAGTGAACTACCACTTGTCACAAAATTAATTTTTTTGAATGTGTAATTTATATAAGTATTTTCTTATTCTTTCAGGTGATTCCGGCTATCCGCTTCTTCCCTGGCTGATGACGCCCGTCCTTCGGCCACAGAATGCGGCCCAGAACGCCTACAATCGGGCGCACCGCAAAACCTGGGCCGTTGTGGAGAGGGCCTTTGGCCTCTTAAAAACTCGCTTCAGGTGTTTGGACCATACCGGGGGGACATTCCAATATGACCCCAACAAGGTCATCGATATAATACTGGCCTGCTGTGTCCTCCACAACTTTGCCATAATGCAGCGTGTCCCCGGTATGTAGATCTGCCGCCCTCTCCACCCAGCCAGGACCCATAAGATAACTACCGTGGCATACCTAGTGCCTCTGGACAAGCTGTTCGGGCCAATTTGATTAACACACATTTTGCCTAATTTCTTTTTCCTGTGTTTGTTTGTTGCATGTAATTATTTATTTTTACCATAATTTGGCTTTGTGAATGCTTTAGTATTGTTTTTTATATCAAATAGTAATGATTTAATTACTAAAATATTCACAAATGATCTGAGCCTCATGCATATTTTTTGGGACATGTTTGTTTAGAAAAAATCTCAGTAATATCAAAAAAAACCAAACATTAATGCATCAACTTAGTCAACAACAGCTAAAGTTACATTCAATATTTTTACTTTAAATATTAAAAATTGGAGTTGAAGGACACTCGCAGACTTCATGTACATACATAGGACACCATAAATATACATTGGTGCAGAATCATGGCACCTAGCAATTGGTCACATCCAGGAGTTTTTAAGTAATGCACTCCAGGCCGAAGTTTCAATAACAAATAAAATAAACAGACATAGGGAGCAACCATTTGCATGTCAAAATTTGGCCAGTAATACATAGGGCCACATACACACCCTCTCCTGCTTGGCCACATTTGCCACAGGCACAGGTGGAAAGTAGCCATACCTATGCCACATCCACGCCTGTAGGTCAGTGGCCCACCAAAACAATAACCCCCAGTCCAAATGTAAGTCCAGTCCAGTCTTTGCCAGGGTTCAAGGTAGTAGTTTGCCAGCCCAGAATGTCCCCCAATCAGGCCTACAAACAGGATGAGCCAGACACAATTTCATTAGGCCGAAGCCTGCAGTGTGGCAGCTTGAGTGGCAGCTTCAGTGAGGCTTTAGCTCAGGCATTGGCTAGTGGGGTATCTCAGCACTCTAATGAGCTATATGGGCGAAAATCCAAATCATACAAGCACAGCCATAAAAAAGGCAATCTTGGTAGCGCTCACCAGACAGGTCAATACATTGTGGATGTAGAGGAAAGATGTGGAGATACAGGGCAAATAGCTGTTAAAATGGGTGTTGCCCATAAAACCCTGGTGGTGGGCCTTGGAGGTGGCCCCTCGCCTGGGCATGTGTGGCATTCATAATCTGCCACTGTTCCAACATGAATCTATTGGTATTCTAACTTCCTCGAGCATGGTTGTGAAATTATTAGTTAAGGTGGCCATGTGGCGGTTGCCCATCCTAAATTCTGTCAGCATAGTGGTGAATGTATTATTTAATGTATCTAATTGTGCACTAAGCTGCTCTGTGGTTCTTTGAGTCACCTGGTGAAATAAACGCCTCTCATGGTGCCACGCTGACTCCAGGATCGGCACGCGCCTCCCCTGGGAAACTGGTCGACGTTGCTGACTACATCTACCAATTTCCCGGGTTTGAGCACCTGCAGATGCTGGACCTCTAGGGCGAGCAAGAGTCACAGATGTGCTCGGAAAATCCTCTGCAGCAGAGTTACCATTGGGGACTGTAGGCTCAGTCTCTGCATGCGTCCAGCTTCACTCTGCTGCAGAGGATTTGGTGCAGTAGCATGTTGGGACAGTGGCAGATTAGGTTCCAGTGGGGTCAGTTCTGAAGGTCCCATCAAGCTGGCATCCTCCTCCATCCATCTCTTGGATTTCCTCCATCAGTGTGTGGGTCTGTTGGGAAAAGTGCAAAAAAAGGTTAAGTTTGGGCCCTAAATATATTTGTTATGGAAATTAGTCAAGTTCATTCACATGCATCAGCAGATTCATCAAAGTCTACTTACCGTATATATCTCGTCCTGGCTCCTAGGCAGCACGGAAGTTGACGGCGTGGTCAAACTGGATGAGGCTTCCACACTTGCTGAGGCTTGATGATGGGCTGTATTTTATATAAAAAGGCACGTAAACACCCAAAAATCCCTTGATGATCTGGATTACTACATATGCTTCGAAAAAACACGTGGCCAAGCAGGAATGCCAACTCCCACAACGGTCCAAGGTGACCTTCACTATGAATGTCATTATCTGTTATATGTATGACTCACCCTGTACATACATACACATTGGTCACCTTAAATAATACAAACATGCATGCACTGCATGTTATGAGGCTTCACACATCCATAAAGGGCCATTAGGGAACCACACTCAGCTTGCAAATAGCATTTTGCCTAAGAGTATGCTGGTGGGCATTCTTCCTATGTAGACTTTTCCCTGACTCCTGATCAAGTATTTGAGACCAAAGCACAGCTAAAACACAAGTGGCCTAAAGACAAAGAAGGAAGTGTTGGATATGATTGAGTAGAATCACATAACAGGCAGTGCTTTGCTAATATAAAGACTTTAATAGTGACCATAAATACTGTCCAGGGTCGTGTATGTCCGCAGACATTACACACCCTGCTAAAACTGTAACCTCCCCTACAAGCCACTCCCTAGGGGCATGTGATCATATATGGCTGTGAGCCTCATTTTACACGTTTACAACATTTCACATACACACTAACATTACTAATCTGCAGAAATGGTAGGGATGTCCGTGTCCCGTCGCCCAGAGAGGCCCTCTAATGCCACGGGATGTATCAACGCCAGCACCATCTCCTCAGCTCGGGTAAATTGTAATTTTGTGGGGAAGCCTCTGCCAGTTTGTAAACTGAAAAATATAGGTTGCCAAATTTAGTAAATTGTGGACAATACAACAAGCAAACAAATGCACAACTCAAATATGTACTTGTAATTGCGCCGTTTATTTTCTTTCTTCCGTGCTGCATACTTCAGGTCAGAAATTTTGCGCTGGATCTTTATCTTTAATCTTTAAGCTCCTCCCTCGCTGCATTGACCTGTCTGGTGAGATCCTCCAAGATTTAATTTTTTCGCATTTTGCTTGTAGATTTGGATTTTCACCCATATAGCTCATCATAATGTAGGGTCAGCCCACTTGCCAATGCCAGAGTTTGGGCCTCACCAAACCTGTCACTCAACTGTCCTCGCCGCAATGTCCACCTATTGCTTGCTGTTCGGGCTCATCTCTGGATGTAGACAATTCGGGGGACATTCTGGGCTGGCTCTGTGGTGATGAAATGTTGGACAGGTGGCTTGATAAAGAATAGATTGGACTTGGAAATGGACTGGGGGTCCTTGCCTGGGTGGCCACTGAACTTGCAGGCGTGGATGTGGTATATGGATAGTTGCTTGCCACCTGTGCCGGTGGCAAATATGGCTGAGGAGGAGAGGGTGTGCTTGAGGGTGTGGTGCTTCTGGCCCTGTGCCTCTTTGTGCCCTTGCCATTTGTGGTTCCATGCCCCTGGGAGGTACTTGCACGTGGCTCTGGATATGCTGAGCTGGCTGTGCTTGGTCTTCTGGGCCTGTGGCTCTTGCTCTTTCCATGAGCATGGGTGTGTTTCCCACGTGGCTCTGGAGATGCTGAGCTGGCTGGGCTGGGGCTTCTGGGCCTGTGGCTCTTGCTCTTTCCATGGCCATGGGTGCATTTCCCATGTGGCTCTGGAGATGCTGAGCTGGCTGGGCTGGGGCTTCTGGGCCTATAGCTTTTACTGGCCTTGCCAGTGGAGCATTCTTTCAGAATGAATGTAGTAGGCCGGGGAGGAGGGGATGGTGTTTTTTGGGGGCTGGGGCTTCTCACCCTCTTAGTGGCCTTTTTTGCGGGCGTACCTGCCTGCTTGGTTGTGGGCTTCTTCTTCGCCAATCCCTCCTTGTCTTTGCTGGATGGTTTGGGTTTTGCGGACTTGGAGACTAATGTCGCCTTGGCTTGGCCACTGAGTCTGTGGCTGCGCGTTTCCCACACCTTCGCCATGAAGAAGCCTCCTCAGGCCGCTGTGGCACTTTGCTGCTGGCCTCCTTGTCTGGTTTGGCCTTACCAACTTGTTTCTTGGCTGGCATGTTGAAACCCTCAAAGAGAATGAGCTGTGTGTCCAGGACCCTTTAAATCCTAATGACTGGGTATGACGCCTGTGTGTTCGCGTACGCGTGCATACAGCCGTTCGTCCGGCAGTGCGGAACCCTGAAACCAAATCATGCAGCATTGGTCGGACCTGAAACGGCTCCACATGCCCCAGGTGCTGCGATTTTTCAGGCTCCATTTCCCAAGTAAGTACATAGCGAGAAGGTAGGCCTTTATTTAAAAATGCTTTTCTTTTCTAGTGCTGGAAATGGAGTACCGAATACGACGCACCCGGAGGCACACAGGCCGACCAGTGCTGCATGAATCTGTAGCACAAATTGAAGGTGGTGGATCTCCAGGGTGACGGTCCTACCCCTCCTCTGTATCGGCCTCCGACCAGCCCCTGGACCTTTCTACAGAGGAGGGGCATCACGGCGTGGGCAGGGAGTCGTACCAAGCGACGGAGCCCTTAGCCTCTGGTATGTGACTCTTAATGTAACCGCAAAGGCATACATGCTATTTAAACAAAAGCTGATTCCCTTAATCTCTTTTTCTAGATGAATATGTAGTGGGTGAAGG
Source organism: Gastrophryne carolinensis (assembly GCA_027917425.1). Lineage (NCBI taxonomy): Eukaryota > Metazoa > Chordata > Amphibia > Anura > Microhylidae > Gastrophryne > Gastrophryne carolinensis. The sequence goes on along the minus strand of CM051238.1, from coordinate 112,129,151 downwards.
ATCTGTGGAAGAGTCGGCAGCAGATCATGCACAGGAGGCACATGGAGAAAGTGGGTGATGTCACACACACATTCAAATTGTCATTTGCTTACTGTTGACTCAGGTATTAGAAGTGATCCTATTTGACATGTCTCTACAGCCTCAACTTCCCAGCAGTGGCAGGTCCCAGAACCCAGGGTGGTCCCCAAAGCAGACGTCGGCCACCAATGAAGTAAGTTGTAATGTCATTCTTTTGAGTATGTGGTAATTGACATGATCACCAAGATTAGAGATGAGCGAACTTTTGAAAAATTCGATTCGACTGATTCGCTGAATTTTCCGACAAAAATCGATTCGACACGAATAAATTCGCGACGAATCGCTATTAAAAACGGCTATTTCTGAGCCTCCTAGAGCCTCAATAGGGTTGTAAACCATTCTGCCTTGCTGTAACACGCACAGGATGCGTGCTGGGTTAGTTAAATAATACTTTGAATAAATATCACATGCAGATCAGAGGCATCGCTAATAGAATCGCAGAGCGGCACAATTGAATTCAAGAGAGTTGAAGTGGCATCACGATGAGGGGCAGGAACCCAAACATTGCTTTAAAGAGACACTGGAGTTGGCAGCAGCAGGAGGCCAAAAATTGGATGAATCACACCCTGGAGTTGGCAGCAGCAGCAGCAGGAGCCCAAACATTGGCTGAAAGAGACACTGGGGTTGGCTTCAGGAGCCCAAAAATTGGATGAATCACACCCTGGAGTTGCAAGCAGCAGCAGGAGCCCAAATATTACTTTAAAGAGACACTGGAGTTGGCTTCAGGAGCCCAAAAATTGGATGAATCACACCCTGGAGTTGGCAGCAGCAGCAGCAGCAGGAGCCCAAAGATTACTTTATAGAGACACTGGAGTTGGCTTCAGGAGCCCAAAAATTGGATGAATCACACCCTGGAGTTGGCAGGAGTTGACAGCAGCAGCAGCAGGAGCCCAAATATTACTTTAAAGAGACCCTGGGGTTGGCTTCAGGAGCCCAAAAATTGGATGAATCACACCCTGGAGTTGGCAGCAGCAGCAGGAGCCCAAATATTACTTTAAAGAGACACTGGGGTTGGCTTCAGGAGCCCAAAAATTGGATGAATCACACCCTGGAGTTGCAAGCAGCAGCAGGAGCCCAAATATTACTTTAAAGAGACACTGGAGTTGGCTTCAGGAGCCCAAAAATTGGATGAATCACACCCTGGAGTTGGCAGCAGCAGCAGCAGCAGCAGCAGCAGGAGCCCAAAGATTACTTTATAGAGACACTGGAGTTGGCTTCAGGAGCCCAAAAATTGGATGAATCACACCCTGGAGTTGGCAGGAGTTGACAGCAGCAGCAGCCCAAATATTACTTTAAAGAGACCCTGGGGTTGGCTTCAGGAGCCCAAAAATTGGATGAATCACACCCTGGAGTTGGCAGCAGCAGCAGCAGGAGCCCAAATATTACTTTAAAGAGACACTGGGGTTGGCTTCAGGAGCCCAAAAATTGGATGAATCACACCCTGGAGTTGGCAGCAGCAGCAGCAGGAGCCCAAATATTACTTTAAAGAGACACTGGGGTTGGCTTCAGGAGCCCAAAAATTGGATGAATCACACCCTGGAGTTGGCAGCAGCAGCAGCAGGAGCCCAAATATACACTGGAGTTGGCTTCAGGAGCCCAAAAAGTGGATGAATCACACCCTGGAGTTGGCAGAAGTTGGCAGCAGCAGCAGCAGCAGGAGCCCAAACATTACTTTAAAGAGACACTGGGGTTGGCTTCAGGAGCCCAAAAATTGGATGAATCACACCGTGGAGTTGGCAGCAGCAGGAGCCCAAATATTTCTTTAAAGAGACACTGGGGTTGGCTTCAGGAGCCCAAAAATTGGATGAATCACACCCTGGAGTTGGCAGAAGTTGGCAGCAGCAGCAGCAGCAGGAGCCCAAACATTACTTTAAAGAGACACTGGGGTTGGCTTCAGGAGCCCAAAAATTGGATGAATCACACCCTGGAGTTGGCAGAAGTTGGCAGCAGCAGCAGTAGGAGCCCAAACATTACTTTAAAGAGACCCTGGGGTTGGCTTCAGGAGCCCAAAAATTGGATGAATCACACCCTGGAGTTGGCAGAAGTTGGCAGCAGCAGGAGCCCAAACATTACTTTAAAGAGACACTGGGGTTGGCTTCAGGAGCCCAAAAATTGGATGAATCACACCCTGGAGTTGGCAGAAGTTGGCAGCAGCAGCAGCAGCAGGAGCCCAAACATTACTTTAAAGAGACACTGGGGTTGGCTTCAGGAGCCCAAAAATTGGATGAATCACACCCTGGAGTTGGCAGCAGCAGGAGCCCAAATATTTATTTAAAGAGACACTGGGGTTGGCTTCAGGAGCCCAAAAATTGGATGATTCACACCCTGGAGTTGGCAGCAGCAGCAGCAGGAGCCCAAATATACACTGGAGTTGGCTTCAGGAGCCCAAAAATTGGATGAATCACACCCTGGAGTTGGCAGCAGCAGGAGCCCAAACATTACTTTAAAGAGACCTTGGGGTTGGCTTCAGGAGCCCAAAAATTGGATGAATCACACCCTGGAGTTGGCAGAAGTTGGCAGCAGCAGGAGCCCAAACATTACTTTAAAGAGACACTGGGGTTGGCTTCAGGAGCCCAAAAATTGGATGAATCACACCCTGGAGTTGGCAGAAGTTGGCAGCAGCAGGAGCCCAAACATTACTTTAAAGAGACACTGGGGTTGACTTCAGGAGCCCAAAAATTGGATGAATCACACCCTGGAGTTGGCAGAAGTTGGCAGCAGCAGGAGCCCAAACATTACTTTAAAGAGACCCTGGGGTTGGCTTCAGGAGCCCAAAAATTGGATGAATCACACCCTGGAGTTGGCAGCAGCAGCAGCAGGAGCCCAAATATACACTGGAGTTGGCTTCAGGAGCCCAAAAATTGGATGAATCACATCCTGGAGTTGGCAGAAGTTGGCAGCAGCAGCAGCAGGAGCCCAAATATTACTTTAAAGAGACACTGGGGTTGGCTTCAGGAGCCCAAAAATTGGATGAATCACACCCTAGAGTTGGCAGAAGTTGGCAGCAGCAGCAGCAGGAGCCCAAACATTACTTTAAAGAGACACTGGGGTTGACTTCAGGAGCCCAAAAATTGGATGAATCACACCCTGGAGTTGGCAGCAGCAGGAGCCCAAATATTACTTTAAAGAGACACTGGGGTTGGCTTCAGGAGCCCAAAAATTGGATGATTCACACCCTGGAGTTGGCAGCAGCAGCAGCTGCAGGAGCCCAAATATACACTGGAGTTGGCTTCAGGAGCCCAAAAATTGGATGAATCACACCCTGGAGTTGGCAGCAGCAGCAGCAGGAGCCCAAATATTACTTTAAAGAGACACTGGAGTTGGCTTCAGGAGCCCAAAAATTGGATGATTCACACCCTGGAGTTGGCAGCAGCAGCTGCAGCAGCAGGAGCCCAAATATTACTTTAAAGAGACACTGGGGTTGGCTTCAGGAGGCCAAAAATTGGATGAATCACACCCTGGAGTTGGCAGCAGCAGCAGGAGGCCAAATATTACTTGAAAGAGACAATGGAGTTGGCTTCAGGAGCCCAAGAATTGGATGATTCACACCCTGGAGTTGGCAGCAGCAGCAGCAGGAGCCCAAAAATTGGCCTAAAAACATAAATATGTTTTGCACCATTTGGAAAGTGTAAAACGTGGCACCATGCTGAATCTAGTCGCATGCATCAGGCATTGGTGGGTGGAAATCCTGGCTGATCCATCCCTGATTCATTTTGACAAAGGTGAGTCTCTCCACATTTTTAGTTGACAGACGAGTTCTCCTCGCCGTAACTATGGCCCCCGCCGCACTAAACACCCGCTCAGATGGCACACTACTTGCCGGGCAGGACAGCTTTTCCAGGGCAAACTCTGCTAGTTGCGGCCACAAATCAAGTTTGGCTGCCCAGAAGTCCAGCGGATCCTCAAGGTGTGTTGGCATGGTCATGTCAAAGTATGACATGACCTGCTGGTTGAGGTCCTGCTCCAGGTCTTCCTGCTGCTCATGAGTAGCCTCACTATGCGGGTGTAGAAAGCTACTCATTAGCGACTGAAGACTGAGGCTGCTGCTGCTGATGGAGCTGCTGCTGCTGCTCCTGCCAACCCCCCCAGCGGCCATGGCAGTGGAAGGTGAGCGCAGAGGTCCCCTCGAGTCAGACCTGCGAGAGTATGGACCATGGCGCAGATAGGCATCGGCCAACTGCCTACGTAGAATGTCTTTGTAGTAGTTCAGTTTGTCCTCCCTCTCGGTGGGTTTAAAAAATGCCCCCATTTTGTGCCGGAAGCGAGGGTCCAATAAGGTGGACAGCCAGAAGTCATCCCGCCGACAGATGGAAACAATTCTGGGGTCACTACGCAAGCACGTGAGCATGCTTCGTGCCATTTGCGCAAGTGACTCGGATGGACTACCTGTCTCCATCTCCACTGCATACTGCCACGGTGTGCCCGGGTCCTCTGTCTCGCCTTCCTCAAAAACCTCTAGCTCCTCTGGCTGCTCCTGCTCCTCCTCTCCTGTCCGCTGACTAGATAAACCAGCCATTTCGCCAAGCCTAAACTGTGTTTCGCTGGGCAACTCCTCCTCCTCCTCTTCCTCCTCCTCCTCCAGTTCAGCTCCAACGGGGTTCATGTGGCCGTAAGATGTAAACGCCATGTCTCCAGTGCCCTGACCAGCCATGGTTTCCAACATGTGCTGTAGTACATGAAGCAGTGGAATCACGTCGTGCATCCCGTAATCCTGCCAACTGACAAATAAAGTGGCTTCCTCAAAGGGCCTGAGCAAACGGCAGGTGTCACGTATGAGCTGCCACTGGTTGACATTGAAGTTACACAGGGGAGTCCCCCTATCTGCTTGGATCATCAGGAAATCCGTGATGGCTTTTCTCTGTTCATATAATCGGTCCAACATGTGAAGGGTGGAATTCCAACGGGTGGAAACATTGCAAATCAGACTATGTTGGGGGATACCATTCTGACGCTGTAGCTCAAGAAGGGTGTGTTTGGCGGTGTAGGAGTGGCTGAAGTGCATGCAAAGTTTCCTTGAAGTTGTTAGGATGTCTTGCAGATGGGGGGGAACACTTCAGAAACCGCTTGACAACCAGATTGAAGACGTGAGCCATGCAGGGGGCATGGGTCAGGCTTCCTTGGCGCAGCGCAGACAAAATGTTCTTCCCATTGTCGGTAACCATGATTCCCATTTTAAGTTTTCTCGGAGTAAGCCATGTTTGGATTTCCTGATGAATACAATTAAGCAGTTCCTCCCCTGTGTGACTCCGTTCGCCAAGATAAACCATGTGAAGCACTGCGTGACACCTCTGTGCCCTGCACACATGGTAGACTGGAGGGGCACTGAGACTTGAGCCTACAGTGGAGGGTGAGGAGATGGCGGAGGATGAGGAGGCCGAGTCGCACGGTGTAACAGGCCCAACGGGCAGGGAGCGCGGAGGCCGAAGCGGCGTGACCTGTCCAAGTTGCTGCTGCTGCTGCAAAGGGACCACATTCACCCAGTGGGCCGTAAACGACATGTACTGTCCCTGACCGTAGTTACAGCTCCAGATGTCGGCGCTGCCATGCACTTTGCTACACACCGACAGGCTCAAAGACTGGCCCACCTTCTGTTCAACAAAAGTGTGCAGCACTGGTACTGCCTTCTTGGCAAATAAATGACGGCTTGGGACTCTCCACCTCGGCTCGGCACAAGCCATCAGTTCTCTGAAAGGTGCAGATTCCACCACCTGAAAAGGGAGCGACTGCAGCACCAGCAACTTGGACAGGAGCACATTCAGCTTCTGCGCCGTAGGATGAGTGGGCGCATACTGCTGTCTCTTGGACATGGCTTCGCTGATGGATTGCTGGCAGGATGCATGACTTGGAGGAGGAGGAGGAGCAGGAGCGACAGAGGATGGGTATGACGCACAGCTGCCTTCGGCTGAGGTGCTGGAGCCTTGGCTGGCAGAAATTGGGAGCGGCGTGCCACTCGGTGAGGAAGCAGTCTGGCCCACCTCTCCAGAGCCTAGGTTCTCCCAGGCCGCTTTATGGTGACGCATCATATGTTGACGCAGGGCCGTGGTGCCAACATTTGGACCCTGGCCACGCTTCACCTTTTGCCTACATATCTTGCATGTGGCCATGTTACCCTCCTGCGGATGCTTCAGGAAAAACTGCCACACTGCCGAGTAGCTACTTTTCCCACCAACAGGCCTCACTGATTCGCTGCTGCTGTTGCCAACTCCAGGAACCCCTGCCCCACTACCTCCCGATAAGGTAGCCTGCCGCGCAGCAGGTGCTCTACCCCGGCCCCGGCCCCGTTTGGCTCCAGGCTTTACAATTGTGCCCCCATGCTGCCTGCCAGCCATGCTGCTGCCACCTTGCTGCCTGAGCTGCTGACTCCGGGGCAACCTGCTCCCCTCTTCTCCTGATGATGACGATGAAGCCCCTTCATCACCCGGCTCCCAAGTGCGATCGGCTTCATCGTCATCATCATTATCGCTTAGTTGTGGCTGTACGTCACTGATGTTTGTGGATTCGTCAACAGTGTCTGGCGCAGGAGCTGGAACGCTCGCAGCACCCACGACACTGTCCACTTCACTACTTGTCTGCCTAGCTAAAGAAGCCACCTCCATTTCTTGGCTGGGCAGTAGCTGCTGACTGTCCTCTATCTGATCGTCCTCCTCACTAAAGAGAGGAGCTGAACCCAAAGCATAGGATACGTCGCTGGGGGAGGGAACGGCATAGGACAGAGGCAATGGGAGGACAGGGACTGCTCTCGGGGCATGCCAACTCAGGATTGTGTCAGAGGAACCTACCGACCCTAGACTGGGGGTCTCAGACGTAAGTTGTGATGATGATGTTGTTGATGAGCGCGTCAACCATTCAACCACGGCAGATGCGTTACTGGTGGAGACCCGACCGCTAGCAGATACTGGCAGATTAGGTCTCTCAGCGTGACTCCTGCTGCTACTGGCCCCCAGTCTGCTGCGAGCTCTGCCTGCGGAATCTTGGCCTCTGCCACTCCTCTTTTCACTTCCAGGCACTTGTCTGCCCGACATGGTCTAACTGGTGTGGTAGTAGGTGATATTTTAAGAACCCGCAGGCAGCGGTGGGTCTATATGAAACAGAATATAATGCACACCAAAAGTGAGCAGTAACACTCAGCCTCCAACAGGCCTGCCTAGTGTAAATAAGAGAGCTGCTTAGTGTAAATAAAGAGGGGTATGCTATGTTACAGAATGGGATGCCCCAAAAACCAGCAGTGCACCTGGCAGGCAGCAGTAAGACTATGCACAGCAAAAGTGTCTTTATCAGGCCTAATTTCAATTAGAATAAGTGCAAATGGTTATATGGTCTTAAACAGAGGCTGCTGTAGTCACAGAATGGGATGCCCTAAAAACCCAGCAGTGAACCTGGGACAAGTAGTGCTATCCACAGCAAAAGTGTCTTTATCAGGCCTAATTTCAATTATAATAAGTGCAAATGGTTATATGGTGTTAAGGCTGCTGTAGTCACAGAATGGGATGCCCTAAAAACCCAGCAGTGAACCTGGGACAAGTAGTGCTATGCACAGCAAAAGTGTCTTTATCAGGCCTAATTTCAATTAGAATAAGTGCAAATGGTTATATGGTCTTAAACAGAGGCTGCTGTAGTCACAGAATGGGATGCCCTAAAAACCCAGCAGTGAACCTGGGACAAGTAGTGCTATGCACAGCAAAAGTGTCTTTATCAGGCCTAATTTCAATTATAATAAGTGCAAATGGTTATATGGTCTTAAACAGAGGCTGCTGTAGTCACAGAATGGGATGCCCTAAAAACCCAGCAGTGAACCTGGGACAAGTAGTGCTATGCACAGCAAAAGTGTCTTTATCAGGCCTAATTTCAATTAGAATAAGTGCAAATGGTTATATGGTGTTAAACAGAGGCTGCTGTAGTCACAGAATGGGATGCCCTAAAAACCCAGCAGTGAACCTGGGACAAGTAGTGCTATGAACAGCAAAAGTGTCTTTATCAGGCCTAATTTCAATTATAATAAGTGCAAATAGTTATATGGTCTTAAACAGAGGCTGCTGTAGTCACAGAATGGGATGCCCTAAAAACCAGCAGTAAGTACACCTGGCAGGGTCCAGTAGTGCTATGAACAGCAAAAGTGTCTTTATCAGGCCTAATTTCAATTAGAATAAGTGCAAATGGTTATATGGTCTTAAACAGAGGCTGCTGTAGTCACAGAATGGGATGCCCTAAAAACCCAGCAGTGAACCTGGGACAAGTAGTGCTATGAACAGCAAAAGTGTCTTTATCAGGCCTAATTTCAATTATAATAAGTGCAAATGGTTATATGGTGTTAAACAGAGGCTGCTGTAGTCACAGAATGGGATGCCCTAAAAACCCAGCAGTGAACCTGGGACAAGTAGTGCTATCCACAGCAAAAGTGTCTTTATCAGGCCTAATTTCAATTAGAATAAGTGCAAATGGTTATATGGTGTTAAACAGAGGCTGCTGTAGTCACAGAATGGGATGCCCTAAAAACCCAGCAGTGAACCTGGGACAAGTAGTGCTATGAACAGCAAAAGTGTCTTTATCAGGCCTAATTTCAATTATAATACGTGCAAATGGTTATATGGTCTTAAACAGAGGCTGCTGTAGTCACAGAATGGGATGCCCTAAAAACCAGCAGTAAGTACACCTGGCAGGGTCCAGTAGTGCTATGAACAGCAAAAGTGTCTTTATCAGGCCTAATTTCAATTATAATAAGTGCAAATGGTTATATGGTCTTAAACAGAGGCTGCTGTAGTCACAGAATGGGATGCCCTAAAAACCCAGCAGTGAACCTGGGACAAGTAGTGCTATGCACAGCAAAAGTGTCTTTATCAGGCCTAATTTCATTTAGAATAAGTGCAAATGGTTATATGGTGTTAAACAGAGGCTGCTGTAGTCACAGAATGGGATGCCCTAAAAACCAGCAGTAAGTACACCTGGCAGGGTCCAGTAGTGCTATGAACAGCAAAAGTGTCTTTATCAGGCCTAATTTCAATTAGAATAAGTGCAAATGGTTATATGGTCTTAAACAGAGGCTGGTGTAGTCACAGAATGGGATGCCTCACAGCAGACTTAAGATCAGTTCAGTATATATGCACAGTTAGTTAGTATAAGCAGCCTGAAGCCAGTCAGCCAGCTAGTAACACTCAGGCTGGATGAAAAAAAAAAAAATCTCCCTGTGACAGCCTCCGATTTTTCCTACCTTTCCCTGTTTTTCGCTGACTTTCTGTCTCCTGCCTGTCTCCAGCCTGTCCCTGTCTGTCCCTGCCTGTCTAACTGTCTCTCTCCATCACTACAACGTTCTGTCTCTCACGAATGCAATAGAGAAATGAGGAAGGAAAAGCAAGATGGCCGACTTAAATAGCGCAGTGACGTCACCGGGCTTGCTGGCTGCTGATAGGCTGCATGTGACTGCCCCAGCTTGCACTGGCGCGGGATAGATGTCCAGACATGTCCCGTCCGCCATCTTAGAATGCCTGTAAATGTAAATGAATGGATGTTAAAGGAAAACTTCGAGCGATCGAATCGCGGGGAAATTCGGATTCAATCCGAATCGAATTTTTCCAGAAATTTGGATCGAATCCGGGTTCGTCCGGATCGATTCGCTCATCCCTAACCAAGATACCTAAAGCCATAGTCAATGGCATTAGCATAATGACATATGCCCTCATCCTTAGATTAATTGCTTAGTATAATGACATATGCCCTCTTTCTTAGATTAATTACTTAGCATAATGACATATGGCATCATGAGTTAGCTTGCCACCTAAAAAACATTCCATCCACAGCTGAGAAACATGTATTTGCCAACAAATAATGTTTGTTTCTTTTTGATACAGGGACCACACGTGCCAGAGTGGCAGCAATGAGTGCAAGGGTCCTTGAGTTGGTGGCCGACATGCAGGAGCTGCGCGACTCATTGGGAACCACAGATGAAGACTAAAGTTCTGGGTCCTGCCATTGCTATGTATATAGTTTTTATTTGTTACATTTTTTAAAATTTTAAACATTTTAAAATTTTATATTTTATTACAAACCAAAAAAAAAAAAGTTTATACATTTTTATAACCAAAAAGTTGAAAAAAAAGCCATAAAAAAATGGCATTTTTGTTAAAAAAAAAAAAACTGTTTCAGTGTCATTTCACTTTTAAAATACATTAACACAAAACCAATGGGCCAAGAAATATTTAGATATGAAGATTCACATGACCGCGAAGTGATTTGGGTGAGTTTTAGGAGTGAGAAACGGAAGAAGAACATGACCGCGAAGTGATTTGGGTAAGTTTTAGGGGTGAGAAATGGAAGAAGAACATGACCGCGAAGTGATTTGGGTAAGTTTTAGGGGTGAGAAATGGAAGAAGAACATAAGCGCGAAGTGATTTGGGTACGTTTTAGGGGTGAGAAATGGAAGAAGCACATGACCGCGAAATGATTTGGGTAAGTTTTAGGGGTGAGAAATGGAAGAACATAAGCGCAAAGTGATTTGGGTAAAATTTAGGGGTGAGAAATGGAAGAAGAACATGACCGCAAAGTGATTTGGGTAAGTTTTAGGGGTGAGAAATGGAAGAAGAATGAGAGCGTGAAGTGATTTGGGTAAGTTTTAGGGGTGAGAAATGGAAGAAGAACATGACCGCGAAGTGATTTGGGTAAGTTTTAGGGATGAGAAATGGAAGAAGAACATGACCGCGAAGTGATTTGGGTAAGTTTTAGGGGTGAGAAATGGAAGAACATAAGCGCGAAGTGATTTGGGTAAAATTTAGGGGTGAGAAATGGAAGAAGAATGAGAGCGCGAAGTGATTTGGGTAAGTTTTAGGGGTGAGAAATGGAAGAAGAATGAGAGCGCGAAGTGATTTGGGTAAGTTTTAGGGGTGAGAAATGGAAGAAGAACATGACCGCGAAGTGATTTGGGTAAGTTTTAGGGGTGAGAAATAGAAGAAGAATGAGAGCGCGAAGTGATTTAGCTAAGCATTGGAGCAGAAGTGAGTGAACCAAATATGTAGGCGAGCACTTTAATGAGTTAAGTTTGAAGTGCGCAGGAGTAAAATCGTAAGGATTTTCGTCTGGACGATTATTTATTGTAAAAGGAAAACAGAATCTAACGGGAAGCGTAAAGGATTCGTGGGAGGAGACGATGGAAAAAGGGGAAAAGCCGACGTTGTAACATGAGTAAAAAAAAAGGAAACTGAAAGCTGAAAAATGACTCTCGTTGGCATACGAATGGACGAAGACTTTACAGAAGGCTTGCAATGCATGCACAGAATTGCTTGTACACTCATACGAGAGCGGGAACATTTTTAAAAAAATACAGATCGACACAAAAACGAAAGTCTTTTTTTGTCTTTCTGATCAACCCTATAGTGTATGTGATTAAAGACCAGATCACGCCTAGTGGAAATCCTTGATTTGTATAAATCCTTGATTGAACTGTTTTTGTCCTTGTTAAACTGGACCAACCTCCTTGCAAACAGTGCTCAGTGATCCCTTGTGTGGGAAATTCAGATTGCTGCACATAAAAATACATTTACCTTTTTCTAAATCCTGCTGTGGTCAATTTTAAAAACAAAATTGCATTTCCTGGAGCTGCGGGCCGGCCACAAACAGGAAATACTGCTGGGTTTCCTGTTACTGTGCATTGTCAGTTATGTCAGTTGAAATCAGGCAGCAGCACACCTAGGATGCTGGGAAAAGGAGCTTTTCCAATTGTGCCAGGCTGTTGGTCCGGTTTAAAGGAAAGCATTCCAGCCAGCAATTGTTCTGCCTTGGGAACATGATGGCAACTTGTGTGTTGTTATCAACTATCTGTGGTTGAAGGACAAGTATTGTTAGTTACATCAGAAGAGCTGACATCCCTAACAAATGTAGCACCCATAGATGGGAGGCTGAGTACACTGTAGCCATACAACACTGAATAGCCATCCCAAATGGTCCCCAATGAGGCCCCCCAGGGCAACAGCAACTGTGCTGCACATCACCTAGAAGTCAGAGCCTCCCTTCCCCTCTGATGTGAACAGAACCCCCATCCTCCGTGCAGCAGTTTGTCGGCTGAAGATTCTATTCACATACCTGCCACTGACAAGCAAAGAGCATAGCTTCCGCCTGGAAATTAGCCAGTTGCTCATCTCCTCAGCGGGCTGCGTACAAGCTGAGGAGAGATCTTAGGTTCCGTGACAGATGCACAAATCAAACCCTACCTATGGTATTGCACATGTGATTTATGCTTCTGTCAAGGAGTCAACATTTCTTCTCAGCTTGTACACAGCCTGCTGAGGAGATGAGCTGCTGGCTGATTTCTAGATGGAGGGGTGGAAGCCATGCTGAGCAGAGATTAATGCCCTTAGCTTCTCAGTGGGAGATACATAAATAGATTATTTGGCCCAGAAACTGCTGCATGGAGGGTGGGGGTTCCAGTTGGAGTTGCTCAACTCAAAGAGGACCAAGGTAAATATTTTCCAATGTAGCAGATGTTCTCTTAACTACTCCTTCCCACCCACTAAAATGAAAAAGGAGAGCTTATATAGTGCAATCTGCTATAACAGTGTGCACAGACAGATAGCACTAAAAATGCCAGGATACAGAAGAAATTACACTACTTAATGTATTACTCTTGCATTTTAGTGGATTCACTAAGTTAAAGATATTTCAAAACCCAAATGAAAAAAAAAAAAAGGAGTACTTACCTGATCAATGCTCACCCGCCCGGCAATCAACAAATCAATGTGCCTGAACTCCATTCACTGGCACTTTTGTGCCAGCTTGCACCCTCCGCCATCAGTCATCATTCACTAAAATGGAGGGAGTATGTCAGGCCTCAACCCCTCCTCTTCATTGCAGGCGCAGCATGAGGAGAAGCCTGGGACCCAACAATCAGGGGAGTTGCTTATTACCGGATTAGCTTAGCTTGGATGTTGAATCGCCTCAAGCTATCCACCAAAATATATAATTGGTCATTCTTAGGAATGGAAGGACTATCCAATAGAAATAATGGGGCAGTAATGGCCTATGGTTGTAGGTTAGATTCCTGGCCAGGATATGACTGAAGTGCATTTGGTCAAGGCACCTAACCCCCAACTGTTCCCAGGCGTTATGGTTAGGGCAGCCCACTGCTCCAGGCATTGGATTGACTGCTTGTGTTTGTCTCATTGCATGGATAGATTTAATGCAGAGGAAACATCAAATGGCCATATATTCACAACGTTCCCAAAAACTATACTGTAACTGATCATTCTTGGAATGGTAGCATATACTTGGTATATGGTAGGCTATACTTTCTTTAAGCACTTGTTTTTAAAAATACAATTTTGAAACCACAGTTTGATATGTTTTTAAATGTGTTTTGCTACTGCTGGTCGTATTTGTTATGATATTATTATTTTAGGTAGTGGCTCATGGGCAAGGAACACATGAGTTCTAGTTTCGGGGGGGGGGGGGGTTAAGGTCGGCCACACATGTGTGCAGCCTTTGGTCTGGGGGCCACATACAGCCCTCAGGGCCATCTGATGTGGCACCTGACCTGCTGTGGGGAAAGTGAGAGGGGTAAGAGAGCACAGTAAGTATGGGTAACTGCATGGAAATTGAGATAGGTGGGGGCACGTTGGGTAATAGAGGTGGCAGTAATTGTATGGCACCACCCCTGAAATCTTTGGCAGAATAATTTGGTAAAATCATTTTTCTATAATAAATGTATGCTTAGCATTGGTGGAGCTTAGATAGGTTAAAATGTGGGATGCCTGGGGCCCACCAGAAGAATGGACTCTGGGGGCCCACCGCACATTTAGATGCAATTATTCCTGGCTTACATTTAGGGCATCTTGGCCGGTGACAGCAGTGGTGGGGCCGGCATCTAGGCAGAATGAGGGAGGGACATCTCAACGGGGGCAGCGACGCATATTTCAGCAGTTGCACCAACATCTCAGCGTAAGCAATGAGGTATATCATCACTGGGGACCGGCATAAGCGGTGAGATACATCTCAGTGGTCGTCTTCGGGTTTCTTCACCTGGGCAACAGGGAGAGCAGGAAACACGGGCAGCATGGGAGGGATGGGGCTAGGTGAGTAAAAGAAACGTGCCCCACATATCCAACACTACACCGAAACATAGAAGGTTGACAGCAGAAGGAGACCATACGGTCCATCTAGTCTGCCCTCATGTGTATACTGTATGTATTTATCTTAGGATAGATGTGTGCTTATCCCAGGCATGTTTAAATTCAGTGACTGTTGATTTTTCAACTATGTTTGTTCCAAGCATCTACTACTCTTTCTGTAAAATAATATTTTCTAACATTGCTCCTGATCTTCCCTCTGACAAGCTTCAGGTTGTGCCCCCTTGTCCTATCATTAAGTTTCTTCTTAAAAACTCTTCACTCCTGAATCTTATTCAATTCTTTCACATATTTAACCCTTTCGCTGCCAGCCTACCTGCAGCATTTGCCACTCCCTGTTGCCAGACGATGTTTCACTATTTTGCACTACACATATTCAACTGTCATTTTTGAAAGGATTTCCAGGGATTTCCCAGGAAAATTATATATTGTTTTTTTCAACAGAGTCTGGGCTTTAACATGAAATGTCTTGTTTGTATTTTTTAGGTGTATTCTCAATTTTTTTGGGTGAAATGTGTGAAAAAAAAAAATATATATATATATTTTTTACAATTTGTAGAGTTTTTTTGTAATAAAAAATGTAAGTTTGTCAATAAAATCTTATTGCGTGAGAAACCCCAATTTCTCCCGGTTACAGCGATACCACATATGTATAGGTAGACACCCTTTCCTGCCCAGAAGCCTTTTATAGCTGCTGGATGACAAATGGTTAATTAAAAAAAAAAATAACATAGGGTCCCCCTTCCCGGGGAGGGGGACCCCATTTTTTTTTGGATTTTTAAGGGTTAAAAACCCTTAAAAATCCCCCCCAAAAAAATGACGTGGGGTCCCCCTTACCCAAAGTAACCAGCCCGGGACCAGCTATGGGGGCTTGTAGGCACAGAGTGGGGGGGCCAGCTTTGGTGGCCCCCCCACCCTGCAGCCTACGAGCCCACATAGCCTATGTGGGCCCGGGCTCTTCTGCCCCCCCCTGGCCTTTGGGGAGGCAGGTAATGGGGGTGCGGGGGTTAATGGCAAGTCACCCGCTAGGGCAGGTGACTTGCCACCCCCCCAGCCTTGTGAACTGGTAAAAGGGGTCTCATGGACCCCTTACCAGCTCACAAAGGGTTAACTGTTAAAAAAACCACGACACAATAATAAAAAGTATCTTATTAGAAAAAAAAAAATTTTTTTTTACTGTACTTACCTTCGATTGCAAGCTCTTGTCCCTCGCCGCTCAGCTGACAGATGCCGGTGATCGGCATCCAGAGAAGGAGAAGGCAGGAGATCAGAGGATCTCCTGTCACCTCCTTCCCCAGCGCCGATCACCGGCATCTGAGAAGCTGAGAAAGCTGAAGCCCGTTCGGGGCCGGGATGACTTCATAAGCCCCGCCCTTGGAGGCATGATGGCGGCCGCCATCGAGAAGAAGAGAGGAGAGAGCCTCCCAGGCTCTCTCCTGAAGATCGGTAAGTCCTGGGGGGGGATCGGAGGCCCCCCAGGTGAAGAGGAGGGACAGCGGGAGCCAGCGCACACACAGGCTAGTTAGAAGCTGCTGCTGCAGAAGCGGGGGGGGGGACGGCCTATTCCGGGGGCTCTCCTGGAGCCATCCGACCCCCCACGGGGGATCGGATGGCACCAAATTAAAGAGGAGACCCGGCCGGATCCAACAAGGGGTCAGGTGAGTATTTTTTATTTTTACTTTTTAAACTATAAGCGAGGAAAGTCAAGCACGTAACACCTACGGGCTTGGCACTTAAGGCCCAGCCAAGCCAGCACGTAGGTGTTACGGGCTTGGCAACAAAAGAGTTAAAGGTCTAAATCATGTCCCCCCTCTCCCTTCTTTCCTCCAGACTGTGCAAATTTAGTTCTTTAAGTTGTGGGATATTGGGGGCGAACGGTAGTGACACAGACAACAGTTCTCCCTCGGCAAAGCAGGTTTATTTCAGAAAAATGCAAGTATTCAAATGAAACAATACTTCTCCATTCATAGGTTGCAGCGTCAATGCAGAAAATCAAAACAAATGGTTACATCACCAAATAAAGGTAAATCCAGGGCTGGGGATTCCAGCAAGCTGTGGGTCAAAGGAAAGTCCAATCCAGATTGCAGGGCAAAGCAGCCCGCCGCTTCTCACCCCCAACGGTCCAAGAGTGGGGCGCAGAAGCCAAGTCCTCCGGCTTAATAGTCCAGTATTGTTATTCATACAACATGCAGTTCAGCCTGAGCTTCCTCCATCAGGCTGGTCAAAGACAAACTGACTGGCTCAGTGGTAGCCTTTTATTCAAGCTTCTTCCTGAAATCAATCTGACCAGGTGTGCAAGGCCTGAGACCAGAAGAAACCTAGGAGTGGGGAATGTGACCAGGGTTCTGAAATCCTGGCATGGATGGTGCTCTATGCAGCACTGTAGGGGAAAAATATACTCCATCCAGGACTTCTCCACACACTTTACCACAAAGTCTTTCCTGATAAGTTTTAGGTTTAAGTCCTTCTACCATTTTTGTTGCCCGCCTTTGGACACGTTCTTTTTGAATATTGTCTTTTTGCAGGTAAGGTCTTCAGAACTGCACACAGTATTCTAGCTGTGGCCTTACTAGGGCATCACAACCTCCCTCTTCCTACTGGTGATGCCACAAGCTATGCAGCCGAGCATCCTGCTTGCTTTTCCCACTGCCTGGCTACACTGTCCACTCATCTTGCAGCTATCAGTAATCAGTACTCCTAAATCTCTTTCCTCCGAGGTCCTGGCTAACACAGTACTGTCCATACGGTACTCAGAGCAGGGATTCCTTCTACCTAAGTGCATGATTTTACATTTACATTAAACTCTAGTTTCCACAGTTTTGACCATCTATCCAGTAAAACTAAATAATTTTCCATGTTGAAGACACCTCCAGGAATATCCACCCTATTACTAACCTTTGTATCATCAGCAAACGGACAAACTTTTCCTACCAAGCCTTCTCCTATGTCACTTACAAATATATTAAAAAGAATGGGGCCCAGGACAGAGCCTTGCGGCACACGCCTTTGTTCAGATTGCACACCATTAACAACAACTCTCTGATACTGATCCTTCAACCAACTGGAAATCCACTGAACTATCCAGGGATTGAGTCCTACCTTCAATAACTTATCTATGAGATCTTTATGTGGATTTGCTAAAATCCAGATAGGCAATATCCACCGCACCACCTTCATCTAACACTTTAGTGACATTTTCAAAGAAATCAATAAGATTGGTCTGACATGATCTGCCCTCAGTATAGCCGTGCTGGATAATTATCTGTTTTTTTAAGAGTGTTTCCATTAATTTGACAACTATAGATGTTAAACTAACTGACCTGTAATTACTGGCTTCTTCTCTACTCCCCTTTTTATGGATTCGTACGACATTGGCCATTCTTCAATCATCTGGAACCTCACCAGTTGAAAGGGAGCTGCAGAGGGGCTGCAATCACAAATTTAAGTTCCCTTAGAACTCTGGGGTGGATTCCATCTGGACCCATCGCCTTACTTACCTTTAGATGTGCTAGCTCGGCTAAGACATCAGCCTCCAAAAACTGTGCCCTCCCAGCTGGATGCTGTGCAATGGCCATGCCTGCTACTATCTGAAAATACTGAACAAAAGTAGCTATTCAGATGGTCAGCCACAGTCTTATCTCTGTCAATATAATTATCTTTCCTGTTTCTAATTCTAACACATCACCCCCCGAACTGAATAAAACTCCTGCACACCATTGCGTAGGGCTACATTTGGCACTGACCTAAACTGTTTTCCATTTTTAAATTGAAGCAAAAATGGCCTAGCTATTGGGGTTTACAGGATCAGCCAATGACATTCTTTTTTTTCATCCCATCCCCCAATCAGCTCAGAGTGGGACAGGATTTTTGGTCCTCCAGATTCATCACATTGCAACATCACAGATCCAAGGGCCACGCCCACATTTTCCAGAAGAGAAAATACAACTCTGTGAAGTACTCACCTGTAGAGTTGATATTATACGCATACAGCACGTCCTGCTCCAGAGATAGTAATAACATGTAGAAAACAAGCTCCTCCCGGCCCTACATATACCGAGGGACCTCCCACAAATCCCCAGCATTGAAAAGCAGTGAGAAAGAGAGTCCAGGAGAAAACAACCACCCAAAACTGGTGATAATACCAAAGATAACAATCACCAAACAGAAGAGAAAATACAACTCTGTGAAGTACTCACCTGTAGAGTTGATATTATACGCATACAGCACGTCCTGCTGCAGAGATAGTAATAACATGTAGAAAACAAGCTCCTCCCGGCCCTACATATACCGAGGGACCTCCCACAAATCCCCAGCATTGAAAAGCAGTGAGAAAGAGAGTCCAGGAGAAAACAACCACCCAAAACTGGCGATAATACCAAAGATAACAATCACCAAACAGGGGATCCAGAACAAGGTGAAACAGGGTGGGGTGGAGCAGGACATGCTGTATGCATATAATATCAACTCTACAGGTGAGTACTTCACAGAGTTGCATTATTCTAAGCATACAGCACGTCCTGCTCCAGAGATAGTAATAACATGTGGGACATCCAATAGCAGTGTCCGTAAAGAAGGGTGGGATCCCCAACAGAAGGCAACAGCAAGCAGTTTAAACTATGAATGGAAGACCAAGTAGCAGCCTTGCAAACTTGCTCCACAGCCTGGTGCTGAAAAGCCCAAGAAGCCCCAACAGCTCTAGTAGAATGGGCAGTAAGACGAAAGGGGGGAGTCTTCCCTTTAGTAGTATAGGCTTGAACCACAGCCTGACGAATCCATTTACTGATGGTAGACTTGGCGGGAGCCAAACCCTTCCTAGGTCCATGAGGCACAACTAAGAGAGCATCCGTCTTCCTAAAGGCCTGAGTGGTAACCAGGTAAGACTTGACACACCTAACCACATCCAAGGAATGCAAAACCCTTTCCTTAGGGTTACTAGGATTAGGGCACAAGGAAGGAAGTACAATATCTTGATTCAAATGAAATGCAGACACCACCTTAGGCAGGAAGTCTGGCTTGAAGCAAAACACCACCTTATCCCGGTGTCTCTCAAAGTAGGGAGGCTGAATAGACAAGGCAGCCAACTCAGACACACGTCTAACCGAAGTGATAGCTACCAGGAAGACAACCTTGAGCGTGAGCACAGCGAGAGCGGCCTCATGAATAGGCTCAAAAGGAGCCCTCTGCAGGGCCGACAAAACCAAGTTCAGATCCCAAACAGGAACCATAGGTTTCCGAGGAGGACGCACATGAGTGACCCCCTGAAAGAAGGTCTTGATAAGAGGGTGCTGGGCAAAGGTCTTCTGGAAGAAGATAGACAGGTCTGAAACCTGGCCCTTCAAGGTACTAAGCTTAAGACCCAAGTCTAGACCATGTTGTAAAAACTCCAGCACCCTGGAGACTAAGAATTCCCGGCAGGGAAGAGACCTGGATTCACACCAGTCAATGTAAGCATGCCATACTCTATAATAGATAGCAGCAGAAGTCTTCTTCCTGGCTTGCACCATAGTAGCCACAACAGAAGCAGACAAACCCTTTTCCATTAAGATGGAGGTTTCAATAGCCAAGCCGTCAAAGCCAGAGTTAGTAAATTGGGATGGCATAGAGACCCCTGGGTTAGAAGATCTGGCAACCTTGGCAGATCGTACTGATCTACTGCCATTTGAACCACGTCCACGAACCACACTCTTCTTGGCCACCTTGGGGCCACCAGAATCACGGGTACCCCTTCCAGAGCGATCTTGCTCAGCACTCTGCCCAGAAGGGGAATTGGTGGAAACACATACAGGAGCCGAAACTCCCTCCAAGACATTGACAGGGCATCCGCAGCCAGAGCCAGAGGATCCTGAGACAGGGATACAAAGCTCGGGAGCTTGTGATTGTGACGGGATGCAAACAGATCCACGCCTGGCACACCCCAATGGTGACACAGGGACTGAAATACCCTTTCGCAGAGGGCCCATTCCCCCTGACGGGACGACCCCCTGCTCAGAGCATCTGCTAGCAGATTATCCGCCCCCGGAATGTAGACAGCCGAGATGCATTGGACATTGGTCTCTGCCCATGTTAGAATCAGAGATACCTCCTGGAGAGCACCCTTGCTCCGGGTTCCTCCCTGATGATTGATGTAGGCTACGGCCGTCCTGTTTTCTGAGCATACCTGAACCGCCAGACCCTTCAGGTGCTGGGTCAATCGTTCCAGCACCAATCTGACCGCCCTGAATTCCAGGACATTGATAGGAAGATGGGCCTCCTGAGGGCCCCACCTCCCCTGGAAGCGCAGGGACTTCCAGAATCCCCCCCAGCCCGAAAGACTGGCTACCGTTGTGACCGTCTCCCAAGAGGAAGCCAGGAAGGATCTGCCCCTTGTCAAGTTCCTGTGGTCCAACCACCACGCAAGGGATTGTCTGACCGAAGGGGGAACCACCCAGATCTCGTCCAAGGACTCTGGGTCCTTGTTCCATACTGACAGAAGGTGAAGCTGCAGGGGGCTGCAATGGAACTGGGCAAAGGGCACCGCCTCGAAGCTTGCCACCATCGAGCCCACCTACTGCATTCCCTGCCGGATGGAGGGATGAGGGATCGAGAGCAGGGACCTCGCCTGCGTTGTCAGAGCTTCCACCTTCTGTGGAGGAAGGAATATCCTTGACTGAACCGAGTCCAGAATCATCCCCAGAAATGGGGTCACTGAGGAGGGGGACAGAGAGGACTTTGGGTAATTGATCACCCAGCCGAAGGACTCCAGGGTGGACACTACCAAACGAGTGTCCAGCTCTGCCTGCCGCAGAGACCGAGAGGTGATGAGTATATCGTCCAGGTAGGGCAACACGCGTATGCCCTTTAGTCTTAAGAGAGACATCACCCCTGCCAGCACCTTGGTGAACACCCTGGGAGCCGACGTAAGGCCGAATGGCAGAGCCACGAACTGATAATGCTGATCCAACAGCGCAAATCTGAGAAACCTTTGGTGCCCTGGAAACACCGGAACATGCAGGTAAGCGTCCTTGATGTCCACAGATGTCATTAAATCACCTGGGCGCAGCGAGGCAATGGCCGAGCACAGAGTTTCCCTACGAAAATGCCTGTTTCTGACAAATCTGTTTAGGATTTTCAAATCCAGAATGGGTCTGACTGACCCGTCCTTTTTGGGCACTGTGAAAAGGTTGGAATAAAACCCCATGCCCCTGTCTCTTAAGGGGACCTTGCAAATGACCCCGAGATCCAGAAGGTCCTGCACAGCCAGCATCAAGACTCGAGCTGAGGCAGGGTCCGGTGGGATCTGGGACCCAACGAACCTGGTAGGGGGCAGTACAGCAAATTCTATCTTGTAACTGGAGGACACTACCTCCTGAATCCACCGGTCTGGGACGAGGAGTCTCCAGACATGCTCGAAGTGCTGTAGACGTCCCCCCACCCTGACGGGAGAGGGCGCCCCTTCATGCTTGGGAGGTCTTGGGGGGGCTTTGGGCTTGGGCCCCCAGGAGGAACCGGGACGGCGTCCTCTGTTCTTGTTCCAGGAATCTGCGCGAGACCCAGCGAAGGACACCCCTCTACCCTGCTTGGCCCCACGGTAGGGGGTCGAATGGGAGCTTGGGCCACGAAAAGGCCGAATCTGACGCTTGCGCTGGGGCAACTTGCCACCCTTGGCAAAGATATCTAACCTTTCTCCAAACAGGCGCAGCCCTTTAAACGGAAGCCCTGTAAGGGCCTTCTTGGCGACGTTGTCAGCAGCCCACTGGCGTAACCAGACCGCACGGTGTATGGCTACCACCAGAGCAGAGGATCTACCGCTCAGCTTAATAGCATCGTCCGATGCAGATAGGATATAATTCACAAAGGTCTCACAAGTGGCCAGAGCATTGGCGGCATCAGAGGGCAAGTCATCCGCCCCTTCCAGTCCTAACCACAGTCCTGAGCGCCACCGCCGTGATGGCTAAGGCGCAAACCGGGCGGAGCGACGCTCCCCCAAATGCAAAGGCATGACATGCCAATTGATCAATTCGCCGATTCACTAAATCCCACAGCGCAGTAGTGTCAGGGGAGTGCATAATAGAGGTGTTGGACAGACTCAGAATCGGGGCATCGACCTCGGGCGGCGATGTCCAACACTTAACCAGATCGGCAGGAAATGGATACTTCTCATCCACAGCTTTAGGGATCTCCTGGAGTTTGCTGGGGTGTTCCCACTCTTTCAGCACTAGGCTATTAAAATGAGTTTGTTCGGGAAACTCCAACCGCACCCTAGCGGTATGAAACAGATCACCCCTTTGCCGAGGAGCCGCGGGAGGGGGAGAGAGGGATAACACATCAAAGATCTGGGTCAGCGGTCTATCAATGTTGTCCTGGGACCAATGATCAGAACCAGACTCATCCTGACTCCTGGAGTCAGAGAACAGTTCCCCTTCCTCTGATGGGGAATGTGCATAGGAAAGCAGTAAATCATCAGAATCCTGAATAGTAGATTCAGGATTCAAATGACGCCTCTTGGCAGTAGCCTTGCGCGCCAAGGAGCCAGCGATTAAGTTTTCCACACTAGCCAGTCTAGAGGCCAAATCAGCGTGAGAGTCCCCACAAGTATTGGGGGTTAGGCTCAAGCTTGGGGGAGTAGGGGAAGTAAGGCGAGGTGCGGACCCAGCCTCGGAAGAGGTGGGGAGACCGGCTAGCGCCTGCTGGGCACAAGGGACGCAAACCCGTGCATTGTCACCACTGCTAGGTAAGACCCCACAAGCTACACACAGACGGGCTTGTCCCAAAGGAACCCCGTTCACAATATCCTGAGATGCCTCCATATGGTGATTATTAAGTTCAATATGCCAGTAGGGATTGACGCTATAAAGCAACCCTGGATGCCCCAATAACCCGCTGGGAAGTGGAAGTAATTTCTTAAAATGGTCTGGACCGGGCGCTACACCGGGCCGGGAGAAGCCACCGAAGTCCGCGGTCTGAAAGACACAAGGGGAACAGGGATGTCAGAGCCAAGCGCGAAGAAGCAAAGCTAAGGAAAAAGTCGCCCATGAGGGCACTTACAGATCTGCGAGGGGAGGACCGTCTTCACCACGCGCATGTGAGAAGGAAATGGCGCCCAGCGAACCTCGAAGGGTGGGCCAGAGCGGGCGATGACGCGTAACGCGCCAAACCGAACCACGCCCCCCCCTTCCCCGGAGAGCGCGAAGCTCGAACGCGCGCAGCCAATCAAAAGAAAACAGTAGTTATGCCAGAATCACCTCAGAGAAAACATCTGACAGGGTGAATACAGGGATAAAAAACGCCGTAGCGTCCCCGAACAGAGCTGCCATACGCTCCGTAGAATACAATAAAAGCGCTGCGGTTAACTAAAAACTTAAATGTGAAGCGCGCTCTGACACCCGGTAACCGTTAAAAGCTATAGGTCTCTAGTGTAATTAGGGCAAGGTTAGGCCATCATAAACACGACCCCCCCCCCTCTTTTTTCCCCCCACTAACGGGGGAATCTAGGGAGGAAGGTGACCCAATATGCAGGGTTCACCGTTACATGGGGCGTGGGGGCACTGGTGTGGGAGGGGCATCCAACTGAAGGCTCACCATTCGCCTAAACCGCCTACCCTATGGTGGGGGATTGCGGTGGAGACTAACTCCGTAAGCACACTAGGTGCTGCCTACCTTCACCCGACCAACGCAGCCCAGGCTGGGAGGCATTAATTCACAATGAGGACAGGTGGAAATAGTCCCTTAGGGCCTCGGGCTGTCAAGCCCCGCTCGCCTGTGAGAGCGTGGTACTTCATGTCTTCGCAGTTCCAGCACTGCAGAGAAATCTGGGGATTTGTGGGAGGTCCCTCGGTATATGTAGGGCCGGGAGGAGCTTGTTTTCTACATGTTATTACTATCTCTGGAGCAGGACGTGCTGTATGCTTAGAATATCATGAGGTATCCTGGCCTAGAAAATGACATTTTTTTAAACTTTTTTGATTAACTAACCATGGCCGCCGAGCACAGCAACTACTAGCGTTCGCTCTGAAATCTAGACTGATTGGTCCACTTTAAGGAGAAACAAAACTGTTGCATCCTGGCCAGGTTACATCTTTCCCCTGGGCAGTTGGGCATTTCCCTTTGTGTGAAATGCAGCTTGCCATGCTGGCAATCCCATGGCACATGTGCCAAAAAAATCCTCTAGTGGCTGTGCAGAGCTGCGGCAGGCATTTCAGAATGGCTGATGCGGGTATGCAGAGCCAAAGGGGAGTAGTCCGTGGCCCGTGGCTAGAATACCATTCAGGTTTCCTAGCTGCTCATTCATATGCACGGCTAGGAAACCTAATTAGCTGCCGCGCCTGCACATGTGCCTTGAGATCGCAGACAAGGTGAGAATACTGGACAGCCTGCTAGATTATAATTTATTTCACAAGATGACAAATATGCTCTTTATATGTGTACTCCACGATAGTGCTCCTTTAAGTTGAAGAAGAAATGGCTGAGATATCGAGCTTTACACCTCATGATTTCTCTTGCTTACCTTTCCCTTGTTTCCTTGCTGCAATGTGCTCACCTCCGCTCCCTAATGCTTTATGTATTGCTGATTGTACGAGAGCCAACAAATGCACAGTGGGAATGGGTAAAGGTGACTTGAGTGGGCAATCTGGGGGGTTTCATACAGTGGGGCATCCCAAATCAGGATGCCCCAGGGACAAAGACCTATCATCAATTGAAGGCAAACTTCGACTCAAAAATGACTGGAGATCCACACCCCTGGCCCCATTCCTAGAAGCATCCCCATTTTGGATGCCTCCCCGCACATGCAAAAATGTACAACAGTAAAACATAGGGGGTTATTTAAGAAGGGATAGCGCCACTATGTGAAACCCCCTGGATTAACCTAAGGCCGGCCCTGCCTGCAGTGGCACTTTAACTCTTTATCTGCTGGCCTACCTAGAGATTATTGTGGCTATAGCACCAGCTTCGTAGCACCAGTATTCCCATCCAAACTGGCGCTGTGCTGTGTACTACATTGGTTCTAGCAGTCGCTGCACCGAAGGCTAACTAATTCGGTTTGATTGTTGCCCATGTCCGTGCTTATTGGACCCGCGGGCCGCCAGTGAACACCACTTTATACTGACGTTTTTCCGGCGCTCCCCAGCATATTTATGATTATTTTTCCTCCTTGAAATCTTTGGTGCTGTACTTTTTTGGTGATGGTTAACGTTTTTTCATTACAGATACAATAAAACACTGCTGGGTATAAAGGGAACACATTTTACAGTGTGTTTAGGCTGTGTTTTCATTGTTGGTGTCCAAATGACACACTATTAGGCAAGCACTATAGAAGCCTGTAAAATAAATTTAAATAACCCCCCAAAAAATCGTTTTGACCATTCTAGGTCCTGCATTTCAACTATTTACCCAATGAAAGTTCTGTACAAATAAATGTGTTTAATATTGATTATAAACATTAAATATTACAATCCAGTTCTGCCCATTGTGCTCTATGGGATCTTGAGCTACAGCTCCAGGTTTCATCTGGTGCAACTTCAACCAGAGCGCCCGGCACTGCTTTCTTTATGGCGCAAGTTACATAAGACGCTAGACAACCGCCACATCAGTGTTAGCATTTTTTTAATTGGTTAATTGTACGCTGAGTGCCGCTGAGAACAGAAAAGTGTCACTGTGTGCCGCTGACGCTTAAATAAGACTCCCTGTCCAATTCTGTTGACAGGATATTTCTTCTTTTAATTTTTGCAGAAATTTCCAGGAATTTTCGGGCAAAATGATATATTGTTAAAATTAAGGTAATTAATTAAAAAAATTAAAATTAATTAATTACAAAAATGAAAAAATGGCGCAGGGTCAGCCCTCCCCAATAAAATCAGCCTGAGAATGGGCTGGTAGACCAGGGTGAGGAGGCCAGCCTCGAAGTCTACCAGCCCGCATGGCCCACATGGGCTGCGGGCACTTCTACAGCCTTTGGGAATGCAGGTAATGTAAGGTAAGGGGGTTATGGTAATTCCCCTTATTTGCCATATGTGACTTGCCAACCCAACCTGCCCTGTGAACTGGTTTAGGGGCTCTAAGACCCCTTACAAGTCCACAAAGGGTTAAATGTAAAAAAACACAAAAACTTGTTTTTTTTCTTTCTATCTCCTTCCATTTCTGATCACTGCTGTCTTGCGCTGTCCATCGCTGCTGTCTGATAGCCCAGGATGTGCTCGGTGGAGGATCAAGGTCCTGCCAAGCAGCTTCTGCCAATCACTCTGGCTTATGGGAGGGGCCTTTTGTAAGGCCTTTTGTATGATGTCATCTCACCTAGGGGTATAAAAGGCGAGTGTCAGAAGCCACCATGTGGGGAAGAGAATGAGTGTACTCTGCCCAGGGTGGGGGGGGGGGGGGGATCTTAGGTGCTGGATCTTGGATGAAGGTGAATGTTTTTTCCTGTGGCTGGGGTGTAACGATGGTGAAGCAACCACTTGAATTCACAAAAAAAAAAAAACAATATAAATAAGAATTTATATATATATAACAATTAAATCGTTAATAATCAAGATGAGAAACGTTTTCCTCCTGAAAAGATTGGCGCTGTATTTTTCCAGCGCTGGTCAGCGTTTCTTCATTACAGTTACAAGAAATCACTGCTGACAAAGGGGGCAAACTTTACAGTGCGTTTTGGTTGCTTTTTAGCAACATTTGTAACAAAAAGATTTGTATTGAAAAATTATATTTCTTTAGGTTACTGACAAGCCACAATGCAAGTT
Organism: Gastrophryne carolinensis; assembly: GCA_027917425.1. Classification (NCBI taxonomy): domain Eukaryota; kingdom Metazoa; phylum Chordata; class Amphibia; order Anura; family Microhylidae; genus Gastrophryne; species Gastrophryne carolinensis. The sequence goes on along the minus strand of CM051238.1, from coordinate 112,102,255 downwards.
ATGTACAAATAAATGTGTGTAATATTAAGTATAAACATAAAACACTTCAATCCATTTCTGCTAATTGTGCTCTATGGGATCTTGACCTACAACGCCACTTTCAATTGGAGCTGCTTCAACCAGAGTGCCCAGCACTGTGACCTTTTGGGCTCTAGTGTTAAATAAGACACTAGCTGGTGGCGGCATCAGGGCTGTCTGTACTTGTATATTACATCACACACTGACTGAGTAGTGCTGAGGCAAAAAAAGCGGCGCTGAGTGGCACTGATGCTTCATAAATAAGACTTCTCATTTTATCTGTATATATATATATATATATATATATATATATATATATATATATATATATATATATATATAGTAAGGATCTTCCCGGGGGATGGTGTGTTTGGACACAGTTCACGGCAGACTTAGATGTTATAAAAGCAGGTCTTGGCGTTTATTCATGGCATAAACAGTCCAGCAACCAAAACATACAGCAACCACGTGTTTCTTTTGTGTATAAACAAAATAAAAGACCTAGCCCGTCTGGGCGCTTACTAACAGGTTCTCCTCACCTATCTGACACTTTCAAATCACAGTGTTCGCCTGGATAACGCAGGGTGAGTTTTTAGCTCCAGCAGTGGCTGCGTTCGCAGCTTCCTTCAAACATCCACAGGCTGTTCATTCCTGGCTGAGAGCAATAGCCTGCAGTCTCTGCAGAGCTTTTACCTTCCCAGGCTAATTAGGATCAGAGCTCACCTGATTCAAAACCCAAACTGGATCGGGGAGGTGTGGAATGACAGGTCCCGCTACCAAACCTACCTGCCATTCCATATAAATCCAGGCCCGGCAAAATTAAACAACAACTCAGCAGCATATCACTGCTGAGAAACAAATCAATCCTGGACTTACCATCTCACCCAGCGTAGTAACCTAGGTGAAATGTACACCCCCTCAATCACTTCTCCAGTGACATGTCTACATATCCCCCCCCTCTTTTTCAGACCGGAGGGCTGAGCATTTTGTCCCCACAGACAATGTACCCTCGACAATGCGTCAGCATTTGCCTGTAATTTCCCTGGCCTGTGTTCCACAGTGAAATTAAAGTTTTGTAGGGACAGAAACCATCTAGTCACTCTTGCGTTTCTCTCCTTGTTTAACTTCATCCATGTTAGGGGGGCATGGTCTGTCACTAACTTGAATTTCCTGCCTAGCAAGTAATATTTTAGGGATTCGAGGGCCCACTTCACTGCCAAACATTCTCGCTCCACAATGGCATAATTTTTCTCGGCCGGGGTTAGCTTCCTACTCAAGTACATCACTGGATGCTCCTCACCATTTACTACTTGTGAGAGTACTGCACCTAAGCCTGTGTTAGAAGCATCTGTCTGGACCAGAAATTCTCGCCTGAAATCGGGGGTAACTAACACAGGTTGTTGGCACAAGGCAGATTTAAGGCTTTGGAAAGCCTTCTCGGCCTCTGGAGTCCACGTGATCATTGCTCTCTTTTCGCCCTTTGTCAAGTCAGTTAGGGGAGCAGCAACTGAGGCAAAGTTCGGCACAAATCTACGGTAATAGCCCGTAATACCAAGGAAAGCTCTGACCTGTTTCTTTGTCAGGGGTCTAGGCCAATTCTGTATTGCCTCAATTTTATTTAGCTGTGGCTTAATCAACCCTCTTCCAATAATGTAGCCCAGATACTTGGCCTCTTCTAGGGCTATTGCACACTTCTCGGCATTTATGGTCAACCCTGCATCACTTATGGTATCCAATACGGCCTGTACCTTACAGAGGTGACTTTCCCAATCAGGGCTAAAAATGACCACATCATCGAGGTAGGCAGCTGAGTAATCACAATGTGGTCGCAAAATCAAGTCCATCAACCTCTGGAAAGTCGCAGGTGCTCCATGTAACCCGAACGGCATCACTACATACTGGAATAGCCCATCAGGGGTGGAGAATGCAGTTTTCTCTTTAGCCTCATCAGTAAGTGGAATCTGCCAGTAGCCCTTTGTGAGATCGAGGGTGGTTATGTACCTGGCATTACCCAACTTCTCAATCAACTCATCTACCCTGGGCATAGGATAGGCATCGAATTTTGAGATCTCATTCAACTTTCTGAAATCGTTACAGAACCTCCAAGTTCCATTAGGCTTTGGGATTAATACAATCGGGCTGGACCATTCACTCTGTGACACCTCAATTACTCCCAGATCAAGCATACGTTTTACCTCGGCAGATACGGCTTCCCTACGGGCTTCCGGGATCCTATAGGGCTTGAGGTTTACTCTGCTTCTAGGCTCAGTTTCAATGTAATGATAGATGAGGTGTGTACGCCCTGGAAGGTCAGAAAATTTACTCTCAACAGTGGGAACTAGTATAAGGACCCTATCGCCTGGGTTAAATGTCCTGATTCTTGCAGACCGGTTGTAAATTCTACTTTGGGCCTCTTGCGCCCTCTGGAGGTGTTCCCTTACTAGGGGCATTACAGCGGCTATTCGGTCCTGCATTTGTGCTACATGCTCAATAACACTCTTGTATGGGGTGGACTCGCTCTCCCATGTCTCTTTTGCAATGTCCAGTAGACCCCTAGGGTGTCGACCATAGACCAACTCGAATGGTGAGAACCCTGTGGACGCTTGGGGCACTTCCCTAATAGCAAACATGAGGTAGGGTAACAAATGATCCCAGTCACGACCATCTTTTTCCACCACTTTTTTCAACATATGTTTCAAAGTTTTATTAAATCTCTCCACCAATCCGTCTGTCTGGGGGTGGTATACAGAGGTACGGATGGGTGAGATTTTAAATAGTTTGCATAACTCCTTCATCACCTTTGACATAAAGGGTGTACCTTGGTCAGTCAGGATTTCTTTGGGGATTCCAGTCCTAGAGAACATATAAAACAACTCACGTGCAATTTTTTTAGATGCGGTGTTTCTTAAGGGCACAGCTTCAGGATAGCGGGTCGCATAATCCATGACCACCAGAATATACTGGTGTCCTCTAGCTGATTTTACAATGGGACCCACTAAATCCATGGCTATACGCTCAAAAGGCACCTCTATAACAGGGAGCGAAACCAAAGGACTGCGAAAATGTGACACTGGGGCACTAAGCTGACATGTGGGGCACGACTCGCAGTGCTTTTTAATATCACCATATATCGCCGGCCAGTAGAACCTCTGGAGAACCCTCTCCTGCGTTTTGTCAGTCCCCAAGTGTCCCCCAAGAACATGGTTATGTGCCATGTCAAGCACCTGACGCCGGTACGGCTTAGGCACCAGAAGCTGTTCCACAATCTCATCCTTAATCTTAGTGACTCTATAGAAAAGATCATTAGTCACAGAAAAATGTGGAAATCTTTTCTCAGCATCTGGTTCCTGAGGTACCCCATTCATGACAGCAACCTGCTCTCTCGCATTTTTGAGAGTGGGGTCCTGTAACTGTGCAGTCCCAAAATTATCCCTAGACACCTCTAAGTCTGGTATATTTTGCTCAGTGGGAGGAGCCTCCTCCTCTCCAGCCAGGACCTGCAAAGGAAAACAATCATTTTCATCCTCCACACTTTTATCATTTACAGGGGGTAATGCAACAACCTTAGGAGTATCCTCACTCCTTTCGGGGGATTTTCTTTTTCCCCAGAGAGCCCAGAACAATGGAAAATCGCGCCCCAATATTACGTTATGCATGAGATTTTTAACCACACCCACTTCATATTGTACGGTGCCTTGTTCAGTCCCGACTTCAGCCAGCACTATAGGGTACACTTTTGTATCCCCATGTATACAAACAACACTCATATGCTTTTTACACTCAAAGTCCCCAGCCACCAGGCTGGCATGCACCAAGGTTACGAGGCTTCCTGAGTCCAGCAACGCCTTAACAGGAAAGTCATTAATTGTAATGTTGCAGATTTGCGGTTCAGTCTCTAGTCCAGGAACTGCAACACAAGATGGTTCCGCAAATAGCGACTGACGCCGACTAGCCTCAACATCCATGGGCTCAGTGGTAAGAGGGCAATGGGCAGACACGTGTCCCATCTCATGGCATCTCCAGCACTGGATAGAGCCTGGTCTCCTTGGCAAGGAGTCCGTTTTAGGGCCACTTAGCCACCCGCGACCATCCCCAGTCTTTTGCCCCTGAGACACCACTTGAGCCCTTTTTCCTCCCTCAGCACCCCTCCACACTCCCCCAATAGATGGAAGTCTCTTACCAGCTGATGGCACAGATCTGGCACTCCGGGGAGGTGAAGAGGCTGCAGAAACATCACGGAGGTAGTCCTCAGTCGCCTGGAACCTCTCCACAAGGTTGACAAGTTCGTTTGCATTCTTAGGGTCACCTTGTCCCACCCAGCGTTGCAGGTCAGCAGGAAGTGCTCGGAGGTAGCGATCCATCACAACCCTCTCTAGGATCTGTGCAGGAGTAGAAGTGTCTGGCTCCAACCACTTTCTCGCCAAATGGATCAGGTCATACATCTGGGACCTCGCCGATTTGTCCAAACTGTAGCTCCAGTTGCGTACCCTCCTGGCACGGACCGCAGTAGTAACGCCTAGTCGGGCAAGTATCTCCGCTTTTAGCCGAGTATAGTCCTTAACCTCTTGCTCACTGAGGTCATAGTAGGTTTTTTGAGGTTCTCCTGTTAAATAGGGCGCAATTACCTCTGCCCACTCAGCGACTGGTAACTTCTCTCGCTCAGCCGCACGCTCAAACCCAGTTAGGAAGGCCTCAACATTGTCCTCAGCAGTCATCTTTTGCAGCGCTCGCTGCACAGCTCTTCTCACATCAAAAGTCTCTGGAGCGGCTCGCACCACTGTTTGGGGGTTAGCAACCACAGGCGCCTCTTGTTTTGTATCTGAGCCTGTTGCTGTTGCAAACTCACTTGCATAAACTGCTTCAGCATCTCCTCCATGTTGCCCGACTGTTCTTGGAGTGTAGTTGCAGCTTTCACCCAGGACATAAGCAGCTGTAGCCAAGTCTGTCCACACCGTTGCCCCTAGCAACCGTTTTGCCCGCTCCGCAGCACCAATTGTAAGGATCTTCCCGGGGGATGGTGTGTTTGGACACAGTTCACGGCAGACTTAGATGTTATAAAAGCAGGTCTTGGCGTTTATTCATGGCATAAACAGTCCAGCAAACAAAACATACAGCAACCACGTGCTTCTTTTGTGTATAAACAAAATAAAAGACCTAGCCCGTCTGGGCGCTTACTAACAGGTTCTCCTCACCTATCTGACACTTTCAAATCACAGTGTTCGCCTGGATAACGCAGGGTGAGTTTTTAGCTCCAGCAGTGGCTGCGTTCGCAGCTTCCTTCAAACATCCACAGGCTGTTCATTCCTGGCTGAGAGCAATAGCCTGCAGTCTCTGCAGAGCTTTTACCTTCCCAGGCTAATTAGGATCAGAGCTCACCTGATTCAAAACCCAAACTGGATCGGGGAGGTGTGGAATGACAGGTCCCTCTACCAAACCTACCTGCCATTCCATATAAATCCAGGCCCGGCAAAATTAAACAACAACTCAGCAGCATATCACTGCTGAGAAACAAATCAATCCTGGACTTACCATCTCACCCAGCGTAGTAACCTAGGTGAAATGTACACCCCCTCAATCACTTCTCCAGTGACATGTCTACAATATATATAACATTTTTTGCCTATAAGACGCACCCAGGATTTGGAGGAGAAAAATTTAGAAAAAGAATATTCTGAACCAAATGTGTGCTAAAATACCCCCTACAAATCACACCATTATAGACAGTAAGCAGAATTACTACAGGCAGTGAGCAGTATTCCACATTAAAGGCAATGAGGAGCATCCCAAATTACAGGCAGTGAGTAGTATCCCACATTAAAGGTAGTGAGAGGCATCTCAAATTACAGGAAGTGAGCGGTACCCCACATTACAGGCAGCGACGGGTATCCCACATTACAGGCAGTGAGCGGTATCCCAATTACAGGCAGTGTACGGGCATCCCAATTGCATGCAGTGTGGGGACACCCCAAATGCAGGCAGTGTGCAGGCATCCCAATTGCAGTCAGTGTGTGGGCATCCCAATTACAGGCAGTGTGCAGGCCTCCCAATTAAAGGCAGTGTGCGGGCATCCCAAATACAGGCAATGTGCAGCATGCCCCGAAAAACAAGCAAAAAAATATGCTGATAGGAGTCACAGGTCACGGCCACCCAGAAGCTGGAACCAGCTTGCTCTGAACTTGCAGCTGCTGACTGCCGCTTCCATAGCCACCACTGCCCCCAGCCTCCATAGCCGCCGCAAGTTCAGAGCGGACCAATTCCGTCCCCCAAGGGGGCATGGCCTGTGACTTCTGCCAAAGTCATTGGACGCTGGCATGAGTCACAGACCACGCCCTACGCAGGGGCCGGATCGTTCTGAACTTGCGGCGGCTATGGAGGATGCAGGCAGCGGGGGAGCCATGGAATGTACGTTTTTTTTTACATTCGTTTGATAATACACACTGATATTTTACTCCCACTTTTGGGGGAAAATTAGTGCGTCTTATAAGGCAAAAATACAGTATAAGTATATATATATATATATATATATATATATATCATTAAACATCAAAATGAAGACCTATGGGAAAATCAAAATTATTTTCATCTGTAGAAGTGCTTCATCACAAAACACAATCAAGCACAAAGGTTAAGAAACAAATGTTGATTTAGAGAGGCTCTTAAAGCAGATCAGAGCACAGGTTTTTCACACATGCCAATTGTGTGTGAAAGCCCAGGGAATGCTGGTATTCTTACCTTTCCAGCAAATCCATGGCACATGTGCATGCTCTCCTGCCATCAGAATAGATTGCATCACCCAGCAATTCATTATGAATGAATAGAGTAATGGGCACCTCCCAACAGTCTCTCCCCTCCGGCTGTGCTTCCCCACATTGGTCAATTATATAGGCCTGATACAGGAGAGAGGATCAGCCAGAGGGTGCCAGGGGTGCTGCCGTGACCAATTCATGTGCCTTGGGAATAGCCAGAAAGGTACATTTTAGAGTGAATCTGAGGGGTTCCCACAGCAAGGAATCGGCCAGCTCTGGAGTCTTTTAGGGCTTTGAAAGGGCTTTAAATTACTCCCCATAGCTGTACCAAAAATGCTATAAAAATGATCGCAGGTCTGTAGACATTTCTATAAAAAGTTACACAGCACAGGAAGTTAGACAATTTGTTGAGGGTTAAAAATAAATTAGCGAAGATGATAAAAAAAACTTCTCTCCATTTTAGAACTGTTTTTAATAAAGCCTGGAGAGCTTCTTTAACTTAATATACTATAAATTCCCCATGATTTTTCAATTCCTCGCATTGGGTTTGAACTGGAAAAGTTCTGAAATTAGAAGCTTTTCAATTATCATATATATGAAAGGCATAAGTTCTCCACATGATGCAGAGCAGGGGTGTCAAACTCTTTTTCACTGAGTCTGCATTCTGGTTGCCCTAAAGGGCCAGTTAATAACAAACTCAAAACATAATGCAAACACCACCATCCAAATTTGTGGTTAGACACAGAATGATTTTGCTCAGGATAGATGCAAATGCTAAATTGTATTGCACAGGACAGCCACAGAATTATTTTTTTCCAAGACAGTCACAACATTATTTTTGTCCAAGACAGATGCATATTTATTTTGCGCTGGACAGATGTAGAATTATTTTGCCCAGGACAGAGGCAGAGCTATTTTGCCCAAGAAAGATGCAGGTCAGTCCTACAATAAATGTTCCCACCCTGCCTGGCAATAGCTGGAAATAACCCCTGCAGTAGATGTTCAGTGGGTTAAACACAAAACACAGAACAGTTGCAGGCATTACTCTTTTTCCACCAGATTGTTAAAAAAGCACACAACAACCAGTTTTAAGCACCAGGATTGAAGGTGGTACTGCACTCCACAGTGGAACACCACATACCAGTGCAGCACCAAACACAGGTGTGAAACCAGGCTGGCTAGGAGGGCTGCCACCCAGCTGCCTCCATCTGGCACCTGTTAGAGGGCCACATAAAGGGGCTTGGAGGGCCGGTGCGGGTTTTTGACCAATGGGATGTAGAGTAGTTCTCCAAAATGTCAATAATAAAAGGTCAATACTGTTTTGAAGTGTACACTGTGTACATGACCTACATAGCTTACAATATTAAATGTTTTCAGTAATGAACTTCTAAATCTTAATGAGATCAGTGAAACATCTAAAAAATATCAGACTTCACTTAAACTTACCATACTGGTTGGCACTTGGTCCATCAGGGACTTCAGGTGTTCTTTTATCAGGGACACTTCAGTGGTATTGTCACTACCAAAGCTGTCTTGGAGTTTCTTCAGAAAATGATATGCACAGGAACACTATGGAACACAAATAGTAAAAAGGAAACTATGAATATGTGTTTTTCAGACACCGACAAAGTTCTTTCACATGAGGTAAAATTTCCCATATCCTAAAAGGGGATAAAAAAAGTCATGTCCAGATTACTAACAGTATACAAGTACCACAGGCGTTGATTTACAAATTCTAATATTTCCTCAGGTTTGTTGTGCATTTCCTCTTTTGGCTCTGATTTTGTCATACTGAAAGGTTTCCATAAAAAAGTACAGAGCATTCTGCATATATGACACTTCAAAAGCAGAACTGCGTATAGATGTGGCATCACTCTGAGACAGCAGCTGCTTGGTGATTACAATAGCATTTGCTTGGACCCTCCATCCATATAACATAAGATGGTTTGGCTGGGTACCAACTTTATAACGTCAAAATGCACAGCAGCTGTGATGGGGCTGTTCTGCAGTTGAGAGGCATAATAAGCAACATTCTAAAAAGGGCAGAGGCTTTTAAAATTATATGGATAACGCTTCCTATGTATCTTGCATGTTCCCTCCCCTTCACTATGTAATTGACATGTTTTCTCCCAGTTTCCAAGTTTAATAGATGTAAAGGGTAGTTCCACTTTCGATTGCATTTTTAAGTTTCCATTACTGTGTGCAAAATGATGTCTTCAATGTGCTAAGCATATCTGTTATTTGTCTATTTTCTGTTTATTTGCAACTGTGTTGTAAAAGAAAAGTTTTTCCTAGCAACAATGTATTTACCTTAGCAATGTACATCAACTGGTGCGTTTGATGTACAGATCAGAGACTTCCTCACTCCGACTTGCTAATCATCAGGTTTAACCCTTCTGTTGTAATTCAACTACTTTTGGTAGGAGGGAATCACAGTCTTGTTTTCCAGCAGCTAAAAGGTTACTGGCAGCGTTCTCACCTGGGGAGGTTATTATTGCTGCTTGACTTTAGCTGATTAGCTTATCTGCTACAGTGGGAGGATTCTAGAACGTGTATATAAGTATATAAGAAATTTGGAAACATGCTGATATGAAAGGTATGGGGGCACAATCCTAACACAAATGTTTATTTTACATTCCAAAAAGGGAAAACAATAAGGCAGAACACCAAAAACCTGACAAAAGAGAGTTTTCCTTTAAATGCTTACCGGATCAGCCAAGTTTTTGAGAGCACACATATGCTGTAGAAGAAAAAAATGAATTTTATATATATATATATATATATATATATATACACAATTATAACATTTTAATAATATTTTTTATATAGAATAGTAATTAAATATAAGTTTTACATTTGTGTGTATATAAATGTATGTATGCATGTATATATAGCTATAAAACATATATCCTAGGGTTGCTCACCTTGCTGGGCCTTGATGTGTTATGATGAGTCATATAATCTCTGAAGAACTTTTTGAATTGGTCTATTTTCTTAATGTTTTCTCTGTCACTGCAGACAGCAATATAGAAAATGAAGCTGAAGAACAGCAAATGAGTGAGCTGCATTTTGGATTATGTTAAGGTGTTCATTATTTCTGGCAACGTGTGTGTGTTTATATATATGCAGAAACACTTATGTGGGTGTTGTGTGAAATCATTGATCATTTCTGGGACTGTACCACATGGGAGGGGCATTTGAGAGGCAATGAAATTTAAGGATTCCAAACTTAAACAGAAAGTAAAAGAGGTAAAATCAAAATTCCGGATTTGAGACATTACATATTTTTACTGCCGCATCTCACTCATTGCTTAAAGTGACCCATATTTAGTTTTCATCACGTCATAGGATGTGTGAAATGAAACCACTGCACAAGGGGGAAATGAGTTCACCTAGACTAGGTGACCTTATATACACAGGGAGGCTGATTTAAGATGCCACGTATTGCCAGCTGAGTGTCTGTGTAATGGCGATTAGAGCAACTGCTAGTAGACGGGGTGCTGTAGCCTAGCGTATCTCCCGGACAAGTCACGCTGTAGTAACCTGTTTTGTATTGATAAATATGATGTCTGTGTGGCGCTGTAGAAGCGCTATCCCCGATTCACTGCAGCGCCTGAGCAGCAGTGTTTTTTCCACCCACGTTACACAAACAGTTTATATGACACCTGAGTTTTAATTTATGATAATGTTTATTTTTTTTAAAGTGCATATTTTTAAATTGAGCTCTTATTTGTTATAAAAAAAAAAAATTTCCATCTCAACAAATCCAGATTATGCTCATGGTGCTTGTAAAGGAGACAAAAGTGTGATATGTTAATTTTTGAACTTGTGTACATTTTTCCCATATGTCCCTGTGTCTGGTCTAATTGGTTAACGTTTAATTATTAGAAAGTTAGCTAAAGCTGGTTCTGACCTTAATCTCAAATTTCCGGCACAGAGCAGATTGTTGCAACACATAGTTGTGGCAGGATACTGGAAAACCAGACCTCACTGCACGCAGCTTCATATCCTGATCGCACACCACCATGACAATTAGGGAATGGTATTGTTTGCGGTTATGGTAGTGAAGTTGTTGTGCTTGAGGTGGGTGGAATGGAATATGTGTGACATCAAGGCACCCAGGGATATCTGGTATTCCCGCCATGTGGTAAAAGGGCCCGCTTTATGTGTTGCACCTCCTCCTCAGGAAAGCATACACATTTTGGCCAGGACAACCTCATAGAAGATGCAGCTCATGGTTGCCTGGCTGATGCCGCTGAGGAGAGCAGCAGTGACCTGAAAAGTTCCCTGTGCCAAGGTATTAAGGGAGGCACACAGGCGCACTATGCCAGGTATAGCATCGCTGCGGCCAGTGGGGGGGGGGGCCCAAAATAACAAAGGAACACACTCTTACACAAACACAAGTGCAGCTCACCACAAAACCAAATGGCTTGCTGATTAAACCATCAGTCTGCTAAAATCATGCTTCCTAAGTTTGGCACAGCCAAGAGGGGAGATGCTGCACAGCCCACAAATGGACTCAAAACAATCCTTACTTGCTGTGTCCTACACAATATGGGCACCCACCACAAAATGGAAGGTCAAAGGTCAATGGAGGTCAAAAAAGCAACACAGTGAGCCCAGACAAACACACACAGACACTGGTTGAGACTCATTACATCACCCATATGTGTTTTATTGGTTGTTTTGTGTATTAGCTTCATTAAAGCAGCACACCAGAATATTATATAAAAATAAACTAAAAAATCCTCTATTTGATTATATATTTAGTCCCTGAGTTCCAGGCTACCCCTGTATATAGTTTTAATTGGTCTTAAATGTATATGTATTTTATGTATGAATTGATTTTTGTGTAAATAAATAAATATTTAGTTTATTTTTACATAATATTCTGGTGTGCGGCTGTAAATTTAGGCAGAGCCATTTAATGGGCTGATCTGGCAGCCCTCTTTGTTGTTGTGCACTGGGTAGGACACAATCGTGTCTTGACTCTACAGCCAGCACCCATTAATCATTTGACATACTAATTAGCTGTGCTGAGTCCCAATTGTTGTGTTCATTAAAGGAACACTATCGCAAAATTGTGTAATATTAAAAATCCATATAAATACCTTAGATAATGAGAGGAGGGGGTCACTTATACACCTGAACTGAATAAAACTCACATCAAGCTTGTGGTTTTCTTCTTCTGGTAGGAATAAAATCAAGGGGTGACAGGTTTAGTCTATGAGGGGTGACAGGGCCTAACACCCGTGATTTCCTGTTTCTTCCATTAAAATAAAATAAAAGACAAGCCTGGTTTGATAGATCTTGATGCCGGTGTATAAGTGACCCCTCCACTTGCCATCCAGCATATTTATATAGATTTTTATTATTTTTTCATGATAGCGCTCCTTTAATTACACACACCAGTGTTTTATTTTCTTGTAATTGAGCATGCCCTGCTTCTGATTGGTTCAATAATCAAATAAAGCTGCTCAACAGCTCAATCGTCTCTTTCCATTGACTTGGTTGAAGGAAGCCTTCTCTGTTCGAGTTTGCAGTAAGATAGATCAGAATCAAGGCGCTTTGTCTGAAGCTGGCCAGTCCCCTGAAGGGCTCCAGTACCAGAGGTGTGTCTGGTGTCCCTAGACGAGGTGGCTGTCTGCCAAGCGTGCGCCAGAGTTTAATTTGGCTGACAACACCACCCTTTTCAAGCTGAACATGACGAAGTGGCCCTTGTTATTTGGGCCACGGAGTCGGGGCCTCAGTAAAAATGTGTGAATATGTGATGGTATAGCGAGGATCTGAATAGTTTGGCTACTTATCAGCGGACCAGTGCTTCATCCAAAAAAAAGGTTCTACACCTTAAGAATGTGCCCTGATGAAGATAGAGGCAGATCTCTTGATAGAACGTGGAGAAAAGGAGGGGCCCAAGAGCACATATCGGCCATATGAGGAAATGTTGAGGTGCAATATTCCTTTATGTCGGCTGCAGAGTGTGGATGTTGGGGATGACACTACAGCCTAGGGTGACGGTAAGTGTTTGTAGTATTTTTTCATGTTTTGGGGGTAATCTTTAATACATTTCATACATTTTGTTAAGTCTCAGTTGATGTTTGTCCACCTGCTGAGGCACCATGAGCATCTGAAGGTTCTGAGGAAGGGGCAACATGAAACCCAGAACTTCCCCTCTCACAAGGACCCAGCATTAGTGCAGTAGGCATTCCTCCATCCACCACTTATTCAAGCCAGCCAGATGTCCTTGGTAAGTGTGCATAGACTGCATTGTGTAATAGGTAGCAAAAGTTGTTGGGCTTGTTTAAATTGTCAAATATAGATCTCTCTTAATATAATTTTTGTATTGTATTTTTAAGGCCACGTGATGACTATGCCCTCAACATCCACTCACCCTTCTGCCTCAACTGAAGATCAATGTAAGTGGCAGGAATTTTTATAATTGGCCTTGTGTGTTGGTTATATATAATGTGTTAGTATATATATATAGATTTTTTTTTAGCCCACATTAGGCCAATCTCGTTGTCCACCACTCGCCCTCTGTCCGTCCAACAGGAGCCTGTTGGTAAGTATATAAGGCTCGATTCAGAGAGACACAAAAAAACTTCTGTTGTATCATTTTCAAAAGTTCCCGCTCTCGTATGAATGTGCGAGCGATTCTAAGCATGCATTGTAAACGTTCTGTTAAGTTTCCGTCCGCTCGTATGCCAGAGTACGAGTACAAGGATGTCATTTTCCATCGAGACTTTTCAGATTCATTTTCTCAGGTAATAACGTAGCCTTTCGTTTTTGCCCTTTTCTCATCGCATCCTCACACGAATCCTTTACGCTTCCCGATAGATTCTGTTTCACTTTTACCCAAAATAATCGTCCAGACGGAATCATTACGATCTTGCGCCTGCGCACTACCAACTTAACTCATTAAAGTGCTCGCATACATATTTGACTCCATCACTTCTACTACAATGTTTAGCTAAACCACTTAGCGCTATCCTGCAGCTTCCCTTTTGATCCCTCAAAGCTCACCCTAACCACTTAGCACTATCCTGCAGCTTCCCTTTTGATCCCTTGAAGCTCACCCTAACCACTTAGCGCTATCCTGCAGCTTCCCTTTTGATCCCTTAAAGCTCACCCTAACCACTTAGCCCTATCCTGCAGCTTCCCTTTTGATCCCTTAAAGCTCACCCTAACCACTTAGCGCTATCCTGCAGCTTCCCTTTTGAACCTTTAACCCTTTAAGTGCCAGCCTACCTGGAGTTTTTGTCACACTCTGTTGCCAGACCATTTTGCACTATTTTGCGCTCCCCATGTTCAAATGTGATTTTTGAAGGGATTTCCAGGGATTTCCCAGGAAAATGATATATTGTTTTTTTCAGCAGAGTCTGGGCTTTAACATGAAATGTCTTGTTTGTCATTTTTTAGGTGTATTCTCAATATTTTTGGTTAAATATGTGCAAAAAAAAAAAAAAAAAAAAAAAAAATTTTACATATTGTAGTTTTTTTTGTAATAAAAAATGTAAGTTTGTCAATGAAATCTTATTGCGTGTGAAATCCCAATTTCTCCCGGTTACAGCGGTACCACATATGTATAGGTAGACACCCTTTCCTGCCCAGGAGACTCCCCCAAACTGAAACAACGCTTTAGGGGATTTTCAGATAAAATACAACTGTGCTACGCAATATGCGCACCTTGCAGTTTTTCCAGAAAAACAACCCTTTACATTTGAAATACCCCCAACAAACTATATATTCTCTGGAAGTACACACCTCAGGCTTTCTAGGCGTACCAGGCTTGTTGATGTGGCCATAGTTTTCTGGAAGTAATCCCTCAATGGATTCTTTGGTTGCAAAGAGTTTCCCTAAAAAAAGGATAAAAAAGCAGAATCAAAGCCACATTTTCCTAAAAAAACTATATACAAACAATAAAAAACAAGTTTAATCTGGAAACGCAACATCCCCCGAACAGAACAATACCCAACATGCATAGGTTCTGTCAAGGGAAGAGTTGCCAAACACCCCAAAGTAAAGCATGTGCGTAACAGTAATTTTACTTGAAAATTTCAGCTCTGCAGACAAAGTGCGCACCTTGCGATTTTTCAACCAAAACAACCCTTGACATTTGGAATATCCCCCATAAACCATATATTCCCTGAAAGTACACACGTTAAGCTTTCTAAGGGTACCCAGCTTGTTGTAGTGGGCTCATCTTTCTGGAAGTAATCCCTCAAAGAATTCTTTGTTTGCGCAGGGTTTCCTTAAAAAATTTATAAAAAAGCTGAATAAAAAACACCTTTTCCTAAAATATAAATATGCAAACCAGAAAAAACAAGCTAAGTCTGAAAGCGCAAGGTCCCCCGAACAGAACAATACCCAACATGCATAGGTACTATTAACCCTTTTAATTGCCAGCCTACTTGAGATTTTGTCACCCTCTGTTGACATGTAATTTTTCCCCATTTTGCGTCATGTTTTGCGCCATTTTTGCTGGAACTTTCAGGAAAATTATATATATATTTTTTTGCAGCAGAGTTTAGGCTTTAACATGAAATGTCTTGTTTGTAAATTTTTTTTTTTTTTTTACAATATTATTAAGTAAAAATAATAAATAAATAAATAAAAAATGTTTAAAAAAAATTGACTCCTTTATTTTAAATAAAAAATGTATTTTATTAAGGAAAATCATATTGCATGTGAAAGCCCCATTTCTACCGATTAGAACGGTACCACATATTTATCGGTAGCCCCCTGTTCCTGCCCAGGAGACCCCCCTAACTGAAACAAGTATTTTATAACATTCACAAAAAAAATACAACTATCATCCACACTACAAAGGGTTAAATCGAGAAAAAAAATGACATAGGATCCCCCCTCCCAGGGGAGGGAGACCCCATTTTTTTTTTTATTTTTAAGGGTTAAAAACCCTTAAAAATCAAAAAAAAAATTGACGTGGGGTCCCCCTTACCCAAAGTAACCAGCCCGGGACCAGCTATGGGGGCTTGTAGGCACAGAGTGGGGGGGCCAGCTTATGTGGCCCCCCCACCCTGCAGCCTACGAGCCCACATAGCCCATGTGGGCCCGGGCTCTTCTGCCCCCCCCTGGCCTTTGGGGAGGCAGGTAATGGGGGTGCCGGGGGTTAATGGCAAGCCACCCGCTAGCGCAGGTGGCTTGCCATCCCCCCAGCCTTGTGAACTGGTATAGGGGTCATGGACCCCTTACCAGTTCACAAGGGGTTAAATGTAAATAATCACACAGACACAAGCAGAGAAAAAATATTTTATTAATTTTTTTTTTTTTTTTACACTGTACTCACCTCCCATCCATCCTGGAGCCCTCTGTCCCTCGGCGATCACTGGCTTCTGCTCACTTGCTAGAAGCCTTTTATAGCTGCTGGATGACAGAACACAAAGGGTTAATCAAAAAAAAAAATGACATAGGGTCCCCCCTCCCAGGGGGGGGGGACCCCATTTTTTTTTTGATTTTTAAGGGTTAAAAACCCTTAAAAATCAAAAAAAAAATTGACGTGGGGTCCCCCTTACCCACAGTAACCAGCCCGGGACCAGCTATGGGGGCTTGTAGGCACAGAGTGGGGGGGCCAGCTTTTGTGGCCCCCCCCACCCTGCAGCCTACGAGCCCACATAGCCCATGTGGGCCCGGGCTCTTCTGCCCCCCCCTGGCCTTTGGGGAGGCAGGTAATGGGGGTGCCGGGGGTTAATGGCAAGCCACCCGCTAGCGCAGGTGGCTTGCCATCCCCCCAGCCTTGTGAACTGGTATAGGGGTCATGGACCCCTTACCAGTTCACAAGGGGTTAAATGTAAATAATCACACAGACACAAGCAGAGAAAAAATATTTTATTAATTTTTTTTTTTTTTTTACACTGTACTCACCTCCCATCCATCCTGGAGCCCTCTGTCCCTCGGCGATCACTGGCTTCTGCTCACTTGCTAGAAGCCTTTTATAGCTGCTGGATGACAGAACACAAAGGGTTAATCAAAAAAAAAAATGACATAGGGTCCCCCCTCCCAGGGGGGGGGACCCCATTTTTTTTTTGATTTTTAAGGGTTAAAAACCCTTAAAAATCAAAAAAAAAATTGACGTGGGGTCCCCCTTACCCACAGTAACCAGCCCGGGACCAGCTATGGGGGCTTGTAGGCACAGAGTGGGGGGGCCAGCTTTTGTGGCCCCCCCCACCCTGCAGCCTACGAGCCCACATAGCCCATGTGGGCCCGGGCTCTTCTGCCCCCCCCTGGCCTTTGGGGAGGCAGGTAATGGGGGTGCCGGGGGTTAATGGCAAGCCACCCGCTAGCGCAGGTGGCTTGCCATCTCCCCAGCCTTGTGAACTGGTATAGGGGTCATGGACCCCTTACCAGTTCACAAGGGGTTAATAGTAAAAAATGACAGACACAGAGAAAAAAAAATTTTATTTTTCTTTTTTTTACACTATACTCACCTCCGATCCGACGTCCCTCGCCGCTGTCTGTCCCGCGCCGCTGTCACTGACAGATGCCGGTAGTGATCGGCGCAGGGCGGGTGACAGGCGAGGGGGCTCCGATCGGAGCCTCCTCACCTGACACCCGCCCTGCTCCGATCACCACCGGCATCTGACAGATGCCGGAGCTCGGAGGGGGTATAGGAGGAGCGGGATGACGTCATCCCGCTCCTCCCACAATGGGCGGAGCTAAGCGGCGGCGGCCATCGCCGCCATTACAAGAGGTGAGGACCGGGAAGAGGGTCCTCACCTGAAGACTGCGCAGCCCAGGGGGGGGATCGGACCCCCCCCCTGGTGAAGAGGAGACCCGGACAGAAGGCTCGGGCGCGGAGGTGAGTAAATGACAGTTTGTTTTTTTTTTTTTTTACAGCGCCGATGTCAGCGCTGGAAACGGGGGGGGGGGGCGGCTGGTTTCGGGCCCCCCCTGAAGACGGAGGACGACGGGGGGGCGATCGGATGCCCCCCGCAGGAAGAGGGGACCCCAAGCTTCACGGGGATACCGGAGGTAAGTGTTTTTTTTTTCTATCTTTTTAACTGTTTGTGGGAAATGCCAGGCACGTAGTTTCTACGTGCTTGGCACTTAACGGTAGGAGAGGCAACCACGTAGAAACTACGTGCTTGGCATTTAAAGGGTTAAAGCTCACCCAAATCACTTCGCGGTTAGGTTCTTCTTCCATTTTAGGTCCCTAAAACTTACCCAAATCACTGCGCGGTTAGGTTCTTCTTCCATTTTAGGTCCCTAAAACTTACCCAACTCACTTCGCGGCTAGGTTCTTCTTCCATTTTAGGTCCCTAAAACTTACCCAAATCACTGCGCGGTTAGGTTCTTCTTCCATTTTAGGTCCCTAAAACTTACCCGAATTACTTCGAGGACATCTGAATCTTGACCTCAAAATATGTATTTGCCCCTTTCTTTGTTAGAAATGTCTGTGTTTCAAGAAATGACACTGAAACGTTTGTGTCTTTACAAATTTTTTAATATGAAATATTGTTGGATTTTAAAATGTTTTTGTTTATCATTTTTTTTTTGTCTAAAAAAACTTGGTTCAAATATTTACAAATTTAAAATTTTTACAAAATGCCTCAGCAGACCAGGGCCAGGACCCAGGACTCTACTCGTCTTCCTCTTCTTCTGTTGGCCCCAACAAGTCAACCATCACATTCATATCGGCCACCAACGCAAGGACCCTCCGATGCATTTCGAATATTTTTTGGCGTGTGGTTCCTGTAACAAATAGAGACAAAATCATTAGTTTGAGACCAATACATGTTTGCCACCTGTGGATTGAATGTTTTGTAATTCTGTCAACTCATTAAGCTAAGGAAGTGGCCACAGATCAGTCTGGCGAGTCATTAAGCTAAGGAAGTGGCCACAGATCAGTCTGGCGAGTCATTAAGCTAAGGAAGTGGCCACAGATCAGTCTGGCAAGTCATTAAGCTAAGGAAGTGGCCACAGGTGACTCTTAAATTGCCATTGGCTAGGGCTTGATGTATCTGTGTGTTGATGTCAAGTACCACATAAATGCAAATAATGCCCTGACTACTTACCTGGTTGGTGGCCAAGAGCTGGCTCGTTGGGGACAACACGATGATGTCCTGGGTCCTGGTTCTGCTGTGAAGAAGTGCCTGTATAAACATGGGAAATACAGTCAGTTTTCTGGTCAAATTCCTCAGTAAGCAAATGTCTATTGGCAAGTCTGGTTCACATCACTCACCTTCTCCAGGTTCTGCTTGGAGCACATCTGCTGCCTCTTCCACTACCTCACCCGCTCCCAAAGCATCTAGACAAACAGATTAAAGGAATCAGTTGGGTAGGAGATAGCATGTATATGTGTGTGCGTAGACATGAAGAGTGACATACCAGAGGCTCACGCATGTGTGGCAGGGTACGACTGCCTGCCCACGCTGTGCCGCTCCTCCTCTGTTGTAAGGTCCAGGGGCTGGTCTGAGGAGCCCACAGAGGAGGGGTAGGCCCGTCGCCCTGGAGATCCACCACCTTCACTCCCAGCTGCAGAATCATGCAGCACTGGTCGGCCTGTGCGCCTCCGGGTGCGGCGAATATGGTAATCCATTTCCAACACTACCAAAGAAAAGGCGTTATAAATAAAAGGCCTACCTTCTGTCATAGTTACATCTTGCATGCAATCGCTATGTACTTACTTGGGAAATGGATACCGAAAAATCTCCGCACCCGGGGCATGTGCAGTCGTTTCAGATCCGACCAATGCTGCATGATCTGTGTGTGGGTGAAGGTGGTGTCGGTCTGATGTTGGATCTCCGTGATGATCTCCAGGGCGACGTTTCGTTCTTCAAACAAGTTGGGCAGGTAGTCGTACCTGCGCTCCAGCATGGTCTACAAAACATAAATCAAACATAGCAATAAATTATAAATGCCTATCAAGAAGTGCCAACAATACATTATTTGGTTCAATCACATTAACACATACACACACACACACTTCTAGCCTAAGTTAACTTTCCAATCTGGCCGCACTGTTGTTTGGCACGTGTGTGGTGTGCGTTTGGGTGTGCATGTAGTTTAACCAAATTTGGTACAAATCTCTTACTTCGTGCGCATCCTTAACATGTCGAGCAGCATTTAGATGTCACTTGAAAGGCCTACAAATACACTTACGAGCATGATGATCTCTTCTTGTTGGCGGGTGAAGATAGTGGGCGCCATCTTTCTTCTTCTTCTCGGCAGCAGATAAGTAATGCCCCAGCGGTTTCCGGGTTCCGCACATCCGTGCGAACGGCCGGACGTGCGCGTAAGCGAACGCGTAGGCGTCACACCTTAGTTAAAGGTCCCTGCACACACAGCTCATTCTCTTTTAGAGTCCAGGCAAAATGCCAGCCAAAAAAGCAGCACCTAAACCGGCCAAGGAGACCACGCTGAACAAGGCTACCAAGCGGCCTGAGCATAGCAAGGGCCCCAAAACAAGGTCTCAAGAGGCCAAAGCGAAGCTAAGGCCTACAACAAAGGCTGCGCAAAAAAAAGGGGATGGCAGCAGCCAAAACAAAGACCAAGGCACCAAAGGCTACAGCAGCTCATGCAAACAGGGCGCACATTGCGCAGAGGCCACTTGAGTGGCCATTTTGGTGAGTCCCAAACTCTGGCATTGGCTAGTGGGCTAACTTTATATTATGATGAGCTATATGGGAGCAAATCCAAAACTACTAGCAAGCAGCGCAAATCTGAGATTTTGGCAGAACTCACCAGACAAGTCAATGCAGCAGGGGACGAACTCAAAGATGTTGAACAGATTCAGCGGAAGATATCGGACCTGAAATATGCCGTACGGAAGAAACAGAATAAAAGGCGGCAGTACAGGTACATAGCTTATTTGTTGGTTTTTAGTCTTCTTGTCTATCCATCAGTGCGCTTAATTATGATTACTATGTTTTTCAGCTTCCAAACTAGCGGAGGATTCCCCACTAAATTGAAATTTACCCAGGCTGAGGAGATGGTGCTGGGCCTGCTACATCCTGTTGCGTTAGAGGGACACTCGGCACAACAGGACACGGACAACCCGCCAATTCCGGAAGGTTAGTAATGTGTGAATGACCGTAAAAATGTGGCAAAAATTCTAATTAGGCAGCAAGGCATATCTAAACACATGGCCCTAGGGTGTGGCAGCAAGGCATATCTAAACACATGGCCCTAGGGTGTGGCTTGTAGTGGAGTGATCACTTTGACCAGGGTGTGTCATGTGTGTCGACAGGTAATGTGCAAATGAGCACGACCATACATGGCGTTTAAGAACATTTAGGAAGAGTATGAAACTATGGAGCTTAGGAAAATAATGCGTGCTATGTATTTATTGACAATCACACGCCACACTAACATCTTTTGCTGTTGGGCAATTTGCTAAGAGCTGGGTTTGGGGCCCAACGGCTTAAGATGGTGTGATTGAAATGTTTTAAGAGATACAATGTTCCCCACCAGAATCATATTGTAACTGCTATTTGCCAGCTTAGTGTGTTAACTTCATGGCCTATAAGGGATGTGGAAACACACACAACAGCCATTACTTGCATGTTTGTTTTTTGGCACGTGACCAATGTGAAGGCCAAGTGGCACCGTTGTGGTAGTGGCCATTCCTGCTAGGCCACGTTTTTGTTTTAAGCATATGTGTTATTAACCATCACCAATGCATAGTTGTGTGTTTACATTGTTGTTTTTCTTCTAATGCAGCCCAGCCTCATCCCTCAGCTAGTGGGGACTCCTCTGCCATTTTACCTCTGCCATCTTCTTCCGTGCTGCCTAGGACCCAGGATCCGATATCTACGGTAAGTGTTTTTTGATGCTGTTGCGTATGCATGTGGCTTGCCATGTTTTTATTGTCTGATTTACATATGTATTCCCCACACTGAACCTTTTTGTTTTACATGTCCCCAACAGAGCCACACACTGATGGAGGAAATCCAGGAGCTGGAGGAGGATGGAAGCTTCCTTGGAGCTTATGAAGATCTCCCCCTGGGCCAGAATCTGCAACTGTCCCAAAATGTTTCTCCAACAAATCCTCAGCAGCAGAGGGAAGCTGGCTGCATGCTGCCTGCACATCGTGGGTAGCATGCAGAGACTGACCCTCCAGTCCCCAGTTTCAGATCTGCTGTTTAGGATTTGCCCAGCATACCTGTGGCTGTTGGGGGTCCTAGAGCAACATCATCTGCACGCCCCACAACCCGCGGAATTGGGAGGCGTACTCAGCAACGTCGCCCAGTTTCCCAGGGGAGGGGCGTGCAGATGATGGAGGCAGCATGGCACCATGAGAGGCGGCTTTTTTGTTGGCAAAATCAACAAAATCACGAAAATATTATTGGGCAATTAGATACCCTCAATAATACCTTAAGTGCCATGATGACTGAATGTAGGACCCATAACAGCCACATGGCCAACTTGACCTCAGAAATCAGGTCCAGCATGGCAGAAATGCAAAGTAACCAAAGAAACATTTTGGAACAGTTGCAGATTCTGAATGCAACACAGGCCCAGGTTATGGCCCACCCCCAAGGGCCACGACCTGGGTTCTATGGGCATCCCCCATATTAATGTGTATTTGGCATGAATCTGTTCTACATCTTTGATCGACATCCCCACTGGATTGACTTGTCTGGTGAGCCCTACAAATCTTGCATTTTGAGCTGCATTTGCTAGTATGTTTAGGATTTGCCCCCATATAGCTCATTAAACTCCTGAGGTAGCCCACTAGCCAATGCCAGAGGACAAGCCTCACTGAAGCGGCCACTTAAGCTGTTGCGCTGCAGCCTTGCCCATAATTACGTTTGTGGTGGCTCCTCATGTTTGTAGCCATGATTGGGTGACATTCTGGCCTGGCAAACTAAGACCTGGGACCCTGGCTGTGATTGTACTGTAGTTGGATTGGGACTGGGTGTTCTTGTTTGGGTGGCCCACAGAGGTGTAGATGTGGCATTGGTATGTCTGCTTTCAACCTGTGCCTGTGGCAAATGTGGGCAAGCAGGAGAGGGCTTATTTGTGTGCATTTCTGTGTTATGGAACATGTTTTGACATTAATTTCATGTCCATGTCTTCCCCCGAAGTATGTGAGTGGCCATCACCTACCATTATGTTGTTAAAAAAGGATCCTTTTAAAAATAAAAAAAAACTTTTGTTGCCCAAGTTAATGTCTGTGGTCTTTCGATTAAGAAATATGAGTTCAAGTAGCCACCAAACCAACACTAACAAATATTTCTAAATAAGTCCACAAACATTGTTGATTGGTGTAAATAATTCATTATTGTTTTGGTCATAATTAAATTAACCCCAAAAAAAAACAAAGGCAACAAAACAATCACACCAAAGAAAGTCCCCAGAAAGAGAAACAAAGCCAAAAAAATTAACCAAAATGTGTTGCTATTAAATTTGCACGGACGGCTTGGCCAGACGCACTGTGCTGCCTAACATAGGCGTCCACTGGCTCATCGGCGGGTGGAGAGGGTGGCAAATCAACATAGCAGGGGACCCGCTGCAAGATCGCAAAATTATGCAGCGCTGCACAGGCCATAATTATATCGATGAGCTTTTTGGGGTCATACTGAAGGGAGCCCCCTGTGTTGCACAGGCAAAAGCAAGAAATAAACATATCTGATAGATGGGGGACCAAAGTTGGAAAATAATATTGCGGATGCTGGGCAATCAGGCAGACTGTTAACAGCTATTGTTTCCTGTCTGTGCTGCAGAACAATGTAGGATGGGTTAACTTTACATGACCCATTTTCTGCTTTGGCCGAGTCCAAAACAGGTCTAAGCCGGCCCCTGCACTTTATCCCGCTCACCTCTACTCAGTAAGTGTAATGCATGTAAGCAAAGATGGCGCAGACCCTCTGCTAAACAGATTGACCGAAAAGTGTGGGGAAGACTGTTTAAGACTTTTGCTCTCATTACACTTTGGAGTTGAAACAATGCAGGACAAACATTTTGCCAGCCAATGTAGTTTGGATAATGTAATGGGTCCAGTCGGGTTTCACATGTTCCCAAGGTGATGACTAGAGATGAGCGAACTTTTGAAAAATTCGATTCGGCTGATTCGCCGAATTTTCCGACAAAATGTGTTTCGGTCCGAATTTATTCGCGACGAATCGCTATTAAAAACGGCTATTTCTGAGCCTTCTAGAGCCTCAATAGGGCTGTAAACCATTCTGCCTTGCTGTAACACGCATAGGATGCGTGCTGGGTTATTTAAATAATACTGTATAAATAAATATCACATGCAGATCAGAGGCATCGCTAATAGAATCGCAGAGCGGCACAATTGCAGAGAGTTGAAGTGGCATCACTATGAGGGGCAGGAGCCCAAACATTGCTTTAAAGAGACACTGGAGTTGGCTGCAGGAGGCCAAAAATTGGATGAATCACACCCTGGAGTTGCAAGCAGCAGCAGGAGCACAAACATCGCTTTAAAGAGACACTGGAGTTGGCTGCAGGAGGCCAAAAATTGGATGAATCACACCCTGGAGTTTCAAGCAGCAGCAGCAGGAGCCCAAACATAGCTTGAAAGAGACACTGGAGTTGGCAGCAGGAGCCCAAAAATTGGATGAATCACACCCTGGAGTTGCAAGCAGCAGCAGGAGCCCAAACATTGGCTGAAAGAGACACTGGAGTTTGCAGCAGGAGCCCAAAAATTGGATGAATCACACCCTGGAGTTTCAAGCAGCAGGAGCCCAAACATTACTTTAAAGAGACACTGGAGTTGGCAGCAGGAGCCCAATAATTGACTGACACACCCTGGAGTTGGCAGCAGCAGCAGCAGGAACCTAGAAATTGGCTGGAAGGCACCCTGAAGTTGGCAGCAGCAGGAGCACATACATTAGCTGGAACGCACACCCTGGAGTTGGCAGCAGCATAAGCAGGAGCCCAAACATTGCTTGAAAGACACCCTGGAGTTGGCAGCAGCAGCAGCAGCAGCAGGAGGCCAAAAATTAAATCTGTTTTGCACGATCCATATTTCTTTAGCGTTGGTCTGGCCCCGTCATCAATCTACTGGAATACATCAGGCATTGTTGGGAGGAAAGCTTGGCTGATCCATGTGCCATTCATTTCCACGCAGGGCAGTCTCTGGAAAAAAAAATGTATGTATAAACCAGGGTCTTTTTCATATAAAAACAAATGGTTATTCTTGCTTTTCAACCATATGTTCCACAGCTTTACCAGTCATTGTGTCAGCCAATGAAGCAACTTTTTCTGGAAGTGCTGCAAAAGCAGTCCACTGCATCACAAGTGGCATCTGACACCCCCAGTCAACTGTCTGTTGTCTGTTGTTATGCTTTGGGTTCAGCTCCACTATCCATTCATGAAGATCTGATAATCATAAAATTCAGCAGCTACTGCCCAGCCAAGAAGTGGAGGAGACACTTGCCTCTTCTTCCACTAGCCGGGCAATTAGTGATGAGGAGAGTGTCGTGGGAGGAGGTGTTGCAAGCGGAGGTAGTGGAAGAGGGTCCCTGGAGTCTGCAGCGGTGGCGGCGGCAGCAGCAGCAGCAGTGAATTATTGCGGACTGTTGGTAGGAAAAATCAGCTACTCAGCGATGTGGCAGTTTTTCATACAGCATCCACAATCCTGTGGAGAAAAAGTAGGTTAGTTAGTATATATACATAAAATTATGAATAAACAAATGCAATAGTATTGCCAAAGTGAAGTTTTGTTTGAGGGTGTGTTTCCACCTTGCAATTAAATCAGAAACAACTAGGTATCATTGCCTCTGAACAATTAGCCCTCAAAAATTCTTGGAATTTTTAATCTTGATGTCTGAGGGATTTCTCCTCTCAGACAGCGTCACCATAAGTCCAGCCTGCTGCATTACCCAGTGGTGGACCTGTCAGAGAACTGATGGCTTGTGCTGAGCCGAGGTGGAGAGTCCCATGGTATCATTGCTTTGCGAAGATGGCAGTACCTGCCCTGTAAAATGTTGTTGAACAGAAGGTGGGCCAGTCCTTCAGCCTGTCAGTGTGTACCAAAGTGCACAGTGTTGTCTACGTCTGGAGCTGTAACTATGGACTCATGGTGGACAATATATATCCTTTTAGGCCCCCTTGGTGATTGTGGTTTCACGCTGTTCTTCACATGGTTTTCCTTGACCAACAGAGTCACACATGGGAGGAACTACTAAAAATGAGAACTCAACCCATGAAATCATTGCTTAATCCACGAAAACTGCAAATTTGGACCCATGGTGACTGACACTTGGAAGAACATCTTGTTTGCGCTGCGACAAGGAAGCCAGAGTCATGCGTCCTGACATGGCACACGTGTTCAGTCTAGTTGTCAAGCGTTTTCTGAAGTCTTCCCCCCATCTGAAAGACATCCGAACAACAGGAAAGAAAGTTAGCATGCACTTCTGGCACTCCTACACCACCAAGCACAACCTTATTGAGCTTCAGCGTCAGAACGGTGTACCCCAACATAGTCTGATTTGCCATGTTTCCACCCATTGGAATTCCTCCCTCCATATGCAGGATCCACTATAGGAACAGAGAAAAGCCATCACGGATTTCTGGATGATCCAAACGGATAGGGGGACACCCCTGTGTAAATTCAATGTAAACCATTGGCAGCTCATACGTGACACCGGCAGTTTGCTCAGGCCCTTTGAGGAAGCTACTTTATTAGTCAGTTGCCAGGACTATGAGATGAACGATGAGATTCCACTGCTTCATGTACTACAACACATGTTGGAAACCATGGCTGGTCAGGGCACTGGAGACATGGCACATACATTTCACAGCCACATGAAGCCTGTGGGGGCTGAAGTGCAGGAGAAGGAGGGGATGGGGCACAGCAAACCACAGTTTAGGTTTCACAAAATGACCATTTTATCTAGTCATCTGACAGGAGAGGAGGAGCAGGAGCAGCCACAGGAGCTAGAGGGTTGTGAGGAAGGCGAGACAGAGGACCCAGACACACCGTGGCAGTTTACAGTGGAGATGGAGACAGGTAGTCCCTCCGAGTCACTTGCACAAATGGCACGATGCATGCTCACATGCTTGCATACTAGTGAGCGCAGAATTGTCTCCATTTGTCAGCGGGAAGACTGGCTCTCCAACTTATTGGACCCTCGCTTCCGGCACAAAATGGGGGCATTTTTTACGCCCACTGAGAGGGAGGACAAACTGACCTACTACAGAGACATCCCACGTAGTCAGTTGGGCGATGTCTATCTGCCCATGGCCCATACTCCTGCAGGTCTGACTCGGGGGGACCTCTGCGATCACCTTCCACTGCCATGGCTGCTGGGGGGGTGGAAGGAGCAGCAGCAGCAGCTACGTCAGCAGCAGCCCCAGTCTTCAGTCGCTAGTGAGTAGCTTTCTACACACCTTGACATGACCATGCCAACACACCTTCAGGATCCACTAGATTTGCTGGGAAGCCAAACTTGACTTGTTTCCGCAACTAGCAGAGTTTGCCCTGGAAAAGCTGTACTGGCCGAACAGTAGTTGATTTAGATGGCAACTGGGCTGCTCTATAAAATGAAGCAAAATGGCAAATTTACCTCACTATATAAGCTATTGCCCCTCATATTTACACAGGGGCTGCTCCATATAATGGTGCAAAATCATGAAGTTACCTCATAATATAAACTATTGCCCCTCAGATTTACACAGGGGCTGCACTATATAATGAAGCAAAATGGCAAATTTACCTCACTATATAAGCTAATGCCCCTCAGATTTACACAGGGGCTGCTCTATATTATGCTGCAAAATGGCAAATTTACCTCACAATATAAGCTATTGCCCCTCAGATTTACACAGAGGATGCTCCATATAATGGTGCAAACCATGAATTTACCTCATAATATAAACTATTGCCCCTCAGATTTACACAGGGGCTGCTCTATATAATGCTGCAAAATGGCAAATTTACCTCACTATATAAGCTATTGCCCCTCATATTTACACAGGGGCTGCTCCATATAATGGTGCAAAACCATGAATTTACCTCATAATATAAACTACTGCCCCTCAGATTTACACAGGGGCTGCTCTATATAATGAAGCAAACTGGCAAATTTACCTCACTATATAAGCTAATGCCCCTCAGATTTACACAGGGGCTGCTCTATATTATGCTGCAAAATGGCAAATTTACCTCACAATATAAGCTATTGCCCTTCAGATTTACACAGGGGCTGCTCCCTATAATGGTGCAAAACCATGAATTTACCTCATAATATAAACTATTGCCCCTCAGATTTACACAGGGGCTGCTCTATATAATGAAGCAAAATGGCAAATTTACCTCACTATATAAGGTAATGCCCCTCAGATTTACACAGGGGCTGCTCTATATTATGCTGCAAAATGGCAAATTTACCTCACAATATAAGCTATTGCCCCTCAGATTTACACAGGACCTGCTCTATAGAATGCTACAAAACCAACAGCGGATTTAACTCACACAATATAACCTATTTCTCAGGTTTATATAGGGACTGCTCTATGTAATGGTGCAAAACCATGAATTTACCTCATAATATAAACTATTGCCCCTCAGATTTACACAGGGGCTGCTCTATATAATGCTGCAAAATGGCAAATTTACCTCACTATATAAGCTATTGCCCCTCATATTTACACAGGGGCTGCTCCATATAAGGTTGCAAAACCATGAATTTACCTCATAATATAAACTATTGCCCCTCAGATTTACACAGGGGCTGCTCTATATAATGAAGCAAAATGGCAAATTTACCTCACTATATAAGCTAATGCCCCTCAGATTTACACAGGGGCTGCTCTATATTATGCTGCAAAATGGCAAATTTACCTCACAATATAAGCTATTGCCCCTCAGATTTACACAGAGGCTGCTCCATATAATGGTGCAAAACCATGAATTTACCTCATAATATAAACTATTACCCCTCAGATATACACAGGGGCTGCTCTATATAATGCTGCAAAATGGCAAATTTACCTCACAATATAAGCTATTGCCCCTCAGATTTACACAGGGGCTGCTCCATATAATGGTGCAAAACCATGAATTTACCTCATAATATAAACTATTGCCCCTCAGATTTACACAGGGGCTGCTCTATATAATGAAGCAAAATGGTAAATTTACCTCACTATATAAGCTAATGCCCCTCAGATTTACACAGGGGCTGCTCTATATTATGCTGCAAAATGGCAAATGTACCTCACAATATAAGCTATTGCCCCTCAGATTTACACAGGGGCTGCTCCATATAATGGTGCAAAACCATGAATTTACCTCATAATATAAACTATTGCCCCTCAGATTTACACAGGGGCTGCTCTATATGATGAAGCAAAATGGCAAATTGACCTCACTATATAAGCTAATGCCCCTCAGATTTACACAGGGGCTGCTCTATATTATGCTGCAAAATGGCAAATTTACCTCACAATATAAGCTATTGCCCCTCAGATTTACACAGGGGCTGCTCCCTATAATGGTGCAAAACCATGAATTTACCTCATAATATAAACTATTGCCCCTCAGATTTACACAGGGGCTGCTCTATATAATGAAGCAAAATGGCAAATTTACCTCACTATATAAGCTAATGCCCCTCAGATTTACACAGGGGCTGCTCTATATTATGCTGCAAAATGGCAAATGTACCTCACAATATAAGCTATTGCCCCTCAGATTTACACAGGGGCTGCTCCATATAATGGTGCAA
The DNA here is from genome assembly GCA_027917425.1 of Gastrophryne carolinensis. Taxonomy (NCBI): domain Eukaryota; kingdom Metazoa; phylum Chordata; class Amphibia; order Anura; family Microhylidae; genus Gastrophryne; species Gastrophryne carolinensis. Next base: position 112,072,836 of record CM051238.1, on the reverse strand, counting down.
AACCATGAATTTACCTCATAATATAAACTATTGCCCCTCAGATTTACACAGGGGCTGCTCTATATGATGTAGCAAAATGGCAAATTGACCTCACTATATAAGCTAATGCCCCTCAGATTTACACAGGGGCTGCTCTATATTATGCTGCAAAATGGCAAATTTACCTCACAATATAAGCTATTGCCCCTCAGATTTACACAGGGGCTGCTCCATATAATGGTGCAAAACCATGAATTTACCTGATAATATAAACTATTGCCCCTCAGATTTACACAGGGGCTGCTCTATATAATGAAGCAAATTGGCAAATTTACCTCACTATATAAGCTAATGCCCCTCAGATTTACACAGGGGCTGCTCTATATTATGCTGCAAAATGGCAAATTTACCTCACAATATAAGCTATTGCCCCTCAGATTTACACAGGGCCTGCTCTATAGAATGCTACAAAACCAACAGCGGATTTAACTCACACAATATAACCTATTTCTCAGGTTTATATAGGGACTGCTCTATGTAATGGTGCAAAACCATGAATTTACCTCATAATATAAACTATTGCCCCCCAGGTTTACTCAAGGGCTGCTCCATATAATGGTGCAAAACAGGGCAAATGTATTGTCCAATATAAACTATTGCTGCTCTGATTTACACAGGAGGGCCACTCTAAAGAATGGTGCAACATGGCGAATTTAGCTCACAATATAACATAGCTTGCAAAATGAGATTTTCAGACAGGGCCTGCTCTATAAAATGGCAACTTTACCTCACAATATAAACTATTGCTCCTCAGATTTACACAGGGATTTAGGTTGATATATATAATAGTGCAAAAGAGCGAATTTACCTCACAATACTGTATAAACTATTGCTCCTCAGATTTACACAGTGAGCTTCTCTATATAATGGTGCAAAATGGCGAATTTACCTCACTATATAATCTATTACAGCTCTATATAAATAAAAATAAATAAATAAAAAAAAGGGCCTGTAGAAGCTTATTTGTGAATAGCCGGCGCGGGCGCGCGCCCTGTCAGAGCGACGTGCGGGAGGCGGTGGCGGGCGCACTGTCTTGTCCGCCGCTTGTCCGTGGCTACGTGGGAGCGTGGTGAGGTGAGTTTTTCGGGGTTCTGTGGGGTTTTACACAGCGGGACACGCCTAATCGGGGTGCCCCCCTGAAGTGGACCAAAACCCAGGATAGTCAAAATCCTGGGTGTTGGTCCACTTTAATAAAGCTGATGCTGAACAACGCTTATTTAGTATAAACAGATAGGGTTCAACGTGCAGCTTTGGGGTGCCCTGCGGCCTGGTTAATTGAAAGCAGTCAAAAAGGAAGTGCAAACTGAAGTAGCTTAATGAAGCTGATGCTGATCAACGCTTATGTTGTATACCAGATATGGTGCAAGGTGCAGCTTTGGGGTGCCCTGCGGCCTGGTTTATTAAAAGCAGTCAAAAACAAGTGCAAACTGAAGTAGCTTAATAAAGCAGCTGATGCTGATCAACGCTTATGTTGTATAACAGATAGGGTTAAAATAGAATGTGCCTTGGGATGCCCGTGTGGCCTGGTATATTTTAAGCTGAACAAAAAGTAACAATAATCCAAGTATGAGAAATGCTTGTGCTTAACAAATAGGGTTAAATAGCATGTGCCTTGGGATGCCGTGTGGCCTGGTATATTTTAAGCTGAACAAAAAGTAACAATAATCCAAGTGTGAGAAATGCTTTAGCTTAACATATAGGGTAAATCAGCATGTGCCTTGGGATGCCCGTGTGGCCTGGTATATTTTAAGCTGAACAAAAAGTAACAATAATCCAAGTATGAGAAAAGCTTGCGCTTAACAAATAGGGTTAAATAGCATGTGCCTTGGGATGCCCGTGTGGCCTGGTATATTTCAAGCTGAACAAAAAGTAACAATAATCCAAGTATGAGAAATGCTTGTGCTTAACAGATAGGGTTAAATAGCATGTGCCTTGGGATGCCAGTGTGGCGTAATGTATTTTAAGCTGAACAAAAAGTATTAACAATAATCCAAGTATGAGAAATGCTTTTGTTTAACAGATAGGGTTAAATAGCATGTGCCTTGGGATGCCAGTGTGGCGTAATGTATTTTAAGCTGAGCAGAAATTTTTAACACTAATCCAAGTATGAGAAATTATTTTGACCTTCTTTACAGCGCCAATCCTTAATTTCATGCCGATCAATCCAAAGGTCAATGCCCCCAACAAAAATAGTGTTCGGCATAAGTTTTCCTTCTGGAAGGACGTAACCTTTAGTTTACATGGTTGGGGTAGGTTATCTTACAAATTGGGATACCCCAGGCAGCAGTGTCATTGAAAGAGACAAATTGTAATGCAGACCATACGCAAGCAGAGAAACTCAGGCTGCAACAGGCCTCTTTAGTTTACATGGTTGGGGTAGGTTATCTTACAAATTGGGATACCCCAGGCAGCAGTGTCATTGAAAGAGACAGATTGTAATGCAGACCATACGCAAGCAGAGAAACTCAGGCTGCAACAGGCCTCTTTAGTTTACATGGTTGGGGTAGGTTATCTTACAAATTGGGATACCCCAGGCAGCAGTGTCATTGAAAGAGACAGATTGTAATGCAGACCATACGCAAGCAGAGAAACTCAGGCTGCAACAGGCCTCTTTAGTTTACATGGTTGGGGTAGGTTATCTTACAAATTGGGATACCCCAGGCAGCAGTGTCATTGAAAGAGACAGATTGTAATGCAGACCATACACAAGCAGAGAAACTCAGGCTGCAACAGGCCTCTTTAGTTTACATGGTTGGGGTAGGTTATCTTACAAATTGGGATACCCCACTGTATATGAAACCGAATATAATGCACCCCCAAAAGTGGACAATCAGCCTCCAAGAGGCCTGCTTAGTTTAAATAAGAGAGCTGCTTAGCTTAAATAAGAGAGCTGCTTAGTGTAAATAAGAGGCCTGCTTAGTTTAAATAAGAGAGCTGCTTAGTGTAAATAAGAGAGGTAGGTTATGTTATGTTACAGAATGGGATACCCCCAAGCAGGCTTTAGAACAGTATATATGCACAGCAACAGTGGATACGCAGGCTCAAACAGGCCAAATTACTTTAAATAAGTGTGCAGCTTAGAGGAGATACAGAGGCTAATGGTATGTTACAGAATGGGATGCCCCCACAGCAGACCTGAGATCAGTATATATGCACAGCAACAGTGTACAAGCAGGCTCCAACAGGCCAAATTACTTTAAATAAGTGTGCAGCTTAGAGTAAATACAGAGGCTAATGGGATGTTACAGAATGGGATGCCCCACAGCAGACCTGAGATCAGTATATATGCACAGCAACAGGGGATAAGCAGGCTCCAACAGGCCAAATTACTTTAAATAAATGTGCAGCTTAGAGGAGATACAGAGGCTAATGGTATGTTACAGAATGGGATGCCCCCACAGCAGACCTGAGATCAGCATATATGCACAGCAACAGTGGATAAGCAGGCTCCAACAGGCCAAATTACTTTAAATAAGTGTGCAGCTTAGAGGAGATACAGAGGCTAATGGGATGTTACAGAATGGGATGCCCCACAGCAGACCTGAGATCAGTATATATGCACAGCAACAGTGGATAAGCAGGCTCCAACAGGCCAAATTACTTTAAATAAGTGTACAGCTTAGAGTAAATACAGAGGCTAATGGGATGTTACAGAATGGGATGCCCCACAGCAGACCTGAGATCAGTATATATGCACAGCAACAGTGGATAAGCAGGCTCCAACAGGCCAAATTACTTTAAATAAGTGTGCAGCTTAGAGTAAATACAGAGGCTAATGGGATGTTACAGAATGGGATGCCCCACAGCAGACCTGCGATCAGTATATATGCACAGCAACAGTGGATAAGCAGGCTCAAACAGGCCAAATTACTTTAAATAAGTGTGCAGCTTAGAGTAAATACAGAGGCTAATGGGATGTTACAGAATGGGATGCCCCACAGCAGACCTGAGATCAGTATATATGCACAGCAACAGTGTCTAAGCAGGCTCCAACAGGCCAAATTACTTTAAATAAGTGTGCAGCTTAGAGTAAATACAGAGGCTAATGGGATGTTACAGAATGGGATGCCCCACAGCAGACCTGAGATCAGTATATATGCACAGCAACAGTGTCTAAGCAGGCTCCAACAGGCCAAATTACTTTAAATAAGTGTGCAGCTTAGAGTAAATACAGAGGCTAATGGGATGTTACAGAATGGGATGCCCCACAGCAGACCTGAGATCAGTATATATGCACAGCAACAGTGGATAAGCAGGCTGAAACAGCTAACAAAGCCAGTCAGCCAGCCAGTAACACTCAGGCTGGATGAAAAAAAAAAAATCTCCCTGTAACTGCCTCCGATTTTTCCTAACTTTCCCTGCTTCTCGCTGACTTCCTGCCTGTCTCCTGCCTGTCCCTGTCTGTCCCTGGCTCTCTAACTGTCTCTCCCTGACTACAGCAGTGTCCTGTCTCTCACGAATGCAATAGAGAAATGAGGAAAAGCAAGATGTCCGCCGCCTTAAATAGCGCTGTGACGTCACCGGGCTTGCTGGCTGCTGATAGGCTGTATGCACTGGAGCGGGGTAGATGTCTGGACATGTCCCGTCCGCCATCTTAGAATGCCTGTAATGTAAATGAATGGATGTTAAAGGAAAACTTCGAGCGATCGAAGCACGGGGAAATTCGGATTCGATCTGAATCGAATTTTTCATGAAATTCGGATCGAATCCGGGTTCGTCCGGATCGATTCGCTCATCCCTAGTGATGACCAAGCCATCGTTTAAGAAAGGTGACTCAAAGCAAAATCCAAGCCATACATATACATTAAAAAAACGTAATTGGACACAACTTACCAAGGAGCCATGCACCCGCAAATTCCCCTGACTCAAACCGACGGAATAATCCTGATCTGCGAAGGATGTAGGCGTCATGGGCTGAGCCAGGGTAGCCTGCGAGGACGCTAAGAAAGCGCATGTCCTGGGCCACCACTGCTTGCACATTCAGTGAGTGGCCCATTTTTCTATTCCTGGGTAAAAAGATTTAAAAATAACATCATGAACGCTTTGAAAATTACTCAAACGCTAACTTCTAACACCCTAAGTCAAACGTTATCATCAAGACAACTAACACTAAACAACTACCTTAAATTTAAGTGCCCACCAAAAGGAGATGTATGTTAGAGCCTTTAAAAGGTTGAGTTACTTGTTCAATTTGAAGTACACTTTCAAATGTTTGACTTTGACCAAACTGTTTTTTTTTCTAAGTGAAAAAGACGATCCATTGCTTCACATACACTCTTTGCAAGGAGAGAGGATTAGCAAGGAGGGACTGATTCCAATGAGGGAATATGTAAAAGGAGAGACTAGTAACATAGAGGGCATAATTAAAAGGAGGGACTTGTAACGTTGATGGCTAAATTACAAGGAGGGACTATTAACAATGATAGAAAAATTACACGGTGGGACTATTAACAATGATGCAATAATTACAAGGAGGGACTATTAACAATGATGGATTTATTACAAGGAGGGACTATTAACAAGGATGCAATAATTACAAGGTGGGACTATTAACAATGATGCAATAATTACAAGGAGGGACTATTAACAATGAGGGATTTATTACAAGGAGGGACAAAAACAAATGATGTTAAAAACAAAAAAAAACATAATGGAAGAATAAACTTGCCTGTATATGTACTCGTCGCAAGCAGGAGGGACAACGTGGGTGCAGTCAATGGCACCAATGACGTTGGGCATGTCGGTGATATTATAAAATGCCAGCTTAATTGCGTTTCTGGCTAACATATCCTCAGGAAAACAAATATATTTCCGAGTTAGGGTAGCCATGCCTTCCAAAAACTTGGATAGGGCGTGGCTCAGCGTAGGCTGTGACATCCCCACGGAGAGGGCACCCAGCCTCTGGAACGAGCCGTTCGCCAAAAATTGCAGGCAGCCAAGCATCTTGGTCATACCTGAAATTGCTTGCCCTTTCCTTGTGGTGCGGGCTAACCATGGCCGCAGCTCACTATACAACTTATGGAGGGAAGCGCGATTAAGCCTGGTGAGCTCGAACAGCTCAACGTCATGCATGCCATTGATGTCCATGCGTCGCCGCCGGTGCAGTCTGGCCTCTGACCTCCGGACGATCTCAATGCCCATGAGCTGCAGATCCTCATGCTCCTCAAATGCACTAGACTCGTCCATGCCTGCTAGTTCCGACGTCAAAATGGTCCCGTAAGTGGATCGACAATGAAACGGATTTATTGGGTGTTGGCCCCTCGGAAATCAGCTCTCTGAATTAATCGCCAGCCCATTGCAATAACGTACGTTTTCTGAACGGTCGAAACATTTCAGATTTGGTGGAAAAAAGCTCCCGAAATAGCGAAAAACTTCCGATTTGCTTTGGATCATCGAAAGAGCATATACGCATTTTCCCGAACGTTCGTACGAATGAAAAATGGACGAAAAAAAGCAAAAAATTTACAAACACCCACCAAAACTTTCACAGACAGCTACGGAAGTCCGGACAAATGTGTCTCTGAATCGAGGCTATAGTGTATTGACTTGTCCTTTTACCATATGTACCCATAAACCAAAGCTTGTTTAAATTGACATTGTTGCTGATGTGCATTGTATATGTGACATATTGTTGGCAGGAGCGTCAGATAAATCATAGACTTCATCAATGCCTAAATTTGCCACACAACTCTAAAATTTGTGTCATTATAATTGTTAGTCTTGTTATTGGTGGCAAATTTTGTGCCAATGTTGTTGTTGATAATGGCCTATTTGACGTGTCTTTTTTTTTGGATCTTTATAGGCCACAATACTGGAAGCGGCTTAAGTGGTGCGCAATCTGAGGCTGCTAAGGATGTCTGTAAGTTTTAAGGGTTTGTTTGTGTAGTTGCTTAACTCTGTTGATCTTTGCATTTCTGTCTGACTCATGTTTGTAAACAAATGGGTTACGCATGTGTGTTCATTGTGTTTGTAGGCCTTCTCCCAGATCTTCCGGTGATGAGTCAAGCCATGTTGGAGATGGCCGTTATGTGTACATACTCACCAGTTGGCTAGGTCAAAAGTCAAACTCTTATAATATTTTGGAAATGTATTTTAGTCAATCATCCTCCTGCATTGTAATGTGTTGTTGTAAAATGTAAATGTAAATTATTATTTACATTTACATGATAGTCTAACCTAGGTTCATTTAAAAATATATAGATCTACCACCATTAAGCGACGATGAGATACTCCACTCCAATGTCCCACAATTCAGGGGAGGATAACACACAGGTATGGAGAAGTTGGTTGGAACTTGAAATTGATGGAACAATTAGTACAGTATATGCTCGGTGCTTTTTACTCACCGCCACAGCCTGGATGGTCTGTGGTGTTATTTGTAGTGCAGAGGGTGCAGGTGGAAAAGACGGGAAGCCGGTTTTTGCAGAGGGCGCAGGCAGGAGTTCAAGTAAGCGGTGTAGGTAGAGGTAAACGATTGTTCTGGATGGTTGGAGAGACTTGGGATGTAAAAGGAGGTTCTGGTGGTTAGTGCAGTTAAATTGGTTGAGGTCGAAACTGTAAGTCATACAATCTCCTTATATTCGTTTACCACTAATTAAAAGGATACAAGTAACACCACAGCCCATACAGGCTGCGGCAGTGAGAAAAAACACAGAGCATATACTGTACTATTTGTCCCATCATTTTTAATCAACTTACCGAAACTGTAAGTCATACAATCTCCTTATTTTCGTTTTACCATTAATTAAAAGGATTTTCACATTTCCTATACAACGGTTGCAAGTCTCACAACACATCTTCCACCAGAACATTAAAGCAGACCTCAACCAATTAAACTGCGCCAACCCCCAGAACATCCTTTTACATCCCAAGTCTCTCCAACCATCCAGAACAATCGTTTACCTCTACCTACAACGCTTACTTGAACTCTAGGAGCACTACTTATCCCTCTACAACGCCGACCTACAACCTCCAAGCTTACCTAACCCATCAACCACAAACCAACTCCAGCCTGAATAAGGACTCAAAATAGTGTACCTCACACGGACCAATCTGTATAACGCTATCTGACAGGAGAAATCCCTCAGACAGCAAGATTAATTCCAACAATTTTTGAGGTCTAATTTAGTCAGAGGCAATGATACCTAGTTGTTTCTGATTTAATTAACAGGTGAAAACACCCCCCTCAAACAAAACTTTACATTAACCCTTTTTGACTCTCCCTTTCAGCCTGTCATTTCTAATAAAACCTTTTTATCCACAGCGCACCTACACTAATCTTTTCTCCACCTAGGCCCACACCTGAGTTGGAACAGATTAACACACAGGTATGTCCAAATGTCATACTTGTGTATGCCTTTCCAATAAAATAAGAAAAGGGAGCCGCACACAAAAGTCCAGATAGAGGGCTAGCGTGGATGCCGCCACTGTTCATGCATGCACCGTTGTACCAGGAAAGAAGGTACGTTTATGGGCAACCAGGAGATTATAACACAGCGGCCCATCCCGATTGTGGATGTCCAGGGGTAAAAATAAATTATCACCCCAGTAATCTAATACATTACTAAGATCTACTCCATGCCACACCAGGGGGTGCACCGTCTAATCCATAGACTGTGCTGCACTATAAATCATTAACACAAACACAAGAGGGACGGTGGACAATTAGTCCGCCTCCACCCCAACCATAGGAGCACCACTCAGTATCAACAAGAAACAATATTAGTTATATACAAAAATTTATTGTACAGAAGTTAAACATGAAAGACAAATACATCAGACAAGACAATTGTTAAAAACACTGCACAGACCCCCTAATACATCCAGTGCTGCCGCACAGCAAGAAGGCAATTATATCTGGGAAACTCAAAGTATAAAAGGAACGGAAACCGCAAAAAGTGCAGTTTTTTTTGTGCCGTTACAAAAACCTTACCCTATTATTCAAGGAAACAAAACGAATTAATCACTAAAGTGACAGTGCAACAGTGCTATTAAGAATTCATAACAATATTATTAAACTCATTCAACATGTATTAACAAGCCAAACTAACATAAATATTAAAAAACTTGATTATCATACATTTAATCTAGTGTCCAAATGCCATGCCATGGACCCAAAAAGTGCAAAGTGCATAAATGAGGCACAAGATAGAAGAAAAAATGAATGCAATACAAAACTGGCAGCACAACCGCTCCACACAAATCAGAGGGGGGAAAAGCAAAGAGGACACCTGCACACACGACTGCCCGTGTCGCTTCAGCTGGGTGAAGAAAGTGACAAAACGAAACTGCACCTTTATACTTACCCCAAATTCACCTGGGTCAACCACGTGTGTTGCAGCGATTGTTGAGCCTGGAGCGCATCTGCATTCCAGCTTGCGTTGCCAGAAGTGACATCACCGGGGGCCCGGAACTGACGTCACCAGCCCCTCTACTGGGAGACAGGCCTGAGCTGCCAGAGCGCTGAAGAGCGCGGCAGCGCAAAAGTAGGGGACGAAATTCCCCACCTAACATCAAGTCCATAGGGTCGATTCAAAGAAACATGTAACAGCTTGGATTTTGGTGCCGATCATCCTATTTTTCCCGTCCGCTCGTGCGTTCGTATGAACTTGCGAGTGATTCTATAAGCAAATACGTTTCTATCCTAAAATGTACGTCCGTTCGTATGTTATCTCCCGAACTTGCCTCAGTCAGTTGTCAATCGTAAAAAACAGGTTGATGTGATCACTTGTTGCGGCGGCAGCCTGTTTTTTCGGCCGCTTCCATCGTCCACCTCTTCCAATTACTTGCGTTTGGCTCTGGTTTTCAATGGTTTTTGGCCTCTTATATTCGTTCGTTCGTATGTATATAAGGTCTTGCGCATGCGCGATCCAAGCTACACTCCACAAACCAATGTGGGCCCTATCTGACACTACCAATCTCACCACTACTGCCTCGCGCCAGGAAACCCCTTAGCGCTTGCATCCTTCTTCATTTCTCGGACCCTAAAACTTACCCAAACCCCTTAGCGCTTGCATCCTTCTTCATTTTGACGCCCATAAAACTTACCCAAACCCCTTCGCGCTTGCATCCTTCTTCATTTCTCGGACCCTAAAACTTACCCAAACCCCTTAGCGCTTGCATCCTTCTTCATTTCTCGGACCCTAAAACTTACCCAAACCCCTTAGCGCTTGCATCCTTCTTCATTTCTCGGACCCTACAACTTACCCAAACCCCTTAGCGCTTGCATCCTTCTTCATTTTGACGCCCATAAAACTTACCCAACCCCTTAGCGCTTGCATCCTTCTTCATTTCTCGGACCCTAAAACTTACCCAAACCCCTTAGCGCTTGCATCCTTCTTCATTTTGACGCCCATAAAACTTTCCCAAACCCCTTAGCGCTTGCATCCTTCTTCATTTTGACGCCCATAAAACTTACCCAAACCCCTTCGCGCTTGCATCCTTCTTCATTTCTCGGACCCTAAAACTTACCCAAACCCCTTAGCGCTTGCATCCTTCTTCATTTGGACGACCCTAAAACTTACCCAAACCCCTTCGCGCTTGCATCCTTCTTCATTTTGACGCCCATAAAACTTACCCAAACCCCTTAGCGCTTGCATCCTTCTTCATTTCTCGGACCCTAAAACTTACCCAAACCACATAATGTACATATGTCTATATGTTTCTAAGCATGTATTTTCGTGTTTGTGTAAATGTCTTTTTTGGCGCATATTAGAAATGACACATTTCTAAAGCCTTAAAATATTATTTATTTAAATTTTTTTTTTTTTTTGGCTTTGGGTTGCTTAAAAGCTCTTAAAATGTTAAAAGTTTGTTTTTTTTTTTTTTTTTAAGTATAAAACATACATGTATAAAAATACAAACAAGTGTAAAACTATTTTACAAAATTAGCCAGGACCAAGGGCACTAATCCTCCTCCTCTTCTTCTTCTGTTGGCCCCAACGTCGCCTGTATGGCCAGCAGCTCGGCCACCAACTCCTTGATCCTTTTTTTTTTCCCTCCAAGGTTTTTGGGATCATCCCTGTAACCAATAGAGAAATAAACATAAATAGTAGTACCAGACCGGTTTGTATGCTGGGAATAGATTTTGGGTTAATCAAATACATGTAAATGCATGACATATGTCATTCTTCCAAGGGATAAAGTAAATGCATTTCCCACAGGTAAGTATTGAAACTCCTTAAACCGGACCTTCAACATGATTTAATGAAAATCCAAAACTCTTTCCTAATGATTCTGCACCCGTTAAAAGTACATTTTGGTGCATTTTTTATTACTGCGCCGCCATCTGGACTCAGAAGCATAACACTTAATGAGGAGAGGAGAGTGGGATAAAGTACAGGGGAGCAGGTTACAGTTGTGCTTTGGTAATACAGAGCATAGCTGGGTTCAGGGAAAGGTCAGCAGTCCCACAATGCATGGCAGCACATTACTTTGGCAAATCTGGATGCCATGCTGCCTGTAAATATGGCGCATTCCATATGCCGCCATCTTGTATGTTTAAAGGCTCCTAACATGCAGTAGATGCAGGTAGCCTGTTTTGGAATGTTCGCAATCTGTATGTACAGTGTGTGGGATACTTATTAGCTAGGCTCTTAATACGAGTTAGGGTCCGCTTTAAGCTAACGAAGTGCCCACATGAAAGTGTTAACTATACATTGGCTACGCCTTTAGTTATGTGTGTGTTATTAGCCAAAAACACATAAATCTGAATAATGGCATGGCTACTTACTTTGTTGGTGGCCGACAGATGGCTGGTTGGGGCCAACAGGATGCCCTTGGTCCTGGCTATGCTGTGAAGAAGTCCCTGTAGAAACATGTGACATTTGGTTAGTTGTTGTATAGAGTCACTATTCCCAACATATCTGGCTCCCAGTCTGGCTGACATCACTCACCTTCGCCAGGATCAACTTCCAGCATCTCTGCTGCCTCCTCCTCCACTATCTCACCCGCTCCAGAAGCATCTAGAAATACATTATAAAGGAGCACTTAGTTTTTTGCCTTGCATGTATATCTTTGTGCATATACATGAAGAGTGACATACCAGAGCCTTCCCCATGCCTGGCCGGGCATGACTCCACGCCCACGCGGTTGGGCCCCTCCTCTGTGGTAAGGTCCAGGGGCTGGTCTGAGGAGGCCACAGAGGAGGGGTAGGTCCGTCGCCCGGGAGATCCACCACCTTCACTCACAGATGCAGAAGCATGCAGCACTGGTCGGCCTGTGCGCCTCCGGGTGCGGCGAATTCTGAAATCCATTTCCAACACTAACAAAGAAAAGTCATTATAAATAAAGGCATAACTTATACATTTGGAACATATACCATGCAATCGCTTTTTTGGGAAATGGATCCCAAAAAACCTCCGCACCCGGGGCATGTGCAGACGTTTCAGGTCCGACCAATGCTGCATTATCTGGGTTTGAGTGAAGGTGGTGCTGGTCAAACGGTGTATTTCCGCGATGATCTCCCGGGCGATGTCCCTTTTTTCGCACACATTGGGCGCAAAGTCATACCGGCGCTGAAGCATGATCTGAAAAACATAATGGACACAGAGCTTTTACTTTTACACACAGAGCCATATGTGTTGCATCACAAGTTGAGAATGTCATGTCATTAACACACACATTTAGAGTGCCAGCCATTTTTGGGGAGTGCCTTAAAGCGGACGTTCACTCTGATTCAGAGTCTGGTCTTATGTTATATGTTTCACACACCCTGTACATACAGATAGCCAACATTACAAATCAGGCCACCTGCATCTATGGCATGTTATGATGGTTTGAACATCCAAGATGTCGGCTTATGTAAAATGCCTTCTTTGCAGGCAGCCTGCAAACAAGAAGTGCATGCAAACTGTAAGTGTGTGTGCTGCTCGGCATTCTTGGACTGATGACCTTCCCATGACCACAGCTCTGCTGTGTCTGAACAAAGCACAGCTATAACCCACCCCCCTGTACCTTATCCCACTCACCTCTCCTCAGTAAGTGTGATGCTTCTGAGTACAGATGGCTGCGCGCATCTCTTAAATTCTTGAGCAGAGTTTCAGGCCAGTGGAGGCAAGACTAATTAGCTATTGGCTTCAAATGGCCCATTTGGAAATGTCATAGGCTGTGTACTCGTTGTTTAGGTTTGTTTGCTTTTTAGTCAATCACGCTGAAGGCCCGGTTTCTGTCTTTTTGTCCACGTGTGTGGCTTGCCGTTGTGTTTTGATGTCTTAGGCAAACAGTGGTCCTCAAACATCCGCATCAAGGTCCGAGACAGGCCAGGTTTGACAGCTAGCCACGCTACTCCACAGGTTAATTAACTGGTGCTAAGCCAGAGCAATTGCCCTAATTAGGACATCAGCATAGAGAGGTGAAAACGTGGCCTGTCTCGGCCCTTGAGGATGAAGTGTGAGGAGCCTCTTCTAAAACATTAACATCCCCAAAACTAGTTCCAACCGCATCATTTACATTTAGTACATCAGTCAGTATTAGCTTAAAAGGCAGAGAAAGGCACTTACCAGCATGATGATCTCTTCTTGTTGACGGGTGAAGATAGTGGGCGCCATGTTTATGCTTCTTCAAGGCAGCAGATAAGTCAAACCCCAGCGGTTTCCTGGTTCCGCACGAACGTACGTCCGTAAGATCGCGTAGGCGAGCGCATAGGCGTCAGACGCTGTGCGCCTTATTTAAAGGTCCCTGCACCCCAACCTAATTTCTCTTTGTCTTTTGAACGAAAATGGCTCCCAAAAAGATCCCTGCAAAACGCTCCAAGGCAAGCCAGGCCGCTGAGGGACCCAAAACCAGGTCCCAACAAGGAGCAAAGAAGGGTCGGCCAAGCAAGGTAATAAGCAGCTCGGCACCACCAAGGGACACTGTACCCGCAAGCTCCAAAAAAAGGGCCACAAAGGCATGTGCCCCTGCGGCACCCAAAACAACTAAAAGGAGCCGCAGCCCATCCAGGCGCCGAACCCCATCACGGCCAAGCCCCAGGGCCCGCAGCCCAGCCAGCCGCAGAGCGCCAGCACGGGCAAGCCCAAGAAGCCCCAGCCCATCCAGGCGCCGAACCCCTGCACGGGAAAGCACCAGGGCCCGCAGCCCAGCCAGCCGCAGAACGCCAGCACGGGCAAGCACAAGAAGCCCCAGCCCATCCAGGCACCGAACCCCTGCACGGGAAAGCACCAGGGCCCGCAGCCCAGCCAGCCGCAGAGCGCCAGCACAGGCAAGCCCAAGAAGCCCCAGCCCATCCAGGCGCCGAACCCCAGCACGGGCAAGCACCAGGGCCCGCAGCCCAGCCAGGCGCCGAACGCCAGCACGGGCCAGCAGCAGGGCCCGCAGCCCTTCCTGGGACAGAAGTCCACGCCCAGGGCCAAGCAGGGCACTTAGCCCCCCAAGAGGGCCAAGAAAGGCCATCTTTCAACCGCATTTGGTTGCAACATCTACACCTGGAAGTTCTGTGGCCAGCCACGCAAGAACACCCAGCCCCTTGCCCAGTCCAGCCCAGTCATTGGTAAGCCAACAATCTAGGCATTCCCCAACCCACCACGAGTCCATAATGTCCCCACATGTGTCTGCACACATGGAGGAGCCCCAAACCCAAACAGCTGGCCGCACATTGCGTCGCGGACAGTTGTGTGGCCGTTTCTCCCATAGCCAAAATATGGCATTGGCTAGTGGCCTAACATTAGTCTATGATGAGCTATATGGGAGCAAATCCAAATTCACAACCAAGCAGCGAAAAATGGAAATGTTGGAAGAACTCAAACGCCAAGTAAATGCAGCAGGGGAAGAGAAGAAAGATGTGGGCCAAATCCAACGGAAAATCTCGGATCTTAAATATGCTGTACGCCAAAAAGAAATCAAAAGGCATAATTATAGGTAAATAAATGATCAAGGAAAATGTCAGTGTTAGAATGTATGCTAATTTACAATTTGTAATATCCTACTTTTACTTTACAGCATGAAAACTGGAGGGGGCTATCCCACAAAATTGGAGTTGACACCTGCTGAGGAAATGGTGCTGGGCCTTCTCCATCCATTCGCGGTCGGTGGCCATGCAGCCCTAAGGGACACAGACTCACCGACCCGTACAGAAGGTGAGTAACCTTCATATGCATGTTTCCCTTGTGGGTTGCTTAATTAACTTTAGAAAGGTAACAGTTGACGCTATGCCCCTCTGCTGTGGCTTGTTTTGGGTAGCGCTAATGTGCATGGTTGGGTCATATTTGTGTACATTTTGGCCAAAGAGATTTGGGCCGATACATTAGTTTAATTCTTCATGAGCAAAAATTTTGCTGGTAAGCAGGATTTAAATTAAGCCAAGTCATAAATGTAGACTCAAACACAAAACACACATCAATAGGGATGTGTGGGACATTGGGTGTGTGAGTTGTGTTTGACGCCAAAGATCGAAAGAAGAGGCCAAAACAGATCTGAACTAAAGAATGTTAGGGCAACTCGATTTGTGGCCAATGCTAGTTGGATGCTGACTGTGTCCACTTCCTAACTTGGAACTGAGGTCACTTAGCAGTTAAACCAATCCATTGCACAGATCTCCAACTGAGGGTAATGCAATAATTTTGCACGTTGCTGTAGAAATAATTAATATTAGCCAATGTATTTGTTTTACTTTGCTAAAGCAAACATTGCTTGCGTGTGTGTTAACCTGGTTTCCCTTGTCTCTTCTTTAGCCCAGCATCAGACCACAGCAAGTGTGGACTCCCCCCCCCAGTTTGAATATGCCTTTGACTTCTGTACAGCATCGGAGTCCAGATCCGAGTTTTCTGGTAAGTTTCTTGTGTTTATTAACTGAAACAAAGTGAAGAAGCATGTTTTAAAATGTTTTGGATTAAATGAAGAACCCAAACTTATTTGTTGTTCTTTTTCTGCCCCTATAGACCCACACAATCATGGAAGAGATCCAGGACATGGAGGAAGATGGAACCATGCTGGGCCCATCCGAAGACCTCCCCCTGGGTCAGAATCTGCAAATGTCCCAAAATGTATCTCTGTCAATTCCGCAGCAGCAGAGTGAACCCGCATCCATTGAGCATGCAGATGGGGCACAGCATGCTGAGACTGAGGCTACAGTCCCCAGGCTTCCCTCTGCTGTTGAGGAATTGCAAAGTATGCCTGTTGCTGTTGAGGGCCCAAGACCACGAGGCAGGGCCCACCCAAGAGCCAGGGTAATTGTGCGGCGCACTCCCTTGCGCCGCACAATTACCCTGGGGAGGCAGAATGCCCTGGTTGATTTATGGCACGAGGAGAGGAGAGCATTTGAGGCACGCCATCAACATCTGCATGAGGCAAGGCATGCCCAGATGGACACCCTCAATGCTACCTTACAGGCCATGCTGAGTGAGCTTCGGACCCACAACAGCAACATGGTCAATGCAACTAATGCAAGCCAGGCATCCATGGGTGAATTGCTCAATATGCAGAGAAACATTTTGGAGCAGTTGCAGATTACCAATGCAACCCTCGCCCAGGGTAGCTCCCAGCCACATGGCCCTCCACCCGGGTTTTTTGGGTATCCACCTTATTAAGGCAACCTCTCCTTGATTGTGTGCCACATCTTTTAGATTTCCCCCCACTGTATTTACTTGGCGTTTGAGTTTTGCCAACATACTATTTGGGTTTGAGCTGCAGGTTGTGTTAAGGATTTGCTCACATATAGCTCATTATATTTGGGAGTTAGGCCAGTAGCCAATGCCATATTGGAATGGTGAGTGTAGGTGGCCTTTAACATGGGCCACTTATGGCTTTACATTTATTTGGGGTTTTGGGACTCCTCCGGTTTGCAGACATGTTTGGGTGACATTATGGCCAGGCCAAATTAGCCATGGGCACAGGCACTATTAATGACTGGACTGGGATGGGCATGGGACTGGCTGTCCTTGTTTTGGTGTGCCACAGAGTTCCATGTGTAGATGTTTTTATTTTTTTATGGATACAAACCCGGTCTTGATTTGTTTCTAACCACAATTGAATGCTGACTGTGTAATTTGTTGTTAAACATTTTGATATGCTTTTTGTGGTCAGACTAAAAGAAATATTTTCAAACATTCTAAAAACTTGTTTGGTTTGATTACAATTAACATTGTACCCCACCTTTGACTAAAACAAACACAGTATACGTTAACATGGTTTACAAGGTGAATTAAAAGCAAAGGAAACATTAGGAACCACAGTAGAACTATTTCAAGGCATACAAATGAACATTTAATGGCACACAATTGACAACAAAGGCAAACAAAAAACAAAAAGGCAACCAACAAATAATGTTATTTAGGAAAAATGCTGCACAATCAAATTGGCACGCACAGATTGTCCAGATTCACTGGTTGTGCCCACATAATTCTCTGCTTCCTCTTCAATGGGTGTAGAGGGCAGAACATCAACATATCGGGGGACACGTTCTTGGAGGGCAAAATTATGCAGAACTGCACACGCCATTATAATGTCAATAACCTTCTTAGTGTCATATTGAAGGGCGCCCCCGGTATGGTCCAAACACCTAAAACGGGTCTTCAAAAGGCCAAAGGCCCTCTCGACCACAGCCCTGGTTTTGCGGTGCGCACGGTTGTAGGCTTCTTGAGCAGCATCCTGGGTCCGCAAAACAGGCGTCATGAGCCAAGGAAGCAGAGGGTAACCTGAGTCCCCTTAAGAAGAGAAAGAGAAAAGACAATTAAGCAATGAAAGTCAGAAAACTAAGCTAATTTAATTTCAAACAAAAATCCATTAAAAGCCAAAATAACAGGGCACATTATCCAAATAATTAGGGGAAGAGATGTGGTTAAAAGAAACATAATATGCTTAAAGTCAACAAAGACTGGTAACACATCTGCTAGGTCAAGGGTGCTATTAAATATGGGTATATTTAAGGGCTCCGAAATGTGTCAATTATGATGCTGCTGAGGGGACACCCACAAATAACAATAAACACGAGTATGTCAGTTACAGAATAATATTCCAAATGGAGCCGAAACTGGGATAAACTTTGGCACAATCTGGTAGAGCAGAGATTTGGAAACATGGGAGTTACACACATCGCCAAAAAAGATACAACTACAAAGTCAGGAAACCGCTTGTTTGTTTGGGCAAGAATAATGAAAGATGTTGCAACAGTTGCCAAATGTGGGGTCATATCTCAAGCAAACGTTCAAGATAAAAAACAAATATTATTAAAGTGGACCGTCAGCCAGTTTGGATGGGCCCGGGAATCTATAATATTCCCTGACGATCACCTCCCTCACCGCGGGACATCCGAGATCGGGATGTCCCGCGATGAGGGACCCCCCCCCAAAACCCACAAAAAAAACACATCATCTGCGGCGACAGCGGGCGCCGCCGCCTCCCGCGTGCACCTCTAGGCGTGTGCGCGGCCGCGCCGGCCGTTTGTGAAGGGCCGGCGCGTGCACGCGCACTGTCAGAGGGGCGCGCGGGAGGCGGCGGAGGACGCGCTGTGTTGTCCGCCGCTGTCACCCGCTTGTGTCAAGGAAAAGTCAAAGAAAAGAGCAAGTGCCAAAAATGAAACCCACTTACCAAGCAGCCATGCACCAGAAAATTCACCAGCCTCAAATCGCCGATACAAACCAGATCGCCTAAGAATATAGGAATCGTGCGAAGAGCCAGGGTAGCCGGCAAGGACACTCAAAAAACGCATGTCAGGCCCAACCACTGCCTGGACATTAAGGGAGTGTCCCATTTTCCGATACCTAAAGAGAAAACATAAAAAAAAGGGTCAACACATAAGGGCACAACACATTTGGCATCAAAAACTGGCCTGCACACAAATGACAGATCTAAATTGTACGGCCAAACAAACCACAAAAATAAAGAGGAATGAAACACTATTGTCATCAGTAATAGGAGGCAAACTTGAACCGAGGATAAAAACTATAAGGGGATCAATCCACATAGGGATTAGTATGAGAAGGGAAGATTGCACAGAGGGATATGTAAGCTAATGGAATAAGAAACATATGGATGAATAATCAGAGGGAATATTACACATTGGAATCAATAATAGGATGGTTTATGCTAAACAACTGTTAAACTAAAAAAGCGCCCCAAATATCTACCTGTATATGTACTCGTCGGCTGCACGAGGAACGAGGGCCACATGTGTACAATCAATTGCACCAATTACATTGGGCATGTCGGTAATATTAAAAAAAACAAGCTTAATGGCGTTTCTGGCTACCATATCATCAGGGAAATAAATATATTTCTGAGTTATGGCAGCCATGCCTTCCAAAAATTTGGATAGTGCGCGGCTCAGCGTAGGCTGGGAAAACCCCACAGAGAGGGCACCCAGCCTCTGGAACGAGCCGTTCGCCAAAAATTGCAGGCAGCCAAGCATCTTGGTCATACCTGAAATTGCTTGCCCCTTCCTTGTGGTGCGGGCTAACCATGGCCGCAGCTCACTATATAATTTATGGAGGGAAGCGCGATTAAGCCTGGTCAGCTCGAACAGCTCAATGTCATTCATGCCATCGATGTGCATGCGACGACGCAGAGGCAATCTGCCCTCAGACATCCGGATCAAATCGATGCCAAAAAGCATTAGAGCTTGATGTTCCTCGAACTCACTCCTATCCATGCTACTCCCGAGGCCAAAAAGCTGCCGGATAAGAGTTCGGGAATCAACCCTTAAATGTGCCTAGAAACACTTGGCAATCAGCTCTCTGAATTGATCGCAAGCCCATGTCATTAACGGGAAAATTAGGACTGCTCGCAAAAAATACGATTTGGATGGGAAATATACAATAACTAACGGAAATAATACAATTGACGGCCGAAGATCGAAAGAGCATATACGTCTAGGCCCGAACGTTCGTGCGAATACGAAATGGCCAAAAAAAAGGGAAAAAATGACTAACACCCACCCAAACTTCCGATTCCCGATCCGAAATTAATTAACTTTTGCATTTAGAATCGACCCTCATGGGTTGGGATCCACTTTAATGACACTACTAAATATTCTACAATTGACATTTTCAACCCCCCCCCCCAAAAAAAATTGCAAGCAGAATTGACATTACATTTGCACTTATCAGCAAAAACGATAAAAAACATTACAAATATTAAGTGAAAAAACGCTAAAAACAGCCACAAATGCATTTAAAGAAGGCCACAACACAGAAAAATCAATTAAAAAAAAATGCCTTCAAAATCTGCCCGTTTACTCTGGAGTACACTTGTTGCCTCTTCTTACGAACATTGAATATCCTCCTTACGAAAATCGAATATCCTCCTCTGTTGAAGAGAATGAGGAGCTGCTGGGGAATCGGGAGACACGGCGTCTTGGGGGGAGACATGGTTCCGCAGAGGAAAACTGGAAGTGCATAAAGCAGAACCGAAAGCAAAACCTTTAAACCTGTCACAAGGTACGAACGTTATGGAACATCCCGACGCCAGAGTGCCCAAGACTATGCTACATCGAACAAGAGGACAATGCTGCAACGAACGATAGGTAGCGCCAGTTCAGTGCATCCCGTACTCGGCGTGCAAGACCATATTTAAGAAAAAAGCTACACACAACCAGCGTCGGCGCTCTAAAGCTGGGTGTTTTAGCATAGAATGCCAGCTGTGTGATCAAAGTCTGTTTCTCAACACATATACACCAGCACCAGAGCAAAAACATATGAAATGACATTGTTTTAACACTGTGGCAATGACGCAGCAGTGCAAGACCTGCACATACAATTCGAAAAAAAAACAATAAAAGTGTCTGTTTGCAGGACAGGAGAGGTGACACAATAGGCTCGATTCAGAGAGACACAAAAAAACTTCCGTTTTCGTGCCGATCTGTTTTTTTTGTGAAATGTTTCCATTCTCGTATGAGCGTACGAGCGATTCTATGCATGCATTGAAAACCTTGTGTAAAGTTTCCGTCCGTTCGTACGGCAGATTACGAATTACGAGGATGTCATTTTCTATCCTGACTTTTCCGTTTCATTTCCACATGTTACAACGTAGGCTTTCGTTTTTGCCCTTTTCCCATCATATCCTCCAATGAATCCTTTACGTTTCCCGATAGATTCTGTTTCCATTTTACAAAAAATAATCGTCCAGACGGAATCCTTACGATCTTGCGCCTGCGCACTACAAACTTAACTCATTAAAGTGCTTGCCTACATATTTGCCACCCTCACTTCTACTACAATGTTTAGCTTAATCACTTAGCACTATCCTCCATCTTCCCTTATGGACCCTTAAAGCTCACCCAAACCACTTCTCGGTTAGGTTCTTCTTCCATTTTAGCCCCCTAAAACTTACCCAAATCACTTCTCGGTCATGTGAATATTCATGTTTAAATATTTCTGGGCCCATTAGTTTTGTGTTAATGTATTTTGTAAATGAAATGACAATGTAACATTTTTTTTATATACCATCATAAAATATAAATTTTTTTTAAATTTTGAAAATTTCAAATTTTTACAACTATAAAAAACAAAATACATAGCAATGGCAGGCCACTGAACATTATTCTTCATCTGTGGTCCCCAACGAGTTGCACAGCTCCTGCATCTCGCCCACCAACTGAAGGACCCTGACACTCAGTTGTGCCACTCTGGAACGTGTGGTCCCTGTTAAAAAACGTAAATTACAATTTTGGGATAACCTTGCTGGGGTCATACTGCAGTGCCCCCCCCCCCCGTATGGTCCAAACACCTAAATATGGACTTCAAAACCCAGAGGGCCCTTGCCACCACGGGTCGGGTTTTGCATAATGCCCGATTAGAGAACCCCTGGCCCGCATTCTGCAGGCAAAGAACGGGCATCAGGAGCAAGGGCGAGTGGCACATCTTGCAGTTTCTGCAACCAAATATAAAATAATTACACAAAGCAAAGGTAACCAACTAAAACAATAATTCCTACAACAAATTAAGATTCAAGTTCAACAATCCAAATATAATTCACAAAGGACATAAGTCTAAAAAAATATAGCAATTATATGGATGTGTGGAAAAATAAATGTTTACATGCTAAGGACTAATTTAGGTCAGCATTAAAATGCATCTATAAGGCATACATGAAATGTATTAATTCAGGTATGCATTGCTAGACAATTTATGGCCTCGGCCATGCTGATACATGCAATGCCTTGGTGCTAAAGGCGCGCGGACTCCTCCACATAGCCACAAAACATGTTCAACAATAGCAATGGCGCTGCTGAACCTAGAGCACCGACGCTTATACACTGAGCCGCCGCTAGTATGATGCTACATGATGCTTTTACAGGCTCTCACCAGAATGACTTTCTTAAATGTGGTTTTCACATACAGCACCAAGCATTCACCCGGCGTTACGTGACGCTACATGACGCTACATGTCACTACCTAGCTTTATCGGTTCTCAAATAGCCCATAATTGCCGGCCGCAACGGCGCGGCGCAGCAAAGAAGGTGAGGCGGCGGGAGCCAGCTCCCCCGCCCTCACAGCGGAGAGCGGCGGGGGCGGAAGACAGGCTGCGGGGACTGAGCAGCAAAGACCCGAGCGGGTGCAGAGCGGCGACGACGGAGGTGAGGGGGAAGGAGGAGGAGGCATGGGGGAGCACGTGCCTGTGAAGCCGGGCTGCGGCGGTGAGATAGCTGGAGTGGAGAAGAGAGACCCAGCAGTGGAGGTGATGGAGGGCCAGGCTGGAGATGAGACTGTGGGGGGGCACACTGGGGAAGTCCCAGGAGGCGAACAGGAAGCCCTTGTGTCCCAAAGATGGCATAGTGCCTAGCCCCCTTGGTGGTCACCACAGCCCCAATGTGGGGGGACAGAGGAGTCCCCACAGAGATATCCCCCATGGGGGCACCAAGGGGATGGCGTGCTCCCCAATACCAAGCCCAGGCATCTTAATACCAGCAGCAGTGCAGATAGCACAGAAAGGATGAGGCTCGATCCTCCGGAGTCCCCAGAGGAGACAAGGGACGTCAGTTTGGAAAGCCCCGGCGCTCCCTCCCTCACCAGAGTATCGACCCGGATCGGCCACGGCAGATCGGCTGGCGTGGATGAAAGAGGGGTTCACATCCCCGGATGCAACTCCCCACTGGGATCATTCACTGCGGGCAGGAGGAGACCTCGGGGAAGCGGCTTTGAGGAGTCTCTTGCAATCTTTGGCGACTAAAGAGGACCTACAGGCCCTCCCCTCCAAAGCAGACCTAGAATCTATGGCGCTTCGTATTGAGAAGGTTGTGAGGAAAGATATTGAGGACTTGCAGCAGCAAACAGCTACGTTAGACACTAGAGCGGGTGAGATGGAACGGCATCATGAAGAGATGACCCGTGAGTTGGCAGAGCTGGTGGGCATGCAGCGAGAGGTCCGACGACAACAGCGGGAGATGCAGTTACATCTCGCCGACTTGGAAAATAGGGGAAGAAGAAACAACGTGATGCTCAGAGGAATACCGGAGGACGTGGGAGGCGAAAAGCTGAGAGCATCGGCGCAGGCAATCTTCTCCTTACTGGGACGGCTGCCAGATGCAGCGTTCCGGATTGAGCGGATCCACAGAGTTATGAGCAGACCCTTAGGGGGTCAGGGGACCCGGAGGAACGTCTTGTGCAGGATGTTGTCGTTCGAGGACAGAGAGGACATAGTCAAGGCGGCTTGGGAAAGGGGCCCTGTGAGCTGGAGCGGCACCAGGATCACACTTTTTCTGGATTTCTCCAGGAGAACACTGCACATGAGGCGGATCTTACGTCCGCTTCTGGAAAAGATTAAGAGCACGGGTGCATCCTACAAGTGGGGGCACCCATTTCATCTAATAGTAAGAAAGAATGATGCTTTGTTTTCTCTGAGATCGCATAAGGAACTCCCGAATTTCTGTCAACGGATGCAGTCCAGGTGCCTGACTGGCTTGCGGAGGCTTTGCCGGCCCCGCCTCAGCCCTTGCCGCAGAGGGTGCGGAGGCTCCGCCCGGGGGGAGGGGGGTTAAGGGCTTGATTACGCCTGATGTCCCGGCAGGGCACATGGGGGAGTGACTTAAGATGCTTGGAAAACAACATGCCACGATTTTTCGTGATCAGAGGACTCACCGAATATGCTTGTTTTTTGCGGGTTCTTGGGGGGGGCGGGGGTCTGGGGTACCTTCAGGAGTTAGGTTATGGTTGGGGTTTAGCTCCTGTTTCACCGGGGATAATCTGTTTTTGGACCTTTGTATGTTCATTTGCATTTACGGGTGGGTAGTGTGTGCCGACCTGGGGCTTCGCGTCTTCCCCTCGGGGCTACCCCCCTCAATCGGGGACCGTGACTCGGTGGGGTAACCCGGACGGCTTGCTGGTCCGTCCCCGGGGTGGGGGTTTGAGTGCTTTGGAGGGTTTTAAATGTTTTAATGCTTAATGTTTTGATGTATTATTGCCTGCCTTGCATGCTTCTGTACAGGCCACTGGGGATGGGCGGGGGACGGTCTACACTGGTTGGGGAACCCCCTTCTCCTTCCTGGTCCTCCTCGGCCTGGGGGTCGGGCGCCGCTGACCGAACCCTCCGGGGTCGCCGGTGGGCTCGTCCTCTGGGTCGGGGGAGTGTATATGGAGGAATAACGGATCGGATTTCACATGGTTGAGGGACTCCTTGAGTGCCCTTCCTAGATCGGATACTTGGGGGAGGGGCTGTTGTGTCGGGGGCCCCCTTCGGACTGGCCACGGCTACCACCGTCTTTGTCTCGTGTCCGGGACATAATGTATGTGGATCTGGGTGTTGCCTGTGTCGGCGGGTGGGGGTCTGGGCTTGGGGGGTTCTATCCCTCACCCCGGCCCCTACCTCCACTCCGGGACTGGGTGACACGGGGGAGCCTCCAAGATAATGTGCAGGTCTCTCCCCTGGGTGGGGGGACGTCGGGGGGGATCTTGGAGGGAGGGGCCTGATGGTCTTGATGGGTTTAAGCATAATCTCTATCATTCAGGATCTCATCTGGGTATTCACGTAACAGGTTATGGCGGATTGGGATTTGCTTCTTTCCTCCCGTGGTTCCCCCTTCGGCATGGGGGGCTGGATGCTATGGACTCGGCCCTTGGGGCGTTCTGCTGGCTCGCCTTCCTGGACGGGGGGGAGCAAGGGGGATGGGGGGCCTCTGTGGAGGTAGTGGTAAGACATGTCTATAGATAAGATATTTGTTGTTGCAAATCAAGAAACAGCAATATTTGTTTGCACTAAAAGTTTACCGTTTAATTGGGCTGTGCGGACGCCACCACGGCTGTGTTCAACCTAGTTCCCCAAATAGGCGGCTGACCACTTCGGGAAGCTTGCTTTGCTGGGGGTGGTTAGAATTTTTGGGAGCTGCTCCCAGAACGGTTAGAGTAGTCGGGAAGGAATAGCCTTCCCTAAAATTTCTAGACACCAGGAAGTAGCTGGTGCCAGGTTAACGTGTAGTGTGTCTGTCTGTCCCTAGTCTTGTGTTATCTGTTACCTAGTGTTTATTTCCCTTATTCCGGGGCGCTGGTGGTTGGATGGACAGGGATGGGGGTGGGAGGGGGGGCGGGGTCATCTCCTTACAATCTGCTCGTTCAATGTAAAGGGCTTGAACAGCCCCTCTAAGTGGTCCCAAATCTTAAACTCCCAACATAAGAAGAGATGTCAGATCCTTTTTTTGCAAGAAACCCATTTTAAGGTAGGCAAGGTGCCGAACTGTAGGGATAGGAACTTCCCCATATGGTTTCACGTCCCAAACCCAGAAGCTAAGGCCAAGGGAGTGTCCATAGCGATTCATAAAAATGCACCGTTCGTGCTGTTGGACAAGATGATAGACCCAGAGGGCAGGTTTTTATTTGTTAAGGCTCAGATTGGGGGGAAAAAGTTCATGCTAGCTAATGTGTATCTACCAAATGTAGATCAGGTGAAAGCAGTTCAGAGGATCCTCCGGGTTTTGGATGGATTCACAGAGGGAGTAGAGATAATAGGGGGAGATTTCAATATGGCTATTGATCCCTTGATAGATACCTCAACGGGTCATTTAAAAAACTACTGCATGGAAGACAATTGATAGATGTTTGGCGAATATGTAACCCAGGGGTTAAAGATTATACCATTTACTCGAACATCCACTCTTCATACAGTAGGATAGATTATTTCTTTGTCAGCCAACATGCACTTCAGTGGTCACCAGCAGCAACCATTGGCACTAGAATCTGGTCGGATCACGCCCCTCTATTGTTGTCTTTGGAGCTGCCGGGGCTGGCAGAAAGACCTTGGCAGTGACGTTTGAATGAAGGTCTATTAAGGATGAAGCATGCTCCAAGGCATTGTCAGAGGGGATTGGGGATTTCTTGAGAAATCATGAACAAGATATAACCAGGCTCCCTATGCAGTGGGAGGCACTGAAGTGTAACCTCAGGGGGATTCTTATCCAGCATGCACCAAGGTTAAAGAGGGAGAGGGGAGCAAAGGTGGCGGGGCTGATTGAAAGTATAGCTAGACTGGAGACCTCTCATAAACGGAGCCCGAACCCATCTAGTCTGCTGGAGCTGACGGAGGCTAGAAACGAGCTGCTGCGCTTACTAAACAAAATGTTTAGCAGACAGAGGGAACTGGCGAACTGGTTTTACTATGAGCACAGTAGAAAATGTGGCCGGCCCTTAGCTAGACTATTACACCCCAGGCAGTGCCAGACATACATACCGACTATAAAAGATGCGAGGGGCGAACTAGTGCATGACCCAAAGGGGATTGTCGAGGTATTCCGACAATTTTACTCCCAACTGTACAACATTGAGGGAGGCGGGACTTGGAGAGGGAGATGTAGAGGAGACGGGATTGCCGGTTCTGGATGATACGGAGAGAGAAGCTCTGGAAGCACCCTTTGAACAATTGGAACTGCTGGAGGCCATTGCCTAAACTCCGTCGGGGATGAGCCAGGGCCCTGATGGGTTTACAATCAAATTTTATAAGCAATTCAAGGATCAACTGACACCGTTTATGACCAAAATGTTCAACGCGATCTCAGAGGGTTGTGGCTTCCCAACAGTCTTTAGAAGCGCACATCATGGTTTTGCCTAAGCCAGGGAAAGAGCAAACGAGTTGTAACAGCTACAGACCAATCTCGTTAATTAACGTAGATGTAAAACTCTTTTCCAAAATGATCGGTAATAGGCTAAAGAGGCTACTACCGGCTTGGGCACATAAGGATTAAGTGTGTTTTGTGTCGGGAAGAGAGGCCCGAGACAATACAATAAAGACGCTTCTACTGAATTCCTACGCCAGAACGAATAAAACCCCTATGTGCCTCCTATCAGTTCACGCTGAGAAGGCATTCGATAGGGTCAGCTGGAAGTTCCTGGAGCTAACTTTGGGGCAGGCAGGGCTGGGCCCAGTTCTGAGGGGGAAGATTAAGGCTCTTTATGGTGGCCCCACAGCGAAGGTGAGGACAAACGGGATTTTATCTTCAGCTCTTCAGATAGGAAATGGGACGAGACAGGGCTGTCCCTTATCGCCTTTGTTATTCGTGCTGGTAATGGAGCACCTGGCAGTGGTGTTGCGTAGACACCCTGACATTAAGGGGATAGAGATAGGGGTTAAGATGCACAAACTGGCACTGTACGTGGATGACTTACTGCTTTATATCATCTCGCCCCATATTTCTTTACCACTGATCATAAAGGCGCTCCAGAGGTTCAGCAGAGTTAGCAATTTTAAAGTCATTATGTCTAAGTCGGAAATGCTGAACATTAGTATTGAGGACCAGGCCCTAGTCCAGAGGCTAGAAGGGAACTTCCCCTTTAAGTGGTGTAAAGAGGCCTTAGAGTATCTGGGAGTTCTTATTCCAGCTGACCCTGTCTCGCTGTTTGGGCTGAACTCTGACCTCTTACTCATAAGGATCAGGAAGGAACTGGAGGTGTATGGGAAAAAGAATATCTCCTGGCTCGGGAGAATAAATGTCCTGAAGATGGACATATTACCGAAACTATTAGACATCTTTCAGGCGATACCCATTCATGGCAATAAGCGCTTTTTTAGACAAATTAGATCTGAGATTGTGAGATTTGTGTGGGGAGGGAAACACCCGAGACTAAGCCTTCGTAAGCTAGCTAGGCTCAAGGAACAGGGAGGGGCCGGGCTACCAGATGTTGAGAATTACCATAGAGCAGCGGTTCTAATAAGGATGGTGGATTGGCATCATGGGGGAGGGTCTAAGCAGTGGGTCACAATTGAACAGGACATGCAGGCGTGCAAGGTCACATCCCTCCCATGGGTGTATCCGAAAGTATGGTCGAAAGAGAAGCTGCCGTTTGATGGCCCAGCTCCTTCTGACATGGGAAGACTGCCTTAGCAATCCAGAGTTCGAGCCAGGAGGAGGGGCCTCGAGGTTTTTGATATGGAACTCATCCTTAAGTGTTAAGTTGAGGCATACGCTGGTCTAGGGCAGGCCGCCCACAGTGGGAGAGCTGAGCGTCGGGGGGGGGAGGGTTTCATGGCTGGCAGTGAACCAATTGAGAAACTACTTTAGCTCACTGGGGGACATAGGTAAGATCACAAGAGAGTGCTCCCAGTTTGAGAGCCTGCTGGAAGCAACAGAAAGACCAAAAGGGGTATTATCAATCTTGTATGGTATACTGTTGGGAGGGGGGGCATGCGAAGTTGGACTTTGTAGCTGAATGGGAAAGAGAGATTGTGAGGACCCTAGAGGAGGACTGGGAGAAGGCCTTTTTCTTACTCATAAGATGACCATGTAAGGCTCAGGAAAAAAAATACAATTCTGTGAAATACTCACCTGTAGAATTGATATTATAAGTATACAGTACGTCCTGCTCCAGATAGATTACTTACACTTGGGTTATCCTCCGCCAGATGGCGCTGCACTGCAGAGACATGCAAAACAGGCTCCTACCGGCCCCTCAAATACCCGGGGACCTCCCACAAATCCCCAGCATTGAAAAGCAGTGAACAAGAAGCCGGGAGAATATAACCACCCAAAAACTGGTAACTTATAACAATGATAACAATCACCATACAGGGGATCCAGAATAATGCAAAAAACAGGGTAGGATGGAGCAGGATGTACTGTATACTTATAATATCAATTCTACAGGTGAGTATTTCACAGAATTGTATTATTCTTAGTATACAGTACATCCTGCTCCAGATAGATTACTTACACTTGGGACATCCAATAGCAGTGTCCATAAAGTAGGGTGGGATCCCCAATAAAAAAGGTAACAGCAGACAGTTTAAACCACTGCAGCCTGCAAAACCTTGCGGCCAAAAACAGCATCAGCTGAGGCCTTAACATCAACCTGTAAAACTTTGAAAAGGTATGAACAGAAGACCAAGTAGCGGCCTTGCAAACTTGTTCAACAGAAGCCTGGTGCTGGAAGGCTCAAGAGGCACCAATAGCACGAGTAGAATGAGCAGTAAGGCGGAAGGGAGGATTCTTCCCCTTAGCAGAATTGGCCTGAATCACAGCCTGACGGATCCATTTGCTGATAGGAGACTTGGGAGGAGCCAAACCCTTCCTAGGACCAGAAGGGACCACAAAAAGAGCATCAGTCTTCCTGAAGGACGAAGTGACTACTAGGTAATACTTCAGACACCTGACCACATCCAAGGAGTGCAAAACTCTTTCCTTAGCATTGCTAGGATTAGGGCACAAGGAGGGAAGAACAATATCCTGGTTCAAATGGAAAGCAGACACCACCTTAGGCAGGAAATCTGGCTTAAAGCGGAACACCACCTTATCCTGGTGCCTCTCAAAGTATGGAGGCTGGATAGACAGAGCCGCCAGATCAGACACATGCCTGACAGAAGTAATAGCCACCAGAAAGACAACCTTGAGGGTAAGTACAGCCAGAGCAGGCAGACAAGACCAAGTTCAAATCCCAAACAGGGACCATAGGTTTTCGTGGGGGACGCACATGAGTAACCCCCTGAAAGAAAGTCTTGACCAAGGAATGTTGAGCAAAGGACTTCTGAAAGAAGACAGACAGGGCAGAAACTTGACCCTTCAAAGTACTGAGTTGGAGACCAGACTCCAACCCTTGCTGTAGGAACTCCAGAACCCTGGGAACTGAGAACACCCGACAGGGAAGAGACCTAGACTCACACCAGTCAATGTAAGCACGCCAAGCCCTGTAATAGATGGAAGAGGAAGATTTCTTCCTAGCCTTCACCATGGTCTCAACCACGGAGGCAGACAAGCATTTCTCCATCAAGATGGAGGTTTCAGCAGCCAGGCCCTCCAAGCCAGAGTATGTAAATTGGGATGGCGTAGGGAGCCCTGAGTGAGCAGATCTGGTACTGCTGGCAGGACGTACTGATCTACTGCCATCTGCACCACGTCTGCGAACCACACTCTTCTTGGCCACCTGGGGGCCACCAGAATCACTGGCACCCTTTCCAGAGCAATCTTGCGCAGGACCCTGCCCAGCAGGGGGAATGGAGGAAAGACATACGGGAGCCGAAATTCCTACCATGACATGGACAGAGCATCTGTGACCAAATCCAGAGGATCCTGAGACAGGGAGACAAAAGCCTGGAGCTTGTGACTGTGACGGGATGCAAATAGATCCACATCTGGTAGCCCCCAACGGTGACACAGGGAATGGAATACCCTGTTGCAGAGGGACCACTCTCCCTGACGAGAGGTCCCCCTGCTCAGAGAGTCCGCCAGTAGGTTCTCTGCCCCTGGGATGTACACAGCCGAAATACATTGAACGTTGGCCTCTGCCCATGTCAGAATCCGCAACACCTCCTGGAGGGCCCTCCTGCTCCGGGTCCCTCCCTGATGGTTGATGTAGGCAACTGGCGTCCTATTGTCTGAGCGCACCTGCACAGACAGACCCCTCAGGTGAATGGTCAACTGTTCCAGTACCAACCTGATTGCCCGCAGTTCCAGAATGTTGATGGGTAAGTGGGCCTCCTGAGGGCCCCACCTCCCCTGGAACCGCAGGGACTTCCAGAATCCCCCCTCATCCTGACAGACTGGCATCCGTGGTGACTCCCAGGAGGGGGCCAGGAAGGACCTGCCTCCCAGCAAGTTCCTGTGGTCCAGCCACCACGAAAGGGACCGTCGGACCAAGGGGGGAAGCACACAGATCCCGTCCAAGGACGTTGGATCCTTGTCCCATACTGACAGAAGGTGAAGTTGAAGAGGCCTCAAATGGAACTGAGCAAAGGGCATCGCCTCGAAGCTCGCCACCATCAGGCCCACCAACTGCATTCCCTGCCTGAGGGAGGGCTGGGGGCACGATAGCAGGAACCTCACCTGCGTAGTTAGAGCTTCCACCTTTTGCTGAGGAAGGAATACCCTTGACATCACCCCTGCCAGCACCTTGGTGAACACCCTGGGAGCTGAGACCAAAGGGCAGGGCCACAAATTGGTAATGTTGATCTTCCAACGTGAATCTGAGAAACCTTTGGTGTCCAGGGAACACAGGGATGTGAAGGTAAGCATCTTTGATGTCCACCGACGTCATGAGATCCCCTGGGCGCAGGAAGCCAATGGCAGAGCGCAGAGTTTCCATGCGAAAACTCCTGTTTCTGACAAATTTGTTGAGGATCTTTAAATCCAGAATGAGCCTGACTGACCCATCTTTTTTGGGGACTGTGAAAAGGTAGGAATAGAACCCCTTGCCTCTTTCTCTTAAGGGGACCCTGCAAATGACCCCCATATCCAGAAGGCCTTGCACGGCCTGCATCAAGACCTGAGCTGAGGCAGGGTCCTGGGCTTGACAAATCTTAGGGGGGGGGCGCACAGCAAACT
This sequence comes from Gastrophryne carolinensis, assembly GCA_027917425.1. Lineage (NCBI taxonomy): Eukaryota > Metazoa > Chordata > Amphibia > Anura > Microhylidae > Gastrophryne > Gastrophryne carolinensis. The sequence continues at coordinate 112,041,134 of CM051238.1, read as the reverse complement.
CTATCTTGTAACCAGAGGACACTACCTCCTGAATCCACCTGTCTGAGACGTGATGCCTCCAGGCATGCGCAAAGTGCTGTAGCCATCCCCCCACCCTGATGGGCGAGGGCGCCACATTATGACTGGGGGGGCTTGGAAGAGGGTTTTGGCTTAGACCCCCAGGAAGCGCCGGGATGTCGTCCTCTGCTCCTGTGCCAGGAATCTGTACAAGCCCCCGCGAAGGACACCCCTTTGCCCTGCTTAGCACCGCGGTAGGGGAGTGAAGGGGGCCCCTGGCGCCGAAAGGGCCGAGACTGCCGCCTGCGCTGGGGTAACTTACCTCCTTTTACAAAGAGGTCTAGGCGGTCCCCAAACAGGCGTAGCCCCTTAAATGGAAGCCCAGTAAGGGCCCTCTTAGCAGCATTGTCAGCAGCCCACTGGCGCAGCCAGACCACGCGGTGTATTGCTACCGCCAAGGCAGAGGTTCTGGCACACAACCTAATGGCATCATCCAAGGCAGATAGGATAAAGTTCACAAACATATCACAGTTAGACAGTGCATTAAACGTATCAGGTTGCCCTTCATCAGACCCATCAAGTACACTTCTGATCAGGGCCCTGAGCGCCACAGACGTAATGGCCGAGGCGCAAACCGGGCGCAGCGCCGCCCCCACAAATGCAAAGGCATGACACGCTAATTGGTCAATGCGCCGGTCCTCAGCGTCCCGCAGCGTAGTAGTGTCAGCGGAGTGCATAATAGAGGTGTTAGACAACCCTAGAATACGGGCATCGACCTCAGGGGGCGATGACCAGCACTTGACCAAGTCAGCAGGAAAGGGATACTTTCTGTCCCAACTCTTAGGTATACTGGGAAGTCTACTGGGACGTTCCCACTCCTTAAGCACGAGGTTATCGAAATGGGTTTGCTCAGGAAATTCCAAACGAGCCTTAGCAATACGAAAAAGCTCCCCCCTTTGCCTGGGACCCGCAACTGGGGGAGAGATGGACAAAACCTCAAATATTTGGACCAGCAGTCTGTCAGTATCATCCGGGGTCCAGGGGTCAGAGCCAGAATCGTCATGACCCCTGAGTCATAAAACAGCTCCCCTTCGTCTGATGGGGTGTAGCCATACAGATGCAACAACTCCTCAGATTCCATAGGAGACGGAGTGGCATCAGGAGTTAAGTGGCGCTTTTTAGCGGAGGCCTTACGCGTTAAGGTATTAGCGATCAGTTTTTCAACACTGGCCAGTCTAGCAGACACATCAGGTTGAGAATCCCGCTTGTATGTAATTCAATGGGGGTGAGACTCAAGCTTGGGGGAGTAGGTGAAGTGAGACGAGGTGCAGGCCCAGCCACCGGAGGGGCGGGTTGCAACGTTAGTGCCTGCTGTGCGCAAGGGACACAGACCCGCACGCTGTCACCGCTGATAGGCGAGACCCCACAAGCTACACACAGCCGGGCTTGTCCCGAAGGAACCCCAGTCCCAATATCCTGGGATGCCTCCATATGGTGATTATTACGCACAATATGCCAGTAGGGATTTACGCTATAAAGCAACCCTGGATGCCCCAATGACCCGCTAGGGAAGTGGGAGTACTTATACTAGGCCCAACTACAATTGCACCGGGCCGGGAGAAGCCACTGGATTCACCCGTCTGAAAGACACAATGAGAAGAAGGGGTGTCAGAGTCATACACAGTAAATAAAGAGTACTAAAGTCGCCCACGAGGGCACATACAGACCGCGGGAGGGGGCACCGTTACACACGCGTGCGCGCGACTGTACAGGGAAAGGCGCCAAAAGAACCTCGAAGGGTGGGCCAGAACGAGCCGTGATGCAGGGCGTGCCAGGCCCGGCCCCGCCCCCCCAAAGAGCGCGAAGTCCACCAGACAAGCAGCCAATGAGGACGCAGGAGCGCCCTGAGGCGACGCCGCCACCCGGCGCGGGTTTACATCCAAATGAAGGAAGAGGCGCACATGGCGGCGGCGTTTGCAATAGTAAAAGACAAGTCTTTTTCTCCCGAAGGCTACGGGGAGAATGAGGGAGGATGGCGGCACTTTGTACAGGGCCCACCGCTACCGGGGCTCACCATCAGCCTATACCGCCTACCCTTTGGTGGGGGACTGCGGTGGAGCAGCGCTCCTTAAGCACACATGGTGTTGCCTACCTTCACCCGACCAGCGCAGCCCAGGCTGGGAGGCACATCACATCAAGGACGGGTGGGAATAGTTCAACAGGGCTGCAGGCTTTAATAGCCCCGCTCACCTGCGACAGAGTGATAATTTCATGTCTTGCCTGCAGAGAAATCTGGGGATTTGTGGGAGGTCCCCGGGAATTTGAGGGGCGGGAGGAGCCTGTTTTGCATGTCTCTGCAGTGCAGCGCCATCTGGCGGAGGATAACCCAAGTGTAAGTAATCTATCTGGAGCAGGACGTACTCAAATTGATCTCACAATGGTACAGAAGCCCCGTCCGGATCCATCAGATCTTCCCCCTAATACCGGACACGTGTTGGAGATGTAACATGGCTCGGGGTACCCTCTTGCACATTTGGTGGGAATGCCCTAGCATAAACAGGCTTTGGGTCAGAATCCTCTTGCTGTATGCGGAGGCTTATGGCTCTCCAGTTCCAAACACCCCTGAGATAATGTTGCTGTCCATGCTTCCAGGAAGTAGACAAGAGGGTGAAAGGGGAGTTCTGAGACACTTTTTGACAGCTGCGAGATCTGTGATACCAAAGTACTGGAAGAAGACAACAGTCCCCTCCTTGACAGAGTGGTGCGAGGAGCTTAATATTATTATGAGAATGGAGGAGCTAACGGTTGATCTAAACGGGGAGGGCGAGAAGTTCAGGAATACGTGGGTAGCATGCAGGGGCGGGCTGGCCATAGGGCATACCGGGCAAAATCCCGGTAGGCCGGTGCCAGGGAGGGCCGAAAGTCGCAGTGTACCTTGTAAGATGTGCGGGAGCGCGGCCGCGCACGTTGTGCAGCTGTCATTTTTTTTTTTTTTTTTACATTGGTGGCTCAGTGGAACCAAAAACTCCTCTCCTGTTTCCCCTACTGCGGAGGACAGCCCAGAGCACAGCACAGCAGAGGCCAGCACTTCCGTTTCCTGTCATGCTGGCCGGCCAGCGCGGGGAGAGGATGACGTGAGTGATCAAACGAGAGAAAGTGTGATTGATGGCTGGAGCAGAGGTCGGTGAGTGGGGAGGGGAGAGAGAGAGAGAGTCTGAGTCTGAGTCTGAGTGTGTGTGTTGCAGCCATAGCCCGAGGAGAGGAAGGGGGGAGGGAGAGAGATGTGTGTGTGTCTGTCTCACCCATGAGGACAAGTTAGCAGCCTGCGCAGACACCATGAAGGAGAGAAGAACTCAACAACAGAAAGGATTCTCCAACTTGGCATTGAAGTGGCTCCAGGTGAGTCCATGGCATGCTGTTGCTGTACTGTGTTCCAATACACCTCAAACTAAATGCTAATACTAATTAATGTTGCAATGTGTTTCTCTTAACCCCCCCTGCCCTGCCCATCTACCCACCCTGCTCTGCCCATCTACCCACCTGCTCACTCACCCACCTATTAATCCAACTGCCTAATCCACCCACCTATCTATATACCTGCCACTCACCTACCTACCTACCCAGACCGTGAACCAGCAGCAGACTGGAGTGGTGTGTAGGTGTAATCAGCGGATTCTGACGTGGAGGTGGCAGCCACCCACCCACCTACCTACCTGCCTGACCACCTGCCCATCTAAATACCCACCAACCAACCATCCTGTCAACCCGCCCCCTTTATACCCTAATAGAGTGTAAGCTCTTCTCCCTCTGTATCCTCCCTTTTACCCTAATAGAGTGCAAGCTCTTCTCCCTCTGTATCCTCCCTTATACCCTAATAGAGTGTAAGCTCTTCTCCTGTATCCTCCCTTATACCCGAATAGATTGTAAGCTCTTCTCCTTCTGTATCCTCCCTTATACCCTAATAGTGTGTAAGCTTTTCTCCCTCTGTATCCTCCCTTATACCCTAATAGAGTGTAAGCTCTTCTCCCTCTGTATCCTCCCTTATACCCTAATAGAGTGTAAGCTCTTCTCCTTCTGTATCCTCCCTTATACCCTAATAGTGTGTAAGCTTTTCTCCCTCTGTATCCTCCCTTATACCCTAATAGAGTGTAAGCTCTTCTCCCTCTGTATCCTCCCTTATACCCTAATAGAGTGTAAGCTCTTCTCCTCCTGTATCCTCCCTTATACCCTAATAGAGTGTAAGCTCTTCTCCCTCTGTATCCTCCCTTATACCCTAATAGAGTGTAAGCTCTTCTCCTGTATCCTCCCTTATACCCTAATAGAGTGTAAGCTCTTCTCCTTCTGTATCCTCCCTTATACCCTAATAGTGTGTAAGCTTTTCTCCCTCTGTATTCTCCCTTATACCCTAATAGAGTGTAAGCTCTTCTCCTGTATCCTCCCTTATACCCTAATAGAGTGTAAGCTCTTCTCCCTCTGTATCCTCCCTTATACCCTAATAGAGTGTAAGCTCTTCTCCTTCTGTATCCTCCCTTATACCCTAATAGTGTGTAAGCTTTTCTCCCTCTGTATCCTCCCTTATACCCTAATAGAGTGTAAGCTCTTCTCCCTCTGTATCCTCCCTTATACCCTAATAGAGTGTAAGCTCTTCTCCTCCTGTATCCTCCCTTATACCCTAATAGAGTGTAAGCTCTTCTCCCTCTGTATCCTCCCTTATACCCTAATAGAGTGTAAGCTCTTCTCCTGTATCCTCCCTTATACCCTAATAGAGTGTAAGCTCTTCTCCTTCTGTATCCTCCCTTATACCCTAATAGTGTGTAAGCTTTTCTCCCTCTGTATTCTCCCTTATACCCTAATAGAGTGTAAGCTCTTCTCCTGTATCCTCCCTTATACCCTGATAGAGTGTAAGCTCTTCTCCTTCTGTATCCTCCCTTATACCCTAATAGAGTGTAAGCTCTTCTCCTTCTGTATCCTCCCTTATACCCTAATAGAGTGTAAGCTCTTCTCCCTCTGTACCCTCCCTTATACCCTAATAGAGTGTAAGCTCTTCTCCTGTATCCTCCCTTATACCCTAATAGATTGTAAGCTCTTCTCCCCCTGCATTCTCCTTTATACCCTAATAGATTGTAAGCTCTTCTCCTTCTGCATTCTCCTTTATACCCTAATAGATTGTAAGCTCTTCTCCTTCTGCATTCTCCTTTATACCCTAATAGATTGTAAGCTCTTCTCCTCCTGTATCCTCCCTTATACCCTAATAGAGTGTAAGCTCTTCTCCTCCTGTATCCTCCCTTATACCCCAATAGATTGTAACCTCTTCTCCTCCTGCATTCTCCTTTATACCCTAATAGATTGTAAGCTCTTCTCCTTCTGTACCCTCCCTTATACCCTAATAGAGTGTAAGCTCTTCTCCTCCTGTATCCTCCCTTATACCCTAATAGAGTGCAAACTCTTCTCCTCCTGTATCCTCCCTTATACCCTAATAGAGTGTAAGCTCTTCTCCTCCTGTATCCTCCCTTATACCCTAATAGAGTGTAAGCTCTTCTCCTCCTGTATCCTCCCTTATACCCTAATAGAGTGTAATAGAATAGGGCGGCAGCAGGGGCATTTAAAAAGTTTGCTTTCAGCATTTGCATTGCACCAGTATTGTTATGGGGCCCCAGCAGCATGGACACTGCTGTTTTATGGGGTTTTTTTGTACAATTTTTACAGTTTGTGGTTGTTGATTTTCTTTTCCTTGAGTACCCCCCCTGCCCGCACATGGTATGACCCAGTATCTATTGAGGACGCACAGCGCCAGGGGAGCTGGACTGTGGTGTAGCAATGTATTGTATAGACAGATGGAAGCTTCTTTACATGGCCCCTCCCTGACATCCTGATTTGGGATGCCCCATTGTGTCAAATTCCCAGTAAAAATACCTGGCCTCTAATCAAACAACACATGCGTGGTTCAAACATGTGTCTGCACCAGCTAGAGGCTGGTGGGATGTGGCTGGCAGCCAGCTCAGCTCCACCCAGCCCTTAGCGAGAAGAACCCATGCATGAGCCAGTGGATCGCTGGTCAGGTAAGTTTTACTGGTGATCTGAGGGGGTTGCACAAAATGGGGCATCCCAAATCAGGGCGCCCCACAGAAAAGGATTAAAACTCTTTGAAGTGGACCAAAACCCAGGATTTTGACTATCCTAAGCCAGCGTCCTAAGTGCAGTGGCGCATGCGTGAGCCGCAGCCGCATCCCCAGCTACCCTCAAACGGGGAACGTGCCCGCACCGGCCATCCACAAATTCCTGGCGCGGGCATGCGCCCTGCTAGAGGGATAGCCGGGATGCGGCCGTGGCCCGCGCATGTGTTGTTGGACCGGGAAGTAAGGTAAGTGTAGCAGGTAACCTGGGGAGTCTCACACAGTGGGGCATCCCGATTTTGGATGCCCGGGTAGAGGTCCCGGGCCGATCCCGCATATATATATATATATATATATATATATATATATATATATATATATTAATGTGGCGTTGACTCACTTTACCGGGCCGAGCACAGTACAGAAGGGCCAGTCTGACCAAAAAGTCCAGGGCCGTTTTTTGGTCCCAGTCCGCCCCTGGTAGCATGGATAATGTACAAGGGTTCAGACCAAGGGTAGAGGAGAATAATGGAAATACAAAAGTCCCTGTCATAGGCAGATGGACATGCTCTCTCCTTTTCGCTATGCCTTCCCCCCTTCCTTCTTTCTTTACCCGCCCCTTCCCCCCAGCCCCAATGTGTGTGTTGTCTTTGTGGAATGTATGTTTGTTTGCTCTTTGTGGTGCGTGGTATATATACCTACAGATGAATAGATGAACCGGCATCCGTGTGACTTGCAGACCTAGGAGGAGGACTCTGTCTGGAACACCCTAGTATTCTTAGGGGACGTGAGCTCCTTCTGACGGATGCGGGAAGAAGGAGTTATGCTATTTCAACTGTTTTAGGGGGGACAATGAGACAGAGGGGATAGTTTTAACAAACAACGAGGTGATCGGAAAAGGCTGAGGTGGCCGGGTGGAATATGTGTAGGTTATGGGAATACAAGATAACGCTGTATGTCATATACTATGCACTTTGTACTATTGTATTTTTGTGTGTTTATTTGTGCAAATGTAACTGTGAAATGTGGAAAACTCAATAAAATAAGATTAAACATAAATGAAAGCCAGCAGCATTTTGGCAGCTTTTTTATTAAATAAAATTCATGCCGCAAATGTTTTAGATTAAAAAAACAAGTAAACGCCTCCCAGACCCTAACATTCCAGGCTCTAGCCATAGGGGCTGGTAACCCTGGACTCTGGAATCTGACTGACCCACCCATGTCCCTTCCAGTTTACCAGCTCCTATGCCCTTGGTGTTGGGGTCTTTTGCTCTTCGATGGGCACAGGGCTCTTTTTTACCTCAGGTGTCCCTAGAGGGGTGGGGGTACAAGCATGTCACCTGTCTGTGGGGAATTTGCAAGACAGAGGTAATGCACTCCTGGTCTCCTTGACCCTGCCCGCTCCCCACACACACACACTGATGTCTCTCAGGGATTTGAAGAGTGCCAGGGAGCTCAGAAGTGCGATCCAGGAGATAAGGGAGGGAGGAGGTGAGAGAGATCTTCCAAATGCTCAGTAAGTGTATAGAGTTTTCTACAACCATCTGGAGGAAAGAAGGGAGAGAGGGGACATGATTGAGACCTTTAAATATGAGAAAGGATTGAATAAGGTTCAGAGGGGAAGTGTTTTAAGAAGAAACTTAATGATAGAACAAGGGGGCATAACCTGAAGTTAGTTGGGGGGAGGATCAGGAGCAATGTTAGAAAATATTATTTTACAGAAAGAGAAGTAGATGCTTGAAAAATCGTCAGTGAATTTAAACATGCCTGGGATTTGCACACATCTATCCTAAGATAGAGAACATACAGTATACACATAAGGGCAGACTACATGGAGCCTATGCTCTCCTTCTGCCGTCAACCTTCTATATTTCTATGTTTCAACCTTGATAATCTACTGCATGTTCCCCATACATTTCTTTTTTTTTGTAATTCTTTATTTATGAAGTTTTTACAGAAAAAGAAAAGAAAACCTTTTTTATGAGTCCATCGCCCAACAGAAAAACAATATTCAATATCAAATGTTTTTTTTTCCACAAGATGCAAATCAATAAAGACTTCTCTATCCGGCTGCTAAAATGCAATGTTGTAGTGTTTCAAATCGCTTGGCTTACCGGCTTGCGGAAGCAGCCAGCAGTAAAGAAGTATAAACAATCATGGCAGAGCCAACACACACACACGAACAAGGAGAAGGGAATATGGGGAAGGGAGAGGATGAGGGTGGAGGCAGGAGGAGGTCTTCAACTCAAGACCACAAGAGCCGGGGGCACCTCAGGGGCGCGCATCAGCTACTGTCTTATTGCAAGGGGGGAGGGTACTGGGGAGGGGTGGGGGCCTCAACCCGGGACCCAGCAGCTCTTTACCCTCTGGGGACTCCATATAAGCCATCCAGCCATGCCAGGTCGCCGCGAATTTCTCATAAGTGTCATCGCGTGAGGACATAAGGTCTTCAAACCTCATGATATCATTAACCCTCCGACACCAAATACTTATGGAGGGAGGCTCCTTGCTCTTCCACAACTGTGGAATGCAAGCCTTTGCTGCATTCAGCAGGTGACACGTTATGGATCTTCGGTAGCGTTTCAGGGGAAGCTCCGTCGCAAGGAGGAGACAAAGGGCCGGGTCGTCAGGGACCGCGGCTAACTCGGCTAACTCGGTGTCTCCGTGACCCGCCTAACCTGGGACCAAAAGATATGTATCAAGTCTCCCCTCTCCCCGTCACATCTCCAGCAATTTGGTGGGGTCCCAGGGAACCATCTATTAAGGTCCGTTGGTACCCTGTACCATCTGGAGAGTAGTTTATACCTGCATTCCTGGAATCGAGTGCATATTGAGGACTTATGTGGGAGCGCTAATATCTTCCGGTGCTGCTCAGGAGTCCAAGTCAAATTCAGATCACGTTCCCATTTTCCCAGGTAAGGCGGGTCTTCTGCATCGGGGGGGGCCACAAGAAGTTTATATATCCTCGAGAGGGCATGTCTCTCTGCCTCATTGCTTTGACACATCTCCTCGTAAGCGTCCGAACGCCCTCCTTGTGCCTCTGTAAGGAGGCGAGGAAATGTCCCAATTACATACACCGCCACCTGGACCATGCAGGGATCCCCGCATTCTGAGCCAGTTCACCTAGGTCTGCCCAGCCGTCCGCTGAGGCAAAGTGGCCTGTTCTAAAAACGTTTGCAGCCATCCAAGCTTTCACCTGGTGACCGCTGCACCCTGGCATGAAGCGCGGGTTTCCCAGAACGGGGTACATGGGGGAGGGGGAGGGAGAGATCCCCTGGCATCGAAACGCTGCCTCACAGACCCGGAGCGTGGGACCTATGGTAGGGTGTTGTCTCCCAATTCTGTCCCCCTCGCTAGCCACCCAGGGTGCCCCCTTAATCAGGATATCAAGCAAACTCTGCTCCAGCCCAACCCATTGTTTGTTTTGGCCATGAACACACCAGTCAACCACCCTGCAGAGATGAGTGGCAGAGTGATACAGCACCGGGTCTGGTACACCCACTCCCCCCCTCTCCTTCGTTCTGGACAGGATCTCCCTCTTCAGTCTAGGCTTTTTCCCTCCCCAGACAAATCTAATGAAAACCGAGCGAACCCTCTGGAGAAAGGAGCGTGGGATGGACACCGGAAGTGCTTGAAGGAGATATAGAAGGCGGGGGAGGAGCGTCATTTTGACCGCACCGCATCTCCCAAACCAGGAGAGCCTCCCTTTGCTCCATCTGGCTATCTCCGCTTCAAAACTTTTCAGTAGTGGGGGAAAGTTGAGGGCGTAGGTTTTTAGGAGGTCGCTGCAGATATTAGTCCCCAGGTATTTTACACTCTCACGCGCCCAACGGAATGGGAAGGCATTTTTAAGTCTCAAGCCTATAAGGAGGGATGTTGATGTTAAGCGTTTCGGACTTCTGAAAGTTAATCTTATAACTCGAGAGGTTGCCATATTCTCTAAGCTCCCTCAATAGGTTTGGCAGAGACACCTCGGGGCAGGACAGAGAAAGTCATCGGCGTAAGCCGCGACCTTGTAGTGTCCCGAGGCGTTCTCTACCCCCTTAACATCAGGGTTGCCCCGCACCCTGCAAAGGAAAGGCTCAAGGGTCAGAATAAAAATCAGCGGCGATAAGGGACACCCCTGTCTTGTCCCGTTGGAGATCCCAAAAGATCCCGACTGGCAGCCGTTTACTCTCACCGACGCCGAGGGAGAGCTATATAAGCTCTCAATCCACCTCAGCATGTTTGGGCCCAGACCAACCAGTTTTTTATAATATTGAAGGTGGAGCCCGTCGGGGCCCGGTGTTTTGCCCGTGGCTGTGTCAGCTAACGCATTCTGGAGCTCCAGCATCGAGATAGGGGTCTCCAGTTCTGCAGCGACCTGCTCCGGGAACTTGGGCATCCCCGAGCTCTCTATGTATTGCATACACTTCCGCCGAAAACCGCCCTCCTGAGATGTAGGTAAGTTGTACAGGTCCCTATAGAACTTACAGAACTCCTCGGCTATGTCCTCCACCCTGTGCATTAACCCCCCCCCCGCTCCCGTGACCCTGGGAACATAGGTTGTGGTCCTTGCCTCCCTCAGGGCTCTGGCTAGCATTTTGCCGCATTTGTCCCCGGACTCGTAAAAAGCCTGTCTGCATCTAGCCATTTGCGCCTTTAATCTATCACAGCAGGCTGTTTTTAACTTTTCCCTTAGCGCGGTAAGGGTCGATATATGGGCTGCTGACAGGGATTTCTTGTGCAATGCTTCCAGTTTCCCTATCTCTTTAAGAAGACCCAAGATGTGTTCTGACTTTTCTTTCTTGATTCGGGCTCCCTGTCCTATCAGAACCCCTCTGATGAAGCACTTGTGAGCCTCCCATAAAATCCCAGGGGCCACATCCGGTCCAGTGTTTAATTCAAAGTAGTTCTTAAGTTCCTGTTGAACCACTTCAAGGACTCTCCGGTCCTCTAGCAGCGAGTTATTCAACCTCCAAGACCAGCTGCGGGGAGTGGGGTCGGGGTTTCTAATCGTAATGGTGATAGGGGCGTGATCAGACAAGGTGATGTTGCCTATTGTGGTATCGTCCACTCTGGACAATTGAGGGTGTGGGATTAGGAACATGTCTAACCTAGAGTATGAGTTATGCGGGTGCGAGAAGAATGTGTAGTCTCGCGTGCCCGGGTGTTGGACTCTCCAAGGGTCCACCAGCTGAAACGAGTTGAGGATTCTCCTAAGGCGCTTTAATTTAGAGTATGCAATGTGGGGTCCCCCCTTGGAGGTGTCCAAGAGTGGGTCAAGCGACAAATTAAAGTCACCTCCCAAGACCAATAGCCCCTCTCGGAAGTCCGCCAAAACCTCCAGTAGACTCTCTATAAAAGTGATTTGTCCTAGATTTGGTGCATAAATGTTGGCGAGTGAAAACATTTCCGAATATATCTTCCCTTTAACCAATAGCCATCTGCCATCCCCATCTGTTTTGTAGTCTACCAGTTTCCAAGCGAGGGATTTTGAGATTGTAATACCGGCCCCCCCGGGATCTAGAGTCGGGGGAGTAGCTGTGGTAAGCCCTGGGGAAGTTCCAGTCTCCCAACGAGGGGGGTTAGACGCCCTAAAGTGGGTTTCCTGCAGGAAGCCTATCTGGGCCCCAAGGGCTCTCAGGTGTCTTAGAATTAGCGATCTTTTTTCAGGGCTGTTCATACCCTTGGCATTTAGGGACACAATTCTGGTCCCTGACATTTTGGCCCCTCCTTGAAAAATCCAACCACCAGACCCACACGGCCGAGCAGCCGGCCAAGTATAGAGTTGAGCACTGACCCCTGAGGGAAAGGGAATAAGGGGGGAAAAGGAGAGGGGATCTAGGAAAAAACAGAAGGCACAATAGAAGAACAGAAATAAACAAAACAAATATTATCTATAAGAACACGACTAAGTATCCTAAACGGAAAAATACACAACCCTACGGGACTAAAGTGCCCGAGAGTCGGCCCTAATGTGGGGTAGAGCGTCTGTCGGAACTGGCTGCAAGTCAAATCGCTCCCTCCCACACCGGGCCAATCAACCGATCAAAACCAAAAACAGCTTAATCAATCAACAGACCGAGACCAAAGAGAGTCCAGACCTGCCCAAGGCAAGTCCCGGTGTAGAGGAGGCGCCCAGCCCCCCCCCCCCCCCCCCCCGAGGGAACCACACCAGCCAACAAATGGTACCCAGTGCGCGAGCGCTGTTTCACTCAAGGCTTCAAGGGCGTGTGGGGCCCCCAGGGGAGGGGAAGGGGCGGCCGGGAGTCATGACTCTGCGTCGTATGGTCTGGCCTGTCTTCTTGCCCGGCGTTGTCTTCCAGGACCTCTGGAGCCTCCGGGGCCCTGCTGGTGGCTGCCCCTGGGACGCGAGGACGGAGGAAGCGCCACCCTTGTAGCCAGCCAGTCCGGGACCTCTATCGGGTCGCACTGCAGGAAGACAAACAAGTCCGCCAGGTCTTTAGGCGATTTCAGCAGGAAGGTTTCCCGATTCCTTCTGACAATTAAATGGAAAGGGTAGCCCCGCTGCGCATTACAGCCCCCGCTGCGCATTACAACCTCCAGCAGCGGCCTCAGAGCTCTGCGCATTAGCAATGTCCTACGTGAAAGGTCTTGTAGGATCAGGACGCTGGCTCCGTCAAAGTCGACGCTCCCTTTTCTCCACGTGCTGCGGGCAATGTCCTCTTTCAAAGTGTAGTGGTGTACCCTGCAGACCACGTCTCTTGGACTTGATGGATCCGGGCCAGGGGGGGGCCAATGCCCTGTGGACCCTGTCCAGCTCGATTGGAGTGGCCGGGTCTCTGTCTAATACTGTGTTAAATATGGTCGTCGTGACGCGTTTCAGGTCTTCGCCGGACGTAGATTCAGGGATACCCCGCAGCCGCAGGTTATTTCTACCGCTCCGGTTCTCAATGTCATCCAGGTGTAGCATCTGACTCTGGAGCAGCGCCTCCTGTTGATTACATCTCTCCTCTAATGCCTCCAGACGGCTTGAGATTGCAGGAGACTCTGATTCCAGCGCAGCTACTCTCACTTCGACTGCTGACACTTGTTGCTTGACCTCTCCCAGATCCCGCTTGTAGGCTTCCTCGTACTTCGCAATGAGCCCTTCGATGTCAGCCCTGGAGGGCAGACCCCTCAGCAGCGAGATTGTTTCCAGATGTATATTTACCCCACGGGGGGGTTCGGGATGCCCGACCCTCTCATGCAGCAAAGGGGTAGAGGCATGCCACTGAGACACGCCAGCAGGATTAGCCGCCAACGAGGCCAGTGGGTCCTTCCCTTGTTCCGGGGAGAAGCAGGGTTGGGGTGGCGACATCGGCGCTGAGCTGGCTCCTCCCTCTGTCCATGACAGCTCCGGTGATGGCAATAAGGGGGAAGTCGGGGGGCTCGGGGGCGCGGGTTCCCTCCGTTGGATCACAACCTAAGGCTCCAAGGGGGGGGGGTTGTGGCGAGCTTTTGGTATTCTCTGGGGAAGTCCCGCGGGGCGGGTGCGCCCCGCTTATCTGTTGACCGGGCACCTGAATCTTCCCAGACTCCACTTCACCCAGTCTCGGTAGGAAGGCGAACCTTTCCAGCTGGAGGTTGGCAGCAGCGCTCCTCTTCAGGTCCCCCTGCCCCGCTGTGGTATCCCGCGGAGCCCCTTCATTGGGGTTAGAGGAGTGGGATTCCCCATTCCTGTGGGTGTGCTTCTCATCCCTAGCTTTACGGGGGTGTTGTGTCAGAGGGGAGGGAGGTATATTCTGCCCGGCAGGCACGTTAATAGAAAGGTCTCGAGGGGCATTGGCAGCGTGAGCGGTATTTTCATTCATTCCCCCGGATCCCTGTGTACTCACGTCTGTCTCTGGGCTGCTGCTACTGAGCCTTCGCAGCCCCCGTAGTTGGTCAGGGCTGTCCCCGCTGACGTCACAATCCCCGCCCCTCCGCCTCCCGGCCGGGAGCTCCGTTCTGCAGCCGGCCGCCATCTTGGTACTCTCCGCAGGCTGCACTGTATCGCGTATAGGCACCTCTGCCATCTTGGGACTCCTCCCGGCATCGCCTCCTCCCGCCGCCCGTCGAGCGGCCCGCCAGCTGGCTGACCCTGCGCCCTCCTCTCTTGCAGCGCCGCTCCTACAGGCAGCTCCGGATCGGATAAAGAACTTGCCTGAGGTAGGTGACCGCCACCCCCTCTGCTCTCCGCGACGGGCGTCGTCCTCGACGGGGTCTGCCTGGCTGGGGGAGCCTCACCTCCGGGCTCCGCAGGCATCGCCTTCACCCCCGATCGGCGCCGCTCCTCCACTCCTGTCGCCGTCCGCAAAGGTCCGGGGGCCACGGCCATTCCCGGCTCCTCCACCTCCTCGCCCACGCCGAGTGTGCCCCGCGCCATCTTGTCGAGCCGGCATTCCGGTCTTCTCCTCCTCTGTTCTGCAGTCTGGGGGTGCTGGGAGCTCTTGCGCTGTCCCCCACCGCTTCTCTGGGCATTCTTCCTCCTCGCCATAGGTGGTAAGTTGGGATTGCTGTATGCTAAGTTGGGGTTACTGGCCAACGATGTGGGAGCTCAAGGAAAGCACTCCCTCACGGCTCCATACCTAGGACACTCCCCCCCCGTTCCCCATACATTTCTTATCGTACACGTTCTATTTCATCAGAACCTCTAGTTTATGTCCTAACCTGTACAAGGGTTTACAATAACCTCTGTCAACTATTCAGCTGTTTCTGGTTACTTACTTCAAACCAGCAATCTTGCAGTGCATTCACGTCACAGCATCCTCTGAGCACTTGTGGACCAAAACATGGGATTTTGATTATGCCAGGTTTTGGTCCTTCCCTCTGAGGCATCCCAATTTGAGGCGTCCTCATAATGAAAGCCCCCAGGATCACCTAAAAAAACGCGACTTCCTGACAGTCACACAACACATGCACAGGCTCAATCCTATCAGTGCACTGTTTTGAGGCAGAACATAGCTATAGCAGAGCAAGCGCATCCCTGGGCTTCCTACAGTATTGAACCAGAAAGAGCAATGGGGGCTTAGACTGGCCCCCAACCAAACTACAGAAACTTGGAAGGTTCAACCCCGCATTTAAAGGTCAAATGCCACATGTGTTAGATATAAAACATACAAAAATGTATTATCAAATGTTTAAAATATCACACATAACCAATAAAATTGGACACAGTTACATAATGTATCCCTTGTGGGTATTGTCTTTCTCAATGATGAGATTCCAACATTTGAAGTGGAAATGGCCGGACTAGTTTAGCCATATCATGGCTTCTTCAGCGCCCAGTGGGCAACATGTTCATATCTATATTTACAAGAATACAAGTTTGGTTAACATAAGATAATTAAATCTAAATTAAAGTCTATTCATTTAAGATTCTAATAGGATACATGATTGATAATTAGAACAGGTACTCAAACTTGATTATCGTTTGATGAAAGAAATGAACCCACAGTCCAAGAGAGGGTATGATATCATGGGATGCTGATGTGGAATGGTCCCCACAAATCTAGAAAGTTTATTTGTTTGAAAGTCAGGCTATTATTAGACTAATGGATATGTTTAATACCTGCATATTATGTTTGCAGTGTAGGCACACCCAGGAGATGGGATTCAGTGGAGGTATAAGTGGACAGTTTAGCCCTGTACCATATAGTAGGAATTGTATAATTTTAAATAGGTAAAGGAATATTAGTTGCCATCATGCATAAGTGTAACTGTACCTTTAAAAATCACCTGGAAGGTTAAGCTGATGTCTGACAGGCTGTCCTGTTAGACCATCCTGGTTCCCAGAGGTAGCGCTCCGTTAGGGAGGTGATGCACAAAGTGCCTCGCTTTTAATACCCCACAGATGCCGACACTCACTAGTCACTTCCGTCCCGGACCCAAGCACAGGTCCCGGAATGCAGATGCCTTCCGGCTGTGGATGGGCGGAAGTGACTGTTGGGCACCAAACAGAGGCTCAAACCGTGGTTGCCATATTGGTGGAGACCGCAGGTATATTACCTGTAGTGTCACCTAGAAAAAAATTAAAACTTTATCATTAAAAATGAAAAAAAAAACAAAAAAGGGTTATATATTTTGAGTTTGCGTGACCTCCAGTAGATATAGTTGGTAAGGCACTGTATAAATGCATTTTATATATTGTTTATATATATTGTTTATATATTGTAAATATAACGTGCGGCCGCCATTTTGCCATAGTACGCCCAGGGCTGTATTTTGGACTTGTGCCCCCCTATTGTTGTCCAGCACAACATTAAAAAACATTACACATGGTACGCACAGTAGTACATGGGAGAATGGCAATTAGAGGCTTCTGTGTATGTGGTAGGAAGTAGGGCACTATTGGAATTAATAAGCTAGTTTGTTTTTTCCATGAAAACCTCTAAACATTTTTGAGAATTTTATAAAAGCCATAGCAACACTTTCTCCAGTGAGATTACTCGCCTCTTTCGGGATGCCATGCTGCATTGGGGGTCCCTTTTAAAGCAGAATAAAACCCATCAGCGCAGATTCCAGGCCCGGCCACTGGGTTTTTACCGGGGCATTCTGAATCAGGATGCCCAACTGTGTTAAACCCTCAGGGAAGGGACCTTAATAACTCACCTTTCACCGGTCCAACGGCACATGCACAGACTCTCGTCTAATCAGACCCATTTGCCTTTCAGCAAAAGGCTCCGGTTGTTTTCAATGGGGAGCACGTTCTGCTGCATCCCCTACATATCTGGCGGTGGATATGGGGGATGTGGCAGGATGCACTCCCTATTGAATTCAATCAGAGCCCTTTGCTGAAATGAAGCAAACATAGAAAAGGGTTCTGATTGGACGAGAACCCATGCATGCACCATGAGAGAGAGGAGAAGAGATAGATAGATAGATAGATAGATAGATAGATAGATAGATAGATAAATAGACTGGCAGAGGGGTGGATGGACGGATAGACAGACAGACAGACAGACAGACAGACAGATAGATAGATAGGCTGGCAGAGGGGTGGGTGGATGGATGGATAGACAGATAGACAGACAGATAAATAGAATGGCTAGATAGATAGATGGGCAGAGGGAGAGACAGCCTCTCAGCTCCTCCAGGCACTGAAGTTCCTACCTTGTGCCTTCTCCTGGAGCACACGGCTTCTTCAGTAAATAGCGCGATGGGACAGGCGTCATTCATTCCCAGCTGCCCCACATTTTCTCTGTTCTGTAGTGCAGCGTGGGGGGGGGTTGACGTGAGGAGGCTGACACATTGAGGCGAGGTGCCGGCAGCCACCAACTATTATTTTTTTTTTTAAATAAAAACTGCATATTTTAGTGTTGGGGCCGCCCTCCCCACACAATCTGTCCACCCTAGGCCTGTGCCTAGATTTGCCTAATGGAAAATACGGCCCTGGGTCCGCCATACATATTTTCTGATCTTATGGAGATGTCACCATTTTTGTGAGGTCCACATTATAAGGCTACAGTATACACATCCACATCCAGGTAGGACCCCGGGGTCACATACATACCATCAAGGATCCTTGAGGTATGAGGGTAGTTGGTGAACTAAAGGCTGGCGGTTGTGATCTATGTATTGGCTGGCCCTGTCCGTGAGGGAACCCATGCCCGACACTATAGGTCTACCAGGAGGTGACTGGATGGATTTATGTATACCTTAGGTAACACATAAAACGTGGGTACTGTCGAATCGTTCGTCTTGTTTGAGTTTTCTGAATTCATCCACCATGGTCTGAATTTGCGCATCTGTTGTAGTTAATTGGTATTTATGGTGTTCCACTGTAGAGTCTGTAGAGTTTCCTCCCATTTAAGTTTACATTTTTTAGTTATTTGACCAATTTGGGGAAAAAGTCTCAGTCTAAGTCCTTTTGGGATAATTTTATTGTCTACATATACCTGGAGGTATTGAATATCCCACCAAATCCTAGACTTTCTATGCAGAAGATTATAGAGGGGTTGAAGGTGGATTGGTAAAACTCTTCATATTCTATCGTGGCCTTACTATTCATTCTACATTGTGATATTCCTGTGATCACCGAGTTCCAATTTTCATTGGTCAGGCCTGTCATACTACTAGAGAGGAAAGAAAAGAGAAAAAAAAGGGGAAAAACAAGAATAAGTGAAAGAAAGGTTTAAGGGGGTACTTGTTAGTTCTCATGACCCTTGTCTAATTCAACGTATTAACATGAGGGTTGTGCTCTATACAGAGCCTAACCCGTTGAAACAGACCCGCCTATAAAGTTTAATGGTAAAAAAAAAAAAGGGGGGGAGGTTTATGTTATCAACAGGTAAACGGAAACAAGATCAAAAAATGTTTTGGTAACTGGTTAGAATTATTATAATCGCTGATTAAATCCCCGGCTAACAACTTAATTGAACCAGAAAGAGCAATGGGGTCTTAAACTAGCCCCCAACCAAACTACAGAAGCTCGGAAGGTCCAACCTCACATTGAAAGGTCGAATGCCACACGTGTTAGATATAAAACATACAGAAAATTCATTATCAAATGTTTAAAATATCACACATAACCAATAAAATTGGACACAGTTACATCATGTATCCCTTGTGGGTGTTATCTTTCTCAATAATGAGATTTCAATATCTGAAGTGGAAATGGGTGGACTAGTTTCACCAAATCATGGTTTCTTCTGTGCCCAGTTGGCAACATGTTGGCAGTAACGCTCCGTGGGGTATAAAAAGCGAGTCACTTTGTGCATCGCTTCCCTAATGGAGCGCTAACTCTGGGCACCAGGATGGTCTAACAGGACAGCCTGCCAGACATCAGCTTAACCTTCCAGGCAATGTTTAAAGGTACAGTTACACTTATGCATGATGGCAACTAATATTCCTTTACCTATTTAAAATTATACAATTCCTACTATATGGTGCAGGCAGGGCTGGATTAAGTGTGGTGGAGGCCCCTGGGCCAAAATCTGGTGGAGGCCCCACATACAGTATTTTTTTCCTTAAAAATAATAGTCCAGCCAATTAATTGATGGTTGTCTGGCCCCCACCTACTTAATAGAATGTCAGATCGAGTCCCTTGTGCGGGTGCGTGCTGCTCGGGAACTCCTGCTTTGCCATTCTGTATGGGGTGTAGTGTAGTAACCCAGATGGTCCAGTAGAAAACTTAAGCAGAAGCCTTACGTACAGTGAGCAGCCATCGATTGATAGCTCTGCATCCACACTGTAGCGTTGCTAATGGCTGCTTTGCTGCTCTAGACTCTCCGTCCTGCCTTGTGGTGGCTTTGGCTGCCCAGGTGCGGGGGGCCCTACTGCCGCTGATAGCTTTGTTGCTGGCCCTGCAGCCCGTCAAACCAAAGACTGAAAGTCCCCTGTACTAGACCATAACCCAAAGGTTGGTGGAGGCCCCCGGGGCGCGAGCCTCTTGCGCCCCTCTCATAATCCGGCCCTGGGTGCAGGGCTAAACTGTCCACTTATACCTCCACTGAATCCCATCTCCTGGGTGTGCCTACACTGCAGACAGGCTATTATTAGGCTAATGGACATTTTTAATACCTGCCTATTACAACTTTCAAACAAATAAACTTTCTAGATTTGTGGGGACTATTCCACATCTTAAGCATCCCATGATATCATACCCTCTCTTGGACTGTCTCTCAAACGATAATCAAGTTAACCAAACATGTATTCTTGTAAATATAGATATGAACATGTTGCCAACTGGGCGCTGAAGAAGCCATGATTTGACAGAACTAGTCTGCCCAATTCTCATCATTGAGAAAGACAATACCCACAAGATATAAATGATGTAACTGTGTCCAATTTTATTGGTTATGTGTGAAATTTTAAACATTCGATAATACATTTTTGTATGTTTTATATCTAACATGTGGCATTTGACCTTTCAACGCGGGGTTGAACCTTTCAAGCTTCTGTAGTTTGGTTGGGGGCCAGCCCCCATTGCTCTTCCTGGTTCAATTAAATGGTTAGCCAGGGATTAAATCAGCGATTATAATAATTCTAACCAGTCACAAAATAATTTTTTTGGTCTCATTTCCGTGTACCTGTTGATGACATAAACCTGCCCGGGTCTGTTTCAACGGGTTAGGCTCTGTATAGAGCACAACCCTCATGTTAATACATCTTCCTACAGTATGTGGCACTGTCCCACCCCTAGCCAGAAGTGCTGGACACCGGAGCATACCTCAGCCACCAGATGATGGCTAAGAATGCGCAATCGGAAAGTTAGGAAGGTTTTCACTTTGTGAGGCACCCCAAACCATGAAGCCCCAAGGGTAGAGAACTGCTGGTTGGTCCTCAGCTGGCATCCATGTAGGTTTGCCTGGTGCAGGAAACATAGACTAGGGATGTACATGGGCCATAGGATCGCTGCATCAAAA
The DNA here is from genome assembly GCA_027917425.1 of Gastrophryne carolinensis. Classification (NCBI taxonomy): domain Eukaryota; kingdom Metazoa; phylum Chordata; class Amphibia; order Anura; family Microhylidae; genus Gastrophryne; species Gastrophryne carolinensis. Next base: position 112,020,694 of record CM051238.1, on the reverse strand, counting down.
TACAGCGGGGGGGATTTTACACACAGGAAAATCATCTATGTGGGACAAAAGTGGGTGTTAGGGCGAGCGCTGCACGCCCGTCTCACAGCATTTCACCTACCTCCATGGCTGCATGCAGCCGTCATCCATCTTCCCTCAGGGCTGCTTCCAGCTGCCGCCCTTCCCCCAATGCTTCCTCCTTGCATGGTCAGGTGCGCACACGTCTCTGTCCACTAGAGGGCGAGCGCACAGGATCCCTGAGATTTAAAGGGCCTTTACAGCACTGATTGGTGTTTATGTCATCCAATCCTGCATCATCTTCCCCTATTTAAACAGGCACTTCCTTCCTTCAGTGCCGGATCTTGGTCTCTCCATGCTTGTTGAAAGTCAGACATTCTTGGATTGCTCACCCGTGTACCGACCTCTGCCTGTCCCCGACTCTGAACCTTTGCTGCCTGCCCCGACCTCGGCTACTCACCTTTACCGCGAACCTGTGCTGCCAGCCCCGATCTCTGCCTGTACTTACTACGCCTTTTTGCCTGCCACTTGTGTACCTCACTGAACCTCGGCTGACTGTGGGACTGGGCCGCTGTTAGGGGGTAGCGACCTGGGGGTCACTCGCCGCACAAGACCAACCTGCCTTGCGGTGGGCTCTGGTGAATACCGGTGGCCTCTTAGACTCCGCTCCCCTGACACGGTACCCGCCATCGGTTCCACAGTTAAAGCGGATCCACACCCGAGTCCGCTCCACCCGGTCCGTGACAGTAAGATCCGGCCATGGATCCCGCTGAGGTACCGCTGCCGGATGCCACTGAATTGCCTGCTATAGTGGCTATGCAGTCCCGCCAGATTAATCAACTCTCTGCCATGATGCAGCAATTTTTAACGATTCAGCAACAGCAAGTTCCATCACCGGCTCCAGCAATTACCGCCACAGCCCCCGGTAACATCTTCTGCCAGAATCCGTCTCTCCTTGCCGGCTAAATATGATGGGGATGCCAAGTTATGCCGAGGGTTCCTTGCCCAATGTTCCCTGCACTTGGAGTTGTTGGCGGATCAATTTCCCACTGAACGAGCTAAGGTGGCCTTTGTCATCAGTTTGCTTTCTGGAAAGGCTTTGGCCTGGGCCACTCCCTTGTGGGATCGCAATGACCCTGTCTCTTCCAGTATTAACACCTTTGTCTCAGAGTTTCGCCAGGTCTTTGAGGAACCTGCCCGGGCTTCATCTGCTGAATCGTCCCTTTTGAACTTGGTCCAGGGCGAGTTGTCCATTGGTGAATACGCCATTCGGTTCCGCACTCTTGCCTCCGAATTGTCTTGGAACAATGAGGCCTTGTGTGCCTGCTTCAAGAAAGGACTTTCTAGTAAAATTAAGGATGCTCTTGCCGCTCGTGACTTGCCTTCATCTCTCACTGAACTCATCCATCTGGCCACACGCATTGATGTGCGCTTTGCTGAGAGGCGTGAAGAATTCCGCCAAGAAAGAGACTCTCAGCGCCCTAGGAGGGCATCCCGTTTGGCTCCAGTATTTCAAAACCCTTTGTCTGCACATGTACCTCCCAGTGAGGAGGCCATGCAGGTCGATCGATTCCGTTTGACCCAATTGGAGAGAACTCGCAGAAAGAACGAGAACCTTTGTCTGTACTGCGGTGGTTCTGAGCATTTTTTGAAGGACTGTCCTATTCGCCTTCCACGTCAGGGAAACGGGTGCACCTAGTGGCGGTGGGAGAGGCGTCCCTGGGTGTATGTGCTTCCTCTCCACGGCTCACTGTTCCTGTTTAACTTTCCATCTCACCTTCCACCTCCCTGAATTTAACCGCCTTTTTGGACTCTGGTTCTGCAGAGAACTTTATAGAGGCTGCCTTGATCAATAAACATAATATCCCTGTGAATCGCCTTGCTACACCCTTATTTATCGCCTCAGTCAATGGTGATAGGCTGGACTGTACTGTGCGCTATCGCACCGTTCCCCTCCAATTAAAAATTGGACTCTTCCATCAAGAGAATGTTGAGTTCTACGTCCTCCCAAATTGCACCTCTCAGATTCTTCTAGGCCTTCCTTGGCTCCAACGTCATGATCCCACGCTTGACTGGACCACCGGTGATATCAAGACTTGGGGTGCAGCGTGCTTTAAGAGGTGCTTGAAGTCTGTTCCTGTTCAACCTATTCCTGCTTCAGCACCATTATCTGGCTTGCCTGAGATCTACCAGACCTATGCTGATGTATTCTGCAAGAAACAAGCGGAGGTACTTCCGCCTCATCGCCCCTACGATTGCCCTATAGACCTCCTACCGGATACCACTCCTCCTCGTGGCCGAATTTATCCTCTCTCGGCTCCTGAGACGCAAGCCATGTCGGAGTATATTCGAGAAAATCTTCATAAAGGGTTCATACGGAAGTCTTCCTCTCCGGCAGGCGCGGGGTTCTTCTTTGTGGTGAAAAAAGATGGTTCTCTTCGCCCTTGTATTGATTACCGCGGCCTCAATAAGATTACCGTTAAAAATCGATACCCTTTGCCCTTGATTGCCGAATTATTTGACCGACTGCGTGGGGCCAGGGTCTTCACCAAGCTTGACCTGAGGGGAGCCTATAATTTGATACGTATACGCGAGGGCGATGAATGGAAGACCGCCTTCAATACCCGCGATGGCCACTTCGAATATTTAGTGATGCCCTTTGGTCTCTGCAATGCACCCGCTGTATTCCAGGAATACGTAAATGACATTTTTCGGGACTTGCTTTACTCCTGTGTTGTTGTATATTTGGATGATATACTCATCTTTTCATCTAATCTAGAAGAACATCACCGTCATGTCCGGCAAGTCCTGTCTCATCTCAGTCAACACCATCTTTATGCCAAGCTGGAGAAGTGTCTATTTGATCAAACCGCCTTACCCTTTCTTGGATATATTGTCTCAGCTCGTGGCCTTCAGATGGACCCCAGCAAGTTGAAAGCAGTTCTGGATTGGCCCCGTCCTATTGGCCTGCGAGCTATTCAACGTTTTCTGGGCTTCGCCAATTACTATCGGCAGTTTATTCCTCACTTTTCCACTGTAGTGGCGCCTATTGTGACCCTCACAAAGAAGAGCGCCAATTCGAAGTCTTGGCCTCCTCAGGCTGAAGAGGACTTCATTGCTCTAAAAAAGGCCTTCTCCTCTGCACCAGTGTTGTCTAGGCCAGATCAATCTCGGCCTTTCGCCCTAGAAGTAGATGCCTCCTCCATTGGAGCCGGAGCGGTGCTCACTCAAAAATCGTCTACTTGCAGAATTCTCACCTGCGGGTTCTTTTCGAAGACCTTTTCGCCAGCGGAGAGGAATTACTCCATCGGAGATCGGGAGTTACTCGCCATCAAGTTGGCGTTGGAGGAGTGGAGACACCTCTTAGAAGGTTCTGCCCATCAAGTATCCATCTATACTGATCACAAAAATCTATCTTATTTAGAAACTGCCCAGCGATTGAATCCACGACAAGCTCGTTGGTCGTTGTTTTTCGCTCGATATGATTTTCAAATCTACTTCCGGCCAGCCGCTAAGAACATCAGGGCAGATGCCCTTTCTCGCTCCTCTGACATCTCTGGTGTTGAATCCACTCCACAACATATCATCCCGCCTGAATGCCTTGTCCACTCTGCCCCGCTACTCTTGTACAAGCACCGCCGGGAAAGACCTTTGTGCCAGCCCGCCAACGTCGCAAAATATTAGAATGGGGGCATTCTTCCCATGTAGCCTGCCATGCCGGTATCAGGAAGTCTTGTTCTATCATTTCTCGATATTATTGGTGGCCTTCTTTTGAAAAGGATGTGACCAAATTCGTTCAGGCCTGTACCACCTGCGCTCGAGACAAAACCCCTCGCCAAAGACCTGCTGGCCTACTCCACCTACTTCCTATTCCGGATACCCCATGGACACACATTGCTATGGACTTTATTACCGACCTCCCTTCTTCGCATAGCAATACTGTAATTTGGGTGGTAGTGGATAGGTTTTCTAAGATGGCACATTTTGTTCCTTTGCCCGGCCTCCCGTCAGCTCCTCTGTTGGCAAAATACTTCCTGAAGCATATCTTTCGACTTCATGGTCTACCTACTGTGGTAAGGTGCAAGGGGCCGTTATTGACGGTAGGTATGTAGCACCAATGTACCTGGCATTGGTGCAGTAAAGCCGTGTAGTCTGATTTCCAGCATCAGCTGCTGGTGACAGTTTGCTGCTGTTGCTTTAGAATAGCCGAAAGGCTAACCTGGGACGGCTTTACTGGGATGGAGTAGAGCAGGGTGGGACTCCATCCCACTACCCAGGTCCGGGTTTTGCGGGCTGTTTAAATAGCCTGGGGAATCAGCTGTGGCCTGGCCTTTGTCTAGAGCTCACATGGGAGTGAGACTCTGTGAGCCTGGCTGAAATCTCCTGTGGAGGCTGTTCATGCGGACCTGAGGCCTATTTGACTGTAAACAGGACCTTTGCTCAAGGACTAAAAGCTGTTTGCCTGACTGTATCATTTATGCTGCGGTTTCCTGAAAAGATGTAACCTGTATGGACATATGCTTTTGTGGATTTTTGTGTGAAATAAACACAGACTTTACTTTGAACTGTTTGCCTCCGCCTCTATACTGCTGACACCCGGTCGCCTACCAGAGCTAATCTCCACATTTGGTGTCGGATGCGGGCACAGCAGTGAGGCCGTTGCTAGGAGCAACCGACGAAAAAGTTTTTGTTTTGTGCATGTCCTATATTAAACCTGCCAGGCTGCTACCTGGGACTGCAGACAAAATGGAGGCGGTCGTGAAAGCGCTCTTGGAGGCGAATCGGCAGCAGCAGGAGACCAACCAGCTGTTTTTGCAACATATGATGGCGCTGCAAGCTGCAGGTGCGCCCAAAAGTATTCCTGATGCCCGGAAAGCTGTCCGCTCGGCGCTCACAAAAATGACCCCTTCAGAAGACGTTGAGACGTACCTGGCGGTGTTTGAAAAGGTGGCTGCAAGGGAGAAGTTGCCGCATGACCAGTGGGCTGATGTCATCGCTCCATTTCTGGCGTCTGGACCCCAGCAGGTGTTACCCATCAGTGGAGCTACCAGTCGGCAGAGCCCGCCCGACCCCAGTATTATAAACTGCTGCACCTGCTGCAAAAATGGCTGCAGCCGGAGTTGTTAAGCCCCACTGCCATGTTGGACTGCTTGCTGGCAGACATTTTCTGGAGGGCTTTACCGCACCCTCTTCAGCACTGGGTTGGCCAGGTATCCCCTGACAACGCACTAGGGATGGTGGACCTAGTGGAGCGATATGAGGCCACCAGGAACGTGCAAGGCGGCTCCATAAGGAGGGATTCGGGGAAACCCCGGAGGTCCCCGCCCCAGCTCAGGCGAGTGGCGTCCCCTAAACCCTCTCAGGACCTACCCCCCCAAAGTCCCTGCCCAAGTGTTGTGTTGGGGATGTAAGGAGCTGGGACATATCAGAGCCAATTGTCCCCACCAGGGGGAGCCCATGGACGTGAACTTTGGTTACCGCCCTTCCATGTATGCCAGGAGGCTGTGTGCTGCCGGTGTCCCTGAGCTTGTGGGGCAAAGTCACCTCTGTCAGGTGAAAGTGGGAGACACCCTGGCTGTGGCCCTTTTGGACTCGGGGAGTATGGTTACCCTGGCAAGACCCGCCTTAGTACTGCCCGATGAGTACACTGGGCGGAAAACCGGGGTTTGTGCATTCATGGGGACTTGAGAGACTATGCCACAGCACAAGTGTCTCTCACCACCGTCTCCGGCAGCTGGAAACATGAAGTCGCTGTCGCCGCTAAACTCCCGTATGAACTGATTATTGGGAGAGACTTTCCAGGGTTCAGGTCACTGTGGGCCAAGTTGGCAGTTCCGGAAACCCGCGAGGCGGGTGTGTCCCCAATAGACTGGCCCTACTCAGGGGAGACCCCGGTGCCCTGGGAACCGGAATCAGGAGGCACAGTGGAAGAGGTGCCCGTCCCTAAAATGGAAGAGGGGGAGTCAACCCCACTAAATGTTATGGTTGGAGATGTGGAAGAGTTGGCAACAGGTCCAGAGTTGGCAGATCTCCATGTCTCCACAATTAACTTTGGTACCGCTCAACACCAGGACCCGACCCTGTCTCGGGCCTGGGAGAATGTTCTTGAGGTGGAAGGTGAACCACAACAGCCAGGGGCGGAGTTACAGTTTCCTCGCTTTGTGGTTCACCAGGAAATGTTGTACCGAGTAAACAAGGTACGTGAAGAGGTGGTGGAACAATTGGTGGTACCCAATCCATATCGCAAGTTGGTGTTGGATTTGGCCCACCAACATGTTCTGGGTGGACACCTAGGCCAGCAGAAAACTCTGGACCGCGTTTTACAACGATTCTACTGGCCCAGTGTGTACAAGGAGGTGGAGAGATATTGTGAGTCCTGCCCAACATGTCAGATGACCAGCCCTCAGCCTCATTACCGTGGTCCCTTAGTTCCTCTCCCAGTTATTGAGGTACCCTTTGAGCGGATTGCCATGGATCTAGGTGGCAGTGTCTCACATGGCCGCATCCAGCTGTAAAATAAGAATGATTAGAACTGAGAGAGCAGATGGGGGGAGGCTGTGATGTCACTTCTGCCCTTGCTCGGACAGGAGGGAGGGGGTTTGAGTGAGGGCGGAGGTTAGTCACGGTCAGAATGTGTTTCTGCTTCCGGCCAGGAAGGACTGGCTCACGTTTATAAGCAGCATAGCCTCATCAACACCCAGGAGAAGTGGACCTGTTCCACGCAGCGCGTAGGTGAGAGGTAGGTGGGGAGGAAAATAGGGCGTTCAGCATTTATATTATTGAATATGTACTAATACTGCGGTTTTTGATACTTGATATGGCGGATGCTCATGGAGATGAGTAGTGGCACTATTTATTTATTACAGAGATGAGCACCTTTGCACTTTGCACTTTGTAGGCACTTTATATGTAGTTTGCACAATATTTTTCATAGTTTGTGGAGTTGATGACTCCCCTATAAGGATTCTATAGATTTTATATACATATTTCACTTTTTTATTAGTATCTCATCACGTGGGCATCCGCATATGCATGTATACAGCAGGCATTATATAAATTGATCTAATGATTTAGACACATCATTATATTGGTGTCATGAAATTAGCCCAAATGCTCCTCCCCACTGTTGGTTTTTAATTATATGTTTTTTATAGAGTGTTTTGTCAAGATTTATGTTGTCTGTACATTTAAAGATCCATGTGAGCAATAAACTTCTAATTAATTTTATAAGGTGTGTGCAGCCTTATATTTGAGGACATAGGAGGGCTAGCCCTGTAGCCTTACCATTGGTGTTATCTAATGTTCATTATGGTCCCATAGGCTTGCACCAGTATTGATCTGAGGTAGCGGTGCAGACTCCAATTACAATTGTGGTTGTCTATATATATATTCAGGGCAGTCAGAGTGGTCTGATTTAAGGAGTGGTGCACGCAGGAATTTTCATTATGAATTTTGACACCATGGAGAGTGCATGGTCTAATAAGCTTTCAGCTTTAAGAAATATAGATGAAACAGTGGGGACGCACAGTGGTAATTCTATTAATGATTTGTTATATGACATTAAGCGTACTAGAAGAGATTACTTGAAAGTCTGGTGGAACATCAGCAGTTTAGAGATATATAAAGAGGAAAAAATTATACCAAGAGGATTAAGGATACAAATCTTCCCAGCATGGGAGGTTACTACTGATTTTAGAACTGAGTGGGAATCTATTTTAACAACATGCTCCCTATCCTTAATAGATATGCTTATTAAGGAAGATAAAAAACTATTAGAGTCCATAAAGATAAAATTGCAGGGACTATATGTTGAATATAATCTATTGGAGGAGACAGAAAGATTGAATAAGTTTAAGGAATCTTTACAGAAGGAATTAGATAAATATGAGGCGGAGGTGATGGAGATCAAAAAGAGGAAGCTTCATAGAGATAGACAAGATGTTAGTAGAGGACAGATATTTAGATGGAAACATCATGGAAATGGTAGGGGACAACGCAATAGGGATCATTATAGACATACCCACCAGGAGTCACAAGATCAAAATGATAGTGGGCATAGTAGAAGACATAGATCCCCCTCAGGAACCTCCTCCTCATCCTCATATAGGTTCTCTGACCATTCCTCAGCAGATGAGGATTTTTTAGAACAGGCAGATGGAAAAGCACGAGGAGGGGGAAACGGAAGAAGAGGGGACAAGATGGAGGCAGACAGCAGAGGAAGGGATTTAAGTCTCTGGGCACATCATCGGCTGAGACCGAGAGAGATCAAACACAAACGCCTACAATCTCCTCAAAATCGGAGATATCGGCGAGCAGTACGGAATTAAAAATTATTAATCTTACTACACAGCCCCTCACTGATGCCCAAGAACGGCTTTTATCAAAGGGCCTCAGTTTTTCGCCTACTAACAGATTAGACAAATTTTCTGTTACTAAGGACTTATTTTTGTTTTGTAGAAGATTATCGCTTAAATATATGTATGGGGATTCTGAGCAATCTATGCATGAGTCAATATGGAGTACTCAGGAAGAACAAGCCCTAGCAGATCTAGAGTTCCTCTCCTTAGAACAAAATGAGATGATATTGGAGGCGAATGGGAGACATTCAAGTATTAAGCCAAAATTGAATCGCTTGAAGAAACCATCCTTATTCACACCCCCGTGGACGAATATACCAGCTTTACAGATATTCTTCACGTTGGTGAATCAAGAGGTGAGAGCATTGACCCCCAATAAGATGACATTTAATCTGTCCAAAGAGGAAGGGGAGGCCCTCCGTGTCCTCCAGAATAATGAGGAAATAATAATTAGGGAGGCGGACAAGGGGGGCAATGTTGTGATCCTGACTAGAGAATATTATGTAGAAGAAGTAAAAAGACAACTTGGAGACATTAATACTTATGCTCTATTGTTGGCTAACCCAACAGAGCAATATAAGAGAGAATATGAACAGATGATAGATAAGGCCAAGGAGGAAGGGGTCATTAGTAAAAGCCTACATGACTATCTAAGTGTGGAGCATCCTAAAATACCCACCTTTATTAGGCCTAAAATCCACAAGAATGTGAAAAAACCCCCTGGTAGACCCATAGTGGCAGGAATTGGGAGTATCACTGAGTATGCCTGCATCTTTATCGATAATATGCTACAGGATCATGTGACTGCATTGAAATCATACATTAGAGTTACAACAGACATCCTTAACAGATTGGATACAATGACAGTACCGGAGGGATTGATTCTTGTCACGTGTGACGTAGAATCTCTCTATACTAATATCAGCCACGATATGGCAATTTCATGTGTGCAGTATTTCTTAGACATGGAATCCATAGAAAATCGGCAGTTACATGATTTTGTGATTAATCTGTTGGAATTTGTGTTAACGCATAATGCGTTTACATTTGACGGGAAGTATTATCGACAAGTGAGGGGAGTGGCAATGGGGGCGAGATGTGCGCCCTCAGTTGCAAATTTGTTTTTGGGGTGGTGGGAACGGGAAATAGTGTGGGGTGAATCGTATGACTTGTACCATGCCCAAATTTTGGGCTGGTACAGGTTCATCGATGATGTGTTGATCTTGTGGCAAGGACCGGCAGAGGAATGTGAAGAATTCATAGGGAAATTGAATTCAAATCCTTTCAACATTCATCTCACATACACCATGTCTACCAAATCGGTGGAATTTTTGGATGTGGGGATAACATTGGAGCAGGAGGGTCAGATCTCCACAAAACTGTATCGGAAACCTACATCCACTGATAATACCTTACACTTTTCCAGTTTTCACCCCAGAAGTACAAATGCAGGAATACCTATGGGGCAAGTATTGAGAGCACGCAGAAATTGCTCCAAAGAGGAGGACTTCGAACTGGAAGTTAAGAACATGAGGCAGCGCTTTCTGAAAAGAGGGTACCCCAGAAGAGTTTTTGACAAGGCTGTATCCCGAGCATATAAAACGCCTAGAAGGGAGTTAATGAGGTATAAGGAGAAGAAATCAGATAATAAGGTAAGGTTTATAACTACCTACCACAATGAATGGCAGACCATGAGAAAGATCTTGGAGAAACACTGGGGTGTGCTACAAGCGGACCCGAAACTGGCGGAGCTAACTAGAGGGGGTCCCTTTTTAACATCTAAGAGAGCACCCAATTTAAGAGATAAGCTCTGTAGGAGCCATTATAGTCGGCCTAGAACATGGCTTAATAAACAGGGCACCGTCGGATGTAGAGCATGTGGGAGATGCAGCATCTGCCCGTTGGTAAGTAAGACAGAGGAGATAGAGAATTTATTAACTAAAGAGAAATTCCGGATTAAGAAACATTTGACATGTAGAACCAAGGGAGTCATTTATGTGATTCAATGTCCCTGCCCAAAGCAATATGTAGGGGAGACTATTAAAATGGTTAAAATCCGGGTTCAACATCACATTTCTAACATTAGATTGGCAACAAGAGACTTTGAAAATGGTAAACAATTGACACCGGTAGCATCCCACTTCCTGAAAGAACATGGGGGAAGATGGCAGGAGGCTAAGATAGTCTTTATAGATCAAATCACTCAGGATGCCAGGGGAGGGAATATGAAAAAGAAATTATTGCAATATGAGGCATCATGGATATACAAGTTAAGCACCAAATCCCCTATGGGCATCAATGAGGATTTTGGCTTCACCTCATTTTTGGGACGGGAGTAAAAGATAAAGTGAGATGCAATATATTATATGCATGCCTTATGGTAATATTTTTGTCTTATGTAGATAGAAAAATATCGGGGATGAATAGATGTATAGAGAAGGTGAATGGATCCATTAATATGAAAACGAGATGGCGAAAGACTGATATTGGAGTAGTGAGAAATGAAGATCTGACTCTGAAGAGAAGGATGTGGCGGAATTACAGTTTCTAGATGATATGCTGTCAAATGAAAGAACAAATCAATATTAATGCAAGAGCAATAGAATACCATAGAGTTAATGTGGAAATATGTAGAAGAGAGCTACATGGGATGAAATTCCATAACATATTTGAAGATGTCTGATAGAGTAATGAAATAATATATATATCCACAGGCATTGTGTGTGGATTTTCTATCAGTGATATGTGTATATATATATGTATATAGGATAAGTCTGAAGTTAGATGTAGAAACGCATTGGTGTAGCTGATAGCTGGATAAGCGATTTAGATCAGCTGTGCACAGGAATCTCTATGGTGGGTAAATAATAGAACAATGAATAGATATGTTGTGGTATATGGATAGATAAATTGTATAGTGAAATGTACAGTGTTGTGATGTATGGAGTATATCTTAGGGGGAGTTAGGAGGACTGTGGGTTAATATTGTTGGTGATTGGGTATGGTCATGTGAGATATTTGGTATGGTTCATCTTCACTGCTTTGCAGCGTGTGTAGTGTGGGGGAGTGAAGGAGTTAACATGATTGCTGCGAGCAGCTGCACTGTGTGCGGCTGCGCTGTAGGTGGCAGAGTCTCACATGGCCGCATCCAGCTGTAAAATAAGAATGATTAGAACTGAGATAGCAGATGGGGGGAGGCTGTGATGTCACTTCTGCCCTTGCTCGGACAGGAGGGAGGGGGTTTGAGTGAGGGCGGAGGTTAGTCACGGTCAGAATGTGTTTCTGCTTCCGGCCAGGAAGGACTGGCTCACGTTTATAAGCAGCTTTTCACCATAGCCTCATCAACACCCAGGAGAAGTGGACCTGTTCCACGCAGCGCGTAGGTGAGAGGTAGGTGGGGAGGAAAATAGGGCGTTCAGCATTTATATTATTGAATATGTACTAATACTGCGGTTTTTGATACTTGATATGGCGGATGCTCATGGAGATGAGTAGTGGCACTATTTATTTATTACAGAGATGAGCACCTTTGCACTTTGCAGGCACTTTATATGTAGTTTGCACAATATTTTTCATAGTTTGTGGAGTTGATGACTCCCCTATAAGGATTCTATAGATTTTATATACATATTTCACTTTTTTATTAGTATCTCATCACGTGGGCATCCGCATATGCATGTATACAGCAGGCATTATATAAATTGATCTAATGATTTAGACACACCATTATATTGGTGTCATGAAATTAGCCCTAATGCTCCTCCCCACTGTTGGTTTTTAATTATATGTTTTTTATAGAGTGTTTTGTCAAGATTTATGTTGTCTGTACATTTAAAGATCCATGTGAGCAATAAACTTCTAATTAATTTTATAAGGTGTGTGCAGCCTTATATTTGAGGACATAGGAGGGCTAGCCCTGTAGCCTTACCATTGGTGTTATCTAATGGCCATGGATCTAGTGGGTCCAGTGCCAAAATCCGCTAGAGGGCACCAACATATTCTGGTGATCTTGGACTATGCCACGCGGTACCCTGAGGCAGTGCCCCTGCGTCACACCTCTGCCAAGCTAATTGCTAAGGAGCTTATGGAAATGTTTTCCAGAGTAGGTCTGCCTAAAGAGGTCCTGACCGATCAAGGTACCCCGTTTATGTCGAAAGTAATGAAAGAGCTCTGTAAACTGCAGCAGGTGAAACAGTTGCGGACATCCGTTTACCACCCGCAAACAGACGGCCTAGTAGAACGGTTTAATCAAACTTTAAAGACCATGTTAAAAAGGGTGGTCGCCAAGGATGGGAAGAATTGGGACTTGCTGCTGCCCTATCTGATGTTCGCAGTGCGAGAGGTGCCCCAGGCCTCTACGGGGTTCTCGCCCTTCGAACTCTTATACGATCGACATCCACGGGCCCTGTTGGATATAGCCAAGGAGGCCTGGGAACAGCAACCCACACCCCACAAAAGTGTGGTAGAGTACGTTACTCACCTACAGGAACGGATAGAGACCATCTTGCCGCTTGTCAGAGAACACATGGAGGCAGCGCAGTGGGCCCAAAGCAGGATTTATAATCGGCAAGCCCGGGTACGGAACTTTAACCCAGGTGACAGAGTTGTGGTTCTGGTACCCACGGTGGACAGTAAATTTCTAGCTAGGTGGCAGGGTCCCTATGAGGTCATTGAAAAAGTTGGGGAAGTGACTTACAAGGTACATCAGCCTGGGCGGAGGAAGCCAGAGCAGGTGTACCATGTAAACCTGTTGAAACTGTGGAAAGACAGGGAGACCCCTGGGGGTGACAGTCCCCGACCAGGTATGGTGGGGGTGGAGCTTCCCATTCCTCGGTCTGTTATTAGAGAAGCAGTAGTCGAGGTGAAAACTGGCGACAACCTCTCCTCTAAACAGACTCAGGAAGCCAGGGAGTTTATTAGCAGAAACACGGATGTGTTTTCAGAACTCCCTGGGCGCACTTCGGTCATCCAACATGATGTTGTCACGGAACCTCAGGTCAAGGTCCGGTTGAGGCCTTACCGGGTACCTGAGTCCCGGCGACAAGCTATCGCGGAGGAAGTGCAGCAAATGCTCCGGTTAGACGTGATTGAAGAATCAAAGAGTGAGTGGGCCAGCCCCATAGTCTTGATTCCCAAGCCCGATGGTACGTTGCGGTTCTGTAACGATTTCCGCAAACTTAATGAAGTTTCCAAGTTTGATGCCTACCCTATGCCCCGGGTAGATGAACTAATTGAGAAGCTAGGCCAAGCCAGGTACTTTTCGGTTTTGGACCTCACAAAAGGGTACTGGCAGGTGCCCTTGACTGAGGCTGCCAAGGAGAAAACAGCCTTTATTACACCAGAGGGACTGTTCCAATACAAGGTATTACCCTTTGGGTTACACGGCGCTCCCGCTACGTTCCAAAGGTTAATGGATATTGTCCTAAGGCCACATCGTCGGTATGCTTCGGCATATCTGGACGATATAATTATCCATAGCACGGATTGGGAAAGTCACCTACCCAAAGTCCAGGCCGTAGTGGATTCCCTCAGGAAGGCTGGGTTGACGGCAAACCCGAAAAAATGTGCTTTAGGCCTAGAAGAAACAAAATACCTGGGCTATGTGATTGGACGAGGAGTGGTCAAGCCCCAGGTGAACAAACTAGAAGCCATCCGTAACTGGCCCCGGCCTAACACCACCCGCCAGGTAAAGTCATTTCTGGGGTTGGTGGGATATTATATGCGGTTCATTCCCAATTTTGCCACCCCAGCGGCACCATTGACAGACCTGTTAAAGGGACGCAAGTCTGTCATGGTGAAGTGGAATGAACAGGCCGAAAAAGCGTTCTCCGCTTTGAAGTCTGCCCTGTGTGGGTCTCCGGTGTTGGTGACACCCGACTTTAAGAGGGAGTTCATAGTGCAGACCGATGCCTCCGAGGTAGGTCTTGGTGCTGTACTGTCTCAGGAAGTCAACGGGGAGGAGCACCCCGCTGTCTACATGAGTCGCAAATTAACACCCGCGGAGACCCGGTATAGTATAGTGGAGAGGGAGTGTTTGGCCATTAAATGGGCCCTGGAGTCTCTTCGCTACTACTTGCTGGGGAGAAGGTTCCGGCTGATTACGGACCACTCTCCCCTCAAGTGGATGTGCCAGGCTAAGGACAGGAATGCCAGGGTCACCCGATGGTTCTTGTCGTTACAAAACTTCAAGTTTACAGTAGAGCACAGAGCGGGACGATTATTGGGTAACGCGGATGCCCTGTCCCGAGCACATTGTTTGGCATGTGTCCACCCCCTCAGGGTTGAACAAAGGGGGGGGTATGTGGTAAGGTGCAAGGGGCCGTTATTGACGGCAGGTATGTAGCACCAATGTACCTGGCATTGGTGCAGTAAAGCCGTGTAGTCTGATTTCCAGCATCAGCTGCTGGTGGCAGTTTGCTGCTGTTGCTTTAGAATAGCCGAAAGGCTAACCTGGGACGGCTTTACTGGGATGGAGTAGAGCAGGGTGGGACTCCATCCCACTACCCAGGTCCGGGTTTTGCGGGCTGTTTAAATAGCCTGGGGAATCAGCTGTGGCCTGGCCTTTGTCTAGAGCTCACATGAGAGTGAGACTCTGTGAGCCTGGCTGAAATCTCCTGTGGAGGCTTTTCATGCGGACCTGAGGCCTATTTGACTGTAAACAGGACCTTTGCTCAAGGACTAAAAGCTGTTTGCCTGACTGTATCATTTATGCTGCGGTTTCCTGAAAAGGTGATGTAACCTGTATGGACATATGCTTTTGTGGATTTTTGTGTGAAATAAACACAGACTTTACTTTGAACTGTTTGCCTCCGCCTCTATACTGCTGACACCCGGTCGCCTACCAGAGCTAATCTCCACACTACACATATTGTGTCTGACAGAGGTGTGCAGTTTGTGTCCAAGTTCTGGAGAGCTTTTTGTAAACAAATGAAAATTAAACTGGACCAGATTCTCGGCATTATCTTCGCCATTTTGTTTCAGCGCGTCAAGACGATTGGGTCGATCTGTTGCCTTGGGCGGAATTCTCGTATAATTTTAAGGATTCTGAGTCCACAAGGAAGTCCCCGTTTTTGGTGGTGTACGGCCGTCAACTCCTTCCGCCTTTGCCTTTATCCACGTCCTCCGGAGTGCCCGCCGTGAACAATCTCACACAGGATTTCTCCACCATCTGGCAAGAAACACAGCGTTCCCTTTGTCAAGCTTCCGCCCGCATGAAGGTTAGCGCTGATAAAAGGAGAAGAGCTCCGCCTGTTTATTCTCCAGGAGATAAGGTGTGGCTGTCGGCAAAATACATCCGCTTCAAAATTCCTAGCTACAAATTGGGCCCCCGTTACTTGGGGCCATACAAGATCAAACAACAGATCAATCCAGTTTGCTATAAGCTTCACCTACCGACTTCACTGCGAATTCCCAATTCTTTTCACGTCTCTCTGTTGAAGCCAGTTATTGTCAATCGATTCTCTCCTAAAACTTTGGTGCCTGCCCCAATCTCGGGCACCGAGGATACCTTTTCAGTGAAGGAGATTCTGGCTTCTAAGCTCTCCAGAGAAAAAAGATATTTCTTGGTCGACTGGGAAGGCTGTGGACCTGAAGAAAGATCTTGGGAGCCCGAAGAGAATATTCTAGACCGTAGTCTCATCTCAGATTTTCTTGGTCCCAAGAAGAAGGGGAGACCCAAGGGGGGGGGTACTGTTAGGGCGAGCGCTGCACGCCCGTCTCACAGCATTTCACCTACCTCCATGGCTGCATGCAGCCGTCATCCATCTTCCCTCAGGGCTGCTTCCAGCTGCCGCCCTTCCCCCAATGCTTCCTCCTTGCATGGTCAGGTGCGCACACGTCTCCGTCCACTAGAGGGCGAGCGCACAGGATCCCTGAGATTTAAAGGGCCTTTACAGCACTGATTGGTGTTTATGTCATCCAATCCTGCATCATCTTCCCCTATTTAAACAGGCACTTCCTTCCTTCAGTGCCGGATCTTGGTCTCTCCATGCTTGTTGAAAGTCAGACATTCTTGGATTGCTCACCCGTGTACCGACCTCTGCCTGTCCCCGACTCTGAACCTTTGCTGCCTGCCCCGACCTCGGCTACTCACCTTTACCGCGAACCTGTGCTGCCAGCCCCGATCTCTGCCTGTACTTACTACTCCTTTTTGCCTGCCACTTGTGTACCTCACTGAACCTCGGCTGACTGTGGGACTGGGCCGCTGTTAGGGGGTAGCGACCTGGGGGTCACTCGCCGCACAAGACCAACCTGCCTTGCGGTGGGCTCTGGTGAATACCGGTGGCCTCTTATACTCCGCTCCCCTGACACGGTACCCGCCATCGGTTCCACAGTTAAAGCGGATCCACACCCGAGTCCGCTCCACCCGGTCCGTGACAGTGGGTATGTGTGCTTTTTTGGTAGCACAGACAGGGACTTTAAATCAGAACAAGACCCATTTTTTGAAAAATGGTTATTGTTCCAAATGCAGGGGCATCCCAATTGCAGATGGCCCCCTGCACGTTAACGCCGTAAAGGGGGAGAAATCTTTTCTTTCTACTTGTTCCCTAGGAGAAATCTAGCACTCTGATTGGTTGGCACGGTCACATGGGTGATGGCCA
The DNA here is from genome assembly GCA_027917425.1 of Gastrophryne carolinensis. NCBI lineage: Eukaryota > Metazoa > Chordata > Amphibia > Anura > Microhylidae > Gastrophryne > Gastrophryne carolinensis. The sequence continues at coordinate 112,003,740 of CM051238.1, read as the reverse complement.
GCGGAGTTTAATGCTGATCTCCAGCAGCAACATGACTGTGCTAGCCAATCAGAGCGCAGGATTTCTTTGGGGATTAAGGAAAAAGGTAAGATACCGTTCTGCACTCTCCCTCCCCAGCTATCTGAATGGCTGGGGCATACTGCAGGGAATGCAGCAGCAAACACTGCCTATTCACAATAATGGGGTCGAGCCTTCTTTTTTTGGAGAGAAAATTGTAATTCACTTACATTCACGTACCATATAACCTGATAGACAATACATGTAAATGGCACTTTTCTCTTTAAAAAAAATTGGAGTTTTCCTCACCCCAATGAGAACCGTTTGCTGAATGACATAGTTATGGCAGATGGCTCTCATTGGATAAGAGCTTGCACATGCGCAATTAGATGGGTGTTTACAGGTGCCCTGGGGGGGGTTACACACAGCAGAACATCAATATTCAGGATGCCGGTGAAATTTCTTACTAGCTTATTGCCGATGGATTGTTCAAGACTTTTGGACAGATCCAAAGGGAATTTAATATCCCCCGGGACTGGGTTTTCAAATGCCTTAAAGGAGCACTATCGCGAAAAAGGTCCCAATGATAAATGAAAATCCATATAAATTCACTTATACACCCGACATCAAAAAATATCCAGCCAGGCTTGATTTTCTCTTCTTTAATGGGAGGAAAAGGACATCCGGGGTGATAGGCTCTGTCACCCCTGATAGACTAAACCTGTCACCCTTGGAGTTTATTCCCACCTCCTCTCATTAGCCGACATGTTAATATTAATATTTTAATATTAAACAGTTTCACGATAGTGCTCCTTTAAGCTAAAGCATGCCACTGCAGCACAATATGGAGGGGGCAGGATTGTACTTGCACCTCCAGAACTAGAAAGAATGATAAAGAAAAGATCCAGTCAATTAATCTCCAGTTACACTTATGCATGATGGCAACTAATATTCCTTTAACTACTTAAAATTATACAATTCCTACTATATGGTGCAGGGCTAAACTGTCCTCTTATACCTCCACTGAATCCCATCTCCTGGGTGTGCCTACACTGCAGACAGGCTATTATTAGGCTAATGGATATTTTTAATACCTGCCTATTACGCTTTTCAAACAAATAAACTTTCTAGATTTGTGGGGACCATTCCACATCATAAGCATCCCATGATATCATACCCCCTCTTGGACTGTGGGTTCATCTCTTTCATCAAATGATAATCAATAGAGATGAGCGAGTAGTATTCGACCGAGTCGGTATTCGATCGAATACTACGCTATTCGTCATACTCGATTTCGATCGAGTACAGCGGCGATGGCGCACTCACAATTCGTTTCCCCTCACACCTTCCCTGGCGCGTTTTTTACACCAATCACCATGCAGGGGGGGTGGGACAGGTCCTGGGAGGACGCTGGCATCGCGAGAACGGCGTCTACACGCATTGGCTGGAAAAACCATGTGACCTCGAATCTACAAAACTCAGCACTTCCTCTTCGTCAGCATTAGCAGCTTGAACTTAGTGAGGGATAGACGCTCACAGCAGGGAAAGACAGGCTGTAGCTGGCAGGGCCCCAGAAGCTCGGAAGATCGCATTTACCACCATATATACCAGCTACCAGAAGACAAGAGAGTCATTAAGAGCCCTTATTAGGGCTACTATGCTGAACGGTATATAGCTCCTATGTAGGCAGGCAGGGCCCCAGAAGCTCGGAATATCGCATTTACCACCATATATACCAGCTACCAGAAGACAAGAGAGTCATTAAGAGCCCTTATTAGGGCTACTATGCTGAACGGTATATAGCTCCTATGTAGGCAGGCAGGGCCCCAGAAGCTCAGAATATCGCTTTTACCACCATATATACCAGCTACCAGAAGACAAGAGAGTCATTAAGAGCCCTTATTAGGGCTACTATGCTGAACGGTATATAGCTCCTATGTAGGCAGGCAGGGCCCCAGAAGCTCAGAATATCGCATTTACCACCATATATACCAGCTACCAGAAGACAAGAGAGTCATTGAGAGCCCTTATTAGGGCTACTATGCTGAACAGTATATAGCTCATATGTAGGCAGGCAGGGCCCCAGAAGCTCAGAATATCGCATTTACCACCATATATACCAGCTACCAGAAGACAAGAGAGTCATTGAGAGTCCTTATTATTAGGGCTACTATGCTGAACAGTATATAGCTCATATGTAGGCAGGCAGGGCCCCAGAAGCTCAGAATATCGCATTTACCACCATATATACCAGCTACCAGAAGACAAGAGAGTCATTAAGAGCCCTTATTAGGGCTACTATGCTGAACGGTATATAGCTCCTATGTAGGCAGGCAGGGCCCCAGAAGCTCAGAATATCGCATTTACCACCATATATACCAGCTACCAGAAGACAAGAGAGTCATTGAGAACCCTTATTAGGGCTACTATGCTGAACGGTATATAGCTCCTATGTAGGAAGGCAGGGCCCCAGAAGCTCAGAATATCGCATTTACCACCATATATACCAGCTACCAGAAGACAAGAGAGTCATTGAGAGTCCTTATTATTAGGGCTACTATGCTGAACAGTATATAGCCCATATGTAGGCAGGCAGGGCCCCAGAAGCTCAGAATATCGCATTTACCACCATATATACCAGCTACCAGAAGACAAGAGAGTCATTGAGAGCCCTTATTAGGGCTACTATGCTGAACAGTATATAGCTCATATGTAGGCAGGCAGGGCCCCAGAAGCTCAGAATATCGCATTTACCACCATATATACCAGCTACCAGAAGACAAGAGAGTCATTGAGAGTCCTGATTATTAGGGCTACTATGCTGAACGGTATATAGCCCATATGTAGGCAGGCAGGGCCCCAGAAGCTCAGAATATCGCATTTACCACCATATATACCAGCTACCAGAAGACAAGAGAGTCATTGAGAGTCCTTATTATTAGGGCTACTATGCTGAACAGTATATAGCCCATATGTAGGCAGGCAGGGCCCCAGAAGCTCAGAATATCGCATTCACCACCATATATACCAGCTACCAGAAGACAAGAGAGTCATTGAGAGTCCTTATTATTAGGGCTACTATGCTGAACAGTATATAGCCCATATGTAGGCAGGCAGGGCCCCAGAAGCTCAGAATATCGCATTTACCACCATATATACCAGCTACCAGAAGACAAGAGAGTCATTAAGAGCCCTTATTAGGGCTACTATGCTGAACGGTATATAGCTCCTATGTAGGCAGGCAGGGCCCCAGAAGCTCAGAATATCGCATTTACCACCATATATACCAGCTACCAGAAGACAAGAGAGTCATTGAGAACCCTTATTAGGGCTACTATGCTGAACGGTATATAGCTCCTATGTAGGCAGGCAGGGCCCCAGAAGCTCAGAATATCGCTTTTACTACCATATATACCAGCTACCAGAAGACAAGAGAGTCATTGAGAGTCCTTATTATTAGGGCTACTATGCTGAACAGTATATAGCCCATATGTAGGCAGGCAGGGCCCCAGAAGCTCAGAATATCGCATTTACCACCATATATACCAGCTACCAGAAGACAAGAGAGTCATTGAGAGCCCTTATTAGGGCTACTATGCTGAACAGTATATAGCTCATATGTAGGCAGGCAGGGCCCCAGAAGCTCAGAATATCGCATTAACCACCATATATACCAGCTACCAGAAGACAAGAGAGTCATTGAGAGTCCTTATTATTAGGGCTACTATGCTGAACGGTATATAGCCCATATGTAGGCAGGCAGGGCCCCAGAAGCTCAGAATATCGCATTTACCACCATATATACCAGCTACCAGAAGACAAGAGAGTCATTGAGAGTCCTTATTATTAGGGCTACTATGCTGAACAGTATATAGCTCTTATGTAGGCAGGCAGGGCCCCAGAAGCTCAGAATATCGCATTTACCACCATATATACCAGCTACCAGAAGACAAGAGAGTCATTAAGAGCCCTTATTAGGGCTACTATGCTGAACGGTATATAGCTCCTATGTAGGCAGGCAGGGCCCCAGAAGCTCAGAATATCGCATTTACCACCATATATACCAGCTACCAGAAGACAAGAGAGTCATTAAGAGCCCTTATTAGGGCTACTATGCTGAACGGTATATAGCTCCTATGTAGGCAGGCAGGGCCCCAGAAGCTCAGAATATCGCATTTACCACCATATATACCAGCTACCAGAAGACAAGAGAGTCATTGAGAACCCTTATTAGGGCTACTGTGCTGAACGGTATATAGCTCCTATGTAGGCAGGCAGGGCCCCAGAAGCTCAGAATATCGCTTTTACCACCATATATACCAGCTACCAGAAGACAAGAGAGTCATTGAGAGTCCTTATTATTAGGGCTACTATGCTGAACAGTATATAGCCCATATGTAGGCAGGCAGGGCCCCAGAAGCTCAGAATATCGCATTTACCACCATATATACCAGCTACCAGAAGACAAGAGAGTCATTGAGAGCCCTTATTAGGGCTACTATGCTGAACAGTATATAGCTCATATGTAGGCAGGCAGGGCCCCAGAAGCTCAGAATATCGCATTTACCACCATATATACCAGCTACCAGAAGACAAGAGAGTCATTGAGAGTCCTTATTATTAGGGCTACTATGCTGAACGGTATATAGCCCATATGTAGGCAGGCAGGGCCCCAGAAGCTCAGAATATCGCATTTACCACCATATATACCAGCTACCAGAAGACAAGAGAGTCATTGAGAGTCCTTATTATTAGGGCTACTATGCTGAACAGTATATAGCCCATATGTAGGCAGGCAGGGCCCCAGAAGCTCAGAATATCGCATTTACCACCATATATACCAGCTACCAGAAGACAAGAGAGTCATTGAGAGTCCTTATTATTAGGGCTACTATGCTGAACAGTATATAGCCCATATGTAGGCAGGCAGGGCCCCAGAAGCTCAGAATATCGCATTTACCACCATATATACCAGCTACCAGAAGACAAGAGAGTCATTAAGAGCCCTTATTAGGGCTACTATGCTGAACGGTATATAGCTCCTATGTAGGCAGGCAGGGCCCCAGAAGCTCAGAATATCGCATTTACCACCATATATACCAGCTACCAGAAGACAAGAGAGTCATTGAGAGCCCTTATTAGGGCTACTATGCTGAACAGTATATAGCTCATATGTAGGCAGGCAGGGCCCCAGAAGCTCAGAATATCGCATTTACCACCATATATACCAGCTACCAGAAGACAAGAGAGTCATTAAGAGCCCTTATTAGGGCTACTATGCTTAACGGTATATAGCTCCTATGTAGGCAGGCAGGGCCCCAGAAGCTCAGAATATCGCTTTTACCACCATATATACCAGCTACCAGAAGACAAGAGAGTCATTAAGAGCCCTTATTAGGGCTACTATGCTGAACGGTATATAGCTCCTATGTAGGCAGGCAGGGCCTCAGAAGCTCAAAATATCGCATTTACCACCATATATACCAGCTACCAGAAGACAAGAGAGTCATTGAGAGTCCTTATTATTAGGGCTACTATGCTGAACAGTATATAGCCCATATGTAGGCAGGCAGGGCCCCAGAAGCTCAGAATATCGCATTTACCACCATATATACCAGCTACCAGAAGACAAGAGAGTCATTGAGAGCCCTTATTAGGGCTACTATGCTGAACAGTATATAGCTCATATGTAGGCAGGCAGGGCCCCAGAAGCTCAGAATATCGCATTTACCACCATATATACCAGCTACCAGAAGACAAGAGAGTCATTGAGAGCCCTTATTAGGGCTACTATGCTGAACAGTATATAGCTCATATGTAGGCAGGCAGGGCCCCAGAAGCTCAGACTATCGCATTTACCACCATATATACCAGCTACCAGAAGACAAGAGAGTCATTGAGAGTCATTATTAGGGCTACTATGCTGAACAGTATATAGCTCTTATGTAGGCAGGCAGGGCCCCAGAAGCTCAGAATATCGCATTTACCACCATATATACCAGCTACCAGAAGACAAGAGAGTCATTAAGAGCCCTTATTAGGGCTACTATGCTGAACGGTATATAGCTCCTATGTAGGCAGGCAGGGCCCCAGAAGCTCAGAATATCGCTTTTACCACCATATATACCAGCTACCAGAAGACAAGAGAGTCATTGAGAGTCCTTATTATTAGGGCTACTATGCTGAACAGTATATAGCCCATATGTAGGCAGGCAGGGCCCCAGAAGCTCAGAATATCGCATTTACCACCATATATACCAGCTACCAGAAGACAAGAGAGTCATTGAGAGCCCTTATTAGGGCTACTATGCTGAACAGTATATAGCTCATATGTAGGCAGGCAGGGCCCCAGAAGCTCAGAATATCGCATTTACCACCATATATACCAGCTACCAGAAGACAAGAGAGTCATTGAGAGTCCTTATTATTAGGGCTACTATGCTGAACAGTATATAGCCCATATGTAGGCAGGCAGGGCCCCAGAAGCTCAGAATATCGCATTTACCACCATATATACCAGCTACCAGAAGACAAGAGAGTCATTGAGAACCCTTATTAGGGCTACTATGCTGAACGGTATATAGCTTCTATGTAGGCAGGCAGGGCCCCAGAAGCTCAGAATATCGCTTTTACTACCATATATACCAGCTACCAGAAGACAAGAGAGTCATTGAGAGTCCTTATTATTAGGGCTACTATGCTGAACAGTATATAGCTCTTATGTAGGCAGGCAGGGCCCCAGAAGCTCAGAATATCGCATTTACCACCATATATACCAGCTACCAGAAGACAAGAGAGTCATTAAGAGCCCTTATTAGGGCTACTATGCTGAACGGTATATAGCTCCTATGTAGGCAGGCAGGGCCCCAGAAGCTCAGAATATCGCATTTACCACCATATATACCAGCTACCAGAAGACAAGAGAGTCATTAAGAGCCCTTATTAGGGCTACTATGCTGAACGGTATATAGCTCCTATGTAGGCAGGCAGGGCCCCAGAAGCTCAGAATATCGCATTTACCACCATATATACCAGCTACCAGAAGACAAGAGAGTCATTGAGAACCCTTATTAGGGCTACTGTGCTGAACGGTATATAGCTCCTATGTAGGCAGGCAGGGCCCCAGAAGCTCAGAATATCGCTTTTACCACCATATATACCAGCTACCAGAAGACAAGAGAGTCATTGAGAGTCCTTATTATTAGGGCTACTATGCTGAACAGTATATAGCCCATATGTAGGCAGGCAGGGCCCCAGAAGCTCAGAATATCGCATTTACCACCATATATACCAGCTACCAGAAGACAAGAGAGTCATTGAGAGCCCTTATTAGGGCTACTATGCTGAACAGTATATAGCTCATATGTAGGCAGGCAGGGCCCCAGAAGCTCAGAATATCGCATTTACCACCATATATACCAGCTACCAGAAGACAAGAGAGTCATTGAGAGTCCTTATTATTAGGGCTACTATGCTGAACGGTATATAGCCCATATGTAGGCAGGCAGGGCCCCAGAAGCTCAGAATATCGCATTTACCACCATATATACCAGCTACCAGAAGACAAGAGAGTCATTGAGAGTCCTTATTATTAGGGCTACTATGCTGAACAGTATATAGCCCATATGTAGGCAGGCAGGGCCCCAGAAGCTCAGAATATCGCATTTACCACCATATATACCAGCTACCAGAAGACAAGAGAGTCATTGAGAGTCCTTATTATTAGGGCTACTATGCTGAACAGTATATAGCCCATATGTAGGCAGGCAGGGCCCCAGAAGCTCAGAATATCGCATTTACCACCATATATACCAGCTACCAGAAGACAAGAGAGTCATTGAGAGCCCTTATTAGGGCTACTATGCTGAACAGTATATAGCTCATATGTAGGCAGGCAGGGCCCCAGAAGCTCAGAATATCGCATTTACCACCATATATACCAGCTACCAGAAGACAAGAGAGTCATTGAGAGTCCTTATTATTAGGGCTACTATGCTGAACGGTATATAGCCCATATGTAGGCAGGCAGGGCCCCAGAAGCTCAGAATATCGCATTTACCACCATATATACCAGCTACCAGAAGACAAGAGAGTCATTGAGAGTCCTTATTATTAGGGCTACTATGCTGAACAGTATATAGCCCATATGTAGGCAGGCAGGGCCCCAGAAGCTCAGAATATCGCATTTACCACCATATATACCAGCTACCAGAAGACAAGAGAGTCATTGAGAGTCCTTATTATTAGGGCTACTATGCTGAACAGTATATAGCCCATATGTAGGCAGGCAGGGCCCCAGAAGCTCAGAATATCGCATTTACCACCATATATACCAGCTACCAGAAGACAAGAGAGTCATTAAGAGCCCTTATTAGGGCTACTATGCTGAACGGTATATAGCTCCTATGTAGGCAGGCAGGGCCCCAGAAGCTCAGAATATCGCATTTACCACCATATATACCAGCTACCAGAAGACAAGAGAGTCATTGAGAGCCCTTATTAGGGCTACTATGCTGAACAGTATATAGCTCATATGTAGGCAGGCAGGGCCCCAGAAGCTCAGAATATCGCATTTACCACCATATATACCAGCTACCAGAAGACAAGAGAGTCATTAAGAGCCCTTATTAGGGCTACTATGCTTAACGGTATATAGCTCATATGTAGGCAGGCAGGGCCCCAGAAGCTCAGAATATCGCTTTTACCACCATATATACCAGCTACCAGAAGACAAGAGAGTCATTAAGAGCCCTTATTAGGGCTACTATGCTGAACGGTATATAGCTCCTATGTAGGCAGGCAGGGCCTCAGAAGCTCAAAATATCGCATTTACCACCATATATACCAGCTACCAGAAGACAAGAGAGTCATTGAGAGTCCTTATTATTAGGGCTACTATGCTGAACAGTATATAGCCCATATGTAGGCAGGCAGGGCCCCAGAAGCTCAGAATATCGCATTTACCACCATATATACCAGCTACCAGAAGACAAGAGAGTCATTGAGAGCCCTTATTAGGGCTACTATGCTGAACAGTATATAGCTCATATGTAGGCAGGCAGGGCCCCAGAAGCTCAGAATATCGCATTTACCACCATATATACCAGCTACCAGAAGACAAGAGAGTCATTGAGAGCCCTTATTAGGGCTACTATGCTGAACAGTATATAGCTCATATGTAGGCAGGCAGGGCCCCAGAAGCTCAGACTATCGCATTTACCACCATATATACCAGCTACCAGAAGACAAGAGAGTCATTGAGAGTCATTATTAGGGCTACTATGCTGAACAGTATATAGCTCTTATGTAGGCAGGCAGGGCCCCAGAAGCTCAGAATATCGCATTTACCACCATATATACCAGCTACCAGAAGACAAGAGAGTCATTAAGAGCCCTTATTAGGGCTACTATGCTGAACGGTATATAGCTCCTATGTAGGCAGGCAGGGCCCCAGAAGCTCAGAATATCGCTTTTACCACCATATATACCAGCTACCAGAAGACAAGAGAGTCATTGAGAGTCCTTATTATTAGGGCTACTATGCTGAACAGTATATAGCCCATATGTAGGCAGGCAGGGCCCCAGAAGCTCAGAATATCGCATTTACCACCATATATACCAGCTACCAGAAGACAAGAGAGTCATTGAGAGCCCTTATTAGGGCTACTATGCTGAACAGTATATAGCTCATATGTAGGCAGGCAGGGCCCCAGAAGCTCAGAATATCGCATTTACCACCATATATACCAGCTACCAGAAGACAAGAGAGTCATTGAGAGTCCTTATTATTAGGGCTACTATGCTGAACAGTATATAGCCCATATGTAGGCAGGCAGGGCCCCAGAAGCTCAGAATATCGCATTTACCACCATATATACCAGCTACCAGAAGACAAGAGAGTCATTGAGAACCCTTATTAGGGCTACTATGCTGAACGGTATATAGCTTCTATGTAGGCAGGCAGGGCCCCAGAAGCTCAGAATATCGCTTTTACTACCATATATACCAGCTACCAGAAGACAAGAGAGTCATTGAGAGTCCTTATTATTAGGGCTACTATGCTGAACAGTATATAGCCCATATGTAGGCAGGCAGGGCCCCAGAAGCTCAGAATATCGCATTTACCACCATATATACCAGCTACCAGAAGACAAGAGAGTCATTGAGAGCCCTTATTAGGGCTACTATGCTGAACAGTATATAGCTCATATGTAGGCAGGCAGGGCCCCAGAAGCTCAGAATATCGCATTAACCACCATATATACCAGCTACCAGAAGACAAGAGAGTCATTGAGAGTCCTTATTATTAGGGCTACTATGCTGAACGGTATATAGCCCATATGTAGGCAGGCAGGGCCCCAGAAGCTCAGAATATCGCATTTACCACCATATATACCAGCTACCAGAAGACAAGAGAGTCATTGAGAGTCCTTATTATTAGGGCTACTATGCTGAACAGTATATAGCTCTTATGTAGGCAGGCAGGGCCCCAGAAGCTCAGAATATCGCATTTACCACCATATATACCAGCTACCAGAAGACAAGAGAGTCATTAAGAGCCCTTATTAGGGCTACTATGCTGAACGGTATATAGCTCCTATGTAGGCAGGCAGGGCCCCAGAAGCTCAGAATATCGCATTTACCACCATATATACCAGCTACCAGAAGACAAGAGAGTCATTAAGAGCCCTTATTAGGGCTACTATGCTGAACGGTATATAGCTCCTATGTAGGCAGGCAGGGCCCCAGAAGCTCAGAATATCGCATTTACCACCATATATACCAGCTACCAGAAGACAAGAGAGTCATTGAGAACCCTTATTAGGGCTACTATGCTGAACGGTATATAGCTCCTATGTAGGCAGGCAGGGCCCCAGAAGCTCAGAATATCGCTTTTACCACCATATATACCAGCTACCAGAAGACAAGAGAGTCATTGAGAGTCCTTATTATTAGGGCTACTATGCTGAACAGTATATAGCCCATATGTAGGCAGGCAGGGCCCCAGAAGCTCAGAATATCGCATTTACCACCATATATACCAGCTACCAGAAGACAAGAGAGTCATTGAGAGCCCTTATTAGGGCTACTATGCTGAACAGTATATAGCTCATATGTAGGCAGGCAGGGCCCCAGAAGCTCAGAATATCGCATTTACCACCATATATACCAGCTACCAGAAGACAAGAGAGTCATTGAGAGTCCTTATTATTAGGGCTACTATGCTGAACGGTATATAGCCCATATGTAGGCAGGCAGGGCCCCAGAAGCTCAGAATATCGCATTTACCACCATATATACCAGCTACCAGAAGACAAGAGAGTCATTGAGAGTCCTTATTATTAGGGCAACTATGCTGAACAGTATATAGCCCATATGTAGGCAGGCAGGGCCCTAGAAGCTCAGAATATCGCATTTACCACCATATATACCAGCTACCAGAAGACAAGAGAGTCATTGAGAGTCCTTATTATTAGGGCTACTATGCTGAACAGTATATAGCCCATATGTAGGCAGGCAGGGCCCCAGAAGCTCAGAATATCGCATTTACCACCATATATACCAGCTACCAGAAGACAAGAGAGTCATTAAGAGCCCTTATTAGGGCTACTATGCTGAACGGTATATAGCTCCTATGTAGGCAGGCAGGGCCCCAGAAGCTCAGAATATCGCATTTACCACCATATATACCAGCTACCAGAAGACAAGAGAGTCATTAAGAGCCCTTATTAGGGCTACTATGCTTAACGGTATATAGCTCCTATGTAGGCAGGCAGGGCCCCAGAAGCTCAGAATATCGCTTTTACCACCATATAAACCAGCTACCAGAAGACAAGAGAGTCATTAAGAGCCCTTATTAGGGCTACTATGCTGAACGGTATATAGCTCCTATGTAGGCAGGCAGGGCCTCAGAAGCTCAAAATATCGCATTTACCACCATATATACCAGCTACCAGAAGACAAGAGAGTCATTGAGAGTCCTTATTATTAGGGCTACTATGCTGAACAGTATATAGCCCATATGTAGGCAGGCAGGGCCCCAGAAGCTCAGAATATCGCATTTACCACCATATATACCAGCTACCAGAAGACAAGAGAGTCATTGAGAGCCCTTATTAGGGCTACTATGCTGAACAGTATATAGCTCATATGTAGGCAGGCAGGGCCCCAGAAGCTCAGAATATCGCATTTACCACCATATATACCAGCTACCAGAAGACAAGAGAGTCATTGAGAGCCCTCAATGGGGCTACTATGCTACTATGCTGAACAGTATATAGCTCATATGTAGGCAGGCAGGGCCCCAGAAGCTCAGACTATCGCATTTACCACCATATATACCAGCTACCAGAAGACAAGAGAGTCATTGAGAGTCATTATTAGGGCTACTATGCTGAACAGTATATAGCTCTTATGTAGGCAGGCAGGGCCCCAGAAGCTCAGAATATCGCATTTACCACCATATATACCAGCTACCAGAAGACAAGAGAGTCATTAAGAGCCCTTATTAGGGCTACTATGCTGAACGGTATATAGCTCCTATGTAGGCAGGCAGGGCCCCAGAAGCTCAGAATATCACATTTACCACCATATATACCAGCTACCAGAAGACAAGAGAGTCATTGAGAGCCCTTATTAGGGCTACTATGCTGAACGGTATATAGCTCCTATGTAGGCAGGCAGGGCCCCAGAAGCTCAGAATATCGCTTTTACCACCATATATACCAGCTACCAGAAGACAAGAGAGTCATTGAGAGTCCTTATTATTAGGGCTACTATGCTGAACAGTATATAGCCCATATGTAGGCAGGCAGGGCCCCAGAAGCTCAGAATATCGCATTTACCACCATATATACCAGCTACCAGAAGACAAGAGAGTCATTGAGAGCCCTTATTAGGGCTACTATGCTGAACAGTATATAGCTCATATGTAGGCAGGCAGGGCCCCAGAAGCTCAGAATATCGCATTTACCACCATATATACCAGCTACCAGAAGACAAGAGAGTCATTGAGAGTCCTTATTATTAGGCCTACTATGCTGAACAGTATATAGCCCATATGTAGGCAGGCAGGGCCCCAGAAGCTCAGAATATCGCATTTACCACCATATATACCAGCTACCAGAAGACAAGAGAGTCATTGAGAGCCCTTATTAGGGCTACTATGCTGAACAGTATATAGCTCATATGTAGGCAGGCAGGGCCCCAGAAGCTCAGAATATCGCATTTACCACCATATATACCAGCTACCAGAAGACAAGAGAGTCATTGAGAGTCCTTATTATTAGGGCTACTATGCTGAACAGTATATAGCCCATATGTAGGCAGGCAGGGCCCCAGAAGCTCAGAATATCGCATTTACCACCATATATACCAGCTACCAGAAGACAAGAGAGTCATTGAGAGTCCTTATTATTAGGGCTACTATGCTGAACAGTATATAGCCCATATGTAGGCAGGCAGGGCCCCAGAAGCTCAGAATATCACATTTACCACCATATATACCAGCTACCAGAAGACAAGAGAGTCATTAAGAGCCCTTATTAGGGCTACTATGCTAAACGGTATATAGCTCCTATGTAGGCAGGCAGGGCCCCAGAAGCTCAGAATATCGCATTTACCACCATATATACCAGCTACCAGAAGACAAGAGAGTCATTGAGAGCCCTTATTAGGGCTACTATGCTGAACAGTATATAGCTCATATGTAGGCAGGCAGGGCCCCAGAAGCTCAGAATATCGCATTTACCACCATATATACCAGCTACCAGAAGACAAGAGAGTCATTAAGAGCCCTTATTAGGGCTACTATGCTGAACGGTATATAGCTCCTATGTAGGCAGGCAGGGCCCCAGAAGCTCAGAATATCGCTTTTACCACCATATATACCAGCTACCAGAAGACAAGAGAGTCATTGAGAGCCCTTATTAGGGCTACTATGCTGAACGGTATATAGCTCCTATGTAGGCAGGCAGGGCCCCAGAAGCTCAGAATATCGCATTTACCACCATATATACCAGCTACCAGAAGACAAGAGAGTCATTGAGAGTCCTTATTGTTAGGGCTACTATGCTGAACAGTATATAGCCCATATGTAGGCAGGCAGGGCCCCAGAAGCTCATAATATCGCATTTACCATCATATATACCAGCTACCAGAAGACAAGAGAGTCATTGAGAGCCCTTATTAGGGCTACTATGCTGAACAGTATATAGCTCATATGTAGGCAGGCAGGGCCCCAGAAGCTCAGAATATCGCATTTACCACCATATATACCAGCTACCAGAAGACAAGAGAGTCATTGAGAGCCCTTATTAGGGCTACTATGCTGAACAGTATATAGCTCATATGTAGGCAGGCAGGGCCCCAGAAGCTCAGAATATCGCTTTTACCACCATATATACCAGCTACCAGAAGACAAGAGAGTCATTAAGAGCCCTTATTAGGGCTACTATGCTGAACGGTATATAGCTCCTATGTAGGCAGGCAGGGCCCCAGAAGCTCAGAATATCGCATTTACCACCATATATACCAGCTACCAGAAGACAAGAGAGTCATTGAGAGCCCTTATTAGGGCTACTATGCTGAACAGTATATAGCTCATATGTAGGCAGGCAGGGCCCCAGAAGCTCAGAATATCGCATTTACCACCATATATACCAGCTACCAGAAGACAAGAGAGTCCTTATTATTAGGGCTACTATGCTGAACAGTATATAGCCCATATGTAGGCAGGCAGGGCCCCAGAAGCTCAGAATATCGCATTTACCACCATATATACCAGCTACCAGAAGACAAGGGAGTCATTGAGAGCCCTTATTAGGGCTACTATGCTGAACAGTATATAGCTCATATGTAGGCAGGCAGGGCCCCAGAAGCTCAGAATATCGCTTTTACCACCATATATACCAGCTACCAGAAGACAAGAGAGTCATTAAGAGCCCTTATTAGGGCTACTATGCTGAACAGTATATAGCTCATATGTAGGCAGGCAGGGCCCCAGAAGCTCAGAATATCGCATTTACCACCATATATACCAGCTACCAGAAGACAAGAGAGTCATTGAGAACCCTTATTAGGGCTACTATGCTGAACGGTATATAGCTCCTATGTAGGCAGGCAGGGCCCCAGAAGCTCAGAATATCGCTTTTACCACCATATATACCAGCTACCAGAAGACAAGAGAGTCATTGAGAGTCCTTATTATTAGGGCTACTATGCTGAACAGTATATAGCCCATATGTAGGCAGGCAGGGCCCCAGAAGCTCAGAATATCGCATTTACCACCATATATACCAGCTACCAGAAGACAAGAGAGTCATTGAGAGCCCTTATTAGGGCTACTATGCTGAACAGTATATAGCTCATATGTAGGCAGGCAGGGCCCCAGAAGCTCAGAATATCGCATTTACCACCATATATACCAGCTACCAGAAGACAAGAGAGTCATTGAGAGTCCTTATTATTAGGGCTACTATGCTGAACGGTATATAGCCCATATGTAGGCAGGCAGGGCCCCAGAAGCTCAGAATATCGCATTTACCACCATATATACCAGCTACCAGAAGACAAGAGAGTCATTGAGAGTCCTTATTATTAGGGCAACTATGCTGAACAGTATATAGCCCATATGTAGGCAGGCAGGGCCCCAGAAGCTCAGAATATCGCATTTACCACCATATATACCAGCTACCAGAAGACAAGAGAGTCATTGAGAGTCCTTATTATTAGGGCCACTATGCTGAACAGTATATAGCCCATATGTAGGCAGGCAGGGCCCCAGAAGCTCAGAATATCGCATTTAACACCATATATACCAGCTACCAGAAGACAAGAGAGTCATTAAGAGCCCTTATTAGGGCTACTATGCTGAACGGTATATAGCTCCTATGTAGGCAGGCAGGGCCCCAGAAGCTCAGAATATCGCATTTACCACCATATATACCAGCTACCAGAAGACAAGAGAGTCATTAAGAGCCCTTATTAGGGCTACTATGCTTAACGGTATATAACTCCTATGTAGGCAGGCAGGGCCCCAGAAGCTCAGAATATCGCTTTTACCACCATATATACCAGCTACCAGAAGACAAGAGAGTCATTAAGAGCCCTTATTAGGGCTACTATGCTGAACAGTATATAGCTCATATGTAGGCAGGCAGGGCCCCAGAAGCTCAGAATATAGCATTTACCACCATATATACCAGCTACCAGAAGACAAGAGAGTCATTGAGAGCCCTTATTAGGGCTACAATGCTGAACAGTATATAGCTCATATGTAGGCAGGCAGGGCCCCAGAAGCTCAGACTATCGCATTTACCACCATATATACCAGCTACCAGAAGACAAGAGAGTCATTGAGAGTCATTATTAGGGCTACTATGCTGAACAGTATATAGCTCTTATGTAGGCAGGCAGGGCCCCAGAAGCTCAGAATATCGCATTTACCACCATATATACCAGCTACCAGAAGACAAGAGAGTCATTAAGAGCCCTTATTAGGGCTACTATGCTGAACGGTATATAGCTCCTATGTAGGCAGGCAGGGCCCCAGAAGCTCAGAATATCACATTTACCACCGTATATACCAGCTACCAGAAGACAAGAGAGTCATTGAGAGCCCTTATTAGGGCTACTATGCTGAACAGTATATAGCTCCTATGTAGGCAGGCAGGGCCCCAGAAGCTCAGAATATCGCTTTTACCACCATATATACCAGCTACCAGAAGACAAGAGAGTCATTGAGAGTCCTTATTATTAGGGCTACTATGCTGAACAGTATATAGCCCATATGTAGGCAGGCAGGGCCCCAGAAGCTCAGAATATCGCATTTACCACCATATATACCAGCTACCAGAAGACAAGAGAGTCATTGAGAGCCCTTATTAGGGCTACTATGCTGAACAGTATATAGCTCATATGTAGGCAGGCAGGGCCCCAGAAGCTCAGAATATCGCATTTACCACCATATATACCAGCTACCAGAAGACAAGAGAGTCATTGAGAGTCCTTATTATTAGGGCTACTATGCTGAACAGTATATAGCCCATATGTAGGCAGGCAGGGCCCCAGAAGCTCAGAATATCGCATTTACCACCATATATACCAGCTACCAGAAGACAAGAGAGTCATTGAGAGCCCTTATTAGGGCTACTATGCTGAACAGTATATAGCTCATATGTAGGCAGGCAGGGCCCCAGAAGCTCAGAATATCGCATTTACCACCATATATACCAGCTACCAGAAGACAAGAGAGTCATTGAGAGTCCTTATTATTAGGGCTACTATGCTGAACAGTATATAGCCCATATGTAGGCAGGCAGGGCCCCAGAAGCTCAGAATATCGCATTTACCACCATATATACCAGCTACCAGAAGACAAGAGAGTCATTGAGAGTCCTTATTATTAGGGCTACTATGCTGAACAGTATATAGCCCATATGTAGGCAGGCAGGGCCCCAGAAGCTCAGAATATCACATTTACCACCATATATACCAGCTACCAGAAGACAAGAGAGTCATTAAGAGCCCTTATTAGGGCTACTATGCTGAACGGTATATAGCTCCTATGTAGGCAGGCAGGGCCCCAGAAGCTCAGAATATCGCATTTACCGCCATATATACCAGCTACCAGAAGACAAGAGAGTCATTGAGAGCCCTTATTAGGGCTACTATGCTGAACAGTATATAGCTCATATGTAGGCAGGCAGGGCCCCAGAAGCTCAGAATATCGCATTTACCACCATATATACCAGCTACCAGAAGACAAGAGAGTCATTAAGAGCCCTTATTAGGGCTACTATGCTGAACGGTATATAGCTCCTATGTAGGCAGGCAGGGCCCCAGAAGCTCAGAATATCGCTTTTACCACCATATATACCAGCTACCAGAAGACAAGAGAGTCATTGAGAGCCCTTATTAGGGCTACTATGCTGAACAGTATATAGCTCATATGTAGGCAGGCAGGGCCCCAGAAGCTCAGAATATCGCATTTACCACCATATATACCAGCTACCAGAAGACAAGAGAGTCATTGAGAGTCCTTATTATTAGGGCTACTATGCTGAACAGTATATAGCCCATATGTAGGCAGGCAGGGCCCCAGAAGCTCAGAATATCGCATTTACCACCATATATACCAGCTACCAGAAGACAAGAGAGTCATTGAGAGCCCTTATTAGGGCTACTATGCTGAACAGTATATAGCTCATATGTAGGCAGGCAGGGCCCCAGAAGCTCAGAATATCGCATTTACCACCATATATACCAGCTACCAGAAGACAAGAGAGTCATTGAGAGTCCTTATTATTAGGGCTACTATGCTGAACAGTATATAGCCCATATGTAGGCAGGCAGGGCCCCAGAAGCTCAGAATATCGCATTTACCACCATATATACCAGCTACCAGAAGACAAGAGAGTCATTGAGAGTCCTTATTATTAGGGCTACTATGCTGAACAGTATATAGCCCATATGTAGGCAGGCAGGGCCCCAGAAGCTCAGAATATCACATTTACCACCATATATACCAGCTACCAGAAGACAAGAGAGTCATTAAGAGCCCTTATTAGGGCTACTATGCTGAACGGTATATAGCTCCTATGTAGGCAGGCAGGGCCCCAGAAGCTCAGAATATCGCATTTACCGCCATATATACCAGCTACCAGAAGACAAGAGAGTCATTGAGAGCCCTTATTAGGGCTACTATGCTGAACAGTATATAGCTCATATGTAGGCAGGCAGGGCCCCAGAAGCTCAGAATATCGCATTTACCACCATATATACCAGCTACCAGAAGACAAGAGAGTCATTAAGAGCCCTTATTAGGGCTACTATGCTGAATGGTATATAGCTCCTATGTAGGCAGGCAGGGCCCCAAAAGCTCAGAATATCGCTTTTACCACCATATATACCAGCTACCAGAAGACAAGAGAGTCATTGAGAGCCCTTATTAGGGCTACTATGCTGAACGGTATATAGCTCCTATGTAGGCAGGCAGGGCCCCAGAAGCTCAGAATATCGCATTTACCACCATATATACCAGCTACCAGAAGACAAGAGAGTCATTGAGAGTCCTTATTGTTAGGGCTACTATGCTGAACAGTATATAGCCCATATGTAGGCAGGCAGGGCCCCAGAAGCTCATAATATCGCATTTACCATCATATATACCAGCTACCAGAAGACAAGAGAGTCATTGAGAGCCCTTATTAGGGCTACTATGCTGAACAGTATATAGCTCATATGTAGGCAGGCAGGGCCCCAGAAGCTCAGAATATCGCATTTACCACCATATATACCAGCTACCAGAAGACAAGAGAGTCATTGAGAGCCCTTATTAGGGCTACTATGCTGAACAGTATATAGCTCATATGTAGGCAGGCAGGGCCCCAGAAGCTCAGAATATCGCTTTTACCACCATATATACCAGCTACCAGAAGACAAGAGAGTCATTAAGAGCCCTTATTAGGGCTACTATGCTGAACGGTATATAGCTCCTATGTAGGCAGGCAGGGCCCCAGAAGCTCAGAATATCGCATTTACCACCATATATACCAGCTACCAGAAGACAAGAGAGTCATTGAGAGCCCTTATTAGGGCTACTATGCTGAACAGTATATAGCTCATATGTAGGCAGGCAGGGCCCCAGAAGCTCAGAATATCGCATTTACCACCATATATACCAGCTACCAGAAGACAAGAGAGTCCTTATTATTAGGGCTACTATGCTGAACAGTATATAGCCCATATGTAGGCAGGCAGGGCCCCAGAAGCTCAGAATATCGCATTTACCACCATATATACCAGCTACCAGAAGACAAGAGAGTCATTGAGAGCCCTTATTAGGGCTACTATGCTGAACAGTATATAGCTCATATGTAGGCAGGCAGGGCCCCAGAAGCTCAGAATATCGCTTTTACCACCATATATACCAGCTACCAGAAGACAAGAGAGTCATTAAGAGCCCTTATTAGGGCTACTATGCTGAACAGTATATAGCCCATATGTAGGCAGGCAGGGCCCCAGAAGCTCAGAATATCGCATTTACCACCATATATACCAGCTACCAGAAGACAAGAGAGTCATTGAGAGCCCTTATTAGGGCTACTATGCTGAACAGTATATAGCTCATATGTAGGCAGGCAGGGCCCCAGAAGCTCAGAATATCGCTTTTACCACCATATATACCAGCTTCCAGAAGACAAGAGAGTCATTAAGAGCCCTTATTAGGGCTACTATGCTGAACGGTATATAGCTCCTATGTAGGCAGGCAGGGCCCCAGAAGCTCAGAATATCGCATTTACCACCATATATACCAGCTACCAGAAGACAAGAGAGTCATTAAGAGCCCTTATTAGGGCTACTATGCTGAACGGTATATAGCTCCTATGTAGGCAGGCAGGGCCCCAGAAGCTCAGAATATCGCATTTACCACCATATATACCAGCTACCAGAAGACAAGAGAGTCATTGAGAACCCTTATTAGGGCTACTATGCTGAACGGTATATAGCTCCTATGTAGGCAGGCAGGGCCCCAGAAGCTCAGAATATCGCTTTTACCACCATATATACCAGCTACCAGAAGGCAAGAGAGTCATTGAGAGTCCTTATTATTAGGGCTACTATGCTGAACAGTATATAGCCCATATGTAGGCAGGCAGGGCCCCAGAAGCTCAGAATATCGCATTTACCACCATATATACCAGCTACCAGAAGACAAGAGAGTCATTGAGAGCCCTTATTAGGGCTACTATGCTGAACAGTATATAGCTCATATGTAGGCAGGCAGGGCCCCAGAAGCTCAGAATATCGCATTTACCACCATATATACCAGCTACCAGAAGACAAGAGAGTCATTGAGAGTCCTTATTATTAGGGCTACTATGCTGAATGGTATATAGCCCATATGTAGGCAGGCAGGGCCCCAGAAGCTCAGAATATCGCATTTACCACCATATATACCAGCTACCAGAAGACAAGAGAGTCATTGAGAGTCCTTATTATTAGGGCTACTATGCTGAACAGTATATAGCCCATATGTAGGCAGGCAGGGCCCCAGAAGCTCAGAATATCGCATTTACCACCATATATACCAGCTACCAGAAGACAAGAGAGTCATTGAGAGTCCTTATTATTAGGGCTACTATGCTGAACAGTATATAGCCCATATGTAGGCAGGCAGGGCCCCAGAAGCTCAGAATATCGCATTTACCACCATATATACCAGCTACCAGAAGACAAGAGAGTCATTAAGAGCCCTTATTAGGGCTACTATGCTGAACGGTATATAGCTCCTATGTAGGCAGGCAGGGCCCCAGAAGCTCAGAATATCGCATTTACCACCATATATACCAGCTACCAGAAGACAAGAGAGTCATTGAGAGCCCTTATTAGGGCTACTATGCTGAACAGTATATAGCTCATATGTAGGCAGGCAGGGCCCCAGAAGCTCAGAATATCGCTTTTACCACCATATATACCAGCTACCAGAAGACAAGAGAGTCATTAAGAGCCCTTATTAGGGCTACTATGCTGAACGGTATATAGCTTCTATGTAGGCAGGCAGGGCCCCAGAAGCTCAGAATATCGCTTTTACCACCATATATACCAGCTACCAGAAGACAAGAGAGTCATTAAGAGCCCTTATTAGGGCTACTATGCTGAACGGTATATAGCTCCTATGTAGGCAGGCAGGGCCCCAGAAGCTCAAAATATCGCATTTACCACCATATATACCAGCTACCAGAAGACAAGAGAGTCATTGAGAGTCCTTTTTATTAGGGCTACTATGCTGAACAGTATATAGCCCATATGTAGGCAGGCAGGACCCCAGAAGCTCAGAATATCGCATTTACCACCATATATACCAGCTACCAGAAGACAAGAGAGTCATTGAGAGCCCTTATTAGGGCTACTATGCTGAACAGTATATAGCTCATATGTAGGCAGGCAGGGCCCCAGAAGCTCAGAATATCGCATTTACCACCATATATACCAGCTACCAGAAGACAAGAGAGTCATTGAGAGCCCTTATTAGGGCTACTATGCTGAACAGTATATAGCTCATATGTAGGCAGGCAGGGCCCCAGAAGCTCAGACTATCGCATTTACCACCATATATACCAGCTACCAGAAGACAAGAGAGTCATTGAGAGTCATTATTAGGGCTACTATGCTGAACAGTATATAGTTCTTATGTAGGCAGGCAGGGCCCCAGAAGCTCAGAATATCGCATTTACCACCATATATACCAGCTACCAGAAGACAAGAGAGTCATTAAGAGCCCTTATTAGGGCTACTATGCTGAACGGTATATAGCTCCTATGTAGGCAGGCAGGGCCCCAGAAGCTCAGAATATCACATTTACCACCATATATACCAGCTACCAGAAGACAAGAGAGTCATTGAGAGCCCTTATTAGGGCTACTATGCTGCACGGTATATAGCTCCTATGTAGGCAGGCAGGGCCCCAGAAGCTCAGAATATCGCTTTTACCACCATATATACCAGCTACCAGAAGACAAGAGAGTCATTGAGAGTCCTTATTATTAGGGCTACTATGCTGAACAGTATATAGCCCATATGTAGGCAGGCAGGGCCCCAGAAGCTCAGAATATCGCATTTACCACCATATATACCAGCTACCAGAAGACAAGAGAGTCATTGAGAGCCCTTATTAGGGCTACTATGCTGAACAGTATATAGCTCATATGTAGGCAGGCAGGGCCCCAGAAGCTCAGAATATCGCATTTACCACCATATATACCAGCTACCAGAAGACAAGAGAGTCATTGAGAGTCCTTATTATTAGGGCTACTATGCTGAACAGTATATAGCCCATATGTAGGCAGGCAGGGCCCCAGAAGCTCAGAATATCGCATTTACCACCATATATACCAGCTACCAGAAGACAAGAGAGTCATTGAGAGCCCTTATTAGGGCTACTATGCTGAACAGTATATAGCTCATATGTAGGCAGGCAGGGCCCCAGAAGCTCAGAATATCGCATTTACCACCATATATACCAGCTACCAGAAGACAAGAGAGTCATTGAGAGTCCTTATTATTAGGGCTACTATGCTGAACAGTATATAGCCCATATGTAGGCAGGCAGGGCCCCAGAAGCTCAGAATATCGCATTTACCACCATATATACCAGCTACCAGAAGACAAGAGAGTCATTGAGAGTCCTTATTATTAGGGCTACTATGCTGAACAGTATATAGCCCATATGTAGGCAGGCAGGGCCCCAGAAGCTCAGAATATCACATTTACCACCATATATACCAGCTACCAGAAGACAAGAGAGTCATTAAGAGCCCTTATTAGGGCTACTTTGCTGAACGGTATATAGCTCCTATGTAGGCAGGCAGGGCCCCAGAAGCTCAGAATATCGCATTTACCACCATATATACCAGCTACCAGAAGACAAGAGAGTCATTGAGAGCCCTTATTAGGGCTACTATGCTGAACAGTATATAGCTCATATGTAGGCAGGCAGGGCCCCAGAAGCTCAGAATATCGCATTTACCACCATATATACCAGCTACCAGAAGACAAGAGAGTCATTAAGAGCCCTTATTAGGGCTACTATGCTGAACGGTATATAGCTCCTATGTAGGCAGGCAGGGCCCCAGAAGCTCAGAATATCGCTTTTACCACCATATATACCAGCTACCAGAAGACAAGAGAGTCATTGAGAGCCCTTATTAGGGCTACTATGCTGAACGGTATATAGCTCCTATGTAGGCAGGCAGGGCCCCAGAAGCTCAGAATATCGCATTTACCACCATATATACCAGCTACCAGAAGACAAGAGAGTCATTGAGAGTCCTTATTATTAGGGCTACTATGCTGAACAGTATATAGCCCATATGTAGGCAGGCAGGGCCCCAGAAGCTCATAATATCGCATTTACCATCATATATACCAGCTACCAGAAGACAAGAGAGTCATTGAGAGCCCTTATTAGGGCTACTATGCTGAACAGTATATAGCTCATATGTAGGCAGGCAGGGCCCCAGAAGCTCAGAATATCGCATTTACCACCATATATACCAGCTACCAGAAGACAAGAGAGTCATTGAGAGCCCTTATTAGGGCTACTATGCTGAACAGTATATAGCTCATATGTAGGCAGGCAGGGCCCCAGAAGCTCAGAATATCGCTTTTACCACCATATATACCAGCTACCAGAAGACAAGAGAGTCATTAAGAGCCCTTATTAGGGCTACTATGCTGAACGGTATATAGCTCCTATGTAGGCAGGCAGGGCCCCAGAAGCTCAGAATATCGCATTTACCACCATATACCAGCTACCAGAAGACAAGAGAGTCATTGAGAGCCCTTATTAGGGCTACTATGCTGAACAGTATATAGCTCATATGTAGGCAGGCAGGGCCCCAGAAGCTCAGAATATCGCATTTACCACCATATATACCAGCTACCAGAAGACAAGAGAGTCCTTATTATTAGGGCTACTATGCTGAACAGTATATAGCCCATATGTAGGCAGGCAGGGCCCCAGAAGCTCAGAATATCGCATTTACCACCATATATACCAGCTACCAGAAGACAAGAGAGTCATTGAGAGCCCTTATTAGGGCTACTATGCTGAACAGTATATAGCTCATATGTAGGCAGGCAGGGCCCCAGAAGCTCAGAATATCGCTTTTACCACCATATATACCAGCTACCAGAAGACAAGAGAGTCATTAAGAGCCCTTATTAGGGCTACTATGCTGAACAGTATATAGCTCATATGTAGGCAGGCAGGGCCCCAGAAGCTCAGAATATCGCATTTACCACCATATATACCAGCTACCAGAAGACAAGAGAGTCATTGAGAGCCCTTATTAGGGCTACTATGCTGAACAGTATATAGCTCATATGTAGGCAGGCAGGGCCCCAGAAGCTCAGAATATCGCTTTTACCACCATATATACCAGCTTCCAGAAGACAAGAGAGTCATTGAGAGTCCTTATTAGGGCTACTATGCTGAACAGTATATAGCTCATATGTAGGCAGGCAGGGCCCCAGAAGCTCAGAATATCGCATTTACCACCATATATACCAGCTACCAGAAGACAAGAGAGTCATTAAGAGCCCTTATTAGGGCTACTATGCTGAACGGTATATAGCTCCTATGTAGTCAGGCAGGGCCCCAGAAGCTCAGAATATCGCATTTACCACCATATATACCAGCTACCAGAAGACAAGAGAGTCATTGAGAGCCCTTATTAGGGCTACTATGCTGAACGGTATATAGCTCCTATGTAGGCAGGCAGGGCCCCAGAAGCTCAGAATATCGCATTTACCACCATATATACCAGCTACCAGAAGACAAGAGAGTCATTGAGAGCCCTTATTAGGGCTACTATGCTGAACAGTATATAGCTCATATGTAGGCAGGCAGGGCCCCAGAAGCTCAGAATATCGCATTAACCACCATATATACCAGCTTCCAGAAGACAAGAGAGTCATTGAGAGTCCTTATTATTAGGGCTACTATGCTGAACAGTATATAGCCCATATGTAGGCAGGCAGGGCCCCAGAAGCTCAGAATATCGCATTTACCACCATATATACCAGCTACCAGAAGACAAGAGAGTCATTGAGAGTCCTTATTAGGGCTACTATGCTGAACAGTATATAGCTCATTCTAGCTATATACACACTGCACACAACGGCTGCTTTAGTGAGGGGTAGCTGCTGCTGCTGGAATAGGGACAGAAAGACTTCAGTGGTGTATTACCACCTATATACAAAACTATATACACTCTGCTCAAAACTGCTGCTTTAGTGAGGGGTAGCTGCTGCTGGAATAGGGACAGAAAGACTTCAGTGGTGTATTACCACCTATATACAAAACTATATACACTCTGCTCAAAACGGCTGCTTTAGTGAGGGGTAGCTGCTGCTGGAATAGGGACAGAAAGACTTCAGTGGTGTATTAGCACCTATATACAAAACTATATACACTCTGCACAAAACGGCTGCTTTAGTGAGGGGTAGCTGCTGCTGCTGGAATAGGGACAGAAAGACTTCAGTGGTGTATTAGCACCTATATACAAAACTATATTTTGCACTACTGTTTTGTGTCCTCTGTGCCAACAAAACACTGTTTTATACCCGGTGCGCATAGGCACCATTTCACCTTCTGGCAGTATACGGCTGTATAGCCAGGTGTTCTCCTAAAAAATATATTTATATTTGGCACTACTGTTTTGTGTCCTCTTTACCAACAAAACCCTGTTATATACCCGGTGCATATAGGCACCATTTCACCTTCTGGCAGTATACGGCTGTATAGCCAGGTGTTCTCCTTAAAAATATATTTATATTTGGCACTACTGTTTTGTGTCCTCTTTACCAACAAAACCCTGTTATATACCCGTTGCGTATAGGCACCATTTCACCTTCTGGCAGTATACGGCTGTATAGCCAGGTGTTCTCCTAAAAAATATATTTATATTTGGCACTACTGTTTTGTGTCCTCTTTACCAACAAAACCCTGTTATATACGCGGTGCGTATAGGCACCATTTCACCTTCTGGCAGTATACGGCTGTATAGCCAGGTGTTCTCCTTAAAAATATATTTATATTTGGCACTATTGTTTTGTGTCCTCTTTACCAACAAAACCCTGTTATATACCCGGTGCATATAGGCACCATTTCACCTTCTGGCAGTATACGGCTGTATAGCCAGGTGTTCTCCTAAACAATATATTTATATTTGGCTCTACTGTTTTGTGTCCTCTGTGCCAACAAAACACTGTTATATACCCAGTGCGTATTAGGCACCATTTCACCTTCTGGCAGTATACGGCTGTATAGCCAGGTGTTCTCCTTAAAAATATATTTATATTTGGCTCTACTGTTTTGTGTCCTCTGTGCCAACAAAAGACTGTTATATACCCGGTGCGTATAGGCACCATTTCACCTTCTGGCAGTATACGGCTGTATAGCCAGGTGTTCTCCTAAAAAATATATTTATATTTGGCATAACGCGTGGCCAAAAAAGTAAAACGTCTGAAATGCGGAGGGCTAGCGCAAAGGGACGTGGACGAGGACGGGGGCGCGGAAATGCTGGTGGGGGCACAAACCGCGTTGAAGCCAGTGGGGATACAATGCGTGCTGGTGAGGGGCAGCCAGCATTACGCTCATCCAGCTTCCCTGCCTTTATGGGACAGTTATGCGGGGGGCGGGGTACACCTCTGTTGAGGCCTGAGCAGCGTGAACAGGTGGTGCAATGGATGGCCGATAACGCTTCCAGTCACTTGTCCACCACCCAGTCATCCACACAGTCTCACTCTGACCCTCCTTCCTCCCAACCTGGCCAACAGTCAGCCCACCCTTGACCCATCCCAGGACCTCTTTTCGGGTCCTTTTCCAGATGTGCTGCAAGAATCCCAGGAGCTAGCAGAGGAATTTGTTTGTAGTGATGCCCAAACACTTGAGTATCCGCCATCTCCTAGTGATGTGGACCCGGAACCAGCATCTGCTATCATGAGCGATGATGATGAGACGCAGTTGCCATCAAGGGAGGCTGTTGGAATGTCCAGTGGGCAGGAGGAGGAGCAGAGAGAGGAAGTGGAAGAGGAGGTGGTGGACGACGAAATGACCGACCCCACTTGGACAGGGGTGATGTCCAGCGGGGAAAGCAGTGGAGATGCGGTCTACGCATCACCGAATAAGGCAGCAAGAGGCAGAGGACAGTCCAGAGGCAGAGGACAGTCCAGACAGAGAAGGCAGGCCCCAGCCAGCAGGGCCGAAGCTCTTCCCGGCAGCAGGCAGTCGCGCGAAGCTCCCCCATCGAGGCCTCGTACTTCTGTGGTGTGGAGATTTTTTAATGTTTGCGCGGACGACAAACTGAGCGCGGTTTGCGCAATCTGCCACTCAAAACTGAGTAGGGGCTCTGAGAAGAGCAATCTGACATCCTCAGGCATGCGCCGTCACTTGGAAGTCAAGCACTGGGCTGAATGGGAGAGAGCAAACGTAATACAACCTGCGCCCGGTCTTGCTGCCACTGCCTCTTCCCCTTTGTTGTGTGCTGCCACTGCGGTCCAGACCTCCAGACAGGACACCTCCACATCTGCCTCTGCCTCGGCTACTTTGGGGCCTTCTCCTTCAGCCCCCCCTTCCCCCGCATCTTCGTCTGCACCTTCCATCTCCTCGTCCCATCAACTGTCCATCTCACAGGCGTTCAACCGCAGGCGGAAGTACGCCTCCAGTCACCCCCAAGCCCAAGCCTTAACCTGCCTCATCTCCAAACTGCTGGCCCTGGAGATGTTGCCGTTTAGGCTTGTGGAGACGCAGGCCTTCCGCGACCTGATGGCGGCTGCCGCACCTCGCTATTCCGTCCCTAGCCGCCACTATTTTTCCCGGTGTGGCATCCCCGCCCTGCACCAGCACGTGTCGCGTAACATCAGGCGGGCCCTGAGGTACGCAGTCAGCGAAAAGACCACCGACTCGTGGACAAGCGCTTGCGGCCAAGGACGCTACATCTCTTTGACGGCACACTGGGTGAATGTTGTGGAAGCGGGGACGGGGTCGCAAACAGGGACGGCCTACATACCACCCCCGCCCAAGATTGCCAGCACGGGTTCTGATAGACCCCCCTCCTCTTCCTCCTCCTCCTCCTCCTCCTCCTCCTCTGCCTTAACATCGCCCTCAGCCCCTAGCTGGAAGCGTTGCAGCACTGGCGCGGGGAGACGTCAGCAGGCGGTGCTTAAGCTCATCAGCTTGGGCGACAGGAAGCACAGCGCCGCAGAGGTGAGGCACGCCATATTGCAGCAGACAGAGATGTGGCTGTCGCCGCTGCAGCTAGGACCAGGCATGGTCGTGTGCGATAACGGCCGTAACCTGGTGGCGGCTCTGGAGCTTGCAGAACTCAATCACGTACCATGCCTGGCCCACGTTTTTAATTTGGTAGTACAAAAGTTTCTAAAGACTTACCCCAACCTGGCAGAGCTACTGGTCAAAGTGCGGCGCTTGTGCGCTCACTTTCGGAAGTCAACTGTAGCTGCTGCTAGCTTAAAAAAAATCCAGCAACGCCTCCATTTGCCTCAACATCGGCTGTTGTGTGACCTGCCCACTCGCTGGAATTCCACCTATTGCATGTTGGCCAGGGTGTGTGAGCGGCAGAGAGCATTGATGGAGTACCAGATGATGCATCCACGCGTGCATCCAACTCGGCTCCCTCAGTTTGCCAACCACGAGTGGCCATGGATGGCAGACATATGCGATGTATTGCGTATCTTTGAGGAGTCCACTAAGAAGGTCAGCAGCGAGGACGCTATAGTGAGCGTAACCATCCCGCTCCTATGCGTCC
Source organism: Gastrophryne carolinensis (assembly GCA_027917425.1). NCBI lineage: Eukaryota > Metazoa > Chordata > Amphibia > Anura > Microhylidae > Gastrophryne > Gastrophryne carolinensis. Next base: position 111,974,410 of record CM051238.1, on the reverse strand, counting down.
TTAAAGAATCGCTCATCGCAATAAGGGAGAACGCATTGCACACAGAGGAGACGGGGGTAGGAGGAGACGCAACGCAGGTAGACAGTCAGACCACACTTTTGTCTGCTGCTCGGTGGCAGTTGCAGGAGGAGGAGGATGAGGAGGAGGAGGACAACGTGGAGGTGGCTGTGGAAGAGGATGCTGGCGGCGAGGGTAGCAGTCAGGCTGTGTGCGTCCCATTGGTTCAGCGCGGATGGGGCGGAGAGGAGGAGGAAGAGGAGGAAATGGAAAATGATCCTTCTGGTGGGGGCAGTGATGTCATGCCTACTCTGGCACACATGGCTGACTTCATGCTGGGCTGCTTTTCCCGGGACATACGTGTTGTCCGGATATTGGAGAACAAACTATACTGGGTCTTCGCAATCCTGGACCCCCGGTATAAAGATAACTTCTCCTCTTTTATTCCGGTAGAGGAGAGGACGAATCGATTACTGGAATACCAGAGGGAACTCTTGCAGAACATGATGCAGATTTTCCCACCCAGCATCGCTGGCGGCAGAGAGGAGAGTGTCTCCCAGAGTCTGACAACATCGATCAGGCCCACAGCCACCAGGGGAACACTCTCCAAGGTGTGGGACACGTTCATGTCACCCCCTCATGCAACTTCCATCACTGCGGGGCCCGCTATCAGCAGGAGGGACAAGTATCGGCGGATGTTGCGGGACTACCTGGCAGACCACACCCCTGTCCTCCCCGATCCCTCGGCGCCCTACACTTATTGGGTCTCCAAGTTGGACACGTGGCTGGAACTGTCCCTGTACGCCTTGGAGGTGCTTGGAGGGTGTTCAGCGCAGCCGGGGGCATTATAACCGATAAGCGCAGCCGCCTGTCAACCGACAGTGCCGACAGGCTGACGCTAATCAAAATGAACAGCAAGTGGATTGACCCGGACTTTGCTTGTACAACAGTGGAAAGCAGCCAAGAGTGAAGTGCCATCTGTATGAAGTGCCATTTCCTCCTCCTCCTCCTCCTCCTTAACCGCCGTAGAATTGCTGTATTAATAAAAAAAATTATGGCTCACCTCTTGGGCTTAATACAATCAATTTTAAGAGGTCTCAGCTCTTGGGCCTCCACACAATTTTTAAGAGGTTCCAGCTCTTGGGACTCCACACAATTTTTAAGAGGTCTCAGCTCTTGGGCCTCCACACAATTTTTAAGAGGTCTCTGCTCTTGGGACTCCACATAATGTTTGAGAGGTCTCAGCTCTTGGGCCTCCACACAATTTTTAAGAGGTCTCAGCTCTTGGGACTCCACACAATTTTTAAGAGGTCTCAGCTCTTGGGCCTCCACACAATTTTTAAAAGGTCTCAGCTCTTGGGACTCCACACAATTTTTAAGAGGTCTCAGCTCTTGGGACTCCACATAATTTTTAAAAGGTCTCAGCTCTTGGGCCTCCACACAATTTTTAAGAGGTCTCAGCTCTTGGGACTCCACACAATTTTTAAGAGGTCTCAGCTCTTGGGACTCCACACAATTTTCAAGAGGTCTCGGCTCTTGGGCCTCCACACAATTTTTAAGAGGTCTCAGCTCTAAGCTTCCCTTACTGCTGGGGTGACACACTGTAACAAACCTCCTCCTGTAAGCTTCCCTTACTGCTGGGGTGACACACTGTAACAAACCTCCTCCTGTAAGCTTCCCTGACTGCTGGGGTGACACACTGTAACAAACCTCCTCCTGTAAGCTTCCCTGACTGCTGGGGTGACACAATGTAACAAACCTCCTCCTGTAAGCTTCCCTTACTGCTGGGGTGACACACTGTAACAAACCTCCTCCTGTAAGCTTCCCTTACTGCTGGGGTGACACAATGTAACAAACCTCCTCCTGTAAGCTTCCCTGACTGCTGGGGTGACACAATGTAACAAACCTCCTCCTTTAAGCTTCCCTTACTGCTGGGGTAACACACTGTAACAAACCTCCTCCTGTAAGCTTCCCTCACTGCTGGGGTGACACACTGTAACAAACCTCCTCCTGTAAGCTTCCCTGACTGCTGGGGTGACACACTGTAACAAACCTCCTCCTGTAAGCTTCCCTTACTGCTGGGGTAACACACTGTAACATACCTCCTCCTTTAAGCTTCCCTTACTGCTGTGGTGACACAATGACACAAGAGGACATGTCTGACCACATCTCACACACACACACACACAATGACAATTAGGGGTGGGGTCTATTTATTTTCCCCCTTGCCTATGCCATCTGTGGTTGTCATTAGGCAACGTGATTTTAAGGGGTGCAGAATTTTGTTCTTCTTTTTTGTACAGTTTGGCTTGGGGTCCATGACAATGTAGAGGAAAGAAGGTTTCCTTGTCTTGTCTCACTTTACGTAGAAGTTATATTGTGTTTGGAGTAATAGTGCGACTTGGGCGCGTTATATGCACCCAGACATGCTTCCCCTGCTGTCCCAGTTGCATTCCAGCAGTGTTGGCATCATTTTCTGATGTTTCAGGGTGGACTTGGTGACCTCCAAGTGGTCGAATTGAGATTTCCAAGTGGCGAGCATTTTTTTCCCATAGACTATAATGGGATTCGATAATCGGTCGAGTAGTCGAGTAACGCGGTCTATTCGAATCGAAATTCGAAATTTCGAATATTTCACTACTCGCTCATCTCTAATAATCAAGTTTGATAATTAGAACAGGTACTCAATCATGTATCCTATTAGAATCTTAAATGATTACTATTTGCTTATTAAATCGACATCTGCCACAGGTAAAAATCTCCAAAAAACGAATGGCAACAGAGCCACCTGACGGACAAGGAATTTAGGGAGGGATTTATCGTGGGCTATACCATCCAAAAATAGAATGATTAAGTTCAAGATACTTCATCAATGTCACTTCAGTCCCAAGAGGCTTTTCGCATGGGTGGTCGCTCATCAGATGCACGTGGCCATTGTGATGGGGCCCCAGGGGACTTTGTCCACATAATGTGGTTGTGCAGTCGAAAACAGGTCTATTGGACAAGGATAGCTGAATTTCTGAGAGACCAGCTGGCATATCCATATAATATGTGATTTAAAAGCCTGTATCATGGATGTCCACACAGACTGTCAGCTGGGTAAAAGTAAAACAACAATGTTATCACTGTCATATTTCTACGTCAGGAAAGCTATACTTTTAAAATGGATAAAGACTAGCCCTTTCCCCCCCCCCCCCCCCTAACAATATCCCTCTGGATTAAGATTGTGAATTATGTACTTCCTTCATACAAATCAATGTATGAATTAAGAGGTAGCCATTTGAAATTTGATAACATATGGGGTGACTGGCTTAATTCTGAGATTACGGTCTCAGTGGACATACCATCTCCAATGTAAACAATCTTTTATGTCAGTTAAGAAGAGCAAAGCCCAAATTTATGTATGTAAAATAGATTTATTACTATTAATAAGTGGCTGAAGATGTTGTTTTTCCCTTGGCACTGCACAGTTGTTTGTATCAAAAGTCAATAAAGAGATCTTTGAAAAAATAAAATTGGGATTCTCCAGGGAAAGGCTAGCGGCCAGGTTGGGTGGGTTTTGTTCCGGTGTGCCATTACTTTATTTGCTGGAGTTAGGGGTGTCATTCATTTAATGCTGGGATGGGGGTGCTGTGCATTTAAGGGGGTTCTATGTATTTATTGCTGGGTTGGAAGTTAGTGCCAAAATAACATTTTGCATGACTTGTGTGTTAATGCTTCATGAAGACCTAGGTATAGAGAACCTGTCGTAAAAAAATGTGAATCCCTCCCCTGGCTGAATCAACCCTCAAGTAACCGATAGCAATAAAAACACAGGACAAAACTATTCATCACTTTTTGTTTTGGTTTAATGATGCAGTCACATGCAGCAACAGCAGATGGTGCTGCAGAGCAGCCACAACCAGATGCTCATAGTCACTGCTCTACAGTTTGCTTTGTTGATTGCTTACTATCACCGCCAACGATCGCGGAAGTAGGTGAGTAGGTGGGCCTGGGAACTTGCAGGGCTGGTTTTAACCCTTTTAGTGCCAGCTACGCGAGTCTCATGTAGCTGACTTTAAACCCCCACAGAAAAAAAAGTATAAAAACTCACCTGACCCCACGTTGGATCGGGCCGGATCTTCTCTTCACCCAGGGGGCATCCGATCCCCCCCCCCCCCGGGGCTCTTCTCGCTTCAGGAGGGCGCCCGAAATAGCGCCCCCCTGCGCTTAGGATGCTGCTGTTTACTGTAAAAAAAAAAAAAAAAAAGACATTTACTCACCTGCAGCAGCGATCCCTCCTGCGGGGTTTCCTCCGAAATCACCCTCTCACTCACTTCCAGATTCGCGGCTGTTAGCCCCGCCTCTTTGTGGGCTGGGCTAATGATGTCATTGTTATGTCACCTGTCAGTCAACACCGCATCTGAGCCGAGAAGCTCAGTCGATACCGGTGGTCAATGGAGGCAGGTCAGAGGAGGCAGATGGCTCTGATCATCTGCCCCCCCAGCCCAACTCCACTGATCACCTGCATCTGTCATCGGAGCTTCGTGGGACACGATCGCCAGGGGACAGCAGAGGTTTGGAGGTGAGTAAAGAAAAAAAAAATTAAAAATTTCATTTTTTGTGTGTGTGTTTTATTTTTTACTGTTAACCCCCTTTGAACTGGTAAGGGGTCCATGAGACCCCAGGAGGGGGGACCCTATGTAATTGTTTTAAAAAATTAACCCCTTATGTTTATAGTGTGGATAGTAGTATTTTATTTGTAAATGTTATAAAGTGCTCTTTTCAGTTTGGGGGGTCTCCTGGGCAAGAATGGGGGATGGGGGGGGGGGGGTACCGATACATATGTGATACCGTTGTGATCGGGAGAAATGTGGCTTTCACATGCAATATGGTTTTCATTAATAAAATAAATGTTTTATTTAAAATAAAGGAGACAATTGTCTAAAAAATATTATTTTATTTATTTTTACGCAAAAATATTTTAAAAATCAGTAGAAAAATTACAAACAATACATTTCATGTTAAAGCCTAAACTCTGCTGCAAAAAATATATAATTTTTCTGGAAATTCCGCCAAAAATTACGGTCAAACATGGCGCAAAATGGGGAAAAATGACCTGTCAGAGACAAAACTTCAAGTAGGCTGGCAATTAAAAGGGTTAATAGTACCTATGCATGTTGGGTATTTTTCTGCTCAGGGGACCTTATGCTTTCAGATTTAGCTTGTTTTTTCTTGTTTGCATATTGATATTTTAGGAAAACTTGTTTTTTATTCAGCTTTTTTATACATTTTTTTTAGGGAAACCCTGTGCAACCTAAGAATTCTTCAAGGGATTACTTCCAGAAAGATGAGACCACTACAACAAGCTGGGTACGCTTAGAAAGCATATGTACTTTCAGGGAATATATGGTTTATGGGGGATATTCCAAATGTAAAGGGTTGTTTTGGTTGAAAAATTGCAAGGTGAGCAAATGTTTAAGTGAAATTACCATTACGCACATGCTTTACTTTGGGGTGTTTGCCAACTCTTCCCTTGACAGTAGCTATTAGGGATGAGCAAATCGATCCGGACGAACCCGGATTCGATCCGAATTTCATGAAAAATTCGATTTGGATCGAATCCGAATTTCCCTGTGCTTCGATCGCTCTAAGTTTTCCTTTAACATCCATTCATTTACATTACAGGCATTCTAAGATGGCGGACGGGACATGACCAGACATCTACCCCGCTTCAGTGCATGCTGCAGCAGTCACATGCAGCCTATCAGCAGCCAGCAAGCCCGGTGAAGTCACAGCGCTATTTAAGGGAGCGGACATCTTGCTTTTCCTCATTTCTCTATTGCATTTGTGAGAGACAGGACACTGCTGTAGTCAGGGAGAGACAGTTAGAGAGACAGGGACAGGCAGGAGACAGGCAGGAAGTCAGCGAGAAGCAGGGGAAGTTAGGAAAAATCTGAGGCATTCACAGGGAGATTTTTTTTTTTTTCATCCAGCCTGAGTGTTACTGGCTGGCTGACTGGCTTTGTTAGCTGTTTCAGGCTACTTTTGTTGTGCATATATACTGAACTGATCTCAAGTCTGCTGTGGGAACATTACCATTTTGTAAAATCTCATTAGCCTCTGTATTTACTGTAAGCTGCACAGTTATTTAAAGTAATTTGGCCTGTATGAGTCTGCTTACATACTGTTGCTGTGTGCATATGTACTGATCTCAAGTCTGCTGTGAGGCATCCCATTCTGTAACATCACATTAGCCTCTGTATTTACTGTAAGCTGCAAAGTTATTTAAAGTAATTTGGCCTGTATGAGCCTGCTTACACACTGTTGCTGTGTGCATATATACTGATCTCAAGTCTGCTTGGGGGCATCCCATTCTGTAACATACCATTAGCCTCTGTATTTACTGTAAGCTGCACAGTTATTTAAAGTAATTTGGTCTGTATGAGCCTGCTTACACACTGTTGCTGTGTGCATATATACTGATCTCAAGTCTGCTTGGGGCCATCCCATTCTGTAACATACCATTAGCCTCTGTATTTTACTGTAAGCTGCACAGTTATTTAAAGTAATTTGGCCTGTTTGAGCCTGCTAAGACACTGTTGCTGTGCATATATACTGATCTCAAGTCTGCTGTGGGCCATCCCATTCTGTAACATCACATTAGCCTCTGTATTTACTGTAAGCTGCACAGTTATTTAAAGTAATTTGGCCTGTATGAGCCTGCTTACACACTGTTGCTGTGTGCATATATACTGATCTCAAGTCTGCTGTGAGGCATCCCATTCTGTAACATCACATTAGCCTCTGTATTAACTGTAAGCTGCACCTTTATTTAAAGTAATTTGGCCTGTATGAGCCTGCTTACACACTGTTGCTGTGTGCATATATACTGATCTCAAGTCTGCTTGGGGGCATCCCATTTTGTAACATCACATTAGCCTCTGTATTTACTGTAAGCTGCACAGTTATTTAAAGTAATTTGGCCTGTATGAGCCTGCTTACACACTGTTGCTGTGTGCATATATACTGATCTCAAGTCTGCTTGGGGCCATCCCATTCTGTAACATACCATTAGCCTCTGTATTTACTGTAAGCTGCACAGTTATTTAAAGTAATTTGGCCTGTATGAGCCTGCTTACACACTGTTGCTGTGTGCATATATACTGATCTCAAGTCTGCTTGGGGGCATCCCATTCTGTAACATCACATTAGCCTCTGTATTTACTGTAAGCTGCACAGTTATTTAAAGCAATTTGGCCTGTATAGGCCTGCTTACACACTGTTGCTGTGTGCATATATACTGATCTCAAGTCTGCTGTGAGGCATCCCATTATGTAACATACCATTAGCCTCTGTATTTACTGTAAGCTGCACAGTTATTTAAAGTAATTTGGCCTGTATGAGCCTGCTTACACACTGTTGCTGTGTGCATATATACTGATCTCAAGTCTGCTTGGGGCCATCCCATTCGGTAACATACCATTAGCCTCTGTATTTACTGTAAGCTGCACAGTTATTTAAAGTAATTTGGCCTGTATGAGCCTGCTTACACACTGTTGCTGTGTGCATATATACTGATCTCAAGTCTGCTGTGAGGCATCCCATTCTGTAACATCACATTAGCCTCTGTATTTACTGTAAGCTGCACAGTTATTTAAAGTAATTTGGCCTGTATGAGCCTGCTTACACACTGTTGCTGTGTGCATATATACTGATCTCAAGTCTGCTTGGGGGCATCCCATTCTGTAACATACCATTAGCCTCTGTATTTACTGTAAGCTGCACAGTTATTTAAAGTAATTTGGCCTGTTTGAGCCTGCTAAGACACTGTTGCTGTGCATATATACTGATCTCAAGTCTGCTGTGGGCCATCTCATTCTGTAACATCACATTAGCCTCTGTATTTACTGTAAGCTGCACAGTTATTTAAAGTAATTTGGCCTGTATGAGCATGCTTACACACTGTTGCTGTGTGCATATATACTGATCTCAAGTCTGCTTGGGGGCATCCCATTCTGTAACATACCATTAGCCTCTGTATTTACTGTAAGCTGCACAGTTATTTAAAGTAATTTGGCCTGTTTGAGCCTGCTTAGACACTGTTGCTGTGCATATATACTGATCTCAGGTCTGCTGTGGGGGCATCCCATTTGTTTTTGACTGCTTTTAATAAACCAGGCCGCAGGGCACCGCAAAACTGCACATTGAACCCTATCTGTTTACACTAAATAAGGAAATACATAAAAATGTCAGGCAGACAAGTGCCAGGATGTTCAAAGAGGAGTGGCAGAGGCCAAGATTCAGCAGGCAGAGGTCGCAGCAGACTAGGGGCGAGTGGCAGCAGGAGTCACGGTGAGAGACCTGGTCTGCCAGTATCTGCTAGCGGTCGTGTCTCCACCAGTAACGCATCTGCCGTGGTAGATTGGTTGACGCGCTCATCAACAACATCATCACAAGTTACGTCTGAGACCCCCAGTCTAGGGTCGGTAGGTTCCTGTGACACAACCCTGAGTTGACATGCCCCGAGAGCAGTCCCTGTCCTCCCATTGCCTCTGTCCTACGCCGTTCCCTCCCCCAGCGACGTATCCTATGCTTTGGGTTCAGGTCCACTCTTTAGTGAGGAGGACGATCAGATAGAGGACAGTCAGCAGCTACTGCCCAGCCAAGAAATGGAGGTGGCTTCTTTAGCTAGGCAGACAAATAGTGATGTGGACAGTGTCGTGGGTGCTGCGAGCGTTCCAGCTCCTGTGCCAGACACTGTTGACAAATCCACAAACATCAGTGACGTACAGCCACAACTGGGTGATAATGATGATGACGATGAAGCTGATTGCACTTGGGAGCCGGGTGATGAAGGGGCTTCATCGTCATCATCAGGAGAAGAGGGGCGCAGGTTGCCCCGGAGTCAGCAGCTCAGGCAGCAAGGTGTTAGCAGCATGGTTGGCAGGCAGCATGGGGGCACAATTGTAAAGCCTGGAGCCAAACGGGGCCGGGGTAGAGCACCTGCTGCGCGGCAGGCTACCTTATCGGGAGATAGTGGGGCAGGGGTTCCTGGAGTTGGCGACAATAGCAGCGAATCAGTGAGGCCTGTTGGTGGGAAAAGTAGCTACTCGGCAGTGTGGCAGTTTTTCCTGAAGCATCCGCAGGAGGGTAACATGGCCACATGCAAGATATGTAGGCAGAAGGTGAAGCGTGGCCAGGGCCCAAATGTTGGCACCACGGCCCTGCGTCAACATATGATGCGTCACCATAAAGCGACCTGGGAGAACCGAGGCTCCCAAGGGGTGGTCCAGTCTGCTTCCTCACCAAGTGGCACGCTGCTCCCAATTTCTGCCAGCCAAGGCTCCAGCACCTCAGCCGAAGGCAGCGGTGCGTCATACCCATCCTCTGTCGCTCCTGCTCCTCCTCCTCCTCCTCCAAGTCATGCATCCCGCCAGCAATCCATCAGCAAAGCCATGTCCAAGAGACAGCAGTATGCGCCCACTCATCCTACGGCGCAGAAGCTGAATGTGCTCCTGTCCAAGTTGCTGGTGCTGCAGTCGCTCCCTTTTCAGGTGGTGGACTCTGCACCTTTCAGAGAACTGATGGCTTGTGCCGAGCCGAGGTGGAGAGTCCCAAGCCGTCATTTCTTTGCCAGGAAGGCAGTACCAGCGCTGCACACTTTTGTTGAACAGAAGGTGGGCCAGTCCTTGAGCCTGTCGGTGTGTAGCAAAGTGCATGGCAGCGCCGACGTCTGGAGCTGTAACTACGGTCAGGGACAGTACATGTCGTTTACGGCCCACTGGGTGAATGTGGTCCCTTTGCAGCAGCAGCAACTTGGACAGGTCATGCCGCTTCGGCCTCCGCGCTCCCTGCCCGTTGGGCCTGTGACACTGTGCGACTCGGCCTCCTCATCCTCCGCCATCTCCTCACCCTCCACTGTAGGCTCAAGTCTCAGTGCCCCTCCAATCTACCATGTGTGCAGGGCACGGAGGTGTCACGCAGTGCTTCACATGGTTTGTCTTGGCGAAAGGAGTCACACAGGGGAGGAACTGCTTAAATTTATTCATCAGGAAATCCAAACATGGCTTACTCCAAGAAAACTTAAAATGGGAATCATGGTTACCGACAATGGGAAGAACATTTTGTCTGCGCTGCGCCAAGGAAGCCTGACCCATGCCCCCTGCATGGCTCACGTCTTCAATCTGGTTGTCAAGCGGTTTCTGAAGTGTTCCCCCCATCTGCAAGACATCCTAACAACTTCAAGGAAACGTTGCATGCACTTCAGCCACTCATACACAGCCAAACACACCCTTCTTGAGCTTCAGCGTCAGAACGGTATCCCCCAACATAGTCTGATTTGCGATGTTTCCACCCGTTGGAATTCCACCCTTCACATGTTGGACCGATTATATGAACAGAGAAAAGCCATCACGGATTTCCTGATGATCCAAGCGGATAGGGGGACTCCCCTGTGTAACTTCAATGTCAACCAGTGACAGCTCATACGTGACACCTGCCGTTTGCTCAGGCCCTTTGAGGAAGCCACTTTATTTGTCAGTCGGCAGGATTACGGGATGAACAACGTGATTCCACTGCTTCATGTACTACAGCACATGTTGGAAACCATGGCTGGTCAGGGCACTGGAGACATGGCGTCTACATCTTACGGCCACATGAACCCCGTTGGAGCTGAACTGGAGGAGGAGGAGGACAGGAGAGGAGGAGCAGGAGCAGCCAGAGGAGCTAGAGGGTTTTGAGGAAGGTGAGACAGAGGACCCGGACACACCGTGGCAGTATGCAGTGGAGATGGAGACAGGTAGTCCCCCCGAGTCAATTGCGCAAATGGCAGGAAGCATGCTCACGTGCTTGCGTAGTGACCCCAGAATTGTTTCCATTTGTCGGCGGGATGACTTCTGGCTGTCCAACTTATTGGACCCTCGCTTCCGGCACAAAATGGGGGCATTTTTTAAACCCGCCGAGAGGGAGGACAAACTGATCTACTACAAAGACATTCTACGTAGGCAGTTGGCCGATGCCTATCTGCGCCATGGTCCATACTCTCACAGGTCTGACTCGAGGGGACCTCTGCGCTCACCTTCCACTGCTGGGGGGGTTGGCAGGAGCAGCAGCAGCAGCACCATCAGCAGCAGCCTCAGTCTTCAGTCGCTAATGAGTAGCTTTCTACACCCGCATAGTGAGGCTACTCATGAGCAGCAGGAAGACCTGGAGCAGGACCTCAACCAGCAGGTCATGTCATACCTTGACATGACCATGCCAACACACCTTGAGGATCCGCTGGACTTCTGGGCAGCCAAACTTGATTTGTGGCCGCAACTAGCAGAGTTTGCCCTGGAAAAGCTGTCCTGCCCGGCAAGTAGCGTGCCATCTGAGCGGGTGTTTAGTGCGGCGGGGGCCATAGTTACGCCGAGGAGAACTCGTCTGTCAACTAAAAATGTGGAGAGACTCACCTTTGTCAAAATGAATCAGGGATGGATCAGCCAGGATTTCCACCCACCAATGCCTGATGCATGCGACTAGATTCAGCATGGTGCCACGTTTTACACTTTCCAAATGGTGCAAAACATATTTGTGTCTTTAGGCCAATTGTTGGGCTCCTGCTGATGCCAACTTCAGGGTGTGCCTTCCAACCAATTTTTGGCCTCCTGCTGATGCCAACTTCAGGGTGTGCCTTTCAGCCAATTTTTGGCCTCCTGCTGCTGCTGCTGCTTGCAACTCCAGGGTGTGATTCATCCAATTTTTGGCTCCTGAAGCCAACCCCAGTGTCTCTTTAAAGTAATGTTTGGGCTCCTGCTGCTGCTGCCAACGCCAGGGTGTGATTCATCCAATTTTTGGGCTCCTGCTGCCAACTCCAGTGTCTCTTTAAAGTAATGTTTGGGCTCCTGCTGCTGCTGCTGCCAACTCCAGGGTGTGATTCATCCAATTTTTGGGCTCCTGCTGCCAACTCCAGTGTCTCTTTAAAGTAATGTTTGGGCTCCTGCTGCTGCTGCTGCCAACTCCAGGGTGTGATTCATCCAATTTTTGGGCTCCTGAAGCCAACCCCAGTGTCTCTTTAAAGTAATGTTTGGGCTCCTGCTGCTGCTGCTGCCAACTCCAGGGTGTGATTCATCCAATTTTTGGGCTCCTTCTGCCAACTCCAGTGTCTATTTAAAGTTATGTTTTGGCTCCTGCTGCTGCTGCTGCCAACTCCAGGGTGTGATTCATCCAATTCTTGGGCTCCTGAAGCCAACCCCAGTGTCTCTTTAAAGTAATGTTTGGGCTCCTGCTGCTGCTGCTGCCAACTCCAGGGTGTGATTCATCCAATTGTTGGGCTCCTGCTGCCAACCCTAGTGTCTCTTTAAAGTAATGTTTGGGCTCCTGCTGCTGCTGCTGCCGCCAACTCCAGGGTGTGATTCATCCAATTTTTGGGCTCCTGCTGCCAACTCCAGTGTCTCTTTAAAGCAATGTTTGGGCTCCTGCTGCTGCTGCTGCCAACTCCAGGGTGTGATTCATCCAATTATTGGGCTCCTGAAGCCAACCCAAGTGTCTCTTTAAAGTAATGTTTGGGCTCCTGCTGCTGCTGCTGCCAACTCCAGGGTGTGATTCATCCAATTTTTGGGCTCCTGAAGCAAACCCCAGTGTCTCTTTAAAGTAATGTTTGGGCTCCTGCTGCTGCTGCTGCCAGCTCCAAGGTGTGATTCATCCAATTTTTGGGCTCCTGCTGCCAACCCCAGTGTCTCTTTAAAGTAATGTTTGGGCTCCTGCTGCTGCCAACTCCAGGGTGTGATTCATCCAATTTTTGGGCTCCTGAAGCCAAGCCCAGTGTCTCTTTAAAGCAATGTTTGGGCTCCTGCTGCTGCTGCTGCCAACTCCAGGGTGTGATTCGTCCAATTTTTGGGCTCCTGAAGCAAACCCCAGTGTCTCTTTAAAGTAATGCTTGGGCTCCTGCTGCTGCTGCCAACTCCAGGGTGTGATTTATCCAATTTTTGGGCTCCTGAAGCCAACCCCAGTGTCTCTTTAAAGTAATGTTTAGGCTCCTGCTGCTGCTGCTGCTGCCAACTCCAGGGTGTGATTCATCCAATTTTTGGGCTCCTGCAGCCAACTCCAGTGTCTCTTTAAAGTTATGTTTGGGCTCCTGCTGCCGCTGCTGCCAACTCCAGGGTGTGATTCATCCAATTTTTGGGCTCCTGAAGCCAACTCCAGTGTCTCTTTAAAGTAATGTTTGGGCTCCTGCTGCTGCTGCTGCTGCCAACTCCAGGGTGTGATTCATCCAATTTTTGGGCTCCTGCTGCCAACCCCAGTGTCTCTTTAAAGTAATGTTTGGGCCCCTGCTGCTGCTGCTGCTGCTGCCAACTCCAGGGTGTGATTCATCCAATTTTTGGGCTCCTGAAGCCAACCCCAGTGTCTCTTTAAAGTAATGTTTGGGCTCATGCTGCTGCTGCTGCCAACTCCAGGGTGTGATTCATCCAATTTTTGGGCTCCTGCTGCCAACTACAGTGTCTCTTTAAAGCAATGTTTGGGCTCCTGCTGCTGCTGCTGCCGCCAACTCCAGGGTGTGATTCATCCAATTTTTGGGCTCCTGCTGCCAACCCCAGTGTCTCTTTAAAGTTATGTTTGGGCTCCTGCTGCTGCCAACTCCAGGGTGTGATTCATCCAATTTTTGGGCTCCTGAAGCCAACCACAGTGTCTCTTTAAAGTAATGTTTGAGCTCCTGCTGCTGCTGCTGCCAACTCCAGGGTGTGATTCATGCAATTTTTGGGCTCCTGCTGCCAACTCCAGTGTCTCTTTAAAGTAATGTTTGGGCTCCTGCTGCCAACTCCAGGGTGTGATTCATCCAATTTTTGGGCTCCTGCTGCCAACTCCAGTGTCTCTTTAAAGAAATGTTTGGGCCCCTGCTGCTGCTGCTGCTGCCATCTCCAGGGTGTGATTCATCCAATTTTTGGGCTCCTGCTGCCAACTCCAGTGTCTCTTTAAAGAAATGTTTGGGCTCCTGCTGCTGCTGCTGCCAACTCCAGGGTGTGATTCATCCAATTTTTGGGCTCCTGAAGCCAACCCCAGTGTCTCTTTAAAGTAATGTTTGGGCTTCTGCTGCTGCTGCTGCCAACTCCAGGGTGTGATTCATCCAATTTTTGGGCTCCTGAAGCCAACCCCAGTGTCTCTTTAAAGTTATGTTTGGGCTCCTGCTGCTGCTGCTGCCAACTCCAGGGTGTGATTCATCCAATTTTTGGCCTCCTGAAGCCAACCCCAGTGTCTCTTTAAAGTAATGTTTGGGCTCCTGCTGCTGCCAACTCCAGGGTGTGATTCATCCAATTTTTGGACTCCTGCTGCCAACTCCAGTGTCTCTTTAAAGTAATGTTTGGGCTACTTCTGCTGCTGCTTGCAACTCCAGGGTGTGATTCATCCAATTTTTGGGCTCCTGCTGCCAACTCCAGTGTCTCTTTAAAGTTATGTTTGGGCTCCTACTGCTGCTGCTGCCAACTCCAGGGTGTTATTCATCCAATTTTTGGGCTCCTGAAGCCAACCCCAGTGTCTCTTTAAAGTAATGTTTTGGCTCCTGCTGCTGCTGCTGCCAACTCCAGGGTGTGATTCATCCAATTTTTGGGCTCCTGCTGCCAACTCCAGTGTCTCTTTAAAGTAATGTTTGGGCTCCTGCTGCTGCTGCTGTTGCTGCTGCTGCCAACTCCAGGGTGTGATTCATCCAATTATGGGCTCCTGCTGCCAAATCCAGTGTCTCTTTAAAGTAATGTTTGGGCTCCTGCTGCTGCTGCTTGCAACTCCAGGGTGTGATTCATCCAATCTTTGGGCTCCTGCAGCCAACTCCAGTGTCTCTTTCAAGCTATGTTTGGGCTGCTGCTGCTGCTGCTGCTTGAAACTCCAGGGTGGGATTCATTCAATTTTTTGGCTCCTGCAGCCAACTCCAGTGTCTCTTTCAGCCAATGTTTGGGCTCCTGCTGCTGCTTGCAACTCTAGGGTGTGATTCATCCAATGTTTGGCCTCCTGCAGCCAACTCCAGTGTCTCTTTAAAGCAATGTTTGGGCTCCTGCTGCTGCTTGCAACTCCAGGGTGTGATTCATCCAATTTTTGGTCTCCTGCTGCTGCCAACTGCAGTGTCTCTTTAAAGCAATGTTTGGGCTCCTGCCCCTCATAGTGATGCCACTTCAACTCTCTGCAATTGTGCCGCTCTGCGATTCTATTAGCGATGCCTCTGATCTGCATGTGATATTTATTCAAAGTATTATTTAACTAACCCAGCACGCATCCTATGCGTGTTACAGCAAGGCAGAATGGTTTACAACCCTATTGAGGCTCTAGGAGGCTCAGAAATAGCCTTTTTTTAATAGCGATTTGTCGCGAATAAATTCGTGTCGAAACGATTTTTGACGGAAAATTCAGCGAATCAGTCGAATCGAATTTTTCAAAAGTTCGCTCATCTCTAGTAGCTATGCATGTTGGGTATTGTTCTGTTTGAGGGATGTTGCTTTTCAGATTTTACTTGTTTGCATATAGTTTTTTTGGAGGGGGGGGGAAATGTGGCTTCTTCCTTTTTATTCTTTTTTAGGGAAACTCTGTGCAACCAAAGAATTGATTGAGGGGTTACTTACAGAAAGCTACGCCCACATCAACAAGCCTGGTACGCCTAGAAAGCTTGAGGTGTGTACTTCCAGAGAATATATAGTTTGTGGGGGGTATTTCAAATGTAAAGGGTTGTTTTTCTGGAAAAACTGCAAGGTGCGCATAGCACATATCACAGTTGTATTTTATCTGAAAATCTCCTAAAGCTCTGTTTCAGTTTAAGGGAGTCTCCTGGGCCGGAAAGGGTGTCTACCCATACATATGTGGTACCGCTGTGACCAAATGTTATTGACAAACTTACAAAAAAAAAAACACTACAAATTGCAAAAGAATACAGTTTTTTACTTGACTTGACTCAAGTCAAGTCAGGGTTAACTCATTAACAGGACACAACCCAAAAATATGCTTAAAGTTATAATAAAGGCAAGCCCAATTGTTGCCCCATTGTCTTGGGCTACACGTCCTAAACCTCAATCCATTTTCAAAAGGACCCTGTAGTTCCTAAGTTATTGGTAAAAATAGTAGAGCATTAGAGATGCAGGGAAAAATAGGAAATTTGTCTACTCACTGGTAAATTTCTTTTCTCATCTACTTCCATTCTGAGGCACCACTAGTAGCAACACATGGGTTAATCTCAGCTATAGGTGAGGACTGCAAGGTAGAAAAAAAAATATCCCTGCTGGCCTATATAAGGCAGGATATCTATCCCCAGTTAATTAAAAAGCAGTGCAGCCACAGCCCTGGCAGGGGAGAAACGCTAACCTGCGCATAATGTGCAACAAACCTAAAACATGTAGAAGGCATCAACCACCACCGACAGTCGTAACACAACAGTAGGGTGGGTATGGTGCCCTGGAATGGGTGGGTGTCAGGTCCCGGAGACACCCACCTTCCAATAAATCAGCAACCCCCAATCTCCGCTGCTTTCTTCACCTATAGTAAGCCCCCGTTTGCCGGGACGCTAGACACGCCTCACCGGACACGGTTGCCCCCAGGTCTTGTTAGCACAAAGGATGCTGACTTATGCAGGGGAAGGCAGATGAATCCAGGGACGAGACTGAGTAATGATAAACGGACAGGGGTCATACACGGGTGGTCAATCCGAGGTGGCACGGTACAGAAGGGTCAGACGGAAGAGTAGTCAGGGCAAGCCAAAGGTCAAAACGGGAGATCAAAGTTCGCGGTACAGAGGGTCAGGCGGAATCGTGGTCGAAGAGCAAGCAAGGGTCGGTCCAGGCGGCAAACAGGGAAGGTCAAAATTACGGCAGAAATCACAACGAGATAGCTATCCAAATCGCACCCAGTAGCACGCTATAACGGGCAATGAAGTAGTGCAGGGTGAAACCCTATATAGGAAAGGGACAGGCTGGATTGGCTGAGGAGGGAAGTAAGTTGATAGGGCCAATTGGGGAACTCTGGGCTGATTGCCCCGTTTGAACCTGGGAGGGGGACAACAGCAGCAGTTTTACAGAATACAAGGGCTCATTGGCCCAACACTAATTACCTCCGGCGGGCGCGCTGTGTGCAGCGCCGCCGGAGGGCATATGAAAGTGTCAGACGCGCGCGCGTGTACGGGGACGCGCGCCGGGAGCGCGCCGCACGGAGAGCGGCGCGCCCGCTCCCGGCGCGGCTAGGCCGGAAGCCTCCCGAGCGGCTGCTCGTGACAGCCGAGCGGCGGGCGGGCAGGAGCGACGCTGGCCCGCCGCCGGCTGCAACCGAGAAGGACCGGAGTCAGCGGGGGAACGAGGGGCAGGTGAGATCGGGATCGTGACACTACCCCCCCCTTCACGAGGGGCCTCAGGACCCTTACCAGGCTTATCCGGATTCTCACGATGAAACCTATTGATAAGGGTTTTAGCATGGACATCCTTGGCTGGTACCCAACACCTTTCCTCAGGACCAAAACCCTTCCAATCAATTAAATACTGTAGAGAGTTTTGCAGCACCCGAGCGTCAAGTATTCTATTAATTTCAAATTCAGGCTCATCTTCCACTATGATCGGAGGAGGAGACGACACCTGAATATTCTTGGCAGACTTTAACAAAGAGACATGAAAGGACGACGGAATTCTCATGGATGAAGGTAACTGGACCTTAAAGGTAACGTCGCTTAGTTTATCTGTGATAGGAAACGGACCGATAAATTTAGGTCCTAGCTTAGACGAGGGCTGTCGAAGGGCAATATTTTTAGTAGAGACCCAGACCCAATCACCCACCTGAAATGGTGGTTCAAGTGACCTATGTCGGTCCGCAAAGATTTTGTAAGTTCCAGAGGCTTTCTTTAAGTTAGTCTGTATCTCAGACCATACTTTGGTCCTTTCTCGTAGCCATTCCTCCAAGGCCGGCAAGTTGGAGGAAGGACCAGAAAAAGATGATGCCTTTGGATTTCTACCGTAATTACAAAAAAAAGGCGAAAACCTAGTAGATTCACTCGGCGCATTGTTAAAGGCGAATTCTGCAAATTCGATGAATTCCGCCCATTGTTCTTGGCGATCGGAGACGAAACAGCGTAGATATTGTTCTAAACATTGATTTACCCGTTCGGTCTGTCCATTACCTAAACGATTGCAGAAAGCTTTCCAAAAACGAGATACAAACTGAACTCCTCGATCCGAAACAATATTCTGAGGTAAACCATGGAGGCGAAAAACATGCTTAATGAATAGTTGTACTAAATCTGGCGCCGACGGAAGTTTTATCAATGGAATAAAGTGTGCCATCTTACTAAAGCGATCCACCACCACCCAAATTACAGAATTCCCCTGTGATGGAGGAAGATCAACAATAAAATCCATGGATATGTGCGACCATGGTTCAGCGGGGATTTCTAAGGGAACTAATAATCCCGCAGGGGACCCATGAGTGGTCTTACTTCGAGCACATACCGGACATGCTTCGACAAAGGCGGAAGTATCGCGTCGGATGGTGGGCCACCAGACATGACGTTTGGCGATAGCTAAAGTCTTACGAACACCTAAGTGACCAGCCGATTTGGCATCATGTAGTTCCTGTAACACGGCCAGACGCAAATGAGGCGGAACAAATAAACAATCCGAGGGTTTACCCGGAGGAGAATCAACCTGAAATGGTACCAACGAGCTAGACAGGTCAGGGAGAAGAGCAGCCACAACACAACCCAAAGGCAATATCGATTCTGGAGGACCACTCTGGTCCTTACAATCCCCGAAATTACGGGATAGGGCATCTGCTTTGGCATTCTTCTTCCCCGGCTTATAGGTGATAATAAAATTAAATCGAGAAAAGAAGAGTGCCCATCGCGCCTGACGGGAGTTGAGTCTCTTGGCAGACTCTAAATACTCCAGATTCTTGTGATCAGTATACACCGTGATGGGGTGTAGGGAACCTTCTAGCCAGTGGCGCCATTCTTCAAAGGCCAGTTTAATACCCAATAGTTCCCTATTCCCAACATCGTAATTGCGTTCAGCAGGTAAAAACTTCCGAGAGAAGAATGCACAGGGATGTAGTTTCTCAGGATTTCCTGCATACTGAGAAAGAACAGCTCCTACTCCCAGTTCCGAGGCGTCAACCTCTAATAGAAAAGGAAGCCGGGTGTCGGGATGTATCAAAATGGGAGCGGAGGTGAAAGTCTCCTTTAACACTTGAAAGGCGTTTTTAGCTGAGGGAGGCCACTCCTCAACAAAAGCGCCCTTACGAGTGAGATCTGTTAAAGGACTCACAATGGACGAGAAACCCTTTATAAACTGCCTGTAAAAATTCGCAAATCCTAAAAATCTCTGCAGCGCCTTTAGGGTTCTAGGTTGTTCCCACTCCAAAATAGCAGAAACCTTGGAAGGATCCATCACCAATCCCCGTTTGGAGATTATAAATCCTAGGAACGGGATTTCAGACATTTCAAAAACACATTTGGAGATTTTAGCATACAGACGATTTTCCCGCAATCTCTGCAACACCATTTTGACATGTTGACGGTGCTCCACCAGAGAGCGGGAAAAAATCAGTATGTCGTCCAAATAGACCACGAGAAACTGACCCAAAAAATCACGGAATATGTCATTGACAAAATCCTGAAACACTGCAGGAGCATTGCATAACCCGAATGGCATTACTAAGTATTCATAATGCCCATCCTTTACATTGAAGGCCGTTTTCCATTCATCCCCCTGCCGTATGCGAATAAGGTTATATGCTCCTCGAAGGTCTAACTTAGTGAAGACCTGGGCCCCAGAGACCTGATTAAAAAGGTCATTGATTAATGGTAGAGGATATCTATTTTTTACAGTAATCTTATTTAATCCACGATAATCTATACAGGGGCGTAAGCCGCCGTCCTTCTTCTCGACGAAGAAGAACCCAGCACCGGCAGGGGAGGTGGAAGGACGGATAAAACCTTTCTGGAGATTTTCGGTGATATAATCTTTCATGGCCTGCTCTTCGGATCTAGTGAGATTATATAACTTCCCCCTAGGGGGTATAGTACCTGGGAGTCAGTCAATAGGACAGTCGTAGGCCCTATGGGGTGGAAGAATGTCAGCGGATTTCTCCGAAAATACGTCTGCCCAATCTGCATAAACTGGAGGTAACCCATCAAGGACAATAGGTGTGGTCCTAAGGGATATAGAAAAACAACGACTTTGACATGAAGGACTCCACTTCACCAGATCCCCCGATCTCCAATCTATCACGGGGTTATGGATTTTTAACCAGGGAAATCCTAAAACAATAGGGGAGACGGGACTTTCAATAATCAAAAATTCTATTTCTTCCGAGTGGGCAGATCCTACGACTAAATTCACCCAAGGGGTCTTGTGGGAGACCAACCCCCCCTCAATGGGTTTGTTGTTGACCGCCAGGACCCGGAGGGAATTTTCTAATGGGATTAACGGGATCCCTAGAGTGATGGCTAAGGATCTATCCAGGAAATTGCCAGCCGCTCCACTATCGATGAAGGCGGAGGCAATAGTCCGGGACGGACCCCAAGAGAGTGTAACAGGTAAGAGTACACGATTGTCAGGAGGGAACGATACCTGATCGCCTAGAAGAAGTCCCTCTGCAAGATCTAGGCGTTGAAGTTTCCCGCCACCGGAGCCTTGTTTGGGCAGGTCTTGGCGAAATGACCCGGATTACCACAATAGAGGCAGAGGCCTTGGGATCTGCGCCGAACCTTCTCCGCCTGAGAGAGGTGGGTAACGCCAAGCTGCATCGGTTCCTCCTGCGACACGGAAGGAGAGGAAACGGCTGCCCCCTTAAAGCTTGACTCTTGACGCGAGGACCCCCAAGGTTGGTCCTTGCCTCTCTCCTGGCGCCTTTCTCGAAGACGTCGATCCACCCTGATGGCCAGCTGCATATATTCATCTAGGTTTTTAGGCAAAGGATAGTTCACCAGGATGTCCTTGATGTTATCGGAGAGCCCCATTCTAAATTGGCTACATAAAGCCGGATCGTTCCACTGGGAATCTATAGCCCACCGCCGAAATTCTGCGCTATATTCTTCAGCAGAACGTTTGGCCTGTCTCAGGTTCCGCAATTTAGAATCCGCCGTCGCGGCCCGATCTGGGTCAGCATACAATAGTTCCATGGCCGAAAAAAAAGAGGAGACCGACTGCAAGGCTTCATCAGACGGAGCTAAACCAAACGCCCAGGTCTGTGGGTCGCCCTGGAGGAGAGAAATGACTAGCCCAACGCGTTGCGCTTCGGATCCAGATGCGTGGGGTCGAAGGCGGAAGTATAGTTCGCAAGAATTTTTAAAGTTAGAAAACTTCGCCCGATCTCCCAAAAATTTTTCCGGGAGAGGGATCTTGGGCTCGACGGCCGGAGAAGGATCCGCTGGCGCAGGCACCTGACGATTTTCTTGCGCGGCCACTCGTTGAGCCAGCTGATTAATGGCGGTGGCCATAGCTTGAACCTGTTGGATCAATTCTTCCATCTAGAAGGTATTCTTCCTTTTTTGGGCCCGTTATAATGTCAGGTCCCGGAGACACCCACCTTCCAATAAATCAGCAACCCCCAATCTCCGCTGCTTTCTTCACCTATAGTAAGCCCCCGTTTGCCGGGACGCTAGACACGCCTCACCGGACACGGTTGCCCCCAGGTCTTGTTAGCACAAAGGATGCTGACTTATGCAGGGGAAGGCAGATGAATCCAGGGACGAGACTGAGTAATGATAAACGGACAGGGGTCATACACGGGTGGTCAATCCGAGGTGGCACGGTACAGAAGGGTCAGACGGAAGAGTAGTCAGGGCAAGCCAAAGGTCACAACGGGAGATCAAAGTTCGCGGTACAGAGGGTCAGGCGGAATCGTGGTCGAAGAGCAAGCAAGGGTCGGTCCAGGCGGCAAACAGGGAAGGTCAAAATTACGGCAGAAATCACAACGAGATAGCTATCCAAATCGCACCCAGTAGCACGCTATAACGGGCAATGAAGTAGTGCAGGGTGAAACCCTATATAGGAAAGGGACAGGCTGGATTGGCTGAGGAGGGAAGTAAGTTGATAGGGCCAATTGGGGAACTCTGGGCTGATTGCCCCGTTTGAACCTGGGAGGGGGACAACAGCAGCAGTTTTACAGAATACAAGGGCTCATTGGCCCAACACTAATTACCTCCGGCGGGCGCGCTGTGTGCAGCGCCGCCGGAGGGCATATGAAAGTGTCAGACGCGCGCGCGCGCGTGTACGGGGACGCGCGCCGGGAGCGCGCCGCACGGAGAGCGGCGCGCCCGCTCCCGGCGCGGCTAGGCCGGAAGCCTCCCGAGCGGCTGCTCGTGACAGCCGAGCGGCGGGCGGGCAGGAGCGACGCTGGCCCGCCGCCGGCTGCAACCGAGAAGGACCGGAGTCAGCGGGGGAACGAGGGGCAGGTGAGATCGGGATCGTGACAGTGGGTATACAAATTTCCCTTTTCTCATTTTTGGCTCCAGGGCACCACTAGTAGCAATGCGTAGGACGTCCCAAAGCAGTATCCTTATTAAGTGTGGGACCATGCCAGCCAACAACCCACTGGTCCAGCCACAATGCAGGGATCACCGGACATTGTCCGTCAAGATGAAGCGATGGTCCCACGCCTGCACAGTCATGTTTCATTTTGATAGGAGCAGCATTTGTAGAGGCCTGGAGTGAACGTGGACATATAGGACTGCCTCGATAGTAGACACCATCAGCCAAGGAGACACATGCCCCGTCTGATTGTAGAATTTTTTTTTTTTTTTCCAATTCTTTATTTATTTCTCTTTTCCCTTTGTCATCTTATATACAAGTATATAATACATCATCCATAGAGTCATTGACACTTATACAGTATAGAATCATCTGAACATCTAGTTAAAATTAAACAAAAAAGAAACAAGGAAAAGGGGGAGGGAGGGGAAAGGAATATCCTCTCATTTGCATTTCAACAACCCAGCCCTATAAAGCCCTTTTCAAGAATCAGATGATTCCATCTGGAAAGAAAGACAAAAGGGAAAAAGAAAATTTTATATTTTATACCCACAAAGTATATAATAAAAAAAGAAAGAAGGAAAAAGAAAAAGAAACAGAAAAAAAAAGGGGGGGGAAGAAATAAGAAGGTATGGGAAAGAAGAACCAGGGGGGTATTTGAACCATAGAGGGGGAGTCTATCCCCTTATTCCATTCTATACATGTCCTAGCCTTATTTCTAGTTTCCATTCCATTATTTTAGATTTACATCTATGCGGCTGAAGCAACTCATTCGTTCTAAAAAGATAATGAGGGGGGGGTATCAGCATTCATTAGTTGCTTAAATCTTGCCGTTTCTCTATAAAGAAGCCAAGGCATCCACACCTGTCGGAACTGCCCCTCAGTCTCATGGATCACCGCAGTAAGCTCTTCCATTTCCATAATATGATTAATTTCCCCAATCCAGCTTTCCACCGAGGGCACCGCTTCAGATCTCCATAGCCTAGGTATCAATATTTTTGCTGCATTAATAAGATGTCTCAAAAGAGATCTCTTATAAGTCTTCAGAGGCATTTCCGACAGGTGTAGGAGGAACAGGGATGGATCCCGAGTGATCGTCCGTCCCAAAATCTCACTAGAGATATCAGCCACAGCATGCCAAAGAGGGGTAATCTTTGGACAATCCCAAAAAACGTGGAAAAAGCTTCCAACTGCTCCCCGGCATCTCCAACACTCAGCGGGATAAGTCGGTGAGAAACCATTCAACCTTTTCGGGGTGTAATACCACCTTGTAAGGCATTTGTAATTAGTTTCCTGGATTTTTGAAGAGATTGAGGTCTTATGTGTAGCCATAAAAATATAGTGCCACTGGTCTTTCGTAAGGTGCCTATCTAGATCCTTCTCCCAATCCCCACAAAATCGCGGTATTTCATCCTCCCCTCCTTCTTCCAGTAAAACATATAATTTGGAAATTAAGCGTGTTGGAGGATCTCCTTCTCTTATCAGTCGTTCAAAAGGGGTTAGAGGTCTGAGAAACGCCTGCTAGGTCCTAAGCTCAAAAGAAAACTTTGGAATATAAACAAGAGCCATTGATCAAATAGGGGCGTGTCCCATTTATCCCTTAAATCATTCAAATGCACCCATCCAGAAGATGATATTAGATGCATTCCTCTAGGGACTTCTCTTTCCTCAAAAATCTTACGAAGGCGAGGAAGTATACCTACGGGGAATGAGGGATTATGCACCAGTGGCACCAAGGGAGTTGGCCATGGAGATATCTCATTTCTGTCCCTTAGCTTTCCAAAAATTCCAAGTGTGGTAGAAATAAGCGGATGATCTCTGCAGAAGGTCCTCCCTAACCTGACTGCCCACGGAACATCTTTTAGTGGAGTATGAAGCCAAGATGCTTCAAGATTCACCCATTTCTTCTTTGTAGCTTGATGGTGCCAGTCTAAAATACGTTGAAGATGGATCTCACGCCAATATCGCAACAAATCTGGGCAAGCGAGTCCTCTCATCTTTTTAGTTCTAAATAAAAGCCGAAGTTTCAATCTAGGTTTACGTCTCTGCCAGATGAATTTTATAAATAACGAATTGAAGGACTTAAAGTATGCCCTAGGGATCCAAATCGGAAGAGCTTGAAGTAGATATAGGATCTTTGGCAGAACTGACATTTTGAGAATGCTAATTCTTCCTAGCCACGTGAAAGTGGGTAAGTCCCAGTTTTCTAAATCCTTTTTAATTTTGGAAAGAGGGCCGAAATTTGCTGCATAAATCTCGTTTACCGTTTTCGTGATCTTAGTGCCTAGATATGTAATGGCCGACGAAGGCCACCTAAAAGGAAAAGATGCTCTCAACTGGGCTTCGACTTCTGGGGGAAGATTCATCCCCATCGCCTCTGATTTATCGTAATTTATTTTCAAGAATGAAAACCTGCCAAAGTGCTCAAATTCCTTCAACAGGACCGGTAATCCCGTTACCGGATTTGCGAGAAAAAACATAAGGTCATCAGCATATGCTGAAATCTTGTGTATAGATGAGTCTACTAAGATCCCCCGTATATCTTCTCTCCTTCTAATTCTGCATAAAAAAGGTTCCATAGATAAAACAAAAATCACTGGGGAGAGGGGACAGCCCTGTCTAGTGCCATTTCTAATGTCTACCTTCTCTGAAAAGGTGCCATTTACTTTAATCTTAGCTGAGGGCTCTGTATATAGAGCCATAATCATCTGTAACGCTTTAGGGCCCAGACCAATATATTCCAAAACTGTCCTGATATATTGCCAATTTACCCGGTCGAATGCCTTCTCGGCATCGGTGGACAAAAAGATAGCCGGTTGTCTAGTTCGTTCGATCCTATGCAGCAAATTCAGCACTCTAGTTGTATTATCGCGAGCTTCTCTGCCCGGTACAAAGCCGGACTGGTCTCCATCTACTAGCATTGGAAGCATCCCTGACAGTCTATTTGCCAAAATTTTCGCATATAATTTTAGATCTACATTCAATAGTGAAATAGGCCTATAGCTTCCGCATGCAAGCGGATCTTTCCCAGGTTTCTGAATTATTGTCACATGAGCAGATAGTGCCTCACTTGGGATCTTAACCTGATCGGGGGATATAGTTAATGAATTAAATGCCGAGAGAAAATGTGGAGCCAGGAGAGGAAAAAATTGCTTATAATATGCTACTGTAAATCCATCTGGTCCCGGGGCTTTTCCACTGGGTGAAGCCTTGATTACGGCTCTCAGCTCCTCCATAGAAATGGGGCATTCCATTCTCTCTCTATCATTCGTCCCAAGCTTAGACATACCAGACTCCTCTATATACTTCTTTATCGATGCTACATGATCCTGTTCTGGAGCTGGTCCTTCAGGGCAAATATTATATAGCTTCTGATAAAAGGACTGAAAGGTCTTAGCTATATCTGGAGTACTATGGAGCTTTTTTTGTTGCCCATCTATGATAGCTTCTACAAAGTTTAAAGATTGTTGTTTCTTGAGGGCCCTTGCCAGAAGTGCACTGCTTTTATTGCCCCATTCAAAATAAAGCCTTCTACAGCGCTTTATAATATATGCCGCTTTAGAAGTCAGGAGAGAGTTCAATATTGATCTGGCCTCAGTAAGTGCTAGGAGATTACTTTTTGCCAATGTTGCTTTATGTACTTTTTCTAGCTCCTGGACTTTTTCTATTTGTTTCTGTAACTCCTGTTCTCGTTCCCTCTTTTTCTCAGTAGCATGTCTAATAAACGAGCCTCTAATAACTGCCTTATGAGCTAACCAATTATTAAATGGAGAAGTGTCTATGCATTTATTTGTTTCGAAATAATTTTTAATAGTATTTTGGAAATCTTGGATTAGCTTCTCATTTTGTAATAAAGACTCGTTCAATCTCCATGTCCACTCTCCCTTTGGGGTGGCAGCTAAGGTGATAGTAAGGGTCACCGGTGCATGATCCGACACAGCCATAATCTCTATATTAGATGTCAAAACTTGGGGTAGTAAACTATGAGATACCAAAACGTAATCAATTCTCGAATACATGGCATGTACTGGAGAATAGAAAGAATAGTCTTTAGTATTAGGGTGATTAATACGCCAGGGATCACAAAGTTGAGCCTTGTGAAGCGCTTTCTTAATTCTTTTTAATGCCGCATATGCTAGTGCAGATCGCCCCGTTGAGGAGTCCAATAATGGATCTAATGTCACATTTAAATCTCCCCCAAGAATAATAGGGCCTTCTTGTGCTTCTATGAGTTTATTCAAAAAAGCTTCAAGAAAGGTCACTTGCCCAGAATTAGGAGCATAAGCCACTGCCAAAGTATATTTTTTATTAAACAAGGAGCCCTTAAGAATTAGGTACCTACCTTGCTCATCTGCTATCCTATCCGTGACCTGAAAAGGAGTATTCCTGGCAATCATTATCGCCACCCCCCTTGCCTTAACATCTGGCGCATTACTTGTGAAAGACTGGGAGAAGGATCTAGAGGACAATCTGGGGGCTCCCCCACCTTTAAAATGTGTCTCCTGAATAAATGCGATATTTGCTTTAAGTCTAGTTAATTCCTGAAATAATTTAGATCTTTTCAGTGGGGTATTTAAACCCCTGGCATTAATCGAAATAGCTCTAAACTTTTGCTCAAAGGAAGAGGCCAGGTCATTATCATTCGGCCTTCGAACCCTCTGTGGACTATCTCTACTTCTGGACATGTTAAAGGTTTATAATTAGGATATTCCCTGGTTCAAAGGAGAAGGGAGGGAGGGAAAGAAAAAAAAAAAAAAAAAAATTATATTATTAAAAATAGGACCCCAAAGGAAAAATAAGTAAAAAATAAAAATAAAAAAAAGAAATAACCCACTTTATTAAAGACCAATTCGTTGATCACCGAGACAGACACTGCCCGTGTCGGGATTTACACTAGGGTCTTATCAGGGAGTCGAGACCTCAGATATCAATTTGACTCTGATCCTCAACACCCGCTGCCCTAGAAATGTGGGGGCAGAGAGGCCACAGCCAGTGAAGTCAGCAGTGTAGAAAAGAAGAAATAAAAAGAAAAAAGAAAATAGATCGTATAATACACTGGCACGGGAACAGCGCCCGCTCCCGGCAGCCATTAATCGCATAAACAAATTGTTAGGGCGAGCGCTGCGTCTTCCCCGCGCAGCGCCCCCCTCCGTGCCTCTCCTCGGGCGAGCGCTGCGTCCCCTTCCCGCAGCGCTCCCCGCTTCACCGCCATCCGGGCGTCTGCTGCTGGCCCCCCTGGCTGCGGTTCCCCCTTACCTGGTCCCCGCGCTTCCTCCTCTGACCGGCATGGCCGCCGGCTTCCTCCTTCTGTGTCTGTTCCGTCCTCCCTGCGCGCACGTCCCCGGCCACTAGGGGGCGCGCGCGTCAACCTCCCCAGATTTAAAGGGCCAAGGCCCTGTTAATTGGTCTCTGCCATCCAATCTCTTTTTTGCGCTTCCTATAAATGAAACCCTGCCTTACTTCCTGTGCCGGATCTTCGGTGTTGTTCCCTGAATGATTATCGCTGTATTGCTTGATTCCTCGTGTATGACCTCGGCTCTCCTATTGACCTCCGAACCTGTGCTGCCCGTCCCGACCTCGGCTTGTCTCACCGCTATTGAACCCGCGCTGCCAGTCCCGACCTCGGCTTGTCTCACCGCTACTGAACCCGCGCTGCCAGTCCTGACCTCGACCTTCTCCTCCGACCACTGTTTGTCTCTGCTGCACGTCACTTCAGCAGTTTGTGGAACTGTGCCGCTGTTGGGGGGTAGCGACCTGGGAGTCACCTGCCGCACAAGACCATCCCGCCTTGCGGTGGGCTCTGGTGAAAACCAGTGGCTCCTTAGACTCCGCTCCCCTGACGCGGTACCTGCCAAAACAGTTCTGCAGACCCTGCGGGTCCACTTCTTCGCACCCGGTGCGTAACAGTAAGATCCGGCCATGGATCCCGCTGAGGTGCCCTTGCCGGAGACTTCCGAACTCCCAGCGCTGGTGGCTTTGCAGTCTCGGCAGATTAATCAGCTTACCGCTATGATGCAGCAACTTTTGACCCAGCAGCTGTCGCCTTCTCCACCGCCACCGGTGCCGCCACCGCAGTCTCCAGCAGCTTCCTCATCCAGAATCCGCCTCTCCTTACCAGCAAAATATGAGGGGGACGCGAAGTTGTGCAGAGGCTTTCTAGCCCAGTGCTCTATGCACCTGGAATTATTGTTTGATCAATTTCCCACCGAACGCTCTAAAGTGGCCTTCATCATTAGTCTGCTCTCCGGAAAAGCCTTGGCTTGGGCCACTCCCTTGTGGGACCGTAACGATCCTCTCACCTTCACCGTTCAGGCCTTTGTTACTGAATTCCGTCAGGTTTTTGAAGAACCCGCTCGGGCCTCATCTGCCGAGTCCGCTCTATTGAATTTAACGCAAGGCGATCTTTCGGTTGGTGAATATGCTATTCGATTCCGTACTTTGGCCTCCGAGTTAGCATGGAATAATGAGGCCCTCTGCGCTTGTTTTAAGAAAGGTCTTTCTAGCAAGATCAAAGATGTTCTAGCGGCCCGAGAGATACCTGACTCCCTTTCTGAACTCATTCATCTTGTCACTCGCATTGACATACGCTTTGCTGAGAGGCGTGAGGAACTTCGCTTGGAGAGAGATTCCCAACGTGACAGGAGGATGTTCCGTTTGGCTCCCACCTTTCAGAAACCTTTGTCTGTACCATCTTCTCCAGAGGTGGAAGCCATGCAGGTCGGCCGCTCTCGCCTAACCCCCGTGGAGAGGTCTCGCAGGAGAAATGAAAATCTCTGTCTGTATTGCGCCAGTCCTGATCATTTTCTAAGAGATTGCCCCATTCGTCCTTCTCGACTGGGAAACGAGCGCACCTAGACTCGGTGGGAGAGGCGTCTCTGGGTGTGTGTGCTTCCTCTCCAAGATTTACCGTACCTGCACAGCTTTGTCTCTCATCTGCCTCTGTGCTTAATTTACCGGTCTTCCTGGATTCTGGTTCGGCGGGCAATTTCATAGAGGCCTCCCTGATCAAGAAATACGACATAGCAGTTAACCGCTTGGCCAAACCGTTATTCATCGCCTCAGTTAATGGAGATAGACTGAATTGTATGGTGCAGTACCGTACCAAGCCTTTGCTCCTTAAGATTGGCCTCTTTCACCAGGAATACTTGGAACTCTTTGTGTTACCCCATTGTACTTCCCCAATCCTATTGGGTCTTCCTTGGCTTCAGCTTCATAATCCTACCCTAGACTGGGTCACTGGGGACATCAAGGCGTGGGGTACAACCTGCTTCAAGAATTGCTTGAAAGCTTTACCAGTTCGAACCGATCATCCTACCACATCTCTACCGGGCCTACCCGAAGTTTACCGGGCTTACGCTGATGTCTTCTGTAAGAAGCAAGCTGAGACTCTTCCGCCTCATCGCCCTTATGACTGCCCGATCGACCTCCTGCCTGGGACCACTCCTCCTCGTGGCCGTATCTATCCACTATCCGTCCCCGAAACTCAAGCAATGGCTACTTACATACAAGAAAATCTGCAGAGGGGCTTCATCCGGAAGTCCTCTTCTCCCGCTGGGGCTGGCTTTTTTTTTGTACAGAAGAAAGACGGTTCTCTCCGACCCTGTATCGACTATCGGGGTCTTAACAAGATCACGGTAAAGAACCGATACCCCTTACCCTTAATTCCAGAACTCTTCGACCGTCTTCGTGGCTCCAGGATCTTTTCCAAACTGGATCTCCGAGGAGCCTACAATCTGATCCGCATCCGCAAGGGAGACGAATGGAAGACTGCCTTTAATACCCGTGACGGTCATTTCGAGTATTTGGTGATGCCCTTCGGGCTTTGTAATGCCCCTGCCGTATTTCAAGAGTTCGTCAATGACATCTTCCGGGACTTGTTGTACTCCTGTGTCGTGGTCTATTTAGATGATATCCTCATCTTCTCTTCTTCCCTCGAAGAGCATCACCGGCACGTTCGTCTGGTACTATCCCGCCTTCGGCAGCATCATCTTTATGCCAAATTAGAAAAGTGTCTCTTTCACCAAACCGCTCTGCCCTTTTTGGGTTATACTGTTTCAGCCCAAGGACTACAAATGGACCCTAGCAAATTGAGAGCGGTTTTAGATTGGCCTCGGCCTGTTGGTCTGCGTTCCATTCAACGATTTCTGGGCTTCGCCAACTATTACCGTCAATTCATACCCCATTTTTCCACTATCGTGGCCCCCATTGTGGCTCTCACCAAAAAGGGAGCCAACCCCAAGTCATGGCCGCCACAGGCGGAGGCAGCCTTTTTAACTTTGAAAAAGACTTTCTCTACGGCCCCGGTGCTCACCAGACCAGACCCTTCTCGTCCTTTTTCTCTAGAGGTTGACGCTTCTTCCATCGGAGCAGGAGCTGTTCTCACACAGAGGTCTCCTTCAGGGAAAAATGATACTTGTGGGTTCTTTTCTAGGACTTTTTCTTCCGCGGAGCGAAATTACTCTATTGGGGATCGTGAACTCCTGGCTATCAAATTAGCTCTTGAAGAGTGGAGACATCTTCTAGAAGGGTCGCTTCACCCCATATCTATTTTTACCGACCATAAGAACCTTTTGTATCTTCAAACTGCTCAACGCTTGAATCCTCGCCAAGCTCGTTGGTCACTATTCTTCGCGCGGTTTAATTTCCGCATTCATTTTCGACCTGCCTCTAAGAACATCAGGGCAGATGCTCTATCTCGCTCCTCGGACGTCACAGACGTGGACGCTGCTCCTCAGTTCATTATATCTCCTGATCATTTGGTTCATTCCGCTCCAGCCTCCCTAGTGCAGGCTCCGCCTGGGAGAACCTTTGTCCCGGCTCGCCGACGCCTCCAAATATTAAAATGGGGTCATGCTTCCCGTATTGCCGGGCATGCTGGTATCAAAAAGTCTAACGCAATTATTGCCAGATATTATTGGTGGCCCTCCATTGAGAAGGATGTGGCAGAATTCGTGCAAGCTTGTACCACCTGTGCACGTAATAAAACGCCTCGCCAAAGACCGGCGGGTCTTCTTCATCCTCTTCCTATTCCTGAAATCCCTTGGTCTCACATCGCTATGGACTTTATCACGGATCTTCCTCCATCTCAAGGCAATACAGTGATCTGGGTTGTTGTGGATCGTTTTTCAAAAATGGCGCACTTCGTTCCGCTTCCAGGACTCCCATCCGCTCCTCAGTTGGCTAAGAACTTTTTTAAACATATTTTTCGGCTCCATGGACTTCCTTCCCATATTGTCTCCGACAGGGGAGTTCAATTTGTTTCAAAATTCTGGAGGGCTCTCTGTACTCAGTTAAAGGTGAAATTAGATTTTTCCTCGGCTTACCACCCCCAGTCCAACGGCCAAGTGGAGAGGGTCAATCAGGTTCTAGGACAATATCTACGTCACTTTGTTTCGGCCCGACAAGACGACTGGGTCGATCTCTTGCCATGGGCGGAGTTCTCTTATAATTTCAAAGATTCTGAAGCCACAAAGAAATCTCCATTCTTCATTGTTTATGGCCGCCAACCTTTGCCTCCTCTACCCTTACCTACACAGTCGGGTGTACACGCCGTGGATGACTTAACACAGTTTTTTTCCTCTATCTGGCGTGAAACACGACATTCTCTTGTTCTAGCCTCTACCCGCATGAAGAGCAGCGCTAATAAAAGAAGGAGAATCGCTCCTGTTTTCTCTCCTGGAGATAAAGTTTGGCTTTCAGCCAAGTACATTCGTTTCAAGATACCCAGTTATAAATTGGGCCCTCGCTATTTAGGGCCGTACAGGATCAAGCAACAAATTAATCCGGTCTGTTACAAACTTCATTTGCCAGCCTCCTTACGTATTCCCAACTCTTTTCATGTTTCTTTATTAAAACCTCTGACGACTAATCGATTCTCTTCTAAAACGTTGGAGCCACTTCCGGTCGCGGGTACCGAAGATGCCTTCTCGGTGAGAGAGATTCTGGCTTCCAAAACATCCAGAGGGAGACGATACTTTCTAGTGGATTGGGAGAATTGCGGTCCTGAAGAGAGGTCCTGGGAACCTGAGGAGAATATCCTCGATCGGAGCCTTATTTCAAACTTCCTCGGTCCCAAAAAGAGGGGAAGACCTAAGGGGGGGGGGTACTGTTAGGGCGAGCGCTGCGTCTTCCCCGCGCAGCGCCCCCCTCCGTGCCTCTCCTCGGGCGAGCGCTGCGTCCCCTTCCCGCAGCGCTCCCCGCTTCACCGCCATCCGGGCGTCTGCTGCTGGCCCCCCTGGCTGCGGTTCCCCCTTACCTGGTCCCCGCGCTTCCTCCTCTGACCGGCATGGCCGCCGGCTTCCTCCTTCTGTGTCTGTTCCGTCCTCCCTGCGCGCACGTCCCCGGCCACTAGGGGGCGCGCGCGTCAACCTCCCCAGATTTAAAGGGCCAAGGCCCTGTTAATTGGTCTCTGCCATCCAGTCTCTTTTTTGCGCTTCCTATAAATGAAACCCTGCCTTACTTCCTGTGCCGGATCTTCGGTGTTGTTCCCTGAATGATTATCGCTGTATTGCTTGATTCCTCGTGTATGACCTTGGCTCTCCTATTGACCTCCGAACCTGTGCTGCCCGTCCCGACCTCGGCTTGTCTCACCGCTATTGAACCCGCGCTGCCAGTCCCGACCTCGGCTTGTCTCACCGCTACTGAACCCGCGCTGCCAGTCCTGACCTCGACCTTCTCCTCCGACCACTGTTTGTCTCTGCTGCACGTCACTTCAGCAGTTTGTGGAACTGTGCCGCTGTTGGGGGGTAGCGACCTGGGAGTCACCTGCCGCACAAGACCATCCCGCCTTGCGGTGGGCTCTGGTGAAAACCAGTGGCTCCTTAGACTCCGCTCCCCTGACGCGGTACCTGCCAAAACAGTTCTGCAGACCCTGCGGGTCCACTTCTTCGCACCCGGTGCGTAACACAAATATATACATTATTAAGTATTCATTAGCTATTAACTGCTGGACCTGAGATCCAAAAATAATCCACATATCAATTGCAAGCCCTACTCAATTACCCCTCTAACTCCACAGCCTATTATCATATCATCACGCCAGAATAACCAAATTTAAGGACATTCTTTTCAATAAAACATATTAAATGCTGCACCCACAGCCCTCTAGCCTACATAACAAACAAACAAACAAAAAAAAAAAAAATAAATAAAAAAATAAATAAAAAGGGGGGGGGAGTGGGGGGGAAAGGGGGGGGAGGAGGCCGCCTCCCCAACCCCGCAGTAGAGGTCCCCCACCCCATCCCTCGCGACACAAACCTCGCCCATCAATTATCTACACATCAACAACAGTTAGTGATCCAGTGCCGACCCGAGCCATCATCCTCACAATCCTGTGATCAGTCCCAATCCCCGCAACTTGTCAGCGGGGACCAGAAACGGCCCCACACCATGTACCAGGGGGCAAAACTGGACAGAAAAGGGAATCCCTCTTGTCGGTGCCCCTTCTTCAGATAACCTCTCCCTGATGGAGTGAGTAACTATTCTGCCTCCATCATATACCATTTCCATCCAGAGAGCCAGTGGTTTGTACCAGATCGAGGGCCCAGAAAGAAGGCCATCCCACACCCGTGTATCCGCAAAGATCAGTGGGGCCCGGGCAGCCCGCTCGTGCCCACTAGTGAAACATAAAGTGAAATGCCGTGTAAGTGTGTCAAGTATACCAAGAAGAAAAAAGAATTATATATAAGTGTAGTAGATGGCAGTACCTGCCAATAAAAAATGTGC
This sequence comes from Gastrophryne carolinensis, assembly GCA_027917425.1. NCBI lineage: Eukaryota > Metazoa > Chordata > Amphibia > Anura > Microhylidae > Gastrophryne > Gastrophryne carolinensis. The sequence goes on along the minus strand of CM051238.1, from coordinate 111,940,247 downwards.
ATAAGTCATAAAAATGTGTATTTACAAAATTGATTGTGTGACAGAACTATCTAAAGTACAATAGTCCTCTCCCAAGCCATCCCCTAACACCACCCTGGCCCCCGGATAGAGGCAGCACCAATCCCATCATCCGGGCCGCGTCGGATCATCCGACTAGGCGCGCCCAGTTCCCTCCAGCCCCCCCTCTTCCAGTCCATGGGCTGGTTCCGTCCGGCCGCCTCTCCTAACACATCCCCCCACCCTGTCTCTGGCAACCCCCGCTGCACCACGTGACCGGGACCACCTTCACACTATTCATACTAGCCCCAGTGCGCACCAAACCACCAGCTGTCCCCATCATACACATCTCATACAGATCACATCCATACCGCTTGGGGTCAGAGTGCACATCCAAAAACCCCCCCTCCCTTCAGCCCAAGCTGAAAAAAAAAAAAAAAAAAAAAAAAAGACAAAAAAGGGGCATCAAAATCTAGATTCCACCTAATTCGCATCTCAAAAATCCTTCATCCTATCTGAGGTGTCCAATAATATAAATCTAAATAAAATCTATTTTCCAATCAATTTAATTTCCGGATCTTTGCATATTCATTCATAATTTTTCTTATGAATTAATGGGCTGAAATTGATCTTCTGCTCCTCTTCTTACACGTAGAAAATTAAACTCCGGAGGGTATATAAGCCAGTCTGGCACTTGTATAGGGGATAAACCAAAATAGTTGAAAAAACCTAAAAGATCATCATATTTGCGTATGGTGAAAGTCTTTCCTTGTTTTGCGGCGTGTAAGGCGAAGGGATACCCCCATCTATAAGTAATATTATTCTGTTTAAGAACTTCAAGAAGCGGTCGAAGAGCCCTCCGTCTTGCCAGCGTAGTCTTTGCTAGATCTGAATAAAAATGTAAGATTGCGCCATCAAAATCTAGCGAGCCTTTACTTCTGGCAGCTGCCATAATTGCTTCTTTCTCTTGGTAATAATGAATTCTACATATTACATCTCTTGGAGGGTCATTCTGACGAGGGGGGGAGCAATTGCTCTATGTGCTCTATCTATCTCTATTTTGGTGTCATTGCCCACTGGTTCCCCTAGTAGTGTAGAAAAAATTCCTTGTAGAGTAGGTAATAGGTTCTCTGTCCGTGTAGCTTCGGGGAGTCCACGTATACGTATGTTATTCCGTCGATTGCGATTCTCCATATCCTCCAGGGCCAAAGTGGCAGTCGCAGATTCTTGTGCCTGGAGACGGTGGGTGAGTTGCTGAATAATAGATCTGTCCTCCTCATGTTGTTGTTCCACCCCCGCAAGCCTGGAGTCTAGTTTTTTAAGGTCCCCACGTAGGAGCCCTACTTCTTCAGACAATCTATCACCAATAGAACGAGTAATCGCGGAAAGATCCTCCTTTGTTGGCATAGATCGCATAAAAGCCCAAATATCAGTTAGGGTATTTCCTGAGGTAGAGGGGCTCAAGCTCTCGGGATCTTCCTCCTCAGCCGCTATGTCTTTCATTCGCCCCCCACGGGGGGTTCCTCCAGCCGCACTTGAATCTCGGGCCAGATCTGTGGACTTCGATATGTAACGATTTAGGTCTCCTTGAGTGGTAGCTGTGGTACTTCTTGTCGTTTGTCCTTTGTTATCTTTAGGTTTAGTACCTCCTCCCATTTCTGATGCTATTAGTTCAGGGAAAAGTTCTACTAATGTCTAGGAAATTCCTCCTTCCCCTCCTCTCCCCTCCTTTCTCCTCTTCCTTCCTCCTTTTACAATCCACTATTACGGAATAGTTGATATATGTAATGGTTAATATCTGATATATATATATGATAGATATGCAACAACAAAGAATGGTGATATATCAAATCAGGTTAGCTTATACAATGTAAGATAAAGAGTTCTCAGTTCTTATGCAGATAAAGTATTTCTGATGAGAGATGGTTGTACCTGGCCTGTTTACAGGAAAGCCTATTAAACTAAGGGTAACTGGTTCCTTTTGCTGTATGGGTATCCCACTCAGGGATATCTAATCTCGCTTATTCTACAAGCCATCCAATTAGAGCTATTGAAGTTTGTATATCCGTTTAAGTGGAGGTTTCCAGATTCAAATTGCAAAGTCAAGAAATGATGATATGTCAAATCAGGTTAGCTTATACAATGCAGATGAAAATTTCTCAGCTCTTATGCAGGTAAAGTATTTCTGATGAGAGATGGTTGTACCTGGCCTGTTTACTGAAAAGCCTATTAAATTAAAGATAACTGGCTCCTGTTACTATACGGGTATCCCACACCGGGATATCTAACCTCGTTTGTTCTATAAGCCGTCCAGTTAGGGCTATTGAGATTTGTATAGCCGTTTGAGTGGGGGTTTCCAAAATCAAATCAATGCATACTTAGTAGGTCTGGATATCTCAAGAATAATAAATGGTAAGTCCTCTAGATTGCATAAAAGAGCTCTGGTGTAAGGAGGGCCCAATTTAATGTCTTACAGAGGCACTCCATAAAGGGGCATTTCCCACCAAAAGTCAGCAAAGTCTCAGAGGGGTATCCTAGAGCCTATAACTTCCTTTTAATAGTAGGGCGATCTTCAAATGCAGGGTAGAATCAAAGAGGTATTGTATAGTATACTGTCCAGCGCATTCAGCGTCAAGGGGAACGAATAGGGGGAGGATCATCCGACTGCCCAGGATCCAGCACCTCAAACCCTCTTCTCAAATGTACCTCTATGATCTACCACCTGCAACAGGCTGGGACCGGGACCTGGATGGCGGTCATCGGAGAATAATGTGGCTGTCCAGACTCCAGCTTCTCTCAGCCCACACGTGTAAGCGGAGATGAGCAGCAGGGGGGGGGCCCGGAGAACACAGAGCCCACCACCTCCACCCGTCTCGCTCTCCTCAGCTTTACTGCCGTCACTGACCTGGCTTTCTAGCCGGCGGCTGCCTCCACCGTACTACACACCGTCGTGTGAGCGGCTCCGTCGTCTCGCTGCTCCTACTCACGCTGCTGCGGGGAATCACAGGGTGGGTCCTCGTGTGGTCTCAGACCCGCCACCTCTCCGCCGTCGATGCGTCGTCCGGCTCCGACGCCGCAGCTCAGATGTCTCAGCGGGACAGCCTCCGCAGCCCCACCGTTCGCCGCACAATGTCGGTCACCGCTCCACAGGCCAGGTAAGGTCACCAAGTGATACAATGTGCCAATATCTGCTCTTTTAAGCTAGTACAAGCTGTAGCTGTCGGGAGCGGTCTGCTCGCACGTCTTCACCACTCCATGGCAAGCTCCGCCCCCCTCCAGGGTGTGATTCATCCAATTTTTGGCTTCCTGCTGCCAACTCCAGGGTGTGATTCATCCTATTTCTGGGCTCCTGCTGCCAACTCCAGTGTCTCTTTAAAGTAATGTTCGGGATCCTGCTGCTGCTTGCAACTCCAGGGTGTGATTCATCCAATTTTTGGGCTCCTGCTGCCAACTCCAGTGTCTCTTTAAAGTAATGTTTGGGCTACTGCTGCTGCTGCTTGCAATTCCAGGGTGTGATTCATCCAATTTTTGGGCTCCTGCTGCCAACTCCAGTGTCTCTTTAAAGTAATGTTTGGGCTCCTGCTGCTGCCAACTCCAGGGTGTGATTCATCCAATTTTTGGGCTCCTGCTGCCAACTCCAGTGTCTCTTTAAAGTAATGTTTGGGCTCCTGCTGCTGCTGCTGCCAACTCCAGGGTGTGATTCATCCAATTTCTGGGCTCCTGCTGCCAACTCCAGTGTCTCTTTAAAGTAATGTTTGGGCTCCTGCTGCTGCCGCCAACTCCAGGGTGTGATTCATCCAATTTTTGGGCTTCTGCTGCCAACTCCAGTGTCTCTTTAAAGTAATGTTTGGGCTCCTGCTGTTGCTGCTGCCAACTCCAGGGTGTGTCAGTCAATTTTTGGGCTCTTGCTGCCAACTCCAGTGTCTCTTTAAAGTAATGTTTGGGCTACTGCTGCTGCTGCCAACTCCAGGGTGTGATTCATCCACTTTTTGGGCTCCTGCTGCCAACTCCAGTGTCTCTTTAAAGTAATGTTTGGGCTACTGCTGCTGCTTGCAACTCCAGGGTGTGATTCATCCAATTTTTGGGCTCCTGCTGCCAACTCCAGTGTCTCTTTAAAGTAATGTTTGGGCTACTGCTGCTGCTGCTTGCAATTCCAGGGTGTGATTCATCCAATTTTTGGGGTCCTGCTGCCAACTCCAGTGTCTCTTTAAAGTAATGTTTGGGCTCCTGCTGCTGCCAACTCCAGGGTGTGATTCATCCAATTTTTGGGCTCCTGCTGCCAACTCCAGTGTCTCTTTAAAGTAATGTTTGGGCTCCTGCTGCTGCTGCTGCCAACTCCAGGGTGTGATTCATCCAATTTCTGGGCTCCTGCTGCCAACTCCAGTGTCTCTTTAAAGTAATGTTTGGGCTCCTGCTGCTGCTGCTGCCGCCAACTCCAGGGTGTGATTCATCCAATTTTTGGGCTTCTGCTGCCAACTCCAGTGTCTCTTTAAAGTAATGTTTGGGCACCTGCTGTTGCTGCTGCCAACTCCAGGGTGTGTAAGTCAATTTTTGGGCTCTTGCTGCCAACTCCAGTGTCTCTTTAAAGTTATGTTTGGGCTACTGCTGCTGCTGCCAACTCCAGGGTGTGATTCATCCACTTTTTGGGCTCCTGCGGCCAACTCCAGTGTCTCTTTAAAGTAATGTTTGGGCTACTGCTGCTGCTTGCAACTCCAGGGTGTGATTCATCCAATTTTTCGGCTCCTGCTGCCAACTCCAGTGTCTCTTTAAAGTAATGTTTGGGCTCCTGTTGCTGCTGCCAACTCCAGGGTGTGATTCATCCAATTTTTGGGCTCCTGCTACCAACTCCAGTGTCTCTTTAAAGTAATGTTCGGGCTCCTGCTGCTGCTTGCAACTCCAGGGTGTGATTCATCCAATTTTTGGGCTCCTGCTGCCAATGCCAGTGTCTCTTTAAAGTAATGTTTCGGCTACTGCTGCTGCTGCTTGAAACTCCAGGGTGTGATTCATCCAATTTTTGGGCTCCTGCTGCCAACTCCAGTGTCTCTTTAAAGTAATGTTTGGGCTCCTGCTGCTTCTGCTGCCAACTCCAGGGTGTGATTCATCCAATTTTTGGGCTCCTGAGGCCAACTCCAGTGTCTCTTTAAAGTAATGTTTGGGCCCCTGCTGCTGCTGCCAACTCCAGGGTGTGATTCATCCAATTTTTGGGCTCCTGCTGCCAACTCCAGTGTCTCTTTAAAGCAATGTTCGGGCTCCTGCTGCTGCCAACCCCAGGGTGTGATTCATCCAATTTTTGGGCTCCTGCTGCCAACTCCAGTGTCTCTTTAAAGTAATATTTGGGCTCCTGCTGCTGCTGCCAACTCCAGGGTGTGATTCATCCAATTTTTGAGCTCCTGCTGCCAGCTCCAGTGTCTCTTTAAAGTAATGTTTGGGCTCCTGCTGCTGCTGCTGCCAACTCCAGGGTGTGATTCATCCAATTTTTGGGCTCCTGCTGCCAACTCCAGTGTCTCTTTAAAGTAATGTTCGGGCTCCTGCTGCTGCCAACTTCAGGGTGTGATTCATCCAATTTTTGGGCTCCTGCTGCCAACTCCAGTGTCTCTTTAAAGTAATGTTTGGGCTCCTGCTGCTGCCAACTCCAGTGTCTCTTTAAAGTAATGTTTGGGCTACTGCTGCTGCCAACTCCAGGGTGTGATTCATCCAAATTTTGGGCTCCTGCTGCCAACTCCAGTGTCTTTTTAAAGTAATGTTCGGGCTCCTGCTGCTGCTGCTGCCAACTCCAGGGTGTGATTCATCCAATTTTTGGGCTCCTGCTGCCAACTCCAGTGTCTCTTTAAAGTAATGTTCGGGCTCCTGCTGCTGCTTGCAACTCCAGGGTGTGATTCATCCAATTTTTGGGCTCCTGCTGCCAACTCCAGTGTCTCTTTAAAGTAATGTTCGGGCTCCTGCTGCTGCTTGCAACTCCAGGGTGTGATTCATCCAATTTTTGGGCTCCTGCTGCCAACTCCAGTGTCTCTTTAAAGTAATGTTTGGGCTCCTGCTGCTGCCAACTCCAGGGTGTGATTCATCCAATTTTTGGGCTCCTGCTGCCAACTCCAGTGTCTCTTTAAAGTAATGTTTGGGCTCCTGCTGCTGCTGCTGCTGCCAACTCCCGGGTGTGATTCATCCAATTTCTGGGCTCCTGCTGCCAACTCCAGTGTCTCTTTAAAGTAATGTTTGGGCTCCTGCTGCTGCTGCTGCCGCCAACTCCAGGGTGTGATTCATCCAATTTTTGGGCTTCTGCTGCCAACTCCAGTGTCTCTTTAAAGTAATGTTTGGGCTCCTGCTGTTGCTGCTGCCAACTCCAGGGTGTGTCAGTCAATTTTTGGGCTCTTGCTGCCAACTCCAGTGTCTCTTTAAAGTAATGTTTGGGCTACTGCTGCTGCTGCCAACTCCAGGGTGTGATTCATCCACTTTTTGGGCTCCTGCTGCCAACTCCAGTGTCTCTTTAAAGTAATGTTTGGGCTACTGCTGCTGCTTGCAACTCCAGGGTGTGATTCATCCAATTTTGGGGCTCCTGCTGCCAACTCCAGTGTCTCTTTAAAGTAATGTTTGGGCTCCTGTTGCTGCTGCCAACTCCAGGGTGTGATTCATCCAATTTTTGGGCTCCTGCTACCAACTCCAGTGTCTCTTTAAAGTAATGTTCGGGCTCCTGCTGCTGCTTGCAACTCCAGGGTGTGATTCATCCAATTTTTGGGCTCCTGCTGCCAATGCCAGTGTCTCTTTAAAGTAATGTTTCGGCTACTGCTGCTGCTGCTTGAAACTCCAGGGTGTGATTCATCCAATTTTTGGGCTCCTGCTGCCAACTCCAGTGTCTCTTTAAAGTAATGTTCGGGCTACTGCTGCTTCTGCTGCCAACTCCAGGGTGTGATTCATCCAATTTTTGGGCTCCTGCTGCCAACTCCAGTGTCTCTTTAAAGTAATGTTTGGGCCCCTGCTGCTGCTGCTGCCAACTCCAGGGTGTGATTCATCCAATTTTTGGGCTCCTGCTGCCAACTCCAGTGTCTCTTTAAAGCAATGTTTGGGCTCCTGCTGCTGCCAACCCCAGGGTGTGATTCATCCAATTTTTTGGCTCCTGCTGCCAACTCCAGTGTCTCTTTAAAGTAATATTTGGGCTCCTGCTGCTGCTGCCAACTCCAGGGTGTGATTCATCCAATTTTTGAGCTCCTGCTGCCAGCTCCAGTGTCTCTTTAAAGTAATGTTTGGGCTCCTGCTGCTGCTGCTGCTGCCAACTCCAGGGTGTGATTCATCCAATTTTTGGGCTCCTGCTGCCAACTCCAGTGTCTCTTTAAAGTAATGTTTGGGCTCCTGCTGCTGCCAACTCCAGGGTGTGATTCATCCAATTTTTGGGCTCCTGCTGCCAACTCCAGTGTCTCTTTAAAGTAATGTTTGGGCTCCTGCTGCTGCCAACTCCAGTGTCTCTTTAAAGTAATGTTTGGGCTACTGCTGCTGCCAACTCCAGGGTGTGATTCATCCAATTTTTGGGCTCCTGCTGCCAACTCCAGTGTCTCTTTAAAGTAATGTTTGGGGTCCTGCTGCTGCTGCCAACTCCAGGGTGTGATTCATCCAATTTTTGGGCTCCTGCTGCCAACTCCAGTGTCTCTTTAAAGTAATATTTGGGCTCCTGCTGCTGCTGCCAACTCCAGGGTGTGATTCATCCAATTTTTGGGCTCCTGCTGCCAACTCCAGTGTCTCTTTTAAGTAATGTTCGGGCTCCTGCTGCTGCTGCTGCCAACTCCAGGGTGTGATTCATCCAATATTTGGGCTCCTGCTGCCATCTCCAGTGTCTCTTTAAAGTAATGTTCGGGCTCCTGCTGCTGTTGCAACTCCAGGGTGTGATTCATCCAATTTTTGGGCTCCTGCTGCCAACTCCAGTGTCGCTTTAAAGTAATGTTCGGGCTCCTGCTGCTGCTGCTGCCAACTCCAGGGTATGATTCATCCAATTTTTGGGCTCCTGCTGCCAACTCCAGTGTCTCTTTAAAGTAATGTTTGGGCTCCTGCTGCTGCTGCTTGCAACTCCAGGGTGTGATTTATCCAATTTTTGGGCTCCTGCTGCCAACTCCAGTGTCTCTTTAAAGTAATGTTTGGGCTCCTGCTGCTGCTGCTGCCAACTCCAGGGTGTGATTCATCCAATTTCTGGGCTCCTGCTGCCAACTCCAGTGTCTCTTTAAAGTAATGTTCGGGCTCCTGCTGCTGCTTGCAACTCCAGGGTGTGATTCATCCAATTTTTGGTCTCCTGCTGCCAACTCCAGTGTCTCTTTAAAGTAATGTTCGGGCTCCTGCTGCTGCTTGCAACTCCAGGGTGTGATTCATCCAATTTTTGGGCTCCTGCTGCCAACTCCAGTGTCTCTTTAAAGTAATGTTTGGGCTCCTGCTGCTGCTGCTGCCAACTCCAGGGTGTGATTCATCCAATTTTTGGGCTCCTGCTGCCATCTCCAGTGTCTCTTTAAAGTAATATTTGGGCTCCTACTGCTGCTGCTGCCAACTCCAGGGTGTGATTCATCCAATTTTTGGGCTCCTGCTGCTAACTCCAGTGTCTCTTTAAAGTAATGTTTGGGCTCCTGCTGCTGCCAACTCCAGGGTGTGATTCATCCAATTTTTGGGCTCCTGCTGCCAACTCCAGTGTCTCTTTAAAGTAATGTTTTGGCTCCTGCTGCTGCTTGCAACTCCAGGGTGTGATTCATCCAATTTTTGGGCTCCTGCAGCCAACTCCAGTGTCTCTTTAAAGTAATGTTCGGGCTCCTGCTGCTGCTTGCAACTCCAGGGTGTGATTCATCCAAGTTTTGGGCTCCTGCTGCCAACTCCAGTGTCTCTTTAAAGTAATATTTGGGCGCCTGCTGCTGCTGCTGCCAACTCCAGGGTGTGATTCATCCAATTTTTAGGCTCCTGTTGCCAACTCCAGTGTCTCTTTAAAGTAATGTTTGGGCTCCTGCTGCTGCTGCTGCTGCCAACTCCAGGGTGTGATTCATCCAATTTTTGGGCTCCTGCTGCCAACTCCAGTGTCTCTTTAAAGAAATGTTCGGGCTTCTGCTGCTGCTGGCAACTCCAGGGTGTGATTCATCCAATTTTTGGGCTCCTGCTGCCAACTCCAGTGTCTCTTTAAAGTAATGTTTGGGCTACTGCTGCTGCTGCTTGCCACTCCAGGGTGTGATTCATCCATTTTTTGGGCTCCTGCTGCCAACTCCAGTGTCTCTTTAAAGTAATGTTTGGGATCCTGCTGCTGCTGCTTGCAACTCCAGGGTGTGATTCATCCAATTTTTGGGCTCCTGCTGCCAACTCCAGTGTCTCTTTAAAGTAATGTTTGGGCTCCTGCTGCTGCTGCTGCCAACTCCAGTGTGTGATTCATCCAATTTTTGGGCTCCTGCTGCCAACTCCAGTGTCTCTTTAAAGTAATGTTTGGGCTCCTGCTGCTGCTTGCAACTCCAGGGTGTGATTCATCCAATTTTTGGGCTCCTGCTGCCAACTCCAGTGTCTCTTTAAAGTAATGTTCGGGCTCCTGCTGCTGCTTGCAACTCCAGGGTGTGATTCATCCAATTTTTGGGCTCCTGCTGCCAACTCCAGTGTCCCTTTAAAGTAATGTTTGGGCTACTGCTGCTGCTGCTGCCAACTCCAGGGTGTGATTCATCCAATTTTTGGGCTCCTGCTGCCAACTCCAGTGTCTCATAAAGTAATGTTTGGGCTCCTGCTGCTGCCAACTCCAGGGTGTGATTCATCCAATTTTTGGGCTCCTGCTGCCAACTCTAGTGTCTCTTTAAAGTAATGTTTGGGCTCCTGCTGCTGCCAACTCCAGGGTGTCATTCATCCAAATTTTGGGCTCCTGCTGCCAACTCCAGTGTCTCTTTAAAGTAATATTTGGGCTCCTGCTGCTGCTGCCAACTCCAGGGTGTGATTCATCCAATTTTTAGGCTCCTGCTGCCAACTCCAGTGTCTCTTTAAAGTAATGTTTGGGCTCCTGCTGCTGCTGCTGCTTGCAACTCCAGGGTGTGATTCATCCAATTTTTGGGATCCTGCTGCCAACTCCAGTGTCTCTTTAAAGTAATGTTCGGGCTCCTGCTGCTGCTTGCAACTCCAGGGTGTGATTCATCCAATTTTTGGGCTCATGCTGCCAACTCCAGTGTCTCATTACAGTAATGTTTGGGCTCCTGCTGCTGCTGCTGCCAACTCCAGGGTGTGATTCATCCAATTTTTGGGCTCCTGCTGCCAACTCCAGTGTCTCTTTAAAGTAATATTTGGGCTCCTGCTGCTGCTGCTGCTGCTGCCAACTCCAGGGTGTGATTCATCCAATTTTTGGGCTCCTGCTTCTAACACCAGTGTCTCTTTAAAGTAATGTTTGGGCTCCTGCTGCTGCTGCTGCAAACTCCAGGGTGTGATTCATCCAATTTTTGGGCTCCTGCTGCCAACTCCAGTGTCTCTTTAAAGTAATGTTCGGGCTCCTGCTGCTGCTTGCAACTCCAGGGTGTGATTCATCCAATTTTTGGGCTCCTGCTGCCAACTCCAGTGTCTCTTTAAAGATATGTTTGGACTCCTGCTGCTGCTGCTGCCGCCAACTCCAGGTTGTCATTCATCCAATTTTTGGGCTCCTACTGCCAACTCCAGTGTCTCTTTAAAGTAATGTTTGGGCTCCTGCTGCTGCTGCTGCCAACTCCAGGGTGTGTCAGTCAATTTTTGGTCTCTTGCTGCCAACTCCAGTGTCTCTTTAAAGTAATGTTTGGGCCACTGCTGCTGCTGCCAACTCCAGGGTGTGATTCATCCAATTTTTGGGCTCCTGCTGCCAACTCCAGTGTCTCTTTAAAGTAATGTTTGGGCTCCTGCTGCTGCTTGCAACTCCAGGGTGTGATTCATCCAATTTTTGGGCTCCTGCTGCCAACTCCAGTGTCTCTTTAAAGTAATGTTCGGGCTCCTGCTGCTGCTTGCAACTCCAGGGTGTGATTCATCCAATTTTTGGGCTCCTGCTGCCAACTCCAGTGTCTCTTTAAAGTAATGTTTGGGCTACTGCTGCTGCTGCTGCCAACTCCAGGGTGTGATTCATCCAATTTTTGGGCTCCTGCTGCCAACTCCAGTGTCTCATAAAGTAATGTTTGGGCTCCTGCTGCTGCCAACTCCAGGGTGTGATTCATCCAATTTATGGGCTCCTGCTGCCAACTCTAGTTTCTCTTTAAAGTAATGTTTGGGCTCCTGCTGCTGCCAACTCCAGGGTGTCATTCATCCAAATTTTGGGCTCCTGCTGCCAACTCCAGTGTCTCTTTAAAGTAATATTTGGGCTGCTGCCAACTCCAGGGTGTGATTCATCCAATTTTTCGGCTCCTGCTGCCAACTCCAGTGTCTCTTTAAAGTAATGTTTGGGCTCCTGCTGCTGCTGCTTCTGCTTGCAACTCCAGGGTGTGATTCATCCAATTTTGGGGATCCTGCTGCCAACTGCAGTGTCTATTTAAAGTAATATTTGGGCTGCTGCTGCTGCCAACTCCAGGGTGTGATTCATCCAATTTTTAGGCTCCTGCTGCCAACTCCAGTGTCTCTTTAAAGTAATGTTCGGGCTCCTGCTGCTGCTTGCAACTCCAGGGTGTGATTCATCCAATTTTTGGGCTCCTGCTGCCAACTCCAGTGTCTCTTTAAAGTAATGTTTGGGCTACTGCTGCTGCTGCTGCCAACTCCAGGGTGTGATTCATCCAATTTTTGGGCTCCTGCTGCCAACTCCAGTGTCTCATAAAGTAATGTTTGGGCTCCTGCTGCTGCCAACTCCAGGGTGTGATTCATCCAATTTATGGGCTCCTGCTGCCAACTCTAGTTTCTCTTTAAAGTAATGTTTGGGCTCCTGCTGCTGCCAACTCCAGGGTGTCATTCATCCAAATTTTGGGCTCCTGCTGCCAACTCCAGTGTCTATTTAAAGTAATATTTGGGCTGCTGCTGCTGCCAACTCCAGGGTGTGATTCATCCAATTTTTAGGCTCCTGCTGCCAACTCCAGTGTCTCTTTAAAGTAATGTTTGGGCTCCTGGTGCTGCTGCTGCTTCTGCTTGCAACTCCAGGGTGTGATTCATCCAATTTTGGGGATCCTGCTGCCAACTCCAGTGTCTCTTTAAAGTAATGTTCGGGCTCCTGCTGCTGCTTGCAACTCCAGGGTGTGATTCATCCAATTTTTGGGCTCCTGCTGCCAACTCCAGTGTCTCTTTAAAGTAATGTTTGGGCTACTGCTGCTGCTGCTTGCAATTCCAGGGTGTGATTCATCCAATTTTTGGGCTCCTGCTGCCAACTCCAGTGTCTCTTTAAAGTAATGTTTGGGCTCCTGCTGCTGCCAACTCCAGGGTGTGATTCATCCAATTTTTGGGCTCCTGCTGCCAACTCCAGTGTCTCTTTAAAGTAATGTTCGGGCTCCTGCTGCTGCTGCTGCCAACTCCAGTGTGTGATTCATCCAATTTTTGGGCTCCTGCTGCCAACTCCAGTGTCTCTTTAAAGTAATGTTTGGGCTCCTGTTGCTGCTGCTGCCAACTCCAGTGTGTGATTCATCCAATTTTTGGGCTCCTGCTGCCAACTCCAGTGTCTCTTTAAAGTAATGTTTGGGCTACTGCTGCTGCTGCCAACTCCAGGGTGTGATTCATCCAATTTTTGGGCTCCTGCTGCCAACTCCAGTGTCTCTTTAAAGTAATGTTTGGGCTCCTGCTGCTGCCAACTCCAGGGTGTGATTCATCCAATTTTTGGGCTCCTGCTGCCAACTCTAGTGTCTCTTTAAAGTAATGTTTGGGCTGCTGCTGCTGCCAACTCCAGGGTGTGATTCATCCAATTTTTGGGCTCCTGCTGCCAACTCCAGTGTCTCTTTAAAGTAATATTTGGGCTCCTGCTGCTGCTGCTGCCAACTCCAGGGTGTGATTCATCCAATTTTTGGGCTCTTACTCCTAACTCCAGTGTCTCTTTAAAGTAATGTTTGGTCTGCTGCTGCTGCAAACTCCAGGGTGTGATTCATCCAATTTTTGGGCTCCTGCTGCCAACTCCAGCGTCTCTTTAAAGATATGTTTGGACTCCTGCTGCTGCTGCTGCAGCCAACTCCAGGTTGTCATTCATCCAATTTTTGGGCTCCTGCTGCCAACTCCAGTGTCTCTTTAAAGTAATGTTTGGGCTCCTGCTGCTGCTGCTGCTGCCAACTCCAGGGTGTGACAGTCAATTTTTGGGGTCTTGCTACCAACTCCAGTGTCCCTTTAAAGTAATGTTTGGACCACTGCTGCTGCAGCCAACTCCAGGGTGTGATTCATCCAATTTTTGGGCTCCTGCTGCCAACTCCAGTGTCTCTTTAAAGTAATGTTTGGGCTACTGCTGCTGCTGCTGCTTGCAACTCCAGGGTGTGATTCATCCAATTTTTGGGCTCCTGCTGCCAACTCCAGTGTCTCTTTAAAGTAATGTTTGGGCTCCTGTTGCTGCTGCCAACTCCAGGGTGTGATTCATCCAATTTTTGGGCTCCTGCTGCCAACTCCAGTGTCTTTTTAAAGTAATGTTCGGGCTCCTGCTGCTGCTGCTGCCAACTCCAGGGTGTGATTCATCCTATTTCTGGGCTCCTGCTGCCAACTCCAGTGTCTCTTTAAAGTAATGTTCGGGCTCCTGCTGCTGCTTGCAACTCCAGGGTGTGATTCATCCAATTTTTGGGCTCCTGCTGCCAACTCCAGTGTCTCTTTAAAGTAATGTTTGGGCTCCTGCTGCTGCTGCTGCTTCTGCTTGCAACTCCAGGGTGTGATTCATCCAATTTTTGGGATCCTGCTGCCAACTCCAGTGTCTCTTTAAAGTAATGTTTGGGCTACTGCTGCTGCTGCTTGCAATTCCAGGGTGTGATTCATCCAATTATTGGGCTCCTGCTGCCAACTCCAGTGTCTCTTTAAAGTAATGTTTGGGCTCCTGCTGCTGCCAACTCCAGGGTGTGATTCATCCAATTTTTGGGCTCCTGCTGCCAACTCCAGTGTCTCTTTAAAGTAATGTTCGGGCTCCTGCTGCTGCTGCTGCCAACTCCAGTGTGTGATTCATCCAATTTTTGGGCTCCTGCTGCCAACTCCAGTGTCTCTTTAAAGTAATGTTTGGGCTCCTACTGCTGCTGCTGCCAACTCCAGTGTGTGATTCATCCAATTTTTGGGCTCCTGCTGCCAACTCCTGTGGCTCTTTAAATAAATGTTTGGGCTCCTGCTGCTGCTTGCAACTCCAGGGTGTGATTCATCCAATTTTTGGGCTCCTGCTGCCAACTCCAGTGTCTCTTTAAAGTAATGTTTGGGCTCCTGCTGCTGCTTGCAACTCCAGGGTGTGATTCATCCAATATTTGGGCTCCTGCTGCCAACTCCAGTGTCTCTTTAAAGTAATGTTTGGGCTACTGCTGCTGCTGCTGCCAACTCCAGGGTGTGATTCATCCAATTTTTGGGCTCCTGCTGCCAACTCCAGTGTCTCTTTAAAGTAATGTTTGGGCTCCTGCTGCTGCCAACTCCAGGGTGTGATTCATCCAATTTTTGGGCTCCTGCTGCCAACTCTAGTGTCTCTTTAAAGTAATGTTTGGGCTGCTGCTGCTGCCAACTCCAGGGTGTGATTCATCCAATTTTTGGGCTCCTGCTGCCAACTCCAGTGTCTCTTTAAAGTAATATTTGGGCTCCTGCTGCTGCTGCTGCCAACTCCAGGGTGTGATTCATCCAATTTTTGGGCTCCTACTCCTAACTCCAGTGTCTCTTTAAAGTAATGTTTGGGCTCCTGCTGCTGCAAACTCCAGGGTGTGATTCATCCAATTTTTGGGCTCCTGCTGCCAACTCCAGTGTCTCTTTAAAGTAATGTTTGGGCTCCGGCTGCTGCGTGCTACTCCAGGGTGGGATTCATCCAATTTTTGGGCTCCTGCTGCCAACTCCAGTGTCTCTTTAAAGATATGTTTGGAGTCCTGCTGCTGCTGCTGCAGCCAACTCCAGGTTGTCATTCATCCAATTTTTGGGCTCCTGCTGCCAACTCCAGTGTCTCTTTAGAGTAATGTTTGGGCTCCTGCTGCTGCTGCTGCCAACTCCAGGGTGTGTCAGTCAATTTTTGGGGTCTTGCTGCCAACTCCAGTGTCTCTTTAAAGTAATGTTTGGGCTCCTGCTGCTGCAGCCAACTCCAGGGTGTGATTCATCCAATTTTTGGGCTCCTGCTGCCAACTCCAGTGTCTCTTTAAAGTAATGTTTGGGCTCCTGTTGCTGCTGCCAACTCCAGGGTGTGATTCATCCAATTTTTGGGCTCCTGCTGCCAACTCCAGTGTCTCTTTAAAGTAATGTTCGGGCTCCTGCTGCTGCTGCTGCCAACTCCAAGGTGTAATTCATCCTATTTCTGGGCTCCTGCTGCCAACTCCAGTGTCTCTTTAAAGTAATGTTCGGGCTCCTGCTGCTGCTTGCAACTCCAGGGTGTGATTCATCCAATTTTTGGGCTCCTGCTGCCAACTCCAGTGTCTCTTTAAAGTAATGTTTGGGCTACTGCTGCTGCTGCTTGCCAACTCCAGGGTGTGATTCATCCAATTTTTGGGCTCCTGCTGCCAACTCCAGTGTCTCTTTAAAGTAATGTTTGGGCTCCTGCTGCTGCCAACTCCAGGGTGTGATTCATCCAATTTTTGGGCTCCTGCTGCCAACTCCAGTGTCTCTTTAAAGTAATGTTTGGGCTCCTGCTGCTGCCAACTCCAGGGTGTGATTCATCCAATTTCTGGGCTCCTGCTGCCAACTCCAGTGTCTCTTTAAAGTAATGTTTGGGCTCCTGCTGCTGCTGCTACCGCCATCTCCAGGTTGTCATTCATCAAATTTTTGGGCTCCTTCTGCCAACTCCAGTGTCTCTTTAAAGTAATGTTTGGGCTCCTGCTGCAGCTGCTGCCAACTACAGGGTGTGTCAGTCAATTTTTGGGCTCTTGCTGCCAACTCCAGTGTCTCTTTAAAGTAATGTTCGGGCTCCTGCTGCTGCTGCCAACTCCAGGGTGTGATTCATCCACTTTTTGGGCTCCTGCTGCCAACTCCAGTGTCTCTTTAAAATAATGTTTGGGCTACTGCTGCTGCTGCTTGCAACTCCAGGGTGTGATTCATCCAATTTTGGGGCTCCTGCTGCCAACTCCAGTGTCTCTTTAAAGTAATGTTTGGGCTCCTGTTGCTGCTGCCAACTCCAGGGTGTGATTCATCCAATTTTTGGGCTCCTGCTGCCAACTCCAGTGTCTCTTTAAAGTAATGTTCGGGCTCCTGCTGCTGCTTGCAACTCCAGGGTGTGAATCATCCAAGTTTTGGGCTCCTGCTTGCAACTCCAGTGTCTCTTTAAAGTAATGTTTGGGCTACTGCTGCTGCTGCTTGCAACTCCAGGGTGTGATTCATCCAATTTTTGGGCTCCTGCTGCCAACTCCAGTGTCTCTTTAATGTAATGTTCGGGCTCCTGCTGCTTCTGCTGCTGCCAACTCCAGGGTGTAATTCATCCAATTTTTTGGCTCCTGCTGCCAACTCCAGTGTCTCTTTAAAGTAATGTTTGGGCCCCTGCTGCTGCTGCTGCCAACTCCAGGGTGTGATTCATCCAATTGTTGGGCTCCTGCTGCCAACTCCAGTGTCTCTTTAAAGTAATGTTTGGGCTACTGCTGCTGCCAACCCCAGGGTGTGATTCATCCAATTTTTGGGCTCCTGCTGCCAACTCCAGTGTCTCTTTAAAGTAATATTTGGGCTCCTGCTGCTGCTGCTGCCAACTCCAGGGTGTGTCAGTCAATTTTTGGGCTCCTGCTGCCAACTCCAGTGTCTCTTTAAAGTAATGTTTGGGCTCCTGCTGCTGCTGCTGCTGCCAACTCCAGGGTGTGTCAGTCAATTTTTGGGCTCTTGGTGCCAACTCCAGTGTCTCTTTAAAGTAATGTTTGGGCCACTGCTGCTGCTGCCAACTCCAGGGTGTGATTCATCCAATTTTTGGGCTCCTGCTGCCAACTCCAGTGTCTCTTTAAAGTAATGTTTGGGCTCCTGCTGCTGCTTGCAACTCCAGGGTGTGATTCATCCAATTTTTGGGCTCCTGCTGCCAACTCCAGTGTCTCTTTAAAGTAATGTTCGGGCTCCTGCTGCTGCTTGCAACTCCAAGGTGTCATTCATTCAAATTTTGGGCTCCTGCTGCCAACTCCAGTGTCTCTTTAAAGTAATATTTGGGCTCCTGCTGCTGCTGCTGCCAACTCCAGGGTGTGATTCATCCAATTTTTAGGCTCCTGCTGCCAACTCCAGTGTCTCTTTCAAGTAATGTTTGGGCTCCTGCTGCTGCTGCTGCTGCTGCTTGCAACTCCAGGGTGTGATTCATCCAATTTTTGGGATCCTGCTGCCAACTCCAGTGTCTCTTTAAAGTAATGTTCGGGCTCCTGCTGCTGCTTGCAACTCCAGGGTGTGATTCATCCAATTTTTGGGCTCCTGCTGCCAACTCCAGTGTCTCTTTAAAGTAATGTTTGGGCTACTGCTGCTGCTGCTTGCAATTCCAGGGTGTGATTCATCCAATTTTTGGGCTCCTGCTGCCAACTCCAGTGTCTCTTTAAAGTAATGTTTGGGCTCCTGCTGCTGCCAACTCCAGGGTGTGATTAATCCAATTTTTGGGCTCATGCTGCCAACTCCAGTGTCTCTTTAAAGTAATGTTCGGGCTCCTGCTGCTGCTGCTGCCAACTCCAGTGTGTGATTCATCCAATTTTTGGGCTCCTGCTGCCAACTCCAGTGTCTCTTTAAAGTAATGTTTGGGCTCCTGCTGCTGCTGCTGCCAACTCCAGTGTGTGATTCATCCAATTTTTGGGCTCCTGCTGCCAACTCCAGTGGCTCTTTAAATAAATGTTTGGGCTCCTGCTGCTGTTTGAAACTCCAGGGTGTGATTCATCCAATTTTTGGGCTCCTGCTGCCAACTCCAGTGGCTCTTTAAATAAATGTTCGGGCTCCTGCTGCTGCTTGCAACTCCAGGGTGTGATTCATCCAATTTTTGGGCTCCTGCTGCCAACTCCAGTGTCTCTTTAAAGTAATGTTTGGGCTACTGCTGCTGCTGCTGCCAACTCCAGGGTGTGATTCATACAATTTTTGGGCTCCTGCTGCCATCTCCAGTGTCTCTTTAAAGTAATGTTTGGGCTCCTGCTGCTGCCAACTCCAGGGTGTGATTCATCCAATTTTTGGGCTCCTGCTGCCAACTCTAGTGTCTCTTTAAAGTAATGTTTGGGCTGCTGCTGCTGCCAACTCCAGGGTGTGATTCATCCAATTTTTGGACTCCTGCTGCCAACTCCAGTGTCTCTTTAAAGTAATATTTGGGCTCCTGCTGCTGCTGCTGCCAACTCCAGGGTGTGATTCATCCAATTTTTGGGCTCCTACTCCTAACTCCAGTGTCTCTTTAAAGTAATGTTTGGGCTCCTGCTGCTGCAAACTCCAGGGTGTGATTCATCCAATTTTTGGGCTCCTGCTGCCAACTCCAGTGTCTCTTTAAAGTAATGTTCGGGCTCCGGCTGCTGCTTGCAACTCCAGGGTGTGATTCATCCAATTTTTGGGCTCCTGCTGCGAACTCCAGTGTCTCTTTAAAGTAATGTTTGGGCTACTGCTGCTGCTGCTTGCCACTCCAGGGTGTGATTCATCCAATTTTTGGGCTCCTGCTGCCAACTCCAGTGTCTCTTTAAAGTAATGTTTGGGCTCCTGCTGCTGCCAACTCCAGGGTGTGATTCATCCAATTTTTGGGCTCCTGCTGCCAACTCCAGTATCTCTTTAAAGTAATGTTTGGGCTCCTGCTGCTGCTTGCAACTCCAGGGTGTGATTCATCCAATTTTTGGGCTCCTGCTGCCAACTCCAGTGTCTCTTTAAAGTAATGTTCGGGCTCCTGCTGCTGCTTGCAACTCCAGGGTGTGATTTTTCCAATTTTTGGGCTCCTGCTGCCAACTCCGGGGTCTCTTTAAAGTAATGTTTGGGCTACTGCTGCTGCTGCTGCCAGCTCCAGGGTGTGATTCATCCAATTTTTGGGCTCCTGCTCTCAACTCCAGTGTCTCTTTAAAATAATGTTTGGGCTCCTGCTGCTGCCAACTCCAGGGTGTGATTCATCCAATTTTTGGGCTCCTGCTGCCAACTCTAGTATCTCTTTAAAGTAATGTTTGGGCTCCTGCTGCTGCCAACTCCAGGGTGTCATTCATCCAATTTTTGGGCTCCTGCTGCCAACTCCAGTGTCTCTTTAAAGTAATATTTGGGTGCCTGCTGCTGCTGCTGCCAACTCCAGGGTGTGATTCATCCAATTTTTAGGCTCCTGCTGCCAACTCCAGTGTCTCTTTAAAGTAATGTTCGGGCTCCTGCTGCTGCTGCTGCCAACTCCAGGGTGTGATTCATCCAATTTTTGGGCTCCTGCTGCCAACTCCAGTGTCTCTTTAAAGAAATGTTCGGGCTCCTGCTGCTGCTGGCAACTCCAGGGTGTGATTCATCCAATTATTGGGATCCTGCTGCCAACTCCAGTGTCTCTTTAAAGTAATGTTTGGGCTACTGCTGCTGCTGCTTGCCACTCCAGGGTGTGATTCATCCAATTTTTGGGCTCCTGCTGCCAACTCCAGTGTCTCTTTAAAGTAATGTTTGGGCTACTGCTGCTGCTGCTTGCCACTCCAGGGTGTGATTCATCCAATTTTTGGGCTCCTGCTGCCAACTCCAGTGTCTCTTTAAAGTAATGTTTGGGCTCCTGCTGCTGCTTGCAACTCCAGGGTGTGATTCATCCAATTTTTGGGCTCCTGCTGCCAACTCCAGTGTCTCTTTAAAGTAAAGTTTCCGGCTCCTGCTGCTGCTTGCAACTCCAGGGTGTGATTCATCCAATTTTTGGGCTCCTGCTGCCATCACCAGTGTCTCTTTAAAGTAATGTTCGGGCTCCTGCTGCTGCTTGCAACTCCAGGGTGTGATTCATCCAATTGTTGGGCTCCTGCTGCCAACTCCAGTGTCTCTTTAAAGTAATGTTCGGGCTCCTGCTGCTGCTGCTGCCAACTCCAGGGTATGATTCATCCAATTTTTGGGCTCCTGCTGCCAACTCCAGTGTCTCTTTAAAGTAATGTTTGGGCTCCTCCTGCTGCTGCCAACTCCAGGGTGTGCTTCATCCAATTTTTGGACTCCTGCTTCCAACTCCATTGTCTCTTTAAAGTAATGTTCGGGCTCCTGCTCCTGCTGCTGCCAACTCCAGGGTGTGATTCATCCACTTTTTGGGCTCCTGCTGCCAACTCCAGTGTCTCTTTAAAGTAATGTTTGGGCTCCTGCTGCTGCTTCCAACTCCACCGTGTGATTCATCCAATTTTTGGGCTCCTGCTGCCAACTCCAGTGTCTCTTTAAAGTAATGTTCGTGCTCCTGCTGCTGCTTGCAGCTCCAGGGTGTGATTCATCCAATTTCTGGGCTCCTGCTGCCAACTCCAGTGTCTCTTTAAAGTAATGTTTGGGCTACTGCTGCTGCTGCTGCCAACTCCAGGGTGTGATTCATCCAATTTTTGGGCTCCTGCTGCCAACTGCAGTGTCTCTTTAAAGTAATGTTTGGGCTCCTGCTGCTGCTGCTGCCAACTCCAGGGTGTGATTAATCCAATTTTTGGGCTCCTGCTGCCAACTCTAGTGTCTCTTTAAAGTAATGTTTGGGCTCCTGCTGCTGCTGCCATCTCCAGGGTGTGATTCATCCGGTTTTTGGGCTCCTGCTGCCAACTCCAGTGTCTCTTTAAAGTAATGTTCGGGCTCCTGCTACTGCTTGCAACTCAAGGGTGTGATTCATCCAATTCTTGGGCTCCTGCTGCCATCTCCAGTGTCTCTTTAAAGTAAGGTTCGGGCTACTGCTGCTGCTGCTGCCAACTCCAGGGTGTGATTCATCCAATTTTTGGGCTCCTGCTGCCAACTGCAGTGTCTCTTTAAAGTAATCTTTGGGCTCCTGCTGCTGCTGCCAACTCCAGGGTGTGATTCATCCAATTTTTGGGCTCCTGCTGCCAACTCTAGTGTCTCTTTAAAGTAATGTTTGGGCTCCTGCTGCTGCTGCTGCTGCTGCTGCAAACTCCAGGGTGTGATTCATCCAGTTTTTGGGCTCCTGCTGCCAACTCCAGTGTCTCTTTAAAGTAATATTTGGGCTCCTGCTGCTGATGCTGCCAACTCCAGGGTGTGATTCATCCAATTTTTCGGCTCCTGCTGCCAACTCCACTGTCTCTTTAAAGTAATGTTCGGGCTCCTGCTGCTGCTGCTTGCAACTCCAGGGTGTGATTCATCCAATTTTTGGGCTCCTGCTGCCAACTCCAGTGTCTCTTTAAAGTAATGTTCGGGCTCCTGCTGCTGCTTGCAACTCCAGGGTGTGATTCATCCAAGTTTTGGGCTCCTGCTGCCAACTCCAGTGTCTCTTTAAAGTAATATTTTGGCTCCTGCTGCTGCTGCTGCCAGCTCCAGGGTGTGATTCATCCAATTTTTGGGCTCCTGCTGCTAACTCTAGTGTCTCTTTAAAGTAATGTTTGGGCTCCTGCTGCTGCTGCTGCCAACTCCAGGGTGTGATTCATCCAATTTTTGGGCTCCTGCTGCCAACTCCAGTGTCTCTTTAAAATAATGTTTGGGCTCCTGCTGCTGCCAACTCCAGGGTGTGATTCATCCAGTTTTTGGGCTCCTGCTGCCAACTCTAGTATCTCTTTAAAGTAATGTTTGGGCTCCTTCTGCTGCCAACTCCAGGGTGTCATTCATCCAGTTTTTGGGCTCCTGCTGCCAACTCCAGTGTCTCTTTAAAGTAATATTTGGGCGCCTGCTGCTGCTGCTGCCAACTCCAGGGTGTGATTCATCCAATTTTTAGGCTCCTACTGCCAACTCCAGTGTCTCTTTAAAGTAATGTTTGGGCTCCTGCTGCTGCTGCTGCCAACTCCAGGGAGTGATTCATCCAATTTTTGGGCTCCTGCTGCCAACTCCAGTGTCTCTTTAAAGAAATGTTCGGGCTCCTGCTGCTGCTGGCAACTCCAGGGTGTGATTCATCCAATTTTTGGGATCCTGCTGCCAACTCCAGTGTCTCTTTAAAGTAATGTTTGGGCTACTGCTGCTGCTGCTTGCCACTTTAGGGTGTGATTCATCCAGTTTTTGGGCTCCTGCTGCCAACTCTAGTATCTCTTTAAAGTAATGTTTGGGCTCCTTCTGCTGCCAACTCCAGGGTGTCATTCATCCAGTTTTTGGGCTCCTGCTGCCAACTCCAGTGTCTCTTTAAAGTAATATTTGGGCGCCTGCTGCTGCTGCTGCCAACTCCAGGGTGTGATTCATCCAATTTTTAGGCTCCTACTGCCAACTCCAGTGTCTCTTTAAAGTAATGTTTGGGCTCCTGCTGCTGCTGCTGCCAACTCCAGGGAGTGATTCATCCAATTTTTGGGCTCCTGCTGCCAACTCCAGTGTCTCTTTAAAGAAATGTTCGGGCTCCTGCTGCTGCTGGCAACTCCAGGGTGTGATTCATCCAATTTTTGGGATCCTGCTGCCAACTCCAGTGTCTCTTTAAAGTAATGTTTGGGCTACTGCTGCTGCTGCTTGCCACTTTAGGGTGTGATTCATCCAATTTTTGGGCTCCTCCTGCCAACTCCAGTGTCTCTTTAAAGTAATGTTTGGGCTACTGCTGCTGCTGCTTGCCACTCCAGGGTGTGATTCATCCAATTTTTGGGCTCCTGCTGCCAACTCCAGTGTCTCTTTAAAGTAATGTTCGGGCTCCTGCTGCTGCTGCTGCTGCCAACTCCAGTGTGTGATTCATCCAATTTTTGGGCTCCTGCTGCCAACTCCAGTGTCTCTTTAAAGTAATGTTTGGGCTCCTGCTGCTGCTGCTTGCAACTCCAGGGTGTGATTCATCCAATTTTTGGGCTGCTGCTGCCAACTCCAGTGTCTCTTTAAAGTAATGTTTTGGCTCCTGCTGCTGCTTGCAACTCCAGCGTGTGATTCATCCAATTTTTGGGCTCCTGCTGCCAACTCCAGTGTCTCTTTAAAGTAATGTTCGGGCTCCTGCTGCTGCTTGCAACTCCAGGGTGTGATTCATCCAATTTTTGGGCTCCTGCTGCCAACTCCAGTGTCTCTTTAAAGTAATGTTTGGGATACTGCTGCTGCTGCTGCCAACTCCAGGGTATGATTCATCCAATTTTTGGGCTCCTTCTGCCAACTCCAGTGTCTCTTTAAAGTAATGTTCGGGCTCCTGCTGCTGCTTGCAACTCCAGGGTGTGATTCATCCAATTTTTGGGCTCCTGCTGCCATCTCCAGTGTCTCTTTAAAGTAATGTTCGGGCTCCTGCTGCTGCTGCTGCCAACTCCAGGGTATGATTCATCCAATTTTTGGGCTCCTGCTGCCAACTCCAGTGTCTCTTTAAAGTAATGTTTGGGCTCCTGCTGCTGCTGCTTGCAACTACAGGGTGTGATTCATCCAATTTTTGGGCTCCTGCTGCCAACTCCAGTGTCTCTTTAAAGTAATGTTTTGGCTCCTGCTGCTGCTTGCAACTCCAGCGTGTGATTCATCCAATTTTTGGGCTCCTGCTGCCAACTCCAGTGTCTCTTTAAAGTAATGTTTGGGCTCCTGCTGCTGCTGCTTGCAACTCCAGGGTGTGATTCATCCAATTTTTGGGCTTCTGCTGCCAACTCCAGTGTCTCTTTAAAGTACTGTTTGGGCTCCTGCTGCTGCCAACTCCAGGGTGTGATTCATCCAATTTTTGGGCTCCTCCTGCCAACTCCAGTGTCTCTTTAAAGTAATGTTTGGGCTCCTGCTGCTGCTGCTGCCAACTCCAGGGTGTGATTCATCCAATTTTTGGGCTCCTGCTGCCAACTCCAGTGTCTCTTTAAAGTAACATTTGGGCTCCTGCTGCTGCAGCCAACTCCAGGGTGTGATTCATCCAATTTTTGGGCTCCTGCTGCCAACTCCAGTGTCTCTTTAAAGTAATGTTTGGGCTCCTGCTGCTGCTGCTGCCAACTCCAGGGTGTGATTCATCCAATTTTTGGGCTCCTACTGCCAACTCCAGTGTCTCTTTAAAGTAATGTTCGGGCTCCTGCTGCTGCTTGCAACTCCAGGGTGTGTGATTCATCCAATTCTTGGGCTCCTGCTGCCAACTCCAGTGTCTCTTTTAAGTAATGTTCGGGCTCCTGCTGCTGCTGCTGCCAACTCCAGGGTGTGATTCATCCAATTTTTGGGCTCCTGCTGCCATCTCCAGTGTCTCTTTAAAGTAATGTTCGGGCTTCTGCTGCTGCTTGCAACTCCAGGGTGTGATTCATCCAATTTTTGGGCTCCTGCTGCCAACTCCAGTGTCTCTTTAAAGTAATGTTCGGGCTCCTGCTGCTGCTGCTGCTGCGAACTCCAGGGTATGATTCATCCAATTTTTGGGCTCCTGCTGCCAACTCCAGTGTCTCTTTAAAGTAATGTTTGGGCTCCTGCTGCTGCTGCTTGCAACTCCAGGGTGTGATTTATCCAATTTCTGGGCTCCTGCTGCCAACTCCAGTGTCTCTTTAAAGTAATGTTTGGGCTCCTGCTGCTGCTGCTGCTGCCAACTCCAGGGTGTGATTCATCCAATTTTTGGGCTCCTGCTGCCAACTCCAGTGTCTCTTTAAAGTAATGTTTGGGCTGCTGCTTGCAACTCCAGGGTGTGATTCATCCAATTTTTGGGCTTCTGCTGCCAACTCCAGTGTCTCTTTAAAGTACTGTTTGGGATCCTGCTGCTGCTGCTGCCAACTCCAGGGTGTGATTCATCCAATTTTTGGGCTCCTCCTGCCAACTCCAGTGTCTCTTTAAAGTAATGTTTGGGCTCCTGCTGCTGCTGCTGCCAACTCCAGGGTGTGATTCATCCAATTTTTGGGCTCCTGCTGCCAACTCCAGTGTCTCTTTAAAGTAACATTTGGGCTCCTGCTGCTGCTGCTGCCAACTCCAGGGTGTGATTCATCCAATTTTTGGGCTCCTGCTGCCAACTCCAGTGTCTCTTTAAAGTAATATTTGGGCTCCTGCCGCTGCTGCTGCCAACTCCAGGGTGTGATTCATCCAATTTTTGGGCTCCTGCAGCCAACTCCAGTGTCTCTTTTAAGTAATGTTCGGGCTCCTGCTGCTGCTGCTGCCAACTCCAGGGTGTGATTCATCCAATTTTTGGGCTCCTGCTGCCAACTCCAGTGTCTCTTTAAAGTAATGTTCGGGCTCCTGCTGCTGCTTGCAACTCCAGGGTGTGATTCATCCAATTCTTGGGCTCCTGCTGCCAACTCCAGTGTCTCTTTTAAGTAATGTTCGGGCTCCTGCTGCTGCTGCTGCCAACTCCAGGGTGTGATTCATCCAATTTTTGGGCTCCTGCTGCCATCTCCAGTGTCTCTTTAAAGTAATGTTCGGGCTTGTGCTGCTGCTTGCAACTCCAGGGTGTGATTCATCCAATTTTTGGGCTCCTGCTGCCAACTCCAGTGTCTCTTTAAAGTAATGTTCGGGCTCCTGCTGCTGCTGCTGCTGCCAACTCCAGGGTATGATTCATCCAATTTTTGGGCTCCTGCTGCCAACTCCAGTGTCTCTTTAAAGTAATGTTTGGGCTCCTGCTGCTGCTGCTTGCAACTCCAGGGTGTGATTTATCCAATTTTTGGGCTCCTGCTGCCAACTCCAGTGTCTCTTTAAAGTAATGTTTGGGCTCCTGCTGCTGCTGCTGCTGCCAACTCCAGGGTGTGATTCATCCAATTTTGGGCTCCTGCTGCCAACTCCAGTGTCTCTTTAAAGTAATGTTTGGGCTGCTGCTTGCAACTCCAGGGTGTGATTCATCCAATTTTTGGGCTCCTGCTGCCAACTCCAGTGTCTCTTTAAAATAATGTTTGGGCTCCTGCTGCTGCCAACTCCAGGGTGTGATTCATCCAATTTTTGGGCTCCTGCTGCCAACTCTAGTATCTCTTTAAAGTAATGTTTGGGCTCCTTCTGCTGCCAACTCCAGGGTGTGATTCATCCATTTTTTGGGCTCCTGCTGCCAACTCCAGTGTCTCTTTAAAGTAATATTTGGGCTCCTGCTGCTGCTGCTGCCAACTCCAGGGTGTTATTCATCCAATTTTTCGGCTCCTGCTGCCAACTCCAGTGTCTCTTTAAAGTAATGTTTGGGCTCCTGCTGCTGCTGCTGCCAACTCCAGGGTGTGATTCATCCAATTTTTGGGCTCCTGCTGCCAACGCCACTGTCTCTTTAAAGTAATGTTCGGGCTCCTGCTGCTGCTTGCAACTCCAGGG
This sequence comes from Gastrophryne carolinensis, assembly GCA_027917425.1. Classification (NCBI taxonomy): domain Eukaryota; kingdom Metazoa; phylum Chordata; class Amphibia; order Anura; family Microhylidae; genus Gastrophryne; species Gastrophryne carolinensis. The sequence goes on along the minus strand of CM051238.1, from coordinate 111,914,090 downwards.
TGTGATTCATCCAATTTTTGGGCTCCTGCTGCCAACTCCAGTGTCTCTTTAAAGTAATGTTCGGGCTCCTGCTGCTGCTGCCCACTCCAGGGTGTGATTCATCCAATTTTTGGGCTCCTGCTGCCAACTCCAGTGTCTCTTTAAAGTAATGTTTGGGCTACTGCTGCTGCTGCTCGCAACTCCAGGGTGTGATTCATCCAATTTTTGGGCTCCTGCTGCCAACTCCAGTGTCTCTTTAAAGTAATGTTTGGGCTCCTGCTGCTGCTGCTGCTGCCAACTCCAGGGTGTGATTCATCCAATCTTTGGGCTCCTGCTGCCAACTCCAGTGTCTCTTTTAAGTAATGTTCGGGCTCCTGCTGCTGCTGCCGCCAACTCCAGGGTGTGATTCATCCAATTTTTGGGCTCCTGCTGCCAACTCCAGTGTCTCTTTAAAGTAATGTTCGGGCTCCTGCTACTGCTTGCAACTCAAGGGTGTGATTCATCCAATTCTTGGGCTCCTGCTGCCATCTCCAGTGTCTCTTTAAAGTAATGTTCGGGCTACTGCTGCTGCTGCTGCCAACTCCAGGGTGTGATTCATCCAATTTTTGGGCTCCTGCTGCCAACTGCAGTGTCTCTTTAAAGTAATCTTTGGGCTCCTGCTGCTGCTGCCAACTCCAGGGTGTGATTCATCCAATTTTTGGGCTCCTGCTGCCAACTCTAGTGTCTCTTTAAAGTAATGTTTGGGCTCCTGCTGCTGCTGCTGCTGCTGCTGCAAACTCCAGGGTGTGATTCATCCAGTTTTTGGGCTCCTGCTGCCAACTCCAGTGTCTCTTTAAAGTAATATTTGGGCTCCTGCTGCTGATGCTGCCAACTCCAGGGTGTGATTCATCCAATTTTTCGGCTCCTGCTGCCAACTCCACTGTCTCTTTAAAGTAATGTTCGGGCTCCTGCTGCTGCTGCTGCTGCTTGCAACTCCAGGGTGTGATTCATCCAATTTTTGGGCTCCTGCTGCCAACTCCAGTGTCTCTTTAAAGTAATGTTCGGGCTCCTGCTGCTGCTTGCAACTCCAGGGTGTGATTCATCCAAGTTTTGGGCTCCTGCTGCCAACTCCAGTGTCTCTTTAAAGTAATATTTTGGCTCCTGCTGCTGCTGCTGCCAGCTCCAGGGTGTGATTCATCCAATTTTTGGGCTCCTGCTGCTAACTCTAGTGTCTCTTTAAAGTAATGTTTGGGCTCCTGCTGCTGCTGCTGCCAACTCCAGGGTGTGATTCATCCAATTTTTGGGCTCCTGCTGCCAACTCCAGTGTCTCTTTAAAGTAATGTTTGGGCTCCTGCTGCTAACTCTAGTGTCTCTTTAAAGTAATGTTTGGGCTACTGCTGCTGCTGCTGCCAACTCCAGGGTGTGATTCATCCAATTTTTGGGCTCCTGCTGCCAACTCCAGTGTCTCTTTAAAATAATGTTTGGGCTCCTGCTGCTGCCAACTCCAGGGTGTGATTCATCCAATTTTTGGGCTCCTGCTGCCAACTCTAGTATCTCTTTAAAGTAATGTTTGGGCTCCTTCTGCTGCCAACTCCAGGGTGTCATTCATCCAATTTTTGGGCTCCTGCTGCCAACTCCAGTGTCTCTTTAAAGTAATATTTGGGCGCCTGCTGCTGCTGCTGCCAACTCCAGGGTGTGATTCATCCAATTTTTAGGCTCCTACTGCCAACTCCAGTGTCTCTTTAAAGTAATGTTTGGGCTCCTGCTGCTGCTGCTGCCAACTCCAGGGAGTGATTCATCCAATTTTTGGGCTCCTGCTGCCAACTCCAGTGTCTCTTTAAAGAAATGTTCGGGCTCCTGCTGCTGCTGGCAACTCCAGGGTGTGATTCATCCAATTTTTGGGATCCTGCTGCCAACTCCAGTGTCTCTTTAAAGTAATGTTTGGGCTACTGCTGCTGCTGCTTGCCACTTTAGGGTGTGATTCATCCAATTTTTGGGCTCCTGCTGCGAACTCCAGTGTCTCTTTAAAGTAATGTTTGGGCTACTGCTGCTGCTGCTTGCCACTCCAGGGTGTGATTCATCCAATTTTTGGGCTCCTGCTGCCAACTCCAGTGTCTCTTTAAAGTAATGTTCGGGCTCCTGCTGCTGCTGCTGCTGCCAACTCCAGTGTGTGATTCATCCAATTTTTGGGCTCCTGCTGCCAACTCCAGTGTCTCTTTAAAGTAATGTTTGGGCTCCTGCTGCTGCTGCTTGCAACTCCAGGGTGTGATTCATCCAATTTTTGGGCTGCTGCTGCCAACTCCAGTGTCTCTTTAAAGTAATGTTTTGGCTCCTGCTGCTGCTTGCAACTCCAGCGTGTGATTCATCCAATTTTTGGGCTCCTGCTGCCAACTCCAGTGTCTCTTTAAAGTAATGTTCGGGCTCCTGCTGCTGCTTGCAACTCCAGGGTGTGATTCATCCAATTTTTGGGCTCCTGCTGCCAACTCCCGTGTCTCTTTAAAGTAATGTTTGGGATACTGCTGCTGCTGCTGCCAACTCCAGGGTATGATTCGTCCAATTTTTGGGCTCCTTCTGCCAACTCCAGTGTCTCTTTAAAGTAATGTTCGGGCTCCTGCTGCTGCTTGCAACTCCAGGGTGTGATTCATCCAATTCTTGGGCTCCTGCTGCCATCTCCAATGTCTCTTTAAAGTAATGTTCGGGCTCCTGCTGCTGCTGCTGCCAACTCCAGGGTATGATTCATCCAATTTTTGGGCTCCTGCTGCCAACTCCAGTGTCTCTTTAAAGTAATGTTTGGGCTCCTGCTGCTGCTGCTTGCAACTACAGGGTGTGATTCATCCAATTTTTGGGCTCCTGCTGCCAACTCCAGTGTCTCTTTAAAGTAATGTTTTGGCTCCTGCTGCTGCTTGCAACTCCAGCGTGTGATTCATCCAATTTTTGGGCTCCTGCTGCCAACTCCAGTGTCTCTTTAAAGTAATGTTTGGGCTCCTGCTGCTGCTGCTTGCAACTCCAGGGTGTGATTCATCCAATTTTTGGGCTTCTGCTGCCAACTCCAGTGTCTCTTTAAAGTACTGTTTGGGCTCCTGCTGCTGCTGCTGCCAACTCCAGGGTGTGATTCATCCAATTTTTGGGCTCCTCCTGCCAACTCCAGTGTCTCTTTAAAGTAATGTTTGGGCTCCTGCTGCTGCTGCTGCCAACTCCAGGGTGTGATTCATCCAATTTTTGGGCTCCTGCTGCCAACTCCAGTGTCTCTTTAAAGTAACATTTGGGCTCCTGCTGCTGCTGCCAACTCCAGGGTGTGATTCATCCAATTTTTGGGCTCCTGCTGCCAACTCCAGTGTCTCTTTAAAGTAATATTTGGGCTCCTGCCGCTGCTGCTGCCAACTCCAGGGTGTGATTCATCCAATTTTTGGGCTCCTGCAGCCAACTCCAGTGTCTCTTTTAAGTAATGTTCGGGCTCCTGCTGCTGCTGCTGCCAACTCCAGGGTGTGATTCATCCAATTTTTGGGCTCCTGCTGCCAACTCCAGTGTCTCTTTAAAGTAATGTTCGGGCTCCTGCTGCTGCTTGCAACTCCAGGGTGTGATTCATCCAATTCTTGGGCTCCTGCTGCCAACTCCAGTGTCTCTTTTAAGTAATGTTCGGGCTCCTGCTGCTGCTGCTGCCAACTCCAGGGTGTGATTCATCCAATTTTTGGGCTCCTGCTGCCATCTCCAGTGTCTCTTTAAAGTAATGTTCGGGCTTCTGCTGCTGCTTGCAACTCCAGGGTGTGATTCATCCAATTTTTGGGCTCCTGCTGCCAACTCCAGTGTCTCTTTAAAGTAATGTTCGGGCTCCTGCTGCTGCTGCTGCTGCGAACTCCAGGGTATGATTCATCCAATTTTTGGGCTCCTGCTGCCAACTCCAGTGTCTCTTTAAAGTAATGTTTGGGCTCCTGCTGCTGCTGCTTGCAACTCCAGGGTGTGATTTATCCAATTTTTGGGCTCCTGCTGCCAACTCCAGTGTCTCTTTAAAGTAATGTTTGGGCTGCTGCTGCTGCTGCTGCTGCTGCCAACTCCAGGGTGTGATTCATCCAATTTTTGGGCTCCTGCTGCCAACTCCAGTGTCTCTTTAAAGTAATGTTTGGGCTGCTGCTTGCAACTCCAGGGTGTGATTTATCCAATTTTTGGGCTCCTGCTGCCAACTCCAGTGTCTCTTTAAAGTACTGTTTGGGATCCTGCTGCTGCTGCTGCCAACTCCAGGGTGTGATTCATCCAATTTTTGGGCTCCTCCTGCCAACTCCAGTGTCTCTTTAAAGTAATGTTTGGGCTCCTGCTGCTGCTGCTGCCAACTCCAGGGTGTGATTCATCCAATTTTTGGGCTCCTGCTGCCAACTCCAGTGTCTCTTTAAAGTAACATTTGGGCTCCTGCTGCTGCTGCTGCCAACTCCAGGGTGTGATTCATCCAATTTTTGGGCTCCTGCTGCCAACTCCAGTGTCTCTTTAAAGTAATATTTGGGCTCCTGCCGCTGCTGCTGCCAACTCCAGGGTGTGATTCATCCAATTTTTGGGCTCCTGCAGCCAACTCCAGTGTCTCTTTTAAGTAATGTTCGGGCTCCTGCTGCTGCTGCTGCCAACTCCAGGGTGTGATTCATCCAATTTTTGGGCTCCTGCTGCCAACTCCAGTGTCTCTTTAAAGTAATGTTCGGGCTCCTGCTGCTGCTTGCAACTCCAGGGTGTGATTCATCCAATTCTTGGGCTCCTGCTGCCAACTCCAGTGTCTCTTTTAAGTAATGTTCGGGCTCCTGCTGCTGCTGCTGCCAACTCCAGGGTGTGATTCATCCAATTTTTGGGCTCCTGCTGCCATCTCCAGTGTCTCTTTAAAGTAATGTTCGGGCTTGTGCTGCTGCTTGCAACTCCAGGGTGTGATTCATCCAATTTTTGGGCTCCTGCTGCCAACTCCAGTGTCTCTTTAAAGTAATGTTCGGGCTCCTGCTGCTGCTGCTGCTGCCAACTCCAGGGTATGATTCATCCAATTTTGGGCTCCTGCTGCCAACTCCAGTGTCTCTTTAAAGTAATGTTTGGGCTCCTGCTGCTGCTGCTTGCAACTCCAGGGTGTGATTTATCCAATTTTTGGGCTCCTGCTGCCAACTCCAGTGTCTCTTTAAAGTAATGTTTGGGCTCCTGCTGCTGCTGCTGCCAACTCCAGGGTGTGATTCATCCAATTTTGGGCTCCTGCTGCCAACTCCAGTGTCTCTTTAAAGTAATGTTTGGGCTGCTGCTTGCAACTCCAGGGTGTGATTCATCCAATTTTTGGGCTCCTGCTGCCAACTCCAGTGTCTCTTTAAAATAATGTTTGGGCTCCTGCTGCTGCCAACTCCAGGGTGTGATTCATCCAATTTTTGGGCTCCTGCTGCCAACTCTAGTATCTCTTTAAAGTAATGTTTGGGCTCCTTCTGCTGCCAACTCCAGGGTGTCATTCATCCAATTTTTGGGCTCCTGCTGCCAACTCCAGTGTCTCTTTAAAGTAATTATTGGGCTCCTGCTGCTGCTGCTGCCAACTCCAGGGTGTTATTCATCCAATTTTTCGGCTCCTGCTGCCAACTCCAGTGTCTCTTTAAAGTAATGTTTGGGCTCCTGCTGCTGCTGCTGCCAACTCCAGGGTGTGATTCATCCAATTTTTGGGCTCCTGCTGCCAACTCCACTGTCTCTTTAAAGTAATGTTCGGGCTCCTGCTGCTGCTTGCAACTCCAGGGTGTGATTCATCCAATTTTTGGGCTCCTGCTGCCAACTCCAGTGTCTCTTTAAAGTAATGTTCGGGCTCCTGCTGCTGCTGCCCACTCCAGGGTGTGATTCATCCAATTTTTGGGCTCCTGCTGCCAACTCCAGTGTCTCTTTAAAGTAATGTTTGGGCTACTGCTGCTGCTGCTCGCAACTCCAGGGTGTGATTCATCCAATTTTTGGGATCCTGCTGCCAACTCCAGTGTCTCTTTAAAGTAATGTTTGGGCTCCTGCTGCTGCTGCTGCTGCCAACTCCAGGGTGTGATTCATCCAATCTTTGGGCTCCTGCTGCCAACTCCAGTGTCTCTTTTAAGTAATGTTCGGGCTCCTGCTGCTGCTGCTGCCAACTCCAGGGTGTGATTCATCCAATTTTTGGGCTCCTGCTGCCAACTCCAGTGTCTCTTTAAAGTAATGTTCGGGCTCCTGCTACTGCTTGCAACTCAAGGGTGTGATTCATCCAATTCTTGGGCTCCTGCTGCCATCTCCAGTGTCTCTTTAAAGTAATGTTCGGGCTACTGCTGCTGCTGCTGCCAACTCCAGGGTGTGATTCATCCAATTTTTGGGCTCCTGCTGCCAACTGCAGTGTCTCTTTAAAGTAATCTTTGGGCTCCTGCTGCTGCTGCCAACTCCAGGGTGTGATTCATCCAATTTTTGGGCTCCTGCTGCCAACTCTAGTGTCTCTTTAAAGTAATGTTTGGGCTCCTGCTGCTGCTGCTGCTGCTGCAAACTCCAGGGTGTGATTCATCCAGTTTTTGGGCTCCTGCTGCCAACTCCAGTGTCTCTTTAAAGTAATATTTGGGCTCCTGCTGCTGATGCTGCCAACTCCAGGGTGTGATTCATCCAATTTTTCGGCTCCTGCTGCCAACTCCACTGTCTCTTTAAAGTAATGTTCGGGCTCCTGCTGCTGCTGCTTGCAACTCCAGGGTGTGATTCATCCAATTTTTGGGCTCCTGCTGCCAACTCCAGTGTCTCTTTAAAGTAATGTTCGGGCTCCTGCTGCTGCTTGCAACTCCAGGGTGTGATTCATCCAAGTTTTGGGATCCTGCTGCCAACTCCAGTGTCTCTTTAAAGTAATATTTTGGCTCCTGCTGCTGCTGCTGCCAGCTCCAGGGTGTGATTCATCCAATTTTTGGGCTCCTGCTGCTAACTCTAGTGTCTCTTTAAAGTAATGTTTGGGCTCCTGCTGCTGCTGCTGCCAACTCCAGGGTGTGATTCATCCAATTTTTGGGCTCCTGCTGCCAACTCCAGTGTCTCTTTAAAGTAATGTTTGGGCTCCTGCTGCTAACTCTAGTGTCTCTTTAAAGTAATGTTTGGGCTACTGCTGCTGCTGCTGCCAACTCCAGGGTGTGATTCATCCAATTTTTGGGCTCCTGCTGCCAACTCCAGTGTCTCTTTAAAATAATGTTTGGGCTCCTGCTGCTGCCAACTCCAGGGTGTGATTCATCCAATTTTTGGGCTCCTGCTGCCAACTCTAGTATCTCTTTAAAGTAATGTTTGGGCTCCTTCTGCTGCCAACTCCAGGGTGTCATTCATCCAATTTTTGGGCTCCTGCTGCCAACTCCAGTGTCTCTTTAAAGAAATGTTCGGGCTCCTGCTGCTGCTGGCAACTCCAGGGTGTGATTCATCCAATTTTTGGGATCCTGCTGCCAACTCCAGTGTCTCTTTAAAGTAATGTTTGGGCTACTGCTGCTGCTGCTTGCCACTTATGGGTGTGATTCATCCAATTTTTGGGCTCCTGCTGCGAACTCCAGTGTCTCTTTAAAGTAATGTTTGGGCTCCTGCTGCTGCTGCTGCTTGCAACTCCAGGGTGTGATTCATCCAATTTTTGGGCTGCTGCTGCCAACTCCAGTGTCTCTTTAAAGTAATGTTTTGGCTCCTGCTGCTGCTTGCAACTCCAGCGTGTGATTCATCCAATTTTTGGGCTCCTGCTGCCAACTCCAGTGTCTCTTTAAAGTAATGTTCGGGCTCCTGCTGCTGCTTGCAACTCCAGGGTGTGATTCATCCAATTTTTGGGCTCCTGCTGCCAACTCCAGTGTCTCTTTAAAGTAATGTTTGGGATACTGCTGCTGCTGCTGCCAACTCCAGGGTATGATTCATCCAATTTTTGGGCTCCTTCTGCCAACTCCAGTGTCTCTTTAAAGTAATGTTCGGGCTCCTGCTGCTGCTTGCAACTCCAGGGTGTGATTCATCCAATTCTTGGGCTCCTGCTGCCATCTCCAGTGTCTCTTTAAAGTAATGTTCGGGCTCCTGCTGCTGCTGCTGCCAACTCCAGGGTATGATTCATCCAATTTTTGGGCTCCTGCTGCCAACTCCAGTGTCTCTTTAAAGTAATGTTTGGGCTCCTGCTGCTGCTGCTTGCAACTACAGGGTGTGATTCATCCAATTTTTGGGCTCCTGCTGCCAACTCCAGTGTCTCTTTAAAGTAATGTTTTGGCTCCTGCTGCTGCTTGCAACTCCAGCGTGTGATTCATCCAATTTTTGGGCTCCTGCTGCCAACTCCAGTGTCTCTTTAAAGTAATGTTTGGGCTCCTGCTGCTGCTGCTTGCAACTCCAGGGTGTGATTCATCCAATTTTTGGGCTTCTGCTGCCAACTCCAGTGTCTCTTTAAAGTACTGTTTGGGCTCCTGCTGCTGCTGCTGCCAACTCCAGGGTGTGATTCATCCAATTTTTGGGCTCCTCCTGCCAACTCCAGTGTCTCTTTAAAGTAATGTTTGGGCTCCTGCTGCTGCTGCTGCCAACTCCAGGGTGTGATTCATCCAATTTTTGGGCTCCTGCTGCCAACTCCAGTGTCTCTTTAAAGTAACATTTGGGCTCCTGCTGCTGCTGCCAACTCCAGGGTGTGATTCATCCAATTTTTGGGCTCCTGCTGCCAACTCCAGTGTCTCTTTAAAGTAACATTTGGGCTCCTGCTGCTGCTGCTGCCAACTCCAGGGTGTGATTCATCCAATTTTTGGGCTCCTGCAGCCAACTCCAGTGTCTCTTTTAAGTAATGTTCGGGCTCCTGCTGCTGCTGCTGCCAACTCCAGGGTGTGATTCATCCAATTTTTGGGCTCCTGCTGCCAACTCCAGTGTCTCTTTAAAGTAATGTTCGGGCTCCTGCTGCTGCTTGCAACTCCAGGGTGTGATTCATCCAATTCTTGGGCTCCTGCTGCCAACTCCAGTGTCTCTTTTAAGTAATGTTCGGGCTCCTGCTGCTGCTGCTGCCAACTCCAGGGTGTGATTCATCCAATTTTTGGGCTCCTGCTGCCATCTCCAGTGTCTCTTTAAAGTAATGTTCGGGCTTGTGCTGCTGCTTGCAACTCCAGGGTGTGATTCATCCAATTTTTGGGCTCCTGCTGCCAACTCCAGTGTCTCTTTAAAGTAATGTTCGGGCTCCTGCTGCTGCTGCTGCTGCCAACTCCAGGGTATGATTCATCCAATTTTTGGGCTCCTGCTGCCAACTCCAGTGTCTCTTTAAAGTAATGTTTGGGCTCCTGCTGCTGCTGCTTGCAACTCCAGGGTGTGATTTATCCAATTTTTGGGCTCCTGCTGCCAACTCCAGTGTCTCTTTAAAGTAATGTTTGGGCTCCTGCTGCTGCTGCTGCCAACTCCAGGGTGTGATTCATCCAATTTTGGGCTCCTGCTGCCAACTCCAGTGTCTCTTTAAAGTAATGTTTGGGCTGCTGCTTGCAACTCCAGGGTGTGATTCATCCAATTTTTGGGCTCCTGCTGCCAACTCTAGTATCTCTTTAAAGTAATGTTTGGGCTCCTTCTGCTGCTAACTCCAGGGTGTCATTCATCCAATTTTTGGGCTCCTGCTGCCAACTCCAGTGTCTCTTTAAAGTAATATTTGGGCGCCTGCTGCTGCTGCTGCTGCCAACTCCAGGGTGTGATTCATCCAATTTTTAGGCTCCTACTGCCAACTCCAGTGTCTCTTTAAAGTAATGTTTGGGCTCCTGCTGCTGCTGCTGCCAACTCCAGGGAGTGATTCATCCAATTTTTGGGCTCCTGCTGCCAACTCCAGTGTCTCTTTAAAGAAATGTTCGGGCTCCTGCTGCTGCTGGCAACTCCAGGGTGTGATTCATCCAATTTTTGGGCTCCTGCTGCCAACTCCAGTGTCTCTTTAAAGTAATGTTTGGGCTACTGCTGCTGCTGCTTGCCACTTTAGGGTGTGATTCATCCAATTTTTGGGCTCCTGCTGCGAACTCCAGTGTCTCTTTAAAGTAATGTTTGGGCTACTGCTGCTGCTGCTTGCCCCTCCAGGGTGTGATTCATCCAATTTTTGGGCTCCTGCTGCCAACTCCAGTGTCTTTTTAAAGTAATGTTCGGGCTCCTGCTGCTGCTGCTGCTGCCAACTCCAGTGTGTGATTCATCCAATTTTTGGGCTCCTGCTGCCAACTCCAGTGTCTCTTTAAAGTAATGTTTTGGCTCCTGCTGCTGCTTGCAACTCCATGGTGTGATTCATCCAATTTTTGGGCTGCTGCTGCCAACTCCAGTGTCTCTTTAAAGTAATGTTTTGGCTCCTGCTGCTGCTTGCAACTCCAGCGTGTGATTCATCCAATTTTTGGGCTCCTGCTGCCAACTCCAGTGTCTCTTTAAAGTAATGTTCGGGCTCCTGCTGCTGCTTGCAACTCCAGGGTGTGAATCATCCAATTTTTGGGCTCCTGCTGCCAACTCCAGGGTCTCTTTAAAGTAATGTTCGGGCTCCTGCTGCTGCTGCTGCCAACTCCAGGGTATGATTCATCCAATTTTTGGGCTCCTGCTGCCAACTCCAGTGTCTCTTTAAAGTAATGTTTGGGCTCCTGCTGCTGCTGCTTGCAACTCCAGGGTGTGATTCATCCAATTTTTGGGCTCCTGCTTCCAACTCCAGTGTCTCTTTAAAGTAATGTTTTGGCTCCTGCTGCTGCTTGCAACTCCAGCGTGTGATTCATCCAATTTTTGGGCTCCTGCTGCCAACTCCAGTGTCTCTTTAAAGTAATGTTTGGGCTCCTGCTGCTGCTGCTTGCAACTCCAGGGTGTGATTCATCCAATTTTTGGGCTTCTGCTGCCAACTCCAGTGTCTCTTTAAAGTACTGTCTGGGCTCCTGCTGCTGCTGCTGCCAACTCCAGGGTGTGATTCATCCAATTTTTGGGCTCCTCCTGCCAACTCCAGTGTCTCTTTAAAGTAATGTTTGGGCTCCTGCTGCTGCTGCTGCCAACTCCAGGGTGTGATTCATCCAATTTTTGGGCTCCTGCTGCCAACTCCAGTGTCTCTTTAAAGTAACATTTGGGCTCCTGCTGCTGCCAACTCCAGGGTGTGATTCATCCAATTTTTGGGCTCCTGCTGCCAACTCCAGTGTCTCTTTAAAGTAATATTTGGGCTCCTGCCGCTGCTGCTGCCAACTCCAGGGTGTGATTCATCCAATTTTTGGGCTCCTGCAGCCAACTCCAGTGTCTCTTTTAAGTAATGTTCGGGCTCCTGCTGCTGCTGCTGCCAACTCCAGGGTGTGATTCATCCAATTTTTGGGCTCCTGCTGCCAACTCCAGTGTCTCTTTAAAGTAATGTTCGGGCTCCTGCTGCTGCTTGCAACTCCAGGGTGTGATTCATCCAATTCTTGGGCTCCTGCTGCCAACTCCAGTGTCTCTTTTAAGTAATGTTCGGGCTCCTGCTGCTGCTGCTGCCAACTCCAGGGTGTGATTCATCCAATTTTTGGGCTCCTGCTGCCATCTCCAGTGTCTCTTTGAAGTAATGTTCGGGCTTCTGCTGCTGCTTGCAACTCCAGGGTGTGATTCATCCAATTTTTGGGCTCCTGCTGCCAACTCCAGTGTCTCTTTAAAGTAATGTTCGGGCTCCTGCTGCTGCTGCTGCTGCGAACTCCAGGGTATGATTCATCCAATTTTTGGGCTCCTGCTGCCAACTCCAGTGTCTCTTTAAAGTAATGTTTGGGCTCCTGCTGCTGCTGCTTGCAACTCCAGGGTGTGATTTATCCAATTTTTGGGCTCCTGCTGCCAACTCCAGTGTCTCTTTAAAGTAATGTTTGGGCTCCTGCTGCTGCTGCTGCCAACTCCAGGGTGTGATTCATCCAATTTTTGGGCTCCTGCTGCCAACTCCAGTGTCTCTTTAAAGTAATGTTTGGGCTGCTGCTTGCAACTCCAGGGTGTGATTCATCCAATTTTTGGGCTTCTGCTGCCAACTCCAGTGTCTCTTTAAAGTACTGTTTGGGCTCCTGCTGCTGCTGCTGCCAACTCCAGGGTGTGATTCATCCAATTTTTGGGCTCCTCCTGCCAACTCCAGTGTCTCTTTAAAGTAATGTTTGGGCTCCTGCTGCTGCTGCTGCCAACTCCAGGGTGTGATTCATCCAATTTTTGGGCTCCTCCTGCCAACTCCAGTGTCTCTTTAAAGTAACATTTGGGCTCCTGCTGCTGCTGCTGCTGCTGCCAACTCCAGGGTGTGATTCATCCAATTTTTGGGCTCCTGCTGCCAACTCCAGTGTCTCTTTAAAGTAATATTTGGGCTCCTGCCGCTGCTGCTGCCAACTCCAGGGTGTGATTCATCCAATTTTTGGGCTCCTGCAGCCAACTCCAGTGTCTCTTTTAAGTAATGTTCGGGCTCCTGCTGCTGCTGCTGCCAACTCCAGGGTGTGATTCATCCAATTTTTGGGCTCCTGCTGCCAACTCCAGTGTCTCTTTAAAGTAATGTTCGGGCTCCTGCTGCTGCTTGCAACTCCAGGGTGTGATTCATCCAATTCTTGGGCTCCTGCTGCCAACTCCAGTGTCTCTTTTAAGTAATGTTCGGGCTCCTGCTGCTGCTGCTGCCAACTCCAGGGTGTGATTCATCCAATTTTTGGGCTCCTGCTGCCATCTCCAGTGTCTCTTTAAAGTAATGTTCGGGCTTCTGCTGCTGCTTGCAACTCCAGGGTGTGATTCATCCAATTTTTGGGCTCCTGCTGCCAACTCCAGTGTCTCTTTAAAGTAATGTTCGGGCTCCTGCTGCTGCTGCTGCTGCCAACTCCAGGGTATGATTCATCCAATTTTTGGGCTCCTGCTGCCAACTCCAGTGTCTCTTTAAAGTAATGTTTGGGCTCCTGCTGCTGCTGCTTGCAACTCCAGGGTGTGATTTATCCAATTTTTGGGCTCCTGCTGCCAACTCCAGTGTCTCTTTAAAGTAATGTTTGGGCTCCTGCTGCTGCTGCTGCCAACTCCAGGGTGTGATTCATCCAATTTTTGGGCTCCTGCTGCCAACTCCAGTGTCTCTTTAAAGTAATGTTTGGGCTGCTGCTTGCAACTCCAGGGTGTGATTCATCCAATTTTTGGGCTCCTGCTGCCAACTCCAGTGTCTCTTTAAAGTAATGTTTGGGCTACTGCTGCTGCTGCTTGCAACTCCAGGGTGTGATTCATCCAATTTTTGGGATCCTGCTGCCAACTCCAGTGTCTCTTTAAAGTAATGTTTGGGCTCCTGCTGCTGCTGCTGCCAACTCCAGGGTGTGATTCATCCAATCTTTGGGCTCCTGCTGCCAACTCCAGTGTCTCTTTTAAGTAATGTTCGGGCTCCTGCTGCTGCTGCTGCCAACTCCAGGGTGTGATTCATCCAATTTTTGGGCACCTGCTGCCAACTCCAGTGTCTCTTTAAAGTAATGTTCGGGCTCCTGCTACTGCTTGCAACTCCAGGGTGTGATTCATCCAATTCTTGGGCTCCTGCTGCCATCTCCAGTGTCTCTTTAAAGTAATGTTCGGGCTACTGCTGCTGCTGCTGCCAACTCCAGGGTGTGATTCATCCAATTTTTGGGCTACTGCTGCCAACTGCAGTGTCTCTTTAAAGTAATCTTTGGTCTCCTGCTGCTGCTGCTGCTGCCAACTCCAGGGTGTGATTCATCCAATTTTTGGGCTCCTGCTGCCAACTCTAGTGTCTCTTTAAAGCAATGTTTGGGCTCCTGCTGCTGCTGCTGCCAACTCCAGGGTGTGATTCATCCGGTTTTTGGGCTCCTGCTGCCAACTCCAGTGTCTCTTTAAAGTAATATTTGGGCTCCTGCTGCTGCTGCTGCCAACTTCAGGGTGTTATTCATCCAATTTTTCGGCTCCTGCTGCCAACTCCAGTGTCTCTTTAAAGTAATGTTTGGGCTCCTGCTGCTGCTGCTGCTGCCAACTCCAGGGTGTGATTCATCCAATTTTTGGGCTCCTGCTGCCAACTCCACTGTCTCTTTAAAGTAATGTTCGGGCTCCTGCTGCTGCTTGCAACTCCAGGGTGTGATTCATCCAATTTTTGGGCTCCTGCTGCCAACTCCAGTGTCTCTTTAAAGTAATGTTCGGGCTCCTGCTGCTGCTGCCAGCTCCAGGGTGTGATTCATCCAATTTTTGGGCTCCTGCTGCCAACTCCAGTGTCTCTTTAAAGTAATGTTTGGGCTACTGCTGCTGCTGCTTGCAACTCCAGGGTGTGATTCATCCAATTTTTGGGATCCTACTGCCAACTCCAGTGTCTCTTTAAAGTAATGTTTGGGCTCCTGCTGCTGCCAACTCCAGGGTGTGATTCATCCAATCTTTGGGCTCCTGCTGCCAACTCCAGTGTCTCTTTTAAGTAATGTTCGGGCTCCTGCTGCTGGTGCTGCCAACTCCAGGGTGTGATTCATCCAATTTTTGGGCTCCTGCTGCCAACTCCAGTGTCTCTTTAAAGTAATGTTCGGGCTCCTGCTACTGCTTGCAACTCCAGGGTGTGATTCATCCAATTCTTGGGCTCCTGCTGCCATCTCCAGTGTCTCTTTAAAGTAATGTTCGGGCTACTGCTGCTGCTGCTGCCAACTCCAGGGTGTGAGTCATCCAATTTTTGGGCTCCTGCTGCCAACTGCAGTGTCTCTTTAAAGTAATCTTTGGGCTCCTGTTGCTGCTGCCAACGCCAGGGTGTGATTCATCCAATTTTTGGGCTCCTGCTGCCAACTCTAGTGTCTCTTTAAAGTAATGTTTGGGCTCCTGCTGCTGCTGCCAACTCCAGGGTGTGATTCATCCAGTTTTTGGGCTCCTGCTACCAACTCCAGTGTCTCTTTAAAGTAATATTTGGGCTCCTGCTGCTGATGCTGCCAACTCCAGGGTGTGATTTATCCAATTTTTCGGCTCCTGCTGCCAACTCCAGTGTCTCTTTAAAGTAATGTTTGGGCTCCTGCTGCTGCTGCTGCCAACTCCAGGGTATGATTCATCCAAATTTTGGGCTCCTGCTGCCAACTCCACTGTCTCTTTAAAGTAATGTTCGGGCTCCTGCTGCTGCTGCTTGCAACTCCAGGGTGTGATTCATCCAATTTTTGGGCTCCTGCTGCCAACTCCAGTGTCTCTTTAAAGTAATGTTCGGGCTCCTGCTGCTGCTTGCAACTCCAGGGTGTGATTCATCCAATTTTTGGGCTCCTGCTGCCAACTCCAGTGTAGTGGAATCTAGTAACCAGCATGTATGTTACATACATGCTGGTTACTAGATTCCACTATCGTTATACTGCGGTCCATGCACTGTATATAGTGTCTTTTGTGATTTGTTGTAAATACTTTCTGTACATGAATTATCACCAGCATTAAAATCATTTGAATGCAAGTACTTTTGTTGGGTGTTCGATATTCCACTCATATCATTGGTATTCTTTATGTGCATTGAGTGGATGCACATGGTACTATCAGAACCCCTCCTGTTATTCATTTCATCTCTTATGATTCATTGACATGTGTGTGCTTCAACCTTCCGTTTAACTTTTCAATTGGGCTCCTGCTGCTGCCAACTCCAGGGTGTGATTCATCCAATTTTTGGGCTCCTGCTGCCAACTCTAGTATCTCTTTAAAGTAATGTTTGGGCTCCTTCTGCTGCCAACTCCAGGGTGTCATTCATCCAAATTTTTGGGCTCCTGCTGCCAACTCCAGTGTCTCTTTAAAGTAATATTTGGGCGCCTGCTGCTGCTGCTGCCAACTCCAGGGTGTGATTCATCCAATTTTTAGGCTCCTACTGCCAACTCCAGTGTCTCTTTAAAGTAATGTTTGGGCTCCTGCTGCTGCTGCTGCCAACTCCAGGGTGTGATTCATCCAATTTTTGGGCTCCTGCTGCCAACTCCAGTGTCTCTTTAAAGTAATATTTGGGCTCCTGCTGCTGCTGCCAACTCCAGGGTGTGATTCATCCAATTTTTGGGCTCCTGCTGCCAACTCCAGTGTCTCTTTTAAGTAATGTTCGGGCTCCTGCTGCTGCTGCTGCCAACTCCAGGGTGTGATTCATCCAATATTTGGGCTCCTGCTGCCATCTCCAGTGTCTCTTTAAAGTAATGTTCGGGCTCCTGCTGCTGTTGCAACTCCAGGGTGTGATTCATCCAATTTTTGGGCTCCTGCTGCCAACTCCAGTGTCTCTTTAAAGTAATGTTCGGGCTCCTGCTGCTGCTGCTGCCAACTCCAGTGTGTGATTCATCCAATTTTTGGGCTCCTGCTGCCAACTCCAGTGTCTCTTTAAAGTAATGTTTGGGCTCCTGCTGCTGCTGCTTGCAACTCCAGGGTGTGATTCATCCAATTTTTGGGCTGCTGCTGCCAACTCCAGTGTCTCTTTAAAGTAATGCTTGGGCTACTGCTGCTGCCAACTCCAGGGTGTGATTCATCCAATTTTTGGGCTCCTGCTGCCAACTCCAGTGTCTCTTTAAAGTAATGTTCGGGCTCCTGCTGCTGCTTGCAACTCCAGGGTGTGATTCATCCAATTTTTGGGCTCCTGCTGCCAACTCCAGTGTCTCTTTAAAGTAATGTTTGGGATACTGATGCTGCTGCTGCCAACTCCAGGGTATGATTCATCCAATTTTTGGGCTCCTGCTGCCAACTCCAGTGTCTCTTTAAAGTAATGTTCGGGCTCCTGCTGCTGCTTGCAACTCCAGGGTGTGATTCATCCAATTCTTAGGCTCCTGCTGCCATCTCCAGTGTCTCTTTAAAGTAATGTTCGGGCTCCTGCTGCTGCTTGCAACTCCAGGGTGTGATTCATCCAATTTTGGGGCTCCTGCTGCCAACTCCAGTGTCTCTTTAAAGTAATGTTTGGGCTCCTGCTGCTGCTGCTGCCAACTCCAGGGTATGATTCATCCAATTTTTGGGCTCCTGCTGCCAACTCCAGTGTCTCTTTAAAGTAATGTTTGGGCTCCTGCTGCTGCTGCTTGCAACTCCAGGGTGTGATTCATCCAATTTTTGGGCTCCTGCTGCCAACTCCAGTGTCTCTTTAAAGTAATGTTTTGGCTCCTGCTGCTGCTTGCAACTCCAGCGTGTGATTCATCCAATTTTTGGGCTCCTGCTGCCAACTCCAGTGTCTCTTTAAAGTAATGTTTGGGCTCCTGCTGCTGCTGCTTGCAACTCCAGGGTGTGATTCATCCAATTTTTGGGCTTCTGCTGCCAACTCCAGTGTCTCTTTAAAGTACTGTTTGGGCTCCTGCTGCTGCTGCTGCCAACTCCAGGGTGTGATTCATCCAATTTTTGGGCTCCTCCTGCCAACTCCAGTGTCTCTTTAAAGTAATGTTTGGGCTCCTGCTGCTGCTGCCAACTCCAGGGTGTGATTCATCCAATCTTTGGGCTCCTGCTGCCAACTCCAGTGTCTCTTTAAAGTAACATTTGGGCTCCTGCTGCTGCTGCTGCCAACTCCAGGGTGTGATTCATCCAATTTTTGGGCTCCTGCTGCCAACTCCAGTGTCTCTTTAAAGTAATGTTCGGGCTCCTGCTGCTGCTTGCAACTCCAGGGCGTGATTCATCCAATTTTTGGGCTCCTGCTGCCAACTCCAGTGTCTCTTTAAAGTAATATTTTGGCTCCTGCTGCTGCCAACTCCAGGGTGTGATTCATCCAATTTTTGGGCTCCTGCTGCTAACTCTAGTGTCTCTTTAAAGTAATGTTTGGGCTACTGCTGCTGCTGCCAACTCCAGGGTGTGATTCATCCAATTTTTGGGCTCCTGCTGCCAACTCCAGTGTCTCTTTAAAGTAATGTTTGGGCTACTGCTGCTGCTGCTTGCAACTCCAGGGTGTGATTCATCCAATTTTTGGGCTCCTGCTGCCAACTCCAGTGTCTCTTTAAAGTAATGTTTGGGCTCCTCTTGCTGCTGCCATCTCCAGGGTGTGATTCATCCAATTTTTGGGCTCCTGCTGCCAACTCCAGTGTCTCTTTAAAGTAATGTTCGGGCTCCTGCTGCTGCTGCTGCTGCTGCCAACTCCAGGGTGTGATTCATCCTATTTCTGGGCTCCTGCTGCCAACTCCAGTGTCTCCTTAAAGTAGTGTTCGGGCTCCTGCTGCTGCTTGCAACTCCAGGGTGTGATTCATCCAATTTTTGGGCTCCTGCTGCCAACTCCAGTGTCTCTTTAAAGTAATGTTTGGGCTACTGCTGCTGCTGCTGCTTGCAATTCCAGGGTGTGATTCATCCAATTTTTGGGCTCCTGCTGCCAACTCCAGTGTCTCTTTAAAGTAATGTTTGGGCTCCTGCTGCTGCCAACTCCAGGGTGTGATTCATCCAATTTTTGGGCTCCTGCTGCCATCTCCAGTGTCTCTTTAAAGTAATGTTTGGGCTCCTGCTGCTGCTGCTGCTGCTGCCAACTCCAGGGTGTGATTCATCCAATTTCTGGGATCCTCCTGCCAACTCCAGTGTCTCTTTAAAGTAATGTTTGGGCTCCTGCTGCTGCTGCTGCCGCCAACTCCAGGGTGTGATTCATCCAATTTTTGGGCTCCTGCTGCCAACTCCAGTGTCTCTTTAAAGTAATGTTTGGGCTCCTGCTGCTGCTGCTGCCGCCAACTCCAGGGTGTGATTCATCCAATTTCTGGGCTCCTGCTGCCAACTCAAGTGTCTCTTTAAAGTACTGTTTGGGCTCCTGCTGCTGCTGCTGCTGCCGCCAACTCCAGGGTGTGATTCATCCAATTTTTGGGCTCTTGCTGCCAACTCCAGTGTCTCTTTAAAGTAATGTTTGAGCTACTGCTGCTGCTGCCAACTCCAGGGTGCGATTCATCCAATTTTTGGGCTCCTGCTGCCAACTCCAGTGTCTCTTTAAAGTAATGTTTGGGCTACTGCTGCTGCTGCTGCCAACTCCAGGGTGTGATGCATCCAATTTTTGGGCTCCTGCTGCCAACTCCAGTGTCTCTTTAAAGTAATGTTTGGGCTCCTGTTGCTGCTGCCAACTCCAGGGTGTGATTCATCCAATTTTTGGGCTCCTGCTGCCAACTCCAGTGTCTCTTTAAAGTAATGTTTGGGCTACTGCTGCTGCTGCTTGCAACTCCAGGGTGTGATTCATCCAATTTTTGGGCTCCTGCTGCCAACTCCAGTGTCTCTTTAAAGTAATGTTCGGGCTCCTGCTGCTTCTGCTGCCAACTCCAGGGTGTGATTCATCCAATTTTTGGGCTCCTGCTGCCAACTCCAGTGTCCCTTTAAAGTAATGTTTGGGCCCCTGCTGCTGCTGCTGCCAACTCCAGGGTGTGATTCATCCAATTGTTGGGCTCCTGCTGCCAACTCCAGTGTCTCTTTAAAGCAATGTTTGGGCTCCTGCTGCTGCCAACCCCAGGGTGTGATTCATCCAATTTTTGGGCTCCTGCTGCCAACTCCAGTGTCTCTTTAAAGTAATGTTTGGGCTCCTGCTGCTGCCAACTCCAGGGTGTGATTCATCCAATTTTTGGGCTCCTGCTGCCAACTCCAGTGTCTCTTTAAAGTAATCTTTGGGCTCCTGCTGCTGCCAACTCCAGGGTGTGATTCATCCAATTTTTGGGCTCCTGCTGCCAACTCCAGTGTCTCTTTAAAGTAATCTTTGGGCTCCTGCTGCTGCCAACTCCAGTGTCTCTTTAAAGTAATGTTTGGGCTACTGCTGCTGCCAACTCCAGGGTGTGATTCATCCAATTTTTGGGCTCCTGCTGCCAACTCCAGTGTCTCTTTAAAGTAATGTTTGGGCTCCTGCTGCTGCTGCTTCCAACTCCAGGGTGTGATTCATCCAATTTTTGGGATCCTGCTGCCAACGCCAGTGTCTCTTTAAAGTAATGTTTGGGCTCCTGCTGCTGCTGCTGCCAACTCCAGGGTGTGATTCATCCAATTGTTGGGCTCCTGCTGCCAACTCCAGTGTCTCTTTAAAGCAATGTTTGGGCTCCTGCCCCTCATAGTGATGCCACTTCAACTCTCTGCAATTGTGCCGCTCTGCGATTCTATTAGCGATGCCTCTGATCTGCATGTGATATTTATTTACAGTATTATTTAACTAACCCAGCACACATCCTATGCGTGTTACAGCAAGGCAGAATGGTTTACAACCCTATTGAGGCTCTAGGAGGCTCAGAAATAGCAGTTTTTAATAGCGATTCGTCGCAAATAATTTCGGACCAAAACGAATTTTGTCGGAAAATTCGGCGAATCAGCCGAATCGAATTTTTCAAAAGTTCGCTCATCTCTAGTTATTGGTATGGGCTTTCGCATGATTCAGAGCCTTGATTGTTGATTACAACTTGGCCAATAAAACAGGTTTGTTTTCGTACAGCTTATGAGGTCGTTTTGTAGGAGAAAGTTGGCTGTTGAGATCGGAGATGATGTTTGCTGAATACGTGGAGGAATGCGAGAGTTTGCAGTAAAACGGCATGCTCTGCATTAGCATGGCCAAATCCAGATTGCACCGCGCACGTATGGGCATCGATCGCATGCATGACATTGAGCTGTTCGAGCTCACCTGACTTAACCGTGTTTCCCTCTATAACTTGTATAGTGAGCTGCGGCCATGGTTAGCCCGCACCACAAGGAAGGGGCACGCAATTTCAGGTATGACCAAAATGCTTGGCTGCCTGCAATTTTTTGGTGAACGGCTCATTCCAGAGGCTGGGTGCTCCCTCCGTGGTGATGTCCCAGCCTGCACTGAGCCGCACGCTCAGCAAGTTTTTGAATGGCATGGCTACCTTGTGTCAAAAATACATATATTTCCCTGACAACATGGTAGCCTGGAATGCTCTTAAGTTGGGTTTTTTTGATATAGCCAATATGCCCAACGTCATGGGTATGATTAATTGTACGAATTGTATCTCTTTAGGTATGTGGTTTAGGTGAACATTCTGACTTGTATTAACTCATTGAATCACAGTATGTTTTAATGTATATCTAAATCAATCATTTTCATGTAGCCCTTAAATATTCCTTATCATGCAGGCCTTAATTAATAATTTTCATGTAGACCTTAACTAATCATTTTCATGTAGCCCTTAATTATTCCTTATCATGTAGGCCTTAATTAATCTTTTTCATGTAGACCTTAACTAATCATGTTCATGTAGACCTTAACTAATCATTTTCATGTAGCCCTTAATTATTCCTTATCATGTAGGCCTTTATTAATCATTTTCATGTAGACCTTAACTAATCATTTTCATGTAGACCTTAATTAAATCCACGTGACCAACTATTAATTATTGGTTGTAGTAATAATTATTATTTAGAACCAAGCAATCTTAAACAATAAGGATCCCTTATATTTTTGGTTTTTACTTGGTTATTTGCTGGATTGTTTTTGTGTACTGAATACCTGTATTTCTGCTCTTACAGGAACCGGAAGATGGGCCACTCCATTAATGTGCAAGCTGTGGTTGGCCCGGACCTTCGGTTCCTCAGTGTCATGGCAGGGTTTCCCAGATCCACCCACGACGCGTATATCCTGACGAATTCCAGCCTCTATGGTCGGTTTGAATCAGGAAATTGTCTGGTGGTTGGCTTCTGGGTAAGTTTTTGCAAATAGTTTCATTAGGGTTTCACTGTATGACTAGGAATTTTTTGGATAACCCTGTCTCAACATATGATGTTCTTTCCCTCTGATGACATGATATACAATGTAACTATGAAGTAGACACTAATTTTGTGTTTTATTATTTTCAGGGGATTCGGGTTATCCACTGCTGCCGTGGCTGATGACACCAATCCTGCGGTCTCAGACTCAGGCACAGGAGGGCTATAACCGTGCCCATAGGAAGACCCAGGCTGTGGTGGAGAGGGCCTTCGGCATGCTGAAGAGCAGATTCAGATGCCTGCTTTGGAAATAAACGTTTTTTTTTAAACTAAAAAATATTCTGAATAAATATATTTAAACGTAACCATGTTTTGTGTTTATTTTCTGTAAACAACCAAAAATGTAATGCATGAACACATCCACTAAATAACATACATCAGAAGACATCAAGAGGGAATAGAAAAATAGCTACAGAATGCAGAACATTAAGGTAAGCATGAATGGCGGGAGAACATCTAAACAGAAACCGCTAGTGAGTTAAGGTAAGCATGAATGTCAGGAGAACATCTAAACATGAATCGCTAGTGAGTTAAGGTAAGCATGAATGACGGCAGAACATCTAAACTGGAACCGCTAGTGAGTTAGGGTAAGCATGAATGGCGGGAGAACATCTAAACAGGAACCGCTAGTGAGTTTAGGTAAGCATGAATTGTGGGAGAACATCTAAACAGGAACCGCTTGTGAGTTAAGGTAAGCATGAATGGCGGGAGAACATCTAAACAGGAACCACTAGTGAGTTCAGGTAAGCATAAATGGCGGGAGAACATCCAAACAGGAACCGCTAGTGAGTTCAGGTAAGCATGAATGGCGGGAGAACATCTAAACAGGAATCGTTAGTGAGTTCAGGTAAGCATGAATGGCGGGAGAACATCTAAACAGGAACCGCTAGTGAGTTCAGGTAAGCATGAATGGCGGGAGAACATCTAAACAGGAACCGCTAGTGAGTTCAGGTAAGCATTAATGGCGGGAGAACATCGAAACAGGAACCGATAGTGAGTTCAGGTAAGTATTAATGGCGGACGAACAGAAAAACTGGAACCGCTAGTGAGTTCAGGTAAGCATTGGAGCAGAAGTGAGTGAGAGAATAGTTGAGACCGGGGACATGAATGAGTTAAATAGCTGAGTGCATGCGTACATGCATGCAAACATAGCAGCTTTTCAACAGATTTCTGACAGATTTCCGTCTGGACGTATATTTAGAGAAAGATGCATGCTGAATCTAGCGGGACACTGAAAATCTTCGTTGGATGCTACGCTGGAAAACGCTGAAAAACGGTAGTATACGAGGTTTACTAAGTAACGGAAACCTCGTCCTCTCGAGGATGCAACGAGAGCTGAAAAATGGCATTCTTGTTGGCGTACGCAGATACGAACAGTAAATGGAAGGCTCCCGATGAAGGCTCTGAATCATGCGTACGCACCTCGGCATACGGAAAAAAATGAAAAATACACATAACGAGACAAATACAACACAGTTTTGAGGAGGCTCTGAATCAGCCCTATTGAGGTCTTTAGGATTAGAAAATACAGTTTGAAACTGGATTGAAAACTGTCTGAGGAATCGTGTGCAGAGAGTTGTCATTAATAGAGATGAGCGAGTAGTATTCGACCGAGTCGGTATTCGATCGAATACTACGTCATACTCGATTTCGATCGAGTACAGCAGCGATGGCGCACTCACAATTCGTTTCCCCTCACACCTTCCCTGACGTGTTTTTTACACCAATCACCATGCAGGGGGGGTGGGACAGGTCCTGGGAGGACGCTGGCATCGCGAGAACGGCGTCTAGACGCATTGGCTGGAAAAACCATGTGACCTCGAATCTACAAAACTCAGCACTTCCTCTTCGTCAGCATTAGCAGCTTGAACTTAGTGAGGGATAGACGCTCACAGCAGGGAAAGAAAGGCTGTAGCTGGCAGGGCCCCAGAAGCTCGGAATATCGCATTTACCACCATATATACCAGCTACCAGAAGACAAGAGAGTCATTAAGAGCCCTTATTAGGGCTACTATGCTGAACGGTATATAGCTCATATGTAGGCAGGCAGGGCCCCAGAAGCTCGGAATATCGCATTTACCACCATATATACCAGCTACCAGAAGACAAGAGAGTCATTAAGAGCCCTTATTAGGGCTACTATGCTGAACGGTATATAGCTCATATGTAGGCAGGCAGGGCCCCAGAAGCTCAGAATATCGCATTTACCACCATATATACCAGCTACCAGAAGACAAGAGAGTCATTGAGAGCCCTTATTAGGGCTACTATGTTGAACAGTATATAGCTCATATGTAGGCAGGCAGGGCCCCAGAAGCTCAGAATATCGCATTTACCACCATATATACCAGCTACCAGAAGACAAGAGAGTCATTGAGAGTCCTTATTATTAGGGCTACTATGCTGAACAGTATATAGCCCATATGTAGGCAGGCAGGGCCCCAGAAGCTCAGAATATCGCATTTACCACCATATATACCAGCTACCAGAAGACAAGAGAGTCATTGAGAGCCCTTATTAGGGCTACTATGTTGAACAGTATATAGCTCATATGTAGGCAGGCAGGGCCCCAGAAGCTCAGAATATCACATTTACCACCATATATACCAGCTACCAGAAGACAAGAGAGTCATTGAGAGTCCTTATTATTAGGGCTACTATGCTGAACAGTATATAGCCCATATGTAGGCAGGCAGGGCCCCAGAAGCTCAGAATATCGCATTTACCACCATATATACCAGCTACCAGAAGACAAGAGAGTCATTGAGAGCCCTTATTAGGGCTACTATGTTGAACAGTATATAGCTCATATGTAGGCAGGCAGGGCCCCAGAAGCTCAGAATATCGTATTTACCACCATATATACCAGCTACCAGAAGACAAGAGAGTAATTGAGAGCCCTTATTAGGGCTACTATGTTGAACAGTATATAGCTCATATGTATGCAGGCAGGGCCCCAGAAGCTCAGAATATCGCATTTACCACCATATATACCAGCTACCAGAAGACAAGAGAGTCATTGAGAGTCCTTATTATTAGGGCTACTATGCTGAACAGTATATAGCCCATATGTAGGCAGGCAGGGCCCCAGAAGCTCAGAATATCGCATTTACCACCATATATACCAGCTACCAGAAGACAAGAGAGTCATTTAGAGCCCTTATTAGGGCTACTATGTTGAACAGTATATAGCTCATATGTAGGCAGGCAGGGCCCCAGAAGCTCAGAATATCCCATTTACCACCATATATACCAGCTACCAGAAGACAGGAGAGTCATTGAGAGTCCTTATTATTAGGGCTACTATGCTGAACAGTATATAGCCCATATGTAGGCAGGCAGGGCCCCAGAAGCTCAGAATATCGCATTTACCACCATATATACCAGCTACCAGAAGACAAGAGAGTCATTGAGAGCCCTTATTAGGGCTACTATGCTGAACAGTATATAGCCCATATGTAGGCAGGCACGGCCCCAGAAGCTCAGAATATCGCATTTACAACCATATATACCAGCTACCAGAAGACAAGAGAGTCATTGAGAGTCCTTATTAGGGCTACTA
Organism: Gastrophryne carolinensis; assembly: GCA_027917425.1. Lineage (NCBI taxonomy): Eukaryota > Metazoa > Chordata > Amphibia > Anura > Microhylidae > Gastrophryne > Gastrophryne carolinensis. The sequence goes on along the minus strand of CM051238.1, from coordinate 111,889,102 downwards.
TGTTGAACAGTATATAGCTCATATGTAGGCAGGCAGGGCCCCAGAAGCTCAGAATATCGCATTTACCACCATATATACCAGCTACCAGAAGACAAGAGAGTCATTGAGAGCCCTTATTAGGGCTACTATGTTGAACAGTATATAGCTCATATGTAGGCAGGCAGGGCCCCAGAAGCTCAGAATATCGCATTTACCACCATATATACCAGCTACCAGAAGACAAGAGAGTCATTGAGAGCCCTTATTAGGGCTACTATGCTGAACAGTATATAGCCCATATGTAGGCAGGCAGGGCCCCAGAAGCTCAGAATATCACATTTACCACCATATATACCAGCTACCAGAAGACAAGAGAGTCATTGAGAGTCCTTATTATTAGGGCTACTATGCTGAACAGTATATAGCCCATATGTAGGCAGGCAGGGCCCCAGAAGCTCAGAATATCGCATTTACCACCATATATACCAGCTACCAGAAGACAAGAGAGTCATTGAGAGCCCTTATTAGGGCTACTATGTTGAACAGTATATAGCTCATATGTAGGCAGGCAGGGCCCCAGAAGCTCAGAATATCGCATTTACCACCATATATACCAGCTACCAGAAGACAAGAGAGTCATTGAGAGCCCTTATTAGGGCTACTATGTTGAACAGTATATAGCTCATATGTAGGCAGGCAGGGCCCCAGAAGCTCAGAATATCGCATTTACCACCATATATACCAGCTACCAGAAGACAAGAGAGTCATTGAGAGCCCTTATTAGGGCTACTATGCTGAACAGTATATAGCCCATATGTAGGCAGGCAGGGCCCCAGAAGCTCAGAATATCGCATTTACCACCATATATACCAGCTACCAGAAGACAAGAGAGTCATTGAGAGCCCTTATTAGGGCTACTATGTTGAACAGTATATAGCTCATATGTAGACAGGCAGGGCCCCAGAAGCTCAGAATATCGCATTTACCACCATATATACCAGCTACCAGAAGACAAGAGAGTCATTGAGAGCCCTTATTAGGGCTACTATGTTGAACAGTATATAGCTCATATGTAGGCAGGCAGGGCCCCAGAAGCTCAGAATATCGCATTTACCACCATATATACCAGCTACCAGAAGACAAGAGAGTCATTGAGAGCCCTTATTAGGGCTACTATGCTGAACAGTATATAGCCCATATGTAGGCAGGCAGGGCCCCAGAAGCTCAGAATATCGCATTTACCACCATATATACCAGCTACCAGAAGACAAGAGAGTCATTGAGAGTCCTTATTATTAGGGCTACTATGCTGAACAGTATATAGCCCATATGTAGGCAGGCAGGGCCCCAGAGGCTCAGAATATCGCATTTACCACCATATATACCAGCTACCAGAAGACAAGAGAGTCATTGAGAGCCCTTATTAGGGCTACTATGTTGAACAGTATATAGCTCATATGTAGGCAGGCAGGGCCCCAGAAGCTCAGAATATCGCATTTACCACCATATATACCAGCTACCAGAAGACAAGAGAGTCATTGAGAGTCCTTATTAGGGCTACTATGTTGAACAGTATATAGCTCATATGTAGGCAGGCAGGGCCCCAGAAGCTCAGAATATCGCATTTACCACCATATATACCAGCTACCAGAAGACAAGAGAGTCATTGAGAGCCCTTATTAGGGCTACTATGTTGAACAGTATATAGCTCATATGTAGGCAGGCAGGGCCCCAGAAGCTCAGAATATCGCATTTACCACCATATATACCAGCTACCAGAAGACAAGAGAGTCATTGAGAGCCCTTGTTAGGGCTACTATGTTGAACAGTATATAGCTCATATGTAGGCAGGCAGTGCCCCAGAAGCTCAGAATATCGCATTTACCACCATATATACCAGCTACCAGAAGACAAGAGAGTCATTGAGAGCCCTTATTAGGGCTACTATGCTGAACAGTATATAGCCCATATGTAGGCAGGCAGGGCCCCAGAAGCTCAGAATATCGCATTTACCACCATATATACCAGCTACCAGAAGACAAGAGAGTCATTGAGAGCCCTTATTAGGGCTACTATGTTGAACAGTATATAGCTCATATGTAGGCAGGCAGGGCCCCAGAAGCTCAGAATATCGCATTTACCACCATATATACCAGCTACCAGAAGACAAGAGAGTCATTGAGAGCCCTTATTAGGGCTACTATGCTGAACAGTATATAGCTCATATGTAGGCAGGCAGGGCCCCAGAAGCTCAGAATATCGCATTTACCACCATATATACCAGCTACCAGAAGACAAGAGAGTCATTGAGAGTCCTTATTAGGGCTACTATGCTGAACGGTATATAGCTCATTCTAGCTATATACACACTGCACACAACGGCTGCTTTAGTGAGGGGTAGCTGCTGCTGGAATAGGGACAGAAAGACTTCAGTGGTGTATTACCACCTATATACAAAACTATATACACTCTGCTCAAAACGGCTGCTTTAGTGAGGGGTAGCTGCTGCTGGAATAGGGACAGAAAGACTTCAGTGGTGTATTACCACCTATATACAAAACTATATACACTCTGCTCAAAACGGCTGCTTTAGTGAGGGGTAGCTGCTGCTGCTGGAATAGGGACAGAAAGACTTCAGTGGTGTATTAGCACCTATATACAAAACTATATACACTCTGCACAAAACAGCTGCTTTAGTGAGGGGTAGCTGCTGCTGCTGGAATAGGGACAGAAAGACTTCAGTGGTGTATTAGCACCTATATACAAAACTATATTTTGCACTACTGTTTTGTGTCCTCTGTGCCAACAAAACACTGTTTTATACCCGGTGCGTATAGGCACCATTTCACCTTCTGGCAGTATACGGCTGTATAGCCAGGTGTTCTCCTAAAAAACTATATTTATATTTGGCTCTACTGTTTTGTGTCCTCTGTGCCAACAAAACACTGTTATATACCCAGTGCGTATTAGGCACCATTTCACCTTCTGGCAGTATACGGCTGTATAGCCAGGTGTTCTCCTAAAAAATATATTTATATTTGGCACTACTGTTTTGTGTCCTCTGTGCCAACAAAACACTGTTATATACCCAGTGCGTATTAGGCACCATTTCACCTTCTGGCAGTATACGGCTGTATAGCCAGGTGTTCTCCTAAAAAACTATATTTATATTTGGCTCTACTGTTTTGTGTCCTCTGTGCCAACAAAACACTGTTATATACCCAGTGCGTATTAGGCACCATTTCACCTTCTGGCAGTATACGGCTGTATAGCCAGGTGTTCTCCTAAAAAATATATTTATATTTGGCACTACTGTTTTGTGTCCTCTTTACCAACAAAACCCTGTTATATACCCGGTGCGTATTAGGCACCATTTCACTTTCTGGCAGTATACGGCTGTATAGCCAGGTGTTCTCCTAAAAAATATATTTATATTTGGCACTACTGTTTTGTGTCCTCTTTACCAACAAAACCCTGTTATATACCCAGTGCGTATTAGGCACCATTTCACCTTCTGGCAGTATACGGCTGTATAGCCAGGTGTTCTCCTAAAAAATATATTTATATTTGGCTCTACTGTTTTGTGTCCTCTTTACCAACAAAACCCTGTTATATACCCGGTGCGTATTAGGCACCATTTCACCTTCTGGCAGTATACGGCTGTATAGCCAGGTGTTCTCCTAAAAAATATATTTATATTTGGCACTACTGTTTTGTGTCCTCTTTACCAACAAAACCCTGTTATATACCCGGTGCGTATTAGGCACCATTTCACCTTCTGGCAGTATACGGCTGTATAGCCAGGTGTTCTCCTAAAAAATATATTTATATTTGGCACTACTGTTTTGTGTCCTCTGTGCCAACAAAACACTGTTATATACCCAGTGCGTATTAGGCACCATTTCACCTTCTGGCAGTATACGGCTGTATAGCCAGGTGTTCTCCTAAAAAATATATTTATATTTGGCACTACTGTTTTGTGTCCTCTTTACCAACAAAACCCTGTTATATACCCGGTGCGTATTAGGCACCATTTCACCTTCTGGCAGTATACGGCTGTATAGCCAGGTGTTCTCCTAAAAAATATATTTATATTTGGCACTACTGTTTTGTGTCCTCTTTACCAACAAAACCCTGTTATATACCCGGTGCGTATTAGGCACCATTTCACCTTCTGGCAGTATACGGCTGTATAGCCAGGTGTTCTCCTAAAAAATATATTTATATTTGGCTCTACTGTTTTGTGTCCTCTGTGCCAACAAAACCCTGTTATATACCCGGTGCGTATAGGCACCATTTCACCTTCTGGTAGTATACGGCTGTATAGCCAGGTGTTCTCCTAAAAAACTATATTTATATTTGGCTCTACTGTTTTGTGTCCTCTGTGCCAACAAAACACCGTTATATACCCAGTGCGTATTAGGCACCATTTCACCTTCTGGCAGTATACGGCTGTATAGCCAGGTGTTCTCCTAAAAAATATATTTATATTTGGCTCTACTGTTTTGTGTCCTCTGTGCCAACAAAACCCTGTTATATACTCGGTGCGTATAGGCACCATTTCACCTTCTGGCAGTATACGGCTGTATAGCCAGGTGTTCTCCTAAAAAATATATTTATATTTGGCATAACGCGTGGCCAAAAAAGTAAAACGTCTGAAATGCGGAGGGCTAGCGCAAAGGGACGTGGACGAGGACGGGGGCGCGGAAATGCTGGTGGGGGCACAAACCGCGTTGAAGCCAGTGGGGATACAATGCGTGCTGGTGAGGGGCAGCCAGCATTACGCTCATCCAGCTTCCCTGCCTTTATGGGACAGTTATGCGGGGGGCGGGGTACACCTCTGTTGAGGCCTGAGCAGCGTGAACAGGTGGTGCAATGGATGGCCGATAACGCTTCCAGTCACTTGTCCACCACCCAGTCATCCACACAGTCTCACTCTGACCCTCCTTCCTCCCAACCTGGCCAACAGAGTCAGCCCACCCTTGACCCCTCCCAGGACCTCTTTTCGGGTCCTTTTCCAGATGTGCGGCAAGAATCCCAGGAGCTAGCAGAGGAATTTGTTTGTAGTGATGCCCAAACACTTGAGTATCCGCCATCTCCTAGTGATGTGGACCCGGAACCAGCATCTGCTATCATGAGCGATGATGATGAGACGCAGTTGCCATCAAGGGAGGCTGTTGGAATGTCCAGTGGGCAGGAGGAGGAGCAGAGAGAGGAAGTGGAAGAGGAGGTGGTGGACGACGAAATGACCGACCCCACTTGGACAGGGGTGATGTCCAGCGGGGAAAGCAGTGGAGATGCGGTCTGCGCATTACCGAATAAGGCAGCAAGAGGCAGAGGACAGTCCAGAGGCAGAGGACAGTCCAGACAGAGAAGGCAGGCCACAGCCAGCAGGGCCGAAGCTCTTCCCGGCAGCAGGCAGTCGCGCGAAGCTCCCCCATCGAGGCCTCGTACTTCTGTGGTGTGGAGATTTTTTAATGTTTGCGCGGACGACAAACTGAGCGCGGTTTGCGCAATCTGCCACTCAAAACTGAGTAGGGGCTCTGAGAAGAGCAATCTGACCACCTCAGGCATGCGCCGTCACTTGGAAGTCAAGCACTGGGCTGAGTGGGAGAGAGCAAACGCAATACAACCTGCGCCCGGTCTTGCTGCCACTGCCTCTTCCCCTTTGTTGTGTGCTGCCACTGCGGTCCAGACCTCCAGCCAGGACATCTCCACATCTGCCTCTGCCTCGGCTACTTTGGGGCCTTCTCCTTCAGCCCCCCCTTCCCCCGCATCTTCGTCTGCACCTTCCATCTCCTCGTCCCATCAACTGTCCATCTCGCAGGCGTTCAACCGCAGGCGGAAGTACGCCTCCAGTCACCCCCAAGCCCAAGCCTTAACCTGCCTCATCTCCAAACTGCTGGCCCTGGAGATGTTGCCGTCTAGGCTTGTGGAGACGCAGGCCTTCCGCGACCTGATGGCGGCTGCCGCACCTCGCTATTCCGTCCCTAGCCACCACTATTTTTCCCGGTGTGGCGTCCCCGCCCTGCACCAGCACGTGTCGCATAACATCAGGCGGGCCCTGAGGTACGCAGTCAGCGCAAAGGTCCACTTGACCACCGACCGGTGGACAAGCGCTTGCGGCCAAGGATGCTACATCTCTTTGACAGCACACTGGGTGAATGTTGTGGAAGCGGGGACGGGGTCGCAAACAGGGACGGCCTACATACCACCCCAGCCCAAGATTGCCAGCACGGGTTCTGATAGACCCCCCTCCTCTTCCTCCTCCTCCTCCTCCTCCTCCTCTGCCTTAACATCGCCCTCAGCCCCTAGCTGGAAGCGTTGCAGCACTGGCGCGGGGAGACGTCAGCAGGCGGTGCTTAAGCTCATCAGCTTGGGCGACAGGAAGCACAGCGCCGCAGAGGTGAGGCACGCCATATTGCAGCAGACAGAGATGTGGCTGTCGCCGCTGCAGCTAGGACCAGGCATGGTCGTGTGCGATAACGGCCGTAACCTGGTGGCGGCTCTGGAGCTTGCAGAACTCAATCACGTACCATGCCTGGCCCACGTTTTTAATTTGGTAGTACAAAAGTTTCTAAAGACTTACCCCAACCTGGCAGAGCTACTGGTGAAAGTGCGGCGCTTGTGCGCTCACTTTCGTAAGTCAACTGTAGCTGCTGCTAGCTTAAAAAAAATCCAGCAACGCCTCCATTTGCCTCAATATCGGCTGTTGTGCGACCTGCCCACTTGCTGGAATTCCACCTATTGCATGTTGGCCAGGGTGTGTGAGCAGCAGAGAGCATTGATGGAGTACCAGATGATACATCCACGCGTGCATCCAACTCAGCTCCCTCAGTTTGCCAACCACGAGTGGCCATGGATGTCAGACATATGCGATGTATTGCGTATCTTTGAGGAGTCCACTAAGAAGGTCAGCAGCGAGGACGCTATAGTAAGCGTAACCATCCCGCTCCTATGCATCCTTAAAGAATCGCTCATCGCAATAAGGGAGAACGCATTGCACACAGAGGAGACGGGGGTAGGAGGAGACGTTGCGTAGGACCTGCGTTGCGCAGGTAGACAGTCAGACCACACTTTTGTCTGCTGCTCGGTGGCAGTTGCAGGAGGAGGAGGATGAGGAGGAGGAGGACAACGTGGAGGTGGCTGTGGAAGAGGATGCTGGCGGCGAGGGTAGCAGTCAGGCTGTGTGCGTCCCATTGGTTCAGCGCGGATGGGGCGGAAAGGAGGAGGAAGAGGAGGAAATGGAAAATGATCCTTCTGGTGGGGGCAGTGACGTCATGCCTACTCAGAGTCTGGCACACATGGCTGACTTCATGCTGGGCTGCTTTTCCCGGGACATACGTGTTGTCCGGATATTGGAGAACAAACTATACTGGGTCTTCGCACTCCTGGACCCCCGGTATAAAGATAACTTCTCCTCTTTTATTCCGGTAGAGGAGAGGACGAATCGATTACTGGAATACCAGAGGGAACTCTTGCAGAACATGATGCAGATTTTCCCACCCAGCATCGCTGGCGGCAGAGAGGAGAGTGTCTCCCAAAGTCTGACAACATCGATCAGGCCCACAGCCACCAGGGGAACACTCTCCAAGGTGTGGGACACGTTCATGTCACCCCCTCGAGCAACTTCCATCACTGCGGGGCCCGCTATCAGCAGGAGGGACAAGTATCGGCGGATGTTGCGGGACTACCTGGCAGACCACACCCCTGTCCTCCCCGATCCCTCGGCGCCCTACACTTACTGGGTCTCCAAGTTGGACACGTGGCTGGAACTGTCCCTGTACGCCTTGGAGGTGCTTGCCTGCCCTGCCACCAGCGTGCTATCAGAAAGGGTGTTCAGCGCAGCCGGGGGCATTATAACCGATAAGCGCAGCCGCCTGTCAACCGACAGTGCCGACAGGCTGACGCTAATCAAAATGAACAGCAAGTGGATTGACCCGGACTTTGCTTGTACAACAGTGGAAAGCAGCCAAGAGTGAAGTGCCATCTGTATGAAGTGCCATTTCCTCCTCCTCCTCCTCCTTAACCGCCGTAGAATTGCTGTATTAATAAAAAAAATTATGGCTCACCTCTTGGGCTTAATACAATCAATTGTTAACAGGTCTCAGCTCTTGGGCCTCCACACAATTTTTAAGAGGTCTCAGCTCTTGGAACTCCACACAATTTTTAAGAGGTCTCAGCTCTTGGGCCTCCACACAATTTTTAAGAGGTCTCAGCTCTTGGGACTCCACACAATTTTTAAGAGGTCTCACCTCTTGGGCCTCCACACAATTTCTAAGAGGTCTCAGCTCTTGGGACACCACACAATGTTTGAGAGGTCTCAGCTCTTGGGCCTCCACACAATTTTTAAGAGGTCTCAGCTCTTGGGACTCCACACAATGTTTGAGAGGTCTCAGCTCTTGGGAATCCACACAATGTTTGAGAGGTCTCAGCTCTTGGGCCTCCACACAATTTTTAAGAGGTCTCAGCTCTTGGGACTCCACACAATGTTTGAGAGGTCTCAGCTCTTGGGCCTCCACACAATTTTTAAGAGGTCTCAGCTCTTGGGACTCCACACAGTTTTTAAGAGGTCTCAGCTCTTGGGCCTCCACACAATTTTTAAGAGGTCTCAGCTCTTGGGACTCCACACAATTTTTAAGAGGTCTCAGCTCTTGGGACTCCACACAATTTTTAAGAGGTCTCACCTCTTGGGCCTCCACACAATTTCTAAGAGGTCTCAGCTCTTGGGACTCCACACAATGTTTGAGAGGTCTCAGCTCTTGGGCCTCCACACAATGTTTGAGAGGTCTCAGCTCTTGGGAATCCACACAATGTTTGAGAGGTCTCAGCTCTTGGGCCTCCACACAATTTTTAAGAGGTCTCAGCTCTTGGGACTCCACACAATGTTTGAGAGGTCTCAGCTCTTGGGCCTCCACACAATTTTTAAGAGGTCTCAGCTCTTGGGACTCCACACAGTTTTTAAGAGGTCTCAGCTCTTGGGCCTCCACACAATTTTTAAGAGGTCTCAGCTCTTGGGACTCCACACAATGTTTGAGAGGTCTCAGCTCTTGGGCCTCCACACAATTTTTAAGAGGTCTCAGCTCTTGGGACTCCACACAGTTTTTAAGAGGTCTCAGCTCTTGGGCCTCCACACAATTTTTAAGAGGTCTCAGCTCTTGGGACTCCACACAATGTTTGAGAGGTCTCAGCTCTTGGGCCTCCACACAATTTTTAAGAGGTCTCAGCTCTTGGGACTCCACACAGTTTTTAAGAGGTCTCAGCTCTTGGGCCTCCACACAATTTTTAAGAGGTCTCAGCTCTTGGGACTCCACACAATTTTTAAGAGGTCTCAGCTCTTGGGACTCCACACAATGTTTGAGAGGTCTCAGCTCTTGGGCCTCCACACAATTTTTAAGAGGTCTCAGCTCTTGGGACTCCACACAGTTTTTAAGAGGTCTCAGCTCTTGGGCCTCCACACAATTTTTAAGAGGTCTCAGCTCTTGGGACTCCACACAATTTTTAAGAGGTCTCAGCTCTTGGGACTCCACACAATTTTTAAGAGGTCTCAGCTCTTGGGCCTCCACACAATTTCTAAGAGGTCTCAGCTCTTGGACCTTAATACAATTTTCAAGAGGTCTCAGCTCTTGGGCCTCCACACAATTTTTAAGAGGTCTCAGCTCTTGGGCCTCCACACAATTTTTAAGAGGTCTCAGCTCTTGGGACTCCACACAATGTTTGAGAGGTCTCAGCTCTTGGGCCTCCACACAATTTTTAAGAGGTCTCAGCTCTTGGGACTCCACACAATGTTTGAGAGGTCTCAGCTCTTGGGACTCCACACAATGTTTGAGAGGTCTCAGCTCTTGGGCCTCCACACAATTTTTAAGAGGTCTCAGCTCTTGGGACTCCACACAATGTTTGAGAGGTCTCAGCTCTTGGGCCTCCACACAATTTTTAAGAGGTCTCAGCTCTTGGGACTCCACACAATTTTTAAGAGGTCTCAGCTCTCTGGCCTCCACACAATTTTTAAGAGGTCTCAGCTCTTGGGACTCCACACAATTTTTAAGAGGTCTCAGCTCTTGGGACTCCACACAATTTTTAAGAGGTCTCAGCTCTTGGGCCTCCACACAGTTTCTAAGAGGTCTCAGCTCTTGGGCCTTAATACAATTTTCAAGAGGTCTCAGCTCTTGGGCCTCCACACAATTTTAAGAGGTCTCAGCTCTTGGGCCTCCACACAATTTTTAAGAGGTCTCAGCTCTTGGGACTCCACACAATTTTTAAGAGGTCTCAGCTCTAAGCTTCCCTTACTGCTGGGGTGACACACTGTAACAAACCTCCTCCTGTAAGCTTCCCTGACTGCTGGGGTGACACACTGTAACAAACCTCCTCCTGTAAGCTTCCCTTACTGCTGGGGTGACACACTGTAACAAACCTCCTCCTGTAAGCTTCCCTGACTGCTGGGGTGACACACTGTAACAAACCTCCTCCTGTAAGCTTCCCTTACTGCTGGGGTAACACACTGTAACAAACCTCCTCCTTTAAGCTTCCCTTACTGCTGGGGTGACACAATGACACAAGAGGACATGTCTGACCACATCTCACACACACACACACACACACACACACACACACACACACACACACACACACACAATGACAATTAGGGGTGGGGTCTATTTATTTTCCCCCTTGCCTATGCCATCTGTGGTTGTCATTAGGCAACGTGATTTTAAGGGGTGCAGAATTTTGTTCTTCTTTTTTGTACAGTTTGGCTTGGGGTCCATGGCAATGTAGAGGAAAGAAGGTTTCCTTGTCTTGTCTCACTTTACGTAGAAGTTATATTGTGTTTGGAGTGTATTGTTGAGTGGCTGTGATAGTGGCGTAATAGTGCGACTTGGGCGCGTTATATGCACCCAGACATGCTTCCCCTGCTGTCCCAGTTGCATTCCAGCAGTGTTGGCATCATTTTCTGATGTTTCAGGGTGGACTTGGTGACCTCCAAGTGGTCGAATTGAGATTTCCAAGTGGCGAGCATTTTTTTCCCATAGACTATAATGGGATTCGATAATAGGTCGAGTAGTCGAGTAACGCGGTCTATTCGAATCGAAATTCGAAATTTCGAATATTTCACTACTCGCTCATCTCTAGTCGTTAATGATACCTTCTCTGAATGGTTACCAGTTGTAAGTGGTGTACCCCAGGGTTTAGGTCCCACTATTATTCAACTTGTTTATAAACAACATAGAAGATGGAATTTAATGCACGGCATGGAATCATGGGATAGGGATGTCATTTTGCCTCTTTACAATGCCTGTTTCGGCCCTCTCCTCATGGCAGAAAAGCCAAGGGGGATCGGAGCAGGTGAGTAAATGTTATTTTTTACAGATGTCAGCAGCAAAAGCGATGGGACTCTTTCGGGCCCTCTCTTGAAGCTGGAAGAGTTCCTGGGGGGGATCGTATGCCTCCCGGGTGAAGAGAAGACCCGGGCAGATCGATCAAAGGGTCAGGTGAGAGTACTTTTTTTGTTTTTTTTGGCTGCTAGTTGGGGAAAGCAGTGCACGTGAGTTTTAAGTGGCTGCCACTTAACGGTTGGAGAGGCAACCATGTGAAATTTACAGGCTTGGCATTTAAAGGATTAAGTAATAGAGCATATATATATATATATATATATATATATATATGTACTAATGGTGTCATTGCTTCATAAACCCACATGATGGTAGTGTTTCCTAAGGAATGGGAATAAATTATAGTAAATAGTCCAGTGTACCCATTTAGAAAGACTAATGTAATCAGAGAATAGAGTAAGGTAGTAGCAACATCTGATGCTCCACCATTAGTCAAATGAGAGATACACTATAGCAATGGTACAAGAAAAAGATGATATAAGGGAGAAAACAGCCCTTATGGAAAGTTCTCGAAGTGTTATCCAAAAATGCGAAGATAAGTACACCACACCCCACACTACACACCACCCTGAGTCTCCCTACCCTAGGTCCGAAGAGCCCCATCCCTACTCACAGCCTCTCCATTGTTAGTCAAATGAGAGATACAGTATAGGAATGGTATAGGAAACAGAGATTATATAAGGGAGAACACAACCCTTATGGAAGGTTCTAGAAGTGTTATCCAAAGAAGTGCACCACACCCCACACTCCACACCACCCTGAGTCTCTGTACCCTAGGTCTGAAGAGCCCCCTCACTCCTCACAGCCTGTATTGGGCCCTAAAGGGTTAAAAATTTGTAAGCAAGCAGATAACTTTTGATGTTGTGCCTTACTGTGTTTACTATATGTGGATGGTGTGACAAGGTGCACCGAACCATCAGAGACTGTTAAATTTGATCCAGCTTGAATTTTAAATTTTGATGCTGGGCCTTGAAGAGAATTTGTAAAGTGTGTATTCCAAGCTGAAAATTGGGGACAAGTGTTTAGGAGCCCTGGAAGTATGCCATGTTTCAAAGTGAGCAGACAAACTTTGTTAGACTGATGGCCCTTGCAAGTTTGTGGAAAATGCACCACCAGTGAGTTAAAGTATGGCCTGATGATGCAAAAAGAAGACCATGTCATTCCCACCAAATTTACCAGGTAGCGGGAGCTGCTGAGGCAGGAGCCGAGCACTCTGGAAGACCAAGGGTGGAGTCACTTAAAATCCCGCCATGAGGTCACCACGAGGAGAGTGATACTGCGCCAGAGACAGAGTGTGCCACCGAAAGCGAGACCAGCTGCAGTAGCCTGGAGAGATACCTGAGCACCAACTCAGCCAGTAACCTCTTGGATCGAGATGGACAGCAGAAAGAATCTCTTGGGGAAACCCCACCACCTAGCCTCCACTGAGGAGGGAGTAAGAGACTGTCTGGCAGTTAGAACCTGATGGATACAGCAACACTGCTGATGGACATTGTGTTGAAAATACTGTGCAACAGTTTACAGCTCGTCTTTGTATGTGATCTGCATCTATATTGCTAGGTTAATGCAGTTTACATTTATGACAGCAGATGGTGCTGTTTTATATATCTTAATGTAGTATTTTCTCTGCTGTATTCAAAGTAAAGCCAGTTCCGGTTACACTACAAATGTCTCAGGGTTTGACTCCGCTGCACCCAGCACTCACGTGCTGCATCAGGGAGAATGTTTGCTTACTCCCAAAGTTTGCTCTGTGGACAGCCGATGGAGAGGAAGCACTATTCCCCATGTCTGTGGAGTGTAAGGCTGTTATCACACTGACTACCTTGCTGCAACAGTGCCATACGGCCCTATGTGAGGTGCAGGAAGAGAGAGTGGTGCCCATGTGGTATAGCCGCAACCCCCTGACCAGGGCAGTGTGGAAGACCCCAGTTAAGATCACAGGCCCCAGAGGAAAAAATGGTGACCTCACTATCAGAACAGCTAGGCTTCTATACTGCTGACCTAAAGCAAGCATGGAAGGACGATACTGAGGCGTGCTATGGAATCAGAGTAGATCTGCTTAACCACTGCCTGCCGTCAAGAAAGAAGCTGAAGTTATGGTGACCGATATGGGTGAGCCAGAGAAAGGGAAGTACTAATGCCAAGCATGGGTACATTGCTGCCGGAGATGTACCACAAGGCCCCAGGTGACTCTTGTGAGCTGGTATCAAAGGAGAAAGAGGATGATGAACCAGCTGTAGCAAGGCCAGCAAGTCAGGAGTTGAGTCTTACACACAAAAAGACATATGTCCATCAAGTTCAACCAAGGGTGTTGGGATAGGGGAAGTTATTTTTTATTTCATTTTATAGGGGAAGTTATTTATTTATTTATTTTTTTTTTACTGATAACCGCTAATAGTAACTGTTATTTTCTTCTAAATAAGCATCTAATCCTTTTTCGTCAGCGGTTGATGCTGTAACAAGCATCTGTGGGAGATATTCCATAGGTTATTAGTTCTTATGGTAAAAAACTATTGTCGCCTAAATTTCTTTTTTTCCAATCGAAGGCAGTGCCCCCTTGTCTTTAGAGAGGATTTTACCTGAAATAGCATTCTCCCATATTTTTCGTATGAGCCATTTATATATTTATACAAGTTAATCATGTCCCCCCTCAGCCGTCTCCTCTCAAGACTAAACAGATTTAATTCTCATAATCTTTCCTCATAACTAAGATCTTTCATTCCCCTTATTAGTTTGGTGGCTCTCCTCCACACCCTTTCTATAGCCAGAATGTCCATTCTATGAATGGGTGCCCAGAACTGGACGGAATATTCCAGGTGAGGGCGCACCAGTGCCTTGTAAAGAGGCAAAATTACATCTCTATCCCGTGATTTCATGCCTCTTTTTTTTTTTTTAATACTCTATATTTAGGTATTTTTGCAATAAGATAACAACATACAAGGACAAAGTCAGGTTGGGTGGGGAAGGAAAAAGCATCTGGAATCGCCACTTACACATATGCATTGACCTCAGGTCTCATGTACCTTTTCCTGTTTGTCACAGGCATTTGTTCTTCCAATTTACCTCTCGTGTGATCATCGCATCCCCTTCTGAAGGCAGCTGGGCTCCCTCCAACTTCCTTCTTCCCTGCCGTGCTGCTAACTGAGGGGGCCAATTTTTTCTCCGCGCCTGGTGTGGGACAAGGAAAACTTAGTGGAACGACAAATGGAGAGGGGGTACGAGCGGGACTCATAAGAGAGAAGAGAAAAAAAAGGGGGGGGGAGGTATGTCTGGGGCTCGGCCCCAAGCTGGGCTTCCCCCTCAAACCATCCTAGGGCGTTATCATTGGGGCAGGGGGGCCCCGCCATGTCTAACTATGTCAGCGATGCGGACACAAACCGGGGTCTACTGAACAAATAACTTCTTAAACTCTTCAGACTCTTCATAAATCAGCCAGGGCAGCAAGGTGGCCATGTACTGTTCGTCTTTATCGTGCAGTGAAAGCGTCAGGTCTTCCATTTCTCTGATGTTTAAGACTGCTCCCACCCAGTCTTTTACAGATGGGGCTTTTTTCTGTTTCCAGAGTCGGGGTATTGTCTGTTTGGCCGCATTCAGTAGGTGAACTTGCAAAGTTCTCTAATATTTCCCTACTGGGGCCTTCGCTGAGTGTAGCAAAATCTGTGTTAGGTCTTCCTGTATTTGGGACCCTGTGAGCTGCGAGTCAATGAGCAAGACCTTCCTCCAATACTCCCGGACCCTGAGACACGACCAGAAGATGTGGAACAATAGGGTTGATTCAGAGAGGCATAAAAAGACTTTCGTTTTTTTTTTTAATTTTCCCGCTCGCGTATCAGTGTACGAGTGATTCTAAAGCATGCATCGCAAGCCTTCAGTAAAGTCGGTTCGTCTGTTCGTAAGTCATTTTCCAGCTTTCCTTTTTCCGGTTATGTCACTCATGTTACAACGTAGGCTTTTGTTTTTGCCCTTTTTCCATCGTCTCCTCGAACGAATCATTTACGTTTCCCGTTAGATTTAGATTTCCTTTTTCTATAAATAATCGTCCAGACGAAAATAGTTACAACCTTACGCCTGCACACTACAAACTTAACTCATTAATGTGCTCGCCTACATACTTGGTTCACTCACTTCTACTACAATGCTTCGCTAAATCACATTGCGCTCAATATATTAGGCTGGATTCAGAGAAACATTCGTCTGGACTTTCGTAGCTGCCTGTGTATGTTTTTGTGTGTGTTTGTCATTTTTTTTTTGTTTTTACATTCGTTTTTCCATTCGTATGTTCGTTCCCGCTAATGCGCTTTCGATGGATGGAACTAAATCGGATCATTTGTGTTCGTTCGGATCATTTTCCCATCAAAATCTGATATTTTGCGTTCGTTCAGATAACTTACGTTATTGGGATGGGCTTGCGTCTCATTCAGAGAGCTGATTGCCGAGGGACCACAACCCTATAAAACGGTTTCATTTGCAATCCACTCACGGGACCATTTTCCACTCGGCTTGCTTGCTTTTGACCATGTTTTGCGGCTTTGTGGAGGAATATGAGCGCCTTCAGCTCCAGGGCATTACATGTGTCAGCAGGGCTGAGGCCAGATTGCACCGGCAACGCATGCATATCGATCGCATGCATGACGTTGAGTTGTTCGAGCTGACTCGACTTAATCACGCTTCTCTCCATAAGTTGTATAGTGAGCTGCGACCATGGTTAGCCCGCAACAACAAGGAAGGGGCAAGCAATTTCAGGTATGACCAAGATGCTTGGCTGCCTGCAATTTTTGGCGAACGGCTCGTTCCTGAGGCTGGGTGCCCTCTCCGTGGGGATGTCCCAGCCTACGCTGAGCCGCGCGCTATCCAAGTTTTTGGATGGCATGGCTACCATTAGTCCGAAATATATGTAATTTCCGGACGACATGGTAGCCTGGAACGTGCTTAAGTTGGCTTTTTATAATATCGTCGACATGCCCAACGTCATGGGTGCGATTGATTGCACCCACGTTGCATTGGTCCCTCCAGCAGCCGACAAGTACATCTATAGGTAAGTTAAATCGGTCATTTTGTTATATTGTTTAGACAAACTGTATTGTAACTATCTATTAATCCCTCCTTGTAATGTGTCCCTGTGAAACATCTTACAGTGTATACCGTAATCCCTCCTTGTAAAGTGTCCCTGTGAAACATCTTACAGTGTATACCATAATCCCTTCTTGTAAAGTGTCCCTGTGAAACAGCTTACAGTGTATACCATAATCCCTCCTTGTAAAGTGTTCCTGTGAAACAGCTTACAGTGTATACCGTAATCCCTCCTTGTAAAGTGTCCCTGTGAAACATCTTACAGTGTATACCGTAATCCCTCCTTGTAAAGTGTCCCTGTGAAACAGCTTACAGTGTATACTGTAATCCCTCCTTGTAAAGTGTCCCTGTGAAACAGCTTACAGTTTATACCATAATCCCTCCTTGTAAAGTGTCCCTGTGAAACAGCTTACAATGTATACCTTTATCGATATTCAATGTAGGCCTTCTCAAAACATTTTAATGCGGACCTTAATTACTGATTACAATGTTAATCTTTATTTTTGTCCACATACACAAACTTTTGGTAATAAAAATACTTATGTACTTAGTTACTGTTGTTTGGATTACTGGCCTACTTGTTTTTTTGGAGGTTGTTAGGAGTGTTTGAGTAGTTTACCTTGTATTGCTTAATTTATTTATTTTTTTTCTTCCAGGAACCGCAAAAATAGGCCACTCACTGAATGTTCAAATGTCCAAGCAGTGGTGGCCCCGGACATGCGGTTCCTTTGTGTCCTCGCCAGGTATCCAGGCTCATCCCATGACGCGTACATCTTGCGGAGATCAGGATTATTCCGTCGGTTTGAGTCTGAAGAATTATCAGATGGATGGCTCCTTGGTAAGTTTCCTCAAATTACGTCATTCCCTTTTCACTGTATGCCTATGAATAAAGTTGATGAGCCATGTCTTAACCTATGGCCGGACCTTCACCATGATTGTTAGAAAACTAACCATTAAAAACTGTTTCCACAGCATTTCCACCTAATATATTTTTAGTTTTTATTAACTTACTTATTCTTTCCCCTACTGGGCTGTAACTCTGTTCACGACTATAGGATAGGGGCGGCGCCATCTTTGGTCAGATGCTAGGTGCTGGGTAAAGTGCAGGATACAGGTTTGAGCTGTGCTTTGCTCAGACAGAGCAGAGCTGGGGTCATGGAAAGGTCAGAAATCCCAGAATGCAGAGCAGCACAGTCAGAAGACACTTTCTGTTTGCAGGCTGCCTGATCTTACCTGAGCTGCCATCTTGGATGTTTAAAGGCTCATAACATGCAGTAGATGTTTTTTTTGTTTAGTATTTTTTTTAGAGCAATCTGTATGTACAGGGTGTGGGTAACATATAAAATATTATTCCAAAAAAAACACAGAGCAATCAATGATAAAACAACACACTTTAGGTCAGCTTTAACTCTTAAAACATTATATAAAAAAGTCCAAGCTTCTGGGGTGGTTCCCCAATCTGAGAGTATCCTCTAAGGCCAAGGATTTTAGTGACCTTCTATCACAGGAATGTTCAAAACACTGTAGCAAATTCCACCACGTGTATATAACAGCAAATTGCTGATCAGAATCTCGTGCCCACCACCTCCTTCAAAATACTCTTACCAGATAATAATACTCTTTAGTGCCTTATTAAAAATCCTCCATGATTTATTCCTCTCTTATTGGATAGGAGAGCCGGTTAAGTATTCTGGTCCCCGCTTTAACAGGTGGAGGTGTGCTTGAATGCCTTATTAGATCCTCAATATTCCATTCCTCTCTTGTTATTAACAGAGCCGATTTGATATTCTTATCCCACTTTGGCTTTTAAAATTGTCCCAGATTGGACAAACCACATAGAAAGGAAAACCAAATAGAAAAATCTAGCGTAATATCGTTTTAATCATGTACACTGATTAAACCGGACCTTCACTCAAAAATGCACACTAAAAAAATCCTATTACAATGTTGTCCCAGATGGCTAAAATCATGAGAGAAAAAATAAAAAATGTCTTACCTTTTTTTTTCTCCACTCCCGGGCTTGTTTCCTGCCTCGCTTTTCGGAATATAGGCGCCGCCATCTTGGATGGGAAAGGAGCTCACATCCTTCCCATAAGGCTGCTCGGCGCTGTCTCAAACCTCGCGCCTGCGCAGCTATCTCGGGTTGTCGAGGCGGTGCAGCTCCCGAAACTGCCATCTGCGTATGCGCAGACTCGGAAACGGGAGCGCGCCGCCGGCTTCTGCAGCACTCATTCACGAGCACTCTGCTCATGAATGAGTGTTGCTCGTGATTGTGGCCACGCCCACTGATTCCCCCCCCCTTCTCCTCTGCCATGCTGCTTCCACTGATTCCTGAACCCCCCCGTCTTCTCCTCTGCTATGCTGCTTCCACTGATTCCTGAACCTCCCCCCCCCCGTCTTCTCCTCTGCTATGCTGCTTCCACTGATTCCTCCCCCCCCCCTTCTCCTCTGCTATGCTGCTTTCGGTTTCACATACAAGGAGGTACATAATGGGGCATAACATATTAAAGTTTGCAGGCATGACATAATATAGGAAATATATATTTGTGCACATGATGATATATATATATATAATTTAAAATCATGTGCACAAATATATATTTGATGGTGCATGATAACAATAAAATTCTAAAATAAAAAATATATATATATGGCTATTTAAATTTATCCTAATTTATTATAATTTTATATATATATATATTTAAATAAATGTGTATATATATATATTTTATTATGTGCAAAAATATATATTTGTATATATATATATATATATATATATATATGTTATTATGTGCAAGAATATATATATATATATATATATATATATATATATATATATATATTTTTTTATTACGTGCAAGAATATATATTTGTGTATATATATATATATATATATATATATTATTATGTGCAAGAATATATATTTGTATGTATATATAAATATATATATATATATATATTTTTTTTTTATTATGTGCAAGATTATATATTTAAGTGTATGTGTGTGTATATGTGTGTGTGTATATATTATATTATTATATATTATATTTTATATAATATATATATATATATATATATATATATATATTTTTTTTTTTTTTTTTTTAGAATAGAGCTGGCCTGGTTGGCCAAACCAATTCACCTCAACCTGTTCATACAGCGCACGCATGGCCGCAAGTCCAATCAGCGCCATGGGATCTATGCCTACGTCTAAGGTGAGCATATTCAAGCGCACTGATGGCCACATCCCCACGCTACCCTGCCGTGGGCATGCGCCGTTGGACAGGTAAAAAAGGTGTATGTGTGATCTGGGGAGGTTTCACATCCCATTTTTGGATGCCTCGGGGGGAGGGGATCGATCGGCCGGGAATCTTGTAGCCGTGAGTTTTGGTCAAAGAATAGTGTGTGTTTCCCAAGCACTGTAATCATTAAAGTGGACCAAAACCCAGCTGGATCCGTCCCCTCCCCGCATGGCATACAAAATTGGGATGCCCCACTGTGTGCAACCCCCCAAGACGCCCGCTGCACTTACCTGAATCCCGGTCCAACGGTGCATGCGGTGGCCGCAGCCGCATCTCACGCTTCTCTCTAGCAGGTCGCGTGCCTGCGCTGGACATTTGTTAATGGCCGGCGGGGAGGCGCTACCTGTTATAGGGAAGCGCCAGATGCGGCTGCCAACGCACTCTGAGCCGCTAGGCTTAGATGTTGCTTAGACGCCCATAGCTCAGCGGCTCAGAGCACGCTGATTGGAGGAGCGGCCGCACATGCGCCGTAGGACTGTGGTGAGGTTAGTTGGCTGCGGCGATCGGGGGGGTTCACACAGTTTGGCACCCCCAATCGGGGTGGTCCGGGGGAGTGGACCAAAACCCAGGATAGTCAAAATCAATTCCCTACCCCTTAGGCATCCAAAACTGGAATGTCCCACTATGTGAAACACTCCAGTTCACCCTATACACTTACCGTCTTCCTCAGTTCAATGGCTCATGGGCGAGTCGTGGCTGCAACCCCGCTATGCCTCTAACAGGGCACGTGCCTGCGCCAGGTATTGGTGAATGTCCACTCCCTGTTACAGAGTAGCGGGAGACACGGCTGCCTGTGCTCTCAGATCTGCTGCCCTCAGACGCTGGATTAGACGTGGCGCCAGCTGCTCCGAGCGCACTGATTCGCCGCACATGCGCCAAGGGGTATAATGGGGACCATCTAATGCTCAAATCGATTGTGGGCTAGTGGGAACCATCTAATGCTCAAATCGATGGTGGTATAGTGGGGACCCTCTAATGCTACACTCGAGGGTTGTATAGTGGGGACTATCTAATGCTCAAAGCAATGGTGCTATAGTGGGGACCATCTAATGGTCAAATTAATGGTGGTATAGTGGGGACCAGCTAATGCTTTAAAAAATATTGTTGTTTTGAATGTGTAATTAATGTAAGTATTTTCTTATTCTTTCAGGGGATTCACATTCCACAGAATGAGGCACAGGAGGCCTACAATCGGTCACACCGAAAAACCCGGGCCGTTGTAGAGAGGGCATTTGGGCTGCTCAACGCCCGCTTCCGGCGTTTGGACCATACCGGGGGGGCACTCCAATATGAACCCAACAAGGTCATCGACATTTTACTGGCCTGTTGTGTTCTACATAACTTTGCCATCATGCAGCGTGTCCCCCAGTATGTGGATCTGCCCCCCTCACCACCCTGCCAGGAGGCAGATGACCATTACACTGGCACACCTAGTGCCTCTGGCCAAGCAGTGCGGGCCAATGTAATTACCACATATTTTGCTTAAAATTTGTTTTATTGGTTTGTTGCTGTTATTTGTTTACTTGCAATATGATTTGGCATTGTGAAGGCCTTTGTTTTTTTTTAACAAAAAAGTAATGACTTAATTACTAAAAATGTGACACCTTATTTGAGCCTCATGCAGTTTATTTTCGCATGTTTGTTGTGAAAAACCTTCATTAATCTCTAAATAACACAAACATTAATGCATCAACTAAGTCAACAAGAGCTAAAGTCACATTCAATATATTTTATTGAAATATGAAAATTTAGAGTTGAAGGGCTCTCGCAGACTTCATGTACATACATAGTAAAACCTTTAAAAATGGGTATTATAAGTATGTCACACACCCCGCTTCCAAGATTAATGACATATGGGTTATGTCCAGTAGAGGGCGAACATCTGCAGAGATGACTAGAAAAAAATAAGCCCCTCCCGGTCCATAAATACCTGGGACCTCCCACACATTCCCCATTATAGGAAAGCAGTAAGGGGACCAGGAAGAGCCAATAAAAGACTAAATAACCAAACAAGGTTCACCATATAGAGGATCCAGAATAAAAATCAGGGCGGGATGAGGCGGGGTGTGTGACATACTTATAATACCCATTTTAAAGGTGAGTAATCACAAAATGGTATTATTCCAAGTATGTCACACACCCCGCTTCCAAGATTAATGACATATGGGACATCCAATAGCAGTGTCCAACAAGGGTGGGGATCCCAAAAAAGGCAATAATGCACCAATTTAAACCACTGCAGCTTGCAGAACCTTGCGGCCAAAAACAGCATCTGCTGAGGCCCGCACATCAACCTTATAAAACTTAAAACCTTAAAAAAAAGTATGAACAGAAGACCAAGTAGCAGCCTTACAAACTTGTTCAACAGAGGCCTGGTTCTGGAAAGCCCAGGAAGCCACAACAGCACGAGTAGAATGAGCAGTGATCTGAAAAGGGGGAACCCTCCCCTTGGCAGTATAGGCCCCAACAATGGCCTGACGTATCCATTTACTAATGGTAGACTTGGCGGGCGCCAAACCCTTCCTGGGCCCGGAGGGCACCACGAACAAGGCGTCCGTCTTACGAAAGGGAGAAGTAGCCACCAAATAGTACTTCACACAACGAACTACATCCAAAGAGTGCAGGACCCTCTCCTTGTCATTGCTAGGCTTAGGACACAAGGAAGGAAGAACCACATCCTGATTGAGATGGAAGGCAGAAACCACCATAGGAAGGAAATCTGGCTTAAAGCGAAAGACCACCTTATCCTGGTGTCTTTCAAAGTAAGGGACCTGAATGGACAGAGCCGCCAACTCTGAGACACGTCGAACAGAGGTGATAGCCACCAAAAAGGCAACCTTTTGTGTGAGCATAGAAAGTGCAACATCCTGCACCGGCTCAAAAGGAGGCCCCTGGAGGGCCGACAGAACCAAATTCAAATCCCAAACAGGCAACAAAGGCTTTCGAGGGGGCCGCACATGAGTGACCCCCTGGAAAAAAGTTTTAACCAAAGGATGAAGAGCAAAGGACCTTTGAAAGAAGACCGCCAGGGCAGAGACCTGCCCTTTCAAGGTACTAAGCTGGAACCCCAGGTCCAGACCGTGTTGAAGAAAATCAAAAATCATAGGGATCGAAAACACCCTGCAAGGCAAGGCCCTAGCCTCACACCAATCAATAAGGGCCTCCAAGTCCTGTAGTAGATGTTAGAGGAAGATCTCTTCCTAGCCCTAACAAGTGTCTGAATCACAGCATCCGACAAACCTTCTTCTTTTAAGATGGAGGTTTCAGCAGCCACACCGTCAAAGCCAGCGTTTGTAAATTGGAGTAACAACGTTGACCTTGAGTGATCAGATCCGGAAACAGGGGCAACCTGTACTGAACTATCGCCAGCCATACGATTTCTGCGAACCAAACCTGTCTTGGCCACCTTGGGGCCACCAGAATTGCTGGCGCACCCATTTGAGCCAGCTTGCGCACCACCTTGCCCACCATGAAGAAGGGGGGAAACAGGTACAGAAAACCCAGATCCCTCCAGGCAAGAGACAAGGCGTCCACTGCCAGGGCCAGAGGATCCTGAGACAGAGACACAAATGCGGGAAGCTTGCGATTGTGACGTGAGGCAAAGAGATCCACCTCCGGAATCCCCCACTTGTGACAAAGGGACTGGAACACCTTGTGGTTGAGCGACCATTCCCCTCGGCGAGAGGATCCCCTGCTCAGGGAGTCCGCCTCCACATTTTCTACTCCTGGAATGTACACTGCTGAGATGCATAGGACATTGCTCTCCGCCCATGCAAGAATCAGAGAAACTTCCCTGAGGGCACTCCTGCTGCGAGTCCCTCCTTGGTGATTGATGTAAGCGACCGCAGTCCGACTGTCTGATCGAAACCTGAACCGGTAGACCCTGGAGGTGATGCGTCAAGCGTGACAGTACCAACCGAATAGCTCTCAGCTCCAAGACATTGATGGGGGTGTGGGCCTCCCGAGGACCCCACAACCCCTGGAACTGATGTTCCTTCCAGAAACCCCCCCAGCCCGACAGGCTGGCATCCATGGTGACTGTCTCCCAACAAGGGGTCAGAAAAGACCTGCCCCTCAGAAGATTCCATGGTTCCAGCCACCACTGAAGAGACTGCCGAACCAGGGGAGACATTCGAAATGACTGATCCAATGACAGCGGACATCTGTCCCAGGCCAACAGTAGATGGAGCTGGAGTGACCTCATGTGGAACTGAGCAAAAGGGACTGCCTTGAAGGAAGCCACCATAAACCCCACCAGTATCATCCCTAGCCGGATAGATGGGCGAGGGTTGGACAGAAGAAGACGTATCAGATCTTGCACCATCTGCACCTTCGACTGAGGTAAGAACACCCTGGTCTGAATGGTATCCAGATTCATGCCCAGAAATGCAATCTCCCTTGACGGGGAGAGAGAAGACTTGGGATGGTTGATCACCCAGCCGAACCTCTCCAGCGTTGACATCACCGTCCCAGTGTCTAGCTCCGCCTGTCTGAGAGAGGCTGCCGTAATGAGAAGGTCGTCCAGATACGGCACAATGCGAATGCCCTGGGCTCTGAGAAGGGCCATTATACCCGCCAGCACCTTGGTGAACACTCTTGGTGCCGAGGTCAGCCTGAACGGGAGGGCCACAAACTGAAAATGCTGATCTCCCACCACAAACCTGAGAAATCTCTGGTGTGCTGGGAAGATCGCCACATGAAGGTAAGCATCCTTGATGTCTATGGACGTCATGAAGTCCCCCTGACGAAGAGAAAGGATGGCTGAGTGAAAAGTCTCCATGCAGAACTTCTTGGCTCTGATGAACCTGTTGAGAAGCTTCAAATCCAGAATGGGTCTTATGGATCCATCCTTTTTGGGCACCGTGAAGAGGTTGGAATAATAGCCCCGGCCTCTCTCTGATAAAGGCACTGGGCATATGACTTCCATGTCCAGAAGATTTTGCACTGCCAACAGGAGCCCCTGCGCAGCCCAGGGGTCCGAGGGGACCCGAGATCTGAGGAATCTGGGAGGAAACCGGTACTCGAACTCCAGCTTCTACCCGGAAGAGACCACTTCCAAGATCCACTTGTCTGTGACCTATTAAAGGAGCCTGCCCCCCGAAAGGAGCGACACTGCTTCTTGCGTTGCGGTACTTTTCCTCCTTTCGCTACTGAATCCAATTTATCTCCAAACAGCCGCATACCCAGAAAGGGTAGCCCTGTAAGTGACTTCTTAGCCGCAATGTCAGCCGCCCACTGGCGCAACCAGACAGAGCATCGTATAGCCACAAGCAACGCAGAGGTTCTGCTACACATACATATTGTGTCATCCAAGGCAGACAAGACAAAGGTCATGAACCATTCACACCTCATAAGCGCTGCAAATTCATTGCTGGCTGGGTCCAGCTGGGAACCACTCAACAGGCCCCTAACCACAGACCTGGTAGCCACAACCGTGAGTGCAGAAGCACAAACAGGCCGCAAGGCTGACCCCACGCTAGCAAAGGCATGGCAAGCCATCTGATCAATACGTCGGTCCTCACCATCCTTAATTGTGGTGGCGTCTGGAGAGTGCACCACAGATGTGTTGGACAATCCCAGAACGGGCGCATCAACCTCGGGAGGGGACGACCAGTGCTTCACCGCGTCCATCAGAAAGGGATACTTCCTATCCCATCCCTGAGGAACACCGGGAAGCCGGCTAGGTCTTTCCCATTCCTTAAGAATCAAATTTTCGAAATGCTTCTGATTTGGGAACTCCAAACGAGGCTTAGAGGTCCCAAAAAATTCCCCCTTCTGCGGAGGAGACTCCGCCGGAGGAGAAATAGCCAGCACCTCAAATAAATGGGCCAGGATCTTGGGGGTATCCACTGCATCCCCATGCCCCTGCCCAGCATCAGCATCCAAAAACTGCTGATTCTCAGAGCCATCAGATTCCGTAAACAGTTCCCCTTACTCAAGCGGGGAATAATCAGACCAGTCAAGGGAATCATAATCATCAAGAACAGGCGCGGCCGGTGACAGATGCCTTCTCTTAGCTGGGGCCTTCCTGGCTGCAGAGCTAGAAATCAAATTCTCGATGTTGGCCAATCTAGCACATACATCAGATTGCGACTCCCCACTAATGACAGTGTCACTTGGGGTACGGATAAGGCAGGGTGGAGTAGGTGATGAGACCGGCGGCACGGACCCAGACGCCTGGGACCCCGACTGCCGCGTTATGGCCTGCTGAGCACATGGTATGCAAATTAGTACATTATCCCCCGTAAGGGATACCCCACAACCCACACACTGCCGAGATTGCCCCGTATCCTGGGAAGCCTCCATATGGTGATTATTATGGTAGTCGCAAGGACCAGAGGGAATTACGCTAAAAGCTACCCGGGATGCCCCTTAAGTCTGTTAGTGGGAGGATTTCAATAATAATAGTGATAATGAAAATGCCCCAAATTTAGCCAAGGGACTCTAGGACCAAGAGAACCCCCCTTTTAACCAAGCAGGGTCCTCCTGAAAGACACCAAAAGAGAAGGCGGACCGCAGTCATACATGCAGAATATTAATAATATATATATATTTAAATATATATATAGATGCATAAGAGAAATATATGTAAATGATACATGCGTCAATAATGGCAACCGCCGCGCTAGACAAAAAAGCGCATAACACATAGCATGGATAAGAAAAAACAAGAAGCCCCGCAGGGCACTCACAACACAGTAATGGCGCCTCTCCGACCAGAGGTGAAGACAGAAGAAGGAGAAGAAGGCGGACCAGCACGGAACGCGCGCCGCGGCTGGCCCCGCCCCTTCCCCATCATCGCGGTTCCCGGCCAATGCTGGGCACCGCAAAGGGCGCCAGAGAGAGAAGGGGGCGGGCCGCAACCAGCGTGCGAGCGCCCGCCCCCTCCCCGGACAGCAAGGAGGGGAAGAAGCTCTCCTCCACCAAGCGCGGAGCCCGTGGCTACCAGTGCGCTGCGGCTCCTAAATGGCGCATATAGTGACAAACACACACACCAACACACATTCACATGAAACAAAAAGGGAAGGACCATAAGTGAAGGACACAGGCCCCCCCCCCGCTGCGAGTAGGGAGTAATGGAAGGGGAAGGTCCCCAACTACAGTGGTAGAAGGTGGGGAAAACGGACCCCTAATATGGGGTCTCACGGAGGAGCGTGGCTCCTATCAGTACACCTGTTAAAGTGTACCCTACCCTCACCCGGACCTGCAGCCTAGGCTGGGAGGCATAGGGGTATTTAACTAGGTCCGGGCAGAAATAGGATAAAAATGGCCTGGTGCAAACCCGGCTTACCTGCAAGGAGGAATCAGCCATCTTCTGACTTGCTCGCCGTCTGCAGAGACTATTACTGGGGAATGTGTGGAAGGTCCCAGGTATTTATGGACCGGGAGGGGCTTCTTTTTTTCTAGTCATCTCTGCAGAAGTTCGCCCTCAACTGGACATAACCCATATATCATTAATCTTGGAAGCGGGGTGTGTGACATACTTGGAATATATACATTGGTGCAGGCTCATGGCACCTAGCAATTGGCCACATCCAGGAGTTGTAAATTAAAGCACTCCAGGCCGAAGTTTCACCGCCCAATAACATAAACATACTTAGGGAGCAACCATTTGCAGGGGACTATTTGGCCAGTAATACATAGGGCCACATACACACCCTCTCCTGCTTGGCCACATTTGCCACAGGCACAGGTGGAAAGCAGCCATACCTATGCCACATCCACACCTGTAAGTTAGTGAGCCACCCAAACAATAACCCCCAGTCCTAATGCCAGTCCAGTCCAGTCCAATCTTTGCCATGGTCCAAGGTAGTAGTTTCACGTCCAAGAATGTCCCCCAATCTTGCCAACAAACAGGATGAGCCAGCCACAATTTCATTAGGGCCAAGCCTGCAGCGTGCTAGCTTGAGTGGCAGCTTCAGTGAGGCTTTAGCTCAGGCATTGGCTAGTGGGGTATGTCAGCACTCTAATGAGCTATATGGGTGACATTCAAAATCAAACAAGCAAAGCCATAAAAAAGCCATTGTTGGTAGCGCTCACCAGACAGGTCAATACAGTGAGGATGTAGAGGAAAGATGTGGAGCAAACACAGGTCAAATAGGTGTTAATATGGATGTTGGCCATAAAACCCTGGTGGTGGGCCTTGGAGGTGGCCCAACACCTGGGCATGTGTGGCATTCATAATCTGCCTGTCATGACTCGCTTACCTGCGCCGCATTCCAGCGGTGTCTCCGCCGGCCCGCTCGACCGTTGGTCGCGCCGGGCGGCTGCTTGCGCTGCTGTGAGCGCGCCCCCCTCCGCCTCCTCCTTTGCCGGCGTCCCCGTCAGTTCACGTATGCCCTCCGGCGGTGCTGCTCTCAGCGTGGCCGCCGGAGGAAAGGGTTAAAGGGCCAATGAGCCCAGGTGGGGTGGGGGGAGTACGCCCTTAGTAGGGACAGGGCCAATGAGCCCAAGAGAGTTGTTTGGGCTATACGCCCCGGTCCAATCACATTCTGGATTCTAGTGTGCACCAATCACACACCCATTTCCCCCATCTCCAATCATATCTGTTCCTATTTAGGTTTCACCCCGTCAGTTACTCAGTGCCTATGATAGAGCCTTGTACCTTGTTTGTCTTCTGAATATTTCCCTGATTGATCTTCGTTGCCGACCCCTGCCTGAACCGACCATTCTCTGTCTGATCTCCATTGCCGACCCCTGCCTGAACCGACCATCCTCTGTCTGATCTCCGTTGTCGACCCCTGCCTGAATCGACCATTCTCTGTCTAATCTCCGTTGCCGACCCCTGCCTGAACCAACCATTCTCTGTCTGATCTCCATTGCCTACCCCTGCTACGTACCCCTACCTCGAGCTGCTTCATCCTTCTGTACCATCGCGATCTCTGCTTACACGGTGTTGACCTCTGGCCTGTCTTTGGACTTTCTAGTGATACCTGCTCCAACATTTGGACTCGCTCTAAATCCGCTCTTCGTATTGGTTCTCCAGACCTCCATCCAGTAAGCTCCCATCCTTTGAGCCATTGAAGTCCTGGGGGCAACCGATCCCGGGCAGGTGTGTACTGCGTCCCAGCAAGCGGGCTCCTACAGGTGAAGCTGGCTGCGGATATTGGGGGTTGAGAGCTTACCTGCAGGGCTGGAGTTACCTGAGCGTGACATTGGAGTTACCCGAGCGTGATATTATTACAGGCCCCACCATGGATGACCTGGTACAGCAAGTGCAGGCCATGGCCACTGCTATCAATCATCTGGTTTGTCTGTTTTTTTGGCCACTCAAGAAACCAGACAGATTCCAGCATCTTCTGTACCACCTCATGTGTCAGAGCCGAAGGTTCCGCTACCGGAGAAATTTTATGGAGACCGTGCCAAGTTCTCCAACTTCAAGAATTCCTGCGAGCTTTATTTCAAGTTGAGGCCCGTATCTTCGGGCACCGAGACCCAGCGGGTGGGTTTGGTAATCTCTTTGTTACAAGGAGACCCTCAGTCTCGGGCGTTTAGTTTGCCTCCCAATAATGCTGCCCTGCATTCCGTTACGGCCTTTTTCTTTACAATGGGCGTATTATATGCTGACCCGGACCAACAGTCCACAGCCGAGAACAGGCTTTGGGCTCTGAAGCAAGGGCGGAATACGGCGGGGGATTCTAGCGCTGAGTTGGGCGGTAGAGTCCAGGTGGAATGACCCTGCCCTGTGTAACCAATACCAAGTGGGTCTGTCCCTTCACTGTCGGACCTTGACCAATTGATGCAGGTCACCATTAAGATTGACCGACGTGTGGAACAAGGATGGGCCGCCCCCGGAGCTGGCTGGACACCCGACCATCGCAACATCACTGAAGGTCTTCAAAAAATATAGATCGCACCTAGGAATCTCTCCCTGGCCTTCGCCTGTGGTGCCTATCGTGGACAACCCCCTACTGGCCCCAGGGCACTCCAGAACAGACCTTAGAGAATGGGGTAGGCTCACTCAATTGAGGTGTGAGCATCTGTTGACAGAGGGGGGGTGGACGCCTTTATCGGACCTTAGGAATGAGTGGCAGAATGCCAGTCTGGACCCTTGGACCCTCTTGCGCATGCAGTTCTCTATGCCAGAAGGGGTTTCAGGAGAGAAAAGTGTAGAGGGCACACTGAGTTGGAAAAAATCTGCCTGGGCAGCATCCCACATGAGCACTTGACCTCTAGGCTATACTCCATACTGTTAGAGGGGTGTGCTGACCCCCCCGTCCTTCTGGAGGGAGTGGGAGATGGACCTGGGGAGGGAGATTACAGAAGAACAGAGGGCGAAAATAGCAACGCTAGCTCATAAATCCTCCATAGCTACCAAGGTGCAAGAACTAAACTACAAAATCCTGACCTGATGGTATAATACTCCGGATAGGTTCAACAAAATGTCGGCTGAGATAGACCCACTATGTTGGAGGTGTGGAGCTGAGCGGGGTACACTGTTCCATATCTTATGGTCATGCCCCAAGATCGAGAAATACTGGGGGGAAGTTCTGACATTAATCTCGAGGATAGTAAGTGACCCGTCCCTGGGGGCCCGCGACCCGGCGTGGATTTTGCTGCACCTGACGGCTCGCCCAGTGGGGAAATACAAAAGATCCCTGCAGGTCCACTTGATAGATGCAGCTAAATTGTTAATGCCCAGGTTTTGGAAGCAAAAGAATCCCCCAACTGTGAAGGACTGGGTTAGGGAAGTGTTACATGTCAGCGAGATGGAAGATTTAACCCTTGCATTGCATGATAGGGATGAGTGCTACAGGTCCACCTGGTTGCCCTGGTTGATGTTCCAAGAATCTAGTGAATTCAGGCAGTTGCTCTCCGAGTAGCGTGGTGTTGGAGCCTACAAAGGGACCGCCGAGATGGGTCCGGACTCCCTGGTCCCCTGGGTCAGACCCTGCACAAAATACAAGTAATGTATCTTCCCCCCCAACACCGTACGTCCCACGCCTGCTCTGGCAGGGACTGTTACCCACTCAGCACCTTCTTGAGACCTGCTCCCGGGCCTCCGGTCATTAGTGTCATTGACTAATATCAAACGTTGACGTTTGAACTGATTGTATAGAGGCTTCATTCATGGAATGTGTATTCCTCGAAACAATGTCGTCCCCCTGCCCCCTCTTTCTTCTCTTCCCCCCTAAGACCCTTCCCTGTACCTTGTTCCCCCCCTTGCATTTTTCCTTGGTGTTGTATTCTAATGTTGTATGCAAAAAATCCTTGTCAAAATGAAGAATATAAAAAAAAAAAAAATAGATTGACCGACGCCTTAGGGAGGGAGCTAGGAAGAGAGCTAGAGCTCCCACGTCTTTCAAGCCATTCCAAAACCCTAACCCACCGTCTTCCCTTAGGGAAAATACACCCTCCACCTCCCAGGAGGAACCCATGCAGGTTGGGCTCGCCTTTCCCAGGATGAGAAGCAGCGAAGATACTCCACAGACATATTATGTCTATATTGTGGGAACCCGGGACATTTTGCTAGATCTTGTCCCAACAAAGGGAACTCGGCGGGAAACTTTCACACCTAGATCAGGGGGAGAGTGCTGATCTAGGTGAGTCTGTTAACTACTCTCACTTGAATAAGATGTTAATTCCTGTTGACCTTTCCTGGCGTTCTTCCAGGCAGTCAGTTTCCGCTTTTGTAGATAGTGGAGCTGCGGGCAACTTCCTGGATAGAAGTATGATCTCCATCTTGGGGATTTCACTGGTACCCCTTGGGAAATCTCTGCAGGTCCTGGCCATTAATGGGAAGGACATTCAGGGGGGTCCGGTCAATACTAAGACCCCACCTCTTAAACTAGTCATTGGGTCCTCCCACTCTGAGTTCATTGAATTCTTCATCTTTGATTGCCCTGAAAGCGGGGAATAATCAGACCAGTCAAGGGAATCATAATCATCAAGAACAGGCGCGGCCGGTGACAGATGCCTTCTCTTAGCTGGGGCCTTCCTGGCCGCAGAGCTAGAAATCAAATTCTCAATGTTGGCCAATCTAGCACATACATCAGATTGCGACTCCCCACTAATGACAGTGTCACTTGGGGTACGGATAAGGCAGGGTGGAGTAGGTGATGAGACTGGCGGCACGGACCCAGACGCCTGGGACCCCGACTGCCGCGTTATGGCCTGCTGAGCACATGGTATGCAAATCAGTACATTATCCCCCGTAAGGGATACCCCACAACCCACACACTGCCGAGATTGCCCCGAAGGGAGCCCGAGCCCGGTATCCTGGGAAGCCTCCATATGGTGATTATTATGGTAGCCGCAAGGACCAGAGGGAATTACGCTAAAAGCTACCCGGGATGCCCCTTAAGTCTGTTAGTGGGAGGATTTCAATAATAATAGTGATAATGAAAATGCCCCAAATTTAGCCAAGGGACCCTAGGACCAAGAGAACCCCCCTTTTAACCAAGCAGGGTCCTCCTGAAAGACACCAAAAGAGAAGGGGGACCGCAGTCATACATGCAGAATATTAATAATATATATATATTTAAATATATATATAGATGCATAAGAGAAATATATGTAAATGATACATGCGTCAATAATGGCAACCGCCGCGCTAGACAAAAAAGCGCATAACACATAGCCTGGATAAGAAAAAACAAGAAGCCCCGCAGTGCACTCACAACACAGTAATGGCGCCTCTCCGACCAGAGGTAAAGACAGAAGAAGGAGAAGAAGGCGGACCAGCTCGGAACGCGCGCCACGGCTGGCCCGCCCCTTCCCCATCATCGCGGTTCCCGGCCAATGCTGGGCACCGCAAAGGGCGCCAGAGAGAGAAGGGGGCGGGCCGCAACCAGCGTGCGAGCGCCCGCCCCCTCCCCAGACAGCAAGGAGGGGAAGAAGCTCTCCTCCACCAAGCGCGGAGCCCGTGGCTACCAGCGCGCTGCGGCTCCTAAATGGCGCATATAGTGACAAACACACACACCAACACACATTCACATGAAACAAAAAGGGAAGGACCATAAGTGAAGGACACAGGCCCCCCCCGTTGCGAGTAGGGAGTAATGGAAGGGGAAGGTCCCCAACTACAGTGGTAGAAGGTGGGGAAAACGGACCCCTAATATGGGGTCTCACGGAGGAGCGTGGCTCCTATCAGTACACCTGTTAAAGTGTACCCTACCCTCACCCGGACCTGCAGCCTAGGCTGGGAGGCATAGGGGTATTTAACTAGGTCCGGGCAGAAATAGGATAAAAATGGCCTGGTGCAAACCCGGCTTACCTGCAAGGAGGAATCAGCCATCTTCTGACTTGCTCGCCGTCTGCAGAGACTATTACTGGGGAATGTGTGGAAGGTCCCAGGTATTTATGGACCGGGAGGGGCTTCTTTTTTTCTAGTCATCTCTGCAGAAGTTCGCCCTCAACTGGACATAACCCATATATCATTAATCTTGGAAGCGGGGTGTGTGACATACTTGGAATATATACATTGGTGCAGGCTCATGGCACCTAGCAATTGGCCACATCCAGGAGTTGTAAATTAAAGCACTACAGGCCGAAGTTTCACCGCCCAATAACATAAACATACTTAGGGAGCAACCATTTGCAGGGGACTATTTGGCCAGTAATACATAGGGCCACATACACACCCTCTCCTGCTTGGCCACATTTGCCACAGGCACAGGTGGAAAGCAGCCATACCTATGCCACATCCACACCTGTAAGTTAGTGAGCCACCCAAACAATAACCCCCAGTCCTAATGCCAGTCCAGTCCAGTCCAATCTTTGCCATGGTCCAAGGTAGTAGTTTCACGTCCAAGAATGTCCCCCAATCTTGCCAACAAACAGGATGAGCCAGCCACAATTTCATTAGGGCCAAGCCTGCAGCGTGCTAGCTTGAGTGGCAGCTTCAGTGAGGCTTTAGCTCAGGCATTGGCTAGTGGGGTATGTCAGCACTCTAATGAGCTATATGGGTGACATTCAAAATCAAACAAGCAAAGCCATAAAAAAGCCATTGTTGGTAGCGCTCACCAGACAGGTCAATACAGTGAGGATGTAGAGGAAAGATGTGGAGCAAACACAGGTCAAATAGGTGTTAATATGGATGTTGGCCATAAAACCCTGGTGGTGGGCCTTGGAGGTGGCCCAACACCTGGGCATGTGTGGCATTCATAATCTGCCTGTCATGACTCGCTTACCTGCGCCGCATTCCAGCGGTGTCTCCGCCGGCCCGCTCGACCGTTGGTCGCGCCGGGCGGCTGCTTGCGCTGCTGTGAGCGCGCCCCCCTCCGCCTCCTCCTTTGCCGGCGTCCCCGTCAGTTCACGTATGCCCTCCGGCGGTGCTGCTCTCAGCGTGGCCGCCGGAGGAAAGGGTTAAAGGGCCAATGAGCCCAGGTGGGGTGGGGGGAGTACGCCCTTAGTAGGGACAGGGCCAATGAGCCCAAGAGAGTTGTTTGGGCTATACGCCCCGGTCCAATCACATTCTGGATTCTAGTGTGCACCAATCACACACCCATTTCCCCCATCTCCAATCATATCTGTTCCTATTTAGGTTTCACCCCGTCAGTTACTCAGTGCCTATGATAGAGCCTTGTACCTTGTTTGTCTTCTGAATATTTCCCTGATTGATCTTCGTTGCCGACCCCTGCCTGAACCGACCATTCTCTGTCTGATCTCCATTGCCGACCCCTGCCTGAACCGACCATCCTCTGTCTGATCTCCGTTGTCGACCCCTGCCTGAATCGACCATTCTCTGTCTAATCTCCGTTGCCGACCCCTGCCTGAACCAACCATTCTCTGTCTGATCTCCATTGCCTACCCCTGCTACGTACCCCTACCTCGAGCTGCTTCATCCTTCTGTACCATCGCGATCTCTGCTTACACGGTGTTGACCTCTGGCCTGTCTTTGGACTTTCTAGTGATACCTGCTCCAACATTTGGACTCGCTCTAAATCCGCTCTTCGTATTGGTTCTCCAGACCTCCATCCAGTAAGCTCCCATCCTTTGAGCCATTGAAGTCCTGGGGGCAACCGATCCCGGGCAGGTGTGTACTGCGTCCCAGCAAGCGGGCTCCTACAGGTGAAGCTGGCTGCGGATATTGGGGGTTGAGAGCTTACCTGCAGGGCTGGAGTTACCTGAGCGTGACATTGGAGTTACCCGAGCGTGATATTATTACAGGCCCCACCATGGATGACCTGGTACAGCAAGTGCAGGCCATGGCCACTGCTATCAATCATCTGGTTTGTCTGTTTTTTTGGCCACTCAAGAAACCAGACAGATTCCAGCATCTTCTGTACCACCTCATGTGTCAGAGCCGAAGGTTCCGCTACCGGAGAAATTTTATGGAGACCGTGCCAAGTTCTCCAACTTCAAGAATTCCTGCGAGCTTTATTTCAAGTTGAGGCCCGTATCTTCGGGCACCGAGACCCAGCGGGTGGGTTTGGTAATCTCTTTGTTACAAGGAGACCCTCAGTCTCGGGCGTTTAGTTTGCCTCCCAATAATGCTGCCCTGCATTCCGTTACGGCCTTTTTCTTTACAATGGGCGTATTATATGCTGACCCGGACCAACAGTCCACAGCCGAGAACAGGCTTTGGGCTCTGAAGCAAGGGCGGAATACGGCGGGGGATTCTAGCGCTGAGTTGGGCGGTAGAGTCCAGGTGGAATGACCCTGCCCTGTGTAGCCAATACCAAGTGGGTCTGTCCGAGAGCATCAAGGATGCACTTGTGAATTTCCCTTCACTGTCGGACCTTGACCAATTGATGCAGGTCACCATTAAGATTGACCGACGTGTGGAACAAGGATGGGCCGCCCCCGGAGCTGGCTGGACACCCGACCATCGCAACATCACTGAAGGTCTTCAAAAAATATAGATCGCACCCAGGAATCTCTCCCTGGCCTTCGCCTGTGGTGCCTATCGTGGACAACCCCCTACTGGCCCCAGGGCACTCCAGAACAGACCTTAGAGAATGGGGTAGGCTCACCCAGTTGAGGTGTGAGCATCTGTTGACAGAGGGGGGGGTGGACGCCTTTATCGGACCTTAGGAATGAGTGGCAGAATGCCAGTCTGGACCCTTGGACCCTCTTGCGCATGCAGTTCTCTATGCCAGAAGGGGTTTCAGGAGAGAAAAGTGTAGAGGGCACACTGAGTTGGAAAAAATCTGCCTGGGCAGCATCCCACATGAGCACTTGACCTCTAGGCTATACTCCATACTGTTAGAGGGGTGTGCTGACCCCCCCGTCCTTCTGGAGGGAGTGGGAGATGGACCTGGGGAGGGAGATTACAGAAGAACAGAGGGCGAAAATAGCAACGCTAGCTCATAAATCCTCCATAGCTACCAAGGTGCAAGAACTAAACTACAAAATCCTGACCTGATGGTATTATACTCCGGATAGGCTCAACAAAATGTCGGCTGAGACAGACCCACTATGTTGGAGGTGTGGAGCTGAGCGGGGTACACTGTTCCATATCTTATGGTCATGCCCCAAGATCGAGAAATACTGGGGGGAAGTTCTGACATTAATCTCGAGGATAGTAAGTGACCCGTCCCTGGGGGCCCGCGACCCGGCGTGGATTTTGCTGCACCTGACGGCTCGCCCGGTGGGGAAATACAAAAGATCCCTGCAGGTCCACTTGATAGATGCAGCTAAATTGTTAATCCCCAGGTTTTAGGAGGAAAAGAATCCCCCAACTGTGAAGGACTGGGTTAGGGAAGTGTTACATGTCAGCGAGATGGAAGATTTAACCCTTGCATTGCATGATAGGGATGAGTGCTACAGGTCCACCTGGTTGCCCTGGTTGATGTTCCAAGAATCTAGTGAATTCAGGCAGTTGCTCTCCGAGTAGCGTGGTGTTGGAGCCTACAAAGGGACCGCCGAGATGGGTCCGGACTCATCCCCTGGGTCAGACCCTGCACAAGATACAAGTAATGTATCTTCCCCCCCACACCGTACGTCCCACGCCTGCTCTGGCAGGGACTGTTACCCACTCAGCACCTTCTTGAGACCTGCTCCCGGGCCTCCGGTCATTAGTGTCATTGACTAATATCAAACGTTGACGTTTGAACTGATTGTATAGAGGCTTCATTCATGGAATGTGTATTCCTCGAAACAATGTCATCCCCCTGCCCCCTCTTCCTTCTCTTCCCCCCTAAGACCCTTCCCTGTACCTTGTTCCCCCCTTGCATTTTTCCTTGGTGTTGTATTCTAATGTTGTATGCAAAAAATCCTTGTCAAAATGAATATAAAAAAAAAAAATAGATTGACCGACGCCTTTTGGAGGGAGCTAGGAAGAGAGCTAGGGCTCCCACGTCTTTCAAGCCATTCCAAAACCCTAACCCACCGTCTTCCCTTAGGGAAAATACACCCTCCACCTCCCAGGAGGAACCCATGCAGGTTGGGCTCGCCTTTCCCAGGATGAGAAGCAGCGAAGATACTCCACAAACTTTCACACCTAGATCAGGGGGAGAGTGCTGATCTAGGTGAGTCTGTTAACTACTCTCGCTTGAATAAGATGTTAATTCCTGTTGACCTTTCCTGGGGTTCTTCCAGGCAGTCAGTTTCCGCTTTTGTAGATAGTGGAGCTGCGGGCAACTTCCTGGATAGAAGTATGATCTCCATCTTGGGGATTTCACTGGTACCCCTTGGGAAATCTCTGCAGGTCCTGGCCATTAATGGGAAGGACATTCAGGGGGGTCCGGTCAATACTAAGACCCCACCTCTTAAACTAGTCGTTGGGTCCTCCCACTCTGAGTTCATTGAATTCTTCATCTTTGATTGCCCTGAAACTCCGGTGGTTTTGGGATACCCTTGGTTGAAACTCCACAACCCCATTTTAGACTGGCAGACTGGGGAATTAGTTAAATGGAGTAACTTCTGTATTAATCATTGTTTTTCCACTGCCCTCCGAAGTTTCCAGATGTTTCCCCAAGGGTTACCTCAGCCATACGCTGATTGGGCTGACGTCTTTTCCGAACGTTCAGCCGACACTCTTCCCCCACTGACTTGCTCCCTGGGCCTACGACTGCCCCATTGACTTGCTCCCTGGGACTATTCCTCCTAGAGGCAAGATTTACAACCTTACCCGGCCGGAGGAGCAAGCAATGAGGGATTACATCTCTGAAAATTTGAGCAAGGGGTTTATCTCCCCCTCAACGTCGCCTGCGGGGCTGGGTTCTATTTTGTGGAAAAGAAAGATGGCGGTTTGAGACCTACAGGGCTCTGAACAAGATCACTATAAAAAATTGTATCCCTTATCTCTCATTGGTGATTTATTTAATCAAGTTGTTGGTGCTCGGATCTTTTCCAAGTTAGATTTGAAAGGGGCCTACAACTTGATTCGTATTCGGCAAGGGGATGAGTGGAAGACGGCATTTAATGTAAAGGACGGCCATTATGAATATTTGGTCATGCCCTTTGGCCTCCAGCCGTCTTCCAAGACTTCGTAAATGATGTTTTCCGAGATTATTTAGGTAGATTCGTGGTCATCTACTTAGACGATATCCTCATTTTTTCTAATTCTTTTTCTGAGGATAAAGGTCATGTGAAATTGGTTCTTCAAAAATTAAGAAAAAATAATTTGTATGCCAAGATTTCTAAATGCATGTTCGAGGTCTCCACTGTTCCCTTCTTGGGGTATGTAATTTCTAACCAGGGTCTGGAGATGGATGTGGAGAAGGTTTCGGCAGTGCGAGATTGGGTTCAGCCCAAGACATTGAAAGAGTTACAGCATTTCTTAGGCTTCGCAAATTTCTATCGATGCTTTATCAGGGGCTTTTCCTGTGTTGTGGCACCTCTTACTAACCTTACCCGTAAGGGCGCCTTTACTGAAAGCTGGTCACCATCCGTCAGTGAGGCCTTCCTGACTTTGAAACAGGCTTTTACATTGGCGCCTGTTTTAATTCACCCTGATGTAAACAAGCCTTTTATCATTGAGGTAGATGCTTCTGAGTTGGGTGTGGGGGCAGTTTTATCACAATACTCTGGTCATCCTGAGCGTTTGCATCCTTGCGCCTATTTCTCGTGGAAATTTAGCGCCGCAGAGCAGAACTACGATGTGGGAAACAGGGAATTATTGGCAGTAAAACTGGCCTTTGATGAATGGCGTCACTGGCTGGAGGGTTCATTGCATCCGATCACGGTCTATACTGATCACAAAAACATTGAATATATCGGTTCAGCTAAAAGATTAAACTCTCGCCAGGCGCGTTGGGCATTATTTTTCTTGTGGTTCAAGTTCATAATCACATTTAAGCCGGGAGCTAAAAATACTAAGGCAGACGCCCTGTCCCGCATGTTCGGGGAATGTAAAGATAGGAGTGATATGGGTGAACCAATTTTGCCTCTAGGTTGCGTGGTGGGGGCATTACTTCCTGATCTATCTAATACTTTGGCGCCATTTCAGAACGAATCTCCTGTAGATATACCTTTGGGGTGTCAGTTTGTTCCGCCGCACCTGCGTTCCGATGTTATCCGCGAATTTCATGATGCAAAAACCGCCGGTCACCTGGGAAATCGGAAAACGTTTGCTCTAGCCCGACGCCATGTCTGGTGGCCTACTATGCGGCACGATATTTCTACCTTTATCGATGCATGTTCTGTGCGTGCGCGAAGTAAAGGAGTACACAAGGCCCCTTGTGGGTGTTTGGTTCCATTAGAGATTCCTAAAGAACCGTGGACTCATATCTCTATGGATTTCATAGTTGATTTGGGAACACTGTTGTTTGGGTGGTCGTCGACCGTTTTAGTAAGATGGCACATTTACCTAAACTCCCGTCGGCTCCTGAGCTCTCACGACTATTTATTTCACATACTTTCCGTATCCATTAACCTCCTTGGCGTTGCGATATAGTCAAATGCAATGGCAACGAAAGCGTTGCCATTGCATTTGTCTCTCACGCACGGCTCCGCCCCCATGAGCCTCTGCGGCTCACAGAGACGGAACCCGGAAGCGGAGAGGGAACGCCGCAGCCCCGGCTCTCACCTGCGATCGCGGCGGAGACATCGCTGGATCGCAGGGAGAAGGTAAGGAGGCTGCGCTGCCCGCTCTTGCTCCCAAATCGATCCCGAGCGTGACTCGGGGTCACCGCCACTTACAGCG
The DNA here is from genome assembly GCA_027917425.1 of Gastrophryne carolinensis. Taxonomy (NCBI): domain Eukaryota; kingdom Metazoa; phylum Chordata; class Amphibia; order Anura; family Microhylidae; genus Gastrophryne; species Gastrophryne carolinensis. The sequence continues at coordinate 111,849,332 of CM051238.1, read as the reverse complement.
CAAATTGACCCCGAGTCACGCTCGGGATCGCCGCCAAGGGGGTTAATATAATTTCCGATCGGGGTGTACAATTTACTTCACGTCTCTGGAAGAATTTCTGTTCATGATTAGGTATTCAGATATCTTTGTCATCTGCATACCATCCTCAAACCAATGGGCAGACTGAAAGAACCAATCAAAGTCTTGAACAGTACTTATGGTGTTACATTTTTAACGCTCAAGAACAGTGGTCAGAATTAATTGATTTTGCGGAATTTGCATACAATAATGCGCCGAGTGAGAGTACCAAAGTGTCCCCATTTTTCTGCAATTTTGGGAAAAATCTCAGAGGTTCTTCTGTCTTAGGGTCACCTTCCGATTTACCGGTATTAGAGGAGTGGTTCCAAGAGCGGAAGAACATCTGGGCCCGTGTCCAAGAGACTTTGAAAAAGACTGTTTTAAGATACAAAGATTCGCCGGTCGCCGCAGGTCTCGAGAACCCGCACTTCAGGTTGTGGACCTCGTTTGGGTTTCTACTAAAAACATTTCTCTCCGGCAACCTTCCAGTAAGTTGGGACCCAAGTTTATTGGACCTTTCCCTATTACTCAGAAGTTGAGCAATGTAACTTTTAAGGTCCAACTTCCTCAAACCATGAGAATCCCAAACTCCTTTCATGTGTCGCTGCTAAAACCAGCTAAGAATACGCCACTTCCATCCCCGTCACCAATCTTAGTTGATAAGGGCGCGCGGGTGCCTCCTACTGCAGGGGAGTGCGCCTGCGCACCGGGCATGCGGCGCGCGCGCGGCCCCGCACCGTCAGACTCCCGGCGGGTGCGCTCTGGGTGGGGGTGTGGGACGCGCCGTCACGTAGCCCTTACGCTCCCCAATCGGGGAGGCGGGCGGGGCGCGTGGTGACGCGCTCCGTCCTCGCGTCACTTGGAGCGCACACACCGCAGGCATAAGACGGGCAAGGCGGCAACTACAGCGAGACGGCCTGAGGAAGTGATCCAGCCGGGTCACGCTACACGTCGCCTTTTGCTTGTTCTGACCCCCAGGAGGACAGCCATGTATATCGGGTGAAGTACTTTTACATACTTTCCATTAGTCCCAATCGGGCAGCCATAGCTACACGGTAGTTACTTTTATGTCAGGGTAGTAGGATTGTTCAGCTATTGGCACTTTATTCAGTCCCTTAGAGACAGGAATCACTTGTATATATCTCCACCATATATTTTAATTAGTTCATTGCAAGATAAAAGTTCAGTTTGGCACTTGGCACTTTAATATAGCTTTTTATTGATAGAATTGTTATATCAAATATGTAGAAATGTAATTATTAATTGCACATGTATTAAATATTCTGCACTGTATATATTATGGCACTTATGATCACTACGAATATGATTGCATAGTGTTATTCACTATTTAATTGTGTGTTTTTTAAGTATGATAAGTGTGATCTAGCGCTGTACCAACACCCATAGGCAAATAAAGGGTTTTTATTAATTTACTCAATCTCTGGTTGTTGCGGTTTAACTATACAGGTATACTTCAGGGGTGTTTTGGGTCATCCCATCTGGGTGGAACTAGGCATATCCCATACCATTAAAGGTTGGGACCTGTATATAACCAGCACACCTTTATATTAACAGTGGTGCGGAGTAATATTGTGTCTTGTTCACGCACGTCCAAATACCCAGACACCACTGGACAGTGGTTTTTTACTCCAGCACACTCACCATGAATCTTGATTTAGTCGAAAACGACTGGTCGAGACACCTTACAGAGTTGAGGAGGACTTGTACCCCAAGACCTGATCCAGAAAATAGAGATAATTTGGAATATGTTAAACTATATAGATCCATCAAATCTCTGAGACGCAAGTATCTGCGTCTATGGTGGAACATTAACAGCCTATCAATTTACAAAGAACAAAAGCTGGTACCACGAGGGCTGCGGGTACAAATATTTCCCGCTTGGGAGGTAACGGAGGAATTCAAACAAGAATGGGAATCCCATCTCCTAAAATGCTCAATGTCCCTTATCGATATGTTAATTACAGAGGACAAAAAACTGTTAACTCAAGTTAAACTAGAAATACAAGAGGTATACAACAAACTAGAGACACTAAATTCTAAGGAACAAATAGAGACATTCAACATAAGCACCGCACGGGAGATGGAAAAGTTTGAACTAGAGGTTAGGGAAAAGAAAAAACATAAACTCTCTAGAGATAGAGCTGATGCGGCTAACAACCGCATATATAGGTGGAAGCACCATGGTAACCCCAGAGGTGCCCCCCAAGGGCTAAGATCTACCAGACCTCTTAGGGAACATGCCAATAGACATTCCCCCTCTAGGGACTCCTCTATTTCTAGCCAATACTCTGACCATCTTATGGAAGATCATTTTTTAGGATCGGGCAGCGATACAGACGGACAAGGAGGGGGTACAACAATAAGAAGAGGAGACAGAAATGGAGACAACAGAGGTCAGAACACATGGGGACACAGGCGGTTACGACCAAGGGAGGAAAGACGACGACACATATCCCCCAATCAGAGGACCAATATAAGAAGACAACAAACACTGAACTCGAGGTCATAAATTTATCTGACAGTCCAATAACGGACGTCCAGGCCTCTGTATCAGCAAGGGGACTTAACTTCTCGCCCACTCATAGTTTGAACAAATTCCAAACCATCAAGGATCTCTTCCTCTTTTGCAGACGGCTGTCTCTAAAAAAAATGTTTTCTAATCCAGGACACATGACACAAGATATAAATCTTGATCAACAGGAAGAGAGAGCTCTTGAAGATCTACAGAGTTTACTCGAGGAACAGAACAATTCAGAGCAAGAAACAACCACTGTCCTGAAGAAGCCATCGACATTCACCCCACCTTGGACACACTGCCCTGCAATACAAATATTCTACACTCTGGTGGTCTTTCTAGACCTGGAAATCATAATTGACAAAGATGGGAGTATCCGTACCAAACTTTACCGTAAGGAAACGGCAACGAACAGCTTACTTCACTTTGACAGTTTTCATCAAAACAAAGTCAAGATGGGCATCCCTTATGGCCAGATGATTAGAGCAAGGAGGAATTGCTCGCATAATGAGGACTTTAAAAAGGAGACTCAAGACATGGAGTTGAGATTTCGTAAACGGGGATATCCAAGGAGGACTATTGAATCAGCTATCAAACGAGCAGAGGTTATACCGAGGGAACAACTCCTGCAATATAAAAAAGCTATATATGCAGTAGGTGGAGGAAGTATGAAGATCTCATTGTGATATCCCCTCTGAACAGGATGCTCTAAGATGGCATACACATGGATGGCAGCCAGCAAAGAGGAGAAGAACGCCTAGAAGAAGGCTCATTGGACACCTAGGGTTGGAGGATGTCCAGGACCTCCTTCTCAGCTACTGTACAGCCACTTCTAAGTAGGTGGAGAAACGAGGAAGCCCTGGCCCAGATACAACTCTCTTTCTGGAATTCTTTTGTGAACTCTATTTCTGAACACTGTTTTGAACTCCCCTTATGAATGCCTCTGGGAACCCTCTTCTTGAATACATTGGAATAACATTATAACCTGAAGGTGGCTGAAAATAGAGCAATTAAAAAATATGTAGAAAGCAAAGAAAAAATGCAATATGAAGCCCTATTGGAGGCCCATTCTGGAAAGGGGAAGTAGGAGAGAAGAAGATAAACAAGTCCCTCGTGAATGTACCAAGATGTCAAGATAAAAATGTGGAATAACTCCCCTGAAGGGGACCAGCAGATAGGAGATATTGGATTCATATGTGATCTCAGGGGAACTGTTCAAAACATAGCCCCGCAGAATGAACCCTATCAGGATCCATAACTAAAGATATAATAAGTTAATTGCAGGCTGTTTGTAACTGGTAATGTAACGACTCTATGAATATTGCCAACAGATGCAGCTGGGTGTCCCACTAGCAAATATAAATGTAAAATAGATAATTTAGTTAGAAACACTTATGTAGATAAATAATTTTTAATAATAATGTGATTGTTTGTATAATTGTTTTTTATGTAAACATGGGAATAGTTGCGGCCGTGCTATGTCTTTTACCTTACAGCTGAGGCATTCCAACTCAGAATTATGCTGGGAGGATAATGCCCTTATTCATCAAGCGATAGCGCCAGGTAGTGTCTGACGAGCGCCAGGTCCCGCCAGCTAACGGCGGCTACCGACTCAAGTACGCCCGGCGTCGGCCACAATGACGCATTTATCAAGCTAAATGAGGCTAGTGCCGGCGAGAGCGACAGCTACCGCGGGATTCATCATGTAGCCGACTGCAACGAACAGCGCCGCTGCTAATCCCATCACAGCGCCAGGTATGACCTGTCGCTCCCTGGCGATGTCCAATGCATTTCAATGGAGCAATCTTTAATTAATCATAATTAATTGCTATTAATGTTTTTTTTTTTTTTTTTTTTTTTTTTAATGTCAAAAATTCTGTGACCACTTCTGCAATGTTAGGATTTTTTTTTTAAGGTAAAAAAAAATAAAAAATGATTTTGTGCAGAATTGATATTACAGGTCTGATATTAATGTATTCATATTACAAAATGTTTATAAAAACTTGTATAATTTTACAATCAAAAAATATGGTTGTTTGGGGGTTAAAAACTATTTTAAATCCATCGCCGCCAGCGCTCTGGGGTTTAAACAAGGAATTCACAGCGCGAAAAAATTCGGAGCGCGATTTGTTAATGAATCTGCAGCAAGCCGTTCGCTCTGGCCATTCGTTGTCAGGCGCACCCATACAACGCTGAACCTGTGAAACAGCGACCCCTAAGCCCGTATTCAACATTACCGCACACCGACTGAGTCGCTGTCAACAAGCAAACCCCGGCCAAGCACTGCGAATACTAGCTGGCGCTGTGAAAATCACGCTACTGGCGCTCATCTGTCGCTACCTGGCGCTATTAATGAATTGGCCTCTAAGTATGCTTCATAGTACCATCTAGCTGACGGGGGGGCGGTGGGGGGCCGCGCGCGCCGTCAGACTCCCGGCGGGTGCGCTCTGGGTGGGGGTGTGGGGTGGGACGCGCCGTCACGTAGCCCTCACGCTCCCCAATCGGGGAGGTGGGCGGGGCGCGTGGTGATGTGCTCCGTCCTCGCGTCACTTGGAGCGCACACACCGCAGGCATAAGACGGGCAAGGCGGCAACTACAGCAAGACGGCCTGAGGAAGTGATCCAGCCGGGTCACGCTACGCGTCGCCTTTCGCTTGTTCTGACCCCCAGGAGGACAGCCATGTATATCGGGTGAAGTACTTTTACATACTTTCCATTAGTCCCAATCGGGCAGCCATAGCTACACGGTAGTTACTTTTATGTCAGGGTAGTAGGATTGTTCAGCTATTGGCACTTTATTCAGTCCCTTAGAGACAGGAATCACTTGTATATATCTCCACCATATATTTTAATTAGTTCATTGCAAGATAAAAGTTCAGTTTGGCACTTGGCACTTTAATATAGCTTTTTATTGATAGAATTGTTATATCAAATATGTAGATATGTAATTATTAATTGCACATGTATTAAATGTTCTGCACTGTATATATTATGGCACTTATGATCACTACGAATATGATTGCATAGTGTTATTCACAGCTATGATACTGTATCCCTAGGGACCCTTTTATTAACTAAGTACACAGGAAATATTGTCTAATCATTATCCAGGGGGTCTGATAATTTTAATTGTGTGTTTTTTAAGTATGATAAGTGTTATCTAGCGCTGTACCAACACCCATAAGCAAATAAAGGGTTTTTATTAATTTACTCAATCTCTGGTTGTTGCGGTTTAACTATACAGGTATACTTCAGGGGTGTTTTGGGTCATCCCATCTGGGTGGAACCAATCTTAGTTGATAAGGAACCAGAATATGAAGTTAACAAGATTTTAGACTCGCGTAAAATCCGTAATTTGTTGCAATACTTGATTGACTGGGTGGACTTCGGTCCGGAGGAGAGGTGTTGGGTTGCGGCAAAAGATGTGCATGCTAAAATTCTTATCAGGAAATTCCATCGTGACAATCCAGAGAAACCTGGTAAGGGTCCGGAGGCCCCTCGTGAAGGGGGGGTAGCATCACGACTCGCTTACCTGCGCCGCGTTCCAGCGGTGTCTCCGCCGGCCCGCTCGTCTATCGGCCGCGCCCCCCTCCGCCTCCTCCTCCTCTGCCGGCGTCCCCGTCAGTTCACGTGCTCACGCGCGAGCACGTTCTATGTATGCCCTCCGGCGGCGCTGCTCTCAGCGTGGTCGCCGGAGGAAAGGGTTAAAGGGCCAATGAGCCCAGGTGGGGTGGGGGGAGTACGCCCTTAATAGGGACAGGGCCAATGAGCCCAAGAGAGTTGTTTGGGCTATACGCCTTGGTCCAATCACATTCTGGATTCTAGTTTGCACCAATCACACACTCATTTCCCCCATCTCCAATCATATCTGTTCCTATTTAGGTTTCACCCCATCAGTTACTCAGTGCCTGTGATAGAGCCTTGTACCTTGTTTGTCTTCTGAATATTTCCCTGATTGATCTTCGTTGCCTGAACCGACCATTCTCTGTCTGATCTCCGTTGCCGACCCCTGCCTGAACATACCATCCTCTGTCTGATCTCCGTTGCTGACCCCTGCCTGAACCGACCATTCTCTGTCTGATCTCCGTTGCCGACCCCTGCCTGAACCGACCATTCTCTGTCTGATCTCCGTTGCCGACCCCTGCCTGAACTGACCATTCTCTGTCTGATCTCCGTTGCCGACCCCTGCTACGTACCCCGACCTCGAGCTGCTTCATCCTTCTGTACCGTCGCGATCTCTGCTTACACTGTTTTGACCTCTGGCCTGTCTTTGGACTTCCTAGTGATACCTGCTCCAACATTTGGACTCGCTCTAAATCCGCTCTTCGTATTGGTTCTCCAGACCTCCAACCAGTAAGGTTGGAGGTCCCATCCTTTGATTCATTGAAGTCCTGGGGGCAACCGATCCCGGGCAGGCATGTATTGCGTCCCGGCAAGCGGGGGCTCCTACAGGTGAAGCTGGCTGCGGAGATTGGGGGTTGAGAGCTTACCTGAAGGGCTGGAGTTACCTGAGCATGACATTGGAGTTACCCGAGTGTGATACTGCCACACCATCTGTCTATTGCCTGTTCTAACTTCCTCGAGCATGGCAGTAAAGTTATTATTTAAGGTGGCTATTTGTCCTGCCATCTGTGTGCTTAAGTTGGCCATTTGATCAGACATCTGGCTGTTGCTCGTCCTAAATTTAGTCAGCATGGTGGTGAATGTATTATTGAATGTCTCTAATTGTGCAGTAAGCTGCTCTGTGGTTCTTTGAGTCACCTGCCGAAAGTAACAGCTGTCATGGCGCCACGCTGACTCCAGGATCGGCACACGCCTCCGCTGGGAAACGTTGATGACTGCGTCTAACAATTCCCCGGGTTTGAGCGCCTGCAGATGCTGGACCTCTAGGGCGAGCAAGAGTCCCAGATGTGCTCGGCAAAACCTCTGCAGCAGAGCTACCACTGGGGACTGTAGGCTCAGTCTCAGCCTGCTGCCCACGATGGGCTGGCAGCATGCGTCCAGCTTCACTCTGCTGCAGAGGATTTGGTGCAGTAGCATGCTGGGACAATGGCAGATTAGGATCCAGGGGGGTCAGTTCTGAATGTCCCATCAAGCTGGCATCCTCCTCCTCCTCCATCTCCTGGATTTCATCCATCAGTGTGTGGGTCTGTTGGGACATGTGCAAAAAAAGGTTCAGTTTGTGCCCTAAATATATTTGTTATGCAAATTAGTCATGTGCATTCACATGCATCAGCAGTTTCATCAAAGTCCACTTACCCTATATATCTGTTCCTGGGTCCTAAGCAGCACGGAAGTAGACGGCGTGGTCAAACTGGAGGAGGCTTCAACACTTGCATAGGCTGGATGCTGGGCTGGGTTTAAAAGAAAAAGGCACGTAAACACACAAAAATCCATTGATGATCTGGATTACTACATATGCTTTAAAAATACAATTCTGTTATTACTCACTTGTAGAATTGGTATTATGAGTATACAGTACGTCCTGCTCCAGAAAGATTACTTACACGTGGGTATTACTCCGCCTGATGGCGCTGGACTGCAGAGACATCGAAAACAGGCTCCTCCCGGCCCCTCAAATACCCAGGGACCTCCCACAAACCCCCTCATTGAAAAGCAGTTAACGAGAAGCCGGGAGAATTAAACAACCCAAACTATCAACTATAACAATGATAACAATCACCATACAGGGGATCCAAGATAATGCAAAACCAAGGGTGGGGTGGAGCAGGACGTACTGTATACTCATAATACCAATTCTACAGGTGAGTAATCACAGAATTGTATTATTCTTAGTATACAGTACGTCCTGCTCCAGAAAGATTACTGACACGTGGGTCTTTCAATAGCAGTGTCCATAAAGTAGGGTGGGATCCCCAAGAAAAAGTAGCAGCAGACAGTTTAAACCACTGCTGCCTGCAGAACCTTTCGGCCAAAAGCAGCGTCAGCTGCGGCCCTAACATCAACCTTGTAAAACTTTGAAAAGGCCTTGCAAACTTGTTCAACAGAAGCCTGGTGCTGAAAAGCCCAAGAAGCACCAATAGCACAAGTGGAATGAGCAGTAAGGCGGAAGGGAGGATTCTTCCCCTTAGCAGAGTAGGCCTGAATCACAGCCTGATGGATCCATTTGCTGATAGTGGACTTGGCAGGAGCCAAACCCTTCCTAGGCCCAGAAGGGACCACAAAGAGAGCATCAGTTTTCCTGAAGGGTGCAGTAGCCACCAGATAGTACTTCAGACACCTAACCACATCCAAAGAATGCAAGACCCTTTCCTTAGCATTACTAGGATTAGGACACAAAGAAGGGAGAACAATGCCCTGATTCAAATGAAAAGCAGATACTACTTTAGGCAGGAAGTCTGGCTTGAAACGAAACACCACCTTGTCCTGGTGTCTCTCATAGTAGGGGGCTTGAATAGAAAGCGCCGCCAACTCAGACACACGCCTAACAGAAGTGATAGCCACCAGAAAGACAATCTTGAGTGTAAGAATGGCAAGGGCAGCATCCTGCACAGGTTCAAAGGGAGCACCCTGCAAGGCTGACAAAACCAAGTTCAAATCCCAAACAGGCACCATAGGCTTATGTGGGGGGCGCACATGAGTGACCCCCTGGAAAAAAGTCCTGATCAGAGGGTGCTGAGCAAAGGACTTCTGGAAGAAAATAGCCAGGGCAGAAACCTGACCCTTCAGAGTACTGAGTTGGAGCCCCATCTCCAACCCATGCTGCAGAAACTCCAGGATCCTGGGAATAGACTTAGACTCAAACCAGTCAATGTAGTCACGCCAAACCCTGTAATAAATGGAAGAAGAAGACTTCTTCCTAGCCTTTATCAAAGTATCCACAACCGAGGAAGACAGCCCCTTCTCCATCAAGATGGAGGTTTCAGCAGCCAGGCCGTCAAAGCCAGAGTTTGTAAATTGGGATGTCGTAGAGAGCCCTGAGTGAGCAGATCTGGCACCAAGGGCAGAGTGTAGTAATCTACTGCCAGCTGCACCACGTCTGCGGACCACACTCTTCTTGGCCACCTGGGGGCCACCAGAATCGCTGGCACCCCTTCCAGAGCAATCTTGCGCAGAACCCTGCCCAGCAGGGGGAACGGAGGGAAGACATACAGTAACTGAAAGTCCTGCCATGACATTGCTAGAGCATCCGTGGTCAAGGCCAGAGGATCCTGGGACAGGGAGACAAAGGCTGGAAGCTTGTTATTGGGACGGAACGCAAACAGATCCACATCTGGATGGCCCCAACGGTGACAAAGGGATTGGAACACCCTGCTGCATAGGGACCATTCTCCCTGGCGAGAGGTCCCCCTGCTCAGAGAGTCCGCCAGTCAATTTTTCACCCCCGGGGTGTACACAGCTGATATGCAGAGGACATTGGCCTCCGCCCAAGTAAGGATCAGAGACGCTTCCTGGAGGGCCCCCTTGCTCCGGGTCCCTCCCTGATGATTGATGTAAGCAACTGCCATCTGGTTGTCCAAGCGCACCTGAACAGGCAGGCCCCGAAGGTAAGTAGTCAAGTGAGCCAGCATTAACCTGATCGTTCCAAGACATTGATAGGTGTGTGGTCCTCCTGAGGATCCCACCTCCCCTGGAACCGCAGGGACTTCCAGAAACCCCCCCAACCTGACAGACTGGCATCCGTGGTGACCGTCTCCCAGGGAGGGGTAAGAAAGGATCTGTCCCCCAACAGGTTCCTTGAGTCCATCCACCACAAGAGGGACCTCCTGACCCGAGGGGAGAGCACACAGACCCCGTCCAGGGACGCTGGGTCCTTGTCCCATACTGACAATAGGTGAAGTTGCAGAGGCCTCAAGTGGAACTGAGCATAAGGGACCGCTTCGAAGCATGCCACCATCAGGCCCACCAGCTGCATCCCCTGCCTGATGGAGGGATGAGGACAAGATAGGAGGAACTGAGCCTGTGCAATCAGACTGTCCACCTTCTGTTGAGGAAGGAAAATCCTTGCCTGAACTGTATCCCGATTCATTCCTAGGAACGGAGTCACCAAGGAAGGGGACAGTGAGGACTTGGGGTGGTTGATCACCCATCCAAATGACTCCAGAGTGGACACCACCAGCTGAGTATCCAACTCTGCCTGGTGTAGAGATTGTGAATTGATGAGAATGTCGTCCAGATAGGGAAGCACGCAGACGCCCTGATACCTGAGCAGAGCCATCCGGTCTGAGACATGAAGCCTCCAGACATGCGCAAAGTGCTGCAGCCATCCCCCCACCCGGATGGGTGAGGGTGTCCCATCATGCCTGAGGGGGCTTGGGGGATGATTTTGCTATGGGACCCCAGGAGGGGCCAGGACGTCCATGGCCTCTGCCCCTACCCCAGAAATCTCCCCGGGACCCAGGAAAGGAAACCCCCCTCCCCTGTCTGGCACCACGGTAAGGGGAGGAGAAGGAACCTTGACCCCGAAAGGGCCGAGATTGCCGCCTGCGCTGGGGTAACCTGCCTCCCTTTGCAAAAAGGTCCAGGCGGTCCCCAAACAGGCGCAGTCCTTTGAAGGGAAAAACAGTGAGGGCCTTCTTGGCAGCGTTGTCAGCAGCCCACTGGCGCAGCCAAACCGAGCGGCGTATAACCATAACAAGGGCAGATGTTCTGGCACACATTCTGATGGTATCTTCCATGGCAGAGAGGACAAAATTTACAAAAACATCACAACTGGAGAGTGCATTGAACACCTCACAAGGCAAATCATCAGGGGCACTATCAAGTATATTTCTGATAAGGATTCTAGTGGCCACAGCAGTAATAGCAGAGGCACAGACCGGGGGCAGCGCCGTCCCCGCACATGCAAAGGCATGGGATGCCAGCTGGTCAATGCGCCGGCCCTCAGCATCCCGCAGGGTAGTAGAGTCAGGGGAATGCATGACAGAGGTGTTAGATAGCCCTAGGACCGGGGCATCCACCTCGGGAGGGGATGACCAACACTTTACCACATCAGCAGGAAAGGGATACTTCCTATCCCAACTTTTAGGAACACCTGGAAGTTTACTGGGGCGCTCCCATTCCTTGAGCACAAGGTTATGGAAATGAGCCTGCTCGGGGAATTCCAAACGTGATTTTGCTGTATGGAAAAGCTCCCCCCTTTGCCTGGGAGCTGCAACAGGGGGAGATATGGACAGGACCTCAAAAATCTGGGTCAGTAATCTGTCAGTGTCATCCGGGGCCCAGGGGTCAGAGACAGAATCGTCATGACCCCTTGGCCACTCATCAGATGAGCCTGAGTCAGAAAAAAGCCCCCCTTCATCAGAAGGGGTATAGCCACAAAGATTCCAAAACTCCTCAGTTTCCATAGGGAAAATAGTGACATTAGGCGTTAAGTGCCGCTTTTTAACAGGGGCCTTACGTGCCAAAGACTTAGCAATCAACTGCTCAACAGTAGCAAGTCTAGAAGACACATCAGGCTGAGAATCCCCACTAGTATGCATTTCAGTAGGAGTGAGGTTTAAGCTTGGGGGAGTAGGCGAAGTGAAACGAGGTGCAGCCACAGGCAGGCCAGATTGCAATGCAAGCACCTGCTCAGCACAGGGTACACAGACCCGCGCCTTGTCAGCGTCAGCATGAGGCTGCCCACACGCTACACACAGCCGGTCTTGTCCCGAAGGAACCACGGTCACATTATCCTGGGATGCCTCCATATGGTGATTATAGCGGCACTATAGGCCGATAGGGATTAACGCTATACAGCAACCCCAGATGCCCCAATAACCCGCTAGGGAAGTGAAGTGGGAGTATTACACAAGGCCTAACAAGTAAATAAACTAATAGAGGGCCGGGAGAAGCCAAAGGGTTCGCCCAGCCTGAAAGACATAAGAGGAGAAGACCGTAAGCACACAGTAGTAAAAAGTAGCAAAATACAGCCGCCTGCGAGGGCACTTACGGACCTCGGTAGGTAGAGGTCCGTCGCGCATGGGCCAACCAAGCAGGTTAAAGATGGCGTCGGTACACCTCGAGGGGTGGGCCGGTATCAGCGATGACGCGGAGCGTGCCATAGACGGGCCCTGCCCCCACGAAGAGCTCAAAGCCAGGATGTGACAAGCAGCCAATGACGGCGCACCAGCGCCTGAGGTAACGCCGCCACCAAGCGCGGAACATAGTGACATAAAAGGCGCGCGGCAGATGACACAAGGCAGAAAGAATAAAAAATAAGGTGTAAAACACAGAATGCATAGCATACACATTTACACACACCCCCCCTCTTTTCCCCCGAAGGCTACAAGGAGAATGAGGGAGGACAGCGGCCACGTGGACCAACACCCAGGATTTTGACTATCCTGGGTCTTGGTCCACTTCGGTGGGGCACCCCCGATCGGGGTGCCCCGCTGTGTGAAACCCCCCCTAACCCCCCGAAAAACTCACCTCTCCCCGCTCCCAGCGCCGACGTACAAGGGAAGATCTGGAACGTCCAAGCGGCGGCGGCCGCCGCCGCCTCCCTCGCGTCACTTTTGACGCGCGCGCGCCCGCGCCGGCCATTCGCGGACGGCCGGCGCGGAGGCGCGCACGCCTACAGGGGCGCGAGGGAGGCGGCGGCGGCCGGCCGCCGCCGAAGATAAGGTAGGTGAGTTGGGGTGTTTGGGGGGGGTTTCACCCCGCGGGACATCCCGATCTCGGATGTCCCGCGGGGTGGGGGGTGATCTATAAGATTCCCGGGCCGATCACCCGTGGGTGTTGGTCCACTTTAAATAGGGCCCACCGATAGGCAGGGGCAAGGGGCAAAAGTGCGGGAGGGGCATCCCATAGAGGCTCATCATAAGCCTGAACCGCCTACCCTTTGGTGGGGGATTGCGGTGGAGCAGCGGTGCTGCCTACCTTCACCTGACCAGCGCAGCCAAGGCTGGGAGGCATATTACTAATGGAACGGGTGGGAATAGTCCTACAGGGCCGCAGGCTAATAGCCCCGCTTACCTGCGAGTAGAGAGCCATTTCTCGTCCTTCGCAGTCCAGACTGCAGAGAAATTCTGGGGATTTGTGGGAGGTCCCTGGGTATTTGAGGGGCCGGGAGGAGCCTGTTTTCGATGTCTCTGCAGTCCAGCGCCATCTGGCGGAGTAATACCCACGTGTAAGTAATCTTTCTGGAGCAGGACGTACTGTATACTAAGAATAAACACGTGGGCAAGCATGAATGGCAACTCCCACAGCGGTCCAAGGTGTCCTTCACTATGAATGTCATATGTCTTATATGTATGGCTCGCCCTGTACATACACATTGGTCACCTTAAATAGTACAAACATGCATGTACTGCATGTCATGAGGCTTAACACATCCCAAAAGGGCCATTAGGGGTCCACACTCAGCTTGCAAATAGCATTTGTCTTCAGAGTATGCTGTTGGGCATTCTTCCTATGTAGACCTTTCCCTGACCCCAGATAAAGTTTTTAAGACCAGAGCACAGCTACAACCCAAGTGGTATAAAGACAAAGAAGGAAGTGTTGTCTATGATTGAATAGATTCACATAACAGGCAGTACTTTGCTAAGATAAAGAGTTTAATAGTGACCATAAATACTGTCCAAGGTCGTGTATGGGCTGCAAACCATTAAAATGACCATTCCTCAGACATTAAACACCTGCCTAAAACAGTAACCGCCCCTCAAAGCCACTCCCTAGGGGCATGTGTTCATATATGCCTGTGAGCCTCATTTCACACATTTAAAACATTTCACATACAAACATTACTAACCTGCAGGAATGGTAGGGATGCCCGTGTCCCATCTGCCAGAGAGGCCCTCTAATGCGACAGGCTGTGTTAACGCCAGCACCATCTCAGCTCGTGTATACTGAAATTTTGTGGGGAAGCCTCCACCAGTTTGTAAGCTGAAAAATAGAGGTTGACAAATTTAGGGCATTGTGGTCAATACAACAAGCAGAAAAATGCACAACTCCTGTACCTGTACCTGTACCTGTACCTGTAATTGCTCCATTTATTCGGTTTCTTCCGTGCTGCATATTTCAGGTCAGATATTTTGCGCTGTATCTGCTCCACATCTTTAAGCTCCTCCCCCGCTGCATTGACCTGTCTGGTGAGCTCCTCCAAGATTTGTGTCTTTCTCATTTTGCTATTTTGAATGTCGCCCATATAGCTTGTCATAATGGAGTGTGAGGCCACTTGCCAATGCGAGAGTTTGGGCCTCACCAAACCTGTCACTCAACTGTCCTCGCCGCAATGTTCGGCCTATTGCTTGCTCTTCTGGCTCATCTCTGTTTGTTGGCAATTCGGGGGACATTCTGGGCTGGCTCTGTGGTGATGAAATGTGCGACATGTGGTTTGAAAACGACTGGACTGGACTTGCAATCGGACTGGGGGTCCTTGCCTGGGTGGCCACTGAACTTCCAGGCGTGGATGTGGCATATGTATCGGTGGTTGCCACCTGTGCAGGTGGCAAACGTGGCCGAGGAGGAGAGGGTGTGTTTGGGGGGATGGGGCTTCCGGCCTCTTTGTGGCCTTGCCACTTGTGCCTCTTTGCCCATGCGAGGTACTGGCACGTGGATCAGGAGAGGCCAATGAGCCCAAAGGAGGTTCTGGGATACACGCCCTTTTAGTTTGTGGTTCAATGTGTGTCAGGATTGTAAAGTGCACCAATCACTACACTGTTTCCTCATGCCCAATCAGACCTGGTTCCTATAAAGGTTCACCCCCGTCAGTTGTCCAGTGCCTGTTATAGCGCCTAGTACCTAGCCTGTCTTGTGAATATTAGCCGATCTGAACTCCTGTTGCCGACCTTGATTGTACCGACCACTCTCGATCTGAACTCCTGTTGCCGACCTTGATTGTACCAACCACTCTCGATCTGAAATCCTGTTGCCGACCTTGATTGTACCGACCACTCTCGATCTGAACTCCCGTTGCCGACCTTGATTGTACCGACCACTCTCGATCTGAACTCCTGTTGCCGACCTTGATTGTACCGACCACTCTCGATCTGAAACCCTGTTGCCGACCCCTGCCTGTATCCAGACTACGAGTTGCCTTATCCCTGGTGCCGCTACGATCTCTGTCTTCCCGCTGTTGACCTCTGGCCTGTCTCTGGACTTCCTCTTCCTCTGGTTCTCCAGACCTCCTACATATAAGCTCACATCCTTTGAGCCCTTAAGTCCTGGGGGCAACCGATCCCGGGTAGGCGTATTCTGTGTCCCGGCAAGCGGGGGCTCCTACAGGTGAAGCTGGCTGCGGAGATTGGGGGTTGTGGGCTTACCAAGAGGGCTTGAGTTACCCCGAGCGTGACAGTGCTCCTTTGCCCATGCGAGGTATGGCCACGTGGATCAGGAGAGGCAGTGCTGGCTGGGCTGGGGCTTCGGGCCCTGTGCCTCTTTGTGGCCTTGCCACTTGTGCTTCTTTGCCCATGTGAGGTACTGGCACATGGATTTGGAGAGGCAGTGCTGGATGGGCTGGGGCTTCAGGCCCTGTGCCTCTTTGTGGCCTTGTCACTTGTGCTACTTTGCCCATGCGAGGTTTGGCCACGTGGATCAGGAGAGGCAGTGCTGGCTGGGCTGGGGCTTCGGGCCCTGTGCCTCTTACTGGCCTTGTCACTTGTGCTCCTTTTCCCATGCAAGGTTTGGCCACGTGGAGCAGGAGAGGCAGTGCTGGCTGGGCTGGGGCTTCTGGCACGCTGGCTCTTACTGGGCTTGCCAGTGGAACGCAGTTTATGAAGGGATGTGGTAGGGTTGTTTAGAAAAGTTTGTAAAACTCTGTGCCAAACAGAAGTTAGTGCGCACATGTGCGAACCAAGTCACTTGCATCTAGAAGGATAGTTTGAGGCTAGAAATGTGTCTTGGAATGTCATTTAGGCAACTGATCGGATTGTGACAGATATTTGTATGCAGTTTGATCTAACAATTATTTATATTTTGTGTTTTTTAGACGATGCTTCAGCGCAGGTACGACTACCTGCCCAACGCATTTGAGAAGAGGAACGTTGCCCTGGAGATCGTTTCCCAGATCCAGCAGGAGACGGACACCACCTTCACCCATACGCAGATCATGCAGCATTGGTCAGACCTGAAGCAACTCCACATGCCCCGGGTGCGGCGATTTTTCAGGCTCCATTTCCCAAGTAAGTTCATAGCGATTGAATGCTAGATGTAACTAATACAGAAGGTAGGCCTTTATTTATAAATGCTTTTCTAGTGCTGGAAATGGAGTACCGAATCCGACGCACCTGGAGGTGCACAGGCCGGCCAGTGCTGCATGAATCTGCAGCAGAAAGTGAAGGTGGTGGATCTCCAGGGCGACGTTCCTACCCCTCATGGCGTGGGCAGGGAGTCGGCCCAAGCGACGGAGCCATTAGCCTCTGGTATGTGACTCTTAATGTAACCGCACACACATACATGCTATTAAAAGCAAACCTGATTCCCTTAATCTCTTTTTCCAGATGATTCTGTAGCGGGTGAACAATCTGGAGCATAGACTGCAGCAGATCAGGCCCAGGAGGCACATGGAGAAGGTGGGTGATGTCACACACACATTCAAATTGTCATTTGCTTAATGTTGACTCAGACATTAAAAGTAATGCTATTTTACATGTCTCTACAGCCTCAACTTCCCAGCAGTGGCAGGTCCCCAAAGCTGTGCTCGCCCCCAAAAGCGAAGTAAGTTGTAATGTAATTATTTGGAGTATGTGAGAATTTACATGATCACCAAGATACCTAAAGCCATAGTCAATTGCATTAGCATAATGACATATGTCCTCTTCCTTTAATTAATTCCTTAGCATAATGGCATATGTCCTCTTCCTTTGATTAATTCCTTAGCATAATGACATATGGCCTCTTCCTTTGATTGATTCCTTAGCATTATGACATATGTCCTCTTCCTTTGATTAATTCCTTAGCATAATGACATATGTCCTCTTCCTTTGATTAATTCCTTAGCATAATGACATATGGCCTCTTCCTTTGATTAATTCCTTAGCATAATGACATATGGCCTCTTCCTTTGATTAATTCCTTAGCATAATGACATATGGCCTCATGAGGTAGCTTGCAACCTAATAAACATTCCCTCCACAGCTGTTAAACATGTATTTGCCCACAAATAATTATTTACTCTTTTTTATACAGGGACCACACGTGCCAGAGTGGCACAACTAAGTACCAGGATCCTTCAGTTGGTGGGCGAGATGCAAGAGCTGCGCGACTCAATGGGGACCACAGATGAAGAATAATCTTCTGCGGCCTGCCATTGCTGTGTATATAGTTTTAACTTGTTAAATTATTTTTTTAAATTAAAAAAAAAAAAAAAATAAGATGGACATTTAAAAAAAAAACAAAAAAAAAAAAAAGTTGTTCAATTTTTACCCAATTTTATTCTAAAAAAATAAGGCAAACAAAAAGTGCCATTTCATATAAAAAAAAAAAACTTGTTTCTGTGTCATTTCCATTTATAAATACATTCATTAAGGGTTGGTTACCACAAAACGAATGGGCCAAGAAAAAGTTATATATGAAGATTCGCCTGACCGCGAAGTGATTTGGGTAATTTTTAGGGGTGTGAAATGGAGAAGAATGAGACCGCGAAGTGATTTGGGTAAGTTTTAGGGGTGTGAAATGGAAGAAGAATGAGACCGCGAAGTGATTTGGGTAAGTTTTAGGGGTGTAAAATGGAAGAAGAATGAGACCGCAAAGTGATTTGGGTAAGTTTTAGGGGTGTGAAATGGAAGAAGAATGAGATCGCAAAGTGATTTGGGTAAGTTTTAGGGGTGTGAAATGGAAGAATATACAAACCGCAAAGTGATTGAGTAAGTTTTAGGGGTGTGAAATGTAAGAAGAATGAGACCGCGAAGTGATTTGGGTAAGTTTTAGGGGTGGGAAAAGGAAGAAGAATGAGACCGCGAAGTGATTTGGGTAAGTTTTAGGGGTGTGAAATGTAAGAAGAATGGCATTTTTCAAGTGCCTTTTTTAAACAAAAAATACAATTCTGTGAAATACTCACCTGTAGAATTGATATTATTTGTATACAGTACGTCCTGCTTCAGATATAATACTTACACTTGGGTTATCTTCCGCCAGATGGCGCTGCACTGCAGAGACATGGAAAAACAGGCTCCTCCCAGCCCTTCAAATACCCAGGGACCTCCCACAAATCCCCAGCATTGAAAAGCAGTGAACAAGAAGCTGGGAGAATTTAAAACCACCCAGAAAAACTGGTAATGATAACAAGATAACAATCACCGTTCCTGTGATGGATTCGGGCCATAGACCGACAATCTGTTCCAAACCGCTTGAACAAGAGCAGCGTCTTCATCGATCTCTATATTGGTTTCAGTCCTCACTGCTGCACGATCCATTTCGATCAGCTCGGCTATCAGTTCCCGACGTGGGCGGTTGCTAGCTGACCTTCCCCGGCTCTCGAGTAGATCCTTCAGGGTCAGCCTTTTCAACTTGTCCTACTGACTCTCCATCAGGGTAGCACTCTCTCTGGGTACAAAGGACCATCTGACCGCTTGCCACCAATTGTAGCGATAACCCTTATCGCCGGAGGGCTTCACCGCCCGAGATGTCCTTTTCCCAATCGTAAGAGGTGCTGCTGGAACTCCAGAGTCGTCCGTGAGGAACCAGGAACAGCCCTTACAAGGGCTAGTGAATTGTAATATAGCGTTTCCCCCAATAAGAGACAGAACTTCAGTATTGAGGGTGAAGGTGAAGTGTCTTTATTAGTGCCACTCTAGGCCTTATATACACAAGTCTCCATGCAATGGGACCTCCCCCGTGGACCTCATGACAAATACACAGACCAATGGGAGCAGGGCACACAATCCCTCAACTCTGCCGGTGACGCAATCAGCAAAACAATAGGCGTCTGTAATACACTCAATCAGAACAATGCCATTGTCTGTGACGTAATCAATTAACACAATGGCAGTTTATAATACAATCCAAACTACAATGACATTGCCTGTAACAGTATCAAAATACAATGACCTAATTAAGAAAAGGCCAGTGAATGACCCGGTGGGCAACTGAATAGTGATGACATCCAAAAGACAGAGCCTCTGTCACACAGGGGATCCAGAAAAATGCAAAACCAGGGTGGGGTGGAGCAGGACGTACTGTATACAAATAATATCAATTCTACAGGTGAGTATTTCACAGAATTGTATTATTCTTAGTATACAGTACGTCCTGCTCCAGATATAATACTTACACTTGGGACATCCAAAAGCAGTGTCCATAAAGTAGGGAGGGATCCCCAACAAAAAACGACAACAGCAGACAGTTTAAAGCACTGTCACCTGCAGAACCATACGGCCAAGACAGCATGGGCCGAGGCCCCCTAACATCAACATTGTAAAAACCTTGCAAATGGTATGAGCAGAAGGCCAATGGTAGTGGCCTAGCCAACCAGTTCAACAGAAAAAACGGTGCTGAAAGGCCCAAGAGGCATCAAGCACGCGTAGAAAAGGAATCAAGGCAAGAAGGGAGATTCTTCCCCTTGCCTGAATAGGCCTGAGTAACAGCCGGACTATCTGATCGCTAAAATAAATTTGGCAGAAGCCAAAGGCCGAACAGGGTACCAAGAGTAACATCCATTAAGGTAACAACCAGGACCAAACCGCCCAACTCCCGAGAGCAGACGAGATCGGGCACATTCAGGATGTAATGACCACAAGCCCCAAGGAACCTCAGTTCCTCTAAAGGACACAGTGACTCCTAAGGAAAAAACTGCCAACACCTGTATAAGGAATGCAGAACCACTTCCTCAGCGTCGCTAGGAAAAAAGGGGATAGCCGTGGATAACAATATCTTGAATAAATGAAGATAAGACACCTCCAGATGTAGAGAGTCCGGCTTCAGGCGGAACTCCACCTTATCCTGGTGTATCTCAAGGAATGAGGGCTAGGTAGACCGAGCTGCCCGCTAACACACGCCTGACCAAGGTAACAGTCACCAGAAGGACAATATTGAGGGTAAGGACATCCAGACAGCGTACTGAATAGGACCAAGGGACAATCCTGCAAGCAGACAGAATGAATTCAATTTCAATCCCAACAGGGACCATAGAAGCACATGGAGGACGCACATGAGCACCCCCTGAAGGAAGTCTTAACCAAGGAAGACTGAACCAGAGACTGCTAAGGCAAGGTGGACAGGGCAGAGCCTGACCCATCAGAGAACTGAGCTGGGGAACCAACTCCAATTCATGCTGAAAGCCACACTGGAAACCTGGGAACCGAGAACGCCCCACAGGTAAGAGAACTAGACTCGCCCCAATCAATGTGGGTATGCCATACCCTACAACAATAGAAGAAGACGAGGAAGAGGCTTACTCCTAGCCTTCCCATAGTCACAAACACAGAGACAGCTAAACTTGTCTCCATCAAGATGTATGTTTCAGCAGTCAGATCGACTAGGCCAGGGACCATGAATTATAGTGACGTAAAGGGGGCCCTGAGTGATCAACTGGCACTCCTGGCAAGGTGCAGAACTACTGACCACAGTACCATGTCTGCAACCACAATGTACTAGGTCAACTGGGGGCCACCAGAATCACTGGTCCCCTTACCAGAGTAATCTTCCGCATAACCCTGCCTAGCAGAGGGAATGGAGAAGGACATACAGAACCAAACGTCCTGTCAAGACGGTACTAAAGGCATCCGGACCACTGACATAGGATCCTGGCACAGGGAAACAAAGGCCGATAGCCTGTGAAGGTGACGGAACCCAACAGATCCACGACGTTTCCAGAAATGGGCAAGGAGGAACTGCCCCCAGACAGGTCCCTCGAGTTCATCCACTTTCAAGAGAAAACCGTCATATAGGTGGGAAGGCCCACAGGCCCTGCTCCAGGGGTGCTGGATCCCTGTCCTATCAAGGGGAACTGAGCATAAGGGACCTCTTTAGCTACTCGGGCACCTGCCGAGCAAGTTAACACCAGTTGCATCCCTGCCCCACCAGTTGCATCCCTGCCTGGTGTTAAGAAACCGGGACAGTAGTGAGGGACTGGGCCCACGAGACCAGAATGCCCACCTAATTGCTGAGAAGGGGAGAATCTGGTTTGAACCTAATCCAGAATGATTCTTATTAATGGAGTTACCACTTTAGGGAACAGCGAGGACTCGGGGTGATTGAAAACCCATTCAAATGACTCCCAATGGACCCACCAGCCGGGTATCCAACTATCCTGACGCAAGACAGGGAAGTGAGGAAGGGCGTCCGGGTAGACATCGCGCGGACGTCCCTTGGTCTCATCAGAGACATCACCATCGACAGCACCTGAGTGAACACTCTGGGAGTTGAAGAGAGGCCAGATAACAGGGCCACAATTAACAGTGTTGGACTTCCAACACGAACCTGGAGAGCCTCAGAGATCTGAGGGCACAGGAATGTAAACATAAGCATTGAAGAGTTTCCCAGACAGCAAGACGCCCACTGGGCGCAAGGTGCTGATGGCCCAACTCAAGAGTTTCCATGCAGGAAACTGCCTGTAATTAGAGAATTGCTGTGAATCCAGAATAGGCCACCCGACCCATCCTTTGGGGGGCTGTGGAAGGTGGTATAGCGGCCCTTGCCTCTGCCTATTATGGGCAATCTGCAAGAGACCCTCAGACCTTGCAGGCCTAGCATGGCCTGTGCCAGCAACTGAACAGGGGCAGGGACCAGGAGTACCTGGGACTGGGGAAAGCCGTGCAGCAAACGCTATCCTGTATCTGGAGGACACAACCTCCTGAATCCACCAGGTGCTGCAGCCATCCCCTCACCCAGCCGGGCGAGGGCGCCCCATAATGCTTGAGGGGGTTTGGTGGAAGATTTGGGCTTAGCCCCGCCGGAGGGGCCAGAGCGTTGTCTGCTGCTCGTGGGGCAGGAGTCTGCACGAAAAATCCGGAAGGACACCCCTGGCTCCTGTTTAACACTAAGGTAGGGGGGAGGAGGGGTGCCCCTGCCTCGAGGGGGCCGAGACGGCCGTCTGCGAAGGGGTGATTTGCCCTTTTTACTGAACAGGTCTAGACGGGCCCCAAATAGGTGTTGCCCTCTAAAGGGGTAAGAGTCTTTTTTGTAGCATCATCAGCACCCCACTGTCGCAGCCAGACCAAGTGACGAATAGCCACCACAAGGGCGGAAGTTCTTGCACACATTCTAATCGCGTCATCTAGCGCTAAAAGAATAAACTTCACAAATACATCACAATTGGAGAGTGCATTAAACACCTCCCAGGGGAGATCCTCGGGGTGATGATCGAGCAATTTTTTGATG
Source organism: Gastrophryne carolinensis (assembly GCA_027917425.1). Taxonomy (NCBI): domain Eukaryota; kingdom Metazoa; phylum Chordata; class Amphibia; order Anura; family Microhylidae; genus Gastrophryne; species Gastrophryne carolinensis. Next base: position 111,826,538 of record CM051238.1, on the reverse strand, counting down.
AGGGTTCTAGCGGCCACTGCAGTAATGGCTGCGGCACAGACCGGGCGCAGCGCCGTCCCGGCACAAGAAAAGGCATGGGAGGCCAGCAGCTCAATGCGCCGGTCCTCAGCATCCCGAAGGGTACTATAAGCAGGGGTTGTAATAAAGGGGGGGTTAGGGACCCCTATGATCGGTGCATCCACTACAGGGGGTGATGACCAACAATTAACCACCTCAGGGGGGAAAGGGTATTTCCTATCCCAGTCCCCTGGAACCCCTGGAAGTTTACTGGGGCATTCCCATTCCTTGAGCACAAGGGCATGGAAATGAGCCTGCTCTAAAAATTCCAAACGTGCAGTCGCAGTATGGAAACGCTCCCCTCTAGGCTTGGGGACCTGACCGGGGGGAGAGATAGACAATGCATTAAAGACCTTAATCAACAGGTCGTCAGTGTCACACTGGCCCCAGTATTCCGGGCCAGAATCGTCATGACTCCTCGGCCTCTCATCAGAAGAGCCTGAGTCAGAGAACAACTCCCCTATATAGTCACACGGAGTAGCAAACCCCTCAGTTCTCATAGAGCATACAGAAACATGGGGCAACAGGTGCCGCTTTCTACGAGGGCCCATTCGCTCTGACAACCTAGCAATAATCTGTTCAGCCGTAGGCAGTCTGGAAGGGCCAGCAGGCTGCAGGAGCAGGAGAGAGATTTAAGCCTGGGGAGATAGGTGAATTGAAGCTAGGTGTAGCCACTGGCCGACCAGATTGCAGGGCCAGGGCTTGCTCGGCACAGGGTACGCAGACCCGTGCCCTGTCAGCATCAGCATGGGGTTGTCCACACGCTATACACCGCCGGTCTTGTCCCAGACCCCGGTCACATAATTCTGAGATGCCTCCATATGGTGATTAATCAAGGCACAATATGCCAGTAGGGATTTACACAATAAGTAACCCTGGATGCCCCAAAAATCCGCTAGGGAAGTGGGAGAATATTACAAGGCCCGCTATAATTTAACACCAGGCCGTGAGAAGCCAATGGTGTTCACCAGTCTGAAAGACATAATGGGAATAAAGGGTGTCAGAACCATGCGCAGTAAACAAGGATCATGAAAATCGCCCGCGAGGGCACTTACAGACCAAGGGAGGAGGAGGACCGCTACCACGTGTGCGTGCGACCAGCATCAAAATGGCGCCAAGCAAACCTCGAAGGGCGGGCCAGAGCGGGCTGTGACGCGGAGCGCGCCAACCAGGTCCCCGCCCCCCCCGAAGAGCGCAAAGCTCTGAGGTAGTTACAAGCTGTCATCAGGAGCGAAGTGAATGGTACACTTAGAAAAGATGATTTGCCAATGAAGACGCCGCAGCGTCTGAGGCGACGGCGGCGACAATTACATAGTAAAGAAATAAACAGTGCGGCTCTGACCCCAGGAATACTAGTCCGGGGCAAGACTCATAACGTGTAAAAATACACTAAGACCACTACACACACCCCCCCCCCTTTCTTTCCTCCCGGGCTACAGGGGGGAATGAGGGAGGATGGCGACCCTTTGTACAGGGCCCACCGCTACACGGGGCATGGGGCTCACCATCAGCCCTAAACCGCCTACCCTTTGGTGAGGGACTGCGGTGGAGCATGGCTCCGTTAACCACGCATGGTGCTGCCTACCTTCACCCGACCAGCGCAGCCCAGGCTGGGAGGCACATCACAGGGAGGACGGGTGGGAATAGTCCAACAGGGCCGCAGGATTTAATAGCCCCACTCACCTGCGAGAGAGTGATACATCATGTCTTCGCAGTCAGCACTGCAGAGAAATCTGGGGATTTGTGGGAGGTCCCTGGGTATTTGAAGGGCCGGGAGGAGCCTGTTTTTCCATGTCTCTGCAGTGCAGCGCCATCTGGCGGAGGATAACCCAAGTGTAAGTATTATATCTGGAGCAGGACGTACTGTATACTAAGAATAAACATTTTTTGCGAAATTGTACAACTTTGAATGTTTTTTTTTAATAAAAATTGAATTTTTAAAAATCTAAAAAATTTTTAAAAAACAAGACAACAGGTCTTAAAATATATACACAGCAATGGCAGGCCCCAAAACATTATTCTTCATCTGTGGTCCCCATCAAGTCATGCAGCTCCTGCATCTCACCCACCAACTGAAGGACCCTGGCACTGAGTTGTGCCACTTTGGTACATGTGGTCCCTGTAAAAAAAAGAAAAATAAATTATTTGTCGGCAAATACATGTTTAACCCTTTCGCTGCCAGCCTGCCTGGAGATTTTGTCACCCCTGGTGCCAGACCATTTTTCACTATTTTGTGCTATACAGGTTTATCTGCATTTTTTGAAGGGATTTCCATAGAATTTCCAGGAAAATTATATATTGTTGTTTTAAGCAGAGTCTGGGCTTTAACATGAAATGTCTTGTTTGTAATTTTTCACAGTTTTTTTAATGTTTTAATGGCAAATATGTAAAAACAAATTTAAAAAAATTACAGTTTATGAGGTTTTATTTTATGACATGTACATTTTTCAAGAAAATCATATTGTGCATAAATGTCCCAGCCCTCTTGATTAAAGCAGTACCACATATGTATCACTAGACACCCTTTCCTGCCCAGGAGAAACTCTAAACTGAAAAGAACGTTTGAGGAGATTTTTAAATAAAATACAACTACTATGCGCACCTTGCGCTTTTTCAACAAAAACAACCTTTTACATTTGAAATAAACAAATGTAAACCATATATTCCCTAAAAGTAAACACCTCAAGCTTTCTAGGCTTCCCCAGCTTGTTGTTGTAGCCATAGATGTCCAGGTGGAATCCATTGTTGAAAGCACTGGTTTTAAAGAGTTTCCTGAAAAAATAAAAAAAAAAGCAAAATAAAAACCACATTTTTCAGAAAAAACAATAGGCAAACAAGAAAAAACAGCCTAAATCTGAAACGGCAAGGTCCCCTGAACAGAACAATACCCAACATGCATAGCTACTTCCAAGAGTAGGGTTGCGCACCTTGCGCTTTTTCAACAAAAACAACCTTTTACATTTGAAATAAACAAATGTAAACCATATATTCCCTAAAAGTAAACACCTCAAGCTTTCTAGGCTTCCCCAGCTTGTTGTTGTAGCCATAGATGTCCAGGTGGAATCCATCGTTGAAAGCACTGGTTTTAAAGAGTTTCCTGAAAAAATAAAAAAAAAAGCAAAATAAAAACCACATTTTTCAGAAAAAACAATAGGCAAACAAGAAAAAACAGCCTAAATCTGAAACGGCAAGGTCCCCTGAACAGAACAATACCCAACATGCATAGCTACTTCCAAGAGTAGGGTTGCCAAACAGCCCAAAGTAAAGCATATGCATAAGGGTCATTTCAAGTCAAAACTATGGCTCTGCAGACAAAGAGCGCACCTTGCACTTTTTTAACAAAAACAACCTTTTACATTTGAAATACCCCCCCAAACCATATATCCCCTGAAAGTACACATCTCAAGCTTTCTAGGCGTCCCCAGCTCATTGTTGTAGCCATAGATGTCCAGGTGGAATCCATCGTTGAAAGCACTGGTTTCAAAGGGTTTTCTGAAAAAATAATAAAAAATCAGATTAAAAACCACATTTTTCTGCTAAAACGATAGGCAAACAAAAAAAACAGGCGGGGAGGCCGATTCATTAATAGCGCCAGGTAGCGACAGATGAGCGCCAGTAGCGTGATTTTCACAGCGCCAGCTAGTATTCGCTGTGCTTGGCCGGGGTTTGCTTGTTGACAGCGACTCAGTCGGTGTGTGGTAATGTTGAATACGGGGTTAGGGGTCGCTGTTTCACAGGTTCCGCGTTGTATGGGTGCGCCTGACAGCGAATGGCCTGCTGCAGATTCATTAACAAATCACGCTCAAAAATTTCTCGCGCTGTGAATTCCTTGTTTAAACCCCAGAGTGCTGGCGGCGATGTGTGTAAAGTAGTTTTTAACCCCCAAACAACCTTTTTTTTTATATGTAAAAATTATACAAGTTTTTGTAAACATTTTGTAATATGAATACATGAATATCAGACCTGTAATATCAATTCTGCACATTTTTTTTTTTTTTACTTTAAAAAAAATCCTAACATTGCAGAAGTGGTCACAGAATTTTTGACATTAAAAAAAAAAACAGTAATAGCAATTAATTATGATTATTTAAAGATTGCTCCATTGAAATGCATTGGACCACGCCAGGGAGCGCCAGGTCATACCTGTCGCTGTGATGGGATTAGCAGCGGCGCTGTTCGTTGCAGTCGGCTACATGATGAATCCCGCGCTAGCTGACACTCTCGCCGGCGCTAGCCTCATTTAGCGTGATAAATGCGTCATTGTGACCGCCGCCGGGCGTACTTGATTCGGTAGCCGCCGTTAGCTGGCGGTACCTGGCGCTCGTCAGACACTACCTGGCACTAGCCCTTGATAAATAAGGCCGTAAATCTGAAACGGCAAGGTCCCCTGAACAGAACAATACCCAACATGCATAGCTACTTCCAAGAGTAGGGTTGCCAAACAGCCCAAAGTAAAGCATATGCATAAGGGTCATTTCACGTCAAAACGATGGCTCTGCAGACAAAGGGCGCACCTTGCACTTTTTCAACAAAAACAACCTTTTACATTTGAAATAACCATTTATTCCCTGAAAGTACACACCTCTAACTTTCTAGGCATCCCCAGCTCGTTGTTGTAGCCACAGATGTCCAGGTGGAATCCATCGATGAAAGCACTGGTTTCAAAGAGTTTCCTGAAAAAATAAAAAAAAGCAAAATAAAAACCACATTTTTCAGAAAACATTTTTTACATTTGAAATAACCCCCCAAACCATATATTCCATGAAAGTACACACCTCAAGCTTTGTAGGTGTATCTGGCTTGGTGTTGTGGGAGCAGACTTCTTTCAAAACTTTGAAAGAAATATTTGGTTTCACGCGGTTTCACTTAAAAAAATGATTAAAAAGCAGAAGCAAAACCACATTTTCCTAAAATAATAATAAGCATTCAAGAAAATACAGGCTAAATCTGAAACTGCAAGGTTCCCCGAACAAAACGATACCCAACATACATCAGTACTTTCAAGGGTAGGCTTGCCAAAAAGCCCAAAGTAAAGCATGCGCTATAAAAGCACACTAAAAAACCTTTTACATTTTTCAGCGGTACTAAGGAGGTGCTATTAGGATAACTTGTGGTATCAGCAACCGAGATCCAGAAAAGGGCCCCATGTTTTCATCACGCACCAAAACCAACCAGCTGCTCCTCCTCCAGCGCTTCCCTTCGCATCATAAAGTACAAAAAGAAAATAATGGAAAATATACCACTACAGCACACATTATAAATCAAAGTAGAACAAACCCATTATTGTAACTATACTGGGTTTTGGGATGCCCCGCTGTGTGAGAGCCTGCCACTCAAATGGCCCAGAAAATTCACCTTTTCCTGCTCCTACAGTGAATGTGCAGGCTCTCATCAAATTAGACCCATTTGCCGTGCATATGTTCTGTACGGCAAACGGCTCTGCGCTCATCAAATGAGAGCAATTGTGGGCGCATCCCCAGCAATCGGGGGAGCACATGCACAGCCTAAAGATGCTGGGGCACCCAATATTTGGGAGGACGCAAGAAAGATAAGTTGTGTCACCTGGGGGGAGGGGGTGGCACACAGCAGGGCATCCCGATTTAGGATGCCCTGGGGGGAAGGGGGGCCACCCCCACCCTGCCCCTCTCCTCTGACACCGAGGCAAGATGGACTGGTTCCAAACAAGGAAAAAAAAAAGACACAGCGGCATCCCCCTGGCTCATGCCCACACCCACTCATTCACTTGAATGGACAGGAGCCGAGGGATTCTGCTTTGTGTGGAGCCCGCACAGAAACAGGAGTTCACTGTGAGCAAGGTAAGGGCTTCTTTCTTTGCAATCCTTCATTCCTGTCTCGGTGTCTGGGTGGGTGGCAGAACAAGGGGTTAACCTTAACTGGAAATCCTGCTTTAACTAAACAAAAAAAAGTCCCACCTGCAAAATCATATACATGAATCAATACTCTAATTGCGTATGATAAATTTCAAAACAATTTTCAAAACATAGCCCGGGTTGGCTGGGACATGTCGGGCAGTAGTACCGCACGTCCTTCCTAGCGCCACGCTTCCTACACACCCTGCAGGACTTCTGGGAATACCTTTTTTTCTCGGTGAAGGGAATGCACTTAATAAAATTCTTCCCAATTAACCTTGCCTCGTTGTCATTAGCAGCCACCTCTAGTTGTTCCTGAGCATCCCCAAAAAGCAAAGCAGGGAGTAACTGCTGCTGGTACTGTATAAAGCTCAAATTTGAGTCTGGTACCGCTGCCTTGAAGACAACATAGCTGTTAAAAGTTGCAAGCTGGACCAAATGTATAGCAACTTTTTTTATACCAGACTCTGGATTTCCGGGTGGCGTTATAATAGGTGAGAATTTGGTCAGTTTTATCCATGCCACCCATAAATTTATTGTAATCCTTAATGCAACGTGGCTTTTGGGTTGGGGCTCAGGAACCGCGTCGCTGCACATTCATTACTGATGCATGGTGGATTGTTGTCAGCATGAAAACATTTTTACGATCCATACATTTTACAGCCAGGAGCTCATCGCTTCTTAATGCATAGGACTCTCCGCGCTTCAGTTTTTTATCCAGCAATGCCATTGGCAAGCCTTTCCGGTTACGGTTGACTGTGCCACAGGCTAGAGTGTCCAGGGTGTAAAGGGCTCTAAACAGGGGCAAACTGGAATAAAAATTATCCACATACAAGTGGTAACCCCTCCCTAGCAGAGGGGTGATGAACTCTCAAACGATCTTGCCACTGATGGACAAATCAAGGGGACAACCAGGGGGGTCTAAATGTGTGTCCCTTCCTTCATATAACCTAAAGAATTTTGTGTACCCGGTCGTACTTTCACATAATTTATAAAATTTTATCCCACAGCGGGCACGCTTGCTGGGGATATATTGACGAAATACAATGCGCCCTTTAAATAGCAGAAGTGATTTGTCAATCGATAAATTTTGTGAGGGGGTATACACTTCTGAAAAGCGCATGGACAGGCTATCAACTAGGGGCCGGATTTTATAAAGCCTGTCATGACCGGGCTCACCACGGGGAACAGCAGTGGCATTGTCGTTGAAAAGCAGAAACCTTAATAAAATTTGGTATCGGTTTTTGGACATTATGGCCGGAAATAGAGCAGTTGCCAATATGGATGTGGTATCCGAATATGATGCAAGACTACATTTTTTGAGGATACCATGGCTAAAGTGAGCCCCCAAATTTTTTGATCTCACTTATATTGGTGGGGTGCCATGCATGAGCTCGGGCGTGCCTTTGTGCGGGATTTTGTGCCAAAACCTGCTCAGCATATCTGTTTGTAAAGAAGACCATAGGGTCGATTCAAAATCAAAATTGTCTGTGTTTTCGAATCTTCCTTCGAAAGTTTTGGTGGGTGTTTGTCATTTTTTCCTTTTTTTTCGTCCATTTTCTACTTAAACAACAAGAGCATAATTTCGAATTTCGAAAGGAAATCTTTGGTTTTACGCTAGTTCGGGCCCTTTTTCCTTCGAAATCAAAAATGTTTCGATCTTTCCAAACATTTACGTTATTGCAATGGGCTGGCGATTAATTCAGAGAGCTGATTGCCAAGGGTGCCGAAGCCCATATAGCCGTTTCCTTTGCGTCGCCTTACGGCACCTTTTTGACCTCGGGACTAGGCAGCCAAGCGTGATGGAGAGTGATTTTGAAGAGCATCAGGATCTGCTTCTCCTTGGCATTGATGTCATCTGGAGGTCAGAGGCCAGACTGCACCGGCGGCGACGCATGGACATCAATCGCATGCATGACGTTGAGCTGTTCGAGCTCACCAGGCTTAATCGCGCTTCCCTCCATAAATTGTATAGTGAGCTACGGCCATGGTTAGCCCGCACCACAAGGAAGGGGCAAGAAATTTCAGGTATGACCAAGATGCTTGGCTGCCTGCAATTTTTGGCGAACGGCTCGTTCCAGAGGCTGGGTGCCCTCTTCGCGGGGATCTCACAGCCTACGCTGAGCCGCGCTCTATCCAAGTTTTTGGAAGGCATGGCTACCATAACCAACAAATATATGTCTTTTCCTGAAGATATGGTAGCCAGAAATGCCATTAAGCTTGGGTTTTATAATATCGCCGACCTGCCCAATGTCATGGGTGCAATTGAATGTACACACATTGCCCTGGTGCCTCCGGCTGCCGACGAGTACATATACAGGTAAGTTTTTATTTTATTTTTTTGGCAAAATTATCCCTCTTTTGTAACAAATCCCTCCTTGTAAATATCCCTCATTGGAATTATCCCTCCTTGTAAATATCCCTCATTGGAATTATCCCTCCTTGTAATTATCCCTCATAGCAAATATTCCCTCATTGTAGTGTTAAAATCATTTTTAAAGATCCCTCCTTGAAAAATATCCCTCCTTGTCAAAAGTCCCTCCTTGTTAGTTATCCTTCCTTGCAAAGAAAACATCTTTGAAAAGTATACCTCCTTGAAATTGAATCCTCATTAGAATTAGTCCCTCCTTGTGTAAATAAATCCGGGAAATAATTCCACCCTTGGAAAGATTCCCTCCTTACAAACAGTCCCTCCTATCAAAGAGTGCCTGTGAAAGAATGGTCCGCTATTTAGTTGTTCCGCAATTGACATGTGCTCCCAAGCCAAACACTTAAAAGTGATCTTTAATTACACACTTGATCTTCTGCAAACACACATCTCCTTTGTGTGTGATCTAAATCCTTATGTACTTGGTTATTGTTATTTTTAGGTTCACCCACATTTGCCTTATATGCTGTTAGAAATGAGTGTTTAACTTTTAGCCAAAGCCTTACTGAAGTAATTTTTTTTTATTTTTTCCCAGGAACCGCAAAATGGGCCACTCACTGAATGTTCAGGCAGTGGTGGCCCCGGACATGCGGTTCCTTAGCGTCCTCGCCGGCTACCCAGGCTCATCCCATGATGCGTACATCCTTAGATGATCTGGCTCCTTGGTAAGTTAACGGCAATAACATCATTTTATGTTGGATGTTTGGGTAGGCTTTGCATTTTGTTGGTATGTCTGAAAATATTTTAAGTTCAACAACCTTCTTGCCATGTGAAACCCCACTTTAATTTTAGATTGTAAACAACCAAGTGTTGCCAAATGTTTGTCCTGCATTAGCCAAATTCTAACTTCTAATTTTGTACTAATTAGGAATCACTCTTCCCCACCCTCGTCTGGAATAGTGCACTTAACCTTATCATAGTGTCTGCCCCATCTTTGCTTAGATGCATTTCACTTCCAGAGGAGAGGAGAGCGGGATAAAGTGCATGTTGCGGGTTTCTGCTGTTTTGGCCTCAGACAAAGCAGATAAGGGGTCATCCAAACCTAAAACATCAAAGCTTCTTGGCCAGCACACTTCGAAAACAATAGCTGGGATTAGGGATGAGCAAATCGATCCGGACGAACCCGGATTCGATCCGAATTTCATGAAAAATTCGATTCGGATCGAATCCGAATTTCCCCGCGATTCGATCGCTCGAAGTTTTCCTTTAACATCCATTCATTTACATTACAGGCATTCTAAGATGGCAGACGGGACATGTCCAGACATGTAAGCTGGGGCAGTGTATTCTGGGACAGTCACATGCAGCCTATCAGCAGCCAGCAAGCCCGGTGACGTCACAGCGCTATTTAAGTCGGCGGACATCTTGCTTTTCCTCATTTCTCTATTGCATTCGTGAGAGACAGGACGCTGCTGTAGTGAGGGAGAGGCAGTTAGACAGACAGGGACAGACAGGGACAGGCTGGAGACAGGCAGGAGACAGGCAGGAGACAGACAGAAAGTCAGCGAAAAGCAGAGAAAGTTAGGAAAAATCGGAGGCAGTCACAGGGAGATTTTTTTTTTTTCATCCAGCCTGAGTGTTACTGGCTGGCTGACTGGCTTTGTTAGCGTTTTCAGGCTGCTTATACACTAACTGTGCATATATACTGAACTGATCTCAAGTCTGCTGTGAGGCATCCCATTCTGTGACTACACCAGCCTCTATTTACTGCTGTAACCCTTTGCACTTATTCTAATAGAAATTTGGCCTGATAAACACACTTGCTGTGCATAGTAGTACTGCTGCCAGGTGCTCTCTGGTTGTTAGGGCATCCCATTCTGTGACTACACCAGCCTCTATTTAATGCTATAACCCTTTGCACTTATTCTAAAAGAAATTTGGCCTGATAAACACACTTGCTGTGCATAGTAGTACTGCTGCCAGGTGCTCTCTGGTTGTTGGGGCATCCCATTCTGTGACTACACCAGCCTCTATTTAATACCATAACCATTTGCACTTATTCTAATAGAAATTTGGCCTGATAAACACACTTGCTGTGCATAGTAGTACTGCTGCCAGGTGCTCTCTGGTTGTTGGGGCATCCCATTCTGTGACTACACCAGCCTCTATTTACTGCTGTAACCCTTTGCACTTATTCTAATAGAAATTTGGCCTGATAAACACACTTGCTGTGCATAGTAGTACTGCTGCCAGGTGCTCTCTGGTTGTTGGGGCATCCCATTCTGTGACTACACCAGCCTCTATTTAATACCATAACCATTTGCACTTATTCTAATAGAAATTTGGCCTGATAAACACACTTGCTGTGCATAGTAGTACTGCTGCCAGGTGCTCTCTGGTTGTTGGGGCATCCCATTCTGTGACTACACCAGCCTCTATTTAATACCATAACCATTTGCACTTATTCTAATAGAAATTTGGCCTGATAAACACACTTGCTGTGCATAGTAGTACTGCTGCCAGGTGCTCTCTGGTTGTTGGGGCATCCCATTCTGTGACTACACCAGCCTCTATTTAATACTATAACCCTTTGCACTTATTCTAATAGAAATTTGGCCTGATAAACACACTTGCTGTGCATAGTATTACTGCTCACAGGTGCACTCCTGTTGGGGCATCCCATTCTGTGACTACACCAGCCTCTATTTAATACCATAACCATTTGCACGTATTCTAATAGAAATTTGGCCTGATAAACACACTTGCTGTGCATAGTAGTACTGCTGCCAGGTGCTCTCTGGTTGTTGGGGCATCCCATTCTGTGACTACGCCAGCCTCTATTTAATACCATAACCATTTGCACTTATTCTAATAGAAATTTGGCCTGATAAACACACTTGCTGTGCATAGTAGTACTGCTGCCAGGTGCTTTCTGGTTGTTGGGGCATCCCATTCTGTGACTACACCAGCCGCTATTTAATACCATAACAATTTGCACTTATTCTGATAGAAATTTGGTCTGATAAACACACTTGCTGTGCATAGTAGTACTGCTGCCAGGTGCTCTCTGGTTGTTGGGGCATCCCATTCTGTGACTACACCAGCCTCTATTTAATACTATAACCCTTTGCACTTATTCTAATAGAAATTTGGCCTGATAAACACACTTGCTGTGCATAGTATTACTGCTCACAGGTGCACTCCTGTTGGGGCATCCCATTCTGTGACTACACCAGCCTCTATTTAATACCATAACCATTTGCACTTATTCTAATAGAAACTTGGCCTGATAAACACACTTGCTGTGCATAGTATTACTGCTCACAGGTGCACTCCTGTTGGGGCATCCCATTCTGTGACTACACCAGCCTCTATTTACTGCTGTAACCCTTTGCACTTATTCTAATAGAAATTTGGCCTGATAAACACACTTGCTGTGCATAGTAGTACTGCTGCCAGGTGCTCTCTGGTTGTTGGGGCATCCCATTCTGTGACTACACCAGCCTCTATTTAATACCATAACCATTTGTACTTATTCTAATAGAAATTTGGCCTGATAAACACACTTGCTGTGCATAGTAGTACTGCTGCCAGGTGTTCTCTGGTTGTTGGGGCATCCCATTCTGTGACTACACCAGCCTCTATTTAATACCATAACCATTTGCACTTATTCTAATAGAAATTTGGCCTGATAAACACACTTGCTGTGCATAGTATTACTGCTCACAGGTGCACTCCTGTTGGGGCATCCCATTCTGTGACTACACCAGCCTCTATTTACTGCTGTAACCCTTTGCACTTATTCTAATAGAAATTTGGCCTGATAAACACACTTGCTGTGCATAGTAGTACTGCTGCCAGGTGCTCTCTGGTTTTTGGGGCATCCCATTCTCTGACTACACCAGCCTCTATTTACTGCTGTAACCCTTTGAACTTATTCTAATAGAAATTTGGCCTGATAAACACACTTGCTGTTCATAGTAGTACTGCTGCCAGGTGCTCTCTGGTTGTTGGGGCATCCCATTCTGTGACTACACCAGCCTCTATTTAATACCATAACCATTTGCACTTATTCTAATAGAAATTTGGCCTGATAAACACACTTGCTGTGCATAGTAGTACTGCTGCCAGGTGCTCTCTGGTTGTTGGGGCATCCCATTCTGTGACTACACCAGCCTCTATTTACTGCTGTAACCCTTTGCACGTATTCTAATAGAAATTTGGCCTGATAAACACACTTGCTGTGCATAGTATTACTGCTCACAGGTGCACTCCTGTTGGGGCATCCCATTCTGTGACTACACCAGCCTCTATTTACTGCTGTAACCCTTTGCACTTATTCTAATAGAAATTTGGCCTGATAAATACACTTGCTGTGCATAGTAGTACTGCTGCCAGGTGCTCTCTGGTTGTTGGGGCATCCCATTCTGTGACTACACCAGCCTCTATTTAATACCACAACCATTTGCACTTATTCTAATAGAAATTTGGCCTGATAAACACACTTGCTGTGCATAGTAGTACTGCTGCCAGGTGCTCTCTGGTTTTTGGGGCATCCCATTCTGTGACTACACCAGCCTCTATTTAATACTATAACCCTTTGCACTTATTCTAATAGAAATTTGGCCTGATAAACACACTTGCTGTGCATAGTATTACTGCTCACAGGTGCACTCCTGTTGGGGCATCCCATTCTGTGACTACACCAGCCTCTATTTAATACCATGACCATTTGCACTTATTCTAATAGAAATTTGGCCTGATAAACACACTTACTGTGCATAGTAGTACTGCTGCCAGGTGCTCTCTGGTTGTTGGGGCATCCCATTCTGTGACTACACCAGCATCTATTTACTGCTGTAACCCTTTGCACTTATTCTAATAGAAATTTGGCCTGATAAACACACTTGCTGTGCATAGTAGTACTGCTGCCAGGCGCTCTCTGGCTGTTGGGGCATCCCATTCTGTGACTACACCAGCCTCTATTTACTGCTGTAACCCTTTGCACTTATTCTAATAGAAATTTGGCCTGATAAACACACTTGCTGTGCATAGTAGTACTGCTGCCAGGTGCTTTCTGGTTGTTGGGGCATCCAATTCTGTGACTACACCAGCCTCTATTTAATACCATAACCATTTGCACTTATTCTAATAGAAATTTGGCCTGATAAACACACTTGCTGTGCATAGTAGTACTGCTGCCAGGTGCTCTCTGGTTGTTGGGGCATCCCATTCTGTGACTACACCAGCCTCTATTTAATACTATAACCCTTTGCACTTATTCTAATAGAAATTTGGCCTGATAAACACACTTGCTGTGCATAGTAGTACTGCTGCCAGGTGCTCTCTGGTTGTTGGGGCATCCCATTCTGTGACTACACCAGCCTCTATTTAATACCATAACCATTTGCACTTATTCTAATAGAAATTTGGCCTGATAAACACACTTGCTGTGCATAGTAGTACTGCTGCCAGGTGCTCTCTGCTTGTTGGGGCATCCCATTCTGTAACTACACCAGCCTCTATTTAATACTATAACCCTTTGCACTTATTCTAATAGAAATTTGGCCTGATAAACACACTTGCTGTGCATAGTATTACTGCTCACAGGTGCACTCCTGTTGGGGCATCCCATTCTGTGACTACACCAGCCTCTATTTAATACCATAACCATTTGCACTTATTCTAATAGAAATTTGGCCTGATAAACACACTTGCTGTGCATAGTAGTACTGCTGCCAGGTGCTCTCTGGTTGTTGGGGCATCCCATTCTGTGACTACACCAGCCTCTATTTAATACCATAACCATTTGCACTTATTCTAATAGAAATTTGGCCTGATAAACACACTTGCTGTGCATAGTATTACTGCTCACAGGTGCACTCCTGTTGGGGCATCCCATTATGTGACTACACCAGCCTCTATTTACTGCTGTAACCCTTTGCACTTATTCTAATAGAAATTTGGCCTGATAAACACACTTGCTGTGCATAGTAGTACTGCTGCCAGGTGCTCTCTGGTTGTTGGGGCATCCCATTCTGTGACTACACCAGCCTCTATTTAATACCATAACCATTTGCACTTGTTCTAATAGAAATTTGGCCTGATAAACACACTTGCTGTGCATAGTAGTACTGCTGCCAGGTGCCCTCTGGTTGTTGGGGCATCCCATTCTGTGACTACACCAGCCTCTATTTAATACTATAACCCTTTGCACTTATTCTAATAGAAATTTGGCCTGATAAACACACTTGCTGTGCATAGTATTACTGCTCACAGGTGCACTCCTGTTGGGGCATCCCATTCTGTGACTACACCAGCCTCTATTTAATACCATAACCATTTGCACTTATTCTAATAGAAATTTGGCCTGATAAACACACTTGCTGTGCATAGTAGTACTGCTGCCAGGTGCTCTCTGGTTGTTGGGGCATCCCATTCTGTGACTACACCAGCCTCTATTTACTGCTGTAACCCTTTGAACTTATTCTAATAGAAATTTGGCCTGATAAACACACTTGCTGTTCATAGTAGTACTGCTGCCAGGTGCTCTCTGGTTGTTGGGGCATCCCATTCTGTGACTACACCAGCCTCTATTTAATACCATAACCATTTGCACTTATTCTAATAGAAATTTGGCCTGATAAACACACTTGCTGTGCATAGTAGTACTGCTGCCAGGTGCTCTCTGGTTGTTGGGGCATCCCATTCTGTGACTACACCAGCCTCTATTTACTGCTGTAACCCTTTGCACGTATTCTAATAGAAATTTGGCCTGATAAACACACTTGCTGTGCATAGTATTACTGCTCACAGGTGCACTCCTGTTGGGGCATCCCATTCTGTGACTACACCAGCCTCTATTTAATACCATAACCATTTGCACTTGTTCTAATAGAAATTTGGCCTGATAAACACACTTGCTGTGCATAGTAGTACTGCTGCCAGGTGCCCTCTGGTTGTTGGGGCATCCCATTCTGTGACTACACCAGCCTCTATTTAATACTATAACCCTTTGCACTTATTCTAATAGAAATTTGGCCTGATAAACACACTTGCTGTGCATAGTATTACTGCTCACAGGTGCACTCCTGTTGGGGCATCCCATTCTGTGACTACACCAGCCTCTATTTAATACCATAACCATTTGCACTTATTCTAATAGAAATTTGGCCTGATAAACACACTTGCTGTGCATAGTAGTACTGCTGCCAGGTGCTCTCTGGTTGTTGGGGCATCCCATTCTGTGACTACACCAGCCTCTATTTAATACTATAACCCTTTGCACTTATTCTAATAGAAATTTGGCCTGATAAACACACTTGCTGTGCATAGTATTACTGCTCACAGGTGCACTCCTGTTGGGGCATCCCATTCTGTGACTACACCAGCCTCTATTTAATACCATAACCATTTGCACTTATTCTAATAGAAATTTGGCCTGATAAACACACTTGCTGTGCATAGTAGTACTGCTGCCAGGTGTTCTCTGGTTGTTGGGGCATCCCATTCTGTGACTACACCAGCCTCTATTTAATACTATAACCCTTTGCACTTATTCTAATAGAAATTTGGCCTGATAAACACACTTGCTGTGCATAGTAGTACTGCTGCCAGGTGCTCTCTGGTTGTTGGGGCATCCCATTCTCTGACTACACCAGCCTCTATTTAATACCATAACCATTTGCACTTATTCTAATAGAAATTTGGCCTGATAAACACACTTGCTGTGCATAGTAGTACTGCTGCCAGGTGCTCTCTGGTTGTTGGGGCATCCCATTCTGTGACTACACCAGCCTCTGTTTACTGCTGTAACCCTTTGCATGTATTCTAATAGAAATTTGGCCTGATAAACACACTTGCTGTGCATAGTATTACTGCTCACAGGTGCACTCCTGTTGGGGCATCCCATTCTGTGACTACACCAGCCTCTATTTACCGCTGTAACCCTTTGCACTTATTCTAATAGAAATTTGGCCTGATAAACACACTTGCTGTGCATAGTAGTACTGCTGCCAGGTGCTCTCTGGTTGTTGGGGCATCCCATTCTGTGACTACACCAGCCTCTATTTACTGCTGTAACCCTTTGCACTTATTCTAATAGAAATTTGGCCTGATAAACACACTTGCTGTGCATAGTAGTACTGCTGCCAGGTGCTCTCTGGTTGTTGGGGCATCCCATTCTGTGACTACACCAGCCTCTATTTAATACTATAACCCTTTGCACTTATTCTAATAGAAATGTGGCCTGATAAACACACTTGCTGTGCATAGTAGTACTGCTGCCAGGTGCACTCCTGTTGGGGCATCCCATTCTGTGACTACACCAGCCTCTATTTACTGCTGTAACCCTTTGCACTTATTCTAATAGAAATTTGGCCTGATAAACACACTTGCTGTGCATAGTAGTACTGCTGCCAGGTGCTCTCTGGTTTTTGGGGCATCCCATTCTGTGACTACACCAGCCTCTATTTACTGCTGTAACCCTTTGCACTTATTCTAATAGAAATTTGACCTGATAAACACACTTGCTGTGCATAGTAGTACTGCTGCCAGGTGCTCTCTGGTTGTTGGGGCATCCCATTCTGTGACTACACCAGCCTCTATTTAATACTATAACCCTTTGCACTTATTCTAATAGAAATTTGGCCTGATAAACACACTTGCTGTGCATAGCAGTACTGCTGCCAGGTGCTCTCTGGTTGTTGGGGCATCCCATTCTGTGACTACACCAGCCTCTATTTAATACCATAACCATTTGCACTTATTCTAATAGAAATTTGGCCTGATAAACACACTTGCTGTGCATAGTAGTACTGCTGCCAGGTGCTCTCTGGTTGTTGGGGCATCCCATTCTGTGACTACACCAGCCTCTATTTACTGCTGTAACCCTTTGCACTTATTCTAATAGAAATTTGGCCTGATAAACACACTTGCTGTGCATAGTAGTACTGCTGCCAGGTGCTCTCTGGTTGTTGGGGCATCCCATTCTGTGACTACACCAGCCTCTATTTAATACCATAACCATTTGCACTTATTCTAATAGAAATTTGGCCTGATAAACACACTTGCTGTGCATAGTAGTACTGCTGCCAGGTGCTCTCTGGTTGTTGGGGCATCCCATTCTGTGACTACACCAGCCTCTATTTAATACCATAACCATTTGCACTTATTCTAATAGAAATTTGGCCTGATAAACACACTTGCTGTGCATAGTAGTACTGCTGCCAGGTGCTCTCTGGTTGTTGGGGCATCCCATTCTGTGACTACACCAGCCTCTATTTAATACTATAACCCTTTGCACTTATTCTAATAGAAATTTGGCCTGATAAACACACTTGCTGTGCATAGTATTACTGCTCACAGGTGCACTCCTGTTGGGGCATCCCATTCTGTGACTACACCAGCCTCTATTTAATACCATAACCATTTGCACTTATTCTAATAGAAATTTGGCCTGATAAACACACTTGCTGTGCATAGTAGTACTGCTGCCAGGTGCTCTCTGGTTGTTGGGGCATCCCATTCTGTGACTACACCAGCCTCTATTTAATACCATAACCATTTGCACTTATTCTAATAGAAATTTGGCCTGATAAACACACTTGCTGTGCATAGTATTACTGCTCACAGGTGCACTCCTGTTGGGGCATCCCATTATGTGACTACACCAGCCTCTATTTACTGCTGTAACCCTTTGCACTTATTCTAATAGAAATTTGGCCTGATAAACACACTTGCTGTGCATAGTAGTACTGCTGCCAGGTGCTCTCTGGTTGTTGGGGCATCCCATTCTGTGACTACACCAGCCTCTATTTAATACCATAACCATTTGCACTTGTTCTAATAGAAATTTGGCCTGATAAACACACTTGCTGTGCATAGTAGTACTGCTGCCAGGTGCCCTCTGGTTGTTGGGGCATCCCATTCTGTGACTACACCAGCCTCTATTTAATACTATAACCCTTTGCACTTATTCTAATAGAAATTTGGCCTGATAAACACACTTGCTGTGCATAGTATTACTGCTCACAGGTGCACTCCTGTTGGGGCATCCCATTCTGTGACTACACCAGCCTCTATTTAATACCATAACCATTTGCACTTATTCTAATAGAAATTTGGCCTGATAAACACACTTGCTGTGCATAGTAGTACTGCTGCCAGGTGCTCTCTGGTTGTTGGGGCATCCCATTCTGTGACTACACCAGCCTCTATTTACTGCTGTAACCCTTTGAACTTATTCTAATAGAAATTTGGCCTGATAAACACACTTGCTGTTCATAGTAGTACTGCTGCCAGGTGCTCTCTGGTTGTTGGGGCATCCCATTCTGTGACTACACCAGCCTCTATTTAATACCATAACCATTTGCACTTATTCTAATAGAAATTTGGCCTGATAAACACACTTGCTGTGCATAGTAGTACTGCTGCCAGGTGCTCTCTGGTTGTTGGGGCATCCCATTCTGTGACTACACCAGCCTCTATTTACTGCTGTAACCCTTTGCACGTATTCTAATAGAAATTTGGCCTGATAAACACACTTGCTGTGCATAGTATTACTGCTCACAGGTGCACTCCTGTTGGGGCATCCCATTCTGTGACTACACCAGCCTCTATTTAATACCATAACCATTTGCACTTGTTCTAATAGAAATTTGGCCTGATAAACACACTTGCTGTGCATAGTAGTACTGCTGCCAGGTGCCCTCTGGTTGTTGGGGCATCCCATTCTGTGACTACACCAGCCTCTATTTAATACTATAACCCTTTGCACTTATTCTAATAGAAATTTGGCCTGATAAACACACTTGCTGTGCATAGTATTACTGCTCACAGGTGCACTCCTGTTGGGGCATCCCATTCTGTGAATACACCAGCCTCTATTTAATACCATAACCATTTGCACTTATTCTAATAGAAATTTGGCCTGATAAACACACTTGCTGTGCATAGTAGTACTGCTGCCAGGTGTTCTCTGGTTGTTGGGGCATCCCATTCTGTGACTACACCAGCCTCTATTTAATACTATAACCCTTTGCACTTATTCTAATAGAAATTTGGCCTGATAAACACACTTGCTGTGCATAGTAGTACTGCTGCCAGGTGCTCTCTGGTTGTTGGGGCATCCCATTCTGTGACTACACCAGCCTCTATTTAATACCATAACCATTTGCACTTATTCTAATAGAAATTTGGCCTGATAAACACACTTGCTGTGCATAGTAGTACTGCTGCCAGGTGCTCTCTGGTTGTTGGGGCATCCCATTCTGTGACTACACCAGCCTCTGTTTACTGCTGTAACCCTTTGCATGTATTCTAATAGAAATTTGGCCTGATAAACACACTTGCTGTGCATAGTATTACTGCTCACAGGTGCACTCCTGTTGGGGCATCCCATTCTGTGACTACACCAGCCTCTATTTACCGCTGTAACCCTTTGCACTTATTCTAATAGAAATTTGGCCTGATAAACACACTTGCTGTGCATAGTAGTACTGCTGCCAGGTGCTCTCTGGTTGTTGGGGCATCCCATTCTGTGACTACACCAGCCTCTATTTACTGCTGTAACCCTTTGCACTTATTCTAATAGAAATTTGGCCTGATAAACACACTTGCTGTGCATAGTAGTACTGCTGCCAGGTGCTCTCTGGTTGTTGGGGCATCCCATTCTGTGACTACACCAGCCTCTATTTAATACTATAACCCTTTGCACTTATTCTAATAGAAATGTGGCCTGATAAACACACTTGCTGTGCATAGTAGTACTGCTGCCAGGTGCACTCCTGTTGGGGCATCCCATTCTGTGACTACACCAGCCTCTATTTACTGCTGTAACCCTTTGCACTTATTCTAATAGAAATTTGGCCTGATAAACACACTTGCTGTGCATAGTAGTACTGCTGCCAGGTGCTCTCTGGTTTTTGGGGCATCCCATTCTGTGACTACACCAGCCTCTATTTACTGCTGTAACCCTTTGCACTTATTCTAATAGAAATTTGGCCTGATAAACACACTTGCTGTGCATAGTAGTACTGCTGCCAGGTGCTCTCTGGTTGTTGGGGCATCCCATTCTGTGACTACACCAGCCTCTATTTAATACTATAACCCTTTGCACTTATTCTAATAGAAATTTGGCCTGATAAACACACTTGCTGTGCATAGCAGTACTGCTGCCAGGTGCTCTCTGGTTGTTGGGGCATCCCATTCTGTGACTACACCAGCCTCTATTTAATACCATAACCATTTGCACTTATTCTAATAGAAATTTGGCCTGATAAACACACTTGCTGTGCATAGTAGTACTGCTGCCAGGTGCTCTCTGGTTGTTGGGGCATCCCATTCTGTGACTACACCAGCCTCTATTTACTGCTGTAACCCTTTGCACTTATTCTAATAGAAATTTGGCCTGATAAACACACTTGCTGTGCATAGTAGTACTGCTGCCAGGTGCTCTCTGGTTGTTGGGGCATCCCATTCTGTGACTACACCAGCCTCTATTTAATACCATAACCATTTGCACTTATTCTAATAGAAATTTGGCCTGATAAACACACTTGCTGTGCATAGTAGTACTGCTGCCAGGTGCTCTCTGGTTGTTGGGGCATCCCATTCTGTGACTACACCAGCCTCTATTTAATACCATAACCATTTGCACTTATTCTAATAGAAATTTGGCCTGATAAACACACTTGCTGTGCATAGTAGTACTGCTGCCAGGTGCTCTCTGGTTGTTGGGGCATCCCATTCTGTGACTACACCAGCCTCTATTTAATACTATAACCCTTTGCACTTATTCTAATAGAAATTTGGCCTGATAAACACACTTGCTGTGCATAGTATTACTGCTCACAGGTGCACTCCTGTTGGGGCATCCCATTCTGTGACTACACCAGCCTCTATTTAATACCATAACCATTTGCACGTATTCTAATAGAAATTTGGCCTGATAAACACACTTGCTGTGCATAGTAGTACTGCTGCCAGGTGCTCTCTGGTTGTTGGGGCATCCCATTCTGTGACTACACCAGCCTCTATTTAATACCATAACCATTTGCACTTATTCTAATAGAAATTTGGCCTGATAAACACACTTGCTGTGCATAGTAGTACTGCTGCCAGGTGCTTTCTGGTTGTTGGGGCATCCCATTCTGTGACTACACCAGCCGCTATTTAATACCATAACAATTTGCACTTATTCTGATAGAAATTTGGTCTGATAAACACACTTGCTGTGCATAGTAGTACTGCTGCCAGGTGCTCTCTGGTTGTTGGGGCATCCCATTCTGTGACTACACCAGCCTCTATTTAATACTATAACCCTTTGCACTTATTCTAATAGAAATTTGGCCTGATAAACACACTTGCTGTGCATAGTATTACTGCTCACAGGTGCACTCCTGTTGGGGCATCCCATTCTGTGACTACACCAGCCTCTATTTAATACCATAACCATTTGCACTTATTCTAATAGAAACTTGGCCTGATAAACACACTTGCTGTGCATAGTATTACTGCTCACAGGTGCACTCCTGTTGGGGCATCCCATTCTGTGACTACACCAGCCTCTATTTACTGCTGTAACCCTTTGCACTATTCTAATAGAAATTTGGCCTGATAAACACACTTGCTGTGCATAGTAGTACTGCTGCCAGGTGCTCTCTGGTTGTTGGGGCATCCCATTCTGTGACTACACCACTTATACTTATTCTAATAGAAACTTGGCCTGATAAACACACTTGCTGTGCATAGTATTACTGCTCACAGGTGCACTCCTGTTGGGGCATCCCATTCTGTGACTACACCAGCCTCTATTTACTGCTGTAACCCTTTGCACTATTCTAATAGAAATTTGGCCTGATAAACACACTTGCTGTGCATAGTAGTACTGCTGCCAGGTGCTCTCTGGTTGTTGGGGCATCCCATTCTGTGACTACACCAGCCTCTATTTAATACCATAACCATTTGTACTTATTCTAATAGAAATTTGGCCTGATAAACACACTTGCTGTGCATAGTAGTACTGCTGCCAGGTGTTCTCTGGTTGTTGGGGCATCCCATTCTGTGACTACACCAGCCTCTATTTAATACCATAACCATTTGCACTTATTCTAATAGAAATTTAGCCTGATAAACACACTTGCTGTGCATAGTATTACTGCTCACAGGTGCACTCCTGTTGGGGCATCCCATTCTGTGACTACACCAGCCTCTATTTACTGCTGTAACCCTTTGCACTTATTCTAATAGAAATTTGGCCTGATAAACACACTTGCTGTGCATAGTAGTACTGCTGCCAGGTGCTCTCTGGTTTTTGGGGCATCCCATTCTCTGACTACACCAGCCTCTATTTACTGCTGTAACCCTTTGAACTTATTCTAATAGAAATTTGGCCTGATAAACACACTTGCTGTTCATAGTAGTACTGCTGCCAGGTGCTCTCTGGTTGTTGGGGCATCCCATTCTGTGACTACACCAGCCTCTATTTAATACCATAACCATTTGCACTTATTCTAATAGAAATTTGGCCTGATAAACACACTTGCTGTGCATAGTAGTACTGCTGCCAGGTGCTCTCTGGTTGTTGGGGCATCCCATTCTGTGACTACACCAGCCTCTATTTACTGCTGTAACCCTTTGCACGTATTCTAATAGAAATTTGGCCTGATAAACACACTTGCTGTGCATAGTATTACTGCTCACAGGTGCACTCCTGTTGGGGCATCCCATTCTGTGACTACACCAGCCTCTATTTACTGCTGTAACCCTTTGCACTTATTCTAATAGAAATTTGGCCTGATAAATACACTTGCTGTGCATAGTAGTACTGCTGCCAGGTGCTCTCTGGTTGTTGGGGCATCCCATTCTGTGACTACACCAGCCTCTATTTAATACCACAACCATTTGCACTTATTCTAATAGAAATTTGGCCTGATAAACACACTTGCTGTGCATAGTAGTACTGCTGCCAGGTGCTCTCTGGTTGTTGGGGCATCCCATTCTGTGACTACACCAGCCTCTATTTAATACTATAACCCTTTGCACTTATTCTAATAGAAATTTGGCCTGATAAACACACTTGCTGTGCATAGTATTACTGCTCACAGGTGCACTCCTGTTGGGGCATCCCATTCTGTGACTACACCAGCCTCTATTTAATACCATGACCATTTGCACTTATTCTAATAGAAATTTGGCCTGATAAACACACTTACTGTGCATAGTAGTACTGCTGCCAGGTGCTCTCTGGTTGTTGGGGCATCCCATTCTGTGACTACACCAGCATCTATTTACTGCTGTAACCCTTTGCACTTATTCTAATAGAAATTTGGCCTGATAAACACACTTGCTGTGCATAGTAGTACTGCTGCCAGGCGCTCTCTGGCTGTTGGGGCATCCCATTCTGTGACTACACCAGCCTCTATTTACTGCTGTAACCCTTTGCACTTATTCTAATAGAAATTTGGCCTGATAAACACACTTGCTGTGCATAGTAGTACTGCTGCCAGGTGCTCTCTGGTTGTTGGGGCATCCAATTCTGTGACTACACCAGCCTCTATTTAATACCATAACCATTTGCACTTATTCTAATAGAAATTTGGCCTGATAAACACACTTGCTGTGCATAGTACTACTGCTGCCAGGTGCTCTCTGGTTGTTGGGGCATCCCATTCTGTGACTACACCAGCCTCTATTTAATACTGTGACAGACGCTCTGTCTTTTGGATGTCATCACTATTCAGTTGCCCACAGGGTCATTCACTGGCCTTTTCTTAATTAGGTCATTGTAGTTTGGACTGTATTATAAACTGCCTTTGTGTTAATTGATTACGTCACAGGCAATGGCATTGTTCTGATTGAGTGTATTACAGAAGCCTATTGTTTTGCTGATTGCGTCACCGGCAGAGTTGGTCTGTGTATTTGTCATGAGGTCCACGGGGGAGGTCCCATTGCATGGAGACTTGTGTATATAAGGCCTAGAGTGGCACTAATAAAAACACTTCACCTTCACCCTCAATACTGAAGTTCTGTCTCTTATTGGGGGAAACGCTATATTACAATTCACTAGCCCATGTAAGGGCTGTTCCTGTTTCCTCACGGACGACTCTGGAATTCCAGCAGCACCTCTTACGATTGGGAAAAGGACGTCTCGGGCGGTGAAGCCCTCCGGCGATAAGGGTTATCGCTACAATTGGTGGCAAGCGGTCGGATGGTCCTTTCTACCCAGAGAGGGTGCTACCCTGATGGAGAGTCAGTAGGACAAGTTGAAAAGGCTGACCCTGAAGGATCTACTCGAGAGCCGGGGAAGGTCAGCTAGCAACCGCCCACGTCAGGAACTGATAGCCGAGCTGATCGAAATGGATCGTGCAGCAGTGAGGACCGAAACCAATATAGAGGCCGATGAAGACGCTGCTCTCGTTCAAGCGGTTCGGAACAGATTGTCGGTCTATGGCCCGAATCCATCACAGGAACTGATCGACCGAGTCTTCGCCGCAGCGGAGGCAGAGGCCAGTAAGCGAAGGGAAGATCGGCGACTTTCAACCCAGCAGCCTCTCAGCCTCAGTTACACTGGGGGGAGAAAGATTCCATTTGCAGCATTTAAGTCCTTCCAGGAAAGTGACGACGAGATTGACGGATTTTTGGCCGATTTTGAACGGCAGTGCGCTTTACACCGGGTACCCACGGAGGAATGGGTCACCATATTATCAGGGAAACTATCTGGGAAAGCTTCCGATGCTTTCCGGGCCATCCCTGATGCGGACTTACCACACTACCATCTGGTAAAGGAGGCTTTGTTAGCCCGGTACGCTGTCACCCCGGAAGCCTACAGGCGACGATTTCGGGAATCCCAAAAGAAGGGAGGGGATTCTTACACAGAGTGGGCATGTCGCCTCCATCGTACAGCATCACACTGGGTCACTGGATGCAAAGCCACGACCGCTGAGGATGTACTACAGTTGTTTTTACTAGAACATTTTCTCAGTGCCCTGCAACCAGAGCTAAGAGAGTGGGTACGTGACCGGAGGCCTCTAACGCTACCTGAGGCTGCTCGTCTAGCCGACGAGTACACTGATGCTCGCCGGACAGAACAGTCCGCTCCAAAACCACAACCTCCCATCAAATTTCAAGCACCTGTGGCTTCAGCGCCAACTCGTGACTCTGGGCCACATAGGCCAGCGCAGCAACCGAACCTCTCCACAGTTCAGTGCCATCGTTGCAAACAATGGGGACATTATCGCAGTGATTGCGCCCTAGAGCCTCCCCGAAACACGTGGGGGCAAAAGCAACCTTCCACCTCCCGTACTCCTGTGGCACACTGTTTGGAAGCTGAGAGCAGTTCGGAAGAGTATCTGGGGGTACTGTATGAAGCTGATCCCGTACAAGCGGCCATCCAAGACAACCGACAGCACCATTGCCAGGAGGTACGAGTCAATGGGCGCACCGCGCAAGGATTACGCGACACCGGAGCCACACTTACCTTGCTTCAACCTCATTTGGTCAAGAACAAAGACCGCACTGGACACACCGTTGCAGTAAGGGTGGCGGGAGGAGCTGTGTTTCGACTCCCCACCGCCCGAGTACATCTTGACTGGGGCGCTGGATCCGGCAGGGTACAGGTGGGACTTATGGACAACTTACCAGCAGAAGTACTATTGGGAAATGATCTAGGACCAATGACTTCTGCCTACGCTACCTCTGGACCAGCCAGCATCAACCCTGTTACAACCCGGTCTCCAGCCCGAGCTGCCGACTCCAGCCCACTGGTCGGGGAGACCCAGGGGTTTCGTCTGCATCACGTCATGTCTGTTACAAGAAGCCAAGAAGAGGATCAGCCATCAGGTTACGTCCTTCCAGAAGGGAAACGTATGCCAAACACTATTTTTGTTGGGGGCATTGGCCGTCGGATTAATCAGCCTGAAATTAAGGATGTTTTTTCAAAGTATGGCGCTGTAAAGAGTGTCAAAATTATTAGGGATGCCTCTGGCGTTTCTAAGGGTTATGGTTTTGTCTACTTTTACGATGATGTAGATGTGCAGAAGATTGTGGATTCTCCGATCAGCTACCATGGAAAGAGATTGAAACTTGGACCAGCTATAAGAAAGCAAAGCACCTGTGCACACATCCAACCAAGGACTTTGGTGCTGAACTCACCAACGCCACAATATCCCAGTGTTTGGACCCCACCCATGACCGATTCCTATGTACAGCCCACGTCAATGTTTAGTCCGGTTACTCACTATGTGCAGACTTGTCCTTACACAGAACTCTGCCCATAACAAGAGTCCGGACAGCCCCACGTTAACCCGAACAGGGTCAATCCGGGTCTGCCGGGTGTTCCACAAAAAGGGGGCATTGTGACAGACGCTCTGTCTTTTGGATGTCATCACTATTCAGTTGCCCACAGGGTCATTCACTGGCCTTTTCTTAATTAGGTCATTGTAGTTTGGACTGTATTATAAACTGCCTTTGTGTTAATTGATTACGTCACAGGCAATGGCATTGTTCTGATTGAGTGTATTACAGACGCCTATTGTTTTGCTGATTGCGTCACCGGCAGAGTTGGTCTGTGTATTTGTCATGAGGTCCACGGGGGAGGTCCCATTGCATGGAGACTTGTGTATATAAGGCCTAGAGTGGCACTAATAAAAACACTTCACCTTCACCCTCAATACTGAAGTTCTGTCTCTTATTGGGGGAAACGCTATATTACAATTCACTAGCCCTTGTAAGGGCTGTTCCTGTTTCCTCACGGACGACTCTGGAATTCCAGCAGCACCTCTTACGATTGGGAAAAGGACGTCTCGGGCGGTGAAGCCCTCCGGCGATAAGGGTTATCGCTACAAATACTATAACCCTTTGCACTTATTCTAATAGAAATTTGGCCTGATAAACACACTTGCTGTGCATAGTAGTACTGCTGCCAGGTGCTCTCTGGTTGTTGGGGCATCCCATTCTGTGACTACACCAGCCTCTATTTAATACCATAACCATTTGCACTTATTCTAATAGAAATTTGGCCTGATAAACACACTTGCTGTGCATAGTAGTACTGCTGCCAGGTGCTCTCTGCTTGTTGGGGCATCCCAATCTGTAACTACACCAGCCTCTATTTAATACTATAACCCTTTGCACTTATTCTAATAGAAATTTGGCCTGATAAACACACTTGCTGTGCATAGTATTACTGCTCACAGGTGCACTCCTGTTGGGGCATCCCATTCTGTGACTACACCAGCCTCTATTTAATACCATAACCATTTGCACTTATTCTAATAGAAATTTGGCCTGATAAACACACTTGCTGTGCATAGTAGTACTGCTGCCAGGTGCTCTCTGGTTGTTGGGGCATCCCATTCTGTGACTACACCAGCCTCTATTTAATACCATAACCATTTGCACTTATTCTAATAGAAATTTGGCCTGATAAACACACTTGCTGTGCATAGTATTACTGCTCACAGGTGCACTCCTGTTGGGGCATCCCATTATGTGACTACACCAGCCTCTATTTACTGCTGTAACCCTTTGCACTTATTCTAATAGAAATTTGGCCTGATAAACACACTTGCTGTGCATAGTAGTACTGCTGCCAGGTGCTCTCTGGTTGTTGGGGCATCCCATTCTGTGACTACACCAGCCTCTATTTAATACCATAACCATTTGCACTTGTTCTAATAGAAATTTGGCCTGATAAACACACTTGCTGTGCATAGTAGTACTGCTGCCAGGTGCCCTCTGGTTGTTGGGGCATCCCATTCTGTGACTACACCAGCCTCTATTTAATACTATAACCCTTTGCACTTATTCTAATAGAAATTTGGCCTGATAAACACACTTGCTGTGCATAGTATTACTGCTCACAGGTGCACTCCTGTTGGGGCATCCCATTCTGTGACTACACCAGCCTCTATTTAATACCATAACCATTTGCACTTATTCTAATAGAAATTTGGCCTGATAAACACACTTGCTGTGCATAGTAGTACTGCTGCCAGGTGCTCTCTGGTTGTTGGGGCATCCCATTCTGTGACTACACCAGCCTCTATTTACTGCTGTAACCCTTTGAACTTATTCTAATAGAAATTTGGCCTGATAAACACACTTGCTGTTCATAGTAGTACTGCTGCCAGGTGCTCTCTGGTTGTTGGGGCATCCCATTCTGTGACTACACCAGCCTCTATTTAATACCATAACCATTTGCACTTATTCTAATAGAAATTTGGCCTGATAAACACACTTGCTGTGCATAGTAGTACTGCTGCCAGGTGCTCTCTGGTTGTTGGGGCATCCCATTCTGTGACTACACCAGCCTCTATTTACTGCTGTAACCCTTTGCACGTATTCTAATAGAAATTTGGCCTGATAAACACACTTGCTGTGCATAGTATTACTGCTCACAGGTGCACTCCTGTTGGGGCATCCCATTCTGTGACTACACCAGCCTCTATTTAATACCATAACCATTTGCACTTGTTCTAATAGAAATTTGGCCTGATAAACACACTTGCTGTGCATAGTAGTACTGCTGCCAGGTGCCCTCTGGTTGTTGGGGCATCCCATTCTGTGACTACACCAGCCTCTATTTAATACTATAACCCTTTGCACTTATTCTAATAGAAATTTGGCCTGATAAACACACTTGCTGTGCATAGTATTACTGCTCACAGGTGCACTCCTGTTGGGGCATCCCATTCTGTGACTACACCAGCCTCTATTTAATACCATAACCATTTGCACTTATTCTAATAGAAATTTGGCCTGATAAACACACTTGCTGTGCATAGTAGTACTGCTGCCAGGTGCTCTCTGGTTGTTGGGGCATCCCATTCTGTGACTACACCAGCCTCTATTTAATACTATAACCCTTTGCACTTATTCTAATAGAAATTTGGCCTGATAAACACACTTGCTGTGCATAGTATTACTGCTCACAGGTGCACTCCTGTTGGGGCATCCCATTCTGTGACTACACCAGCCTCTATTTAATACCATAACCATTTGCACTTATTCTAATAGAAATTTGGCCTGATAAACACACTTGCTGTGCATAGTAGTACTGCTGCCAGGTGTTCTCTGGTTGTTGGGGCATCCCATTCTGTGACTACACCAGCCTCTATTTAATACTATAACCCTTTGCACTTATTCTAATAGAAATTTGGCCTGATAAACACACTTGCTGTGCATAGTAGTACTGCTGCCAGGTGCTCTCTGGTTGTTGGGGCATCCCATTCTGTGACTACACCAGCCTCTATTTAATACCATAACCATTTGCACTTATTCTAATAGAAATTTGGCCTGATAAACACACTTGCTGTGCATAGTAGTACTGCTGCCAGGTGCTCTCTGGTTGTTGGGGCATCCCATTCTGTGACTACACCAGCCTCTGTTTACTGCTGTAACCCTTTGCATGTATTCTAATAGAAATTTGGCCTGATAAACACACTTGCTGTGCATAGTATTACTGCTCACAGGTGCACTCCTGTTGGGGCATCCCATTCTGTGACTACACCAGCCTCTATTTACCGCTGTAACCCTTTGCACTTATTCTAATAGAAATTTGGCCTGATAAACACACTTGCTGTGCATAGTAGTACTGCTGCCAGGTGCTCTCTGGTTGTTGGGGCATCCCATTCTGTGACTACACCAGCCTCTATTTACTGCTGTAACCCTTTGCACTTATTCTAATAGAAATTTGGCCTGATAAACACACTTGCTGTGCATAGTAGTACTGCTGCCAGGTGCTCTCTGGTTGTTGGGGCATCCCATTCTGTGACTACACCAGCCTCTATTTAATACTATAACCCTTTGCACTTATTCTAATAGAAATTTGGCCTGATAAACACACTTGCTGTGCATAGTAGTACTGCTGCCAGGTGCACTCCTGTTGGGGCATCCCATTCTGTGACTACACCAGCCTCTATTTACTGCTGTAACCCTTTGCACTTATTCTAATAGAAATTTGGCCTGATAAACACACTTGCTGTGCATAGTAGTACTGCTGCCAGGTGCTCTCTGGTTTTTGGGGCATCCCATTCTGTGACTACACCAGCCTCTATTTACTGCTGTAACCCTTTGCACTTATTCTAATAGAAATTTGGCCTGATAAACACACTTGCTGTGCATAGTAGTACTGCTGCCAGGTGCTCTCTGGTTGATGGGGCATCCCATTCTGTGACTACACCAGCCTCTATTTAATACTATAACCCTTTGCACTTATTCTAATAGAAATTTGGCCTGATAAACACACTTGCTGTGCATAGCAGTACTGCTGCCAGGTGCTCTCTGGTTGTTGGGGCATCCCATTCTGTGACTACACCAGCCTCTATTTAATACCATAACCATTTGCACTTATTCTAATAGAAATTTGGCCTGATAAACACACTTGCTGTGCATAGTAGTACTGCTGCCAGGTGCTCTCTGGTTGTTGGGGCATCCCATTCTGTGACTACACCAGCCTCTATTTACTGCTGTAACCCTTTGCACTTATTCTAATAGAAATTTGGCCTGATAAACACACTTGCTGTGCATAGTAGTACTGCTGCCAGGTGCTCTCTGGTTGTTGGGGCATCCCATTCTGTGACTACACCAGCCTCTATTTAATACTATAACCCTTTGCACTTATTCTAATAGAAATTTGGCCTGATAAACACACTTGCTGTGCATAGTAGTACTGCTGCCAGGTGCTCTCTGGTTGTTGGGGCATCCCATTCTGTGACTACACCAGCCTCTATTTAATACCATAACCATTTGCACTTATTCTAATAGAAATTTGGCCTGATAAACACACTTGCTGTGCATAGTATTACTGCTGCCAGGTGCTCTCTGGTTGTTGGGGCATCCCATTCTGTGACTACACCAGCCTCTATTTAATACTATAACCCTTTGCACTTATTCTAATAGAAATTTGGCCTGATAAACACACTTGCTGTGCATAGTAGTACTGCTGCCAGGTGCTCTCTGGTTGTTGGGGCATCCCATTCTGTGACTACACCAGCCTCTATTTAATACTATAACCCTTTGCACTTATTCTAATAGAAATTTGGCCTGATAAACACACTTGCTGTGCATAGTAGTACTGCTGCCAGGTGCTCTCTGGTTGTTGGGGCATCCCATTCTGTGACTACACCAGCCTCTATTTAATACCATAACCATTTGCACTTATTCTAATAGAAATTTGGCCTGATAAACACACTTGCTGTGCATAGTAGTACTGCTGCCAGGTGCTCTCTGGTTGTTGGGGCATCCCATTCTGTGACTACACCAGCCTCTGTTTACTGCTGTAACCCTTTGCACGTATTCTAATAGAAATTTGGCCTGAAAAACACACTTGCTGTGCATAGTATTACTGCTCACAGGTGTACTCCTGTTGGGGCATCCCATTCTGTGACTACACCAGCCTCTATTTACTGCTGTAACCCTTTGCACTTTTTCTAATAGAAATTTGGCCTGATAAACACACTTGCTGTGCATAGTAGTACTGCTGCCAGGTGCTCTCTGGTTGTTGGGGCATCCCATTCTGTGACTACACCAGCCTCTATTTAATACCACAACCATTTGCACTTATTCTAATAGAAATTTGGCCTGATAAACACACTTGCTGTGCATAGTAGTACTGCTGCCAGGTGCTCTCTGGTTGTTGGGGCATCCCATTCTGTGACTACACCAGCCTCTATTTAATACCACAACCATTTGCACTTATTCTAATAGAAATTTGGCCTGATAAACACACTTGCTGTGCATAGTAGTACTGCTGCCAGGTACTCTCTGGTTGTTGGGGCATCCCATTCTGTGACTACACCAGCCTCTATTTAATACTATAACCCTTTGCACTTATTCTAATAGAAATTTGGCCTGATAAACACACTTGCTGTGCATAGTATTACTGCTCACAGGTGCACTCCTGTTGGGGCATCCCATTCTGTGACTACACCAGCCTCTATTTAATACCATTACCATTTGCACTTATTCTAATAGAAATTTGGCCTGATAAACACACTTGCTGTGCATAGTATTACTGCTCACAGGTGTACTCCTGTTGGGGCATCCCATTCTGTGACTACACCAGCCTCTATTTACTGCTGTAACCCTTTGCACTTATTCTAATAGAAATTTGGCCTGATAAACACACTTGCTGTGCATAGTAGTACTGCTGCCAGGTGCTCTCTGGTTGTTGGGGTATCCCATTCTGTAACTACACCAGCCTCTATTTAATACCATAACAATTTGCACTTATTCTAATAGAAATTTGGCCTGATAAAGACACTTGCTATGCATTGTAGT
Organism: Gastrophryne carolinensis; assembly: GCA_027917425.1. Taxonomy (NCBI): domain Eukaryota; kingdom Metazoa; phylum Chordata; class Amphibia; order Anura; family Microhylidae; genus Gastrophryne; species Gastrophryne carolinensis. Next base: position 111,793,961 of record CM051238.1, on the reverse strand, counting down.
ACTGCTGCCAGGTGCTCTCTGGTTGTTGGGGCATCCCATTCTGTGACTACACCAGCCTCTATTTAATACTATAACCCTTTGCACTTATTCTAATAGAAATTTGGCCTGATAAACACACTTGCTGTGCATAGTATTACTGCTCACAGGTGCACTCCTGTTGGGGCATCCCATTCTGTGACTACACCAGCCTCTATTTAATACCATAACCATTTGCACTTATTCTAATAGAAATTTGGCCTGATAAACACACTTGCTGTGCATAGTAGTACTGCTGCCAGGTGTTCTCTGGTTGTTGGGGCATCCCATTCTGTGACTACACCAGCCTCTATTTAATACTATAACCCTTTCCACTTATTCTAATAGAAATTTGGCCTGATAAACACACTTGCTGTGCATAGTAGTACTGCTGCCAGGTGCTCTCTGGTTGTTGGGGCATCCCATTCTGTGACTACACCAGCCTCTATTTAATACCATAACCATTTGCACTTATTCTAATAGAAATTTGGCCTGATAAACACACTTGCTGTGCATAGTAGTACTGCTGCCAGGTGCTCTCTGGTTGTTGGGGCATCCCATTCTGTGACTACACCAGCCTCTGTTTACTGCTGTAACCCTTTGCATGTATTCTAATAGAAATTTGGCCTGATAAACACACTTGCTGTGCATAGTATTACAGCTCACAGGTGCACTCCTGTTGGGGCATCCCATTCTGTGACTACACCAGCCTCTATTTACTGCTGTAACCCTTTGTACTTATTCTAATAGAAATTTGGCCTGATAAACACACTTGCTGTGCATAGTAGTACTGCTGCCAGGTGCTCTCTGGTTGTTGGGGCATCCCATTCTGTGACTACACCAGCCTCTATTTACTGCTGTAACCCTTTGCACTTATTCTAATAGAAATTTGGCCTGATAAACACACTTGCTGTGCATAGTAGTACTGCTGCCAGGTGCTCTCTGGTTGTTGGGGCATCCCATTCTGTGACTACACCAGCCTCTATTTAATACTATAACCCTTTGCACTTATTCTAATAGAAATTTGGCCTGATAAACACACTTGCTGTGCATAGTATTACTGCTCACAGGTGCACTCCTGTTGGGGCATCCCATTCTGTGACTACACCAGCCTCTATTTAATACCATTACCATTTGCACTTATTCTAATAGAAATTTGGCCTGATAAACACACTTGCTGTGCATAGTATTACTGCTCACAGGTGTACTCCTGTTGGGGCATCCCATTCTGTGACTACACCAGCCTCTATTTACTGCTGTAACCCTTTGCACTTATTCTAATAGAAATTTGGCCTGATAAACACACTTGCTGTGCATAGTAGTACTGCTGCCAGGTGCTCTCTGGTTGTTGGGGTATCCCATTCTGTAACTACACCAGCCTCTATTTAATACCATAACAATTTGCACTTATTCTAATAGAAATTTGGCCTGATAAAGACACTTGCTATGCATTGTAGTACTGCTGCCAGGTGCTCTCTGGTTGTTGGGGCATCCCATTCTGTGACTACACCAGCCTCTATTTAATACTATAACCCTTTGCACTTATTCTAATAGAAATTTGGCCTGATAAACACACTTGCTGTGCATAGTATTACTGCTCACAGGTGCACTCCTGTTGGGGCATCCCATTCTGTGACTACACCAGCCTCTATTTAATACCATAACCATTTGCACTTATTCTAATAGAAATTTGGCCTGATAAACACACTTGCTGTGCATAGTAGTACTGCTGCCAGGTGTTCTCTGGTTGTTGGGGCATCCCATTCTGTGACTACACCAGCCTCTATTTAATACTATAACCCTTTCCACTTATTCTAATAGAAATTTGGCCTGATAAACACACTTGCTGTGCATAGTAGTACTGCTGCCAGGTGCTCTCTGGTTGTTGGGGCATCCCATTCTGTGACTACACCAGCCTCTATTTAATACCATAACCATTTGCACTTATTCTAATAGAAATTTGGCCTGATAAACACACTTGCTGTGCATAGTAGTACTGCTGCCAGGTGCTCTCTGGTTGTTGGGGCATCCCATTCTGTGACTACACCAGCCTCTGTTTACTGCTGTAACCCTTTGCATGTATTCTAATAGAAATTTGGCCTGATAAACACACTTGCTGTGCATAGTATTACAGCTCACAGGTGCACTCCTGTTGGGGCATCCCATTCTGTGACTACACCAGCCTCTATTTACTGCTGTAACCCTTTGTACTTATTCTAATAGAAATTTGGCCTGATAAACACACTTGCTGTGCATAGTAGTACTGCTGCCAGGTGCTCTCTGGTTGTTGGGGCATCCCATTCTGTGACTACACCAGCCTCTATTTACTGCTGTAACCCTTTGCACTTATTCTAATAGAAATTTGGCCTGATAAACACACTTGCTGTGCATAGTAGTACTGCTGCCAGGTGCTCTCTGGTTGTTGGGGCATCCCATTCTGTGACTACACCAGCCTCTATTTAATACTATAACCCTTTGCACTTATTCTAATAGAAATTTGGCCTGATAAACACACTTGCTGTGCATAGTATTACTGCTCACAGGTGCACTCCTGTTGGGGCATCCCATTCTGTGACTACACCAGCCTCTATTTAATACCATAACCATTTGCACTTATTCTAATAGAAATTTGGCCTGATAAACACACTTGCTGTGCATAGAAGTACTGCTGCCAGGTGCTCTCTGGTTGTTGGGTCATCCCATTCTGTGACTACACCAGCCTTTATTTAATACCATAACCATTTGCACTTATTCTAATAGAAATTTGGCCTGATAAACACACTTGCTGTGCATAGTAGTACTGCTGCCAGGTGCTCTCTGGTTGTTGGGGCATCCCATTCTGTGACTACACCAGCCTCTGTTTACTGCTGTAACCCTTTGCATGTATTCTAATAGAAATTTGGCCTGATAAACACACTTGCTGTGCATAGTATTACTGCTCACAGGTGCACTCCTGTTGGGGCATCCCATTCTGTGACTACACCACCCTCTATTTACTGCTGTAACCCTTTGCACTTATTCTAATAGAAATTTGGCCTGATAAACACACTTGCTGTGCATAGTAGTACTGCTGCCAGGTGCTCTCTGGTTGTTGGGGCAGCCCATTCTGTGACTACACCAGCCTCTATTTAATACTATAACCCTTTGCACTTATTCTAATAGAAATTTGGCCTGATAAACACACTTGCTGTGCATAGTATTACTGCTCACAGGTGCACTCCTGTTGGGGCATCCCATTCTATGACTACACCAGCCTCTATTTAATACCATAACCATTTGCACTTATTCTAATAGAAATTTGGCCTGATAAACACACTTGCTGTGCATAGTATTACTGCTCACAGGTGCACTCCTGTTGGGGCATCCCATTCTGTGACTACACCAGCCTCTATTTACTGCTGTAACCCTTTGCACTTATTCTAATAGAAATTTGGCCTGATAAACACACTTGCTGTGCATAGTAGTACTGCTGCCAGGTGCTCTCTGGTTGTTGGGGCATCCCATTCTGTAACTACACCAGCCTCTATTTAATACCATAACAATTTGCACTTATTCTAATAGAAATTTGGCCTGATAAACACACTTGCTATGCATTGTAGTACTGCTGCCAGGTGCTCTCTGGTTGTTGGGGCATCCCATTCTGTGACTACACCAGCCTCTATTTAATACTATAACCCTCTGCACTTATTCTAATAGAAATTTGGCCTGATAAACACACTTGCTGTGCATAGTATTACTGCTCACAGGTGCACTCCTGTTGGGGCATCCCATTCTGTGACTACACCAGCCTCTATTTAATACCATAACCATTTGCACTTATTCTAATAGAAATTTGGCCTGATAAACACACTTGCTGTGCATAGTAGTACTGCTGCCAGGTGTTCTCTGGTTGTTGGGGCATCCCATTCTGTGACTACACCAGCCTCTATTTAATACTATAACCCTTTGCACTTATTCTAATAGAAATTTGGCCTGATAAACACACTTGCTGTGCATAGTAGTACTGCTGCCAGGTGCTCTCTGGTTGTTGGGGCATCCCATTCTGTGACTACACCAGCCTCTATTTAATACCATAACCATTTGCACTTATTCTAATAGAAATTTGGCCTGATAAACACACTTGCTGTGCATAGTAGTACTGCTGCCAGGTGCTCTCTGGTTGTTGGGGCATCCCATTCTGTGACTACACCAGCCTCTGTTTACTGCTGTAACCCTTTGCATGTATTCTAATAGAAATTTGGCCTGATAAACACACTTGCTGTGCATAGTATTACTGCTCACAGGTGCACTCCTGTTGGGGCATCCCATTCTGTGACTACACCAGCCTCTATTTACTGCTGTAACCCTTTGCACTTATTCTAATAGAAATTTGGCCTGATAAACACACTTGCTGTGCATAGTAGTACTGCTGCCAGGTGCTCTCTGGTTGTTGGGGCATCCCATTCTGTGACTACACCAGCCTCTATTTACTGCTGTAACCCTTTGCACTTATTCTAATAGAAATTTGGCCTGATAAACACACTTGCTGTGCATAGTAGTACTGCTGCCAGGTGCTCTCTGGTTGTTGGGGCATCCCATTCTGTGACTACACCAGCCTCTATTTAATACTATAACCCTTTGCACTTATTCTAATAGAAATTTGGCCTGATAAACACACTTGCTGTGCATAGTAGTACTGCTGCCAGGTGCACTCCTGTTGGGGCATCCCATTCTGTGACTACACCAGCCTCTATTTACTGCTGTAACCCTTTGCACTTATTCTAATAGAAATTTGGCCTGATAAACACACTTGCTGTGCATAGTAGTACTGCTGCCAGGTGCTCTCTGGTTGTTGGGGCATCCCATTCTGTGACTACACCAGCCTCTATTTACTGCTGTAACCCTTTGCACTTATTCTAATAGAAATTTGGCCTGATAAACACACTTGCTGTGCATAGTAGTACTGCTGCCAGGTGCTCTCTGGTTGTTGGGGCATCCCATTCTGTGACTACACCAGCCTCTATTTAATACTATAACCCTTTGCACTTATTCTAATAGAAATTTGGCCTGATAAACACACTTGCTGTGCATAGTAGTACTGCTGCCAGGTGCTCTCTGGTTGTTGGGGCATCCCATTTTGTGACTACACCAGCCTCTATTTAATACCATAACCATTTGCACTTATTCTAATAGAAATTTGGCCTGATAAACACACTTGCTGTGCATAGTAGTACTGCTACCAGGTGCTCTCTGGTTGTTGGGGCATCCCATTCTGTGACTACACCAGCCTCTATTTACTGCTGTAACCCTTTGCACTTATTCTAATAGAAATTTGGCCTGATAAACACACTTGCTGTGCATAGTAGTACTGCTGCCAGGTGCTCTCTGGTTGTTGGGGCATCCCATTCTGTGACTACACCAGCCTCTATTTAATACTATAACCCTTTGCACTTATTCTAATAGAAATTTGGCCTGATAAACACACTTGCTGTGCATAGTAGTACTGCTGCCAGGTGCTCTCTGGTTGTTGGGGCATCCCATTCTGTGACTACACCAGCCTCTATTTAATACCATAACCATTTGCACTTATTCTAATAGAAATTTGGCCTGATAAACACACTTGCTGTGCATAGTATTACTGCTGCCAGGTGCTCTCTGGTTGTTGGGGCATCCCATTCTGTGACTACACCAGCCTCTATTTAATACTATAACCCTTTGCACTTATTCTAATAGAAATTTGGCCTGATAAACACACTTGCTGTGCATAGTAGTACTGCTGCCAGGTGCTCTCTGGTTGTTGGGGCATCCCATTCTGTGACTACACCAGCCTCTATTTAATACTATAACCCTTTGCACTTATTCTAATAGAAATTTGGCCTGATAAACACACTTGCTGTGCATAGTAGTACTGCTGCCAGGTGCTCTCTGGTTGTTGGGGCATCCCATTCTGTGACTACACCAGCCTCTATTTAATACCATAACCATTTGCACTTATTCTAATAGAAATTTGGCCTGATAAACACACTTGCTGTGCATAGTAGTACTGCTGCCAGGTGCTCTCTGGTTGTTGGGGCATCCCATTCTGTGACTACACCAGCCTCTGTTTACTGCTGTAACCCTTTGCACGTATTCTAATAGAAATTTGGCCTGAAAAACACACTTGCTGTGCATAGTATTACTGCTCACAGGTGTACTCCTGTTGGGGCATCCCATTCTGTGACTACACCAGCCTCTATTTACTGCTGTAACCCTTTGCACTTATTCTAATAGAAATTTGGCCTGATAAACACACTTGCTGTGCATAGAAGTACTGCTGCCAGGTGCTCTCTGGTTGTTGGGGCATCCCATTCTGTGACTACACCAGCCTCTATTTAATACCACAACCATTTGCACTTATTCTAATAGAAATTTGGCCTGATAAACACACTTGCTGTGCATAGTAGTGCTGCTGCCAGGTGCTCTCTGGTTGTTGGGGCATCCCATTCTGTGACTACACCAGCCTCTATTTAATACTATAACCCTTTGCACTTATTCTAATAGAAATTTGGCCTGATAAACACACTTGCTGTGCATAGTATTACTGCTCACAGGTGCACTCCTGTTGGGGCATCCCATTCTGTGACTACACCAGCCTCTATTTAATACCATTACCATTTGCACTTATTCTAATAGAAATTTGGCCTGATAAACACACTTGCTGTGCAGAGTAGTACTGCTGCCAGGTGCTCTCTGGTTGTTGGGGCATCCCATTCTGTGACTACACCAGCCTCTATTTACTGCTGTAACCCTTTGCACTTATTCTAATAGAATTTTGGCCTGAGAAACACACTTGCTGTGCATAGTAGTACTGCTGCCAGGTGCTCTCTGGTTGTTGGGGCATCCCATTCTGTGACTACACCAGCCTCTATTTAATACCATAACCATTTGCACTTATTCTAATAGAAATTTGGCCTGATAAACACACTTGCTGTGCATAGTAGTACTGCTGCCAGGTGCTCTCTGGTTGTTGGGGCATCCCATTCTGTGACTACACCAGCCTCTATTTAATACTATAACCCTTTGCACTTATTCTAATAGAAATTTGGCCTGATAAACACACTTGCTGTGCATACTATTACTGCTCACAGGTGCACTCCTGTTGGGGCATCCCATTCTGTGACTACACCAGCCTCTATTTAATACCATAACCATTTGCACTTATTCTAATAGAAACTTGGCCTGATAAACACACTTGCTGTGCATAGTATTACTGCTCACAGGTGCACTCCTGTTGGGGCATCCCATTCTGTGACTACACCAGCCTCTATTTACTGCTGTAACCCTTTGCACTTATTCTAATAGAAATTTGGCCTGATAAACACACTTGCTGTGCATAGTAGTACTGCTGCCAGGTGCTCTCTGGTTGTTGGGGCATCCCATTCTGTGACTACACCAGTCTCTATTTAATACCATAACCATTTGCACTTATTCTAATAGAAATTTGGCCTGATAAACACACTTGCTGTGCATAGTAGTACTGCTGCCAGGTGCTCTCTGGTTGTTGGGGCATCCCATTCTGTGACTACACCAGCCTCTATTTAATACCATAACCATTTGCACTTATTCTAATAGAAATTTGGCCTGATAAACACACTTGCTGTGCATAGTATTACTGCTGCCAGGTGCTCTCTGGTTGTTGGGGCATCCCATTCTGTGACTACACCAGCCTCTATTTAATACTATAACCCTTTGCACTTATTCTAAAAGAAATTTGGCCTGATAAACACACTTGCTGTGCATAGTAGTACTGCTGCCAGGTGCTCTCTGGTTGTTGGGGCATCCCATTCTGTGACTACACCAGCCTCTATTTAATACCATAACCATTTGCACTTATTCTAATAGAAATTTGGCCTGATAAACACACTTGCTGTGCATAGTATTACTGCTCACAGGTGCACTCCTGTTGGGGCATCCCATTCTGTGACTACACCAGCCTCTATTTAATACCATAACCATTTGCACTTATTCTAATAGAAATTTGGCCTGATAAACACACTTGCTGTGCATAGTATTACTGCTCACAGGTGCACTCCTGTTGGGGCATCCCATTCTGTGACTACACCAGCCTCTATTTACTGCTGTAACCCTTTGCACTTATTCTAATAGAAATTTGGCCTGATAAACACACTTGCTGTGCATAGTAGTACTGCTGCCAGGTGCTCTCTGGTTGTTGGGGCATCCCATTCTGTGACTACACCAGCCTCTATTTAATACCATAACCATTTGCACTTATTCTAATAGAAATTTGGCCTGATAAACACACTTGCTGTGCATAGTAGTACTGCTGCCAGGTGCTCTCTGGTTGTTGGGGCATCCCATTCTGTGACTACACCAGCCTCTATTTAATACCATAACCATTTGCACTTATTCTAATAGAAATTTGGCCTGATAAACACACTTGCTGTGCATAGTAGTACTGCTGCCAGGTGCTCTCTGGTTGTTGGGGCATCCCATTCTGTGACTACACCAGCCTCTATTTAATACCATAACCATTTGCACTTATTCTAATAGAAATTTGGCCTGATAAACACACTTGCTGTGCATAGTATTACTGCTCACAGGTGCACTCCTGTTGGGGCATCCCATTCTGTGACTACACCAGCCTCTATTTACTGCTGTAACCCTTTGCACTTATTCTAATAGAAATTTGGCCTGATAAACACACTTGCTGTGCATAGTAGTACTGCTGCCAGGTGCTCTCTGGTTGTTGGGGCATCCCATTCTGTGACTACACCAGCCTCTATTTAATACCATAACCATTTGCACTTGTTCTAATAGAAATGTGGCCTGATAAACACACTTGCTGTGCATAGTAGTACTGCTGCCAGGTGCTCTCTGGTTGTTGGGGCATCCCATTCTGTGACTACACCAGCCTCTATTTAACACTATAACCCTTTGCACTTATTCTAATAGAAATTTGGCCTGATAAACACACTTGCTGTGCATAGTATTACTGCTCACAGGTGCACTCCTGTTGGGGCATCCCATTCTGTGACTACACCAGCCACTATTTAATACCATAACCATTTGCACTTATTCTAATAGAAATTTGGCCTGATAAACACACTTGCTGTGCATAGTAGTACTGCTGCCAGGTGCTCTCTGGTTGTTGGGGCATCCCATTCTGTGACTACACCAGCCTCTATTTACTGCTGTAACCCTTTGCACTTATTCTAATAGAAATTTGGCCTGATAAACACACTTGCTGTGCATAGTAGTACTGCTGCCAGGTGCTCTCTGGTTGTTGGGGCATCCCATTCTGTGACTACACCAGCCTCTATTTAATACCATAACCATTTGCACTTATTCTAATAGAAATTTGGCCTGATAAACACACTTGCTGTGAATAGTAGTACTGCTGCCAGGTGCTCTCTGGTTGTTGGGGCATCCCATTCTGTGACTACACCAGCCTCTATTTACTGCTGTAACCCTTTGCACGTATTCTAATAAAAATTTGGCCTGATAAACACACTTGCTGTGCATAGTATTACTGCTCACAGGTGCACTCCTGTTGGGGCATCCCATTCTGTGACTACACCAGCCTCTATTTACTGCTGTAACCCTTTGCACTTATTCTAATAGAAATTTGGCCTGATAAATACACTTGCTGTGCATAGTAGTACTGCTGCCAGGTGCTATCTGGTTGTTGGGGCATCCCATTCTGTGACTACACCAGCCTCTATTTAATACCACAACCATTTGCACTTATTCTAATAGAAATTTGGCCTGATAAACACACTTGCTGTGCATAGTAGTACTGCTGCCAGGTGCTCTCTGGTTGTTGGGGCATCCCATTCTGTGACTACACCAGCCTCTATTTAATACTATAACCCTTTGCACTTATTCTAATAGAAATTTGGCCTGATAAACACACTTGCTGTGCATAGTATTACTGCTCACAGGTGCACTCCTGTTGGGGCATCCCATTCTGTGACTACACCAGCCTCTATTTAATACCATAACCATTTGCACTTATTCTAATAGAAATTTGGCCTGATAAACACACTTGCTGTGCATAGAAGTACTGCTGCCAGGTGCTCTCTGGTTGTTGGGGCATCCCATTCTGTGACTACACCAGCCTCTATTTACTGCTGTAACCCTTTGCACTTATTCTAATAGAAATTTGGCCTGATAAACACACTTGCTGTGCATAGTAGTACTGCTGCCAGGTGCTCTCTGGCTGTTGGGGCAACCCATTCTGTGACTACACCAGCCTCTATTTACTGCTGTAACCCTTTGCACTTATTCTAATAGAAATTTGGCCTGATAAACACACTTGCTGTGCATAGTAGTACTGCTGCCAGGTGCTCTCTGGTTGTTGGGGCATCCCATTCTGTGACTACACCAGCCTCTATTTAATACCACAACCATTTGCACTTATTCTAATAGAAATTTGGCCTGATAAACACACTTGCTGTGCATAGTAGTACTGCTGCCAGGTGCTCTCTGGTTGTTGGGGCATCCCATTCTGTGACTACACCAGCCTCTATTTACTGCTGTAACCCTTTGCACTTATTCTAATAGAAATTTGGCCTGATAAACACACTTGCTGTGCATAGTAGTACTGCTGCCAGGTGCTCTCTGGTTGTTGGGGCATCCCATTCTGTGACTACACCAGCCTCTTTTTAATACCATAACCATTTGCACTTATTCTAATAGAAATTTGGCCTAATAAACACACTTGCTGTGCATAGTAGTACTGCTGCCAGGTGCTCTCTGGTTGTTGGGGCATCCCATTCTGTGACTACACCAGCCTCTATTTAATACTATAACACTTTGCACTTATTCTAATAGAAATTTGGCCTGATAAACACACTTGCTGTGCATAGTATTACTGCTCACAGGTGCACTCCTGTTGGGGCATCCCATTCTGTGACTACACAAGCCTCTATTTAATACCATAACCATTTGCACTTATTCTAATAGAAATTTGACCTGATAAACACACTTGCTGTGCATAGTATTACTGCTCACAGGTGCACTCCTGTTGGGGCATCCCATTCTGTGACTACACCAGCCTCTATTTACTGCTGTAACCCTTTGCACTTATTCTAATAGAAATTTGGCCTGATAAACACACTTGCTGTGCATAGTAGTACTGCTGCCAGGTGCTCTCTGGTTGTTGGGGCATCCCATTCTGTGACTACACCAGCCACTATTTAATACCATAACCATTTGCACTTATTCTAATAGAAATTTGGCCTGATACACACTTGCTATGCATTGTAGTACTGCTGCCAGGTGCTCTCTGGTTGTTGGGGCATCCCATTCTGTGACTACACCAGCCTCTATTTAATGCTATAACCCTTTGCACTTATTCTAATAGAAATTTGGCCTGATAAACACACTTGTTGTGCATAGTATTACTGCTCACAGGTGCACGCCTGTTGGGGCATCCCATTCTGTGACTACACCAGCCTCTATTTAATACCATAACCATTTGCACTTATTCTAATAGAAATTTGGCCTGATAAACACACTTGCTGTGCATAGTATTACTGCTCACAGGTGCACTCTGGTTGTTGGGGCATCCCATTCTGTGACTACACCAGCCTCTATTTACTGCTGTAACCCTTTGCACTTATTCTAATAGAAATTTGGCCTGATAAACACACTTGCTGTGCATAGTAGTACTGCTGCCAGGTGCTCTCTGGTTGTTGGGGCATCCCATTCTGTGACTACACCAGCCTCTATTTAATACCATAACCATTTGCACTTATTCTAATAGAAATTTGGCCTGATAAACACACTTGCTGTGCATAGTAGTACTGCTGCCAGGTGCTCTCTGGTTGTTGGGGCATCCCATTCTGTGACTACACCAGCCTCTATTTAATACTATAACCCTTTGCACTTATTCTAATAGAAATTTGGCCTGATAAACACACTTGCTGTGCATAGTAGTACTGCTGCCAGGTGCTCTCTGGTTGTTGGGGCATCCCATTCTGTGACTACACCAGCCTCTATTTAATACCATAACCATTTGCACTTATTCTAATAGAAATGTGGCCTGATAAACACACTTGTTGTGCATAGTAGTACTGCTGCCAGGTGCTCTCTGGTTGTTGGGGCATCCCATTCTGTGACTACACCAGCCTCTGTTTACTGCTGTAACCCTTTGCACGTATTCTAATAGAAATTTGGCCTGATAAACACACTTGCTGTGCATAGTATTACTGCTCACAGGTGCACTCCTGTTGGGGCATCCCATTCTGTGACTACACCAGCCTCTATTTACTGCTGTAACCCTTTGCACTTATTCTAATAGAAATTTGGCCTGATAAACACACTTGCTGTGCATAGTAGTACTGCTGCCAGGTGCTCTCTGGTTGTTGGGGCATCCCATTCTGTGACTACACCAGCCTCTATTTAATACCATAACCATTTGCACTTATTCTAATAGAAATTTGGCCTGATAAACACACTTGCTGTGCATAGTAGTACTGCTGCCAGGTGCTCTCTGATTGTTGGGGCATCCCATTCTGTGACTACACCAGCCTCTATTTAATACTATAACCCTTTGCACTTATTCTAATAGAAATTTGGCCTGATAAACACACTTACTATGCATAGTAGTACTGCTGCCAGGTGCTCTCTGGTTGTTGGGGCATCCCATTCTGTGACTACACCAGCCTCTATTTAATACCATAACCATTTGCACTTATTCTAATAGAAATTTGGCCTGATAAACACACTTGCTGTGCATAGTAGTACTGCTGCCAGGTGCTCTCTGGTTGTTGGGGCATCCCATTCTGTGACTACACCAGCCTCTATTTACTGCTGTAACCCTTTGCACTTATTCTAATAGAAATTTGGCCTGATAAACACACTTGCTGTGCATAGTAGTACTGCTGCCAGGTGCTCTCTGGTTGTTGGGGCATCCCATTCTGTGACTACACCAGCCTCTATTTAATACTATAACCCTTTGCACTTATTCTAATAGAAATTTGGCCTGATAAACACACTTGCTGTGCATAGTAGTACTGCTGCCAGGTGCTCTCTGGTTGTTGGGGCATCCCATTCTGTGACTACACCAGCCTCTACTTAATACCATAACCATTTGCACTTATTCTAATAGAAATTTGGCCTGATAAACACACTTGCTGTGCATAGTATTACTGCTGCCAGGTGCTCTCTGGTTGTTGGGGCATCCCATTCTGTGACTACACCAGCCTCTATTTAATACTATAACTCTTTGCACTTATTCTAATAGAAATTTGGCCTGATAAACACACTTGCTGTGCATAGTAGTACTGCTGCCAGGTGCTCTCTGGTTGTTGGGGCATCCCATTCTGTGACTACACCAGCCTCTATTTAATACTATAACCCTTTGCACTTATTCTAATAGAAATTTGGCCTGATAAACACACTTGCTGTGTATAGTAGTACTGCTGCCAGGTGCTCTCTGGTTGTTGGGGCATCCCATTCTGTGACTACACCAGCCTATATTTAATACCATAACCATTTGCACTTATTCTAATAGAAATTTGGCCTGATAAACACACTTGCTGTGCATAGTAGTACTGCTGCCAGGTGCTCTCTGGTTGTTGGGGCATCCCATTCTGTGACTACACCAGCCTCTGTTTACTGCTGTAACCCTTTGCACGTATTCTAATAGAAATTTGGCCTGAAAAACACACTTGCTGTGCATAGTATTACTGCTCACAGGTGCACTCCTTTTGGGGCATCCCATTCTGTGACTACACCAGCCTCTATTTACTGCTGTAACCCTTTGCACTTATTCTAATAGAAATTTGGCCTGATAAACACACTTGCTGTGCATAGTAGTACTGCTGCCAGGTGCTCTCTGGTTGTTGGGGCATCCCATTCTGTGACTACACCAGCCTCTATTTAATACCATAACCATTTGCACTTATTCTAATAGAAATTTGGCCTGATAAACACACTTGCTGTGCATAGTAGTACTGCTGCCAGGTGCTCTCTGGTTGTTGGGGCATCCCATTCTGTGACTACACCAGCCTCTATTTAATACTATAACCCTTTGCACTTATTCTAATAGAAATTTGGCCTGATAAACACACTTGCTGTGCATAGTAGTACTGCTGCCAGGTGCTCTCTGGTTGTTGGGGCATCCCATTCTGTGACTACACCAGCCTCTATTTAATACCATAACCATTTGCACGTATTCTAATAGAAATTTGGCCTGATAAACACACTTGCTGTGCATAGTAGTACTGCTGCCAGGTGCTCTCTGGTTGTTGGGGCATCCCATTCTGTGACTACACCATCCTCTGTTTACTGCTGTAACCCTTTGATAAACACACTTGCTGTGCATAGTATTACTGCTCACAGGTGCACTCCTGTTGGGGCATCCCATTCTGTGACTACACCAGCCTCTATTTAATACCATAACCATTTGCACTTATTCTAATAGAAATTTGGCCTGATAAACACACTTGCTGTGCATAGTAGTACTGCTGCCAGGTGCTCTCTGGTTGTTGGAGCATCCCATTCTGTGACTACACCAGCCTCTATTTACTGCTGTAACCCTTTGCACTTATTCTAATAGAAATTTGGCCTGATAAACACACTTGCTGTGCATAGTAGTACTGCTGCCAGGTGCTCTCTGGTTGTTGGGGCATCCCATTCTGTGACTACACCAGCCTCTATTTAATACCATAACCATTTGCACTTATTCTAATAGAAATTTGGCCTGATAAACACACTTGCTGTGCATAGCAGTACTGCTGCCAGGTGCTCTCTGGTTGTTGGGGCATCCCATTCTGTGACTACACCAGCCTCTATTTACTGCTGTAACCCTTTGCACGTATTCTAATAGACATTTGGCCTGATAAACACACTTGCTGTGCATAGTATTACTGCTCACAGGTGCACTGCTGTTGGGGCATCCCATTCTGTGACTACACCAGCCTCTATTTACTGCTGTAACCCTTTGCACTTATTCTAATAGAAATTTGGCCTGATAAACGCACTTGCTGTGCATAGTAGTACTGCTGCCAGGTGCTCTCTGGTTGTTGGGGCATCCCATTCTGTGACTACAGCAGCCTCTATTTAATACCATAACCATTTGCACTTATTCTAATAGAAATTTGGCCTGATAAACACACTTGCTGTGCATAGTAGTACTGCTGCCAGGTGCTCTCTGGTTGTTGGGGCATCCCATTCTGTGACTACACCAGCCTCTATTTACTGCTGTAACCCTTTGCACTTATTCTAATAGAAATTTGGCCTGATAAACACACTTGCTGTGCATAGTAGTACTGCTGCCAGGTGCTCTCTGGTTGTTGGCGCATCCCATTCTGTGACTACAGCAGCCTCTATTTAATACCATAACCATTTGCACTTATTCTAATAGAAATTTGGCCTGATAAACACACTTGCTGTGCATAGTAGTATTGCTGCCAGGTGCTCTCTGGTTGTTGGGGCATCCCATTCTGTGACTACACCAGCCTCTATTTAATACCATAACCATTTGCACTTATTCTAATAGAAATTTGGCCTGATAAACACACTTGCTGTGCATAGTAGTACTGCTGCCAGGTGCTCTCTCGTTGTTGGGGCATCCCATTCTGTGAGTACACCAGCCTCTATTTAATACCATAACCATTTGCACTTATTCTAATAGAAATTTGGCCAGATAAACACACTTGCTGTGCATAGTAGTACTGCTGCCAGGTGCTCTCTGGTTGTTGGGGCATCCCATTCTGTGACTACACCAGCCTCTATTTAATACTATAACCCTTTGCACTTATTCTAATAGAAATTTGGCCTGATAAACACACTTGCTGTGCATAGTATTACTGCTCACAGGTGCACTCCTGTTGGGGCATCCCATTCTGTGACTACACCAGCCTCTATTTACTGCTGTAACCCTTTGCACTTATTCTAATAGAAATTTGGCCTGATAAAGACACTTTTGCTGTGCATAGTAGTACTGCTGCCAGGTGCACTGCTGACTGTTGGGGCATCCCATTCTGTGACTACACAAGCCTCTATTTAATACTATAACCCTTTGCACTTATTCTAATAGAAATTAGGCCTGATAAAGTCACTTTTGCTGTGCATAGTAGTACTGCTCCCAGGTTCTCTGCTGTTGGGGCATCCCATTCTGTAACATACCATACCCCTCTTTATTTACACTAAGCAGCTCTCTTATTTACACTAAGCAGGCCTGTTGGAGGCTGAGTGTTACTGCTCACTTTTGGTGTGCATTATATTCTGTTTCATATAGACCCACCGCTGCCTGGGGGTTCTTAAAATATCACCTACTACCACGCCAGTTAGACTATGTCGGGCAGACAAGTGCCTGGAAGTGAAAAGAGGAGTGGCAGAGGCCAAGATTCCGCAGGCAGAGCTCGCAGCAGACTGGGGGCCAGTAGCAGCAGGAGTCACGCTGAGAGACCTAATCTGCCAGTATCTGCTAGCGGTCGGGTCTCCACCAGTAACGCATCTGCCGTGGTTGATTGGTTGACGCGCTCATCAATAACATCATCACAACTTACATCTGAGACCCCCAGTCTAGGGTCGGTAGGTTCCTCTGACACAACCCTGAGTTGGCATGCCCCGAGAGCAATCCCTGTCCTCCCATTGCCTCTGTCCTATGCCGTTCCCTCCCCCAGCGACGTATCCTATGCTTTGGGTTCAGCTCCACTCTTTAGTGAGGAGGACGATCAGATAGAGGACAGTCAGCAGCTACTGCCCAGCCAAGAAATGGAGGTGGCTTCTTTAGCTGGGCAGACAAATAGTGATGTGGACAGTGTCGTGGGTGCTGCGAGCGTTCCAGCTCCTGCGCCAGACACTGTTGACGAATCCACAAACATCAGTGACGTACAGCCACAACTTGGTGATAATGATGATGACGATGAAGCCGATCGCACTTGGGAGCCGGGTGATGAAGGGGCTTCATCGTCATCATCAGGAGAAGAGGGGCGCAGGTTGCCTCGGAGTCAGCAGCTGAGGCAGCAAGGTGGTAGCAGTCAGCATGGGGGCACAATTCCAAAGGCTGGAGCCGGCGGGGGCCGGGGCCGGGGTAGAGCACCTGCTGTGCGGCAGTCTACCTTATCGGGAGGTAGTGGAGCAGGGGTTCCTGGAGTTGGCAACAGCAGCAGTGAATCAGTGAGGCCAGGGGGTGGGAAAAGTAGCTACTCGGCAGTGTGGCAGTTTTTCCTGAAGCATCCGCAGGAGGGTAACATGGCCACATGCAAGATATGTAGGCAAAAGGTGAAGCGTGGCCAGGGTCCAAATGTTGGCACCACGGCCCTGCGTCAACATATGATGCGTCACCATAAAGCGACCTGGGAGAACCGAGGCTCCCAAGGGGTGGTCCAGTCTGCTTCCTCACCAAGTGGCACGCCGCTCCCAATTTCTGCCAGCCAAGGCTCCAGCACCTCAGCCGAAGGCAGCTGTGCGTCATACCCATCCTCTGTCGCTCCTGCTCCTCCTCCTCCAAGTTATGCATCCCGCCAGCAATCCATCAGCGAAGCCATGTCCAAGAGACAGCAGTATGCGCTCACTCATCCTACGGCGCAGAAGCTGAATGTGCTCCTGTCCAAGTTGCTGGTGCTGCAGTCGCTCTCTTTTCAGGTGGTGGACTCTGCACCTTTCAGAGAACTGATGGCTTGTGCCGAGCCGAGGTGGAGAGTCCCAAGCCGTCATTTCTTTGCCAAGAAGGCAGTACCAGCGCTGCACACTTTTGTTGAACAGAAGGTGGGCCAGTCCTTGAGCCTGTCGGTGTGTAGCAAAGTGCATGGCAGCGCCGACGTCTGCAGCTGTAACTACGGTCAGGGACAGTACATGTCGTTTACGGCCCACTGGGTGAATGTGGTCCCTTTGCAGCAGCAGCAACTTGGACAGGTCACGCCGCTTCGGCCTCCGCGCTCCCTGCCCGTTGGGCCTGTGACACCGTGCGACTCGGCCTCCTCATCCTCCGCCATCTCCTCACCCTCCACTGTAGGCTCAAGTCTCAGTGCCCCTCCAGTCTACCATGTGTGCAGGGCACGGAGGTGTCACGCAGTGCTTCACATGGTTTGTCTTGGCGAACGGAGTCACACAGGGGAGGAACTGCTTAAATTTATTCATCAGGAAATCCAAACATGGCTTACTCCAAGAAAACTTAAAATGGGAATCATGGTTACCGACAATGGGAAGAACATTTTGTCTGCGCTGCGCCAAGGAAGCCTGACCCATGCCCCCTGCATGGCTCACGTCTTCAATCTGGTTGTCAAGCGGTTTCTGAAGTGTTCCCCCCATCTGCAAGACATCCTAACAACTTCAAGGAAACTTTGCATGCACTTCAGCCACTCATACACTGCCAAACACACCCTTCTTGAGCTACAGCGTCAGAACGGTATCCCCCAACATAATCTGATTTGCGATGTTTCCACCCGTTGGAATTCCACCCTTCACATGTTGGACCGATTATATGAACAGAGAAAAGCCATCACGGATTTCCTGATGATCCAAGCAGATAGGGGGACTCCCCTGTGTAACTTCAATGTCAACCAGTGGCAGCTCATACGTGACACCTGCCGTTTGCTCAGGCCCTTTAAGGAAGCCACTTTATTTGTCAGTCGGCAGGATTACGGGATGAACGACGTGATTCCACTGCTTCATGTACTACAGCACATGTTGGAAATCATGGCTGGTCAGGGCACTGGAGACATGGCGTTTACATCTTACGGCCACATGAACCCCGTTGGAGCTGAACTGGAGGAGGAAGAGGAGGAGGAGTTGCCCAGCGAAACACAGTTTAGGCTTGGCGAAATGGCTGGTTTATCTAGTCAGCGGACAGGAGAGGAGGAGCAGGAGCAGCCAGAGGAGCTAGAGGTTTTTGAGGAAGGCGAGACAGAGGACCCGGGCACACCGTGGCAGTATGCAGTGGAGATGGAGACAGGTAGTCCATCCGAGTCACTTGCGCAAATGGCAGGAAGCATGCTCACGTGCTTGCGTAGTGACCCCAGAATTGTTTCCATCTGTCGGCGGGATGACTTCTGGCTGTCCACCTTATTGGACCCTCGCTTCCGGCACAAAATGGGGGCATTTTTTAAACCCACCGAGAGGGAGGACAAACTGAACTACTACAAAGGCATTCTACGTAGGCAGTTGGCCGATGCCTATCTGCGCCATGGTCCATACTCTCGCAGGTCTGACTCGAGGGGACATCTGCGCTCACCTTCCACTGCCATGGCTGCTGGGGGGGTTGGCAGGAGCAGCAGCAGCAGCTCCATCAGCAGCAGCCTCAGTCTTCAGTCGCTAATGAGTAGCTTTCTACACCCGCATAGTGAGGCTACTCATGAGCAGCAGGAAGACCTGGAGCAGGACCTGAATCAGCAGGTCATGTCATACTTTGACATGACCATGCCAACACACCTTGAGGATCCGCTGGACTTCTGGGCAGCCAAACTTGATTTGTGGCCCCAACTAGCAGAGTTTGCCCTGGAAAAGCTGTCCTGCCCGGCAAGTAGCGTGCCATCTGAGCGGGTGTTTAGAGCGGCGGGGGCCATAGTTACGGCGAGGAGAACTCGTCTGTCAACTAAAAATGTGGAGAGACTCACCTTTGTCAAAATGAATCAGGGATGGATCAGCCAGGATTTCCACCCACCAATGCCGGATGCATGCGACTAGATTCAGCATGGTGCCACGTTTTACACTTTCCAAATGGTGCAAAACATATTTATGTCTTTAGGCCAATTTTTGGGCTCCTGGTGATGCCAACTCCAGGGTGTGAATCATCCAATTTTTGGGCTCCTGAAGCCAACCCCAGGGTCTCTTTAAAGTAATGTTTGGGCTCCTGCTGCTGCTGCTGCAAACTCCAGGGTGTGATTCATCCAATTTTTGGGCTCCTGAAGCCAACTCCAGTGTCTCTTTAAAGTAATATTTGGGCTCCTGCTGCTGCTGCTGCCAACTCCAGGGTGTGATTCATCCAATTTTTGGGCTCCTGAAGCCAACCCCAGTGTCTTTTTAAAGTAATGTTTGGGCTCCTGCTGCTGCTGCCAACTCCAGGGTGCGATTCATCCAATTTTTGGGCTCCTGAAGCCAACCCCAGGGTCTCTTTAAAGTAATGTTTGGGCTCCTGCTGCTGCTGCTGCCAACTCCAGGGTGTGATTCATCCAATTCTTGGGCTCCTGAAGCCAACCCCAGGGTCTCTTTAAAGTAATGTTTGGGCTCCTGCTGCTGCTGCCAACTCCAGGGTGTGATTCATCCAATTTTTGGGCTCCTGAAGCCAACTCCAGTGTCTCTTTAAAGTAATATTTGGGCTCCTGCTGCTGCTGCTGCCAACTCCAGGGTGTGATTCATCCAATTTTTGGACTCCTGAAGCCAACCCCAGGGTCTCTTTAAAGCAATGTTTGGGCTCCGGCTTCTGCTGCTGCCAACTCCAGGGTGTGATTCATCCAATTTTTGGGCTTCTGAAGCCAACTCCAGTGTCTCTTTAAAGTAATATTTGGGCTCCTGCTGCTGCTGCTGCCAACTCCAGGGTGTGATTCATCCAATTTTTGGGCTCCTGAAGCCAACCCCAGGGTCTCTTTAAAGTAATGTTTGGGCTCCTGCTGCTGCTGCCAACTCCAGGGTGTGATTCATCCAATTTTGGGGCTCCTGAAGCCAACTCCAGTGTCTCTTTAAAGTAATATTTGGGCTCCTGCTGCTGCTGCTGCCAACTCCAGGGTGTGATTCATCCAATTAATGGCTCCTGAAGCCAACTCCAGTGTCTCTTTAAAGTAATGTTTGGGCTCCTGCTGCTGCTGCTGCCAACTCCAGGGTGTGATTCATCCAATTTTTGGGCTCCTGAAGCCAACCCCAGGGTCTCTTTAAAGTAATGTTTGGGCTCCTGCTGCTGCTGCCAACTCCAGGGTGTGATTCATCCAATTTTTGGGCTCCTGAAGCCAACTCCAGTGTCTCTTTAAAGTAATATTTGGGCTCCTGATGCTGCTGCTGCCAACTCCAGGGTGTGATTCATCCAATTTTTGGGCTCCTGAAGCCAACCCCAGGTCTCTTTAAAGTAATGTTTGGGCTCCTGCTGCTGCTGCTGCAATCACAAGGGTGTGATTCATCCAATTTTTGGGCTCCTGAAGCCAACTCCAGTGTCTCTTTAAAGTAATATTTGGGCTCCTGCTGTTGCTGCTGCCAACTCCAGGGTGTGATTCATCCAATTTGTGGGCTCCTGAAGCCAACTCCAGTGTCTCTTTAAAGTAATGTTTGGGCTCCTGCTGCTGCTGCCAACTCCAGGGTGTGATTCATCCAATTTTTGGGCTCCTGAAGCCAACCCCAGGGTCTCTTTAAAGTAATGTTTGGGCTCCTGTTGCTGCTGCCCACTCCAGGGTGTGATTCATCCAATTTTTGGGCTCCTGAAGCCAACTCCAGTGTCTCTTTAAAGTAATATTTGGGCTCCTGCTGCTGCTGCTGCCAACTCCAGGGTGTGATTCATCCAATTTTTGGGCTCCTGAAGCCAACCCCAGGGTCTCTTTAACGTAATATTTGGGCTCCTGCTGCTGCCGCCAACTCCAGGGTTTGATTCATCCACTTTTGGGCTCCTGAAGCCAACTCCAGTGTCTCTTTAAAGTAATATTTGGGCTCCTGCTGCTGCCAACTCCAGGGTGTGATTCATCCAATTTTTGGGCTCCTGAAGCCAACTCCAGTGTCTCTTTAAAGTAATATTTGGGCTCCTGCTGCTGCTGCCAACTCCAGGGTGTGATTCATTCAATTTTTGGGCTCCTGAAGCCAACTCCAATGTCTCTTTAAAGTAATATTTGGGCTCCTGCTGCTGCTGCTACCAACTCCAGGGTGTGATTCATCCAATTTTTTGGGCTCCTGAAGCCAACCCCAGGGTCTCTTTAAAGTAATGTTTGGGCTCCTGCTGCTGCTGCTGCCAACTCCAGGGTGTGATTCATCCAATTTTTGGGCTCCTGAAGCCAACTCCAGTGTCTCTTTAAAGTAATATTTGGGCTCCTGCTGCTGCTGCTGCCAACTCCAGGGTGTGATTCATCCAATTTTTGGGCTCCTGAAGCCAACTCCAGTGTCTCTTTAAAGTAATGTTTGGGCTCCTGCTGCTGCTGCTGCCAACTCCAGGGTGTGATTTATCCAATTTTTGGGCTCCTGAAGCCAACCCCAGGGTCTCTTTAAAGTAATGTTTGGGCTCCTGCTGCCAACTCCAGGGTGTGATTCATCCAATTTTTGGGCTCCTGAAGCCAACTCCAGTGTCTCTTTAAAGTAATATTTGGGCTCCTGCTGCTGCTGCTGCCAACTTCAGGGTGTGATTCATCCAATTTTTGGGCTCCTGAAGCCAACTCCAGTGTCTCTTTAAAGTAATATGTGGGCTCCTGCTGCCGCTGCTGCCAACTCCAGGGTGTGATTCATCCAATTTTTGGGCTCCTGAAGCCAACCCCAGGGTCTCTTTAAAGTAATATTTGGGCTCCTGCTGCTGCTGCTTGAAACTCCAGGGTGTGTCAGTCAATTTTTGGGCTCCTGCTGCTGCCAACTCCAGTGTCTCTTTCAGCCAATGTTTGGGCTCCTGCTGCTGCTTGCAACTCCAGGGTGTGATTCATCCAATTTTTGGGCTCCTGAAGCCAACTCCAGTGTCTCTTTAAAGTAATATTTGGGCTCCTGCTGCTGCTGCTGCCAACTCCAGGGTGTGATTCATCCAATTCTTGGGCTCCTGAAGCCAACTTCAGTGTCTCTTTAAAGTAATGTTTGGGCTCCTGCTGCTGCTGCTGCCAACTCCAGGGTGTGATTCATCCAATTCTTGGGCTCCTGAAGCCAACCCCAGGGTCTCTTTAAAGTAATGCTTGGGCTCCTGCTGCTGCTGCCAACTCCAGGGTGTGATTCATCCAATTTTTGGGCTCCTGAAGCCAACTCCAGTGTCTCTTTAAAGTAATATTTGGGCTCCTGCTGCTGCTGCTGCCAACTCCAGGGTGTGATTCATCCAATTTTTGGGCTCCTGAAGCCAACCCCAGGTCTCTTTAAAGTAATGTTTGGGCTCCTGCTGCTGCTGCTGCCAACTCCAGGGTGTGAATCATCCAATTTTTGGGCTCCTGAAGCCAACTCCAGTGTCTCTTTAAAGTAATATTTGGGCTCCTGCTGTTGCTGCTGCCAACTCCAGGGTGTGATTCATCCAATTTGTGGGCTCCTGAAGCCAACTCCAGTGTCTCTTTAAAGTAATGTTTGGGCTGCTGCTGCTGCCAACTCCAGGGTGTGATTCATCCAATTTTTGGGCTCCTGAAGCCAACCCCAGGGTCTCTTTAAAGTAATGTTTGGGCTCCTGCTGCTGCTGTCCACTCCAGGGTGTGATTCATCCAATTTTTGGGCTCCTGAAGCCAACTCCAGTGTCTCTTTAAAGTAATATTTGGGCTCCTGCTGCTGCTGCTGCCAACTCCAGGGTGTGATTCATCCAATTTTTGGGCTCCTGAAGCCAACTCCAGTGTCTCTTTAAAGTAATATTTGGGCTCCTGCTGCTGCTGCTGCCAACTCCAGGGTGTGATTCATCCAATTTTTGGGCTCCTGAAGCCAACCCCAGGGTCTCTTTAACGTAATATTTGGGCTCCTGCTGCTGCTGCCAACTCCAGGGTTTGATTCATCCACTTTTGGGCTCCTGAAGCCAACTCCAGTGTCTCTTTAAAGTAATATTTGGGCTCCTGCTGCTGCCAACTCCAGGGTGTGATTCATCCAATTTTTGGGCTCCTGAAGCCAACTCCAGTGTCTCTTTAAAGTAATATTTGGGCTCCTGCTGCTGCTGCCAACTCCAGGGTGTGATTCATCCAATTTTTGGGCTCCTGAAGCCAACTCCAGTGTCTCTTTAAAGTAATATTTGGGCTCCTGCTGCTGCTGCTACCAACTCCAGGGTGTGATTCATCCAATTTTTGGGCTCCTGAAGCCAACCCCAGGGTCTCTTTAAAGTAATGTTTGGGCTCCTGCTGCTGCTGCTGCCAACTCCAGGGCGTGATTCATCCAATTTTTGGGCTCCTGAAGCCAACTCCAGTGTCTCTTTAAAGTAATATTTGGGCTCCTGCTGCTGCTGCTGCCAACTCCAGGGTGTGATTCATCCAATTTTTGGGCTCCTGAAGCCAACTCCAGTGTCTCTTTAAAGTAATGTTTGGGCTCCTGCTGCTGCTGCTGCCAACTCCAGGGTGTGATTTATCCAATTTTTGGGCTCCTGAAGCCAACCCCAGGGTCTCTTTAAAGTAATGTTTGGGCTCCTGCTGCCAACTCCAGGGTGTGATTCATCCACTTTTTGGGCTCCTGAAGCCAACTCCAGTGTCTCTTTAAAGTAATATTTGGGCTCCTGCTGCTGCTGCTGCCAACTTCAGGGTGTGATTCATCCAATTTTTGGGCTCCTGAAGCCAACTTCAGTGTCTCTTTAAAGTAATATGTGGGCTCCTGCTGCTGCTGCTGCCAACTCCAGGGTGTGATTCATCCAATTTTTGGGCTCCTGAAGCCAACCCCAGGGTCTCTTTAAAGTAATATTTGGGCTCCTGCTGCTGCTGCTTGAAACTCCAGGGTGTGTCAGTCAATTTTTGGGCTCCTGCTGCTGCCAACTCCAGTGTCTCTTTCAGCCAATGTTTGGGCTCCTGCTGCTGCTTGCAACTCCAGGGTGTGATTCATCCAATTTTTGGGCTCCTGAAGCCAACTCCAGTGTCTCTTTAAAGTAATATCTGGGCTCCTGCTGCTGCTGCTGCCAACTCCAGGGTGTGATTCATCCAATTTTTGGGCTCCTGAAGCCAACCCCAGGGTCTCTTTAAAGTAATGTTTGGGCTCCTGCTTCTGCTGCTGCCAACTCCAGGGTGTGATTCATCCAATTTTTGGGCTCCTGAAGCCAACTCCAGTGTCTCTTTAAAGTAATATTTGGGCTCCTGCTGCTGCTGCCAACTCCAGGGTGTGATTCATCCAATTCTTGGGCTCCTGAAGCCAACTCCAGTGTCTCTTTAAAGTAATGTTTGGGCTCCTGCTGCTGCTGCTTCCAACTCCAGGGTGTGATTCATCCAATTTTTGGGCTCCTGAAGCCAACCCCAGGGTCTCTTTAAAGTAATGTTTGGGCTCCTGCTGCTGCTGCCAACTCCAGGGTGTGATTCATCCAATTTTTGGGCTCCTGAAGCCAACTCCAGTGTCTCTTTAACGTAATATTTGGGCTCCTGCTGCTGCTGCTGCCAACTCCAGGGTGTTATTCATCCAATTTTTGGGCTCCTGAAGCCAACCCCAGGTCTCTTTAAAGTAATGTTTGGGCTCCTGCTGCTGCTGCTGCCAACTCCAGGGTGTGATTCATCCAATTTTTGGGCTCCTGAAGCCAACCCCAGGGTCTCTTTAAAGTAATGTTTGGGCTCCTGCTGCTGCTGCCAACTCCAGGGTGTGATTCATCCAATTTTTGGGCTCCTGAAGCCAACTCCAGTGTCTCTTTAAAGTAATATTTGGGCTCCTGCTGCTGCTGCTGCCAACTCCAGGGTGTGATTCATCCAATTTTTGGGCTCCTGAAGCCAACCCCAGGGTCTCTTTAAAGTAATGTTTGGGCTCCTGCTGCTGCCGCCAACTCCAGGGTTTGATTCATCCACTTTTGGGCTCCTGAAGCCAACTCCAGTGTCTCTTTAAAGTAATATTTGGGCTCCTGCTGCTGCTGCTGCCAACTCCAGGGTGTGATTCATCCAATTTTTTGGCTCCTGAAGCCAACTCCAGTGTCTCTTTAAAGTAATATTTGGGCTCCTGCTGCTGCTGCCAACTCCAGGGTGTGATTCATCCAATTTTTGGGCTCCTGAAGCCAACTCCAGTGTCTCTTTAAAGTAATATTTGGGCTCCTGCTGCTGCTGCTACCAACTCCAGGGTGTGATTCATCCAATTTTTGGGCTCCTGAAGCCAACCCCAGGGTCTCTTTAAAGTAATGTTTGGGCTCCTGCTGCTGCTGCTGCCAACTCCAGGGTGTGATTCATCCAATTTTTGGGCTCCTGAAGCCAACTCCAGTGTCTCTTTAAAGTAATATTTGGGCTCCTGCTGCTGCTGCTGCCAACTCCAGGGTGTGATTCATCCAATTTTTGGGCTCCTGAAGCCAACTCCAGTGTCTCTTTAAAGTAATGTTTGGGCTCCTGCTGCTGCTGCTGCCAACTCCAGGGTGTGATTTATCCAATTTTTGGGCTCCTGAAGCCAACCCCAGGGTCTCTTTAAAGTAATGTTTGGGCTCCTGCTGCCAACTCCAGGGTGTGATTCATCCAATTTTTGGGCTCCTGAAGCCAACTCCAGTGTCTCTTTAAAGTAATATTTGGGCTCCTGCTGCTGCCAACTTCAGGGTGTGATTCATCCAATTTTTGGGCTCCTGAAGCCAACCCCAGGGTCTCTTTAAAGTAATATTTGGGCTCCTGCTGCTGCTGCTGCCAACTCCAGGGTGTGATTCATCCAATTTTTGGGCTCCTGAAGCCAACTCCAGTGTCTCTTTAAAGTAATATTTGGGCTCCTGCTGCTGCTGCTGCCAACTCCAGGGTGTGATTCATCCAATTTTTGGGCTCCTGAAGCCAACTCCAGTGTCTCTTTAAAGTAATGTTTGGGCTCCTGCTGCTGCTGCCAACTCCAGGGTGTGATTTATCCAATTTTTGGGCTCCTGAAGCCAACCCCAGGGTCTCTTTAAAGTAATGTTTGGGCTCCTGCTGCCAACTCCAGGGTGTGATTCATCCAATTTTTGGGCTCCTGAAGCCAACTCCAGTGTCTCTTTAAAGTAATATTTGGGCTCCTGCTGCTGCTGCTGCCAACTT
Organism: Gastrophryne carolinensis; assembly: GCA_027917425.1. NCBI lineage: Eukaryota > Metazoa > Chordata > Amphibia > Anura > Microhylidae > Gastrophryne > Gastrophryne carolinensis. Next base: position 111,767,232 of record CM051238.1, on the reverse strand, counting down.
CAGGGTGTGATTCATCCAATTTTTGGGCTCCTGAAGCCAACTCCAGTGTCTCTTTAAAGTAATATGTGGGCTCCTGCTGCCGCTGCTGCCAACTCCAGGGTGTGATTCATCCAATTTTTGGGCTCCTGAAGCCAACCCCAGGGTCTCTTTAAAGTAATATTTGGGCTCCTGCTGCTGCTGCTTGAAACTCCAGGGTGTGTCAGTCAATTTTTGGGCTCCTGCTGCTGCCAACTAACTCCAGTGTCTCTTTCAGCCAATGTTTGGGCTCCTGCTGCTGCTTGCAACTCCAGGGTGTGATTCATCCAATTTTTGGGCTCCTGCTGCTTCCAACTCCAGTGTCTCTTTAAAGCAATGTTTGGGCTCCTGCCCCTCATAGTGATGCCACTTCAACTCTCTGCAATTGTGCCGCTCTGCGATTCTATTAGCGATGCCTCTGATCTGCATGTGATATTTATTCAAAGTATTATTTAACTAACCCAGCACGCATCCTGTGCGTGTTACAGCAAGGCAGAATGGTTTACAACCCTATTGAGGCTCTAGGAGGCTCAGAAATAGCCGTTTTTAATAGCGATTCGTCACGAATAAATTCGGGTCGAAACGATTTTTGTCGGAAAATTCGACGAATCATTCGAATCGAATTTTTCAAAAGTTCGCTCATCTCTAGCTGGGATCAGTATGTCTAATTGGCCATCATCCTCAATATTGGATATTGGCTATTGAACTAGTTCCCACATCTATGACATATGTTTATTCAACGACTTGGACTGTGCCAAATGTCTGCTCATCTTGATCAAACAATTGTCACATAGGCTCTTATTGATGTGGTGGTGCATTTATTGCCTTACACTTATGGTGTTATGTTTATGTTTTTTTTATTTTTGTTTTCTAAGGTGATTCCGGATATACTCTACTCCCGTGGCTCTTGACGCCCGAACTCCGGCCCCAGGATGCCTCACAGGATGCATATAACCGTGCGCACCGCAAGACCAGGGCAGTGGTGGAGAGGGCCTTTGGACTTCTGAAAACAAGGTTTCGCTGTTTGGACCATACCGGGGGCTCCCTTCAATATGACCCAAAAAAGGTCATAGATATTATCATGGCATGTGCTGTTTTGCATAATTTCGCTATTTTGCAACGGGTCCCTCGGCATGTTGATTTGGCTCCCTCTCCACCCCCCGAAGACCAAGAAGAGCCATTTCGGGGCACACAGTGTGTCGGGCCAAGCTGTGTGGGCCAATTTGATTTCCACCCATTTTTCCTAATTTTTCCTCCTTTTGGTGTTTGTTTAAATGGTGTTGTTGGTTGTGTTTGTTTTTCCCCTTCGTGTTTGTATATTTTTTTGGCACTTGATACATAGTAATGAAGTCATTACTCACAACATCCATAATGCTTAACGCCTCATTTTTTGGTATGTGTGAAATGTGTGAATGTAATAATTAATTAATTAATTAATTAATTAAATGTTAATTAATCTTTCTGACACAAAAAATGAAAGAAACGAAATTAGTGAGCCACAGGTGTGTTTAACTGTTTAATTTTCTAATGTAACATAGAAATCTTGCAGTTGATGGTCACTCTAATTTTTTGGCCAAAGAGATGGACAATCACAAAACAAAAATGTTGAGCAACCATGCCACATAACAATTGCACACAGGCAGGAGATTTGAAGTAACTTCCTCCTGGCCGACGTTAATGTAAATTAAACATATAAAGATATAATAGGCAAAAATTTTGCAACAAATATCTAGCATTTTTACAAGGTAAGAAATCACAACACACCTTCTCCTGCTTGGCCACATTTGGCACAGGCACAGGTGGAAAGCAGACATACCTAGGCCACATCTACACCTGTTACTCAGTGGCACACCCAAACCAGAACACCCAGTCCCAAGACCAGTCCAGTGAAATCTTAGCCAGGAGTCAAGGTAGTAGTTTTGCAGGCCAGAATGTCACCCAATCATGTCTCGAAACAGGAGGAGCCACAACCAATGTAATTACGCACAAGGCGGAAGGCCAACACCTTGAGTGGTAGGTTCAGTGAGCATTGAGCTATGGCATTGGCTAGTGGCCTACCTCAGCACTCTAATGAGCTATATGGGTGCAAATCAAAACCAGACAAGCAAAGGCATACACAAAGGGTATCTTGGTTTGCCTCACCAGACAAGTCAATACAGTGGGGATTTGGAGCAAAGATGTTGAACAGATTCAGGACGAATCGACCTTAATATGGGGGATGCCCATAGAACCCAGGTTGTGGCCCTTGGTGGTGGGTCCTAACCTGGGCTGTGTGGCATTGTGAATCTGCAACTGTTCCAAAATGTTTCTCTGTATATTTGGCACGGTTCTCGTTGTTAGCGTTGGCCAGGTGGCTGTTGAGGGTCCTAAATTCAGTCAGCACGGCCTGTAATGTAGTATTTACGTTGTTTATCAGCCCATGAAGAGCCTCTCTGTTTCTTTGATTTAGTTGTTGAAAGGAACGCCTCTCCTGGTGCCATGATGCCTCCAAAATCGGCATGCCCCTCCCCTGGTAAACTGGGCGAAGTAGCTGAGTAACCTCCAAATTTCCCGGGTTCTGGGGCATGCCGATGATGATTGTCTAGGGCCTTCAACAGCCACAGCCATGCTTCCAAAATCCGCAGCAGCAGAGAGAACACTGGGGACTTGAGGGTCATTCTTTGCATGCTGCCCATGATGTGCAGGCAGCATGCAGCCAGCTTCACTCTGCTGCTGAGGAGTTTGGGGAGAAACATTTTGGGACAGTTGCAGATTCTGTCACAGGGGGAGATCTTCAGAAGTGCCCATCAAGGATCCATCCTCCTCCAGCTCCTGGAATTCCTCCATGAGTGTGTGGGTCTGTAGGGACATGTTCAAATTTATGTTTCGCTTTTGCACTACATATGTCAATATGTTAATAGTAACATGCAAAGTCACATGGCTAAACTACATTTGGTCAATAAACTTACCGAAAATATCGGATCCTGGGTCCTAGGCTGCACGGAAGTTTGCGGCATGGACAAACTGGCTGAGGATTCCCCAGTAGCTGAGGGATGAGGCTGGGCTGCATGAGAAGAAAACAAACTAGGTAAACACACAACTATGCATTGTTGATGGGTAACAAGACATATGCTTAATTAATTCATGTGGCCAAGCTGTAATGGGCACTACACCAATGGTGACACTTGACATTCACTTCGCATTCCATTATATGTTAAATTGATAATTACACAAGTACTTAAACATTGGTCCCCTGAACTATCTCAAACATTCAAGTACTGGCTGTTCTGTGCCTGCCAACATCCCTTATAGGGCATTAAGTGTACACACTCAGCGTGCAACTAGCAGTTACAAGAAGTTGAGGCTGAATAGCATTGTATATTGTCAAATTTGTTAAGAAGCATGTTTGGTGCTTTGGACCCAACCACAGCTCACACACAAGTAGACAACAGATCAAGATTGAAGTGTGGGATGTGATGGAGTGTAAAGACCTAACCGGCAGTTTAAGCCTAATCTCACTACTTTACTCTGGTTAACTGCTCTGTAACATCATGTATGGCCAAACAAAATATGAATGTAACTGTCCACACACATGACACACCCTGTTCAAAGAGTGAAAACCACTACAAGGCACACCCTAGGGGCATGGGTTAACATATGTGTTACTGGCTAATTGTGCATGTTCCCAAATTTAGAATGTCACATCAAGATTTCTCACCTGCAGGAATGGGTGGGTTGTCTGTGTCCCTTAGGGCCGCGTGTCCCTCGACCGCCACAGGATGGAGCAGGCCCAGCACCATCTCTTCAGCCGGTGTAAATTGCAATTTTGTTGGAAATCCTCCTCCAGTTTGAAAGCTGAAAAACATAGGCTAATTAAGACCAATGTGGGCAATACAAGAAGGAAAATCCTAAATCAAACATATTTACCTGTAATGCCGCCTTTTATTCTCTTTCTTCCGTGCAGCATATTTGAGGTCTGATATCTTCCGCTGAATCTGTTCGACATCTTTTAACTCTTCCCCCGCTGCATTGACTTGTCTGGTTAAGTCGGCCAATATCTCCGCTCTGTGCTGCTTGCTGGCGTTTTCAGATTTGCGCCCATATAGCTCATCATAAACTAAGGTAAGGCCACTAGCCAGGGCCATAGTTTGGGCATCACCAAAATGGCCACTCAACTGCCCTCTGCGCAATGTGCGCCCTGTTGGTTGTGGTTGTGGCTCCTCCGTGGTTCCAGACAAATGTGGTGACATTCTGGCCTGGGTCTGTGGGGGGGACTGCACGGACTGGTGGCTGGATGCTGATTGTACTGGACTGGGCAAGGGACTGGGTGTTCGTGGCTGGCTGGCTGGCTGGCCACAGAAGTTACAGGTGTGGATGTGGCATAGGGAGATTTCCTGCCCACCTGTGCCGTGGCGAATGTGGCTGAGGAGAGGTTCTGGCAGATGATGAACTTGTGCTTGGTGCACAGTGCCTGTGTGGGCCCTTGGAAAGTGGCTGCCCCTTGGAGGTACTTGGGCGGACCAAGGGTGAGGGCGACCTTGGTGTACCGGCCCTCTTCTGCGTGGGTTGGTAGCCCCGTGTGGGGGGGATGGGGCCCTGCTGCGGCTTCGGGCCCTGCTGCAGCTTCGGGCCCTGCTGTGGCTTCTGGCCCTGCTGTGGCTTCGGGCCCTGCTGCGGCTTCTGGCCCTGTTGCGGCTTCGGGCCCTGCTGCAGCTTCTGGCCCTGGTGCGGCTTCTGGCCCTGCTGTGGCTTCTCGAGCTGCTGCGGCTTTGGGCCCTGGTGCGGCTTCTGGCCCTGGTGCAGCTTCGGGCCCTGCTGCGGCTTCTTGGCCTGTGTTTTTGGCCGATGCTAAGTGCCTTGGTGCCACGTGGGGGGATGTGGGGCAGGGTGGGGTGGGCCTTTGTACACTCTTACCCGTTTTTTTGCCAGTAGAGGTTGTAGGCTTTGGGGCCTGTGTCTTTCCTTTGCCTGCTGCCGCCTCCTTTTTTTTTCCATAGCTGGTAGTTGGCTTTGCGGAGCCTTGGTAGTAGCCCGTAACTTTGCTTTGGGCTGTTGAGACCTGGTTTGGGGCCCTTCTGCATGCTCCTGCCGCTTGGCTGCCTTCTTTCCCGTTGTCTCCTTGCCAGTTTTTCCTGCTGTTTTTTTTTTGGTGCCATTTTGATGGGACTCTCAAAGAGAATGAGCTGTGTGTCCAGGGACCTTTAAATAAGCTAGCCGGCGTGTGACATCTACGCGTTCGCTTACGCGTACGTCCTCACGGCCGTGCGAAACCTGGAAACCGCTGGGGCATTACTTATCTGCTGCCGAGAAGAAGAAGAAAGATGGCGCCCACTATCTTCACCCGCCAACAAGAAGAGATCATCATGCTCGTAAGTGTCTTTTTAGCCCTTTGAATTGGCATCTAAATGCTGCTCTACATGTTAAGGAAGCGCAGGAAGTAAGGGATTTATTTCAAAATGTGTTAAACTACATGCACAACCAAAGGCACGGCACACACGTGCCAAACAACAGTTCGCCCAGATTCAAAAATTGCCTTAGCCTAGAAATGTGTCTGTGTTAATGGCATTTCCTAAAATAATGTATTGTTGCCACATATTGATAGGTATTTAGAAGTAAATGCAATGTTTTATTTCTGTTTTGTAGGACCATGCTGGAGCGCAGGTCTAGGACTACCTGCCCAACTCATTTGAAAAACGCAACATCGCCCTGGAGATCATCCCGGAAATACAACATCAGACCAACACCACCTTCACCCACACGCAGATCATGCAGCATTGGTCGGACCTGAAATGACTGCACATGCCCTGGGTGCGGAGGTTTTTCAGAATCCATTTCCCAAGTAAGTACATAGCGATTGCATGCAAGATGTAACTAAGACAGAAGGTAGGCCTTTAGTTATAATTTTTTTTTTTTTTTTTTTTTTTTTACACTCTAGAGTTGCTCATTTGAGCTTCCCTATGTTGTGCGACCCTTTTTAAAACCCCCTATTTGGTCATTTTATTTTTTGGGGGTACATAATCAAGACTTAATGATTCTCTTGAGCATAGCTTTGCGGGTTAGGTATCCCGCTTTCTAAACTGTCTCTGATTATGACCACACCACAGTTTTTCTTATTGTAAAATTATTCTCTGTTTATTTGATTTTTAAATACATGCATAATAAAATTAAAAGCGCGCAATTTCATATATACAGTCATATAATGTCATCAAACATGAAAATACATCTCACAAGTTCTGGTCCATTGTTGCCTTTTGACAGTACCTTACAGGTGGGCAGACATGTTTCGCCTGACCGAATAGGCTTTATCAATGCCCTTTCACCTGAATAAAGAACATAATACAGTGTATAATATGTGAGGCACGATGTGTTTACATGATGTACACAACTATCCTATCATTTTTTTCATTGCATGTGTTTACATAATGTCCATTCACAAACATATATATATATACATATAAACAATGATCTACCTTGTCTGGAATTGTGTTGTCTTAGGTATCTTTTTGTCCATTATATGGTTTCCTGAGAAAGGTCTGGCCATGAAATGCACTTTGTTTGCAACCAAATGGGAAAGCATATGCCTTTTGCATTTGTGTTGTACTGTATCTTTAAATGAGCTTTTTTAGCCTGAGTAAAAAATAGATCTTATCATCAGTTATTCCTTAATATGTATGTTTTTGCATCTGCTAAGCCATAAATTTCTGTTAGTATTACTGTCTCTGACGTTATATACCTGTTTGAAGAGAAAGCTCCTACTATTTGTTCTAGCAGGCTGGCTGTTTCCCCCTGTGTGCCCTGCCGGATTATTCATCCATCTCTTTCACCTGGGAGGAAAGAAAGATGGATTGTACAATGCAGAGATACCTCTCCCCTGTGCCTTTTGCCACCTGACTGTTATAAGACACAATTTCCCATCTTTTTATAAATTGTATCCCCAAGAAAAACACCAAGAATGAGTCCATACCTTATTTGAAGCAGTTGGAGCGTGTGGGAGAAAAGTCTGTTCCCCTGCCGTATTCGCGTCGGGCGGCCCGCTCGCCCGCAAACGTTACCTGTCCACGCTCCCACGGTGATGTTTCTTTTATGCGCCCAGCTCTCGGAGCGCTTCAACCCACCCCCGGTAACGAGACCGGAAGTGATGTCGCGCGCTCCAGCAGCTGGAGCGCACATCGCGTCTCTCCGGCGTTTCCGCCGGAAGTGACGCGACACATCACCGGCCAGTTTGCTCTGTGCGCTGGTAAGGTTCCATTTTACTGGAGACCTTTTTATTTAGAAATGATCTATTTCTTTCTTGGCCCAACCTGTAATGTTTCTTTGTTAACCCATCCTATTATTAAAATAGGAAGGCGATATTTATATCATTATATAAAATAAGGAGGCGATATTTCTGTCATTATGTATCCCTCTCCTTTTATCATAGGAGAATATTTGGAGATAGCATCACAATTATTCTTTACTGATGCCCTATTCGGTTAATCCTGGTTGTTTTGTTCATATTGTCAGACTTAGTTCATCTGTTAATCTCTATTTTTCTGGGATATATGCTTGTCTTTTTACTTTGCTGCTAGCATTGTTCAGCCACTAACAGTTATTTACTGATAGTGTATGTGCTCCAAACATACCTAATATTAATAGGAAGGCCCTATTTTGACCTACAAGGTACTTGGACCTCCTATATTGGTTATAATACTATTCTTAAAGTGGTATTACACCTTCTTGGCCATTCTATCTATGCTGCGCACCTCTCCTCCTAGTTTATCTTTTCTCTAATTTTATTATGCATGTATTTAAAAATCAAATAAACAGAGAATAATTTTACAATAAGAAAAACTTTAGTTATAATGCCTTTTCTTTGGTAGTGTTGGAAATGGATTACCGCATTCGCCGCACCCGGAGGCGCACAGGCCGACCGGCATGATTCTGCAGCTGGAAGTGAAGGTGGTGGATCTCCAGGGCGTAACCTGCCACGCATGCGGGAGCCTCTGGTATGTCACTCTTCATGTATACGCACACACATATACATGCTATCTCCTACCAAACTGATTCCTTTAATCTGTTTTTCTAGATGCTTCGGGAGCGGGTGAGGTAGTGGAAGAGGCAGCAGATCTGCTACAAGCAGAACCTGGAGAAGGTGAGTGATGTGACCCAGACTTTGCAAGAGACATTTGATTACTGTGGAATAAGACATTAAAACTGACCGTATTTCCCATGTTTCTACAGGCACTTCTTCACAGCAGAGCCAGGACCCAGGACATTGTGTTGTCCCCAACGAGCCATCTCTCGGTCACCAACCAAGTAAGTAGTCATGCCATTATTTGCATGTATGTGGTACTTGACATGAACACACAGATACATCAAGCCCTAGTCAATGGCAATATAAGACTGACCTGTGGCCACTTCCTTAGCTTAATGACTTGACAGACTGACCTGTGGCCACTTCCTTAGCTTAATGACTTGACAGAATTACATATGTCGCCTTTATTTAATTTGTTAACTTAAAAACATTCAATCCACAGGTGGCAAACATGTATTGGTCTCAAACTAATGATTTTTTCTCTATTTGTTACAGGGACCACACGCCAAAAAATTTCGCAAATGAATCGGATGGTCCTTGTCTTGGTGGCCGATATGAAGGTGATGGTTGACTGATGTCCGGGAAGTGGTTTGGGTAAGTTTTAGGATGATGAAAATGAAGAAGAAACTAACCGGGAAGTGGTTTGGGTAAGTTTTAGGGTGCGGTAAATGAAGAAGAAACTAACCGGGAAGTGGTTTGGGCAAGTTTTAGGGTGCGGTAAATGAAGAAGAAACTAACCGGGAAGTGGTTTGGGCAAGTTTTAGGGTGCGGTAAATGAAGAAGAAACTAACCAGGAAGTGGTTTGGGTAAGTTTTAGGATGATGAAAATGAAGAAGAAACTAACCAGGAAGTGGTTTGGGTAAGTTTTAGGGTGCGGTAAATGAAGAAGAAACTAACTGGGAAGTGGTTTGGGTAAGTTTTAGGGTGCAGTAAATGAAGAAGAAACTAACCGGGAAGTGGTTTGGGTAAATTTTAGGGTGCGGTAAATGAAGAAGAAACTAACCGGGAAGTGGTTTGGGTAAGTTTTAGTGTGCGGTAAATGAAGAAGAAACTAACCGGGAAGTGGTTTGGGTAAGTTTTAGGGGCCTAAAATGGAAGAAGAACCTAAGCGCGAAATGGTTTGGGTAAGTTTTAGGGGCATAAAATGGAAGAGCCTAACCGCGAAGTGGTTTGGGTAAGTTTTAGGGGCATAAAATGGAAAAAGAACCTAACCGCAAAGTGGTTTGGGTAAGTTTTAGGGGCATAAAATGGAAGAAGAACCTAACCGCGAAGTGGTTTGGGTAAGTTTTAGGGGCCTAAAATGGAAGTAGAACCTAACCGCGAAGTGGTTGGGGGTGAGCTTTAAGGGTCCAAAAGGGAAGATGGAGGATAGCGCTAAGTGGTTTGGGTGAGCTTTAAGGGTCCAAAAGGGAAGATGGAGGAGAGCGCTACGTGGTTTGGGTGAGCTTTAAGGGTCCAAAAGGGAAGATGGAGGATAGCGCTAAGTGGTTTAGCTAAACATTGGAGTAGGAGTGATGGTGTCATATATGTAGGCGAGCACTTTAATGAGTTGAGTTTGTAGTGCGCAGGCACAAGATCGTAAGGATTTTCGTCTGGACGATTATTTTTGGAAAAAGGGAAACATAATCTATCGGGAAACGTAAAGGATTTGTGGGAGGAGACGATGGGAAAAGGGCTAAATCGAAAGCCTACATTGTAACATGAGAAAATGAAACAGAAAAGTCACGATGGAAAATGAAATCCTCGTACTCGTACTCTGGCATACAAACGGACGGAAACTTTACAGAAAGTTTGCAATGCATGCATAGAATCGCTCGCACACTCATACTAGAGCAGGAAAATTTGAAAGTATTACGAAATCGGCACTAAAACGTTAGTATTTTTTTGTCTCTCTGAATCGAGCCTCATATCCAGTAGGAGGGTTTCTGTTACAAACAAATGGAAGAAGTCAACTAGACGGAAGTTACTTGTGTCAAGGGACTGCATTGAAAGGGGGAATTTCCGGTGAATAATTATTAGGAGGCCTCCAAGCCGGCACTCCTGGACCAGCTGCAGCACTCGATGCCTCCACCTGTTCTACACTCTCTTCCAGCGTGGCCTCATCTTGTGAGGTACTAGCCCTTCTAAACTGTGTACCACTAAAGGTTCCACTGCTTAGCTGTGTCTCCTCAGTAGAAGAGACACTCTCTGACTCAGAGGGCAAATATTCTGAACCTGACTCACTAAGGTCCTCCGAATCAGACACCAACAAATGGGCCAGAGCCTCTTGCGCAGTAAACCGTCTCCCAGCCATACCCAAATAAGTTTCCAACAATATCAAAACTAAACTAAAATGCTATAACAAAGGGGGGCTGTATTAGAACTCACTAGTTTTTATCTAGCTAAAATGTACTAACTGAAAACAGTAATAAATAGTAATAAACTAAACAAATAAAATATGTGTGCGTATAGTTACGATACGAAGTGAATCGGTGGAGTCCGGAGCAGCTTCAAACAAACAGATCCATGGAAAAGAGGGGAGAGGGGGATGAGGAGAGGGTATGAGAAAAGGAGAAAAAGAGGGGGACTGGGTCCCAAAGAGGGGCCAAGGGTGAAAGGAAGGATGGAGGGGTAGAATCCAATCAACGACGATTCAACAGCGATTCAGTGATGAACCAGCGATGATCCAGCGACGAACCAAGGTTCACCCACGCATCTGAAGAAGGTTAACTATTAGTTTAGTTAAACCTGAACAAAACCTAGGATTTTTATTTTCCAAGGCTTTGTTCCGTACCCCTTGGGCATCCAGAATTAGGATGCCCCATTACTAACCAATTTCAGGTCGGACAGCGATCGCCGCCAGATCGCACCCCCGCCGCCAACAGGAGCATGGCAGATTGCGCACCCCCCAAAACAATAAGAGCAGTGTGCTGCCACCCACACCCCCCCATTACCAACCAGTTTCAGGTCCAGCAGCGATTGCCCCCCGATCGCAGCGATCGCTGGCAGATTGCACACCCCCCGTCGCATCGCACCGCGTGGCTGCTGATTTCAGGAGTGTGGCGGCCGCCATGCGACGGGGCGGGGGCGGTCGGCGTGCGATCTCCCGGCGATCAGTGCTGGCAATCCTCTTGGGGTGATCGCCGGCAGATCACACATCCAAACCCCCCCGCCCTGTCGCGTGGCTGCCGCTGTGTGTGTGGGTAGGCTGGCCTTTTAGACATATCTTTTCATATTCCATGAGTTCCCTACTGTTCTCTCTTCAGAAGCCCAGTCGAGACAAGAATGACTGGAGTCATAATAGAGTCCAGGGGTCTAGATCTCTGTTTGGACATTTGGCCCTCAGCTCCCACAGTGGGACCCATCCCCTCCCAGTTATCAAGTCGCTACTTCTCAGCTGACCTATTCTGCCCCATTCCCTGAGGTCCGCCCCCGGGCAGCTCGCAGGCAGGAGGAGGATTGTTTACTAGTGAGACCATAGGAGAAGGCCAGGGGGATATTTCCGTTTGCTCCCTGTATCTTCGTAAAACGCCCAATGTTGTTGCTATGGTTGGGTGGTTTCTCACCTTCACTCTGTTTCAGACTGTCGTGTCTAGGGGGTATTGGGCCATTGCTAGCTCTAATTGGGCCCACCTTTGCGTCTCCCTGCAGCTGTGCCATTCGCATACTCTCTGCAAGTGGGAGGCCACCCAGTATAACTCGACGTCCGGCATCGCCATGCCTCTCAGATGTTTGGGCTTACATAGTGTTTGTCATTTAAGCCTCGCCTGCCCTTTTTTCCAAACGAACCTCATCAGAGTTTTGTCCAGTTCCCTGAAAAAGCATGTAGGGATGCTAATTGGGAGCGCCTGGAACAAGAACAGTAGCCTTGGAAGTATTGACATTTTAATTATATTACCCATCCCAGAGATGGTGGGGGCATCTTTCTAGGTCTACTTTTATTCTCTGGGCCAGGGGCAGGAAGTTCAGCGCTAGCGTATTTGACAACTGACTTGGCAGCTGCGAGCCGAGGTATGCTATCAAGGTCTTTGCCAACTTAAATGTAAATGATTGCTGAATATTCCTGACCACGTCCCCAGGGAGCGGCACATTTAGCGCTGCTGATTTTTCGAAGTTGATCTTAAAGAAGAAGAGTCTTCCAAAGACCTCAGATTCCCTCATTAGCACTGGTACAATAACCGTGGGGTTTTTATGAAGAAAAGAAGGTCATCCACATAAGCTGCGACTTTTTGAATGCCCTCTCCAGTCTCCAGCCCCCGTAGATCTGCATTCCCCCTAATTCTACACAGGAATGGCTCCAGGGTGAGGGCAAATAGGAGGGGCGATAGCGGGTAGCCCTGCCGGGTGCAATTACGTATTGGTACCGGGGTTGATAGGTGGTCATTCACCTTGATCTTGGCGGATGGAGTAGCATACAGAGCTTCAACAAGTCTCCTCATGTTGCTGCCTATGCCTATGTGTCTGAGTGTTTCCCTTAGGAAAGGCCAGCCCACCCTGTCAAAAGCCTTCTCCGCATCCATGGAGAGAAGCATCACAGGTGTGTCAGAGGCCTTTGCTCTGTAAATCCCATTAATAGCCCGCACTACATTGTCTCTAGCCTCCCTACCCAACATGAATCCCGTTTGATCCAGGTGGACCACCCGAGCCACCACCGGGGCCAATCTATTGGCCAGGATTTTGGCATATAGCTTCAGGTCCGTATTGATTAGGGAGATGGGGCTCTTGCAAGCCAGTGGATCCTTCCCTGGTTTATTCAGTACATTGATGTGTGATTCTAGGTCTCTGTCAGAAAAAGATCCCGGGGCCTCTGAGTCCGTGATCGTATTCCAAGCCTTTATCATGCGCAGGCCCAGCAGAGTGCCAAAGGTCTTGTAATATTTGACAGTGTACCCATCTGGCCCTGGGGCCTTCCCCAACGGTGTTAGTTTAATTGCCTCTAGTAGTTCCTCTATTCCAATCGGGTCCTCCAGTGATTTTGCGATCTCCTCTGGGATAGTCGGCATGCCAGAGCCACTTATATACTCCTCTATTTTGCCCTGTCGTGTCCGCGCCATCGACCCACTCGCTAGGTTATATAAGCTTGAGTAGTACGATCTGAACACATCAGCTATCCTCTCTGAGTTGTGCTGTTTCCGCTGGGAGCCATCCACTATCTCAGCGATGTAATTTTGGCAGCGCTGTTATCTGAGGGCCCTTGCTAACAATGCACTACTCTTATTCCCGTGTTCATAATACATATGTTTACATCTTTTAATTACATGTTTAGCTTTTTGTCTAAGCAAGGCATTAAGAGCTTCCCGGGTCTGCGTTAGTTCCCCGAGGACTCTCACCGCCTCAGATTGCTTATGGGACAACTCCAGGCTCTTAACTCTCTCTGTGAATTTCGTTAGTCCTTTTTTTAGTCTCATTCCATGGCTAATCAAGAGCCCCCTTATCACGCTCTTATGCGCCTCCCAGAGTATCAGTGGCCAGACTTCTCCATTATCATTGTCTCTAAAGTAAGCTTCTAAGCCCTCCCTGATAGTTCGGGCCACCACAGCATCCTGTAGGAGCGATAAGTTTAATCTCCAAGTGGGTGGAGAGGGTGGTCTGTTTAAGAGGTCTAGGTCAAGGTAGACCGGGGCGTGGTCTGGGAAGGAAGTCGGGTAGATCCCCTCTCCAGTGGTTAAACTTAATAGGCCATGTGAAACCCAGATATAGTCCAGCCTGGAGTACGTCCCATGGGCGTTTGAGAACAAGGGATTTCTCTCGCTTCGAGATTTCTAATCCGCCACGCGTCCACCAGCTGCATGCTATGTAATCTCTTCTTCAGAGATCTCAGGGCTAGTTGAGAGGTTGCTGATTTGCCTGTTGACGAGTCTAAGAGGGGCTCGACAGCTAGGTTAAGGTCCCCCCCAGGACCACCTCTCCTTCCGCAAATTTCTCTAACTTGTGCAGTGCACGTATGAGGAACTGGACCTGTCCCTGGTTTGGCACGTATATTGAGGCCAGTGTGTACATTTTCTGGTTAATCAGGCCCTTGACCATCACTACCCTCCCTGATTCATCCCTGCAAACCTCTCGTGTGATAAAGGGAACCTCCCTTGCGATCATGATTGCTAACCTCTTCTTTTAGGGTCTGTTGCGCAGCTGGTGAACACGTGCGGGAACCATTTGTTACACAGGTTAGGGGCCGCATCCCTTTTGAAATGCGTCTCCTGTATGAAGGCGAATTCTGCCTTGTATCTTTTTAACTCCTGCCATAGGATAATTCTCTTTTCCGGTGTGTTAAGACCCTTCACATTTAGGGAAACTAGTTTCATGGGACCAATTTTAGCGAGAGTGTGTAGTGGGTGGGAGCCCGGTGACCCAGGTACTGGTATCTGCCTGCGCCGCCCGCCTCAGGCTCAGCCCCGCTTGGATATGAGAGGTTAGTAAAGCGGGGAGAGTGAAAGGTAGGAAGGGGTGGGGGTGAATCTTACCCGGGATGGGTGGAGAACGCGGGTCTTTAAGGAACGGATTCCAATAACAAGAAGCCCCTATAAGCGGGGTCCAGGTACGGTGCCTTTTTATTTTTATTTTGCTCCTAGCGGTGTGTGCTCCAGAGAGGCTACACAATCATGGGCTAGTAAGCCCCGAGACTATTCCTTCCCCTACTGAGGCGGGGGGCCTGGAGCCTTCCACCGAGAGGTGCACCGGTTGTTAGGGGAAGTGGAGGACAGGCCCTCACTGGCTGCGACCCCTTGCTCCCCTTCTGCCCCCTCTGGGGCCTTCTCCTGGTCGTTGTGGTAGTTGCCTACTGTATATGTCCAAATCAGGAGCTGTCCAGTCCGGGATGTCAACGCTGTCGGTCTCCAGAAAATGAAACAAGATCGGTAGCTGAGAGGGCGACTTGAGGACGTAAAGATTCCCACCCCTTCCGACCAAGAGCTGGAATGGGTGGCCCCATCTGTAGGATGCCCCCTGCCTCTGGATGGTTTCCAAGAGGGGCTTCAGGAGCTTCCTTATCTGCAGTGTCCTTTGCGAGAGGTCTTGAAGTATTACTACTTGTTCTCCTTTGTATCGTATCGGGCCACTTTACAAAGCCTGTCGGATCAGGCCCTCCTTTATCTTGAAAAAATGCACCCTGCATATGATATCTCTGGGCCTGCTTGGATCTTGTGGCCGGGGGCCCAACTTCCTGTGGACTTGGTCTAGCTCTATATGATTTTTTGCTAGGGAGATCAAGAAGCTCACTGAATACAGATATGACCGCTGCTGACAGGTCTCGTTGCTCCACCGACTCTGGGATTCTGCGGATGCGGAGATTATTCTTCCGGCTTCTGTTTTCCATATCATCTTGAGCCAGGAACAGATCAGATCAGAGACACTGGTTTCCTTCCTGTTGTTGTTCAAGCTCTGCCACACAAGTCTCAAGTGCCCTGTGTGAGGCCTCTACTCTCTCAGTGACCTCCACCACTGATCCTTGTAGTGCGGCTAGTTCTCTGTAATGGTGCCCTCCATCCTGGAAACATATCCGTCAAAGTCCCCCCCGAGTTGGTAGCCCTTGCAGGGCCTCATTGATATTGACTTTAACGGCTTTTGCTATAGAGTGAGATCAATTGGCAAGGTTGGAGGTGGACTCTGAGCATGGGGGGAACCCATGGTGCATACCGTGGGCCGTGTTAGGCACGGGATGAGCATATCTGGCATTCCGCTCCCTTCTCTATCCGGGGTCCTCTTTGCGTAAAGCCCAGGCCGCTCATTACTCAGTTGGCGTGCCTCTGCCATGGATCTTCTTCCCATGAGCCACAGGGAATGGTGACCCCCCCAGAACCACCGGGTTCCCTATTAGACTGCTGGAGGGGGACCCTGATCGGCTCTGCCTGGTTGGTAGTGGGCTTGCTGGTGGCAGGGGGGTGCCTGCCAGGGAGTTGAGGCTTGCTGGGGATGGTTCTATTCTTGGCAAGGCAAGGTCCCACTCCCGTATCTGTGTCAGCGGGGACTCTCCCCCCGGGCCCTGTCGATGATCCACCGACACCGTCCTCCTCACACCTGTCTTCTCCTCTGCCTCTTCTCGGTGGTGCGCTGTCTTCACTTCACCGCTTCCTCCATCTCGGGCGGCTCCTCCGTCAGTGGTGACGCTCTGCTGGGACATTTGGCTCGCGGCGCTGCACCCTCACCCTCATGTGCTCTCCCCTTCAATTCTTCCCTCCGCGTACCCTCCACGACGCGCGATCTTTTCTGCCCCGCTCCCTTTGTCTCGAGCGGGTGACTCTCCTGCCCGCAGTGGCGGTCTGCTGGGGCACTCGGTCCGAGGCACTGCACCTTCGCCTCCACATGCGCACGCCTCCTCCTTGGCCGCCATCTTCTCTGCATCTGCCGGTCTTCCCGCTTCTCTGGGCTGGAACAGTGTTGGGATGGTGAGCACTCTGCCACGTCGCGATGATCCCCGCTGCTTCCCAAGCCTTGGCATTTGGCTCTGGGGCTCAGTGTCCAAGTCAGCCTGAAGCTTGTGAGCATCTTCAATAGACTGCACTCTGCTACATATCTTTGTGTCATCTGCAAAAATAGAGACAGTGCTTTTAATTCCATCTTCTATGTCATTTATAAACAAGTTGAATAATAGTGGGCCCAGCACTGAACCCTGGGGTACGCCACTTACAACCGGTAACCATTCAGAGAAGTTATAATTAACCACAACTCTCTGCACACGATCCTTCAGTCAGTTTTCAATCCAGATACAAACTTCTAACCCTGAAGATCTCAATTTCCCCAATAAGCGTCTATGGGAGACAGTGTCAAATGCTTTTGCAAAATCCAGAAAAGCTATATCCGCAGCCGCCCCTCTGTCCAGGCTTCTACTCACCTCCTCATAGAATCCAGTCAGGTTAGTCTGGCAGCTTCTGTCCTTAGTAAAACCGTGTTGGTTGTCACTTATAATATTATGGATAGTTACATATTTGTGTATGAAGTCCCTTAATAGCCCCTCAAGCAATTTCCCCACAATGGATGTTAAGCAAACAGGTCTGTAATTGCCTGGAGAAGACCTAGAGCCCTTTTTAAAAATGGGCACCACATTTGCCTTGCGCCAGTCCCGTGGTTCTATACCAGTTGCTAGTGAGTCTTTAAAGATCAACAACAGGGGTGATGATATAACGGAACTGAGTTCTTTGAGAACTCTTGGGTGAAGTCCATCTGGTCCTGCAGTCTTATTCACATTTAAATTATTTAGTTTTTCTTGGATGATATCCACATTTAGCTTGTTAATTACTATACTTGGGCTATTGCTGTCATCTCCTGTGTTGGCTCCTTGCTCTTCTCTTGTGTACACAGAGCTAAAGAATCCATTGAACAGCGCTGCCTTATCTTCATCCCCAGTGACCATTTCCTGATTATCATTAATTAGGGCACCTACCTGTTCTGATTTAGTTTTCTTCGAATTAATATATTTAAAACAACGCTTAGGGTTTGTTTTGCTTTCTTTGGCCACATCTCTTTCCTTTTGTGCTTTTGCCAACCTTATTCCTTTCTTACACATTTTATTTACTAGTTTATACTTTTCAAGTGTTACAGCTGAGAGTTCAGCCTTGTAATGTTTAAATGCCCTTTTTTTGTTCTTTATTGCCCTTTTAACCGCAGGTGTCAGCCATGAGGGGTTTAATTTTAGGCGCTTATATTTGTTACCTGTAGGAATACATTTTGCAACATTGGTACTCACAATTGATTTAAAGCACTCCCATTTGGCATCTGTATCTTTATTCCTGAACAGATGCTCCCAGTCTATAGGGTTGATTCAGAGACAGATACGCATGCACTTTCGCATGTGTCTGTGTATTTCATTTGAATGTTTGCCTTGTTTTTTGGTTTTTATGTTACTTTTTCCATGTGTATGTTCGTTCATGTTAACGCGTATATGCACTTTTGATGGACGGATCGAAATCTGATAATTTGTGTTAGTTCTGATAAGTTACATTATTGGGATGGGCTAGCGTTTGATTCTGAGACCTGATTGCCGATGGACCTCCGCCCTATAAAACGGTTTCATTTCCGCTCCACTTACGGGACCATTTTTGACTCAGAATACTATTGTTGATTATGTTTTGCGGCTATGTGAAGGAGTATGAGTGCCTTCAGCTCCATGGCATTACATGTATCAGTATGGCCAAGGCTAGATTGCACCGGGGACGCATGCATGTCGATCGCATGCATGACGTTGAGCTGTTCGAGCTGACCCGAGCTGCGGCCATGGTTAGCCCGCACCACGAGGAAGGGGCAAGCAATTTCAGGTATGACCAAGATGACCAAGATGCTTGGCTGCCTGCAATTTTTGGCGAACGGCTTGTTCCAGAGGCTGGGTGCCCTCCCTGTGGGGATGTCCCAGCCTATGCTGAGCCGCGCGCTATCCAAGTTTCTGTATGCCATGGTTACCATTAGTCCCAAATATATTTCCTTTCCAGATGACATGGTAGCCTGGTACGCGATTAAGTTGGGATTTTATAATATCGCCGACATGCCCGATGTCATGGGTGCGATCGATTGCACCCACGTTGCATTGGTCCCTCCCGCAGCCGATGAGTACATCTATAGGTAAGTTAATTATGTCATTTTGTTGTATTGTTTAGCCAAACTTAATTTTATCTACCTATTAATCCCTCCTTCTCAAGTGTCCCTTTGAACCAGTTTAGAATGCATACCTTAATCACTTCCGCCCCTTTGAACCAGTTTAGAATGCATACCTTAATCCCTCCCGTCCCTTTGAACCAGTTTAAAATGCATACCTTAATCCCTCCAGTCCCTTTGAACTAGTTTAGAATGCATACCTTAATCCCTTCTTCTCAAGTGTCCCTTTGAACCAGTTTCCAATGCATACCTTCATCAATACTTCTCAAGTGTCCCTTTGAAACAGTTTCCAATGCATACCTTCATCAATACTTTTCATGTAGGCCTTATAAAAGCATTTTAATGCTGACCTTAATTAGTCCTTAGCATGTTAAACTTTATTTTCTAACACATCCATATAATATTTGTTTTTTAAACTACTTATGTCCTTTGTAATTTATTTAGGGATTGTAGAACTGGTGTTTTGGAGTTAGTGTTTTTGTTGGTTACCTTGGCTTTGTGTATTTTTTTTTTTTTATTCCAGGAACCGCAAGATGGGCCACTCGCTGAATATCCAAGCAGTGGTTGGCTCGGACATGCGATTCCTCAGTATACTTGCAGAGTATCCAGGTTCGTCCCATGATGCGTACATATTGAGGAGCTCCGGCTTATTTAGTTGGTTTGAGTCTGGAGAATTATCTGGTGCATGGCTCCTGGGAAAGTTTGCTGAAATTCCATCATTCCCTTTTCACTGTATGGCAATGAATCTAGTTGATGACCCATGTCTTATCCTATGTTTTTATCCCTTGATGACATGTTAAACAATAATGTTGCTTAGAATTTGTATGTTTATTTATGTTAGCATTTTGTTAATATTTCAGGGGATTCTGGATATCCACTTATGCCCTGGCTCCTGATGCCCATTCTTCGCCCGCAGAATGCGGCCCAGAAGTCATATAATCCAGCCCACCGGAAGACCCGGGCCATAGTGGAGAGGGCCTTCGGACTGCTGAAGTCCCGATTCCGTTGTTTGGACCATACAGGGGGGGCACCCCAACAAGGTGATCCAAATCATCTTAGCATGCTGCATAACTTTGCCCTGAGCCAGCGTGTCCCCCGTGACAGCGATATGGCCCCCTCTCCACCCAGGCAGGACACAGATGACATATATGATGGTACCCCGAGTGCCTCTGGGCAATCTGTCCGTGCCCATGTTATTGCTTCTTATTTTTCTTAAGATTTGTTTTGTTTGTTTATGTTTTTGTCTGTTTGTAATATTTGGTGCCTATGTGAAGGTGCCTATTTGGTGCCTATGTGGTTTAACAATGTAGTAATGCTTTAATTACAAAACATTTTACACCTGATTTGAGCGTAATGCAGTTTTTTTTCTCATGTTTGTGATTACAAACCTTCATTAATGTAAAAACAACACAAACATGAATGCATCAACTTAGGCAAGAACAGCTAAAGTCAAATTCAATACATTTTCAGGAAATATGACAAATTTTGGGTGAAGGGCACTTGCAGACTCCATGGACATACATTTTCAAACATAAGTATAAATTGGGCCAGACTCCTGGCCCATAGCAAGTGTGCACATCCAGGAGTTCTAAGGTAACTAACTCCAGGCCGAAGTTTACCCACCCACCAACATCAAGATCCATAGGGAGCACGAATTTCAAGGGGAATAGTCGGCCAGGAATAAATAGGGCCACATACACACCCTCTCCTGCTTATAATTTTGGCAGCCTATGACAGTCAGACCCCATGCCAGTCCAGTCCAATCTTTGCCATTGCCAAATGTTGATTTTTTCCAGCCAAGAATGTCCCCCAATATTGCCAACAAACAGGATGAGGCAGGCAGCATTTCCTTAGGCCCAAGCCTGCTGTGTGGGAGCTTGAGCAGTCGCTTCACTGAGGCTTAAGCTTAGCCATTGGCTAGTGGGGTATGTGAGCACTCTAATGAGCTATATGGGTGAATTCCCAAACAAACCAGCAAAGCCATAAACCACCCAATCTTGGTTGCACTCACCACACAGGTAAATAGAGTTGGGATGTAGAGGAAAGATGTGAGCAGATCCAGGTCAAATTATTAATAATGATATTATGATATTCATAATCTGCCAGTGAAGTTTGTATTTAAGGTGGCCATATGTTCTGCCATCTGGCTGTTGCTCGTCCTAAATTCAGTCAGCATGGTGGTGAATGTAGTATTGATGTTCTCTAATTGTGCAGTAATCTGCTCTGTTGTTCTTTGAGTCACCTGCCTAAAGTAACGGCTGTCATGGCGCCATGCTGACTCCAGGATTGGCACGCGCCTCCCCTGGGAAACTGGTCGACGTTGTTAACTGCGTCTTCCACTTCCCCAGGTTTGAGCGCCTGCAGATGCTGGAGGTCTAGGACGAGCAACAGTACCATATGTACTAGGCAAAACCTCTGCAGCAGAGCTAGCACTGGGGACTGTAGGCTCAGTCTCAGCCTGATGTACACGACGGGCTGGCAGCATGCGTCCAGCCTCACTCTGCTGTAGAGGATTTGGTGCAGTAGGATGCTGGCGCAGTGGCAGATTAGGTTCCAGGGGGGGTAATTTGTGAAGGTCCAATCCGGCTAGCATCCTCCTCCTCCATATGCTGGATTACATCCATTAGTGGGGGAGTCTGTTGGGACATGTGAAAGAGTGTGTCAGATTTTTGGCTAAATATATTTGGGAACAATTAGTCATGTGCATTCACATGCATCACCAGTTTTAGCAAAGTACACTTACCCTATATATCTGGTCCTGTGTCCTAGGCAGCAGGGAAGTAGATGCCGTGCTCAAAATGGAGGAGGCTTCCACACTTCCAGAGGCAGGATGCTGTGCTGTGTTAAAAAGTAAAAGGCACGTAAACACACAAACCTTGATGAGTACATATGCTTTCCAACACACCTGGGCAAGCAGGAATTACCACTCCCCCAATGGGTAAAGTTGACCTTCACAATGATTCAGAGTCTATGTTATATGTATGACTCACCCTGTACCTACAGATTGGTCACCTTAAAGAATCAAAACATGCATGTACTGCATGTTAGGAGGCTTTACATATCCAAAATGGCGCCTTAGGGGGCCAACTTTTCCCTGACCCCAGCTCAAGTTTGTCTGACGAAAGCACAGCTAGAACCCCAGTGGTAGAAAGACTAAGAAGTAAGTGTTCACTAATTTGCTCAATATTCACATTACATGCAGTGCTTTGGTAAGATAAATTTTTAATATTTTCCAGAAATAATGTAAAAGGTTGTGTATCCAATGCAAAACTTTCTAAGGACCATTAACTACTGTACCCTGGGAGAGTGTCCATCATTAAGCCCATTCCTCAGCCATTAAACACCCGCCTACAACAGTAACCTCCCCTCAAAGCCACTCCCTATGAGCCTGTGTTCATATCTGCCTGTGAGCCTCATTTCCAAAGTTTCCAATAGGTCACATTGAAACAATCATTACTAACCTGCAGAAATGTCCTGGGTGTCCGTGTCGTGTCTGCCAGAGAGGCCCTGTAATGCTACGGGGTGGATCAAAGCCAGGACCATTTCTTCAGCTCTGGTGTATTGTCATTTTGTGGAGAAGCCTCCACCTGTTTTCAAGCTGAAAATAAGAGTTTAAAATGTATTTGGCATTGTGGTCACTACAACAAGCTGCAAAATGCAAACATCAAATATGTACCTGTGATTGCACTGTTTATTCTGCTTCTTCCTTACTGCATATTTGAGGTCAGATATTTTTCTCTGGATCTGCTCCACATCTTTCCTCTCGTCCCCGGCTGCATTCACCTGTCTGGTGAGCTCTTCCCAGATTTGTTTTTTTCGCACTTTGCTGGTAGCTTTGCGCCCAAATAGCTCATCAAAATGTATTGTTAGGCCACTTGCGAAGGCTAGGGTTTGTGCCTCACAAAACCGGCCGCTCAAGTGGCCACGCCGCAAGGTTCGGCCTAATGGTTGTTCTTCTGGCTCTTCTGTGGTTGGTGGCAATTCAGAGGACATTCTTGGGGAATGTGTGGGGAAGAATGTGCCATCACGTCGCTGTGTGGGGAAGAATAGGCCATCACGTCGCTGGAAAAAGAATGGACTGGCATTAGGATTGGGGGTCATTGGCTGGGTGGCCACAGAACTTGCAGCCGTGGATGTGGCATAGGTCTTGCTTGTTTCCACGTGTGCCGTGGCAAATGTGAGTGAGCAGGAGAGGGTATGCTTGGGGGGCTTGGGCTTGTCGCCCTCTGCATCTTTTTAGCCTTGGAACTTGTGCTCCCTTTATCTTTGGATGTGGTAGGGCGGGGAGCAGGAGAGGGTGTGTTTGGGGGGCTCGGGCTTCTCGCACTCTGCTTCTTTTTAGCCTTGGAACTTGTGCTCCCTTTATCTTTGGATGTGGTAGGACGGGGAGCAGAAAAGGGTTGCTTGGGGGCCTCAGGCTTCTCGCCCTCTGCTAACTTTTCCCCTTGGACGTTGTGCTCCCTTTCTCTTTGGATGTGGTTGCGCGGGGAGCAGGAGAGGGTGTTCTTGGGGGGCTTGGGCTTCTCGTCCTCTGCTTACTTTTCCCCTTGGACATTGTGCTCCCTTGCACTTTGGATGTGGTTCCTTCTTCTTGGAGGAACGTTCTAAACTTTTCCGGGTGCTTGAAGTTTTTGATGGGCTTGGAGTTGTGGCCAATGTAGCCTTGTGGTGGCCACTTTTGCTCCGCATTTCAGGCACCTTGGAAGTCGATTTGTGCGACCGAGTGCTCGGTCTGGAGGATGATGTGTCCTCATGCCGCTCCTGTCTTTTTGTCTTGGCCTCCTTGGCTGCTGGTTTCTTTCCGCTATTTTTTTTTTGGTGCCATGAAGACTATCAGAAAGAGAATGAGCTGTGTGTCCATGACCCTTTAAATACAAATGACTGGGTATGACGCTTACGCGTTCACGTACACGTGCGTCCGGCTGTGCGCCTGGCCGTGCGGATCCCGGAAACCGCTGGGGCACTACCTATCTGCTGCGGACAGGAAGAAAGATGGCACCCACGATCTTCACCCGCCAACAACAAGAACTCATTATGCACGTAAGTGTATTGTAAGGAAGTTGCATCTAAATGCATGCATAGGCCTTAAGGAAGTGCAGGAAGAAACAGTTGTTTTTAAAAGTGATTTAAACTCTGTGCCAAACAGAAGTGCGCACATATGCGAACCAACTCACTTACATCTAGAAGGATAGGTTAAGGCTAGAAATGTGTTGGGGAATGTCATTTAGGCAACTGATCTAATTGTGAATGATATGTGTATGCTGTTTGATCTAACAACTATTTAGATTTTGGTGTTTTTTAAACTATGCTGAAGCGCAGTTACGACCACCTGCCCAACGCCTTTGAGAAGAGGAATCTGGCCCTGGAGATCATGGCCAGGATTCACTAGGAAATGAACACCACCTTCACTTATACGCAGATCATGCAGCACTGGTAGGACCTCAAGCGACTGCACATGCCCCGGGTGCGGCAAATTTTTGGTACCCATTTCCCAAGTAAGTACATACCGATTGCATGCTAGATGTAACAAACACAGAAGGTAGGCCTTTATTTATAAATGCTTTTCTTTTCTAGTGTCAGAAATGGAGTACCGCATTTGACCCACCCGGAGGCGCGCAGTCTGGCCAGTGCGGCATGAATCTGCACCACCAAGTGAAGGTGGTGGATTTCCAGGGCCAAATTCCTACCCCTCTGTAGCTGCGTCAGACCAGCCCCTGGACCTATCCACAGAGGAGGGGCCTCACTGCATGGGCAGGGAGTCGTACCAAACGACTCAGACATTACCCTCCGGTATGTGGCTCTGATTTTACCACACACAGGTACATGCTATTTAAACAAAAGCTGATTCCCTTAATCTCTTTTTATAGATGAATATGTATGTAGCGGGTGAAAGATCTGGAGCTGAGACTGCAGCAGATCATGCCCAGGAGGAACATGGAGAAGGTGGGTGATGTCACACACACATTCTAAGTGTCATTTGGTTACTGTTGAATCAGACATTAGAAGTGAGCCTATTTTAAATGTCTCTACAGCCTCACATTCCCAGCAGTGGCAGGTCCCAGAGCCTAGGGTGGTCCCCGAAGCTGAGGTCGCCCACCACCGAAGTAAGTTGTAATGTAAATATTTGGAGTATGTGGAAAGTGACATCATCACCAATCGTTAGCATAATGACATATGGCCTCTTCCTTTAATAAATTCCTTAGCATAATGACATATGGCCTCTTCCTTTAAGAAATTCATTAGTATAATGACATATGGCCTCATGAGTTAGATTTAAACATAATAATCATTCCATCCACAGCTGTGAAACATGTATTTGCAGAACAAGAATTTTCTTTTCTTTTTTTTACAGACACCGCACATGCGAGATTAGCCCAACTCACTGCGATGGTGTTCGGCTGGTGGGCGATATACAGAAACTCCGAGCTACGTTGGGGACCACAAATGAAGATTAATTCTCTGGGGCCTGCCATGGCTTTGTATATAGTTTTCAAATGTTAAATTAAAAAAAATGTATAATGTTTTAAGCAAATTTTTAACGTTTAAAAAAAAAAAAGTTCTAACAAAACATAATTCTAAACCCAAAAAAGGGCCAATTTGGCATTTGTTAATAAAAAAACAAAACATAAAACTTGTTTCTGTGTCATTTTATGCAAAAGAAAAATTCATTAAGGATTGGTTACAGGAAAACGTTGGAAGAACTAAAAAAAAAAAGACTGCAAAATAAAGAATATACAGACCGCGATGGAATTGAAGTAAGCATTAAGGGTGCAAAATGAAGAAGAATGAAACCGCAATGGAATTGAGGTAAGCATTAGGTGCGCAAAGGGAAGAATCTAGAAACCCTGTAAGCATTTGTACTGACTTATCTGTTTATTTTGCTTGTTATGCATTTGTTACCTTGATACTTTGGTGCTCTATGTCTGGAAGGCAGCACTAACAGGGCTTCCTTCATTTCTAAGTGCTACTTGATTTTGTATCTTGTCTTGCTTTCTGACAATTGCCCTATGTGTATTATGCCCTCCATTTTCTGTATATATACTTGGTTGTCATAGAACCTATATGTTTCACTGTATATAGCTTGCACATCTGTTTTCACGACCCATAAGCATTAAAATCATGTGTTATCATGCATAACCTTGTTTATGGTGTTCATTACCTCATAGTTTATATTTTTTGACATATGTACCAGTGTCCAAAAAGCAGAGGGCACTATTGAGGTGGTTGAACCCAGATCTGCTGATCTACATTTTCCTCTTTTGAAGCTACCTATTTTCAGTGTGGTACAACCAAATCTAACTAACTCATATGTTTCTTCTGCTTACCAGGTTGTATTAGCACCTGTCACTGCTTGCTACTACTGAGGATGTCATTTGAGGACATCAACACCCTCACCACTGAACAGGCTGACATCCTGGCCTTTAGCCAGGTACAGGTCGATTCAATTATTGCACAATTCTCTAGATCAGAGAGTCCTTTGATTAATGATCAAACTGCTATAAAAAACAGTTTGAACAACTGTCAAAAAAATCAATACAGTATCAGTTACACTCTGACACCTTGATTGAGTACCTTAAGTCCAAACGTATCCCTAGAGGATTACGACTGCCAATCAAACGAAAATCAAAAGAATTTGTAGCTGATTGGCAGAAAATTTTGAATAAGTGCAGTCTGGATCTGATTGCCTTAACGATCACTGGTATCCAGACTGAACTTACTGCCATTAACAATTCAGTACAAACCCTAAAAACACAGCTTGAGACCAAACTCCCTTTAGATTCCTTTAAGACCTTCCTTGAGACCTGCAATATCAGTCTGGAACAGTACAGACAAGATACCATTCAGTTCAAACTAAGCAAGTATAGACGCGACGCTCTTGATTATCAGGAGGGCCGCGTCTATACTTGGCATGAACATAGGAGGCAACGCACATATAACACCAATACTCGCCAAGCCACTGACTCTAGCAGCTCATCCTCCACATCCAGCGGGGATTTTTTAGAACAAGGCCCACGGGATCAACGGGCCCACAGAAGAAAACAGAGAAACTGGTAATACCAGCTCCCCCATGGGTGTGGACCTCAGCATGTGCAAACCAAAAAGCACCTGGAATCCTCCCCCCACATCCCATGCTGTGGAAACCTTTATTAATTTGGTTCAACAGGATGTGGATTCCTTGAGGCCACACGCCAAATTTAAATGTAGCAACCTGTCTAAGAAGGAAAAACAGGCACTTGACACCCTTTGTAACAATTCTGCACTTACTATTAAATCTGCTGACAAAGGAGGGGCCATAGTTGTAATGAACTCTATTGATTACAAAAATGAAATATTAAGCCAACTTAATGATAATACTGTCTACATACCTATTTCCAAGGACCCTACTGATGACTTAAAGACCCAGATTGACATCATAATCAATAGGGCTTTGGATGACTCTGTGATAGATGAAAAATTAGCTAAATTCCTGAGAACGGATCATCCACTTATACCACTTTTTTATTGCTTACCAAAAGTTCATAAGAGGTTACCAAACCCCCCAGGACGCCCGATTGTGGCAGGAACAAATTCCGTTTTTCAGAACCCAGCTATTTTCTTAGATCGCCTCCTACAGCCATTAGTGATGGCTACTCCCTCTTTTTTACAAGACACTACAGATTTCCTAAATAAGATTAATTCATTTGGCACCCTGACATCAGAATGCATCATGGCCACAATGGACGTTACCAGCTTATATACCTCCATTCCACACTTAGACGGTATCAATGTGATTAAAAAAAGCACTGACAAGTACCACTATCCCATTAGGCTTACAGACCCTTGCATGTGATCTACTTACCATCCTCCTCACGAAAAACTACTTTGCCTTTGACGACCAGTTTTACATACAAGCCCAAGGCACGGCGATGGGTTCAAACATGGCACCTAGTTATGTGAACCTTTTTATGGCCAATTTTGAATCAGAATTTATTCATCCCACAGCTGCTTATTCAAATAACATACTTACATGGCTGCGATACATTGATGATGTATTCCTGATCTGGAAGGGTGAACTTGATGAACTACTTGCATTTCATGGCTATCTGAATCAATGCACCCAGACTATTGCTTTCTCTATAGGCCACAGCACCACAGAGATCCATTTCTTAGACGTCAGGGTTACCTTAGCTGACGGTTGTCTCACTACTGATGTATATAAGAAACCCACTGATCGAAACACATTACTTCATGCCACCAGTTTTCATCCGCAATCTTTAATAAGGGGTTTACCATTTGGGCAATATATAAGAATATGACGCATAACTGCATCTGATACATTATACGACCAACGCTCCAATGAACTAGTGCACAATTTGTTACAACGTGGATATAACTTCAAAGATCTACAAAAAGCTCAGGCTAAAGCTAGATCCCTTAATCGCAATTCCCTCCGTACGGTTCGTCCTAAGCAGACCAAACAACGAATTCCATGTGTTCTCACTTTCTCTCAACTTTCTATTCAGGCCCAAAAAGTTGTCCGACGACATTGGCCAATCTTGAGGTCGGATGAGAAACTGGCAGAAGTCCTCCAGGATCCTCCTTTAACTGTCTACAAGAAAGCTAGGAACATTAAGAACACCCTGGTCAAGGCTGAATTCCACTCACCTAAACCAACGACAGGCTCAAATTGGCTCACAGAAATGGAGAAACCTAAAGGTATGTACCCATGTGGGCATTGTGCCCAGTGTGGATATACCTTTAAGACAGACCATTTCACCCACCCCAGCTTAGGGAAAAAATACCCCATACGTGATTTCATAAACTGCACAACAAAGAATGTCATATATTTAATTAAATGTCCTTGTGGGAAAGGCTACATAGGCAAGACGAAACGGGAACTTAGGCAGAGAATCTCTGAACACAGGTCCGACATTAGGAATGGCCGCATGGAATCCTCTGTGGCCAGGCATTTCCATGAGTTAGGACATAACATCAGTCAACTTAAATTTATAGGTATAGAGGTGGTTAGATTACCCTATAGAGGAGGTAACCTTGAGAAGAGATTACTCCAACGTGAACTGGCTTGGATATTCCAGTTGGGCACTAAAAGCCCTAATGGACTCAATGAAGACTTAGACTTCACTGTATATTTTTAAATACTTTACCTTGATAGTTTAAATATACAATTACTAGACGATTGTGCAATAATTAGATGAAGAGTATGTGGATTTCCTCAAACTCTTGGCTGTATCCATTTTTATCCTCACTTGCTCACAAATGGTTCTACTTTTAATTCTAATTTTATCCTTTTTCTTTCAAACAGAATTCTTGTGGTGCCTGTTTTGGGTCCGCTTTAATATATGGTCTCCAGCATGATCTTCAGCTGCGCACATGTTTCCCCTTACAAAAATCTACCCAGCTATGCCCATATGAACACATCTGCCACTCCTGGCCATCTATCTTATTACCATCAAGGACATACATCGTTATATGTTCCATTGAATCTATATCCACCATCTTTATTGTGGCTATGAATCACCAGTTACTATTATCTCCGTCAGCCATCTTGGATGTGGCATTATACTGCTAGAATACTGAGAAGTTCCCATCTGTTTCTCCGTCGGCCATCTTGGATGTGGCGGAACACTAATAGCATATTTAGAAGAGCTTATGGACGCCATCTTTGGAGAGGCAGGATCCGGCTGGGACGCCGGCATCCATCTTGTATGTGGCAGCCTGCCACTGTCTAATGCTGTGATAACGATTTTTCATTTATGCAATAGATCTATCTAACAAACGGTTCCCTTCCCCTCACACACCCTCGCGCGCCCCGTGTGTCACACCTGGAAACATAGCAGTTTTTGCTAGGATCCATGCTGCTGACAGGGACGCGCGCTGGGGCGAGTGGTGATGACGTCAGAGACCGGCGCCGACATGTGCTCCGCGTCTGGCGCCATCTGCAGCCCAGCTGGAGACCATCACCCTTACTATAAAGGCACTCTCCTCACTACTATGGATACCGCATTATTCCTCTTGACAAAGATCTCATAGCAGATCAAAACGTTGAGGGATTTTGACGACCTGCGGTCAGCCTGTAAGCATTTGTACTGACTTATCTGTTTATTTTGCTTGTTATGCATTTGTTACCTTGATACTTTGGTGCTCTATGTCTGGAAGGCAGCACTAACAGGGCTTCCTTCATTTCTAAGTGCTACTTGATTTTGTATCTTGTCTTGCTTTCTGACAATTGCCCTATGTGTATTATGCCCTCCATTTTCTGTATATATACTTGGTTGTCATAGAACCTATATGTTTCACTGTATATAGCTTGCACATCTGTTTTCATGACCCATAAGCATTAAAATCATGTGTTATCATGCATAACCTTGTTTATGGTGTTCATTACCTCATAGTTTATATTTTTTGACATATGTACCAGTGTCCAAAAAGCAGAGGGCACTATTGAGGTGGTTGAACCCAGATCTGCTGATCTACATTTTCCTCTTTTGAAGCTACCTATTTTCAGTGTGCTACAACCAAATCTAACTAACTCAAGAATCTAGAAACCGCAATGGAATTGAGGTAAGCATTAAGGGCGCAAAATGAAGAAGAATGAAACCGTGATGGGATTGAGGTAAGCATTAAGGGCGCAAAATGAAGAAAAATGAAACCGCGATGGAATTGAGGGAAGCATTAGGTGCACAAAGTGAAGAATCAAGAAACTGTGATGAAATTGAGGTAAACATTAGATGCGCAAAGGGAAGAAGAATGAAACCGCAATGGAATTGAAGTAAGCATTAACCCTTTAACAGCCAGCCTACCTTGAGATTTTGTCACCCTTTGTTGCCAGACCATTTTGCACTATTTTGTGCTCCCCATGTTCAACTGTGATATTTGAAGGGATTTCCAGGGATTTCCCAGGAAAGTAATATATTGTTTTTTTCAGCAGAGCCTGGGCATTAACATGAAATGTCTTGTTTGTCATTTTCTAAGTGTATTCTCAATATTTTTGGGTGAAAATTGTACAAAAAAAAAAAAATATTTTTTACAATTTGTAGTGTTTTTTTGTAACAAAAAATGTACGTTTGTCAATAAAATCTTATTGCATGTGAAACCCCAATTTCTCCCGGTTACAGCGGTACCACATATGTATAGGTAGACACCCTTTCCTGCCCAGGAGACTCCCCCAAACTGAAACAACGCTTTAGGAGATTTTCAGATAAAAATACAACTATGCTATGCAATATGCACACCTTGCAGTTTTTCAAGAAAAACATCCCTTTACATTTGAAATACCCCCCACAAACTATATATTCCCTAGAAGTACACACCTCAGGCTTTCTAGGCGTACCAGGCTTATTGACATGGGTGCAGTTTTCTGGAAGTAATCCCTCAATGTATTCTTTGGTTGCACAGGGTTTCCTTAAAAATGAATAAAAAAGCCGAATCAAAACCACATTTTCCTGAAAAAAACTATATGCAAACCAGAAAATCTGAAAAAGCAACATGCCCCGAACAGAACAATACCCAATATGCATAGGTTCTGTCACGGAAAGAGTTGCCCAACACACCAAAGTAAAGCATGCGCATATCGGTAGTTTTACTTCAAAATTTCAGCTCTGCAGACAAAGTGTGCACCTTGTGCTTTTTCTACCAAAACAACCCTTTACATTTGGAATATCCCCAATAAACCATATATTCCCTGAAAGTACACATGTTAAGCTTTCTAAGCATACCCAGCTTGTTGTAGTGGGCTTATCTTTCTGGAAGTAATATCTCGAAGAATTCTTAGGTTGCACAGGGTTTCACAAAAAATGTATAAAAAAGCAGAATAAAAAACACCTTTTCCTAAAATATCAATATGCAAATAAGAAAAAACAAGGTAAATCTGAAAGCGCAGAGTCCCCCGAGCAGAACAATACCCAACATCCATAGGTACCTGTAACCTTTTAACTGCCAGCCTACTTGAGATTTTGTCACCATCTGCTGACAGGATATTTTTCACCATTTTGCGTGATGTTTAACTGTGATTTTTGCAGAAATTTCCAAGAACATGGCATATTTTCTTTTTGTGGCAGAGTTTAGGCTTTAACATGAAATGTCTTGTTTGTATTTTTTGTACTTTTTTTTTTATATATTGTTAAGTAAATAAGTAAAAAAAAATAAAAAAATATATATATTTTTTAAATTGTCTCCTTTATTTTAACAAAAACATTTTATTAAAGAAAACCATATTGCATGTGAAAGCCCCATTTCTCCCGATTACAATGATACCACATATGTATCAGTAGCCCCCCGTTCCTGTCCAGGTGATCCCCTAAACTGAAACGAGCACTTTATAACATTTGCGAAATAAAATACAACTACTATCCACACAATAAAGGGTTAAATAAAAAAAAATTGGTGTGGGGTCCCCCTTCACGGGGGGGGGGGGACACCATTTCTTGGGGGAATTTTAAGGTTTTTTGGGGGAGGCAGGTAATGGGGGGTCTCGGGGTTAATGGCAAGTCACCCACTAGCCGCAGGTGACTTGCCAGACCCAGAGCCTTGTGAACTGGTATAGGGGTCTCGTAGATCCCTTACCAGTTCACAAAGGGTTAAAAGTAAAAAAAAACACACACAGAGACACACTTTAAAAATAACTTTATTAAAAAATAATACATTTTTTTAATTTTTTTTTTAATACTTACCTCCCATCCATCCCTGTGTCCCACGCTAATCACTTAGGCTTCTGCTCTACTGCTGCTGC
This sequence comes from Gastrophryne carolinensis, assembly GCA_027917425.1. Taxonomy (NCBI): domain Eukaryota; kingdom Metazoa; phylum Chordata; class Amphibia; order Anura; family Microhylidae; genus Gastrophryne; species Gastrophryne carolinensis. The sequence continues at coordinate 111,734,875 of CM051238.1, read as the reverse complement.
TGGAAGCCTTTTATACCTACTGGGTTACAGGTAACATAGGGTTAATTTAAAATTAAAATGACATAGGGTCCCCCCTCCCAGGGAGGGGGACCCCTTTTTTTTGGATTTTTAAGGGTTAAAACCCTTAAAAATCCCCCCCAAAAAATGGCGTGAGGTCCCCCCTACCCAGCGTAACCAGCCTGTGACCAGCTATGGGGGCTTGTAGAACAGGGCGCAGGGGCCAGCTTTAGTGGCCCCTGGCCCTGCGGCTACAAGCCGTCATAGCCTAGGGCCACGGCTCTTCTGCCCCCCCCCCTGGGCTTTGGGGAGGCAGGTAATTTGGGGGGCCAGGGGTTAATGGCAAGTCACCCGCTAGCCACAGGTGACTTGCCAGACCCCTGAGCCCTGTGAACTGGTATAGGGGTCACATGGACCCCTTACCAGTTCACAAAGGGTTAAAAGTAAAAAAAAAAGACACAGACACTTTTTCCAAATTACTTTATTAAAAAAAAAAAAACAATTTTTACTTTACTCACCTCCGATCTTCATTTCCTGTGTCCCACGGCGATCTGATGTCAATGACGGCTGGGCAGAGGAGGGGGGAGGCCGGCGATCGGAGGATCGCCTACCTCCCTCCTTCCCTGTCCAGCCGTCACCGGCATCTGAGAGCTGAACTGCCGGGTGCCCCGATGAAACCCGGCGGTGATGTCATCGGCCCCACCCCCCGAAGGCCAGAATCTGAGATGGCGGCCGCCATCGGAAGATGTAAAGGGAGGAGGGCTGTTATGCCCCCTCCAGAAGACGGAAGAGCCGGGGGGGGTCGGAGCCCCCCATGAAGAGGAGAGGTGGCGGGAGACGGTGGGAGCGGAAGTGAGTAACTGTCATTTTTTTATTTTTTCCAGGCAAATCCCGGCGGCTGCTGAAACGGGGGGGCACCCTATTCCGGGCTCTCCCCTGCAGCCAGAGGAGCCCCTATCAGCGATCGGAGCCCCTCTGGCTGAAGAGGAGACCCGGCTGGATCAAACAGGGGTCAGGTAAGTGATTTTTTTTAATACTTTTTATTTTATTAATGGGGAAATTCAGGCACGTAAATTTTACGTGGCTGGCGTTTAACGGTCGGAGAGGCAGCCACGTAAAATTTACGTGGCTGGCAATAGAAGGGTTAAGGGCGCAAAATGAAGAAGAATGAAACCGCAATGGAATTGAGGTAAGCATTAGGTGCGCAAAGTGAAGAAGAATGAAACCGCGATGGAACTGAGGTAAGCATTAAGGGCGCAAAGGGAAGAATCTAGAAACCGCGATGGAATTGAGGAAAGCACTGTAGCAGAAGTGAGTGATAAAAAAATTGAGACAAGCACATGAATTAGTTAATTTTGTTGTGCGTGTGCGTAAGGTCTATAAGATTTCCGTCTGGACGTTTATTTATAGAAAAAGGAATTCAGAATCTAACGGGAAACGGAGATCATTTGTTTGAGGCGATGTTGGAAAAAAGCAAAAAAAATGGAAGCCTACGTTGTTTCCTAAGTAACGTAAACGAAAAGCGAAAGCTGGCGTACGAAGCGACGAACACTTTACCGAAGGCTTCTGATGCATGCTTAGAATCACTCGTACACTCATACGCAAGCGGAAACAAACAGGCTGATTCATCATTAGCGCCAGGTAGCGACAGATGAGCGTCTGTATTGCGGAGCTACGAGCGACCACTAGTGGCCGCCCCGATCAGCCGTCAGTTGTTAATACAGGGCTCTTCAGTCGCTACCTGCCATTATTGGTAATCAAGCTGCCAATGTTAAATGTGATGTTTCAGATGTGCTTTGGAGGCGCTGTTGAGTTGTTACACCTTATTCAATACAGCGCCTGAGCGTTTCTATGCTGTTGTATAGAAATCAATCTGTAAAAGTTAAAAATCTGCTATAATATTAGCCAAATAACACATGTAACCAGATGTTTTTAAAAATATTTTATTTTTTTTAAAGAAGCATATCTATTAAGGTTTTTCAGTTTGTGTAAGAAAAAGCAGATGTTCCCATCTTCATGGTGCCTGTAATGCAGACAAAAGAGTACCGTATATACTCGAGTATAAGCCGAGTTTTTCAGCCCACTTTTTGGGCTGAAAAAAGCCACCTCGGCTTATACTCGAGTCAGTGCTCTCACACACACTGACACTTACTGGCTGTTGCGCGCAGGTTGGTGGGAGGCGTCCATTGTTTCTATTGGACGCCGACCACATGGGGCCCGCCCACCAACCGGCGCGCAACAACCAGGAAGTGCCTGCACGTTTGTGAGAGCGGCGGCGGCGGAGGAGGAGGAGGCGGCGGCGGCGGAGGAGGAGGAGGAGGCGGCGGCGGCGGCGGAGGCGCAGGAGGAGGAGGAGGCGGCGGCGGCGGAGGCAGAGGGAACGGAGGTGGCCAGCGCGCAACAACAGGTAAGGGGGGGGTCCTCGTGCTGCAGTCACGAGGACAGGGTGGCGGCTGCAGTGTCCGTGTGTGCGTGTGACCATGCCCGCTCCAGCCTCCAGCCCAGGTAATATTGGCAGCTGCTTCCCTAGCACTGCTCATTGGCAGCATCATGCCCGTATCTGTAAGAAAGCCATCTTTGTACATCCTTATTTTTTAAACTCTGGCCTAGGTCTAGCAATAAAAAATGTCACTCCATCTCCCTCCAGGCTCCTACCCTGGTGCAACAGGCATAATGGCTGGTATGTCTAGGGTTTGGAAGTTAAGCAGCTGGCCTCCAGACACTATGTTCTTCAGTACACATCCAGTGTTCATGCAGATATGTTGGCAACATCCCTACCTCTTATTGGGGCAACCTAAATTGGTATGCCCCCTGTGTGAAATCTCAGGGCCGCTGGGTTAACTCGCCTCTTCCCCGAGTCCTTGCCACATCTCGGCACCTTTGAATGGTTGGTGTGGACAGTGCATGCCCACAGCTAAAGGCAAGTGGGTATGCGGCAAGTGCTCACTCCATTTAGATTTCCTTGCTGCTCTGAGCTCAGAGTAGTAAAGGATATCTAAACAGAATGAGCATGGCTGATTGACTTAGTGCCCTACACATGTGCCATCAGAACAAGGAAAAAGTGAGTTAAGGGGCGATTCCTGGGGATACACACAGCAGTATGCCAAATCAGGTTGCTCATCCAGAAAGGAACAAAACCAAATTACTGAGTGCTGCTCATTGGCAGCATCATGCCCGTCACAGGCTGCCATTCCAATATGACTGGGCATCGGGAGGGCAGGCTGCCAGCGGCTGTGTGAGGGGGTGACACTATACTGGGGGGTCATTGCTGTGGCCATGATCACATTGTTTTATTTTACAATGGCAGGGGCATTGGCCATTGGGACAGGGCACAAACTGGGGCTAATGCCATGACTGGCAGTGTTTAATTCTGGAATGACAGGGGCATTCCCAATGGGACAGGCACAGACTGGGGCTAATGCCTCTGGTTCAGTCAGCACGTTCAGGTCCGCTCCTGCCTTCGTCTAATAGCTCGTCTAAGGCTAGTGGATCTGAGTGCGCTGGCGGCTGCATCCTCCGCTATCCTCCAACACCCTCGGCTTATACTCGAGTCAATAACTTTTTCCAGTTTTTTGTGGTAAAATTAGGTGCCTCGGCTTATATTCGGGTTGGCCTATACTCGAGTATATACGGTAATTAGTTTGTGTTGTTTGTTAAAAATAAAGTTTTCTAAACACCCTTTGTTTTGTGTTTAATAAATATTTTACATACAAACCACCTTTTTGGTTTATAGATTTAAAGCAAGACACTTTGTATTTATCAATCTAAAATACCACCCACATATTTTTTAATATTAATTTAAGCTACCCATTTTTGTTGTTAGTAATTTTAGACCACCCACATATTTGTGGTGTAATGTTTAGAAGGGCCCTGTAGTACTGTAGTAGTAGTATAGTTAAGGTGAGCTAGCTTACCGAAAAAAAAAGAGGTAATCATGCTTTGTCATCGCTCAAACCCAGTCTGGGTGTCCTCATTACTGTCTGCTGCCATGTTGGGGACTTCTGGCACCAGTGCTGTTTCCTCGGGGTTCGATTCGGTGGCATATGCAAATGTTGTGTAGGACACTAGCAGGCGAGGATGATTTTGGAGACCTTTTGTGGACTGTACAACATCTCTCCTCCTGGGCGTGCCAAACAGAGAAAGCGTGCTTTCAGCAGGCCAATGGTTCTTCCCACAATGCATCTGGTTTTGCGATGTGCTGCATTGTAGCGTACTCGGGCAGAGGTCTGTGGGTTTCTGACCGGAGTCATTAGCCACGTTTTCTGCCCATATCCCTTGTCCGCTGTCAAATAAACAGTGAGAGAGAGCAATTAGTAAAGTACCATGAACATAACGTATATATTAAAGCATCTGTTATCTAGCTGTGCAATTTAGGTGTCAACATATTTAACTTGTTATTATTTCACAGATTAGTAATTACCCAGTAGCCATCCAGGTGGCATTTCATTGTTCTCAAACTTCCGGCACAGGACTGATTGCTGGAGCACATAAGAATCATGGCATGAGCCAGGGAAGCCAGCTCTCACGGCCCTCAGCTTCATGTCATGGTCACATACCACCATGACATTCATGGAATGGAATTGTTTCCTATTCCTATAATGCAGATCCTGTGCACAGGGAGGGCGGAAAGGGATATGTGTACCATCCACGCACCCTAGAACATTAGGTATCCCTCCCATGCGGTAGAACGCACGTTTAATATTGGCAGCCTCCTCCTCATCCTCAGGAAATTTTATATAAACGGGGATAAGGTCGCAAATAGCCAGGACTACCTTGTAAAATATGCGGCTCATTGTAGCCTGGCTGATCCCGCTGAGGAGGGCAGAGGTTGCCTGGAAATTGCCCTGTGCCACTATATTTAGCATGGCACATAGGTGAACAATGCCAGGAATGGATTGGGTGCGTCTGGTGGATGGATCGATTTTGGTCTTAATCTGATCATATAGGGACTGTAGTGCTGCACGATTCAGATGAAATCTACTTCTGATCTGCTTACTGATCACTTAAATCCCATACAGAGAGGCGGATGCCCTAAGCCTCACAGCACCCTCTTCCCTTGACTCCTGACCTTCCTCTGCGCTGCCACAACAATACATCCATAACCCAAACATCACCCCCACATCCAACTCACACTCACTAGCCATAGCTCAAGAACTCCCAAAATCAAAAAACAACAATCTCACCACACACACAACCAGTCCACATACACAATCACAATCCTCACACAATCACACAAATGCAGCTCACCACAAACCAGATGTATAATGGTTAGAACCATCAGCCTGCTGAAAGTATGCTTTCAAAGTTTGGCACAACCAAGAGGTGAGTTGCTGCACAACCCACAAAAGGTCCCCAAAACAATCCACACTTGCTGTATCCTACACAATATTTGCAGATGCCACCCAAACAAATCTCCCAAAGAAACAGCATTGATGCCAGAAAAGCTCAACAAAGCCACCGACAGTAATCAAGAAACCCAGCAAGCCAGTTTCTGCCAGCTATGTCAAAGTAAAAAGCAACAAACACCACAGCCTTTGCCACAGTGTATCAAGATAAGAATGAATAAAGTATTTTTAATTTATACTTATACTTAACTTAAAAAGGACTGGTCCGCTTAGCCGCCTCTTGCGTTTGTTAGCTGTTTCTGGTCTGTAATTAGCTTGCCACAGGTGTGGCAGAAACACCTAGCGCATCCATAATAGCGTAGTTGTGCGGATCTGGTTGCACAGACATCTATTGTCCAATCCAAGGTAAAGTTTTTTAATTTCAAATAGCCGTTTTTTAAACACCATTTCCAATGTTGCTCAGAGACATGGATACTAGTAATTCCTAATGTCTATCTGGCTTGTTAAGTAGCTTATTAATTACTTTATTGACTTCAACATTTCATGTTTGCCTGATACATCATTCATTGTAGTCAAGATGTATCTACAAACACCTGTACAGTATGTGTCAATCAATTAACTGGCCCTGTTTGTGATTGGGTAATAAAGCACATAAATACTGGCATACACATTCTGCAGTTTTTGCCATTCTGTAGTTTGCATGTGTCCTTGTGTGTTTGTTGTTTGGTGGTGTGTGCAGCTACAGGATGGAGCCAAATTCTGGGAATCTGCCGGCCATTGCTGTGTCTCCTGGGGGTCCCAGTACCAGTGGTGTGCGTCGTGGCCGCAGACCTTCCTCAAGGAAAAGGGCACAGGCTGAAGGTGAAGCCCCACCCAAGCCCAAGCGTGCCTATGCCAAGAGGGAGCCAGAATTTAATTTGGCAGATAATAATACTTTTATGCGTCTGACACTGGCTAAATGGGAGTTATTATTTGGCTCCCAAAGTCAGTGTTTAGGCAAACAAGAAAGGAGCAAATTGTGGGATGCCATTGGTGAGCAGCTTACTAGCACTGATCAAAATCCACATAGTGGCACAGCCTGCAAGAAACGCTTCTACACTTTGCAAAGGGTCCTTATGATGAAGTCTGATCATCTTGTTGACAGTGGGATGAAGCAGGCTCCAAAGAGTAAATACAGGCCATATGAGGAGATGCTGAAGTGCATGCTGAAGTGTGGATGCTGGGGATGACACCACAGGCTGGGGCGAAGGTACATTGTGATTACTTTGTAAATGATTGTTGCAAATCATGTAGAAGCATATTTGTAAATACCCTCATTTTAAGTAAACATTTCTCTTTGTTTATGCATAGTGGCACATGAGGACTCGCAGGACTCAGATGATGAGGGGTCCCAGATTCCTGCCCTTCCCCCAGCCTCAACATTAACCCAGTCTGAAGTTGAAGGTAAAGAGTCTAGATAATGTGATTATATGGTATTGGTCTTGATGTTTCTTTTCATAGCGCACATTAACAATGCATAATTGTTTTAATTTGTTTCACATAGATGCCCTCAGAATTGCACCAGCATCTCCTCATGAGTCTACATACTCTTTGGATGCCAGTAAGTGCATGTGTCAATGTGGCTTCTCCTAAAGTAATTTAAATGTCTGGATGTAGCTCAAGCATGCTTTTCATTTGTAGGCCAAGTCCCAGCTTCATCTTTGGACCCCACTTCCTGTGTTGCAGGCCTGCAGGACCCTGTTGGTGTGTAGTGTAGTCTTTAGCATATGTGATGTTGCCGCCACTATCGGATGATGATTTGCCCCTTCCTGGCAGCCAGACACCTGTACCATTTGAGGAGGACCACACTCAGGTACCATTGATTAGTTGGTTATGGTTGAGCAAAGTTTACAAGTATTCTGGACACTAGTGTAAACCCATGTAACATACAACATACTTTGATCTTAGGAGGAATCCTTGACGGCAACCCAGGATGTGGCCTCCTCACAAGTCCCATGTGGTCAGGCTTCAGAGCCAGCACCAACGGTACATGTTAATCTAACCATAGATGTGTTTGTTAGAGTTTTATATGCAAAATACAATCTGGAATCTAATATCTTGCTTTTTCTTTTAGCCTTCTCCACAACCAACAGTGCTGAGCTCTATGAGTTGGAATCGTTGGTGAACCAACAACAAATACGGGACCTCAGGCAAGAAGTACGGGATCTTCGCAACCAACCCCAGCCAGAATTGTTGCATGCGATACATCAATCCATTGAGCGCCAGGATGAAACTTTGTTGTTGTTACATCAGCTAATACAGCAGCAGTCTATTTTTTTTACTGTACTGTTGGCCCCCAACATCGCCCCTATAAATGACTCAGCACCAACAAGGCCACCCAGGAACTAAAATGTATATACTTTTTGGAAGCAAACCAAATGATGCTAAAATTTGGTTTGCCTTTATTTAATTTAATACATTTTTGTTTATCTTTACAATTTTGTGTTTGATACGTAATTACATAAATAGTAACCCATACATTAAGACATGTCTATATCTATATATGTGAATGTGTTTTAAAAATAACAACAGTAATAGGTTGGGACACATTAGAATGCTTCTAAAATTAGGGGTAACAATGTGTTAATGGGTTAATGTTAACTTTAATAATGTTTTCAACGTCATGCTAATGCACTCAGAAGCGCAAAACTGTTTGCTGCTTAATCAACAACAGCGAATCTTGGCGTTACAGGGAATAACAGGGAAAAAAAATGTATCAAAAGTACAGCGCCACAGCCAGCAACAGGTAGCAACTGGTCATAGCGTCTGGCCCTCGGCGCTCTAACCCAGATTCAACAAGAAATTTCTATGAAACAGCGTGGGCGCTGTTTTTTTGCCTGACTGCGGGATAGAGCGCCAGACACGGTTAGATTAAAGTGATTATTTGTGGTGGAAACAAAAATTAAAGCTGTAAATATAACGGGAAGGACATTAGGGTAGGGGTGTGAGTTAAATGTTTGAATGGCACACTATACATTAACTTTTCAGAAAAAAAAAACATTAGGAAACATTACATACAGTTCAGGAATAATGTCTACCACATTTGTAGTCTGAAAAAAATAAATAAATAAATAAAAAGGGCATGAGAAATGGGATTTGAGGCTCTGCCATAGAAATGTATGGGAGAGCAACAGGTAGCGAGAGGTAATACATGGCGCTCTCCCAGTCGCTAAACAGGATCGGCTAAAGAGTCATTACCTGACGCTATCCCTTCTTAAGTAAGGCCCAGAACCAAAAAAAAAAACAGATCGACACAAAAACGAAATTCATTTTATGTCTCTCTGAATCAACTCTTATGTCCTGGAGTGCTGCTCTGGGCCTTCCTAAAATGTAATGTTTTTGCCCTCCCAGACAGAAAATCTTTCTTACAGTTTATGTTAAATATAATTATATTGTGGTCACTGTTACCAAGATTTTCACAGACTGTTACTGTCCCCATCAGGTCATCATTATTTGATTTTTGATTACCAGATCTAAAAGAGCATCACCCCTAGTAGGTGCCTCCACGAACTGATTCATATATTCTCCCCCTTGTAGTGGAAGCAAAACCATGTCTCCTGGGTAGTTGAAGTCCCCCATCACCACCACTGTACCAGCTTGGGATGTCCGCTCTATCTGTTTATGCAGTTGACCATCTATTTCCTCAGTTATAATTGGGGACCTATAGATTACACCAATCTGGATTTTAACATTGATTTCATCACCCCCACTTCTACCCACAAGGATTCTACATCCTCACAATCTTCTGCTAGTATCCCCTCATTAATATATGCTTTGAGTTCTTGCTTTACATAAAGACACACGCCGCCCATTTCCTTTTTGCTCTGTCTTTCCGAAAAAGAGTAAAACCTTATAGATTGACAGTCCAGTCATGTGTGGAATCCAGCCATGTCTCAGCCACACCAACAACATCAATATTATTTGCCAGCACCAGAGCCTCAAGCTCCCCCACTTTACTTGCCAGACTTCTGGCATTTGTGAACATACACTTTAAGTTCCTATCTAGTTTGACACTTTTAGGTATAGTATTAGCTTCTGCAGTAATTCATCCACCTAATTTTTCACTGCTGGTTTGCAACACATGGATCTCCTTATCCATCATAGCAGTCCTCCCCCCTTCTAATTCTCCACCCACCATTATATGCTGCCCCCTAAACAACCTGTCTTCACTTTTGTTTTCACTCTTGCCCTCCCCCCTCATCTCTAGTTTAAATACCTCTCCACCCCCTATAGTATCCTCTTACCCAGCACAGCATCTCTCCTTCCATTCAGGTGCAAATAATCTGTTGAATACACTTTGTACCCCAATGAAAAGTCAGCACAGAGTCTATTTGAGCCGGTTCCCAGTATAAGAGATTTAAGCAAGTCCTTCATGGGCGAAGATTGGTGAAGGAGACCCCTCTGCACTGACCCACTTTTCTGAAGGCCAAAGTTGTGGATCAATGTTCTAGTAGCCCTCCGGTTGGGAGGGGGATAACCCTGTGGGACACTTGGAAGTAGAGGATGCTTGAGAGAGAAGGATTTTGGAAAATATTTGCCAGAAAATGCATTGCCCCTGTAAGTCTGCATTTGATTAATTGAGTGATGGAGAAAAGTACTTGCAACTTCAAATTCATTTGCTTCTTGGTCGCAACTTGTACATAGATTGGGTTACTTTTCACAGCCTTAGTAAGGCCCCGATTGTTAAGCAGAGAAGTGTTTGAACTTTTTGTTACAATTTGTTTTTTAATATAATTAATAAGTATAACATTAATAATAATTACAAACAATTAACCCTTTAAGTGCCAGCCTACCTGGAGTTTTTGTCACCCTTTTTTGTCAGACCATTTTGCACTATATTGCGCTCCCCATGTTCAAATGTGATTTTTGAAGGGATTTCCAGGGATTTCCCAGGAAAACGATATATTGGTTTTTTTTCAGCATAGTCTGGGCTTTAACATGAAATGTCTTGTTTGTCAATTTTTAGGTGCATGCTAAATATTTTTGGGTGAAAATTGTGCAAAAAAATAAAAAAATTTCAATTTTTACAATTTGTAGTGTTTTTTTGTAATAAAAAATGTAAGTTTGTCAATAAAATCTTATTGCGTGTGAAATCCCAATTTCTCCCGGTTACAGCAGTACCACATATGTATAGGTAGATACCCTTTCCTGCCCAGGAGACTCCCCCAAACTGAAACAGCGCTTTAGGGGATTTTCAGAAAAAATACAACTGTGATATGCACTATGCGCACCTTGCAGTTTTTCCAGAAAAACAACCCTTTACATTTGAAGTACCCCCAACAAACTATATCTTCTCTGGAAGTACACACCTCAAGCTTTCTAGGTGTACCAGGCTTGTTGATGTGGCCATAGTTTTCTGGAAATAATCCCTCAATGTATTCTTTGGTTGCAAAAAGTTTCCCTAAAAAAAGGATAAAAAAGCAGAATCAAAGTCACATTTTCCTAAAAAAAACGATTTACAAACAAGAAAGAACAAGTTTAATCTAAAAAAGCAACATCCCGCGAACAGAACGATACCCAACATGCATAGCTACTGTAAAGGGAAGAGTTGCCAAACACCCCAAAGTAAAGCATTTTACTTTAAAATTTCAAAGTGCGCACCTTGCAATTTTTCTACCAAAACAACTCTTTACATTTGGAATATCCCCCATAAACCATATATTCCCTGAAAGTACACGTTAAGCTTTCTAAGCATACCCAGCTTGTTGTAGTGGGCTCATCTTTCTGGAATTAATCCCTCAAAGAATTCTTTGTTTACGCAGGGTTTCCCTAAAAAATGTATGGAAAAGCTGAATAAAAAACGCCTTTTCCTAAAATATAAATAGGCAAACAAGAAAGAACAAGCTAAGTCTGAAAGCACAAGGTCCCCCGAACAGAACAATACCCAACATGCATAGCTACTTTTAACCCTTTTAATTGCCAGCCTACTTGAGATTTTGTCACCCTCTGTTGACAGGTCTTTTTTCCCCACTTTGCGCCATGTTTTGCAACATTTTTGCTGGAATTTTCAGAAAAATGTATATATATTTTTTGCAGCAGAGTTTAGGCTTTAACATGAAATGTCTTGTTTGTAAATTTTATTCAGTTTTTTACAATATTATTATTAAGTAAAAAAAAATACAAAAAAATAAAATTATTTTAGAAAATTGTCTCCTATTTTTAAATAAAAAATATATTTTATTAAAGAAAATCATATTGCATGTTAAAGCCCCATTTCTACCGATTTGAACGGTACCACATATTTATCGGTAGCCCCCCGTTCCTGCCCAGGAGACCCCCCTAACTGAAACAAGTACTTTATAACATTTACAAATAAAATACAACTACGATCCACACTACAAAGGGTTAAATTGAGGGAAAAAATGACATAGGGGGCCCCCTTTTTTTTGGCTTTTTAAGGGTTAAAAACCCCCAAAAAATTACATGGGGTCCCCCTTACCCAAAGTAACCAGCCCGGGACCAGCTATGCAGGGCTTGTAGAAACAGGGCGCAGGGGCCAGCTTTTGTAGCCCCTGGCCCTGCAGGCTACAAGCCCGCATAGCCCGTAGGCCCGGGCTCTTCTGTTCCTCCCTGGTCCTTGGGGAGGCAGGTAATAAGGGTGCTGGGGGTTAATGGCAAGTCACCCGCTAGCGCAGGTGACTTGCCATCCCCCCAGCCTTGTGAACTGCTATAGGGGTCATGGACTGGTATAGGGGTCAGGAGGCCAAATATTAGCTGAATCACACCCTGGAGTTGCAAGCAGCAGCAGGAGCAGGAGCCCAAACATTACTTTAAAGAGACACTGGAGTTGGCTGCAGAAGCCCAAAAATTGGATGAATCACACCCTGGAGTTGCAAGCAGCAGCAGCAGCAGCCCAAACATAGCTTGAAAGAGACACTGGAGTTGGCAGCAGGAGCCCAAAAATTGGATGAATCACACCCTGGAGTTGCAAGCAGCAGCACAAACATTACTTTAAGGAGACAATGGAGTTGGCTGCAGGAGCCCATAAATTGGATGAATCACACCCTGGGTTGCAAGCAGCAGCAGGCCAAACAGTGCTTCAAAGAGACACTGGAGTTGGCTTCAGGAGCCCAAAAATTGGATGAATCACACCCTGGATTTGGCAGCAGCAGGAGGCCAAAAATTGGCTCAAAGGCACACCCTGAAGTTGGCATCAGCAGGAGCACAAAAATTGGCCTAAAGACATAAATATGTTTTGCACCATTTGGAAAGTGTAAAACGTGGCACCATGCTGAATCTAGTCGCATGCATCAGCCATTGGTGGGTGGAAATCCTGGCTGATCCATCCCTGATTCATTTTGACAAAGGTGAGTCTCTCCACATTTTTAGTTGACAGACGAGTTCTCCTCGCCGTAACTATGGCCCCCACCGCACTAAACACCCGCTCAGATGGCACGCTACTTGCTGGGCAGGACAGCTTTTCCAGGGCAAACTCTGCTAGTTGCGGCCACAAGCCAAGTTTGGCTGCCCAAAAGTCCAGCGGATCCTCAAGGTGTGTTGGCATGGTCATGTCAAGGTATGACATAACCTGCTGGTTGAGGTCCTGCTCCAGGTCTTCCTGCTGCTCATGAGTAGCCTCACTATGCGGGTGTAGAAAGCTACTCATTAGCGACTGAAGACTGAGGCTGCTGCTGCTGCTCCTGCCAACCCCCCCAGCAGGCATGGCAGTGGAAGGTGAGCGCAGAGGTCCCCCCGAGTCAGACCTGCGAGAGTATGGACCATGGCGCCGATAGGCATCGGCCAACTGACTACGTAGAATGTCTTTGTGGTAGTTCAGTTTGTCCTCCCTCTCGGCGGGTTTAAAAAATGCCCCCATTTTGTGCCGGAAGCGAGGGTTCAATAAGGTGGACAGCCAGAAGTCATCCCGGCGACAAATGGAAACAATTCTGGGGTCACTACGCAAGCACGTGAGCATGCTTCCTGCCATTTGCGCAAGTGACTCGGAGGGACTACCTGTCTCCATCTCCACTGCATACTGCCACGGTGTGTCCGGGTCCTCTGTCTCGCCTTCCTCAAAACCCTCTAGCTCCTCTGGCTGCTCCTGCTCCTCCTCTCCTGTCCGCTTACTAGATAAACCAGCCATTTCACCAAGCCTAAACTGTGCTTCACTGGGCCCCTCCTCCTCCTCCTCCTCTTCCTCCTCCTCCAGTTCAGCTCCAATGGGGTTCATGTGGCCGTAAGATGTAGACGCCATGTCTCCAGTGCCCTGACCAGCCATGGTTTCCAACATGTGCTGTAGTACATGAAGCAGTGGAATCAGGTCGTTCATCCCGTAATCCTGCCGACTGACAAATAAAGTGGCTTCCTCAAAGGGCCTGAGCAAACGGCAGGTGTCACGTATGAGCTGCCACTGGTTGACATTGAAGTTACACAGGGGAGTCCCCCTATCCGCTTGGATCATCAGGAAATCCGTGATGGCTTTTCTCTGTTCATATAATCGGACCAACATGTGAAGGGTGGAATTCCAACGGGTGGAAACATTGCAAATCAGACTATGTTGGGGGATACCGTTCTGACGCTGTAGCTCAAGAAGGCTGTGTTTGGCGGTGTATGAGTGGCTGAAGTGCATGCAAAGTTTCCTTGAAGTTGTTAGGATGTCTTGCATATGGGGGGAACACTTCAGAAACCGCTTGACAACCAGATTGAAGACGTGGGCCACGCAGGGGGCATGGGTCAGCCTTCCTTGGCGCAGCGCAGACAAAATGTTCTTCCCATTGTCGGTAACCATGATTCCCATTTTAAGTTTTCCTGGAGTAAGCCATGTTTGGATTTCCTGATGAATACATTTAAGCAGTTCCTCCCCTGTGTGACTGACACCTCCGTGCCCTGCACACATGGTAGACTGGAGGGGCACTGAGACTAGAGCCTACAGTGGAGGGTGAGGAGATGGTGGAGGATGAGGAGGCCGAGTCGCGCGTTGTCACAGGCCCAACGGGCAGGCAGCGCGGAGGCTGAAGCGGCGTGACCTGTCCAAGTTGCTGCTGCTGCTGCAAAGGGACCACATTCACCCAGTGGGCCGTAAACGACATGTACTGTCCCTGACCGTAGTTACAGCTCCAGACGTCGGCGCTGCCATGCACTTTGATACACACCGCCAGGCTCAAGGACTGGCCCACCTTCTGTTCAACAAAAGTGTGCAGTGCTGGTACTGCCTTCTTGGCAAAGAAATGACGGCTTTGGACGCTCCACCTCGGCTCGGCACAAGCCATCAGTTCTCTGAAAGGTGCAGAGTCCACCACCTAAAAAGGGAGCGACTGCAGCACCAGCAACTTGGACAGGAGCACATTCAGCTTCTGCGCCGTGGGATGAGTGGGCGCATACTGCTGTCTCTTGGACATGGCTTCGCGGATAGATTGCTGGCGGGATGCATGACTTGGAGGAGGAGGAGGAGCAGGAGCGACAGAGGATGGGTATGACGCACAGCTGCCTTCGGCTGAGGTGCTGGAGCCTTGGCTAGCAGAAATTGGGAGCGGCGTGCCACTTGGTGAGGAAGCAGGCTGGACCACCTCTTCGGAGCCTTGGTTCTCCCAGGCCGCTTTATGGTGATGCATCATATGTTGACGCAGGGCCGTGGTGCCAACATTTGGACCCCGGCCACGCTTCACCTTCTGCCTACATATCTTGCATGTGGCCATGTTACCCTCCTGCGGATGCTTCAGGAAAAACTGCCACACTGCCGAGTAGCTACTTTTCCCACCAACAGGCCTCACTGATTCACTGCTGCTGTCGCCAACTCCAGCAACCCCTGCTCCACTACCTCCCGATAAGGTAGCCTGCCGCGCAGCAGGTGCTCTACCCCGGCCCCGGCCCCGTTTGGCTCCAGGCTTTACAATTGTGCCCCCATGCTGACTGCAAACTATGCTGCTAACACCTTGCTGCCTGAGCTGCTGACTCCGGGGCAACCTGCGCCCCTCTGCTCCTGATGATGACGATGAAGCCCCTTCTGCACCCGGCTCCCAAGTGCGATCGGCTTCATCATCATCATCATCACCGAGTTGTGGCTGTACGTCACTGATGTTCTCGGTTTCCTCAGTGTCTGGCGCAGGAGCTGGAAAGCTCGCAACACCCACGACACTGTCCACATCACTATTTGTCTGCCGAGCTAAAGAAGCAACCTCCATTTCATGGCTGGGCAGTAGCTGCTGACTGTCCTCTATCTGATCGTCCTCCTCACTAAAGAGTGGAGCTGAACCCAAAGCATAGGATACGTTGCTGGGGGAGGGAACGGCATAGGACAGAGGCAATGGAAGGACAGGGACTGCTCTCGGGGCATACCAACTCAGGGTTGTGTCAGAGGAACCTACCGACCCTAGACTGGGGGTCTCAGATGTAGCTTGTGATGATGTTGATGAGCGCGTTAACCAATCTACCACGGCAGATGCGTTACTGGTGGAGACACGACTGCTAGCAGATACTGGCAGATCAGGTCTCTCATCGTGACTCCTGCTGCCACTCGCCCCTAGTCTTCTGCAACCTCTGCCTGCAGAATCTTGGCCTCTGCCACTCCTCTTTGAACTTCCTGGCACTTGTCTTCCTGACATTTTTATGTATTTGCTTATTTTGTATAACAGATGGGGTGGCAGGTGCAATTTGGGATACCACAGGCACAGGTTTACTGTCAGCAGACAGAAAGCAATGCAAAATTAAAGAACTTAGTACAGCTCAGGCTGAAGCACGCTTATTTAGTATAACAGATGGTGTGCTCGTTACAATTTTGGGATACCCCAGGCACAGGTTTAATGTCAGCAGACAGAAAGCAATGCAAAATCAAAGAACTTAGTACAGCTCAGGCTGAAGCACGCTTATTTAGTATAACAGACGGGGTGCTCGTTGCAATTTTGGGATACCCCAGTCACAGGTTTAATGTCAGCAGACAGAAAGCAATGCAAAATTAAATAACTTAGTACAGCTCAGGCTGAAGCACGCTTATTTAGTATAACAGACGGGGTGCTCGTTGCAATTTTGGGATACCCCAGGCACAGGTTTAATGTCAGAAGACAGAAAGCAATGCAAAATTAAATAACTTAGTACAGCTCAGGCTGAAGCACACTTATTTAGTATAACAGACGGGGTGCTTGTTGCAATTTTGGGATACCCCAGGCACAGGTTTAATGTCAGCAGACAGAAAGCAATGCAAAATTAAAGAACTTAGTACAGCTCAGGCTGAAGCACGCTTATTTAGTATAATAGACGGGGTGCTCGTTGCAATTTTGGGATACCCCAGGCACAGGTTTAATGTCAGCAGACAGAAAGCAATGCAAAATTAAAGAACTTAGTACAGCTCAGGCTGAAACACGCTTATTTAGTATAACAGACGGGGTGCTCGTTGCAATTTTGGGATACCCCAGGCACAGGTTTAATGTCAGCAGACAGAAAGCAATGCAAAATTAAATAACTTAGTACAGCTCAGGCTGAAGCATGCTTATTTAGTATAACAGACGGGATGCTCGTTGCAATTTTGGGATACCCCAGGCACAGGTTTAATGTCAGCAGACAGAAAGCAATGCAAAATTAAAGAACTTAGTACAGCTCAGGCTGAAACACGCTTATTTAGTATAACAGACGGGGTGCTCGTTGCAATTTTGGGATACCCCAGGCACAGGTTTAATGTCAGCAGACAGAAAGCAATGCAAAATTAAATAACTTAGTACAGCTCAGGCTGAAGCACGCTTATTTAGTATAACAGACGGGGTGCTCGTTGCAATTTTGGGATACCCCAGGCACAGGTTTAATGTCAGAAGACAGAAAGCAATGCAAAATTAAATAACTTAGTACAGCTCAGGCTGAAGCACACTTATTTAGTATAACAGACGGGGTGCTTGTTGCAATTTTGGGATACCCCAGGCACAGGTTTAATGTCAGCAGACAGAAAGCAATGCAAAATTAAAGAACTTAGTACAGCTCAGGCTGAAGCACGCTTATTTAGTATAATAGACGGGGTGCTCGTTGCAATTTTGGGATACCCCAGGCATAGGTTTAATGTCAGCAGACAGAAAGCAATGCAAAGCAAAGCACACTTATTTAGTATAACAGACGGGGTGCTTGTTGCAATTTTGGGATACCCCAGGCACAGGTTTAATGTCAGCAGACAGAAAGCAATGCAAAATTAAAGAACTTAGTACAGCTCAGGCTGAAGCACGCTTATTTAGTATAATAGACGGGGTGCTCGTTGCAATTTTGGGATACCCCAGGCACAGGTTTAATGTCAGCAGACAGAAAGCAATGCAAAATTAAAGAACTTAGTACAGCTCAGGCTGAAACACGCTTATTTAGTATAACAGACGGGGTGCTCGTTGCAATTTTGGGATACCCCAGGCACAGGTTTAATGTCAGCAGACAGAAAGCAATGCAAAATTAAATAACTTAGTACAGCTCAGGCTGAAGCATGCTTATTTAGTATAACAGACGGGATGCTCGTTGCAATTTTGGGATACCCCAGGCACAGGTTTAATGTCAGCAGACAGAAAGCAATGCAAAATTAAAGAACTTAGTACAGCTCAGGCTGAAACACGCTTATTTAGTATAACAGACGGGGTGCTCGTTGGAATTTTGGGATACCCCAGGCACAGGTTTAATGTCAGCAGACAGAAAGCAATGCAAAATTAAATAACTTAGTACAGCTCAGGCTGAAGCACGCTTATTTAGTATAACAGGTGGGGTGCTCGTTGCAATTTTGGGATACCCCAGGCACAGGTTTAATGTCAGCAGACAGAAAGCAATGCAAAATTAAAGAACTTAGTACAGCTCAGGCTGAAGCACGCTTATTTAGTATAACAGACGGGGTGCTTGTTGCAATTTTGGGATACCCCAGGCACAGGTTTAATGTCAGCAGACAGAAAGCAATGCAAAATTAAAGAACTTAGTACAGCTCAGGCTGAAACACGCTTATTTAGTATAACAGACGGGGTGCTTGTTGCAATTTTGGGATACCCCAGGCACAGGTTTAATGTCAGCAGACAGAAAGCAATGCAAAATTAAAGAACTTAGTACAGCTCAGGCTGAAACACGCTTATTTAGTATAACAGACGGGGTGCTCGTTGCAATTTTGGGATACCCCAGGCACAGGTTTAATGTCAGCAGACAGAAAGCAATGCAAAATTAAAGAACTTAGTACAGCTCAGGCTGAAGCACGCTTATTTAGTAAAACAGACGGGGTGCTTGTTGCAATTTTGGGATACCCCAGGCACAGGTTTAATGTCAGCAGACAGAAAGCAATGCAAAATTAAAGAACTTAGTACAGCTCAGGCTGAAGCACGCTTATTTAGTATAATAGACGGGGTGCTCGTTGCAATTTTGGGATACCCCAGGCACAGGTTTAATGTCAGCAGACAGAAAGCAATGCAAAGCAAAGCACACTTATTTAGTATAACAGACGGGGTGCTTGTTGCAATTTTGGGATACCCCAGGCACAGGTTTAATGTCAGCAGACAGAAAGCAATGCAAAATTAAATAACTTAGTACAGCTCAGGCTGAAGCACGCTTATTTAGTATAATAGACGGGGTGCTCGTTGCAATTTTGGGATACCCCAGGCACAGGTTTAATGTCAGCAGACAGAAAGCAATGCAAAATTAAAGAACTTAGTACAGCTCAGGCTGAAACACGCTTATTTAGTATAACAGACGGGGTGCTCGTTGCAATTTTGGGATACCCCAGGCACAGGTTTAATGTCAGCAGACAGAAAGCAATGCAAAATTAAATAACTTAGTACAGCTCAGGCTGAAGCATGCTTATTTAGTATAACAGACGGGATACTCGTTGCAATTTTGGGATACCCCAGGCACAGGTTTAATGTCAGCAGACAGAAAGCAATGCAAAATTAAAGAACTTAGTACAGCTCAGGCTGAAACACGCTTATTTAGTATAACAGACGGGGTGCTCGTTGCAATTTTGGGATACCCCAGGCACAGGTTTAATGTCAGCAGACAGAAAGCAATGCAAAATTAAATAACTTAGTACAGCTCAGGCTGAAGCACGCTTATTTAGTATAACAGGTGGGGTGCTCGTTGCAATTTTGGGATACCCCAGGCACAGGTTTAATGTCAGCAGACAGAAAGCAATGCAAAATTAAAGAACTTAGTACAGCTCAGGCTGAAGCACGCTTATTTAGTATAACAGACGGGGTGCTTGTTGCAATTTTGGGATACCCCAGGCACAGGTTTAATGTCAGCAGACAGAAAGCAATGCAAAATTAAAGAACTTAGTACAGCTCAGGCTGAAGCACGCTTATTTAGTATAACAGACGGGGTGCTCGTTGCAATTTTGGGATACCCCAGGCACAGGTTTAATGTCAGCAGACAGAAAGCAATGCAAAATTAAAGAACTTAGTACAGCTCAGGCTGAAACACGCTTATTTAGTATAACAGACGGGGTGCTCGTTGCAATTTTGGGATACCCCAGGCACAGGTTTAATGTCAGCAGACAGAAAGCAATGCAAAATTAAAGAACTTAGTACAGCTCAGGCTGAAGCACGCTTATTTAGTAAAACAGACGGGGTGCTTGTTGCAATTTTGGGATACCCCAGGCACAGGTTTAATGTCAGCAGACAGAAAGCAATGCAAAATTAAAGAACTTAGTACAGCTCAGGCTGAAACACGCTTATTTAGTATAACAGACGGGGTGCTCGTTGCAATTTTGGGATACCCCAGGCACAGGTTTAATGTCAGCAGACAGAAAGCAATGCAAAATTAAAGAACTTAGTACAGCTCAGACTGAAGCACGCTTCTTTAGTATAACAGACGGGGTGCTCGGTGCAGGTGTGGGATTTGGTTTAAAAGATAGGGTCACCTGCTGAAATGGAATGCCCATGTGGGCTGGGGTTTGTACAGCAGACAAAAAAAATTAAACTAATCGAGATATAATAAATGTTAAATGTGCCACTACCAACATGGTATGCACAGTGGTCAGGAATTTAAAGCTGATCTGGCAAATGAATTGAAATGAAAATAAAAAAAGCTTTCTTTCCCTTTCACTTGCTCTGCTGTCCCTGCCTCCGATTTTTAACTTCCCCTAACTTTCCCTGGCTCTCCCTGGAACTCTGTGGGTCTTCTCTCCCTACCTATCTCTAACTCTGTCCCTGTCTGTAAGGAGCTGTGCTCTGGCCGCAATAGAACGCTTGAAAGCAAGATGGCCGCCGCTTTATATAGTGCTGTGACGTCACCGGGCTTCCTGGCTGCTGATAGGCTGCATGTGAGTGTCCCATCATACCTTGCCCCAGGGTACATGTCTGGACATGTGCCGTCCACCATATTAGAATGCCTGTCATTGAAATGAATGGAGTTTAAAGGAAAACTTCGAATCGCAGGGAAATTCGGATTCGTTCAGAATTGAATTTTTCATGAAATTCGGAACGAATCCGGTTTCGTCCGGATCGATTCGCTCATCTCTACTGAAAATCATAAATTTCTAAAAGCGTCTCTGGTGCTGAGGAGTATTTAACCCAAATGGTGCATTTGTTTTCTACATTTCACACAGCTGATGATCAGGTGACATCCCCATGTAATATATCTCAGGTGACAATCGCTTTTTAGTATAATCAAGTTTACACAGAAACAAAGAAAGAAAAAGAAACAAAAATGCAATGAGGGGTACAGAAAGAAAGGGGGGAACAGTGAGGGGTTACACATCCAATGTTACAAAAACTTGGTCATTTGAAATCCAACAACGGCCAAACATGTGATCACCCAGTTCACCCTGTCAAATGCCTTCTCTGCGTCACAGGAGAGGAGGCAGGCTGGTGTTTTTGTTGAGGAGATATGCGATATTAGGTCAAATAGTTTGTTGGTGTTGTCCCTGGCCTCCCTCCCCGGCACAAATCCCACCTGATCCAGGTGAATCAGGCCTGGGAGCACTGGTTGTAACCTCAGAGCGATGATCTTGGCGTAGAGTTTGAGATCAATATTGATTAAGGATATCGGCCTGTAGTTGCCACATATCCTTGTCTGGTTTGGGAATAACAGGTATTGTTGCCTCCAAGGCCTGTTTGGGGAAGGGGCATCGCTCGTCAATTGAGTTGAAGGTTTTTGTTAAGATCGGGACCAGTCGGGCCCCAAAATGCTTATAGAATTTGGATGAGAAGCCGTCTGGGCCCGGGCTTTTACCTGGTGGGGATTCTTTGATTACCTTGGCTACTTCTTGCTCAGAGAAGGGCATTTCTAAGAGCTCTACCTCCTCTGGAGAGGAGGTGTCACTAATGTAGTCAGCTATTTTCTCAGGTATCTCTTGAGTAACCAGGGAGTGGGGGGAGGGGCCATGTATATTATAGAGAGCTGCGTAAAAGTTTCTAAAGGTGTCTGCTATGCTGGAAGGGGTTTGTGCTATGGTTCCATCTTGTTTTCTGAGAGTGGGTATGTGTACTGCCGTTGCCCTTGGGTGTAGAACTCTGGCCAGCATACGACCACATTTATTCGCTGATTCGTATAACTGGGCCTTGCCTTTCCTCTATAGCGCAAATATGTCTGGTTATAAAGATTTTGGAGCTTTTCCCTGGCCTTCTGGAGTTCTAGTAATTTGACATTAGTGGGCTTATTTTTATGTTCTCTCTCCAAGGAGTAAATCTGGTTCAAGGTCTGGGTAATGAGTGAAGCTCGCTCACGTTTAAGTCTTGCACCATGTTTGATGAATTCTCCTCTGAGGACACACTTCAAGGCTTCCCATTGGAATGGCAGAGGGGTGGGGTCATTTTCGTTGTTGGCCAGGAAGTTCTCAATGGTGTTCGCCACCCCTGAGGAGCAAACTGCGTCGCCAAGCAAGTTATCGTTTAGCCTCCATGTCCAACCAGTTGGATTGAGCCCCGGGGGGCAGAGTGAAATAAAGATGGGGGCATGATCGGACCACAGAATGGGGCCAATCCACGCTCTAGGGTCCAAGTCCAACGCATGGTGGCTGAGTAATAAGTAATCGATTCTACTATACTAGTTTGCAGCGTGTGAGTAGAACGAGTAATCTTTCTGGGAACCGTTAAGTATCCTCCATACATCCACCAGCTGGAGGCTCAGTATGGATTTCTTCAGTCTGTTGATCTTGCTCAGCGACACAGCAGCCCTCCCAGATGAGGTGTCAACCACAGGATTGAGAGGGACGTTAAAGTCACCTCCCACAATGATTATCCCCTCCGCAAAATCCTCAAGCAAACTGAGTACTCTAACACAGAAGGGAACCTGGTCAACGTTAGGGGCATAGATGTTTGCCAAGGTATATTTCTTGTTGAAAATCTCAGCCTTAATGAAGAGAAACCGCCCATGTGGGTCAATCTTGGATTCCAGTATCTTATGCGTGAGCGATTTATGAAACGCAACCGCTACTCCCTTCGTCTTTGCCTCTGGGTTGGGACAGTGGTGCCAAGAGGTAAAGTATCTGTCATGAAATTTCGGAATATGGTCTGCCCTGAAGTGTGTTTCCTGGAACAGAGCGATTTTCACTTTTTGCTTGTGTAAGTCATAGAGGACCTAGAATCTCTTTTCTGCTATGTTAAACCCTTTTACGTTAAAGGAACAAACCGACAGCTCTCCCATTGTGGAAAGGAGAAACGAGTAACCCCTTAGGATTAGACAGGTGGACGGAACCGGTAAGAGACAAGTAGGGGACGGCCCCTAGGGATGATATAATAGTGGGGCGGGGGTGGATTGGGGAGTTGGGTTTCAGAACAATAGGGGGGATGAAAGGGGAGTTATAGGGAGTAAACTAGCGTAACTAATTACTTTCCTCGCTCTACCAACTATGGGAGAGGGAAGATATGCCTATGTCGGGGGAATGAAAAACTATAGCCCATGGTCAAGAGAGAGATGCGCTTTCCATAAGGTTTAATGCAATACCTGTTTGAGCTGAGTGAGATCCAGCCCACCTCCCATAGCAGCAAGCCAGATGACACCTGGCACAAACTTTAGCATATACTTTGGCGCAGTCGTAACTCAGAACTAAACAAATCTAGCATTCAAAGTGCATTAAAACTAGCAACTGTTATCAAACAATAAACACTCAGTATCACTTTGTAAATATTCTGCTGCGCAACGGCAGACTGTCCAGGCCCCGGAGCCGCACCCGACGCCCCAGCCCAAAGCGCCACCGGAACAACTGCGGGCTCACTCGGCCCTGGCGCCCGGGCCAGGCCGCCAAGCGCCACCCCGCAGCCAGGCACAGCCCCCAACCTATACCACGTCTACTGGCAACACAAATTAATGAGGACAGGGCAAGGTAGCCCGCTCAGTCCGATGTAAGGAGGAGGGTGGAGTCATACCCCCACAGCACCACAGCCCAGCGCAGGGACAGAAGCTTGTCGGGGTGACCCATGTCCTGGAAGTGAAGTCAGAAAATGGAGTCGTCCTGCAGATTCATCTGGCTCAGCCCGACCCAGGAGAGCGCTATAGCCACTCTATGGCCGCTGCATCCATCGCCCCCCTCTTTCATTGCCAGGCCTGCGTGGGCCTCGTGGGCGTTGGTCACCACGACCCTGAAGCGCCGGGTCACCTCCGTCGCATCCAAGATCCAGAGCCAGCCAGTCCTCTACCGGGATGGCAGGTATTTCTAAAAAGCTGAAGAGATCCGGAAGTTGGGCCGGGGATCTCAGAACAAAAGGTCGACCCTGTTTTGTAACCACTAGATGGAAGGGGTGCCCCCATCTGTAGGAAGCTCCCGCTGACTTGATCTTCTCCAAGAGGGGCTTAACTGCCCGGCGCATTTGAAGAGTTCTTCTGGCCAAATCAGGAAGCAGCAAGACCGCAGCACCATGGTAAGATGAAGGGCCTCGCTCCCAAGCTCTTTTCATGATCTCTTCCTTAATTTTATAGCAGTGGATTCGGCAAACAATGTCCCTAGGCCTGGACGGATCCTCCGAACACGGCCCCGGCGCTCTGTGAATCCTATTTCTATGTGTTCGTCTTGACGTCTCCCCAGTAGCTCATTAAATATGGCAGAGGCAACTTCATTCAGATTGTTATGTTCTGGAACTTCCGGGAGGCCTCTAATCCGTATGTTGTTTCGCCGTCCTCTATTTTCCATGTCATCGAGATGGAGTAACAATCTAGCGGTGTGCTGTGTTGAGCGAATCTGAGCCTGCTGAAGGACCCCGTTTGCTCTTTCTAGCACCTCTAGCCTCTGATCTGTGGTTTCCCGGCTATGCTCCAGGGTCTGGACCCGCCCAGCAACCTCCGACACTGACTTTGTCACTTCCTCCAGTTCCCTCCTAAAAAGAGTCTCCATCCGGTTGGTATAGTTCTCAAAGTCTTTCCTCGAGGGAAGGAATTTTAGAAGGACCTCCAGATCATATTGTGCGGAGGGAATCTGGTTGACGGGCTGGGGGGGAAGTGATGACAAAGGCTCGGACCTACCACCAACGGACTCCCCGCGTCTGGGCTCGGTAAGAAGCAGCGTCGGAGGCACATTGTACGCCTCCAGGCCTCGGCACGTGCGCGGCTCAAAGCCCCCCTCTAGGCGCCCGGGGTGCGAGCCGAGGACCGGTGTCCCCCCCGGGGATGAGCATGGGTCGTTCGCATTGGGCGATCGCCAGCTAAACACAGCAGGGTTCACATTCCGCTCGGGCTGTTTCATTGCAGCATCCGCCGCTTCCCCAAATGAGGAGGGGTATGGTGCGGGTTCCATCTGCACCGCTGGGTAGTGAACGACGGTACTGGGGCCCGGCGGCTGCTGCGGATCCGACCCCCCAGTGCTGATCGAGCTGCTGCTCATACATAGACATGGTGCCTCCACAGAGCCTGTGTGTGACCAAGCAGGAGAACCATGCCCATGGGGACTGGACTGCATGGGATCCTCCATGCTGAGCTCTGAACCACGCTGCGGGGAGACCAAGGGATAGGGGCCAGGGCCCATCCCCTGGCCCCCAGAGGAGGCCACACAGGAGCTGGCTGTTATTAACGAAGGGGAGGCTGGGGGCACCAAAAGATCTTCCTGCCAGATAGAGGGATTCAGAACTGGCTCTCTCAGCCTCACAATATCCCCCCCTAGGTCAGAGTCCTCTCCTCCGCTCTCTTCCACTGATGACCAGCGGGCTGGAGAGCGGCCTCCGGCAGGGCGCCCCAGCGGAGACCTCTCCTCCATCTCCCGCCCAGCGTCATGCTGCCTCGCCGCCACGGCCAGCGCCGCACTCGGGGACTGCCGCCGCCTCACCTCTACTATCGGCTCTTCTGCCACCTCCTCTCGTCCGACAACCTGGGGAACCGCCTCCGCCGACACAGCTGATGGCCCGTCTCCCGCCGCCCTGCCCTCACTCGTAGGGCGACCGCGAGCAGCGAGGGCAGAAGCGCTTCTCCGCTCCTCCACACCTCTCCCCCGATCACTGCCTGGTGAGTCCTGGGGCAAGCTCTCCCGCGGGGCATCAGTGTCGGGCCCGACAGCCGCCGCCCGCCGCTCTTCCTGTCTTCGTCCCGGCGCCATATTGCGCCCTCCTCTTCTCGGCCCCGAACCTCCTCCAGCCTCAAAAAACTGCCTGATCTTGGCTGACCGGGTGCCCCCAGATGCCGGCTGGCTCTTCCTCCTCCTAGACATGGCGTCTGCTGTCTGTACAATCAGGTATTGGGTTAGATTTGCTGATTCTTGCACAGAGCTCTCTCAGATGCTTCCTCACGCGGCCATAGCTTAACCACCCCCCCCCCCCCCCCGACAATCGCTTTTTAATGCACTTGTGCAACTAGTCTTTTTGTTATGAAGCATCACATTCATCCATGTAATGCTAGATATGTAATTAGTTTTGTTATTCATCCCACTATTAGGAAAGGCAGCTGGATAACTTGAAGTAAAAAAAAACCTTTGTTAGACTAACCAGTAATGGCATTTTTAGGAATCCTTCAGCTTGACCACATGGATATATTATGCTCCACCCCCTGGGAGGAAACACAAAACAGGAACAGAGGTTAAAAGCCCCACCTCTTCTTCCTCCCCACCTCAATTATAGAACAGTAACCATACTCCAACCCTTGGGATCTGGGCGGGTAATAAGTGGTCAAGCTGAAGGATTCCTAAAAAAGCAGTTACTGGTAAGTCTAACAGAGGTCAGCTTGACCGCGTGGAGAGGATTAGGCAAGTAATTATACCTTAGGGGTGGTTTTCTGCAAGGAATACACTTCTTCTGAAGGACTGACAGTAGTTCAAATCTATAGTGTTTAAGGAAGGTGTGGGTGAAGACCACATGGCAGCTTTACATATCTCATCTATTGAAGCCCCAGTTCTTTCTGCCCAAAATGTGGCCATTGCCCTTGTGGAGTGAGCTGACACTTCAGAAGTCTTTGCAATAGTCATTTTATCCATCTACCACTAGTAGATTTAGAAGCTGCTGGACCTTTATTCTTTCCATTAAACGTTACTAGCAATT
Source organism: Gastrophryne carolinensis (assembly GCA_027917425.1). Classification (NCBI taxonomy): domain Eukaryota; kingdom Metazoa; phylum Chordata; class Amphibia; order Anura; family Microhylidae; genus Gastrophryne; species Gastrophryne carolinensis. Next base: position 111,708,174 of record CM051238.1, on the reverse strand, counting down.
GCTCTGCCAAGCGCCAGTCTTTTGACCTTTCCAAATAAACAATCAGAGCTCTTCTGACATCAAACAGCGAGCGGTCTTCCTCCTTTCCTACTGCATCTGGCAGTGTTGGGACAATTATCTCTTGCAACCTGTTATCCGAAGTTGCTATTTTAGGTAAAAACAATGGATTGGGTCTAAGAATCACCTTGTCTGGGAGTATAGCACAATAAGGTTCTTTAACTGACAGTGCTTGAAGTTCACTCACCCTTCTTGCTGATGTTATTGCTAACAAAAAAACAACATTTCATAGATAACCATTTTTCTGAAACCTCTTCTAAGGGTTCAAACAGAGGTTCCATTAAGCCTTTTAGAACAATAGACAAATTCCAAGTAGGAAAGCCTTTCAAATGGAGCTGGCCTCTTACGTATGATTGATTTGAAAAAACGATTCACAAGTTCATTCTGTGTAAGTTTACGATCCAGGAAAATTGATAATGCAGAGGCTTGATTCTTCAGGGTACTTACTTACCAGTCCCTTTTCAAAACCTTCCTGCACTGAGGCTATATCCTTTTCCTTCAGATTGTTAACTTCACAAAAATAAGAAATTTTCCATACCTTTCCATAAATATTTCTGGTAGGTAACTTACGACTCTTAGGGGGCACCCTTTCTTGCTCAATAGTGACCTCTCAGGATCCATGCGGTCACTCGAAGCCTTGCCGGATCTGGATGCAGACTGGATTCTTGATGGAACTTCCGGCAGATTTCATGGACCCTTTATCGCCATCTTGGTCAATTCTGCAAACCACACTCTTCATGGCCAATAAGGAGCGATGAGTATTACCTTCACCTTTTCCTAAGTCACCTTCCAGATCACTTGAGGCAGGATTCTGAAGGGTGGAAAAGCATAAGCAAGGTGATAGTCCCATTTTCTGAGCAAGCGCATCTATTCCAACCGCACCTTCTTCCCTCACTAGGGAAAAGAACCTTTTGCACTTTGCATTCTTCTTGTTGGCAAACAGGTTTATTTAAGGATGACCCCAAAAACTTGTGATCAGGTTGAAGATGTATTTCCTTGACTTACGGTGTCTGCCAGAGTGTTCATGGTTTAAGTTGGCTACTATTGTTGCATTGTCTGACCTTACCTGCACCTCTTTTCCCAGAATTTCCTACTGGAAGTGATTCAGTGCGAGCTTCAAGATGCTGCTTGCATCTGTGGTTACCACTACTGGATTGGTCTGTTTCCATTCTTTCGCTCCTATTAGGTCTTTTAGATTTGTCCACCAAATGAGGTCTCTTAGGACTGGGGAGTCTAGCTATACCAATGGGTCTAGTGATTTAGACTTTTTTCCCTAGTGACTTCTGTCCCAATTCACTAGAAGAAATTCCTGGAGAGTCCTTGAGTGCAACTGAGCCTAGTGAACTGCTGGAATAGTTCAGGTAATTTGACCTGGCACCTTTATAATTGATCTTAAGGATACTCTGTGATCCTTTGCCAGTGTTAACACTTCTATCACTAACCTTTGTGACTTTTCTCCTGGAAGAAACAGTTTCCCCTGGGTGCTGTCTATTAGAAACCCCAGAAATTTGCACTGCTGGGAGGGAACTAAACTGGACTTTTCTAGGTTTATCACCCATCCCAGACCCCTTAGAACCTTTAGTGTCTTTTCCAAATCCTTGGAATAGTTTAGGATCAAAAGATCGTTCAGATATGGAACCACATTGATCCCTAGTTGTCTGAGGTAAGCCATGGGCTCTGCTAGTATCTTTGTAAAGATTCTAGGGGACAAGAAGTCTGAATGGAAGCGCTCTGTACTGTAGATAGAGAATCTCTTGGTTTAGCTGTACTGCAAATCTCAAGTATTTGCAGTGAGCTTCCAGGATTGGAATGTGGAGGAACGCATCCCGTAGACCCAGATTGACCATCAAGGCATCCCGGATCAGTATGCACTGTACAGAGTAGATTGATTCCATTCTGAACTTTTTGTACCAAATGAATCTGTTCAATCTTTTTAGATTCAGAATCATTCTGTACTTCCTTGATGGCTTCATTACCAGAAAGATGTGAGAGTAATACCCCTCCTGGATGAAGTTTGGAGGGACTACTTCTATCACATTTTTCTGTAAGAGCTCTTGCAGTACTGACGGAAAGGCCTCCCACTTCATGGGGTCCCTTGGCAACCTGGTCACTAAGAAGGAAGATGGGGGAACAGAAGAAAATTCTAAATGATACCATTTTTCCAGTGTTTGTAACATGAATTGACTTTGGGTAATTTCTTTCCAAGCGGGTACAAACTTGGAAAGTCTTCCCCCCACCTGTAGAAGATTGTCAGGACTGCTGCTTAGGCCCTTTAGGAGCCTTACTCACCAAGGAGTACTTCCTTTGGGGCCTATGCTTTACCCAGCGTTTCTTTGAGTCTGTTTGTTTAGACTGGGTGAGACTAGTACCTGCTCTGCTCTTATTAGCTGACCAGGAAAAATAGGATCTCTTTTTAACAGGAAATTTTTCCTGACTCTGTGGTCCTTATTAAAATATTGTCCAAATCTTCCCCAAAAAGCCCTACTTGAAATGGGATTCCACACAGTCTATTTTTAGAACTATTGTCTCCAGACCAGGCTCTTAGCCAAATTGCTCTACAAGCACAGGCTACTAATGCAGAGGTCTTAGCAGATGCCCTGATGAGTTCCTGACAAGCATGGGTTAAAAAGGCGATAGCTCTATACAATGTAGGAAGAGTATCAATAAAGTCCTGAGGAGGAACCTTTTTCCCGATGTGCGACTTGAGGGTGTCCACCCACTTAGACATACTTCTCAGGAACACGTCAGAAGCCATTGCTGGTCTAAACTGAAAAAGAGCTGAGTTCCAAGCTCTTCTTAGAATGTGATCTCCTCTGTGATCCATAGGATCATGCAGTGACCCCATATCCTCAAAACTCAAATCTGAGGCCTTGGACATCTGACTCACAGGGGCGTCGACCTAGGACACTTTCTCCAGTGTTCCATGGTCGGGTCTATAAAGGGGTACTTTCTCTTTAAGAATTTTGGAAGAAAAAAGTTCTTTTCAGGGTTGTCCCGTTCATCTTTAACCATATCGTTTAATACTGCATGTATTGGAAAAGCTTTTTCAGATTTCCTAACAAGTACTTGAAAAGTACCCTGTACATTTCATCCTGCTGAAACAGGGCAGTTTATTCCTGCTGGATTCCCCATGTCTCATAAATGTCTTGTAACAACAATTCCAAATCCTCAGATAGAGAATGGGAGCTCTCCTGTTCCCTCTCTTCCTGACCCCCCTCCTCTATTGAATCATGAGAGGCTTCAGGCTCTTCCCCTGTTTCACCAGGATCAGAACTTACATCAATCTGGATAGGGGCTGTGGGAAGGGTTCCAGTGTTTAAATTAACTAAGGAAACCCCTGACCCTTAACCTGACTCGGAAATAGGTGCAGTAGCAAGAGACCACTAATCACGGTTTACAAACCCTTTTTGGGCATTCTCAAGAGCAGCTAGCTGTTGCTTCATACTGTGAATTTCCCTAAGGATAGTAGCCAAATCTGTCTTCTCAGTTTTTTCACACCCCATACACAGAGCCAGCTGCCAAGTGTCCGAAAGCGTGGCACTACAGACTTCACAGCGCTTCGACTTCTTGGCAGTTTTAACATGCTTTTCATCTTCAGTTCAGGTTTTAGATTCAGACTCTCTCTAAAACATATAACAAAAGTGCATGTTTAAATAGAGACCCCTTTTTATTTTTTATTTTTTTTTTATAATTAAATGTTTTTATTGAAGGAAGCAGAAATTACAGTGCTTGGCAACGCAGTGCCACTTAAATACGTACATTGCAAACATCATACAAACGGAACTACACAATGTCAATTTCCAATAATCAAAAGCTCAAGAAAAAAAAAAAAAGTGCAGGGCTGCATTGAGCCCCGCTCCATGTGTTTTAGGCTGCAATCCCATTTGTTAATTTACTATAGCTTTCTGCAACCCATGCCTCCAACCTTCTTTCAATGGGTATAACAACAGGGAATAACAGAGCTATTTGGGAACAAGTAGCGGAGGGGAAAGGGGGGAAGGGAGGACAAGACAGAAGCATTCAGGGAAAAAGCAGAAGGGGAAGGGCAACGTGGGGTAGGAAAGGGGATCAGCGAGAGGGCTATCCCTCGAGAATTCGAGTTTAGGGTTTGTACTGGTTCCACCCCCTCCAAGTAAAAAGGGGGGATGGAGCCAGGATTTAAGTTTGACCCACCACTGAGGTTAAGAATACTGAATTTAACATGGAAAAATGAAACAATGTTCTCTCAGCCTACTAGAGAGAAACATTTTGAAAGGGCTGGTTAAATTGTAGGTCCCTATGATAAAGAAAGGAATTTTGGAGCCAGGGTTTTGTGGACCTCCCCCCTGTGCCCCCAGGCCATAAGCGGGACTCAACCGATTTAACTCTCGCCAAAAATAACAGTAACCAGATATACAAATCTAAAACTGTTGTCTTTATTTACATGTTTGTTAAAAACAAGAACACTTGTGAGTATTAGTCTTATAACACGTATGCATATATTTTATATATTGCCCTATATAGAAAGACTTAGCATATGATATTCTGGTTAAATACCCAATGATACAATACAAAAATACAAGGTGATCGTCATTCCGTTAGACATACTAGTTTCGCCCTTTAGATTGGCTTCCTCAGTGTCTGTCGGAAAGATTCACTGTATATGCAAGGCAGTTGCTAGTTGATTGTGCGGGCATCCCATCACCCATGGGAAGGGTTAGGTTTCAGGATCAGGCGGTGTGTGTATTATAAAAATACCCTTTCTTATTTGGCAAAATAGCTGCATACAGCCAGCGCTGGTAACCAGTGTACCGAGTGCACACTGCCACGGGCAGGTACCACTGGATGACACCGCCTGATCCTGAAACCTAACCCTTCCCATGGGTGATGGGATGCCCGCACAATCAACTAGCAACTGCCTTGCATATACAGTGAATCTTTCCGACAGACACTGAGGAAGCCAATCTAAAGGGCGAAACTAGTATGTCTAACGGAATGACGATCACCCTGTATTTTTGTATTGTATCATTGGGTATTTAACCAGAATATCATATGCTAAGTCTTTCTATATAGGGCAATATATAAAATATATGCATACGTGTTATAAGACTAATACTCACCAGTGTTCTTGTTTTTAACAAACATGTAAATAAAGACAACAGTTTTAGATTTGTATATCTGGTTACTGTTATTTTTGGCGAGAGTTAAATAGGTTGAGTCCCGCTTATGGCCTGGGGGCACAGGGGGGAGGTCCACAAAACCCTGGCTCCAAAATTCCTTTCTCTATCCCTCGAGAAGCCCGCCAGGGCCATGTTACATATAGAGGAGAAAGTCGGAGGAGAAAGTAAAACGGTCCCACTCCCGCCAGGTCCTCCTATGTTGTTCCAGGGTCCCCTTCAGCGAGGCAGTGAGTTCCTCCATCCTACATATATCCTGAACAACGGGCAGCCACTGCGCTGTTGTGGGGGGCTCAGGGGACTTCCATTTAGCCGGAATACATGTCCTGGCAGCGCTCAGGAGGGGAGCTAGAAGGGACTTGCACCTAGATTTCATGGAGGCCGGGGCAAGGTTAAGCAGGTAGCAGGCGGGGTCCCCACCCAGATCAACATCCGTCAATTTCCTAACAACCTCTCTCACCCCTCCCCAGAAACCAGACAACTTCTCGCACTCTCAAAAGACATGTGTCTTGGTCCCCCCAGCACGCAGGCACCTCCAACAGAGGGCAGAGGAAGAGGAAAACATGTTTGCCAATAATGCAGGGACCCGGTACCAGCGAGAGAGAATTTTGAATGTAGTCTCCTGGTACTTACAGGAGATAGAGCTCTTATGTGCCAGCTGAATCATAGATAGTGTCACGCTCAAGGTAACTCCAGCCCTCCAGATAAGCCCTCAACCCCCAATCTCCGCAGCCAGCTTCACCTGTAGGAGCCCCCGCTTGCCGGGACGCAGAATACGCCTGCCCGGGATCCGTTGCCCCCAGGACTTCAATGGCTCAAAGGATGAGAGCTTATTAATAGGAGATTTGGAGAACCAAATGGCTAGAGCGTCAGTAGCGGAAGTCCAGAGACAGGCCAGAGGTCGACAACGGGAAGACAGAGATCGTGGCGGTACAGAAGGATTAGGCAATTCGTGGTCAAGTTTCTAAGCAGAGGTCGGCAACGGGAGTTCGGATCAAGAATGGTCGGTTCAGGCGGTGGTCGGCAACAGGGGTTCAGATCAACAATGGTCGGTTCAGGCAGTGGTTGGCAACGGGGGTTCAGATCAAGAATGGTCGGTTCAGGCGGTGGTCGGCAACGGGGATTCAGATCACAAATACACAGAGGTCAATACTAGATACAAGGCACTATCACAGGCATCGGGTAACTGACAGGGAGAACCTTTATAGGGACAGACTACAAGGGTAGGTGTGTTTGTGATTGGTGCATTTAGGAACCAACAGCTCATTGGCTGCACAATAATGGGAGGGCGAAAGCCCAACCTCCCCTGGGCTCATGGCCCAAAACCCCAGCCCACGGGCTCATTGGCCCATATCAAAAACCCCTGGGCACATTGGCCCTATCACAGCCTCCGGCGGGCGTGCTGAGTACAGCGCCACCGGAGGACAAAACAATCACGCGCTCGCGCAGGGGCGCGAGCACGAGCAGCAGTGACGCGAGGGAGGAGAGCGGCCGCGCTCGGCGCCACCTGAGCCACCGCCGCTCGGCGTGGCCGCCGCACAGTGACAGCTGCGGCCGGCCGCCTGGAGACGGCGCTGGAACGGGGTCCAGGTAAGCGGTTACTGACACTACCCCCCCTTCACGAGGGGCCTCCGGACCCTTACCCGGTTTCCCTGGATTGTCACGATGGAATTTCTTAACAAGAGCTCTAGCGTGCACATCTTTGGCTGCAAGCCAACATCTCTCCTCTGGACCATAGCCAACCCAGTCAATCAAATACTGTAACGAATTACAGATTTTGCGTGAGTCCAGAATCTTGTTCACTTCATATTCCGGTTCGTTATCAGTTAAGATTGGTGATGGGGATGAAAGCTGTATATTCTTAGCTGGTTTTAGCAGTGACACATGAAAGGAGTTTGGGATTCTCATAGTTTAAGGAAGTTGTACCTTAAAGGTTACATTGTTCAACTTCCGAATAATAGGGAAAGGCCCAATAAACTTGAGACCCAACTTACTAGAAGGTTGCCGGGGAGCAATGTTCTTAGTGGAAACCCAAACTAGGTCCCCAACCTGAAAGGGGGGTTCCTGAGACCTGCGGCGATCGGCGAATCTTTTATATCTTAAAACAGTAGTTTTCAACGTCTCCTGGACACGGGCCCAGATGTTTTTCCGTTCTTGGAGCCACTCCTCCAATGCCGGTAAATCGGAAGGTGATCCTGAGAGGGAAGAACCTCTGGGGTTTTTCCCCAAGTTGCAAAAGAATGGGGACACCTTAGTACTTTCACTCGGCGCATTATTGTACGCGAATTCAGCAAAATCAATGAACTCTGACCATTGTTCTTGAGCGTCAGAAATGTAACAACTTAAGTACTGTTCCAGACTTTGATTGGTTCTTTCAGTTTGCCCATTGGTCTGGGGATGATACGCCAATGACAAAGATATCTGAATCCCCAACCGCGAACAGAAGTTCTTCCCAAACCGCGAAGTAAATTGTACACCCCAATCGGAAATTATATTAGACGGTATGCCATGGATACGGAAAATATGTGAGGTAAATAATCGCGAAAGCTCAGGAGCCGACGGTAGTTTAGGTAATGGAATGAAATGTGCCATCTTACTAAAGCGGTCGACAACCACCCAAATCACAGTGTTCCCACGTGAAGGAGGCAAATCAACTATGAAATCCATAGAAATATGAGTCCATGGTTCTTTAGGAATCTCAAGTGGAACCAAACACCCACTAGGGGCCTTGTGCACCCCTTTACTTCGTGCACAAACAGAACATGCGTCGATAAAGGCAGAAATATCACGTCGCATAGTAGGCCACCATACATGGCGTCGGGCTAAAATGAAAGTCTTACGATTTCCCAGATGACCAGCAGTCTTAGCATCATGAAATTCGTGGATTACATCAGGGCGTAGGTGTGGCGGTACAAACTGACATTCCAAAGGTACATCTACAGGGGAATCATTTTGAAACGGCGCCAGGGTATTAGAGAGATCAGGAAGCAATGCCCCTACCACATAGCCTAGAGGCAAAATTGGTTCACCCATATCACCCCGATCTTTGCATTCCCCGAACATGCGGGACAGGGCATCCGCCTTAAAATTCTTAACTCCTGGTTTAAATGTAATTATGAAATTAAAGCGCGAGAAAAACAGTGCCCAACGTGCCTGACGAGAGTTCAGTCTCTTAGCTGAACCGATGTACTCGAGATTTTTGTGATCTGTATAGACCGTTATTGAATGTAATGAACCCTCCAACCAGTGACGCCATTCATCAAAGGCCAGTTTTACCGCCAATAATTCTCTGTTTCCTACATCATAGTTTTGCTCCGCGGTACTAAATTTTCGCGAAAATAAGCGCAAGGATGTAAACGCTCAGGATGACCGGAATATTGCGACAAAACTGCCCCCACACCCAACTCAGAAGCATCAACTTCAACGATAAAAGGTTTATTAACATCCGGATGAACTAACACAGGCGCTGAAGTAAAGGCCCGTTTTAAAGTCAGAAAGGCCTCGCAGGCAGAGGGAGGCCAGTTAGCAGTAAAGGCACCCTTACGAGTAAGGTTGGTGAGAGGTGCTACAACATGGGAAAAGCACTTGATAAAACGCCGATAAAAATTCGCAAACCCAAGGAAGCGCTGCAATTCTTTCAGAGTTTTGGGTTGGACCCAATCCTGCACCGCTGAAACCTTCACCGTATCCATCTCTAAACCCCGGTTGGAAATTACATACCCCAGGAAGGGAACAGTGGTGACGTCAAACATGCATTTAGAAAGTTTAGCATATAAATTGTTCTCCCTTAGTTTTTGCAGGACCAACTTGACATGACATCTGTGCTCCAACAAAGAATCCGAAAAAATGAGAATATCATCCAAGTAGATGACCACGAATCTACCTAGATACTCTCGGAATACGTCATTTACAAAGTCTTGGAAGACGGCTGGTGCATTACAAAGGCCAAAGGGCATGACCAGATACTCGTAATGACCATCTTTCACATTAAATGCCGTTTTCCATTCATCCCCCTGTCGGATACGAATCAAATTGTAAGCCCCTCTTAAATCCAACTTGGAAAAGATTTGGGCGCCTACAATTTGATTAAACAAATCCCCTATCAACGGTAGAGGATATCTGTTTTTAACCGTGATTTTATTCAAGGCCCGGTAGTCGATACAAGGTCTCAGGCCACCATCCTTTTTCTCAACGAAAAAGAATCCAGCCCCTGCAGGCGAAGTAGAGGGGCGGATAAACCCCTTACTCAAATTCTCGGCAATGTACTCCCTCATTGCTTGCTCCTCAGGCCTGGTGAGATTGTAAATCTTCCCTCTAGGAGGAATCGTTCCGGGGAGCAAGTCAATAGGGCAGTCGTAGGGCCGATGTGGAGGAAGAGTATCGGCTGATCGTTCCGAGAAAACATCGGCCCAGTCCGCATACGGCTGAGGTAACCCCTGGGGCAACATCTGAACACTTCTGAGGACCGTAGAGAAACAGTGGCCCTTGCAGGAGTTACTCCACTTAATCAATTCCCCAGCCTGCCAATCTAAAATGGGGTTGTGGAGTTGCAACCAGGGGTATCCCAAGACCACTGGAGTTTCTGGACAGTCGAAAACAAAAAATTCTATGAACTCAGAGTGGGAGGAGCCAACAATTAATTTAAGAGGTGGGGTCTTAGTGTTGATCGGTCCCCCCTGAATGGCCTTCCCATTAATGGCCAACACCAGCAGTGATCTCTCGAGGGGTACCAAAGGGATTCCTAAAATGGAGATCATGCCCCTATCGAGAAAGTTACCCGCAGCTCCACTATCGATAAAGGCAGACCTAGTCTGCTTGGAGGAGCCCCAGTAAAGGTCTACAGGCACTAGCATCTTATTCTGGCGAGAGTAAAAAACTGACTCACCTAGATCAGCACTCTCCCCTTGATCTAGGTGTGGGAGTTTTCCGCCGGTTTCCCCTTGTTTGGGCAAGACCCAGCAAAATGTCCCGGGTTCCCGCAATAAAGGCATAATCCCATGGAACGCCTACGCTGCTTCTCATCCTGGGATAGGCGGGTTCTCCCTAACTGCATGGGTTCCTCCTGAGAGGGTGACGGTGTACTCTCCCCACGGGAAACCAGTGGATTTGGGTTCTGAAAGGACCTGAGAGATGTGGGAGCCCTGGTTCTCTCCCTAGCCCTCTCTCTCAGACGCCGGTCAATCTTAATGGAGATCTGCATTAATTGGTCCAGGTCTGTCGGTGGGGGGAAATTCACCAACGCATCCTTGATGCTTTCTGACAGCCCCACTCGGAATTGACTGCACAGGGCTGGGTCGTTCCACCTAGATTCTACGGCCCACCGGCGGAATTCTGCACAATAATCCTCCGCCGTGTTCCGCCCTTGCTTCAAGGCCAGAAGCCTGTTCTCAGCTGTAGATTGCTGGTCTGGGTCTGCATATAATACACCAATTGCCATGAAGAAGGCCGTAACTGACTGTAATGCGGCATCATTGGGAGGCAGACTAAAGGCCCAAGACTGAGGGTCTCCTTGTAACAAAGAAATTATCAAGCCCACTTGCTGGGTCTCGGTGCCCGAGGAAACGGGCCTCAACTTAAAATAAAGTTCACAAGTATTCTTAAAATTAGAAAACTTGGCACGGTCTCCACAGAATTTTTCTGGTAGCGGAATCTTCGGCTCCCACGTGAGGTGGTACAGAAGATGCAGGAGATTGCCTGGATTCTTGAGTGGCCACCCTTTGAGCAAGTTGGTTAATTGCCGTGGCCATAGCCTGCACTTGCTGTACCAGGTCATCCATATCTTTGCGGCCTGTGATAATGTCACGCTCAAGGTAACTCCAGCCCTCCAGATAAGCCCTCAACCCCCAATCTCCGCAGCCAGCTTCACCTGTAGGAGCCCCCGCTTGCCGGGACGCAGAATACGCCTGCCCGAGATCCGTTGCCCCCAGGACTTCAATGGCTCAAAGGATGAGAGCTTATTAATAGGAGATCTGGAGAACCAAATGGCTAGAGCGTCAGTAGCGGAAGTCCAGAGACAGGCCAGAGGTCGACAACGGGAAGACAGAGATCGTGGCGGTACAGAAGGATTAGGCAATTCGTGGTCAAGTTTCTAAGCAGAGGTCGGCAACGGGAGTTCGGATCAAGAATGGTCGGTTCAGGCGGTGGTCGGCAATGGGGGTTCAGATCAAGAATGGTCGGTTCAGGCGGTGGTCGGCAACGGGGGTTCAGATCAAGAATGGTCGGTTCAGGCGGTGGTCGGCAACGGGGATTCAGATCACAAATACATAGAGGTCAATACTAGATACAAGGCGCTATCACAGGCATCGGGTAACTGACAGGGAGAACCTTTATAGGGACAGACTACAAGGGTAGGTGTGTGTGTGATTGGTGCATTTAGGAACCAACAGCTCATTGGCTGCATAATAATGGGAGGGCGAAAGCCCAACCTCCCCTGGGCTCATGGCCCAAAACCCCAGCCCACGGGCTCATTGGCCCATATCAAAAACCCCTGGGCACATTGGCCCTATCACAGCCTCCGGCGGACGTGCTGAGTACAGCGCCGCCGGAGGACAAAACAATCACGAGCAGCAGTGACGCGAGGGAGGAGAGCGGTCGTGCTCGGCACGATGCCTGAGCCGCCGCCGCTCGGCGTGGCCGCCACACAGTGACAGCTGCGGCCGGCCGCCTGGAGACAGCGCTGGAACGGGGTCCAGGTAAGCGGTTACTGACAGCTAGCCTTTGCTCATCCGTAAAAGTTCTGCGCAATTCCCTCTCCCATCCCCTCACGTAGGAAGGAACAAAGTCACCTGGAGGCTCAATCAGTAACAAATACGAGTATGACAAATCTCCTCTAAAATGGCCGGACCCCAAACAGGCTTGTTCAAATTGCGTTAGCGGCCTAGATGTATCAGTCGTGCATACAACCGACCGCTGATAGTGCAGAAGTTGAAGGATCTGTAACTGCGTGATAGGTCTGAGGGCAAGGTCCGCAACCAAGGTCTCCGGCCCCCTCCAGCCACTACCAGCCTGCATGTGAAGTCTCCTAAGACAGGTCTGTTTGATCCAAGCTCTAAAGGGACAACCAGCTATCTCCGCCGGGAAGTCAAGGTGTCCCAAAACAGGTGTCAGGGGTGACGGAGTGGGAGAAAGACCCGGCTTAGGAAAAAATCTGTCCACCACTCTCCTGGACGGGCCAATTGTAGGGTGCTTGTTCAGCTGCGTGAGTCTATTCAGTGGTACCCATGGTAAACCCGGGAGAGGGCAAGAGGAGGCATCTTGTTCCATCTGAACCCACTGTTTTAGAGTGGAGTGGCGGCACCAGTCAATAACCCGGCTCAAATGAGCCGCTGCATGATAGCACCTCCAGTCTGCCAGGCCCAGTCCCCCCCCAGATTTAGAAATTGTCAAAAGAGAAGCCGCCATACGATGAGAACGACCAGCCCAGACAAACCTAGTGCACATTCCTGTAAGCTGCTAAAAGAAAGTAGTGGGGACATCTATTGGGAGGGTCTGGAATAAATACAGCACCCTGCGAAGGTTGTTCATCTTGATGACACTAACCCTTCCGAACCAAGAGAAAACTCCTTTGTTCCATTTCAAGAGGTCTTCCTCCAGCCTTTTTAAAAGAGGAGGGAAGTTCAATGCATATGTTTCTTGCAATTTGGAAGGGATCCGTGTACCCAGATAAGTAACAGCCTCCTGCTCCCACTTAAAATGGAAGTTTTCCATGACATGGCGCAGTCTCTCCACAGGGACATTAATGTTTAAAGCAGAGGACTTCAGATAGTTGATCTTATAATTGGAGACCTCCTGAAAACTCCTAAGCTCGGCGAGAAGGTTTGGCAAGGTGATCTCTGGTTTCGAGACAAAGAACATCAAGTGGTCGGCTTAAGCCGCTACCTTGTGCTCAGTCCCACCCACCCTAACCCCGAGACATCCACGTTTTGTCTAATCAAACGAAGGAATGGCTCCAGTGAAAGGATGAAGATAAGCGGGGAGAGTGGGCAGCCCTGCCGTGTCCCATTGAATAAATGAAAGGCCTGGGAAGGCAGGCCATTCACCACCACGGATGCCGAGGGGCAGGTGTATGAAGCCAGAACCCTGTGAAGCATCTTGTCGCCCAGCCCTATGTGTCTAAGGGTTTCCTCTAGGAAAGCCCAGCTCACCCTGTCAAAAGCCTTCTCAGCATCCGTGGAGAGAAGCACCGTGGCCTCCCCCGTTCGTCGCGCATGATGGATAACTCTTATCGTATTATCTCTCCCCTCACGATTTGGAACAAAGCCCACCTGGTCCCAGTGTATGAGGTCCGGGAGGAGGGGGGCGATTCTGTCCGCCAGGATTTTATTGTATATCTTGAGGTCACAGTTTAACAGGGATATGGGCCTATAACTGCCGCACTGTGCTGGGTCCTTACCCGGTTTAGGGACAACGGCGATGCTAGTTCGAAGAGTGTCCCGGGAGGGGGGAAGACCTTCACTCAAAGAGCCGAAAGATGAAATAAAGTGGGGACCCAAAGTGCCTGCCAATTCCTTATAATATTCCAGGCTATAGCCATCGGGGCCAGGAGCCTTTCCGGGTTTCATGTTCTTGATGGCCTTTAAAAACTCCCCCATGTCAATCTCCTCGTCGAGAGCCTCCACCACCCTCTGCCCGAGCCGGGGCAGGCCCGATTTCTGGATGTAGGCCCTTATTTTTTGCTGATGAGCCTGAGACTTATTTTGCGGCAGATTGTACAGGCCGTCATAGAAGTTCCTAAAGGTTTTGGATATATCCCCTATTTTATAGTGCCTGTTACCCCCTGGGTCAAGTATGCTGGGGATGAAGTTTCTGGACCGCTGCCCCCGCAAGGCTCTAACAAGAGCCCTGCCGCTTTTATTGCTGAACTCGTAGAAATAACTACGACACCTAGCAATCTGGCCCCTCACCTTCACAAAACGTATATCCCGGAGGGTTTCCCGAAGCTTAGCCAATTTTGCAGCTAATGCGGGATCTAAGGATTGCTTATGTTGAATCTCCAGACTCCGAATCTCCTGCAGCAGGAGAGCTGTTTGTTTCTCCCTCTCCCATTTAAGATAGGCACCCCTTCTAATCAAAAGGCCCCGAATCACACACTTGTGAGCCTCCCACTGGGATATTCGTGAAACGTCTGGAGTGTTATTTACAGAATGCTAGCTAGCCCGAAGAGTGTCCCGGGGGGGGGGGGGAGACCCTCACTCAAAGAGCCGAAAGATGAAATAAAGTGGGGACCCAAAGTGCCTGCCAATTCCTTATAATATTCCAGGCTATAGCCATCGGGGCCAGGAGCCTTTCCGGGTTTCATGTTCTTGATGGCCTTTAAAAACTCCCCCATGTCAATCTCCTCCTCGAGAGCCTCCACCACCCTCTGCCCGAGCCGGGGCAGGCCCGATTTCTGGATGTAGGCCCTTATTTTTTGCTGATGAGCCTGAGACTTATTTTGCGGCAGATTGTACAGGCCGTCATAGAAGTTCCTGAAGGTTTTGGATATATCCCCTATTTTATAGTGCCTGTTACCCCCTGGGTCAAGTATGCTGGGGATGAAGTTTCTGGACCGCTGCCCCCGCAAGGCTCTAGCAAGAGCGCTGCCGCTTTTGTTGCTGAACTCGTAGAAATACCTACGACACCTAGCAATCTGGCCCCTCACCTCCACAAAACTTACCCATACCTTAGCCAATTTTGCAGCTAATGCGGGATCTAAGGATTGCTTATGTTGAATCTCCAGACTCCGAATCTCCTACAGCAGGAGAGCTGTTTGTTTCTCCCTCTCCCTTTTAAGATAGGCGCCCCTTCTAATCAAAAGGCCCCGAATCACACACTTGTGAGCCTCCCACTGAGACATTCGTGAAACGTCTGGAGTGTTATTTACAGAAAAGAATTTGGTGATCGCCGACTGAATTTCCGCCTTGAACGCGGGGTCCTGGAGGGAGCCGTTGAGTCTCCAGTGTCCCGATGGGGAGGGGGAGTCAGGAATCGACAGGGTAATAGAAATAGGAGTGTGGTCAGAAACTGAGATCGAGCCTATAGAAGGCCGCGATATGAGATGCACGTGCCTATGGGGGACCAGGAACCAGTCGATACGCGAATAAGTATTATGAGGGGGGGAGAAGTAGGTATAGTCCCTCTTTCTGGGATTTACAATCCGCCACACATCCAAAAGTTGGTGGTCAAACAGGGCTTTAATTCTCCTTAGAGCTGAAAATGGTATGCTAGAAGTCCCCTTAGAGGTGTCAATTTGAGGATCAAGAACACAGTTAAAATCGCCTCCTAAAAGGAGAATGCCAGTAGAGAATTCCGCCAACCTCTCCACGGTAGACTTCAAGAATTTGGTTTGGTTCGAGCTTGGACAATAGCAGGTCGCCAGCGTTACCCTCTGAGTGTAAAGAGTACCCCTTACAAAAGGTATCTACCCTCAGAATCGTGGACCGTTTCCTCTAGTGTCCAAGGGAGGTAACCTGCCAGGACGATGGCCACCCCCCTTGACTTAGAGTCGGGGGACAGGCCATGGTACTGGTGATGGAAGTGACGGCTGGACAAATTGTGCAGTCTCCCCACTTTGAGGTGAGTCTCCTGAAGAAAGGCGATTCCCGCTCCCAGACGCTTTAACTCACCCAAAACAGAAGTACGCTTGACAGGGGAGTTTCAGGCCCTTAACATTCAACGAAGTGCATTGAACTCTGGACATGTCAGAGCAGAAAAGCAGCTCCTAACTCAGGGATAAAGGATACTGAGGAGAAGGAGGTCTCAAGCCGGAGGAGAGATGAAAGAAAAAGGAAAGAGGGAGGAAGGGGAAGGCGGAAAGGAAAGGGCCAAGAGTACACCAGGAGACAGAGGAAGACAACCACAGGAAACGAGGGGAAACAGACGAAGGAGAGACACACACCGTACAAAAACGTGTAGGGAAAAAACTAGTTTATAAGGGAAAATTAAGGGGATCTATGTGGGGAAGGATTCCTTCTTTCCCAAAATTGAACCCTAGGCACCCGAGGTGAGCAAAACGCCAACCCAGAGAGCCACAGGGTCCCGGCCTATAGTGAGGGCGAAACGGGTCCGAAAGATAGAGGGGGTCCCCCGGCCGTCCCTATTTCGAACTTATTGGGGCAACCACCGCAGATTATACTGCCAAAGGAGATCCCCATCACAGGGCAATACCCACAGGAATTCAAAGCAATTAGTTAAAGCCAAACCCAGCAGCCAGCCGCGTAGCGGGGGTCTCGGCAGCGGTCAAAAGGGTTATCAAACCAAGGGCCAGTCGAAACGAACAGGCAGGTGAGCAACGGAGACTTTACATGACCACATATTGTTTTAAATAAGTATGAAGCAGGACTGTCCCCATAGGATGAACCGCACCATATCCGAGGGATACGCCCAACGCGGTAAGTCAGTCTAGAGGAGAGGAACGCAGCACCCAAGTGTGCACTTCCAAACTCCTCTCTCCACAAACTAGTGTAGTAGATGGGATACCGGCCCAGCGAGCCCGAAACGCAAATAACAAGCATAAACTTTTCAAACATTAACCTGCAAGGCTAAACTTCGTTTGAAGACACACAGATAAGCAAGGAATACATTATAAACAGTTAAGGAGCAGGTTCAAGGCTCGTCAGGACTGGCCCCAGGGGATGAACTACAACTCGTCCGGAGCAAGCGCCCGATACGGAGAGTCAGCCAAGAGGAGATGCACGCAACACCTAAGTGTGTACATCCAAACTACTTACTCAGCAAACAAGCTGAGTAGATGAAGAACAACCCGACGAGCCCGAAGCGCAGTGAACAAACATACATAATTTTAAGAGTAATCAGCAAAGCATGATTAAAAAAAAACTATGATTAAGGATATCACTGATAGCGATGAAGCCCGCCTAAGCTTCATTGGCCAAGCGGCGGGGGTCTCTTGGTGGACCACCGTCGAGTCCTCTGCGAGCTGCAGCCCCGCCCCTCGCCCGGCGAGTCCTCTGAGGTTGTCCCCCCGGAGACCGTGGGGGGGCCGAGGGGGAGAGAGATGTCACGCCAATCCGGGACCTCCACCGGGGGGAGTCCAGGAAGGTGAATAAGCCTGAAAGGTCCGCGTGGGTTTTCACGGTGAAGGTATGCTGGTTTCTACGGACCACAAGATGAAAGGGGTAGCCCCAACGGTAGGATTCGCCGCAATCCCGAATCCCGAATGGATAGCAAAGGTTTCAAGATTCGTCTCATCAGAAGAGACCTACGTGACACATCTGGGCTGCAGGGGGGCTCCATCAAAGCAGATCCGACCTCACGGCCAAACCTTTGCCAGGATGTCCTCCTTCACGGTATAATAATGTAGGCGACATATAACATCGCGTGGGCGGGCGAGGACGGAAGATCTGGGACCAAGGGCCCTGTGGACTCGATCTATCACTATCTCGCCGTTAGGTGGATGACGGAGTATTTTATTGAAAATGTCGGTAATGGTTGGCCGAATGTAAGGAACTTACCTGGGAGTCTGTCCCGCGGCGCCTACGCACGCACACTGGATGCCGCCCCTCCAGCTTCGGGTGCGCCGGCAGCCTCTTCCTCCTCCTCGGAAGGCGCGCCTGACGGCCGTGCACGTACTCACTTGCGAGCACGTTCCTTTTATGTCTCAGATTTAAAGGGACCAATCCTGGCCCAGGGATCCTCTGCTCTGGGGAGGTCAGGGACTGGACAGCCTGACTGGCCAGGGCGGTCCAGTCCCTGGAGTTTCTCCTATCAGGGGTGAGATCGTGTGTTGCACCAATCAGCACATTCCCCTTCCCATTGGTCAGTCACCATTTAAATATTTTCCTGCCCGTTATAGCCATTTACTAGCTTGTGTGTGCTTCTGACTCTCGTCTTAGTGTGTTTGATCCGGCTTCATCCTTGACTACTCCTGCTCGCTGCCTGTACCGACCTTTTGCCTGTCTGACTTTGTTTCTGCTTAACCCCTTCGATACCGCTCTTCTGTGATCACCCGGCCTTGACCCTTGCCAGTCCCGACTACTCTTTGCCTTGCCCCTTGGTTTTGACGTTTACGGACTTTTGTGCAAGAACTCCTGATTTGGGATACCCTGCAGTGCATCCGTCTTTATCGTAAGCCAGCAATCTTTGCGCCAGTAAGTCCTGGGGGCAACCGAGTCTGGAGAGGCATAACCCGTGTCTCCAGCAAGCAGGGGCTTGTCTATAGGCACAAGAGGTGGTGGAGATTGGGGATTGTTGGCTCACGAGAGAAGGGTGTCCAGCAGTCCCTGACACCGAAGTTGGTCTGGGACCGTCGCCTCTGGGAGACCTCTGACGCAAATATTATTGCGACGGCTCCTATTTTCGAGATCGTCCAGGTGTAAGACCGCCACCTGTGGGACAGCCTTTTGATGGGTCAAGTCCCGCTCTAACGCCTCCAACCTCTGGCTAGTCTCGGTTTGGAACTGCTCCAGTGAGTCGACTCTGGTGTCAAGATTGCCCACCGACTGCTGCAGATCTGCGATGTCCTTCTTAAATGTACTTTCCACCCTCTGAATGAAGGATTCAAGGTCATCCCTAGTGGGCAAAATTTTTAGCTCCGCCTTCAGGGCTGCAAGGATAGGATCAAAAGGAGACTGTGTCGGCGCCTGGGGAGCACATATGACATGAGGGGTGTCACTCAGAAGCGCGGGCGCAATTCCCGCACCAGAAGGGCCGCACGGCGTTGAACCCTGAGGGCATCCCGGGCCCACGGGCATGGGAAGCCGGCCCGAGTGGGTGTCAATTTGACTCGCAGGCGCATCGCCATTCTGAAAAGCCACCGCGGTTCCCTCCCTCTCCACTCGGGGTCGGTCACGGGGCCAGGTAGAGGTTGAAGAGTCGCTCCTCTGCTGCCACAAGGGGGAAGGGGGCATCCCCGGCCAAGCCCTGCTCACAAACCAGTCACCTGGCGAGCTCGGGGGTACAAATGCTGCAGCTACGCCTGGGGGAACACAGGAGGGGGCTGATACAACCCAAAGCTGGGGAAACTCCCTCATTGATCCCAGATCTGGGCCTGGGCCAGGGATAAACCCCAGGTCGGTCGGCTCCCTCCGTGATGGTGGGGAGGGGGTGTCCATGAATGAAAGGCAAGGGGATTCAGCTGTGGGACCTGACCTGCACAGGCGTCCTCCATTCTGAGTCGAGGGAGGGTAATCAGGGCTGGGGCAGCTCAGCTGTGTCATACCTGGGCTCATCGGCAGCCCCACCGCAGCTGCCCAGGTCCGCTCCTCGTGCTGGCCTCCCTCCTCCGCACGCGACAGTGCTGTAGTGGCAGCGGCAGAGCGGCCGCCCGACTCCCCTGCCCGTGTCCCTGAGGCAGCTCACCTCGGGCGGCGGGGAGGCCCCTCCCCACCTCCTGTGCAGGCAGCACACGTGTCTCCGCCGGCTAACCCGCCGCCGCCGCTGCCATCCCCGGGGCTCCACCGCCTCCCTCTACGTGTGGAGCAGATGAGGGGGGGCAACTCCTGGCCCCGAGATCCCGATCCACAGCAGGGGCCCCCGGCGGCGAGAGCGACCTCGCATCCATATGTTCCCGGCCCCCCCCCAACGGCAGGGGGAGGCCTCGGCAGCACCAGCAGAGGCCGGCGCCATTTTGGAAGATGCGCCCTCCCGGCTATGCGAGTCGCTCTGCTCCATAAAAGCGCTGATTTTGCGCGTAGAATTATTTGCAGGTGTCTTGGCACCCCTCCGCTTCTTACAAAGGGGAGAAAGTGGAGCTAAATGGCTGAAGGCAATAATTGCTAATCAGTCATAGAACACCAGTCTGCAGGCGCGCTGTGTTAGAGCAACAGTGTATTCAGAGTGAGAGGACAGATACTCTTACTCTGTTTGTAACCTTTTTGTTTTCACGGTTTTGCTCTCTATGTTCTTTGCTGTGACAAAGCGTTATGTCTGCGCTGAAACAGCTGCATTCAATGACACAATAAAGTATCCAAAGTATGCACAAACTTAGCAGGTAGTAAATAATCAAAAAAACTTACCCACCAGGCCCGGCAGGTTTTACCTAACCAGGGCCCCCTTCTTTTTTTCTGATTGATTTCTGCTGGATTCAGACTTCAGAGGAACTTCTTCATGGCAAAATCTTTAATACATATACTGACAAACAGACTGTGACAGGTGTACATAAAATGGCTTCTTGGGTGTTATGGTCCCTTTAAGAGCGCTCCTTGCTTCCGTAATACAGCCGATTGCTGCTGGGGTAAAAGTACTTATAGTTCAATAAAGTTCTCAGGGTAGTGTCCACTGAGCTAGTTCAAATTGCTAAATCCGCAGACATACAAATAGAAAGCGGCTCCTAATAGTGCAGAGGTCCTCTGCACTATTAGGAGCCGTTTTCTATTTGTATTTGTATGTATCACTTTGTCATACACATTACATACACAATATATATATATATATATATATATATATATATATATATATATATATATATGTACACATATACAATACAATACATATACATATATACCATCTCATATATACATATATCTAAAGTTTAAAGCAGTGTGATGGCTTCCATCTGCGATGTCCGTCATGATGTCCTGCACTGCAGCGCCTGTCCACGCTCACTGCCCGGGGTCTGTGGGGGTTCCGGAGTTAACTTTATTTATTTTGTAACTGTTTAAAATAAAATGAAAAAAGAGATTTATTGAGTAATAGAGCAAGGCAACCAAATTTGCTAAATTTGCTGTTTTCTTTTGCTCCACATGTTTTATTTATCCCACTGGATGTGTGTATGAATTCAACGCTGCGTATTGGGAAAAAAACATATTTGTAAAACATCAAAATAAAGAAAAAACAGCTATTGCAATTGCAATTTATTTTTACTGTTTCAACACATTGCTGAATCACACAATTTTTTTGCAATTGTAGAAGTCAGTTGTATTTTCTTATGAGAGAAGACAAGTGAAAAAATTAGTGTAATGAAGCATAGTTTTTGCTTCTTTCCACTATCACAGGCATTTGAAAAAGCTAAAACTGTAGTATTTTTTTCTCAAAAATCAGACTAATTTTTTGTTACAAACTTTGTTTGAATCGAGCCCTATATGTACACAATCCACTTGGTAAGATGTCAAGCATCATGGTGTAAATAAAACAACAGCCCACACTCCAATAAATCTGTGTATTCAATAATCCAAAAAGTATAAAAAAAGCATCTGAGGCAATCCTGAGGCATCTGATTGGTATGCCAGGTTTCTTGGCCTCTTTTCCAAGCCGACTGATCGTAACACTCTATTGCGTTATGAAAGCGCACACCCCAGACAACCGGTGGATAGCCTCCCAGCTCCTAAGGGTTGTCAGGATCTGGGGCCAACGGCAATGACTCGGAAGACAGTTCTTATTTAAATAATAAGCAATTTGTTGAAGAAAAGTCCAACAGGCAAAATCTCTTAACTTCAGAGCATGATGCAGCACACAGTGCTGTACAGCAAGCGGTTACTTTACCAACTTTAGCAATGTCCTTGATATAACAGGTCCTCTTTCGGGGCATACAAGTCCAGGCTGTTAATCCACATGTTCCAAGTACAGATAACACATAAAGTCCTTGGGCTGCAATTCAACACTTGCAGTATTAGGAGCAGCAGGGCACGGGCTCCTCATCCAAGCCCCTTCAACTCCACTCCGAAAGACTCAGCAACTCTTTTTATAGGACTTTCTTCAATTAGTCTCATCACCTGGGAAGACCTGTGAGTAGGGGAAAAACCCGTAGAGTACCTGGGATGTGGATTGGATCTCTGATATCCTGGCATGGATCGTGCCTGCCTGAAAACTTATGGGAAAAATAGATCCCATCCACTACCTTTCCATGCACTTTACCAAAGGGTTCTTAGAATAAATTCTGACCCAGCTAAACAAGAGGAGCAGTTACGTGGTATGCACGAGAAATTCATGGTAAGAGGGTATCCCGAACACATTCTGGCCATGGCATATGACAAAGCCCTAAACATATACCAAAGATAACAGAATGATGAAGAGGAATGGGGAAGGGGGCATCCCTTTCCTGCAGACATACAACAATGCATCACCCGCGATCGAGCGAATTGTCAGGAGGTATCACAACATTTTACAGTCTGACTTTGACCTTTGTCAACCGCTAAAGCAACCGGTTAGGAAAATGTACAGTAAGAACAAAAGCCTGAGGGATATGTTGGTACAGGTTGACCCCTGTGAGAAATATCAGAGACCCTAAATGACCTTGACCACTAAGAAGGGCAATTTTCGGTGTAACAATTGCAATATATGCAGCTCAATAATAGTAGGACCCGACCTTTGCCACCCACATACCGGACAAAGAATTAAAATTGGAGGCCTCTACACCTGCTTAACGGAATATTGTGTATGTTTGTTGAAGTGCCCGTGTGGCCTAGCTTATGTTGGAAAGACATTCGGCCCATTCAAAAAGAGGTTTCAGAAGGATCAGAGTGATATTCGGACTAATCTAAACAAACACATTAAGGGAGAATTGATAGATTACAAGAAACCGGTGGCAGCGCATTTTGTGCGGATGGGACACCAAACACATGAATTGAGGGGTATGGTAATTGAACATGTCAAAAAGCCCCCTCTCATTGTTGTTATCCCGCTTATCTTGATCCCTCTCTTTGTTATCCCTCTTACTAGGATGTCTTCCCTCTCATTGGGATCCCTTTCATTAGGGTCTCCCTCACTCCCCTAGGGTCCCCTCTCCTTTTTCCCACTCTTCTTTTCTTTTCCTCCTTACTATTCCCCCTTTTCTTCCTATTCCCTGTTTCCTTTCCTTCCTCACAGTTTCCCCTTGACCTCCTTATCCCTTCAGGGGATCCCTTGTTTCCTTGGTCACTCCCTTGCTTCCCTCTCCGTTCTCCCCTATCCCTTTTCAATCCCCAATCACACCTTTGTTCTCCCCTTTACCTTTCCCCCTCTCCCCACGATTATCCCCCTTTTCGATATGCTGTCACTTTGGGGTCACATTCCTTTATTGCATTGTATTACATGCAACCTGCTTCAGCCCTGAGAGGGCTCTCACTGTCAACAAGCCTGGCCGGGACTGCCTGTGACAGCAATCCCGCTGCCCACCAATTAGGTGGATTGCAGCATCAGTATCCAGGCAGACCCGGGACCAGGCAATTCACATCTCTGGCTGTGGAGAGGTTCACTGTGTTGCTAAGCAATCACAATACAGTGATTTGGCAGCAAGGCGGCCCCAAAACTGAGGGGGTCCGCACAGCAGGTAATCTTAACAGTGATTGTGATTATGTCTTTATGGCTCTTAAGTATAACTTTGGCATTACATAAATGTCTTTGTTTGTGATAGCATTGCATGGGTTCATACACCACTGACGTCACTGGTGACGTCAGGCAGGCTTTTTCGCATCTGTGGAAGGTAATTAACCGTTTATTTGGTTGTTACTCTGTTTGATGTGTTTTTCCCTGATGAAGGGGCGCAAGATGCCCCGAAACGTCGGATAAGGACAAAGGACTGTATGGACATTAATTGTTGCTGCACTTGTTTTGTATGCCTTTTTTTTGGACCTTTTGGATTATTGAATACATGTATTTTTTTATTTTGCATGAAACATGAAACATAACATACAAAAATATTATGCAGTACAGCCATTAAGGCACCGCAGGCACCTAACATCAGCCTGGCCGATATAAGCTTGAGTATATATATGAGTATATATATAAGCTGAACACATCAGCTATCCTCTCTGAGGTGTGCCGTTTCCGCTGGGAGCCATCCACTATCTCGGCTATTTAATTTTGGGAGCGCTGTTATCTGAGGGCCCTACTCTTATTTCCGTGTTCAAAATACATACGTTTACATCTTTTAATTACATGTTTAGCTTTTGTCTAAGCAAGGCATTGAGAGCTTCACGGGTCTGCGTTAGTTCCCCAAGGTCTCTCGCCACCTCACCTCCAGGCTCTTAACTCTATCCTTGCGAGCTTACATTCTAAAGGATCGGGGTGGAGACAAAAGGTAGGGATCACAAGTGGTAGAGCTTGAGTTGGGCTGCATGTGCCCTTTGAAGGTTATAGGAGTTGCTTAAGCCAGGTTATATGCTTGTCTGAATAAGTGAGTTTTGAGGGCACTTTCAAAAGGCTTGGAGTTATGGAGAGTGACGGATTGAGTGGGGGAGTGCATTCCAGAGAAGTCTTGAAGGCTGGAGTGATGAGTTTACCAAGGAGGAGGACTGGAGAATGTCAGAGCGGAGGTTAGAGAGAAGGGAGGGAGATAAAGGGAGTGAGATGTCATGAAGGAAGAGATAGCTGTTAGACAGTCAGGAAGGCGAGAGAGGAAGGAAGAGAGATTTGGGACAGAGACATAGATCAAAGTGTCATCTGAATAAAAGGGATATTGGAAGCCCAGCAAGGTTATTAAAGGTTAGTAAAGGTGATTGCATTTATTGACAAATATTTCTAACTTGGGCATAGCTATTTAAATTTACCACAAAGTTTTGCTAGTATGACAAGTTTTCTGCTAAGAGAAGTGACCGCCCCAGTGAGTAGATTGATCATCTACCTGCTGACACAGACTAGGAATAGGAATTCGGGAACCAGTCAAGCAAAGGGATTAACTATCAAAGGAGCCCAGCCAAGATTAACCCTTTTCCTCCCAGGTGTAGCAGTGGTCCTCTATAAGGAGTGTGTGGACCCTGAGGGTTTGGAAGTTGTTGCCTGCCCGTAATACACGGGAAACTGGCATTGAGAAACCAAACCAGACAAAGATAGGTTTATGCTGGGACAGGTCCGATTCTAGGTAGGTATAGATTAGCACTGCTAATCTATATTGGGCACTGCTGTTGGTGTTCCCCCACAAATGGATGTGATTTCTGTTAAAGGGATGTAGTAGCGCCTTAAACTAAAACTACAGTCTCAAGGAAAAAGTTCACAGTACTGGCTGAAGTAGGGCGCCAGGTGCCTGACCCCCTTAAAACAGACCTTCACCCTGAATAAGAGCATATCTTATATGTTTCCCACACCCTGTCAATAGAGATTGCTCACATTAAATATCATCCTACCTGCATCTATTGCATGTTATAAGCCTTTAAAAATCCAAGATGGCGGCTCATGGAGCATTAGGCAGCCTGCAAACAGGAAGTGTTTTCTTACTGTGTCGCTCTGCATTCTGGGATTGCTGTCCTTTCCCTGACCCCAGCTCTGCTCTGTCTGTGCAAAGCACAGCTATAACCCCACCCCCTGCACTTTATCCCACTCTCCTCTCCTCAGTAAGTGATGCTTCTGAGGCAAGATGGTGACGCCCGTATCCTAGAGTCCTGAACAGAGTTGCAGAATAATAAATAAGTGACTAAAAACTTAAAATATATCGATGCTGGGGAATCGTTTTTTTTAGGGTTTGGGCTTTTCATTAAATCATGCTGAAGGTCTGGTTTAACTGGCAATACAATCACCCATGCCAATTATCAGAACTCTGTAATTATTGGTAGAGATGAGCGAATCGATTTGGACGAACCCGAAATTCGTTCCGAATTTCAGGAAAAATTTGATTCTGAACGAATCCGAATTTCCCCACGATTCGATTGATCGAAGTTTTCCTTTAAACTCCATTTATTTCAATTACAGCCATAGTAAAATGGTGGATGGACATGTCCGGACATGTCCCCTGGGGCAAGTTATCATAGGAAGGTCACATGCAGCCTATCAGCAGCCAGGAAGCCCGGTGACGTCACAGTGCTATATAAACGGCGGCCATCTTGCTTGTGCGCATTTCAGCCTTGCATTGCAGACAGAACTGAGGTTGCCGCAGACAGGGAGAGACTTACAGACAGGCAGGGAGACCCACAGAGACCCACACAGTGCCAGGGAGAGCCAGGGAAAGATAGGGAAAAATCGGGAACGATCCAGGCAGGGACAGCAGAGAAAGTGACAGGGAAACTTTTTTTTTTTTATTTTCACTTCACTTCATTTGCCAGATCAGTTTTAAATTGCTTTTTTCTGTGCTGTAAATATTCCTGGCCACTCTGCATCCCATCTTGGCAGTGGCATATTTAACCCTATCTGTTACACACAAGCATTTTTTATAATTCGATTAGTTTTAATTTTTTTTGTATGCTGTAAAAACCCCAGCCCACATGGGCATACTATTTCAGCACATTTCACCCTATCTGTTATACTAAATCAGCTTCTAAAGGCTCTATTTTATTAATATATTGCATTTTGAATTGGTTTTGTGTGTCCTGTAAAAACACCAGGCCACATGGGCATCCCACACCAGCACATTTCACCCTATCTGTTATACTAAATCAGCTTCTAAAGGCTCTGTTTTATTAATATATTGCATTTTGAATTGGATTTGTGCGTCCTGTAAAAACACCAGGCCGCAGGGTATCCCAAACCGGCACATTTCACCCTGTTATACTAAATCAGCTTCTACAGGCTCTGTTTTATTAATATATTGCATTTTGAATTGTTTTTTCGCGTCCTGTAAAAACACCAGGCCGCAGGGCATCCCAAACCGGCACATTTCACCCTATCTGTTATACTAAAGCAGCTTCTACAGGGTCTGTTTTATTAATATATTGCATTTTGAATTGGTTTTGTGCGTCCTGTAAAAACACCAGGCCGCATGGGCATCCCAAACCAGCATATTTCACCCTATCTGTTATACCAAATCAGCTTCTAAAGGCTCTTGTCAGTAATCGCTTACCTGGGCCCCGTTCCAGCGCTGTCCCTAGGTGCCCGGCCACGCTTGCAGCTTCCTCTCGGCGGCCGCGCCGGGCGGTGGCGGCAGCCGCGCCAGTTCCGTCCTCGGGCACGGCCGTCCTTCCTCCTCGCTCCCGCTCTCGTGCTCGCGCGCACGTTCTTTATATGCCCTCCGGCGGCGCGGCTGTCAGCGCGCCCGCCGGAGGTAGTTTACAAAGCCTGCTGGCGCAGATTAGGAGGGGAATCCCTCCCCCTCCACTGTCATTGGGCCTGGTGATCATACTTTGGGCCAATGAGCCCAGTTAGACGTTTTAGCTCAGCCCTAGTGGGATGAGCTGCTTCCCCTTTCTTCTGCTCTGGCCAATCCTAGCAGGGTTCCCATGTTGCACCTATCACACACTGATTATGTCTGTCCCTATAAAAGGATTAGTCCGGCATTCACTCAGTGCCTGTTATAGCGCCTTGAACCTAGTCTGCTGCTAGTCTCTTGAGGTTGATCTGAACTCCCGTTGCCGACCACCGCCTGTTTTTGACCATCCTTGATCTGAACTCCCGTTGCCGACCACCGCCTGTTTTTGACCATCCTTGATCTGAACTCCCGTTGCCGACCACCGCCTGTTTTTTGACCATCCTTGATCTGAACTCCCGTTGCCGACCACCGCCTGTTTTTGACCATCCTTGATCTGAACTCCCGTTGCCGACCACCGCCTGTTTTTTGACCATCCTTGATCTGAACTCCCGTTGCCGACCACCGCCTGTTTTTTGACTATCCTTGATCTGAACTCCCGTTGCCCACCTCTGCTCCGAACCTAGACCACGATTTGCCCACTCCTTTGCACTGCTGCCATCTCGGATCCCCCGTTGCCGACCTCCTAGCCTGTTTCTGGACTTCCGTTAAACGCTCAGCTATTGGGCTACTCAATACCGCTTACAGCCACGGGTTCTCCAGACCTCCAAACAGTAAGCCTACAACCTTTGAGCCATTGAAGTCCTGGGGGCAACCGATCCCGGGCAGGCGTGTTCTGAGTCCCGGCAAGCGGGGGCTCCTACAGGTGAAGCTGGCTGCGGAGATTGGGGGTTGAGGGCTTACCTAGAGGGCTGGAGTTACTTAAGCGGATCATTGAAGTACCCAGAGCATGACAGCTCTCTTTTATTAATATATTGCATTTTGAATTGGTTTTGTGCATCCTTTAAAAACACCAGGCGGCAGGGTATCCCAAACTGGCACATTTCACCCTATCTGTTATACTAAATCAGCTTCTAAAGGCTCTGTTTAATTAATATATTGCATTTTGAATTGGTTTTGTGCGTCCTTTAAAAACACCAGGCCGCAGGGTATCCCAAACTGGCACATTTCACCCTGTTATACTAAAGCAGCTTCTACAGGCTCTGTTTTATTAATATATTGCATTTTGAATTGTTTTTTTTTGCGTCCTGTAAAAACACAAGGCCGCAGGGTATCCCAAACTGGCACATTTCACCCTATCAGTTATACTAAATCAGCTTCTAAGGGCTCTGTTTTATTAATATATTGCATTTTGAATTGGTTTTGCGCGTCCTTTAAAAACACCAGGCGGCAGGGTATCCCAGACCGGCACATTTCACCCTATCTGTTATACTAAATCAGCTTCTAAAGGCTCTGTTTTATTAATATATTGCATTCTGAATTGGTTTTGTGCGTCCTTTAAAAACACCAGGCCGCAGGGTATCCCAAACCGGCACATATCACCCTGTTATACTAAAGCAGCTTCTACAGGCTCTGTTTTATTAATATATTGCATTTTTAATTGTTTTTTTGCGTCCTGTAAAAACACTAGGCCGCAGGGTATCCCAAACTGGCACATTTCACCCTATCAGTTATACTAAAGCAGCTTCTACAGGCTCTGTTTTATTAATATATTGCATTTTGAATTGGTTTTGTGCATCCTGTAAAAACACCAGGCCGCAGGGTATCCCAAACCGGCACATTTCACCCTGTTATACTAAAGCAGCTTCTAAAGGCTCTGTTTTATTATTATATTGTATTTTGAATTGGTTTTGTGCGTCCTGTAAAAACACCAGGCCGCAGGGTATTCCAAACCGGCACATTTCACCCTATCTGTCATACTAAATCAGCTTCTACAGGCTCTATTTTATTAATATATTGCAATTTGAATTGTTTATTTGCGTCCTGTAAAAACCCCAGGTCGCAGGATATCCCAAACCGGCACATTTCACCCTGTTATACTAAAGCAGCTTCTGCAGGTTCTGTTTTATTAATATATTGCATTTTGAATTGGTTTTGTGCGTCCTGTAAAAACACCAGGCCACATGGGCATCCCTAACAGCACATTTCACCCTATCTGTTATACTAAATCAGCTTCTAAAGGCTCTGTTTTATTAATATATTGCATTTTGAATTGGTTTTGTGCGTCCTTTAAAAACACCAGGCCGCAGGGTATCCCAAACCGGCACATTTCACCCTGTTAAACTAAAGCAGCTTCTACAGGCTCTGTTTTATTAACATAGTGCATTTTGAATTGGTTTTGTGCGTCCTGTAAAAACACCAGGCTGCAGGGTATCCCAAACCGGCACATTTCACCCTGTTATACTAAAGCAGCTTCTACAGGCTCTGTTTTATTAATATATTGCATTTTGAATAGTTTTTTTGCGTCCTGTAAAAACACCAGGCCGCAGTGTATCCCAAACTGGCACATTTCACCCTATCTGTCATACTAAAGCAGCTTCTACAGGCTCTGTTTTATTAATATATTGCATTTTGAATTGGTTTTGTGCGTCCTGTAAAAACACCAGGCCGCAGGGTATCCCAAACCAGCACATTTCACCCTGTTATACTAAATCAGCTTCTACAGGCTCTGTTTTATTAATATATTGCAATTTGAATTGTTTTTTTGCGTCCTGGAAAAACCCCAGCCCGCAGGATATCCCAAACCGGCACATTTCACCCTATCTGTTATACTAAAGCAGCTTCTGCAGGTTCTGTTTTATTAATATATTGCATTTTGAATTGGTTTTGTGCGTCCTGTAAAAACACCAGGCCACATGGGCATCCCTAACAGCACATTTCACCCAATCTGTTATACTAAATCAGCTTCTAAAGGCTCTGTTTTATTAATATATTGCATTTTGAATTGGTTTTGTGCGTCCTTTAAAAACACCAGGCCGCAGGGTATCCCAAACCGGCACATTTCACCCTGTTATACTAAAGCAGCTTCTACAGGCTCTGTTTTATTAATATATTGCATTTTGAATTGATTTTTTGCATCTTGTAAAAACACCAGCCCACAGGGTATCCCATATTGCCAATTTTCATAGTATCTGGTGCAGATAAGCAGTATCTCACCTTATTTAGCTTCTGCTTTTTAAAGTAAACACATTTTTTAAAGTGCCTATTGTACATTTCAAATACAAAAAAATGTCAGGCAGACAAGTGCCAGGATGTTCAAAGAGGAGTGGCAGAGGCCAAGATTCTGCAGGCAGAGGTCGCAGCAGACTAGGGGCGAGTGGCAGCAGGAGTCGCGGTGAGAGACCTGATCTGCCAGTAACTGCTAGCGGTCATGTCTCCACCAGTAATGCATCTGCCGTGGTAGATTGGTTAACGCGGTCATCCACATCATCACAAGTTACATCTGACACCCCCAGTCTAGGGTCGGTAGGTTCCTCTGACACAACCCTGAGTTGGCATGGCCCGAGAGCAGTCCCTGTCCTCCCATTGCCTCTGTCCTACGCCGTTCCCTCCCCCAGCAACGTATCCTATGTTTTGGGTTCAGCTCCACTCTTTAGTGAGGAGGACGATCAGATAGAGGACAGTCAGCAGCTACTGCCCAGCCAAGAAATGGAGGTGGCTTCCTTCGCTAGGCAGACAAATAGTGATGTGGAGAGTGACGTGGGTGTTGTTGCGAGCGCTCCAGCTCCTGCGCCAGACACTGTTGAGGAAACCGAGAACATCAGTGACGTGCAGCCACAACTCGGTGATGATGATGATGATGAAGCCGATCGCACTTGGGAGCCGGGTGCAGAAGGGGCTTCATCCTCATCATCAGGAGAAGAGGGGCGCAGGTTGCCCCGGAGTCAGCAGCTGAGGCAGCAAGGTGTTAGCAGCATCGTTGGCAGTCAGCATGGGGGCAGAATTGTAAAGCCTGGAGCCAAATGGGGACAGGGCCGGGGTAGAGCACCTGCTGTGCGGCAGGCTACGTTCTCGGGAGGTAATGGAGCAGGGGTTCCTGGAGCTGGCGGCAGTAGCAGTGAATCAGTGTGGGCTGTTGGTGGGAAAATCAGCTACTCGGCAGTGTGGCAGTTTTTCATCAAGCATCCGCAGGAGGGTAACATGGCCACATGCAAGATGTGTAGGCAGAAGGTGAAGCGTGGCCAGGGCCCAAATGTTGGGACCACGGCCCTGCGTTAACATATGCTGCGTCACCATAAAGCGGCCTGGGAGAACCGAGGCTCCGAAGAGGTGGTCCAGGCTGCTTCCTCACCAAGTGGCACACCGATTCCAATTTCTGCCAGCCAAGGCTCCAGCACCTCAGCCGAAGGCAGCTGTGCGTCATACCCTCTGTCGCTCCAGATGCTCCTGCTCCTCCTCCTCCTCCAAATCATGCACCTGCCAGAAATCCATCAGCGAAGCCATGTCCAAGAGACAGCAGTATGCGCCCACTCATCCTACGGCGCAGAAGCTGAATGTGCTCCTGTCCAAATTGCTGGTGCTGCAGTCCCTCCCTTTTCAGGTGATGAACTCTGCACCTTTCAGAGAACTAATGGCTTGTGCCGAGCCAAGGTGGAGAGTCCCAAGCCGTCATTCCTTTGCCAAGAAGGCAGTACCAGCGCTGCACACTTTTGTTGAACAGAAGGTGGGCCAGTCCTTGAGCCTGTCGGTGTGTAGCAAAGTGCATGGCAGCACCGACGTCTGGAGCTGTAACTATGGTCAGGGACAGTACATGTCATTTACGGCCCACTGGGTGAATGTGGTCCCTTTGCAGCAGCAGCAACTTGGACAGGCCACGCCGCTTCGGCCTCCACGCTCCCTGCCTGTGACACTGTGCGACTCGGCCTCCTCATCCTCCGCCATCTCCTCACCCTCCACTGTAGGCTCAAGTCTCAGTGCCCCTCCAGCCTACCATGTGTGCAGGGCACGGAGGTGTCACGCTGTGCTTCACATGGTTTGTCTTGGCGAACGGAGTCACACAGGAGAGGAACTGCTTACATTTATTCATCAACAAATCCAAACATGGCTTACGCCAAGAAAACTGAAAATGGGAACCATGGTTACTGACAATGGGAAGAACATTTTGTCTGTGCTGCGAAAAGAAAGGCTGACCCATGCGCCTTGCATGGCTCACGTCTTCAATCTGGTTGTGAAGCGGTTTCTGAAGTCTTCCCCCCATCTGCAAGACATCCTTGCAAAACAACTTCAAGGAAACTTTGCATGCACTTTAGCCACTCATACACCGCCAAGCACACCCTTCTTGAGCTACAGCGTCAGAATGGTAGCCCCCAACATAGTCTGATTTGCGATGTTTCCACCCGTTGGAATTCCACCCTGCATATGTTGGACAGACTATACAAACAGAGAAAAGCCATCACAGATTTCTTGATGATCCAAGCAGATAGGGGGACTCCCCTGTGTAACTTCATACAGCTCATACATGACACCTGCCGTTTGCTCAGGCCCTTTGAGGAAGCCACTTTATTTGTGAGTCGCCAGGATTACGGGATGAACAACGTGATTCCACTGCTTCATGTACTACAGCACATATTGGAAACCATGGCTGGTCAGGGCACTGGAGACATGGCGTCTACATCTTACGGCCACATGAACCCCGTTGGAGCTGAACTGGAGGAGGAGGAGGAAGAGGAGGAGGAGTGGCACAGTGCACAGTTTAGGCTTGGCGAAATAACTGGTTTATCTAGTCAGCGGATAGGAGAGGAGGAGCAGGAGCAGGAGCAGCCAGAGGAGCTAGAGGGTTGTGAGGAAGGTGAGACAGAGGACCCGGACACACCGTGGCAGTATGCAGTGGAGATGGAGACAGGTAGTCCATCCGAGTCACTTGTGCAAATGGCAGGAAGCATGCTCACGTGCTTGCGTAGTGACCCCAGAATTGTTTCCATTTGTCAGCGGGATGACTTCTGGCTCTCCACCTTAATGGACCCTCGCTTCCGGCACAAAATGGGGGCATTTTTTAAACCCGCCGAGAGGGAGGACAAACTGACCTACTACAAAGATATTCTACATAGTCAGATGGCCGATGCCTATCTGCGCCATGGTCCATACTCTCGCAGGTCTGACTCAGGGGGACCTCTGCGCTCACCTTCCACTGCCATGGCTGCTGGGGGGGTTGGCAGGAGCAGCAGCAGCAGCTCCATCAGCAGCAGCCTCAGTCTTCAGTCGCTAATGAGTAGCTTTCTACACCCGCATAATGAGTATACTCATGAGCAGCAGGAAGACCTGGAGCAGGACCTGAACCAGCAGGTCATGTCATACCTTGACATGACCATGCCAACACACCTTGAGGATCCGCTGGACTTCTGGGCAGCCAAACTTGACTTGTGGCCGCAGCTAGCTGAGTTTGCCCTGGAAAAGCTGTCCTGCCCGGCAAGTAGCATGCCATCTGAGTGGGCGTTTAGTGCGGTGGGGGCCATAGTTACGGCGAGGAGAACTCGTCTGTCGACTAAAAATGTGGAGAGACCTTTGTGAAAATGAATCAGGGATGGATCAGCCAGGATTTCCACCCACCAATGGCTGATGCATGCGACTAGATTCAGCATGGTGCCACGTTTTACACTTTCCAAATGGTGCAAAACATATTTATGTCTTTAGGCCAATTTTTGGGCTCCTGCTGATGCCAACTTCAGGGTGTGCCTTTCAGCCAAATTTTGTCCTCCTGCTGCTGCTGCTGCCAACTGCAGTGTGTCTTTAGGCCAATTTTTGGGTTCCTGCTGCCAACTCCAGTGTCTCTTTCAAGCTATGTTTGGGCTCCTGCTGCTGCTTGCAACTCCAGGGTGTCATTCAGCCAATTTTTGGGCTCCTGC
The DNA here is from genome assembly GCA_027917425.1 of Gastrophryne carolinensis. NCBI lineage: Eukaryota > Metazoa > Chordata > Amphibia > Anura > Microhylidae > Gastrophryne > Gastrophryne carolinensis. The sequence goes on along the minus strand of CM051238.1, from coordinate 111,674,317 downwards.
TGCAAACTCCAGTGTCTCTTTTAAGCTATGTTTGGGCTCCTGCTGCTGCTGCTGCTTGCAACTCCAGGGTGTCATTCAGCCAATTTTTGGGCTCCTGCTGCCAACTCCAGTGTGTCTTTCAAGCTAGGTTTGGGCTGCTGCTGCTGCTGCTTGCAACTCCAGGGTGTCACTCAGACAATTTTTGGGATCCTGCTGCCAACTCCAGTGTCTCTTTCAAGCTATGTTTGGGCTCCTGCTGCTGCTGCTTTCAACTCCAGGGTGTCATTCAGCCAATTTTTGGGCTCCTGCTGCCAACTCCAGTGTCTCTTTCAAGCTATGTTTGGGCTCCTGCTGCTTGCAACTCCAGGGTGTCATTCAGCCATTTTTTGGGCTCCTGCTGCCAACTCCAGTGTCTCTTTCAAGCTATGTTTGGGTTGCTGCTGCTGCTGCTTGAAACTCCAGGGTGTCATTCAGCCAATTTTTGGGCTCCTGCTGCCAACTCCAGCATGTCTTTCAGCCAATATTTGGGCTCCTGCTGCTGCCAGCTCCAGGGTGTGTTTTTCAGGCAATATATAGGGGCCCCTCATAGTGATGCCACCTCAACTCTCTGCAATTGTGCCGCTCTGCGATTCTAATAGCGATGCCTCTGATCTGCATGTCATAAATATTTACAGTATTATTTCACTAACCCAGCACGCATCCTATGCGTGTTACAGCAAGGCAGAATGGTTTACAACCCTATTGAGGCTCTAGGAAGCTCAGAAATAGCCGTTTTTAGCGATTCGTCGCGAATAAATTCAGACCGAAACAAATTGTCGGAAAATTCAGCGAATCAGCCGAAACGAATTTTTCAAAAGTTCACTCATCCCTAATTATTGGTCAAGGATAAAATGCAGAGTAGCGTGGGACTGAAACACTGTGTTGACAGTTTGGATGCTCACTTGCAGGGTGCAGGTGAAGAACCAGCAAGAGTTGGGCAAGTCTGGTTGCCTCTCCAAAGGAGTTTGACAGACAGTGAACAGCGGCACGTGAAGATGCTCTGAGAGAGTCCACATGGCTTGGCTAGAAAAATGCTATCAGATTCAGTTGAGTGGATACCAGTATAGAAATAGTCTAACAAAACGTTAAAGGGCAGTTTCTAGCCAAAACTGCACTCAGGGCAGGGGGAAAAATGCCTATAGTAGCCTCTAACAAACAAGATACTTGCAAGTAACAAGTACCGCCGACTTATTTAAAGTGGACCAAAACCCTGCTGGATCGGCCTGGGAATCTATAAGATTCCCGGGCCATTCCAACCCCTCCCCGTGGGGAATCCAAAATCGACATTTTGTGTGAAACCCCCCAGGTCGCCATCTACACTTACCTGAATTCTGGTCCAACGGCACATATGCAGGCCGCGGCCGCATCCCGGCATCCCTGTTAGAGGAAAGCGTGAGATGCGCCTGCCAGCGCACCCGGAGCCGCTGAGCTAAGACGTGCATAGCTCAGCGGTTCCGGGCACGCTGTTCGGACGAGCGGACACGTATGTGCCGTAGGACCATGGTGAGGTGCGTTGAAGCTGACGATCTGGGGGGGTTTCACATAGCGGGGCACCCCGATCGGGGGAGATTGTCAAAATCCTGGGTTTTGGTCCACTTTAAAATAGTAATTAGGTACAGCATCTCCTGCTGTATAACGGCCATTTAGGGTATAAGGGAGGATACAGAAGGAGAAAAGCTTACAAAGGTTTATATTCAACCTCAAGGAGAAGTCCAGCAGCAGCTTCAAGTGCTGCCTTCTCCACACATATGCTTGTAATTCACACTGGGGCAGCTTCCACTTACAGATGCAGGAGGTATGAATGAGCACATGCAGCTCACAACAGCCAGGTGATGTCCACAGGAGGAAGGAGAAGGAAGCAGTTTGCGAGCACTTCCCCTGCACTCTGCTCTTAAATGTCACTGCTCCTGGCTGCATTTTTGGCAAGCATTACCAAGCTCACACAATGTACCAAACTCACATAATGGAGCCTAGAATCTATTTTGAGCAAAGCTCAAATATGAGTGCAGCGGCCCCTGCACAAAGGCACGGCTCACCCGGGTCAAGAAACGGCTCTGATACTACATATGGCCCATAAGGCTTGGCTAATCTAGAGGGTACATAGGTCCATGCCTAGAGACAAGTGTAAAGCTAGCTAGGATGCCAGCGGGTACAGGAAGGTACTGTACAGCAGAGGTGGAGTAAAGACATTGCGACAACAGGTGAGTACAGGTAGTCCTCGACTTACTACGTTGATCCGTTCTTACGCGGCGTCGTAAACCAAATTTCAACGTATGTCGGATCATACGTTCATACAGTACTGTACCATAATAACAGTACAGTACTGCAAACACTTAGCCTATCCAAACACCTATCCATGGTGATGGCCTTCCTTTTCTTTGATGCACTGGTATCAGATGAGTCTACCTTTCGTTTGGGAGCCATAATGAAGGGTGTTATGGCGTGCAGGAGACTCGTTTTTTTCATGTACAGTAACCAGAATGAGACGCCGTATAAAGCGTCGTAACCACGAAACGACGTAACTCGAGACCGTCGTAACCCGAGGACTACCTGTACTATGTGAGTGAGTTACAGTAAAGAGGGTGGATGCTGATTTTCATTGCCGCACTACGCAAGGTGTAGTTTAGGTCTGAGCGACCAAGGGTTTAGTTTAATGTAACCAAATAAGCACAGAGCAAAAACAGTTCAGTGTTTCAACTAATACGCAGCTCCTCGGTATGATCCAAAAGAGGCTGTAATCCCAGTGCGCATGCACAAAGTCCACACTGTGCCCGTCACCCTTAGGAAATATTCTTACCAAAAGGTTCAAGGTTAGCAGGCAGAAACATATGTCATACACTCTCCTATTACGCAGAGGTCGTCTTTCCAAAATATATGCTTGTAGGTCCTCTTTCAGTCTTTATACACCATTGGACTCAATGTAGTCCAAAAACCAAAAAAGGAAAAGAAAAGATATCTAGTGCAACTCTGTCAGTTAATGATTCAGGCTTTAATAAAACTCATATGCACTTACACAGTGATGTAGATTAATAGCATAAAAGGATTTCCCGTCTGAGAGGTGTTCCCCCAAGTTCCCACACGCGGCCGTCGTTGGGAAATAGAGAAAATCACTCCAATCAACAAGGAATAACAAGAGAGCCCACACTCCCCTACCTAACGCGTTTCATTGGTAAATCCAATATATTATCAAAGGCAGAGAGTGGATAGAGTGGGGCCAATATATAGAAAAATTAAAACACACTCACCCCTCCATTTCCTGGTGTGAGAAAGGTAGCAAAGCTTGGTTCAGAGTGTGCTGCAAGCATCATGCACAATGGCCAGTGCAGTGAATGGATGCTCGATCACATCCATTGCTAATGACGTCCAGCAAACAGAGACAGACAGCATAATCGAGCGCCGAGCAATAGCAAACAGCGCTCCAGCAAATCTGCACAATGGTAGTCGGCAAGGAATAACATACAATAAAACACAAGGGAATTACCCTAGCGATTATTAATTGGGACATAGAAGAAACATATTCAGGCCACCAAACTACAGGGAATCGCAATGGATTATGCATCACTAGTAAAAGCAGCTCGTATAAATAGAGCTGCTACAGCAGAGATAAACATAGGTCAAAGATTACTAAAACTACAAAAAGGGATTAAAAACAGATTAAAAAACAGTGGGGATCTCAGGGAAACACCACCCAGTCACAATGCAACAATAAGAGCACAAATTAGCTTGTTATGCCCAAATAAACATATATACATATAACAAAATATCCATGTAAAAATACAAGAAAAAATGTATTTAAAATTTTAAATGGTGCACAGTATATTAATCAAGCACTATCTATGAAACAATTCAAATCCAGTTCAACATTTAAGCCCTTAGGAGATAGGGTGTCCAATAGGAGTTTTATTAAAGCCTGAATCATTAACTGACAGAGTTGCACTAGATATCTTTTCTTTTCCTTTTTTGGTTTTTGGACTACATTGAGTCCAATGGTGTATAAAGACTGAAAGAGGACCTACAAGCATATATTTTGGAAAGACGACCTCTGCGTAATAGGAGAGTGTATGACATATGTTTCTGCCTGCTAACCTTGAACCTTTTGGTAAGAATATTTCCTAAGGGTGACGGGCACAGTGTGGACTTTGTGCATGCGCACTGGGATTACAGCCTCTTTTGGATCATACCGAGGAGCTGCGTATTAGTTGAAACACTGAACTGTTTTTGCTCTGTGCTTATTTGGTTACATTCTATTGAGGACTGGTGGGATAAGTGGTCCAGCACGTTTGAGCATTTTTAAAGACATAAAGTTATCTTCATATGTAATTGAACCATCATTATTGAGATTAAGCGCGGTGTTTTCCTGTATTTGATTTTATTTAAGGGTTTAGTTTAGAATGCCCACCTATGGTGTTTCGGAAATGGCATCGATAGGCCCTAGTCCCATCCCAAAGTTCAATTAGAAGGTGAATCCTCAGGGAAGTAACCGCAAGGCCCTCACTAATTCAATTTAGACAGTGTTGCCGGAGGTGTAAATATGACATCCTGCGACAAGGGTTAAAGAGGACCAAAACCCACCCGGGAGTCTATGAGACTCCAGGGCAGGCATACTCACTCCCCCGGAGCACCTCATTTGGGGGTTCCCCGCTGTGTGAAACCCCCCCACGTCACCTGAAAACTCACCTTCCACTGTAGCATGCATGAGCAGTGGCCTCATTCCCGCTATCCCATTAGCAGGGCATGTGCCCGCGCCAGGCATATGTGAATGACTAGTGTGGGCACGCTTCCTGTTACAGGGTAGCGACGGATGCGGCCGCCAGTGTGCTCAGATCCATTTGCATTAGACAAGCTCCTGGGTTCGAGCTGACTCGAGCGCATTGATTGGACGAATGGCCGCGCATGCCCCATAGGACTAGGAAGAGGTGAGTTCGTTCAGGCAACCTGGGGAGTTTCACACAGTGGGGCACCCCTGCCCGGGGGGCAAGGACCAAAACCCAGGACAGTAAAAATCTTGGACATTGGTCCACTTTGGTCATTTACTACTTAGTTTAGTATTAAATAATAGGAATTAAAAATAACCTGTAAGAGCGGGTAGAGATGAAATATTCTCTAGTATGTTGTGCAAGAGGCCTATTAGGCATCACTATGCTATATAGTAAGCACTTGGCTCATGCTGCATTACTCTTTCAAGGAAGTTGTGGAACTCCTAATTAGGGATGAGCGAATCGATCCGGACGAACCCGGATTCGATCCGAATTTCAGGAAAAATTCGATTCGGATCGAATCCGAATTTCCCCGCGATTCGATCACTCGAAGTTTTCCTTTAACATCCATTCATTTACATTACAGGCATTCTAAGATGGCGGGCGGGACATGTCTGGACATGTATCCCGCGCCAGTGCAAGCTGGGGCAGTCACATGCAGCCTATCAGCAGCCAGCAAGCCCGGTGACGTCACACAGCGGTATTTAACGGCGGCCATCTTGCTTTTCCTCATTTCTCTATTGCATTCGTGACAGACAGACAGAACGCTGTGTAGCTGAGGCAGTTAGACAGGCTGGAGACAGGCTGGAGACAGGGACAGACAGGGACAGGCTGGAGACAGGCAGGAGACAGGCAGGAGACAGACAGGAGACAGACAGAAAGCCAGGGAAAGGTAGGAAAAACGGAGCTGGCTGACAGGGAGATTTTTTTTTTTTCATCCAGCCTTTGTTAGCGTTTTCAGGCTGCTTATAGTAACTAACTGTGCATATATACTGAACTGATCTTAAGTCTGCTGTGAGGCATCCCATTCTGTGACTAAAGCAGCCTCTATTTAATAGCATAATAAACATTTGCACTTATTCTCATAGAAATCAGGCCTGATAAAGACACTTTTGCTGTGCATGCTCTCTGGTTTTTGTGGCACTGGCATCCCATTCTGTGACTAAAGCAGCCTCTATTTAATAGCATAATAAACATTTGCACTTATTCTCATAGAAATCAGGCCTGATAAAGACACTTTTGCTGTGCATGCTCTCTGGTTTTTGTGGCACTGGCATCCCATTCTGTGACTAAAGCAGCCTCTATTTAATAGCATAATAAACATTTGCACTTATTCTCATAGAAATCAGGCCTGATAAAGACACTTTTGCTGTGCATGCTCTCTGGTTTTTGTGGCACTGGCATCCCATTCTGTGACTAAAGCAGCCTCTATTTAATAGCATAATAAACATTTGCACTTATTCTCATAGAAATCAGGCCTGATAAAGACACTTTTGCTGTGCATGCTCTCTGGTTTTTGTGGCACTGGCATCCCATTCTGTGACTAAAGCAGCCTCTATTTAATAGCATAATAAACATTTGCACTTATTCTCATAGAAATCAGGCCTGATAAAGACACTTTTGCTGTGCATGCTCTCTGGTTTTTGTGGCACTGGCATCCCATTCTGTGACTAAAGCAGCCTCTATTTAATAGCACAATAAACATTTGCACTTATTCTCATAGAAATCAGGCCTGATAAAGACACTTTTGCTGTGCATGCTCTCTGGTTTTTGTGGCACTGGCATCCCATTCTGTGACTAAAGCAGCCTCTATTTAATAGCACAATAAACATTTGCACTTATTCTCATAGAAATCAGGCCTGATAAAGACACTTTTGCTGTGCATGCTCTCTGGTTTTTGTGGCACTGGCATCCCATTCTGTGACTAAAGCAGCCTCTATTTAATAGCACAATAAACATTTGCACTTATTCTCATAGAAATCAGGCCTGATAAAGACACTTTTGCTGTGCATGCTCTCTGGTTTTTGTGGCACTGGCATCCCATTCTGTGACTAAAGCAGCCTCTATTTAATAGCATAATAAACATTTGCACTTATTCTCATAGAAATCAGGCCTGATAAAGACACTTTTGCTGTGCATGCTCTCTGGTTTTTGTGGCACTGGCATCCCATTCTGTGACTAAAGCAGCCTCTATTTAATAGCATAATAAACATTTGCACTTATTCTCATAGAAATCAGGCCTGATAAAGACACTTTTGCTGTGCATGCTCTCTGGTTTTTGTGGCACTGGCATCCCATTCTGTGACTAAAGCAGCCTCTATTTAATAGCACAATAAACATTTGCACTTATTCTCATAGAAATCAGGCCTGATAAAGACACTTTTGCTGTGCATGCTCTCTGGTTTTTGTGGCACTGGCATCCCATTCTGTGACTAAAGCAGCCTCTATTTAATAGCACAATAAACATTTGCACTTATTCTCATAGAAATCAGGCCTGATAAAGACACTTTTGCTGGCCAAAGGCCTACTGGACCCTGCCAGCTCGATTCCTGCCCGGGGCATCCCATTCTGTGACTAAAGCAGCCTCTGTTTAAGACCATATAAGCATTTGCTCTTATCATATTTGAAATTAGGCCTGATAAAGACACTTTTGCTGGGCATAGCACAACTTGTCCCTGCCAGGTGTACTTACTGCTGGTTTTTAGGGCATCCCATTCTGTGACTACACCAGCCTCTATTTAAGAACCTAACCATTTGCACCTATTCTAATTGAAATTAGGCATGATAAAGACACTTTTGCTGTGCATAGTCTTACTGCTGCCTGCCAGGTGCTCTCTGGTTTTTGGGACATCCCATTCTGTAACATACCATTAGCCTCTGCATTAACTGTAAGCTGCACAGTTATTTAAAGAAATTTGGCCTGTATGAGCCTGCTAACACACTGCTGCTGTGTGCATATATACTGATCTCAAGTCTGCTTGGGGCATCCCATTCTGTAACATACCATTAGCCTCTGCATTAACTGTAAGCTGCACAGTTATTTAAAGAAATTTGGCCTGTATGAGCCTGCTAACACACTGCTGCTGTGTGCATATATACTGATCTCAAGTCTGCTTGGGGCATCCCATTCTGTAACATACCATTAGCCTCTGCATTAACTGTAAGCTGCACAGTTATTTAAAGAAATTTGGCCTGTATGAGCCTGCTAACACACTGCTGCTGTGTGCATATATACTGATCTCAAGTCTGCTTTGGGGCATCCCATTCTGTAACATACCATTAGCCTCTGCATTTACTGTAAGCTGCACATTTATTTAAAGAAATTTGGCCTGTATGAGCCTGCTAACACACTGCTGCTGTGTGCATATATACTGATCTCAAGTCTGCTTTGGGGCATCCCATTCTGTAACATACCATTAGCCTCTGCATTTACTGTAAGCTGCACATTTATTTAAAGAAATTTGGCCTGTATGAGCCTGCTAACACACTGCTGCTGTGTGCATATATACTGATCTCAAGTCTGCTTTGGGGCATCCCATTCTGTAACATACCATTAGCCTCTGCATTAACTGTAAGCTGCACAGTTATTTAAAGAAATTTGGCCTGTATGAGCCTGCTAACACACTGCTGCTGTGTGCATATATACTGATCTCAAGTCTGCTTGGGGCATCCCATTCTGTAACATAACATAACCTACCTACCATACTAAGCAGCTCTCTTATTTAAACTAAGCAGGCCTCTTGGAGGCTGAGTGTCCACTTTTGGGTGTGCATTTATATTCGGTTTCATATACAGTGGGGTATCCCAATTTGTAAGATAACCTACCCCAACCATGTAAACTAAATAGGCCTGTTGCAGCCTGAGTTTCTCTGCTTGCGTATGGCCTGCATTACAATCTGTCTCTTTCAATGACACTGCTGCCTGTGGTATCCCAATTTGTAAGATAACCTACCCCAACCATGTAAACTAAAGGTTACGTCCTTCCAGAAGGAAAACTTATGCCGAACACTATTTTTGTTAGGGGCATTGACCTTTGGATTGATCGGCATGAAATTAATTTTTTTTTTTCAAAGTATGGCGCTGTGAAGAAGGTCAAAATGATGTCTCATACTTGGATTATTGTTACTTTTTGTTCAGCTTGAAATATAACAGGCCACACGGGCATCCCAAGGCACATGCTATTTTAAACCTATCTGTTATACAACATAAGCGTTGATCAGGCTACTTCAGTTTGCACTTGTTTTTGACTGATTTTAATAAACCAGGCCGCAGGGCACCCCAAAGCTGCACCTTGCACCCTATCTGGTATACAACATAAGCGTTGATCAGCATCAGCTTCATTAAGCTACTTCAGTTTGCACTTCCTTTTTGACTGCTTTCATTTAACCAGGCCGCAGGGCACCCCAAAGCTGCACCTTGCACCCTACCTGTTTATACTAAATAAGCATCTACAGCCTCAGCTTTATTAAGTTATTGCATTTTGAATTGGTTTTGGTCTGCTTTAAATACACCAGGCCGCAGGGCATCCCAAACCTGCATGTTGCACCCCATCTGTTATACTAAATAAGCGTTGATCAGCATCAGCTTTATTAAGCTATTGCATTTTGCATTGGTTTTTGTACTGCTGCCAAAACACTAGCCCATATGGGCATCCCAAACCAGCACATGTCACCCTATCTGTTATACTAAATAAGCTTCTACAGGCCCTTTTTTTATTTATTTATTTTTATTTATATAGAGCTGCAATAGCTTATATTGTGAGGTTAATTTGCCATTTTGCAGCATAATATAGAGCAGCCCCTGTGTAAATCTGAGGGGCAATAGCTTATATTGTGAGGTAAATTTGCCACTTTGCAGCATAATATAGAGCAGCCCCTGTGTAAATCTGAGGGGCAATAGCTCATATAGTGAGGTAAATTTGCCATTTTGCTTCGTTATATAGAGCAGCCCAGTTGCCATCTAAATCAACTACTGTCCGGCCAGTACAGCTTTTCCAGGGCAAACTCTGCTAGTTGCGGGCACAAGTCAAGTTTGGCTTCCCAGCAAATCCAGTGGATCTTGAAGGTGTGTTGGCATGGTCATGTCAAGGTATGACATGACCTGCTGTTTGAGGTCCAGCTCCAGGTCTTCCTGCTGCTCATGAGTAGACTCACTATGCGGGTGTAGAAAGCTACTCACTAGCGACTGAAGACTGAGGCTGCTGCTGATGGAGCTGCTGCTGCTGCTCCTTCCACCCCCCCAGCAGCCATGGCAGTGGAAGGTGATCGCAGAGGTCCCCCCGAGTCAGACCTGCGGGAGTATGGGCCATGGCGCAGATAGACATCGCCCAACTGACTACGTGGGATGTCTCTGTAGTAGGTCAGTTTGTCCTCCCTCTCAGTGGGCGTAAAAAATGCCCCCATTTTGTGCCGGAAGCGAGGGTCCAATAAGTTGGAGAGCCAGAAGTCTTCCCGCTGACAAATGGAGACAATTCTGCGCTCACTAGTACGCAAGCATGTGAGCATGCATCGTGCCATTTGTGCAAATGACTCGGAGGGACTACCTGTCTCCATCTCCACTGTAAACTGCCACGGTGTGTCTGGGTCCTCTGTCTCACCTTACTCACAACCCTCTAGCTCCTGTGGCTGCTCCTGCTCCTCCTCTTCTGTCAGATGACTAGATAAAATGGTCATTTTGTGAAACCTAAACTGTGGTTTGCTTTGCCCCACCCCCTCCTCCTCCTCCACTTCAGCCCCCACAGGCTTCATGTGGCTGTGAAATGTATGTGCCATGTCTCCAGTGCCCTGACCAGCCATGGTTTCCAACATGTGTTGTAGTACATGAAGCAGTGGAATCTCATCGTTCATCTCATAGTCCTGGCAACTGACTAATAACGTAGCTTCCTCAAAGGGCCTGAGCAAACGGTCGGTGTCACGTATGAGCTGCCAATGGTTTACATTGAATTTACACAGGTGTCCCCCTATCCGTTTGGATCATCCAGAAATCCGTGATGGCTTTTCTCTGTTCCTATAGTGCAGTGGTCCTCAACCCTGTCCTCAAGGCCCACCAACAAGTCATGTTTTTTGGATCTCCAAATAGCCAGCTCTATTGCTCTGCAGCTGCACTAATTACTCCACCTGTGCATCTTTGTGGAGATCTGCAAAACCTGGCCTGTTGGTGGGCCTTGAGGACAGGGTTGGGGACCACTGCTATAGTGGATCCTGCATATGGAGGGTGGAATTCCAACGGGTGGAAACATCGCAAATCAGACTATGGTGGGGTACACCGTTGTGACGCTGAGGCTCAATAGGGTTGTGCTTCGTGGTGTAGGAGTGCCAGAAGTGCATGCTAACTTTCTTTCCTGTTGTTCTTTCAGATGGGGGCAAGACTTAAAAACTAGACTGAACACGTGTGCCATGTGAGGACGCATGACTTTGGCTTCCTTGTCGCAGCGCAAACAAGATGTTCTTCCAAGTGTAATGCAGCAGGCTGGACTTATGGTGACGCTGTCTGAGAGGAGAAATCCCTCAGACATCAAGATTAAAAATTCCAAGAATTTTTGAGGGCTAATTATTCAGAGGCAAATGATAGCTAGTTGTTTCTGATTTAATTACAAGGTGGAAACACACCCTCAAACAAAACTTCACTTTGGCAATACTATTGCATTTGTCTATTCATAATTTTATGTATATACACTAACTAACCTACTTTTTCTCCCCAGGATGCTGCATGAAACACTGCCACATCGCTGAGTAGCTGATTTTTCCGAACAACAGTCCGCAATAATCTGCTGCTGCTGCCGCCGCCACCGCCGCAGACTCCAGGGACCCTCTTCCACTACCTCGGCTTGCAACACCTCCTCCCACGACACTCTCCTCATCACTAATTGCCGGCTACTGGAAGAAGAGGCGAGTGTCTCCTCCACTTCTTGGCTGGGCAGTAGCTGCTGAATTTTATGATTATCAGATCTTCATCAATGGATAGTGGAGCTGAACCCAAAGCATAACAGACAGACAGTTGACTGGGGGTGTCAGATGCCACTTGTGATGCAGTGGACTGCTTTTGCAGCACTTCGAGACAAAGTTGCTTCATTGGCTGACACAATGACTGGTAAATCTGTGGAACATATGGTTTACAAGCAAGAATAACCATTTGTTTTTATATGAAAAAGACCCTGGTTTATACAGACTTTTTTTTTCCAGAGACTGCCCTGCGTGGAAATGAATGGCGCTTGGATCATCCAAGCTTTCCTCCCAACAATGCCTGATGTATTCCAGTAGATTGATGACGGGGCCAGACCTACACTAAAGAAAGATGGATCGTGCAAAACAGATTTAAGGCGCTGCTCTCCAGTTACAGACATTCCTCCGCATCGGACCACAAGTAAGTATTGATAAAAAATCCTTTCCGTTACTCTTACTTTTTATTAATATTCTTCGGATAAGACGGATCAGACATGATTCCAGATTAAAAATTCCAAGAATTTTTGAGGGCTAATTAGTCAGAGGCAATGATACCTTCTTGTTTCTGATTTAATTAAAAGGTGGAAACACACCCTCAAACAAAACTTCACTTTGGCAATACTTTTGCATTTGTTTATTCATAATTTTATGTAGATATTACTAACTAAGCTACTTTTTCTCCACATGACTCTCCACAGGGTGTGATTCATCCAATTTTTGGGCTCCTGAAGCCAACCCCAGTGTCTCTTTAAAGTAATATTTGGGCTCCTGCTGCTGCCAACTCCAGGGTGTGATTCATCAAATTTTTGGGCTCCTGAAGCCAACCCCAGTGTCTCTTTATAGTAATATTTGGGCTCCTGCTGCTGCTGCTGCCAACTTCTGCCAACTCCAGGGTGTGATTCATCCAATTTTTGGGCTCCTGAAGCCAACTCCAGTGTATATTTGGGCTCCTGCTGCTGCTGCTGCCAACTTCTGCCAACTCCAGGGTGTGATTCATCCGATTTTTGGGCTCCTGAAGCCAACTCCAGTGTATATTTGGGCTCCTGCTGCTGCTGCTGCCAACTTCTGCCAACTCCAGGGTGTGATTCATCCAATTTTTGGGCTCCTGAAGCCAACTCCAGTGTATATTTGGGCTCCTGCTGCTACTACTGTCAACTCCTGCCAACTCCAGGGTGTGATTCATCCAATTTTTGGGCTCCTGAGGCCAACTCCAGTGTATATTTGGGCTCCTGCTGCTGCTGCTGCCAACTTCTGCCAACTCCAGGGTGTGATTCATCCAATTTTTGGGCTCCTGAGGCCAACTCCAGTGTATATTTGGGCTCCTGCTGCTGCTACTGTCAACTCCTGCCAACTCCAGGGTGTGATTCATCCAATTTTTGGGCTCCTGAAGCCAACTCCAGTGTATATTTGGGCTCCTGCTGCTGCTGCTGCTGCCAACTTCTGCCAACTCCAGGGTGTGATTCATCCAATTTTTGGGCTCCTGAAGCCAACTCCAGTGTATATTTGGGCTCCTGCTGCTGCTACTGTCAACTCCTGCCAACTCCAGGGTGTGATTCATCCAATTTTTGGGCTCCTGAGGCCAACTCCAGTGTATATTTGGGCTCCTGCTGCTGCTACTGTCAACTCCTGCCAACTCCAGGGTGTGATTCATCCAATTTTTGGGCTCCTGAAGCCAACTCCAGTGTATATTTGGGCTCCTGCTGCTGCTACTGCCAACTTCTGCCAACTCCAGGGTGTGATTCATCCAATTTTTGGGCTCCTGAAGCCAACTCCAGTGTATATTTGGGCTCCTGCTGCTACTACTGCCAACTTCTGCCAACTCCAGGGTGTGATTCATCCAATTTTTGGGCTCCTGAGGCCAACTCCAGTGTATATTTGGGCTCCTGCTGCTACTACTGCCAACTTCTGCCAACTCCAGGGTGTGATTCATCCAATTTTTGGGCTCCTGAGGCCAACTCCAGTGTATATTTGGGCTCCTGCTGCTGCTGCTGCCAACTTCTGCCAACTCCAGGGTGTGATTCATCCAATTTTTGGGCTCCTGAAGCCAACTCCAGTGTATATTTGGGCTCCTGCTGCTACTACTGTCAACTCCTGCCAACTCCAGGGTGTGATTCATCCAATTTTTGGGCTCCTGAAGCCAACTCCAGTGTATATTTGGGCTCCTGCTGCTGCTGCTGCCAACTTCTGCCAACTCCAGGGTGTGATTCATCCAATTTTTGGGCTCCTGAGGCCAACTCCAGTGTATATTTGGGCTCCTGCTGCTGCTGCTGCCAACTTCTGCCAACTCCAGGGTGTGATTCATCCAATTTTTGGGCTCCTGAGGCCAACTCCAGTGTATATTTGGGCTCCTTCTGCCCCTCATAGTGATGCCACTTCAACTCTCTGCAATTGTGCCGCTCTGCGATTCTATTAGCGATGCCTCTGATCTGCATGTGATATTTCTTCAAAGTATTATTTAACAAACCCAGCACGCATCCTGTGCGTGTTACAGCAAGGCTGAATGGTTTACAACCCTATTGAGGCTGTAGGAGGCTCAGAAATAGCCGTTTTTAATAGCGATTCGTCGCGAATTTATTCGGGTCGAAACGATTTTTGTCGGAAAATTCGGCGAATCAGTCGAATCGAATTTTTCAAAAGTTCGCTCATCTCTACTCCTAATCATAGAATTTGTAGATTAGTAACATGTCCCATACAATGGGTGTATACTCAACAATCCCTATACACACCCTGTAGAAGAAAGGTAGCCCTGACACTACAAGCTAGGAAGGCAAGAGACAAACTAGTCTCACGGGGTCCAGGCAAGGTAAGTCCTTTGGCAACAAGAGTCACAAAAACAAGGCGCTTGACTGATACTCACCTTCAATACTAATAGTAGTGGTCATGGTGAGGCTATATAAATGTTGAAGTCGGTCAGCACTCCTGTAAAATGTCCCATTTATTGAAGCAGTTAAAAGCAGCAATACATATGACACACCAAGGATAAAATGTTTTGGGCGCGTCTGCATACTTCCTCAAAATACAATACAGGACTGTATACACACACTTTTTAAATACACATTCATCAGTTGAATTCATCACAGGTACGGTAGTAAATTAATATAGTTTATAGGTTTACCTTAGCTTTAAAGAAGCATCCTCCCACCCAGCCAGAGAAAGGAGGAAGCCGCACCATGCCGCCAGTCATGCTGATCGTAGGAGGGATTTGGAAAGAAGGGGAGAGGAGGACAAATTTCGCCCCTTCGTCTAACTCACGAGCCAATGATGGTACGACATCAGCTCAGTTAAACACTCAGCCCCCACCTCACTCCGGTGCAACAGCCCATGGTGATTGCTGACACCCGCATGACACATTGCAATGGGCGTTAATGACCAGATACGCTGACGACAAAGCTCCGCTCATCCTCCACCCAGCCAGGCAGATAGAAACAGCGGTCAAGGAAACCAGATAACCTAAATTTACCAAACTACACATAAATAAATCCATCATCCAATCACTATAGATTCATACTCTGGTCAATATGCACGAGAGCAACACACAGTATAAACCACAAACACCTGCTTACACATATAAATTAGCTTTTCAATTTAAAGAATGCATATAAACATACTAGAGTTCTGTAGACAGGGATATATCCCATTTAGAGTTTAAGCCTTGGGGGGTCCTTGTCTTCATCTTGAAGATCCACTTATGCCCTTATTCATCAAGCGATAGCGCCAGGTAGTGTCTGACGAGCGCCAGGTAGCGGCAGCTAACGGCAACTACCGACTCAAGTACGCCCGGCGGCGGTCACAACGACGCATTTATCAAGCAAAATGAGGCTAGCGCCGGCGAGAGCGACGGCTAGCGCGGCATTCATCATGAAGCCGCCTGGCCCAAACAGCGCCGCTGCAAATTCCCTCACAGCGCCAGGTATGAGCTGTCGCTCCCTGGCGATGTCCAATGCATTTCAATGGAGCAATCTATAATTATTCATAATTAATTGGTATTATTTTTATTTTTATTTTTTTTTTAATGTCAAAAAATCGGAGACCACTTCTGCAATGTTAGGATTTCTTTTTAAGTCAAAAAAAAAATTAAAAAAAATATGTGCAGAATTGATCTAACAGGTCTGAGATTAATGTATTCATATTACAAAATGATTCTAAAAACATGTATAATGTTACATTCAAAAAATATGGTTGTTTAGGGGTTAAAAACTAGTTAATACACATCGCCGCCAGCGCTCTGGGGTTTAAACAAGGAATGGACAGCGACAGCACATTCGGAGCGTGATTTGTTGATGAATATGAAGCTAGCCGTTCGCTCTGGCCATTCGTTGTCAGGCGCTCACATACAACACTGGACCTGTGAAACAGCGACCCCCCAGCCCGTATTCAACATTACCGCACACCGACTGAGTCGCTGTCATCAAGCAAACGCCAGCCAAGCACAGCGAATACTGGCTGGCGCTGAAAAAATCACGCTACAGTCGCTCATCTGTCGCTACCTGGCGCTATTAATGAATCGGCCTCCCCGCCTTGGCTTTAAACAAAAGCTGCTGCAAATCATCCCCTCTTGGGCCCAGTTTGATTCTTTGTTGGTGTTGGTGATCCTTTGATACTTGTCTAAAAGATGTATAGCAACATTTGAGCATCTAGATAGATCTGTGGACTTCAGCCCATGTAAATGCTCAGCAAATCTTTTTTTATTGTGCGTGTGGTGCACCTAAAGTATTGCACCCTTCACTGTCGACAAGATACCACATATACAACACAAGTTGTGTTGCAATTCATAAAATCATTAATCTCAAAATAGCAGTCATCAACATAAGAGGCAATATTTTGGCCTTTTTACACATATGCACATATATTGCATATAGAACCTCCACAAGGGAAGAAGCCATTTGTTGCCAGGCAGTCACTTTCTACCTGTCCTGCTAAGGAAAAGAGACTAGGTGACAGGATTGCCCCCAGATTGGGGGCTCTCCTGCTCACCACTTGCACCCCCTCTGATGTGATGTCTTTTAATTTTGAATCAGATGCTAATACAGGAAGATTATTTTGAATACTTTTACGTATTGCTGTAAAGTCCACTGAATAAAGGGTAGCAAATTGGGGTGCCGATGCTGTGTTCTCTCTGTTCTTTATTTTTACTTTACTTTTTTCCTACCTATATGTGTCCTTCCTATATTTAGTAAGGGTGATATCCCTCGCCCGTTGGAACATCCTTGGGGGTATCCTCGACTTGACAGCCAGTCAGAGATGTCATGCAACTGTGACTCAAAATCCTTGAAAGCAATTTTTCTGGGCCCGGAGTATCTCTCCCACTGGGATGGCCTTGATCATTTGAAAGGGGTGACAACTATTTGCCTGTAAAATACAGTTGCCCCCTGTGGGTTTCCTACACAGTGGTGTTACCATCTTCACTCCTAAATGTCTCCGTAACAGTGGTGTTACCATCTTCACTCCTAAAAGTCTCCGTAACAGTGGTGTTACCATCTTCACTCACTGACAATGTACAGGGTGTGGGGAACATATAAGGTAGGCTCTTAATCAGAGTGAAGGTCTGCTTTAAGTAAGTAATAGAGCACTAAAATATATATATATGACAGTACTTGGGTGTCATTGCATCATAAATCCATATGATGGCAATGGTGCCTAAGGAATGGGAGAAGTTAAAAGTAAATAAATATCTATTAATGTAGCAAGAGTAGCAACATCTGAGGAGGATTCCAGCTGATGCCAGCCAGAGCTAAGGAAATACTAGAAGTCTGTGGTAGCCCAAGAGCTAACAAGACTTGTG
The DNA here is from genome assembly GCA_027917425.1 of Gastrophryne carolinensis. Lineage (NCBI taxonomy): Eukaryota > Metazoa > Chordata > Amphibia > Anura > Microhylidae > Gastrophryne > Gastrophryne carolinensis. Next base: position 111,656,819 of record CM051238.1, on the reverse strand, counting down.
CACCTCATTAATAGGAATAAACTAGACAGACCAGAGTCTTAAGTGGAGCTAGAGTGCTGAGGGAAGCTGTGGAAGTATACCTGCTGGAGTGTACCATCTTTGATGTGATGCGCTGCTATGGAATTGGAAGTCCTAAGAAACCGTTGTTTTACTACAAAGAGTGTCGTTCCTGAAGACCAGTGACAACTAAAAAGTGCACCACACCCTACACCACCTTAGGTGTGAATCCTCTCCTCGCTTCTCACAGCCTCTGCCAAAGGCCAGACAGAGGCCGACTACATGTATGATCGAATGGTAGAGATGATCCTGCGACTTAAAGCTGATACTACATTTGTACGGTGTATCAGGAGTGAAGCTAGGGGGGAGCAGGGAGGGCACGTGCCCCGGGTGCAGCAGGTCAGGGGGGGCACCAAAGGGGGACCTGAGCACAGGTGGGGGGCGCCATTTCAAATCTTTGCCCCGGGTGCCAGAAAGGCTAGCTACTCCTCTGTGGTGTAGAACTGGAAATGGATATTTTTGCTTTTCGACTTGCCCTAGAATACTTTATTTTTTGCTGTCCATCTCTGTAAGATGGCAGCCACCAGTCATTGCATAGTTCTGGCCAAACACAACAGTGGCAATGAATGGAGGAGGTGGAGCTTTAAAGCTTAAACAGGAACCATTATCTGGGATTAGAGTGAAGAAGGAGCATTGAATATTGGCAAAAGGTGCTCTTCATGAGGGGAGCATTTCAGGGGATGCTAGTTAAAAATGTGGGTTTTGGTCCGCTTTAAAAGGCTCAGAGTCCATGCAAAAGCTAAGTGCAGGTGTGGATGTTTAATAGGCGCATGTACTTGATAGAGTGCCCAGAAATAAAGGAGATAGAGAGAAAGAAAGACTAAAGCAATAGTAACGGATGAGATAGAAAAAAAGGGGGGAGTAGGCAAGAATGGGGAAGGTGGCTGACTACTATATGTATTCCCGTTGTAAGATGACAAACTAGCCCATAAGGTTTTTATATCTGAATCCAGGACCAGATACCAAGGGGGTCCAGGTCTGTATAAATTGTGTAGTTCAATCATGAAGAACTTATTGTCGCTCTCTAAGCAAAAAAGAGAGGGTTCCCAGCACAGTAATCCTGAGGCAGCACCCATGCATATCGTGCAACCCCAAAACCACTTTCTCAGGGCAGGACCCCTTAAAAATTCTGCAGATTAAATCACATGATCAGGTGACCAGAGCCAGGATGCCCCCTTCCCCCCCTCCATGGCCACCCCGACACAGGCCAACCACCGCAGATGGAGCTGTGGGGGTGACAGATATGATGAACAGCAGCATTTTTGGGGTCGCCCCAAGCCCTCCCACTCACGGATGTCTCCACCACAATCCCCATTGCGCACATCACCAATGAGTGCTGAATATGCAGTATGCTGTTAATGAGTTAACCTGACTGAGACCTGAGTCAGGCACTGAGCCTGGAGCAGGACTTACAGCGCGCCTTATGCTGCACGCTCTGCACATGCCACCCCACCAGGGGTGCAGCAGTGCTCCTAGCAATATTAAACTTGACTATTTAATTAATTGCTATTCTTTTGGCAGTGTTGCCTGTTCTGGGGCTCCCAGTCAACTACCACATTTCCCTCGCCCCAAATGCCAGCCCAGGGTACTTGTATCAGAAGATCCGATTCAAGTCAAATCGAATCAAAACAAATTTGCTGAAAATCAGCTAAACTATTACAGGTGTGTTTTGGTGCATTTGTCTGGATCAAGCTGAAATTGAGATATCAGCAGCACAGCCAATGCTGGCAGCACTGAGCCTATCACTGCCACAGAACCAGATCAGGGAACCCCCTCAACCCAGGACAGCCCCTGAATGGACCTCGGGGTCTATGGAGGACCCTGGGCTTCCACCTCCATTCAAGTTCATTGCTGAATCAGACCAGTACTACTACTCACCCCAGAGCACGATAAACGATATCAATATATCATCCCAGGGTTTTTTTTTACATAAGAAGCGACAGTTGCAAACAGCAAAGGGAATGTCCATAAGTCACACAATCAGCACAGGATGGAGGTTTGGTTACTCCATAGATACAGTAAAATTGATTTTTTGGGATTAGGTCCAATCCCAAATACACACCGGACCCAGCTCTCCCACCACACCTTCACAGATATGTTTTAAAACATTGGACGTCACTTTATGCAACATCACGGGAGTAACCCGTCCACCTTAAAGGTTCAAGGCTTGGACAGAGTACGCCCGTCAACGCGAGGGGGTAACCTTGAAAAAATTACACTTAAATTGGAAACACGCTGGATATTTCACTTACGAGCACACAAGTTTCCGGGCTTAAATGAAACTATTAGCTTTGCCCCTTTTTTATGAAAGAGCTTTACTAAATCTGAGATACCCTCATCCCATTTTACTCAGGACCAATAACCACCCGGTTATAGTCCAAAGTCGATAAAGGCCAGAGTCCATCCGAGCCACAAACCAGTTATTGCCTGCAAAAGTTGGACATTACAATCAAGAGCTTGGGTCTAGCATTAAAACAGATATGATATTTCATGGGGTGCTTTAACATAATGTTAGGACCTCTGTATACCACTATAAAGAATAAATAAAGAATACCTATGCCATCCCTATATTTGGCATAATTGGATCCAGGCTGGCAACCCTGGGGGACACAGTGGGTTCCCCTTTAATACATAGCCCTTGACTTACACATGTATAATTTCTATCTTACACCATAGCGGAGTAATCCTATAGAATACATTAAACTCTATGAATCATAGGAGGCCCCCCCCTTTTCTACACAGTTGGTCAGACGCATATGCGCAACCTCTGTTCTAGTTTAATATATCAATTATTAAGGGATCAACAATATACAACAACACTAGCTCCGTGTGACCAATCTCAGGCACCATGGGGGGACCCCCTGAAAGCAAGTGCATATTTAGACCTTTACCTGTAGAATGCTATGTATATACTCACCAACATATATTTTCCCTTCCTCACAGCTGCTACCCATTACCGTGATGTATATTCCACAGTTGCCTCCCCTATAGATATACTGATATTTGATAATTATCAATAACATCTTAATACTATGGATAAAGCAATCCTGAATCAGTTTACATACAAGCAAGACCTTAATACCACACAACGTTTTCCAATACACACAGTTTAATATGTTTGCTGCTTCCAATACTGCCGGTCTACGACAAGATGGAAGCATAGGGCAGACAGAGTGACAGGGGGAGGAAGGCGCGCGCGACGTCATCCGGTTTCTAAACCGGAATGACGATATCAGTGCTCCGTTGTTAGGAACACTGTGAGACGCGCGCCGGGTGCCATAGTGCGTGAACACGCACCCTTACACAGCTAGAGCCCCTGACACGAGCCGGAGCAAGGATCCTCTAGTAACACATACTGCGCATACTTACAAGCCGCCTGCCTATAAAGGCAGACATTTGAAAGACTGCACTCTGGGGCTCCAAAAACCACGGGACAGCGCTGTCACACACTGACACCACTGCGGACGCACAGCAACAGTATCAACATGGAGGTATCTTTTATTAGTCTTTTTCATATAGACAATATCATAGGGCTGTCAAATGGGCCCTACCCTAACCCAACTTTGAGAATAATTATTACCAATGACATTAATTATGAATTTCTGCTTAAAGGGCTGCACAGTAAAATCATAGAGAGCCTAATTTGCGAAAGCATTAGGGGAACCTCTCCACCTCTCCCATGGCAATACCTAGGACCTGCACTGGTATAAATCAGGTGGGCCATTTTAGTCTACTCATTCACACTAAATGAATTATAATGGTGAACACAATACAGTGCAATATCATATACAGTACACCAACGCTGATCATGATACGACCTAACAGTATAAGCACTGTTATCAACAGGATGTTGAACTTATGTATAGCTACCACTCGATAAATCATTCTGTGTTATTGTATCTTAGTATAGTATATCTATGGATAAGATGATATAAGTAATACTGATAATATACTTTTCAACATTTATAACAGGGCACTGAGGAAGCCATTCTTGACGAAACATGTCTGCCCTGGTATTGATCGACATACCAGTAAGATAAGTAAGATTTGAAATGCTGCTTTAAGCTGTGTTGCTATATGAACTATTGTCAAAGGAAATGCCGCCATTCACTGAAATCTTTAAGATTTAGTTCTATGTATAGATTAGGGTCCTTATATATTTGTATGTTCTTTGCTATGTCTTAAAACTTTTTCAGAAAAATACTCTGTTCGGATCCTTTTTATCATAATGCTTAATAAAGACCAAGCAATGTTTTAAAACATATCTGTGAAGGTGTGGTGGGAGAGCTGGGTCCGGTGTGTATTTGGGATTGGACCTAATCCCAAAAATACAATTCTGTGATTACTCACCTGTAGAGTTGGTATTATGAGTATACAGTACGTCCTGCTCCAGATATAATACTTACTATCGGGTATTACTCCACCAGATGGCGCTGGACTGCAGAGACATCGAAAATAGGCTCCTCACGGCCCCTAAAATACCCAGGGACCTCCCACAAATCCCCAGCATTGAAAAGCAGTTAACGAGAAGCCGGAGAATTTAAAACAACTCAAACTAGTAACTATAACAATGATAACAATCACCATACAGGGGATCCAAGATAATGCAAAACCAAGGGTGGGGTGGAGCAGGACGTACTGTATACTCATAATACCAATTCTACAGGTGAGTAATCACAGAATTGTATTATTCTTAGTATACAGTACGTCCTGCTCCAGATATAATACTTACTATTGGGACATCCAATAGCAGTGTCCATAAAGTAGGATGGGATCCCCAAAGTTAACAGCAGACAGTTTAAACCACTGCCGCCTGCAGAACCTTGCGACCAAAAGCAGCATCAGCTGAGGCCCTAACATCAACCTTGTAAAACTTTCAAAAGGTATGAACAGAAGACCAAGTAGCAGCCTTGCAAACTTGTTCAACAGAAGCCTGGTGCTGAAAAGCCCAAGAGGCACCAATAGCACGAGTAGAATGAGCAGTAAGGCGGAAGGGAGGATTCTTCCCCTTAGCAGAATAGGCCTGAATCACAGACTGACGTATCCATTTGCTGATGACTTGGCAGGAGCCAAACCCTTCCTAGGACCAGAAGGGACCACAAAAAGAGCATCAGTTTTTCTGAAAGGTGCAGTAGCCACCAGATAGTACTTCAGACACCTAACCACATCCAAAGAATGCAAGACCATCTCCTTAGCATTACTAGGATTAGGGCACAATAAAGGGAGAACAATGTCCTGATTCAAATGAAAGGCAGAAACTACCTTAGGCAGAAAATCTGGATTGAAGCGAAACACCACCTTGTCCTGGTGTCTCATAGTAGGGGGCTGAATGGAAAGCGCCGTCAACTCAGACACAGGCCTAACAGAGGTGATAGCCACCAGAAAGACAACTTTGAGAGTAAGAATGGCCAGGATAGCATCCTGCACAGGTTCAAAGGGAGCACCCTGCAAGGTTGACAAAACCAAGTTCAAATCCCAAACAGGCACCATAGGCTTATGTGGGGGATGCACATGAGTCACCCCCTGGAAAAAAGTCCTTATCAGAGAATGCAGAGCAAAGGACTTCTGGAAGAAAACAGCCAGGGCAGAAACCTGATCTTTCAGAGTACTAAGTTGGAGCCCCATCTCCAACCCATGCTGTAGGAACTCCAGAATCCTGGGAATAGAGAACACATGACAGGGAAGAGACTTAGACTCACACCAGTCAATGTAGGCACGCCAAACCCTGTAATAAATAGAAGAAGAAGACTTCTTCCTAGCCTTTATCATGGTATCAACAACCGAGGTAGACAGCCCCTTCTCCATCAAGATGGAGTTTTCAGCAGCCAGGCCATCAAAGCCAGAGTTTGTAAATTGGGATGGCGTAGGGAGCCCTGAGTGAGCAGATCTGGTACCATGGGCAGAGTGTACTGATCTACTGCCAGCTGCACCACGTCTGCGAACCGAACTCTTCTTGGCCACCTGAGGGCCACCAGAATTGCTGGCACCCCCTCCAGAGCAATCTTGCGCAGAACCCTGCCCAGCAGGGGGAATGGAGGGAAGACATACAGAAACTGTAGTCCTGCCATGACATTGCTAGAGCATCCGTGGTCAAGGCCAGAGGATCCTGGGACAGGGATACAAAGGCTGGTAGCTTGTGATTGTGACGGGACGCAAACAGATCCACATCTGGTTGGCCCCAACGGTGACACAGAGATTGGAACACCCTGCTGCATAGGGACCATTCTCCCTGGCGAGAGGTCCCCATGCTCAAAGAGTCTGCTAGGAGATTTTCCACCCCCGGGATGTACACGGCTGATATGCAGGGAACATTGGTCTCCGCCCAGGTCAGGATCAGAGACACTTCCTGGAGGGCCCTCTTGCTCCGGGTCCCTCCCTGATGATTGATGTAGGCAACTGCCGTCTAGTTGTCCGAGCGCACCTGAACAGGCAGGCCCCCGAAGGTGAGGAGTCAACTGAGCCAGAACTAACCTGATCGCCCGCAGTTCCAAGACGTTGATAGGTGTGTGGGCCTCCTGAGGGCCCCACCTCCCCTGGAACCGCAGGGACTTCCAGAAACCCCCCCCAACCTGACAGACTGGCATTCGTGGTGACCGTCTCCCAGGAAGGGGTCAGAAAGGATCTGCCCCCCAACAGGTTCCTTGGGTCCATCCACCACGAGAGGGACCTCCTGACTGGGGGGGAAGGCACACAGACCCTGTCCAGGGACGCTGGATCCTTGTCCCACACTGACAAGAGGTGGAGTTGCAGAGGCCTCAAGTGGAACTGAGCATAAGGGACCGCCTCGAAGCACGCCACCATCAGGCCCACCAGCTGCATTCCCTGCCTGATGGAGGGATGATGACAAGATATCAGGAACTGGACCTGTGCAATCAGACTGTCCACCTTCTGTTGAGGAAGGAAAATCCTTGCCTGAACTGTATCCAGATTCATTCCTAGGAATGGAGTCACCAAGGAGGGGGACAGTGAAGACTTGGGGTGGTTGATCACCCATCCAAATGACTCCAGGGTGGACACCACCAGCTGAGTATCCAATTCTGCCTGATGTAGAGATTGGGAGGTGATAAGAATGTCGTCCAGATAAGGAAGCACGCGGACACCCTGATACCTGAGCAGAGACATCACGCCAGCCAGCACCTTGGTGAAAACCCTGGGAGCTGAAGTGAGACCAAAGGGCAATGCCACAAGCTGGTAGTGTTGATCCTCCAGAGCGAACCTGAGGAACCTTTGATGACCTGGAAATACAGGAATATGAAGGTAAGCATCTTTGATGTCCACAGAAGTCATGAAATCCCCTGGGCACAGGGAACTGATGGCAGAGTGCAGTGTTTCCATGCGAAAGCGCCTGCTCCTGACAAATTTGTTGAGGATCTTCAAGTCCAAGATGGGCCTGAGTGACCCATCTTTTTTGGGTACTGTGAATAGGTTGGAATAGAAGCCCTTGCCTTTTTCTCTGAAAGGGACCTTGCAGATGACCCCCAGCTCCAGGAGGCCTTGCACTGCCTGCACTAGCTCCTGAGCTAACACAGGGTCCTGAGGAATCTGGGATCTGATGAATCTGGGGGGCGGCCAGGCAGCAAACTCTATCTTGTAACCGGAGGAAACAAAAGAGGAAGGGTTTTTGGTTCTTAACCAGACCGCGCCTACAAAACAATCTTGGTACTACATAAGAATTATTTGTTAAAAAGGTATGCACAATTTATTCAAATACAATTTAAAAACTTTGCAGATACTGCATCTCGCCTCAGATAGACATATCTGCAAAAGTACAAAAATACACAAATACAGCAGGAATATCTAACATGTAAGATAAGATAAGAAATTGACAAGTAAAATATACATAATCATATATTAATGATAATAGCAATAAATTGTATATAAAGTTAATGTACCTAAATGATGTTTAAGCACTGTAAAGTTCTAGCCTGGGTGGCCTCCGGAACTGATATTTATCAATATAAGTATATTATATATCAATAATTGTATATCAAATGTATTTAATCATACTGTAAACTGAGCCTAAAATGAGCAAATTTATTTTAAATGTATTAAATGTATTTAATTCAATTCTCTGGAGCTCACTTCACATAATGCAATCTAATTTATAATATCTTAGTTTTTAATGATTGTATAATATGTGCAGGCAGAATCATAAACTATATAAATAACTAAAGCTTTTTCATTACTTTGCATATAAACCTCACTGCCGGGTGCCTAACTGCTACCGTTTCTGAGGGGGAATATAATCTATGCATATTTACTTTGGCCCTGTGAGCGGGGCGCCGGTGAAGACGGGGGATGGGATTGGGTGTGTAAGGGGATTGTCTGTGATTGGCGACGGGGCTCCCTCCCCACCATCAGGTGTAGTTGTGTGTCCCCCCCCCTCTTGCCGCCTCCCTCGGACTTTCCCGCCCGCCCCGCGTCTATGAAGTAGACGCGCTGTCCCTGCTCTCCCGTGAACCACCGCCTGTACAGCGGGGGGACGCTGTGGTGGGCGGGGTTTTGTCGCGCGCGTCCTGGCCAGACTTCTTCCGGCATCGGCGCACGTGGCCTGCTGCGGAGTCTCTGGCCTCACCGGCGCCCCGGGTTACAAGACAGAGCACACGGGAGGTTGTGTTTCTTCCTCCCTCGCATGCTAGGCCGGTCTCAGCAATATAATACGGTAATGTCTCCCCTGTTTAAAGGGCTTTCTATTCAATTCCTTGGGTAATGGCATTTATTATGTCCATGACTTACAACTTGTGGCTATAATATAGGACACTTTGTTGTTTGCTAGATACAGTCTGCCACCTTATGTAATGCTTGGGTGCTGAGTCTTTCTCACAGAGCCAGTTAATGAGTAAATAGTGGGTCCCTTTATTAATATACTAATCACTCTTATTATGTTTATTATTCTTTGTTTACATTAGGGTTATTTATAGAACAGCCATTTCTTTTTGGACAAATCAAGGTTCCAACTGTGCTGCAATATACTTATATTGATAAATATCAGTTCCGGAGGCCACCCAGGCTAGAACTTTACAGTGCTTAAACATCATTTAGGTACATTAACTTTATATACAATTTATTACTATTATCATTAATATATGATTATGTATATTTTACTTGTCAATTTCTTATGATGGGTTTTCTTTGCTTGTTTTTTTTTTCTCTTTGTCCTTTTTTTGGAATTATTTGTGAGATAGAACAATAGAAGTGAACAATTGGGTGCTGAAGAAGCCTTTTTTGATAGGCAAAACTAGTTCGCCCAACTTTCTTATTGGACTGATATTGTTTCAATCAATTTACAAGGATTCAATTCCGCATCATCGTTCTGATTGCACAAGATAAGCAATTTATCTCCCTTTTTATATTGTATCTTAAATGTTAGATATTCCTGCTGTATTTGTGTATTTTTGTACTTTTGCAGATATGTCTATCTGAGGCGAGATGCAGTATCTGCAAAGTTTTTTAATTATATTTGAATAAATTGTGCATACCTTTTTAACAAATAATTCTTATGTAGTACCAAGATTGTTTTGTAGGCGCGGTCTGGTTAACAGGAGCTTAAGTGCTTGTCTATTTAGGGTGCCACCAAACCCTTCCTCTTTTGTTTCCATTAGTTATGTGCACTAGCCCGTTACCACACCAGCCTTTCTGTTAGGCCTTCTGGGATACTTTCCTATTTGGCCCTCCTTCCCTTTTTTTTTTTTTTTTTTCCTTAATATTTACAATTTGACTGAGGTTGGGTCATAGGTATTTTGGTTCATTTGAACCGTTGGTCGTTTGTTGTAACCGGAGGACACTACCTCCTGAATCCACCGGTCTGAGACATGAAGCCTCCAGACGTGAGCAGTGCTGAAGCCATCCCCCCACCCGGATGGGTGAGGGCGCCCAATCATGCCTGAGGGGGCTTGGGAGAGGACTTAGGCTTGGAGCCCCAGGAGGACCAGCCCAGAAGTCTGCCCGGGCCCCAGGAAAGGAAACCCCCCTCCCTTGTTTAGCACCACGGAAGGGGGAGGAGAAAGAGCCCTGACCCCAAAAGGGCCGAGACTGCCGTCTGCGCTGGGGTAACCTGCCTCCCTTAGCAAAAAGGTCCAGGCGGTCCCCAAACAGGCGTAGTCCTTTGAAGGGAAAACCAGTGAGGGCCTTCTTGTCAGCGTTGTCAGCAGCCCACTGGTGTAGCCAAGCCGAGCGGCGTATAGCCACCACAAGGGCAGATGTTCTGGCACACATTCTAATGGTGTCATCCAAGCAAGAGAGGACAAAATTTACAAAAACATCACAACTGGAGAGTGCATTAAACACCTCACAAGGCAAATCATCAGGGGCACTATCAACTATACTTCTGATCAGGGTCCTAATGGCCACAGCCGTAATGGCCGAGGCACAGGCCGGGCACAGCGCCGTCCCCACACGTGCAAAGGCATGGGACGCCAGCTGGTCAATGCGCTGGTCCTCAGCATCCCGCAGGGTAGTAGAGTCAGGGGAGTGCATGACAGAGGTGTTAGATAACCCTAGGACCGGGGCATCCACTTCGGGAGGGGATTACCAACACTTTACCACATCAGCAGGAAAAGGATACGTCCTATCCCAACTCTTAGGTACCCTGGGAAGTCTACTGGGGCGTTCCCATTCCTTGAGAACAAGGTTATTGAAATGCGCTTGCTCAGGAAATTCCAAGCGTGACTTAGAGGTATGGAAAAGTTCACCCCTTTGCCTGGGAGCCGCAACAGGGGGAGAAATGGACAGAACCTAAAAAATCTGGGTCAGCAATCTATCAGTATCATCCGGGGCCCAGGGGTCAGAGCCAGAATCGTCATGACCCCTGGGCCTCTCATCAGATGACCCTGAGTCGCAGTATAGCTCCCCTTCGTCCGAAGGGGTATAGCCACAAAGATGCTAAAACTCCTCAGTTTCCATAGGGAAAAGAGTGACATTAGGAGTTAAATGCCGCTTTTTAGCAGGGGCCTAAGGTATTAGCAATTAATTTCTCAACAGTAGCCAGTCTAGAAGACACATCAGGCTGAGAATCCCCACTTGTATGCAAATCAGTAGGAGTGAGATTTAAGCTTGGGGGGGTACGTGAAGTGAAACGAGGTGCAGGGCCAGCCACTGGAAGGCCAGATTGCAGCGCAAGAACCTGCTCAGCACAGGGTACGCAGACCCGCGCCTTGTCAGCGTCAACATGAGACTCCCCACACGCTACACACAGCCGGGCTTGTCCCGAAGGAACCCTGGTCACATTATCCTGAGATGCCTCCATATGGTGATTATAGCGGCACTATAGGCCGATGGGGATTAACGCTACACAGCAACCCCGGATGCCCAAATAACCTGCTAGGGAAGTGGGAGTAATTACACTAGGCCTCGCAAGTTAACCAACCAATAGAGGGCCAGAAGAAGCCAATGGATTCGCCCGTCTGAAAGACACAATCAAATGAGCCGTAAGCAGACAGTAATAAAATGGAAATAAAGCCGCCCGCGAGGGAACTTATGGACCGCGGTAGGTAGAGGTCCGTCACGCAGAAGCCGACCAAGCAGACAAAATGGCGTCGGTATACCTCAAGGGGCGGGCTTGCACAAGCAATGACGCGGAACGCGCCAGAGACGGGCCCCCCCCCCCCCGAAGAGCGCGAAGCCAACATGTGACAAGCAGCCAATGACGGCGCGCCAGCACCTGAGGTAACGCCACCGCCAAGCGCGGAACATAGTGACAAAAGGCGCGTGGCGGCAATTTTAAGTAAAGCAAGTCAGCGCGGCGGCTGACACAAAACATAACGTAATAAAGCACAAGGCCAATACACGAATACATACATACACAGACACACCCTGAAGGCTACAAGGAGAGTAAGGGAGGACAGTGTCCACTTAACATAGGGCCCACCGATAGACAGGGGCAAGGGGCAATAGTGCGGGAGGGGCACCCCATAGAGGCTCACCATAAGCCTGAACCGCCTACCCTTTGGTGGGGGATTGCGGTGGAGCAGCGCTCCTAAGCACCTAACAGCGGTGCTGCCTACCATCACCCGACCAGCGCAGCCAAGGCTGGGAGGCACATTAATAATGGAACGGGTGGGAATAGTCCCACAGGGCCGCAGGCTAATAGCCCCGCTCACCTGCGAGTAGAGAGATCCATTTCTCATCCTTCGCAGTCCAGACTGCAGAGAAAATCTGGGGATTTGTGGGAGGTCCCTGGGTATTTGAGGGGCCGGGAGGAGCCTATTTTCGATGTCTCTGCAGTACAACGCCATATGGTGGAGTAATACCCGATAGTAAGTATTATATCTGGAGCAGGACGTACTGTATACTAAGAATAAATCCGTTTTACTGTATCAATTTTGATGGACCAGCAATCTCCAAACCCCCTCCTATTAATTTTAGTAATAATTCATTCTCCCCTGGAGGTGGGTCGCCTCCCAAAATAGGACAGGTCACCACCTAGTGTGGACCTGCCCTAATAAATAGTTACTCCATAGATAGGTTCACTGGGAAGGTTCCCAGATATCTGTGTACTGTTAAAACATCCGTTTAATAAAGTCCATTAAAAGACATGTAAAATTGGTGTCATACCAACTCCAAAGCAAAAGAATTACTCCTACATGTAGGACTCCTGTAGGAGTTATTTCTTTTGCCATCATGAGAGGAAACCTTCCTGCCCAAATCCCAATGTCCCCTGCTCAGCCTAAAGACCACCCCAAGCCAGATTGATTGTCTTTAGCGTCAGTGCCTGGGGAGCGTGAATTGATGCACCCCCTTATATCTGAATGGCTGGGTTGGGAGTGCACATGCGATGCAGGGGATGTGGCAGTGCGGGCCCCCCTTTGAAAACAATCCAGGCATGCACCATTGGACCAGGGAAAGGTAAGTTATTACCGGTGCCCTGGGGGTTTCATGCAGCAGGGCATCCAAATTAGGGATGGCTGCTGGTGGGTTATGTCATTTATGACTGAGGAAAATTGTGTGTACATGGGTAAGTTATTGGCTTAATGATAGGAAACAGAGGGTGGTTATAAACGGTACATAGATTGGATCACTGTAGCTGTGTACTGCAGGAGTCAGTGATAGGCTCAATTCTTTTTAATATATATATATTATAAAATGATATTGAAAATAGATTAAACTGTGAAATCTCAATCTTTGCAAATTATACTAATCTGTGTAAAGTAAATAACAAAAAAGAGGACAACACGTCAGCTACCACCTGATTTAGATAAATTGGAGGCCTGGGCAGAAAAATGGCAAATTAAATTGAATACAGATAACTGTAAGGTTATGCACACGGAAATGAGCAATTTGTGCCATTGTTACCCACTAAATATGGTAAATCAACAATGGAACAAGGGTTTAAGTATATAATAAATAATAAACTAAACGATAGTGATCAATGTCAGGCAGCAGCAGCAAAGGCAAACATGATCATAGGCTGCATCAAGATGATGCATCAAGAGGAGCATAGGTGCCCATGACCAGAACATTATTTTCTCCTGTATATGTCACTGGTCAGACACCATTTGGAATTGTGTACGGTTCTGGACACCAGTGCTTAAGAATGACATATCTGAACTTGAGCTCCTTCAAAGGCGGGCAACTAAATAATAAATGAAATGAGGGAACTAGAGTACCCTGAACGATTGTCAAAATTAGGTTTATTTAATTTGGAAAAGAGACAATCTATTTGAAGCCAGAACTGTAAGTAAAGCTAGGGAGTATCCACCAAGGTTGGAGAAAGACGCTTCTTGCACCCGCATAGGGGGGGATTCTTTACTACAAGAGCAGTGAGACTATGGAACGCAGAGGAAGTACTCATGAAGCATACAAGTGGCCTGGATGCCTTCCTTGCATGTAATAACATTACCAGCTATGGCTACTGGACACTAATAAACGGGCTGAACTGGATGGCCTAAAGTCTTTTTCAGCCATTTATACTATGTTACTATGTCACTATGTTACCCTCCACGTATTCCAAATAAATAGGAATATATTGTGAAGCATGAAAGAAAATCTTGTTAGGGGGTGTGGCCAAATAAAAACAGCAGCACAAGCAGCAGTGGAGGGGGCTAGGAAAATCATCATCATCTTTAGCAGACGCAGTCTTAGTAAACCCCTAGGGACTGTGACAGCCAGTGGAGGGGGACAGCAGCAGTTGTTTCATTGAGCCACTAAAGGCTTGCACCAGCCGATAGAGGGAAGAAGCAGCTTTATCAGCAGTAGTAGTCTCATTGAGCCCCTAAAGGCCTGTGATAGCCAGTGGAGGGGGTAGCGGTGGTTTCACTAAGCCCTTAAAAGCCTGTGATAAGATCATATTGAATATATGAAGTAAAGTAACATACCAAAACTAAACATGGAACTCAAAATGATTGGGCACTTTACCAGGCATGTAAAAGTATACAGAAAAAACTTTTATTTAAGGCCACCCAGAGGCCTAAAACCACATATACACACTATTGACACAGGACAATTTAAAAACAAAAAGACTCCCCACTAGATGTAACAATAGATGCTAGGATGCCTTACATAATATCAAAAAAGATTTATCAATAAGAATATTATCACACTAAATTCATAAATAAATATATACAATAGGCAATAATCACTAAATAAATATAGACGGTAAATAACAATCACCAATATAAATTATATAAAAAATATATATACCTTGGTTCATCAAGCCTCATTCATGTATACTATCCCTTTAGGACAGCCATAAAGTGCGCCAAAAATATTGTGCAATATCTAAATATAATAAAGTGCTAAGTGTTGGTTAGTTAGAAGGTAAGGTTATAAAAAAAAGCCATGCTAAATAAATTTGCTACTACAATAAGACTAGAGGCTTTGTGGAATCTGTGTGGAGAGCCCCTCGCTACCCCGTGCGCTCCGGTATGCGCCCATAGCTTCTGAGGAGTGCCCCCGGGGAAAGGACCAAAACCCAGGATAGTTTTGGTCCACTTTAACAACAATGTCACATCACGCTGGTAGACCTCAACCAAGCGAATACAGAGTGACTCATGGTAGTACGCCATTTTGGCGTACCAATGCTGCAAGCCAGTCGTCATCCCAAATGACGTGTGTGAGCCATGGCCGCATCCCCGCTAATCCCTCGAGCAGGGCGCGTGCCCAGGCCAGGCATTTGTGAATGGCCGACATGGGCACACTCCCTGTTAGAGGGCAGTGGGGGATGCAGCCGTCAGCACGCTCGGAGCTGCTGACCTTAGACAAAGGCTTAGATGACGTGACATCAGCGGCTCCAAGTGCGCTGATTGGACGAGCGGTCACGCATGCACCATAAAACCAGGAAGAGGTGAGTTGGCTTTTGGGTTTTGGTCCACTTTGATGCAGATTTTGCTGTGCAAGCAGGAATGCACCCATTTGCGCGATTGATTCTGAATGGCTCTGTCCTCCACTATATTCTGCCAGGGGGTGTTGTTGGGGTCCTCCACATCTTCATCCACCTCCACAAGCTCCTGGGGCTCTTCTCCATCAGATAAGCTGCCCAGTGGTGTGACGTGGCCTCCACCTCTTCATCCAGGTCTGGGCTCAGTAGGACGTGATACATGTAAGCATTGTGCTGGGTCCCCTTGCCAAAGGAACCAGGGGCATGATTTAGCCAAGTTGCTGTAGTGCCTGGCCTTGAAGCATGTTAATCCAGTCAGCTGTGACGGACATATACTGACCTTGCCTAGCTGGAGCTCTACGCTTTGGCGCTGAAGTGCAAAATGATTTGAGTTTGAGATACCCACTAGCACTAGCCAGTGTGTCCCTGCAAGCTAGTCTGCTGACTAGCAGTTGGGGTACCCCTACCACATTTTGCTTGAGATCTCTGATAGCTGCCACCACACTGGGTTTGTGGCATGTTGCCACCCTCATACACTGATGATGATGCAAATTTACTGCCACTGCTCTCTGCCTGAACTGCCTGGCACAGTTTTGCCTTGGCTGCACCGGAATGTGCCCTCCCTGGCTCACATAAGGAGTGCTTTGAGGCCTAGCATGCTTTTCTTGATAAGGAGAGCCTCCAAGCGATAACTATCCACCGAACGTTCTTCATCGCAGAACAACAGTTGAAATTAAGAGGAGGAGGCTGTCAATATCTCTCCGGCAGATGGTGCAGCAAAGGAGAGAGGCAAATACAGGACAGGGCCCAAAGGAATGTGGCTGCCCTTGCCACGGAATGGTGGTGTCTGAGGTATCACTCTATGCCTGGCTGCATGGTTTTTATCTACTGTGGAGTCAGGTTTGTGTCAACCAGTCCAAGACTGCTGGCTGGTTTGTAAAAATATGTCCACTGGATGTTAAAGGGAGCTCCACCACTGCTGCTGACACCAGTTCTCCTGCAGCAGCTTCTCCCCCTCGGGGTGGTAGTTCAGCCACTCCCACTGGACATACGAACAGACCCCTTACGGTTTGGCATTTTAAGAAGGAAATGGGGGTACATAGAGTGTGTATAGGAGTAAACTGTATTACACTGTAGTGTTATTCACACTAAGAAAATACTTACAAGAAACAGCTAATTATACCCACAATGGGGGTACACTGAATATTCTGAATAGAATGTGTCTTAATGAGCAAACTATATTATACTGTAGTGTTATTCACATTAAAATAAGACTTACTAATAGAGCTAAAAGTGGGGAGATGGAGAGTTCTTTTTAAAATTATTAAAACTGTTACATGACCCCCCAGATCCAGTAGTAATATTAAGGCCCACTAAAGAGATGTGAGAGAGAGGCAGGGGATTGACAAGATATCCAAAACCAGTATGATGTTGAGGTTTCTGTTTACTGGACCCCCTGGAACCAGTAGTAATATCGATGCCCATCAAAGAGTGAGAAGTAGGCAAGCAATAATTGCACAAATCTAGAACCAAGTATAATGTTGAGGGTTCTGTTTCATTTTTTTAGGTAAGCTGGTCCTGGACCCCCCAGAACCAGTAAAAATATTGAGGCCCACGACACTGTCCAGAAGCAGAACCAAGTATAATGTTGTGGGTTCTGGTTACATTTTTTCAACGTAAACTGATGCTGGACACCCCAGAAACAGTAGTAATACCACCTAAGGAAACATGCCTGGCTGCGTGACTGTTTTCTGTCTACTGTGGAGTCTGACGTCTGTTTCAAGACTGCTGGCTAGTTGGTCAAAACACACTAGATGTTAAAGAGAGCTCCACCCTGTAGTTACAACTGCTGCTGACAACACCAGTCATTCTGCGGCTGCTTCTTCCGCTTGGGCTGGTAGTTCTTCCACTGCCACTCCTGTTGGACATGCAGACAGACCACTTATGGTTTGGCATTTTTGAGTGTCTTTTAGGAAAATGGGGATACATAGAGTATACTGTATAAATTGTGGCTTAAAGAGTAAACTGTTTTAAACGTTAAGGCTCAATTCGGATCCAGGCAAGACTGCAATCTGCCGAGAAAAAAAACATTCTTGCCCATCTTTCATTCTCTCCTGATTCAGCAGACAATTTTTCTTGAGCAGGATTTTTTGGAGAGAATTTTCGTTGAGTGAGAACTCACACGAAATTGCATCCAAAAATCCAAAGGTGTACCATGTAATTTTGTGGGCATCTCTCGCAAGCTCAGAGCTGGTGAGAAATGCCTGCTTTACTAGCTTTTTTTTTCATTGATAAAGGCAACCAGGGCAGTTTCTGGGCAAAATACCTTCAATTCATTTATTGGTGCTGCTGCTCTCCCATACAAGGAATGTGCCATGCTGCGCCCCTTCCTTAGTAGAAGACAGTGATGGGGGTATGTCTTATAGCCTGCACCATTAAAGCAGACCAAAACCCACTGAACTTGTAAAATACATTTGGCCAAACCTTTGCCGATATTCCCTTCTTAGGGTGTAGAACTATAAATGGATATTTTTGCTTTTCAAATCGCTTTAATTTTTGTTGCTGTCCCTCTCTGTAAGATGGCAGGCAATCAGTCATTGCATAGGTGTGGCAATGATGTCACTGGAAATGAATGGAGGAGGTGAACTTTACAGCTAAAACAGGTGCCATTATCTGGGATTAGAGTGAAGCTGGAGTAGTGAAAATTGGCAAAAGGTAATCCTCATGGGGGAAGCAATTCAGGGGATGCTAGTTAAAAATGTGGGTTTTGGTCCGCTTTAACAGTGGCCTTAACCTGTCTGCAGAAAACAAGAAGGCCGGGATAAGGGTGCCCCAAATGGCCTTGCCACCAAGGGCGATCTGCCTGCTTGTCCTCCCCTAGACACAGCCCAGAAACCAATATCACTATAGCCTGCATGGTTTTAATGAAAATGATGGCCGCCAATCGTATCTTTTTCTTCTATAGTATTGTGGGGCCTCACAAATGAGCCCGTTATTTAGACCTGTTAATCCTGCCAGCAGAGGAGAGAAACCGGTGCAGGCTGAGTTGTAACATTGTAGTACTCTTAAAGTGGACCAAAACCCACGGCGATCAGCCCAGCAATCTATAAGATCTATTCCCTCCCCCCGGGGCGCCCTATACACTTACTCTCTTTCCTGGTCCAGCGGCACATGTGCGAGCAGTGGCCGCATCCCCGCTATCCCTCTAGCAGGGTGCATATCCACGGCAGGTATTTGTTAATGGTCGGCCCTGGCATGCACCTTGTTAGAGGGAAGCGGGGGATGCGGCCATCAGTGCGCTCGCTTAGACAAAGGCTTAGGCGACGTGACGTCAGCAGCTCCAAGCGTGCTGACTGGACGATCGGCCGTGCATGAGCTGTAGGACCGGGAAAAGGTGAGTTGGCATCGATGATCTGGGGGTTTTCACACAGCGATTGGGGGGTGCCCCGGAAGAAAGGACCAAAACCCAGGATAGTCAAAATCCTGAGTTTTGGTCCACTTTAATTGTTTAGTGGGGAGTAAATGGTTCAGCATCCTGGATCTCAGGAGCAGATACTACTGGATCCCCATGAGTCAAGAAGCTGACCACTTTTGTCTGCCCTGGAGGCTTCTCTGAGTTTGACAAGATGCTTCGAGGTCTCAAGGGTGCACCAGCTACGTTTCAGAGGCTTTGGGAGAAGACTGTTGGTGACATGCACCTGCTTGTCATTGTGTACTTGGTTAACATAATAGTGTTCGGGAAGAACACACTGATCTGCTCAGAGTCATATACCATCTTGAGAAAGAAGGATTGAAGCTGTTTCTTGAAAAGCCCTCTGTGGCATATGTAGAGCATGTGGTTTCAGTTGATGATAGCCACTGACCCTGTAAAACTGGATGCTGTGATGTCATGGCCCAGGCCCCAGACCATCACTGAAGTATGTTACTTCCTGGGGTTCTGTGGCTACTATAGAAGATTTGTTTCTCCAAAGTAGCGAGACCCCTTAATCAGCTGCTGTAGAATGAGTGGGTCCCAGAAAATCAAAGGAATGCATTGAAGATCAAGTTGAAGTATTGCCTGACCCATGCTTTGTTGTTGGCTTATGTTGATGTATCCAAGCCTTATGCACTATATGTGGATGCCAGTAGAGAAGGGAGGAGTGCTATACCAGGAACATGGTGGTCTTTGTGAGTAGAAGTTTGTCTCCAAATGAGCAGAACTATCAGGCCCATAAACTGGAATGATTGGCTTTAAAATGGGCCCAAAAAACTCCAATCACTGCATGATGAACATGGTTATTTGTGATAAGACCAAACTTTAAGCTTGGTAGGACACAAATTCTACTTGCCTTGCATGAAACAGGACATCGAGGATTACTGGCGTTTGTGTTTGTGTTGCATTCAGAGTAGGACTCTGCCTAGCAGCACCCTTGGGCCAAATGGAGAGCCAGAGTCCCATGCACCTAGTATACATAGATTTTCTGTGTGCTGAACCAGATGAAGGGGGAAAGAGCAACATACTAGTGGTGACAGATCATTATACAAGGTATTCCCAAGCTTTCCCTACACGTAACCAGAAGCCCATCTTACTACGGTCTACTGAAAAAGAATGTGTTTAGATCAAGTTGGTCCATGAGCTGCTTGCATTGTTAGGAGTACAAAAAATTCATACCATCCTCAGGGGGACCCACAACCAGGACGGTTTAAAATGACCCTACAGAACATGTTGGGGCCCCTCTCAGCTGAGAAGTAGACCCATTGGAGTCGGCATGTTGCTTTCATGCACACCTACAACGGCAACAAGAATGGTGCTACAGGGTTTTTACCTTAATTCTCACGTTTGAAAGAGAAGCATGCCTCCCTGTGGATATGGCTTTGGTGTTATGTCAGATCAATCTCATGCAAGCTATGTGGACAGGTTAAAGATAGAGCTACAGAAGGCCTTTAAACAAGCCAAAGTGTAAATAAGAGGCCATTATGGAAAATAAATATGGTTAATAATTTTGCTCATTTATTAATTATATGGATATACAGCATGGCATGACATCAGTGCGAAGCTGCTTAGAATATCAGCAGGCCTAGGTTGCCTGGGCAGGAACTGTATTCACAGCAGGTAGCATCAGCATTCTTAAACTAAACAATAAAATCAGTTGCAGCCAAACAAACAGGTTTGGGAGAGCAGTTGCCTGGAAATTCCGATCCGTGCCCACCTACAGGCCAGCAAAGCAGGTTGGGGCAAGTTCAAAGTAGCCAGACGAGGAGGACCAGTCTGGAGATAAAAGGTTTTTCTGTGTATAACTGGGGGAGCCTGAGAAGGAGGAGGTGGCAGGAGGAAGAGGAGAGAAACAAGGAAAGAAGGCTGCCAGCTGAAAGGTCTGCTTGTGGGCTCCTGTTTCAAGAGGGTAATACTCTTAATGTTGCCTTAATCCCTATATATGTGTATGCCAATCATTTAACTCTGATCACAGCGTGTTGTATTTTGTTGTTTTGCCAGATTGATTGCATTGTTATTTTATCAACAATATATCTATTATATATATATATATATATATATATATATATATATATATTTACTATTTGTCTCACTGTTCTTCGTATTTACCTGAAGTCCAAAGAGTCTACAGTCTTTTGCGTGTATCCATTGTGTTATCATTGGCCAGATATTAATAATATTTATATATTTGTTTGCCTATTTTAGTCGAGCCGGGCAGGATAAATATATATAATATTATTGGTATTTTAGTTAGTCAGGAGTAAAATTGGTTACATAACTTGGGAACCATTCAAGGAGATATTAGATTACATTACATTAGATTACATTGTTTACAGAAGCTGCTACTGGTCAGACACCAGAAGAAAAAGGTCAGATATGACAGGAAGGTAAAGATTTATGACTTGTAACCAGGAGTTTTGCTAAGAAACCTGGGTCTTCATGGTAAGAACAAGTTAGGTGACCGATGGGGGTAACACAGATTTCTATTGTCTGTTCACAGGTACTCAACATTCCTGTTTAATGTATTTGTCCAGAAGGAAAAGATAGTCCAATCAAGACATAGCACTAAAACAACCTTATGCCACTGACTGAGGCAAGCCAAACTCTCAGTGATCTAGAAGACCGAGATGCCGGGAACCACTAGTTGTCATTCCTGAAGCTGCCGTAGATTAAACAAATCAGAGTGAAGACTAGTGGGAGTTAGATGGTTCTTCAGTGATTGGAAAAACTCTCCACTTCACACTACTTTGAACATAAATCCTCCAGAGTTTATTCCTCAGAGTTAATTCCTCAACAACCTCAGTAGGAAACAGATAGTCAGTGTGCTTCAAACACAGATGATTCTTCTCTACTGTACTGTACTGATCACCCTGTGGAGAGGTCAGACAGTTCTATTAGTGCGAATATTAGTATAAATGAGATTGCTGACATGGAAGATGGTATACCTGTTTTTCCAGAAAGTGAGCCTGGTAGCTTTGATCGAGGAGAACTGA
This sequence comes from Gastrophryne carolinensis, assembly GCA_027917425.1. Lineage (NCBI taxonomy): Eukaryota > Metazoa > Chordata > Amphibia > Anura > Microhylidae > Gastrophryne > Gastrophryne carolinensis. The sequence goes on along the minus strand of CM051238.1, from coordinate 111,634,984 downwards.
GCAAAGCTTACCTGCTTCGAGAACAATGCATCTGAATATCTAGAGAATCTACAAAGAAAGTACCTTGGTGGGATGTTCCCTTTGAATAGAACGCTGCTGCACATTTAATGGTGTACTGTTTGCATGTCATATGCTAACCTGATTTTTCTTTTCCCATTGATAGGACTCAAGATGTCAAGTGGGTAGAGAATGTAGAACCCTCACAAATGAGCCCCTGTCATTTGGACCCTGTTAATCCTGCCAGCAGAGGAGAGAAACAGGTGCAGTCTGAGTTACAACATTATAGTACTCTTAACCATAACATATCCTGCCAGTCTGTAAAAGACTCATAAACAACATTTCCCAGAACTCTTGTGAACTACACAGGACATGAGGGAGGAGGCACCTGACCAGGGAGGAAGTGGTATAAAAGGGGGAGAGAACCTGCTGGAAGCTCTATTGCCCTGGGCATTGGAAGGAGTGAGCTGTGTTTCGGCTGCTGATAATTTTGAAGAGAGGAGTTCTATGTGGAAGAGACAGGTCATTTCAAAAGTAGAGTAGCAGCCAGGCCTTAGCAGTGAGGACTTTTTGATCAGAGACTGTGATTAATCTAAAGTGCCTGTTGGTGTCCCACCACATCTATAGCACTCAGTGTGGCAGCCTATAACAGGACAGTGGTTCACAGAAGTGCAAGGGAGGAGTGCTGGCCAGCCCCTGTTGCCCTTACAAACCCTTATACACTTCAGTATGGTTTTGAGGCCCATGGCACCCCTTGAAGAACCAGCACCCCAGGAGTCACAAATGAGGGTAACCTTGTGGGGTACTTCCATGTCACCCACCAATGCTGGCAGGTGACAGGGTGGCCCCCAACCCTGTGAACTGGTATATAGTGGTCCCCTGGACCAGACCCTGACCAGTTCAGCCAAGGTATTTAAAAAAAGGCACAATTGAAATTTTTAATAATCATGGAGCCTGATTTATCAAGCATCAGCGTCTGTTAATCACACTCAGCGCCAATATTTTACCTCAGCGTCACTAAGTGTGTGAACAACAAGACAGCACTGTTGCACACGACAGCCTGCATCTAATTTATCACTAGTGCCATATAATTTGCAATGACTGGTGCTCTAATTTAAAGCGGACCAACTACCAGGATTTTCACTATCCTGGGTTTTGGTCCACTTCCGCGGGGCACCCTGATCGGCTCCGCTGCGTGAAACCCCCCTGATCGCCCTAAATAACTCACCTCACCCCGCTCCTATGCGAGCGCTCGTCCAATCAGAGCCTCTGTGGTATGTACGGACAAGCGACGGACAACCACAGCGGCTCTGAGCGCGCTGGAGGTCGCGTCTCGCGCTTCCCTCTAACAGGGAGCGCGCCCGCACCGGCCATTCACAAACCGCCGGCGCAGGTGCGCGCCCTGCTAGAAGGAAGCGCGAGATGCGGCTGCGGCCCGCGCATGCGCTGTTGGAACAGGGATAAGGTAAGGTTTCTGGGCGTCCTGGGGGTTTCATCTTATAGATTCCCAGGCCGATCCCCCCTGGGTGTTGGTCCACTTTACGTGAGAAAAAAAGTTATATTTTTTATTGCAATTCAGCATCATTTTTAGCCACGCACATTTTCAAATAATTTGCACAACTAAAAATGGTGCTGAATTACACAAAAAATATTTATACATTTTTTTCTCACAAAAAACATGAAAAAACAAAATTCTCATGGTGCTCTTTTTTTTGTTTAATTTGTGTTTATTGAAAGCAGTACAGAAACTTAGGAATACAAAATACAGCTACAGTGTGCCTTTAGGCAGTGTTATCCTGATTAGAGGACATAGCTTGTTATGATTCAAAGCATACAAATATTAGAGCACAAGAGATAGCTGTGTAAGTATACTAAAAAAAATTGAAAAACATAACCAACTTGAGTTAGAGGTCCTCAGGGTGTACCTTCTAATGTGTTTATCTAAGCTGCCTTACAAGGTGACCTCGTTGATATGCAAAGGAGTCAACCTGATGATTGAAACATAGAGATATAGAAGGTTGACGGCAGAAGGAGACCATACGGTCCATCTAGTTGTCAGGTCCCGGAGACACCCACCTTCCAATAAACCAGCAACCCCCAATCTCCGCTGCTTTCTTCACCTATAGTAAGCCCCCGTTTGCCGGGACGCTAGACACGCCTCACCGGACACGGTTGCCCCCAGGTCTTATTAGCACAAAGGATGCTGATTTATGCAGGGGAAGGTAGATGAATCCAAGGACAAGACTGAGTAGCGAAAACGGACAGGGGTCATACACGGGTGGTCAATCCGAGGAGGCACGGTACAGAAAGGTTAGACGGAAGAATGGTCAGGGGCAAGCCAAGGGTCACAACGGGAGGTCAGAAGTTCGCGGTACAAAAGGAGCAGGCAGAAACGTAGTCAAGGGGCTAGCAAGGTCGGTCCAGGCGGCAATCAGGGATGGTCGAGAACAAGGCAAAATCACAAGGAGAGGAGCAATCCAAATCACACCCAGTAGCACGCTATAACGGGCAATGATCAACTGCAGGGTATACACCTATATACGGAGGGAGCTGACTGGATAGGCTGAGGGGAGGAGTGCAAGGATTGGGGGAAACTGGGATCTCCGGGCTGATTGCCCAGTTTGAATAGGGACACTGTGATAGGGCACAAGTAATGAATAGTACGGGCTCATTGGCCCAACTAGATGAAAGGAGGCAACTGTTTGTGCACATGCCCTTTATTGGCCAGGGCTCAAAACAATCAATAGAATCACCTCCGGCGGGTGCGCTGTGCGCAGCGCCGCCGGAGGGCATAGACAGAGGAGAGACGAGCACGCGCGCGCGTGTGGAGGCGCGCGCCGGGAGCGCGCCGCACAGAGAGCGGCGCGGCCGCTCCCGACGCTGCAGGGCCGGAAGCCGCCTGAGCGGCTGCTCGTGACAGCCGAGCGGCGGGCGGGCAGGAGCGACGCCGACCCGCCGCCGGCTGCAACGGACGTGCAGCCCGCCGAGAGGAGTCGGCGGGGGAACGAAGGACAGGTAAGGAGGTGGCCGTGACACTACCCCCCCCTTCACGAGGGGCCTCTGGACCCTTACCAGGCTTATCCGGATTTTCCCGGTGAAACCTATTAATAAGGGTTTTGGCATGGACATCCTTGGCCGGTACCCAACACCTTTCCTCTGGACCAAACCCCTTCCAATCTATTAAATACTGTAAAGAGTTATGAAGCACCCGAGCGTCGAGTATTCTATTAATCTCATATTCAGGCCCATCTTCCACTATGATCGGAGGAGGAGACGACACCTGAATATTTTTGGCAGATTTTAACAAAGAAACATGAAAGGATGACGGAATTCTCATGGATGAAGGTAACTTGACCTTAAAGGTAACGTCGCTTAGTTTATCAATAATAGGAAACGGACCGATAAATTTAGGCCCTAGCTTGGACGAGGGTTGCCGAAGGGCAATATTTCTAGTAGAGACCCAGACCAAATCACCCACCTGAAATGGTGGTTCTAGCGACCTATGTCGGTCCGCAAAGATTTTATGAGTTCTAGAGGCTTTCTTTAAGTTAGTCTGTATCTCAGCCCACACCTTAGTTCTTTCTCGTAGCCATTCCTCCAAGGCCGGCAAGTTGGAGGAAGGACCAGAAAAAGATGATGCCTTAGGATTTCTGCCGTAATTACAAAAAAAAGGCGAAAACCTAGTAGATTCACTCGGCGCATTGTTAAAGGTGAATTCTGCAAATTCGATGAATTCCGCCCATTGTTCTTGGCGATCGGAGACGAAACAGCGTAGATATTGTTCTAAACATTGATTTACCCGTTCGGTCTGTCCATTAGACTGCGGGTGATAGGCGGTAGAGAGCGACACTTTAATACCTAAACGATTGCAGAAAGCTTTCCAAAAACGAGATACAAACTGAACTCCTCGATCCGAGACAATATTCTGTGGTAAACCATGGAGGCGAAAAACATGCTTAATGAATAGCTGTACTAAATCTGGTGCCGACGGAAGTTTTATCAAAGGAATAAAGTGTGCCATTTTACTGAAGCGATCCACCACCACCCAAATTACAGAATTCCCCTGTGATGGAGGGAGATCAACAATAAAATCCATGGATATGTGCGACCAGGGTTCAGTGGGGATTTCTAAGGGAACTAATAGTCCCGCAGGGGATCCATGAGTGGTCTTACTACGAGCACATACCGGACATGCTTCGACAAAGGCGGAAGTATCGCGTCGGATGGTGGGCCACCAGACATGACGTTTGGCGATAGCTAAAGTCTTACGAACACCTAAGTGACCAGCCGACTTGGCATCATGAAGTTCCTGTAAAACGGCCAGACGCAAATGAGGCGGAACAAATAAACAATCAGAGGGTTTACCCGGAGGAGAATCACCCTGAAATGGTACCAACGAGCTAGACAGGTCAGGGAGAAGAGCAGCCACAACACAACCCAAAGGCAAAATCGATTCTGGAGGACCACTCTGGTCCTTACAATCCCCGAAATTACGGGATAAGGCATCTGCTTTGGCATTCTTCTTTCCCGGCTTATAAGTGATAATAAAATTAAATCGAGAAAAGAAGAGTGCCCATCGCGCCTGACGGGAGTTGAGTCTCTTGGCAGACTCTAAATACTCCAGATTCTTGTGATCAGTATACACCGTGATGGGGTGTAGGGAACCTTCTAGCCAGTGGCGCCATTCTTCAAAGGCCAGTTTAATACCCAATAGTTCCCTATTCCCAACATCGTAATTGCGTTCAGCAGGTAAAAACTTCCGAGAAAAGAATGCACAGGGATGTAGTTTCTCAGGATTGCCCGCATACTGAGAAAGAACAGCTCCTACTCCCAGTTCCGAGGCGTCAACCTCTAATAGAAATGGAAGCCGGGTGTCGGGATGTATCAAAATGGGAGCGGAGGTGAAAGTCTCCTTTAACACTTGAAAGGCGTTTTTAGCTGAGGGAGGCCACTCCTCAACAAAAGCGCCCTTACGAGTGAGATCTGTTAAAGGACTCACAATGGACGAGAAACCCTTTATAAACTGCCTGTAAAAATTCGCAAATCCTAAAAATCTCTGAAGCGCCTTTAGGGTTCTGGGTTGTTCCCACTCCAAAATAGCAGAAACCTTGGACGGATCCATCACCAATCCCCGCTTGGAGATTATAAATCCTAGGAACGGGATTTCAGACATTTCAAAAACACATTTGGAGATTTTAGCATACAGGCGATTTTCCCGCAATCTCTGCAACACTGCTTTGACATGTTGACGGTGCTCCACCAGAGAGCGGGAAAAAATCAGTATGTCGTCCAAATAGACCACGAGAAACTGACCCAAAAAATCACGGAATATGTCATTGACAAAATCTTGAAACACTGCAGGAGCATTGCATAACCCGAACGGCATCACTAAGTATTCATAATGCCCATCCTTTACATTGAAGGCCGTTTTCCATTCATCCCCCTGCCGTATGCGAATAAGGTTATATGCTCCTCGAAGGTCCAACTTAGTGAAGACCTGGGCCCCAGAGACCTGATTAAAAAGGTCATTGATTAATGGTAGAGGATATCTATTTTTTACCGTAATCTTATTTAACCCACGATAATCTATACAGGGGCGTAAGCCGCCGTCCTTCTTCTCGACGAAGAAGAACCCAGCACCGGCAGGAGAGGTGGAAGGACGGATAAACCCTTTCTGGAGATTTTCGGTGATATAATCTTTCATGGCCTGCTCTTCCGATCTAGTGAGATTATATAGTTTTCCCCTAGGGGGCATAGTACCTGGGAGTAAGTCAATAGGACAGTCGTAGGCCCTATGGGGTGGAAGAATGTCGGCGGATTTCTCTGAAAACACGTCTGCCCAATCTGCATAGACTGAAGGTAACCCATCAAGGACAATAGGTGTGGTCCTAAGGGATATAGAAAAACAACGATTTTGACATGAAGGACTCCACTTCACCAGATCCCCCGATCTCCAATCTATCACGGGGTTATGGACTTTTAACCAGGGAAATCCTAACACGATAGGGGAGACGGGAGCTTCAATAATCAAAAATTCTATTTTTTCCGAGTGGGCAGATCCTACGACTAAATTCACCCAAGGGGTCTTGTGGGAGACCACCCCCCCCCTCAATGGGCTTATTGTTGACCGCCAGGACCCGGAGGGAATTTTCTAATGGGATTAACGGGATCCCTAGAGTGATGGCTAAGGATCTATCCAGGAAATTGCCAGCCGCTCCACTATCGATGAAGGCGGAGGCAATAGTCCGGGACGGACCCCAAGAGAGTGTAACGGGTAAGAGTACACGATTGTCTGGAGGGAACGATACCTGATCGCCTAGAAGAGGTCCCTCTGCAAGATCTAGGCGTTGAAGTTTCCCGCCACCGGAGCCTTGTTTGGGCAGGTCTTGGCAAAATGACCCGGATTACCACAGTAGAGGCAGAGGCCTTGGGATCTGCGTCGAACCTTCTCCGTCTGAGAGAGGTGGGTAACGCCAAGCTGCATCGGTTCCTCATGCGACACGGAAGGAGAGGAAACGGCTGCCCCCTTAAAGCTTGACTCCTGACGCGAGGACCCCCAAGGTTGGTCCTTGCCTCTTTCGTGGCGCCTTTCTCGAAGGCGTCGATCCACCCTGATGGCCAGCTGCATATATTCATCTAAGCTTTTAGGCAAAGGATAGTTCACCAGGATGTCCTTGACGTTATCGGAGAGCCCAATTCTAAATTGGCTACATAAAGCCGGATCGTTCCACTGGGAATCTACAGCCCACCGCCGAAATTCTGCGCTATATTCTTCAGCAGAACGTTTGGCCTGTCTCAGGTTCCGCAATTTAGAATCCGCCGTCGCGGCCCGATCTGGGTCAGCATACAGTAGTTCCATGGCCGAAAAAAAAGAAGAGACCGACTGCAAGGCTTCATCAGACGGAGCTAGACCAAACGCCCAGGTCTGTGGGTCGCCCTGGAGGAGTGAAATGACTAGCCCAACGCGTTGTGCTTCGGATCCAGATGCGTGGGGTCGAAGGCGGAAATAGAGTTCGCAAGAATTCTTAAAGTTGGAAAACTTCGCCCGATCCCCCAAAAATTTCTCGGGGAGAGGGATCTTGGGCTCGACGGTCGGAGAAGGATCCGTTGGCGCAGGTATCTGACGATTCTCTTGCGCGGCCACTCGTTGAGCCAGCTGATTAATGGCAGTGGCCATAGCTTGAACCTGTTGGATCAATTCTTCCATCTAGAAGATATTCTTCTTTTTGCGGCCCGTTATAATGTCAGGTCCCGGAGACACCCACCTTCCAATAAACCAGCAACCCCCAATCTCCGCTGCTTTCTTCACCTATAGTAAGCCCCCGTTTGCCGGGACGCTAGACACGCCTCACCGGACACGGTTGCCCCCAGGTCTTATTAGCACAAAGGATGCTGATTTATGCAGGGGAAGGTAGATGAATCCAAGGACAAGACTGAGTAGCGAAAACGGACAGGGGTCATACACGGGTGGTCAATCCGAGGAGGCACGGTACAGAAAGGTTAGACGGAAGAATGGTCAGGGGCAAGCCAAGGGTCACAACGGGAGGTCAGAAGTTCGCGGTACAAAAGGAGCAGGCAGAAACGTAGTCAAGGGGCTAGCAAGGTCGGTCCAGGCGGCAATCAGGGATGGTCGAGAACAAGGCAAAATCACAAGGAGAGGAGCAATCCAAATCACACCCAGTAGCACGCTATAACGGGCAATGATCAACTGCAGGGTATACACCTATATACGGAGGGAGCTGACTGGATAGGCTGAGGGGAGGAGTGCAAGGATTGGGGGAAACTGGGATCTCCGGGCTGATTGCCCAGTTTGAATAGGGACACTGTGATAGGGCACAAGTAATGAATAGTACGGGCTCATTGGCCCAACTAGATGAAAGGAGGCAACTGTTTGTGCACATGCCCTTTATTGGCCAGGGCTCAAAACAATCAATAGAATCACCTCCGGCGGGTGCGCTGTGCGCAGCGCCGCCGGAGGGCATAGACAGAGGAGAGACGAGCACGCGCGCGCGTGTGGAGGCGCGCGCCGGGAGCGCGCCGCACAGAGAGCGGCGCGGCCGCTCCCGACGCTGCAGGGCCGGAAGCCGCCTGAGCGGCTGCTCGTGACAGCCGAGCGGCGGGCGGGCAGGAGCGACGCCGACCCGCCGCCGGCTGCAACGGACGTGCAGCCCGCCGAGAGGAGTCGGCGGGGGAACGAAGGACAGGTAAGGAGGTGGCCGTGACACTAGTCTGCCCTTATGTGTATACTGTATGTACTCTTTATCTTAGGATAGATGTATGCTTATCCCAGGCATGTTTAAATTCTGCTGGAAGTTTGTTCCAAGCATCTACTACTCTTTCTGTAAAATAATATTTTCTAACATTGCTCCTGATCTTCCCCCCGACTAGCTTCAGGTTGTGCCCCCTTGTTCTATCATTAAGTTTCTTCTTAAAAACACTTCCCTCCTGAACCTTATTCAATCCTTTTACATATTTAAAGGTTTCAATCATGTCCCTCCTCTCCCTTCTTCCCTCCAGACTGTAGTTCTTTAAGTCTCTCCTGATTTTAAGTTTTAAGTGTAAGTCCTTCCACCATTTTTGTTGCCCGCCTTTGGACCCGTTCTATTTGAATAATGTATTTTTGCAGGTAAGGTCTCCAGAACTGCACACAGTATTCTAGCTGTAGCCTCACCGGGGCTCTATACAGTGGCATCACAACCTCCCTCTTCCTACTGGTGATGCCTCGAGCTATGCAGCCGAGCACCCTGCTTGCTTTTCCCACTGCCTGGCTACACTGTCCACTCATCTTGCAGCTATCAGTAATCAGTACCCCTAAATCTCTGTCCTCCGAGGTCCTGGCTAACACAGTACTGCCCATACGGTACTCAGAGCAGGGATTCCTTCTACCCAAGTGCATGATTTTACATTTAGAGACATTAAACTCTAGTTTCCACAGTTTTGACCATCTATCCAGTAAAGCTAAATCATTTCCATGTTGCAGACACCTCCAGGAATATCCACTCTATTACTAACCTTTGTATCATCAGCAAACAGACAAACATTTCCTACCAAGCCTTCTCCTATGTCACTTACAAATATATTAAAAAGAATGGGGCCCAGGACAGAGCCTTGTGGCACACCACTTAACTCGCCTTTGTTCAGATTGCACACTATTAACAAGAACACTCTGATACCGATCCTTCAGCCAACTGGAAATCCACTGAACTATCCAGAGATTGAGTCCTACCTTCAATAACTTATCTATGAGCTCTTTATGTGGTACAGTGTCAAAGGCTTTGCTAAAATCCAGATAGGCGATATCCACAGCACCACCTCCATCTAACACTTTAGTGACATTGTCAAGAACATCAATAATATTGGTCTGACATGATCGGCCTTCAGTAAAGTCGTGCTGTTTTGGGTTCAACAGATAATTAATTTTTAGATGGGAAATTATCTGTTTTTTTAAAGAGTGTTTCCATTAATTTGACCACTATAGATGTTAAACTAAGTGGCCTGTAATTACTGGCTTCTTCTCTACTCCACTTTTTATGGATTGGTACGACATTGGCTATTCTCCAATCATCTGGAACCTCACCAGTTGAAAGGGAATGGTTAAGTAAATCAGTCAGAGGGGCTGCAATCACAAAACTAAGTTCCCTTAGAACTCTGGAGTGGATTCCATCTGGACCCATCGCCTTACTTACCTTTAGATGTGCCAACTCGGCTAAGACATCAACCTCCAGAAACCCCGGAACTCTACCCTCCCAGCAGGATGCTGTGCTATGGCCATGCCTGCTACTATCTGAAAATACCGAACAAATGTAGCTATTCAGATGGTCAGCCACAGCCTTATCTCCGTCAATAAATACCATTTTGTGAATACTCACCTGTAAAATGGGTATTATAAGTATGTCACACACCCCACTTCAATCATTAATTATTACACTTGGGTAACTCCACCAGCAGGTGGCGACGTGCAGAGAAGTCATGAAAAAAACAAGCCCCTCCTGGTCTATACATACCTGGCACCTCTCACTCATTCCCCAGTATTCAAACAGCAGTAAAGACAAGGTACCAGGGAAAAAACCCTCAAACTGTAAACGAAAACTTCACCCTATAAAGAATCCGGGATACCAAAAGGGCGGGTGAAGTGGGGTGTGTGACATACTTGTAATACCCATTTTACAGGTGAGTATTCACAAAATGGTATTATTCTAAGTATGTCACACACCCCACTTCAATCATTAATTATTACACTTGGGACATCCAACAGCAGTGTCCAGAAAAGGGCGGGTATCCAACAAGGACATAATGCAAAACTCAAACCACTGCAGCCTGCAGAGCCTTGCGGCCAAACACAGCATCCGCTGAAGCCCGCACATCACCTAGTAAAAACTTAGAAAAAGTGGGAACAGAAGACCAAGTAGCAGCCTTACAAACTTGTTCAACATAGGCCTGGTGCTGAAAAACTTAAGGCACTCCAACAACACGAGTAGAATGAGCAGTGATACGAAAAAAGGGGAAACCTCCCCCTTGGTAGAATAGGCCCCAACAACAGCCAGACGAATCCATTTGCTAATGGAAGACTTAGCGGGAGCCAAACCCTTACTAGGCCCAACAGGGCACCACGAAAAAGACATCAGTCTTACAAAAAAGAGAAGTAAACAAACAGTACTTCACCCAGCGTACCACATCCAAACAGTGCAAACCCTCTCCTTGTCATTCCTAGGCTTAGAACACAAGGAAGGAAGAACAAAGTCCTGGTTAAAATGAAAAACAGAGACCACCTTAGAAAGAAAGTCCGGTTTGAAGCGGAAAACCACCTTGACCTGATGTCTCTCAAGGTGAAGAGCCTGAACCAACAAGGCTGCCAACTTCGAGACAAGCAGAACAGAAGTGACGGCCACCAACAAAGCAACCTTCTGAGTCAGAGTAGGAAGAACAATAACCTGCAAAGGCTCAAGGAGAAGCCGGAAGAGCAGAGAGAACCGAATTCAAATCCCAAACAGGGAGCAAAGGCTTCCTAGGAGGCCGCAGATGCGAACCCCCTGGAAAAAAGTCTTGACCAAAGGATGGAGTGCAAATGATCTAAAAAGATAGACAAAGCAGAAACCTGCCCCTTCAAAGTACTCAGCTGAAGACCAGAGTCCAGCCCAGATTGAAGAAATTCCAAAATCCTAGAAACAGAAAAGACCCGACAGGGCAAAGATCTAGCCTCACACCAATCAATATAAGATCTCCAAGCCCTATAATAGATGGAAGAAGAGGATCTCTTCCTAGCACTAATAAGAGTCCGAATGACCGAATCCGAAAGACCCTCCTCCTTTAAGATGGAAGTTTCAGCAGCCAAGCCGTCAAAGCCAGCGTTGGTAAACTGGGGTAACACAGTTGACCCTGAGAGAGGAGATCCGGCCGAAGAGGCAGATCGAACTGATCCACTGCCAGACGAACGATGTCTGCGAACCACACCCGCCTTGGCCACCTTGGAGCCACAAGAATGGCGGGAACCCTCTTCCAGAACCAACCTTCGAAGCACCCCGCCTAGCATGGGGATCGGAGGAAACAGATAAAGAAAACCCCTGGTCCCCCCAACTCAGGGCCATGGCATCCGCCGCCATAGCCGGAGGATCCTGGGAAAGCGACACGAATGTCGGAAGCTTGTAATTGTGACGAGAGGCGAACAGATCCACCTCCGGTGTCCCCCACCGGAGACCAAGCGACCGAAACACCAGAGGGTGGAGAGACCATTCCCCCGGCGGAGAGAACACCGGCTCAGAAAGTCCGCCTCCGTGTTTTCCACTCCTGGAATGTACACTGGCGAGATACAAGGGACATGAGTCTCTGCCCAAACTAGGATCAGAGACACCCCTCTGAGGACACCCAGACTGCGAGTCCCTCCTTGGTGATTGATGTAAGCAACCGCCGTCCGATTGTCCGATTGAACCTGAACAGGCAAGCCCTGTAAATGCTGCGTCAAGTGAGACAGAACCAACCTGATGGCTCTCAACTCCAAAAAAAAAAATTGATGGGCAAGTGGGCTTCCTGAGGACCCCACCGCCCCCGGAACCGAAGATCCTTCCAGAAACCTCCCCCTCCTAACAAACTGGCGACCGTGGTGACAGTTTCCCAAAGCAGGGTCAGAAATGACCTGCCCTTCAAGAGATTGTCCGAGACCAACCACCACAGTAGAGACTGCCGAACCTGGGGAACATCCGGAAGGACCGATCCAACGACCGCGGTCGCCGGTCCCAAGATGCCAACAAATGAAGCTGAAGCGTCCGTATGTGAAACTGCGCGAAGGGAACTGCCTCGAAAAAAGCTACCATCAGCCCCACCAGTCTCAACTCTAGATGGATGGACGGGCGAGAATTGGAAAGAAGAAGCTGAGCCAATTCCTGAATCAAAAGAACCTTGGCCTGAGGGAGAAAGACTCTGTGCTGGCAAGAGTCCAAGGACATCCCCAGAAAGGCCACCACCCTGGCCAGAACCAGAGAGGACTTGGGATAGTTGATCACCCAGCCGAACCTCACCAGAGTGGACACCACCGTGCTGGTGTCCCCATCCGCAAGACTGAAGGAAGGCCCAGATAAGGCACAATGCGAATCCCCTGAGCTCCGAGCAGGGCTATCACGCCCGCCAACACCTTGATGAACACTCTCGGAGCCGAGGTGAGACCGAATGGAAGAGCCACAAACTGAAAATGCTGATCCACCACCACAAAGCGAAGAAACCTCTGGTGAGCTGGAAAGATCGTAATGTGAAGGTATGCACCCATGATGTCTATGGACCTCATAAGGTCCCCCTGCCGAAGCGAATTTATCGCAGAGTTTCCATGCGAAAATTCCTGGGACGAACAAACAGGTTGAGAAACTTCAAATCCAGGAAGGGACAGAACGACCCATCCTTTTAGGCACTGTGAAGAGATTGGAATAATACCCGCGCCCCACCTCCGAAGGAGGGACCGGGCAGATGACTGCCATTTCCAGAAGATTCCTTACCGCCGCCAGGAGCCCCTGCGCGGCCAAAGGATCTGAAGGGACACGAGACCTTGGAGGAGGGCGGGACGCAAAACTCCAGCTTGTAACCGGCCGACACCACCTCCCGGATCCATCTGTCCGAGACCTCCTGGTCCCATACCCGGGAGAAGAGTCGCAGCCGTCCCCCCACCCATAAGGGTGAGGGCGCCCCCTCATTGCTGAGCGGGCTTGGCAGCTGGCTTGGGCTTGGCGCCCCAGATGTGAACGGGATGGCCATGGCCTTTACCCCTGTTCCAGCTGGCACCCCTGGAAGCCGAGAAGCCCGCACCCCTGCCGGCTCTGGCTCCCCGAAAGGAAGGATTGAAGGGGGCCGCCCCCCAAAAGGAGCAACGAAATTACTTGTGCTGAGGTAACTTACCTCCCTTGGCAACAGAATCAATCTTCTCACCGAAAAGTCTCAAACCCAGAAAGGGAAGAGCCGTGAGCGATCTCCTACGAATTAAAATCAGCAGTCCACTGCCACACTGAGCGGCGGAAAGCTACCAACAGAGCCGTAGCCCTGCCACACATTAACATGGCAGCATCCTGAACGGCAAGAATAAATGAAACGAAGGATTCACAACGCTTAAGGGCAAGAAAACTCATCACAAGTAGGATCAAGATCCACACATAAATCCCTGACAATAGACCTAACCGCCAACAATAAAAGTGCTGAAGCACAAACAGGCCTCAAGACCGAACCCGCACAGACAAAACCATGTCGGGCCAGCTGATCAATCCGGCGATCCTCGCCGTCCTTAAGAGAAGTCGTGTCAGGAGAATGTACAACCGCCGTATTAGATAGTCCCGGGAGGGACAGACCAACGCTTAACCAAGTCCGGCGGAAAGGGATACTCTCTATCCCAGCTAGGCGGCACACCAACGAGACGCGTAGTTTGCTCCCATTCCTTAAGGACAACATCCACGAAATGCTGTTGACTGGGAAACTCCAAGCACGGCTTGGACACCCCAAAAAGCAGACCCTATGGCCGAGGAGCAACTTCAGGAGGGTCCAAATCCAAAATCTCAAACATTTGGGCTAGAATGGAAGACGTGTCGGGGACCGCCCCCGTGGCCTGGTCATCCTCAGCACCCAGCAGCTGCTGAACCTTAGGATCATTTAAATCCTCAATAAGCTCACCCTCTTCAAGGGGACGATCTGACCAATCCAGAGCCCCAACAACCTCATCATCTGAGTCCGACGGAGGCGGGGACAAGTGTTTCCGCTTAGCCGGAGCCTCTAAGCGACCACAGCGGAAAACCTTTTCTCGAGGCTGGCCAATCGGGCGCAAACCTCAGATTGCGAATCACCCCCAATGACAACGTCACAAGGGGTCCGGAAAAGGTGAGGAGGGGAGGGAGATGGCGCGGTCGAGGAAGGACCGGGCACCAGGGTGCCGGACTGGCGCTCAATGTTTCGCTGCGCACATGGAATACAAATAATGACATCATCCCCCCGGGAGCGGAGTCCCACACCCCCCACACAGCCTGGATTGTCCCGAAGGACCGTTTCCGGTATCTTTGGTAGCCTCCATATGGTGAATTTATGGTATTCGCAGAACCCAGGGATTTACGCAGTAAGCGACCCGGGATGCCCCTCTAATGAAATTTTTTTTTTTTTTTTTATATATGAAAAGCCCCAATGGGAAAAAGACAACAATAAAAGCCAATCCCAACTAGTCAGGTATTTAAAACCAGAAGGATGGGATCCCAAGATTTGAAAAACAAGAAGAAAACAACAGTCACACCCTGTACAGTAATCTGAAAACACACACATACATTACAAAAAACAAAAACCAATTCATTGAGGGATTACTACCAGTTGCGCCACATCAACAAGAACAAAAACCAGGCAGAGACCCATATGAGGCAGCATAACGGGAAAAATATATGCATAATATATATATATAAATAAATAAACACGCTGCATAATAACGTGAAATAGGAGAACCCAGAAGGATTCCCAACAAGGGCCCTGCCGTCACCCCCAACGATGTGTCCTACCTGGACCAAAAGAAGCGAGGAAGTATGGCGCCAGCGAACGGAGGAGGATGGAGACGGAGGGAACAGACCCACAAGCGCGGGAGACGCCGTGGCCCTGCCCCTCCCAGCACAGTAGACACGGCGCGGGCCGCGCCAAAAACGCAGCCCCACCCACCATCCCCACAGAGCCGAACAGCGCGCACAGAATGGCGCTGACATAAGCCGCCAGACGGCTGTGGTACAAGAGCCGCCTGGAAACCGCCCCCCAGTCTAGCCAGCGGGCGGCGGGAATCCACGGCGCCCCAACGACTAAAGCGGGCCGGCGGCGCAGCGCGCCGCCCCGCCTCGCCCCCGCCAGCTATGGAGAACGGGCTGAGAGACCGGCGCCAAAATGGCGCCTGCCCTCAGGACAAGCGGCGGGCCAGCGACACATACGTCGCCCGACGCGCCCCAACGCCAACAAGGAAAAGCGACCAGGGGGCTCAAGGAGCCCCCAAAACAACCAGTAAAACAGCAGACGGACGGACCGCGGCACCCGTCCCTGCCAAAAGCACAACACACACTCCCCTCACACATAACAAGAGCTCCTAAAAGGCCCAACGCAGGGAGAAATTAAAGAAAGCACACACACAAGTACAAGGGTGGGAGGGGGGCAGAAATGACCTAGGGGCTGGGGCATCCCACATCCGGATCACCAACCGGATAACCACTATGCCCCATAATATGGGGTCGAGCGGAGGAGCTAATCTCCTAGGCACCTTAAGTGCCATCTACGCTTTGCCCGGCCTACAGCCTAAGCTGGGAGGCTACCACATAATCAGGGGAAAGTAACAAGAGGAGCCGGGCAGAAATAGACCATGGGGGGGGGGGCCGGGGTGATACCCCGGCTACCTGCAAGCAGGAGACTTCTTTCTTCTGTCTTGTCGCCATCTTGCAGAGAAGAAACACTGGGGAATGAGTGAGAGGTGCCAGGTATGTATAGACCAGGATCATGACTTCTCTGCACGTCGCCACCTGCTGGTGGAGTTACCCAAGTGTAATAATTAATGATTGAAGTGGGGTGTGTGACATACTTAGAATATATTTATTTTCCCTATTTCTAATTTTTGAGACTGCATTGTTTTTCTTCTTTCTGTCACCAATATATTGGAAAAAGGTTTTATCTCCCCTCTTCATAGATTTGGCCATTTCTTCCTCCTTTTGCCCTTTAGCAGTCCTTATAATCAGTTTTGCTTCCCTCTGTTTAATTTTATACGCCTCTCTGTCAGCTGCCCTTCCACTTACTTTATACTTCTTATAGGCAGACTTCTTTTCTTTTATGATAGTGCTGACTTCCCTAGTAAACCATAGTGGTTTCTTCTTCCTTTTAATGTTTGATTGAGCCGTTGTGAAACATGCCTTTGCTCAAATTGTTACTAATAGTTGAAGTGTGTGTGTGTGTGTGTGTGTGTGTGTGTGTGTGTGTGTGTGTGTGTATATATATATATATATATATATATATATATATATATGTAAGGGTAAAATAGAACAAAAAGAAGTAGATAGAACAGGAGTCAGAAATAAAGCAGAACAGAGCAGAAATGCCAATGGGGGACAGGAAACTATGGCACAGTGCCCAGCGGCACATGGAAGGCACGTCGCAGCACACAATAGTGGAAATGCAGTCCAGTGATTGGCCGCTGGGGGTCAATCACGGGTCTGCATTCCTGATCGAGGATAAGGTAATAATTGCGGACAATATAGGAGTTCGCAAGAGGGGCTTCAGCAATCTGGATGCCCCCCCCCCCCCGAGCCTGTCTTTATGTCCCTTTTAGCTATTGTGCTTGGGGAAAATTAATTTGGGATGTTAGAGACAGTTTCATGGATCCTTAGGGAGCCAAAATCAGAAATGGAACTTCGTATGATGGGGAGGAGGAAATAGCTGCGTTTCCTCTCCCACATCAGATTGGGCTCTGCTAGAAAAACGTGAGTGTCTCTAGGAGCAGGGCTCACTGATTTGGCTCTGTGGAGCAAGGGTCGTCCCTGGCATGGAGGTCCACATTAAAATAATCCTCCCATCAGCGGTAAGCCAACTCCTCTAGCATTAAATAAATACCCCCGTAAATTACGTTTCCCCCAGCAATAAAAAACATTACATAAATAACCCCAACACTAAATAAATAAACCCACAAGTGGACCTCTAGTCAATAATAATCTCCTGGCAACGCTTAAAACCAAAGCTTAGACAGGGCAAAACTACTTGCCTCTTCTTTGTTTCCTCATTCCTGGCAGTTAGTTTAGCATCTCATGGAACTGCCTATGACAAGCAGATTGAATTAATTGGATCAGATGAGCATGCAGATGCTGTGAGCCAAGCAAACCTGATTGGCCACCAGCCATTACATGAGGTTGCCAGTGCTCAGGTGGAGCAGCATAATGGCAGCTAGCTTGAAATGATTAAAAAATACCAAACCCCATGTAACCCAGCTCTAGAGTCCACAACACTCCTGGGTTAAAACTTTCCCTTTGGGCATCCAGATGTTGCGTGACACCCCACTGTTCGCTTGGTATGCCTACCCCTGCCAGTCATTCAGATATGCCTGGTGTGGGAGCTGCTAGAGGGATATTAGGGAACTGCCAGCGGCATCCCTT
The DNA here is from genome assembly GCA_027917425.1 of Gastrophryne carolinensis. Lineage (NCBI taxonomy): Eukaryota > Metazoa > Chordata > Amphibia > Anura > Microhylidae > Gastrophryne > Gastrophryne carolinensis. Next base: position 111,617,375 of record CM051238.1, on the reverse strand, counting down.
TAGTGACTGCACAGCCATAAAGAAGCGGCCAGTGGTTAGCCTGCTATTCAAGTTTACTATCGCAATAATTGACATGGCTAGGAAAGTGGATTATGGAAAAGCCTGTGCATCTACTGTGGGATCACTGCCACGGTAAGCATAGGCGATGAACGGTGGGGTTTTGCACAGGGAAAGAGGAACAAAACCCAGGAGAGTGAAAATCCTGTGTTTGGTTCTGCTTTGAGTAAACGCTGCAGGTTTCTGGCTTGCTGTGCTGGTATGCACAATGGGAAATTGCAGGGGTCAGTGGACTGTCTGGAAATGGACATCTTGAAGTTGACCTTTTATTGCGCTTTTCTCCTTCCTCTCCTTAACATCCTCTGTTTCTGCTTTAGCGGACCTAAATCCACTGGCACCCTAATTCACTCCCTCCTGCTGTAGATGGATGTACATGTGCAGCTGCAGAACCTCTATAAATAAAAAGCGTAGTGTTGCTGCTGCACAGGGGGCCCCTTAGCAGCCTGGCCCCTGTGGCTTTGTAATGGTGGCCTGCCGAACACTGCGGCCGCCTTGAAATAGGGACCCTATAGCAGGCTGCTGTGGGCCCCCATTTTTATGCGGCAATGGGGGCCAGGCTACAGTGGGGACCGTTGTTCAGCAACCAGGGGGCCCGGTTGCTATGGGCAGCAGCAGCCTCGGGGCTGCAGTAAAAAGCAACAATGTACAAAAAAATGGAAAAGGAGGAAGAAAAGAAAAAAGGAACACAAGTAAAGAAGGAAGGAAGAAACAAAAGGAGGGAGGAAAGAAAGCAAGCAAGCAAAAGATGGTAAGAAAGAAAGAAAAGTAAAGACAGGGAATAAAGACTGATGGAAGGAAGGGTGAAAAGGGCGAGGAAAGGAAGGGAGGAAAGACGGAGGAGAAAGAGAAAAAGGAAGAAAGAAAGAAGAACAATGGGAAAGAATGGAATAAGGAGGAACTAAATGAAGTAAGCAAGGAAGGGAAGAAAGGTGGAAGGAGAAAAAAAACTTAAGGAAGGAAGTAAGAAGGAACAAAGAAGAAAGCAGGATGGAAGGAAAGATAAGCATGGCAGGAAAGAAAAAAAGGAGAAAGAGGGAATGAAAGAGAATGAAGGATGGATGGGAGAAAAGAAGGAACGAAAGTAGGGGAGGAAGGAAGAAAGGTAAGGGAGGAAAGAGAAGGGAGTTGTGACACGGTAGTTGTGACATATGTCCCACGACATCCCCTTGCCGTTCGCCGCCGTCACTACGCCACAGCTTTCCCATTACCGCTGGCCCCGAGCCCCTCTGACTGCTGTTCTTTTTCCATGCTGTGTTTTCATTGGTGGTTCAGTGGGTGGGGGGACACCAAAGAGGAAGAGAAGGAGCTGCTCGCTGGAGGGGAGGTAAGAACGCTGTTTGTGTGTGTTGTGTGCCCAGCTTTCTGAAGGATGGAGGTGGAGGGATGCCCCTCACTTGCTGTAATGGGGGATGCCCCTCCCTTGCTTTAAGGAGGGATGCCCCGCACTGGCTGTAATGAGGGATGCCCCCCACTGGCTGTAATAAGAGATGCCAGCAGGTGAGTCTATCAGGGCTGGCTACTAGTCTGAAGATGCCTGGAAGTGGCGAGTGTCCAGGTGCCAAGTTTTAACGGTGGCAATGTGCAGTGGGGCAGCCAGGGTTCTGCTGTCCTGCTGCTAATTAGTAATGCTGAACTACATTTATTTTTTTACTGTAGTACTGCTTTAAAACGGTCCTTCACTCTGAATAAGAGTCTATCTTATATTTTTCCCACACCTTGTACATACAGATTGCTCACATTAAAAATCATCCTACCTGCATCTAGTGCATGTTATGAGCCTTTAAACATTCAAGATGGCGGCTCATGGGACATCAGGCAGCCTGAAAACAGGAAGTGCCTTCTGACTGTGCTGCTCTGCATTCTGGGATTGCTGACCTTTTCCTGAACCCTAGCTCTGCTCTGTCTGAGCAAAGCACAGCTATAACCCGCCCCCTGGACTTTATCCCACTCTCCTCAGTAAGTGTGATGCTTCTGAGTCAAAATGGCAGCACCCGTATCTTAAAGTCCTGAACAGAGTAGCAGCCCAGTGGGGGAAAGACAAATAAATGACTAAAAACGTAAAATATATTAATTTCATATGCTGGGGAATCGTCTTATAAGGGTTTGGGCTTTTCAGTAAATCATGGTGAAGGTCCAGTTTAAGGGGCCCACTTCACATGGCCTCAGGCATGCGCATTTTATGAGAAAACAGCTGTTGACCCAGGTGTAAGGGCTCAAATTCGGGAGACACCGGAATTGGCATCTTTGTATTTCTGAACTCACCTAGGTTAGCTGGGATCTGTAGAGCAGCACAGGGCTGTGTAATTATTTGAGCTTGCACCTGTACCTAGTCAGCAAACGTATCTTTCAGCTTTTACCTTATCATTTTTCTATTTAATCGATATGATTTGATTTCAGGGCAGTTTGTGAGCGATGTTGTGCTGTGTCAATAAAGCTATTGGTATTCAAGACTCTTTTTCATTTAACTTTGCTTGCGGGGTTATCAGGAAGGAGCTTTGCAAGCCTCGTTTTCGTTTGTATTTATGGCACTCTGCTTGTCACGGTATACCGTGTTTAAAGAAAAGGGAGGGGTTAAGCACATGGTGCTGAACTGCATAAGTCTGTATACCAGAATTCGAACTAACGGTAAGAGTTACTGATATTATTCATTCTGCGCGTACACATAGGAGTATACAAATATACTCTATCTGTTGTATGGCGTGTATTTGATACAATACCAGGTAAAATTCTATTCACCATGATCCTTGCAAGTTATTTAATATATTTTCGTATGGGATTACGGAGAATCCCACAAAGCCTTCTATGATGATTAAACTGCAACTGATTTTGCAAGTGTCCTTTTATGAAGGGCAAAAACTTTGATAACTATATTCTTAACTTATCCCTTTAGACGGCAGATACTGTAGCTGTATGTTCTGCTAATCTAGTGCTTCCTTTTTAGGGCCAGTAAGCATACCTCAGATCAGCAACTGGCTGTCTCATCAGTGTGATTGCCAGGCACTGTGTCCAGCCAGCTTTGCTGGTTTGTGACCTAGAAACTCCTCAGGATTTGGTTAAAGCTGAAGTTCATACTACCCTGGCACTGACAAAGGACCGTGGAGTTCAAGTGTAACAATAAACAGTGGTGCTGGCCTTGGAATATTAAAGATTCCAGGGCTGGCTGCTGGCCTTCTGAGCCCCCCAGGGTAACCCATACTGGGATGCCCTGTTGTCTGTTATGGGGTGATTTGGGGGTTTTCCACAAACAAAACATTTTTTTGTTCTGCTTTTAACTCCAGGGCCATCTGAGTTCCACTGCTTGGGGCACTGAGAATTGGGATGCCCTGCTGTGTAAAACCCCACAGAAGCCCCTTTTCACCCACCTTGTCCCAGAGCCCTTGCTGTGTCTCTGCGCTGTGACTGCATCCCTGCTTACCTCTAGTTCTGCACTGCTAGGAGGCGAGCGGGAGATGCAGCCGGCTTGGCTCCCTTTGGCGCCGCTACCTATTCAGGATACCCCCACTGAGAGGAACAGTGAAAATCGCGTGCGTTGTTCCTCTTTAAAACCTATTGCCTGGTCCCGGCAATCTATCCACCATTTATTTACAGCCATGGCTGCAAGTCTCCCCCTGCTCTGTTTGCCCACTAATTAACTTGAATAGGTGCTAGAAGTGCCCACTGCAGAGTGCTGCTCTGTGCAGCTGAGTCTGAACGCCTTGTAAAAAGCTTTTCCCGATGCTAAGACAAGCTCTCGTCCATTTAAAGCGGTTTGCCGTAACCATGTCATTTGGCAAACGCTCCTGATGCTCATTCAAAAAAAGAGCACAAGCAGTCACCTCCTCAGCACGCCCACCACCCCACTTCAGTCTAAATGGCTGGTGCGGGAGAGCGCACACACAGGCCAAAGGTGCAGGGAATGTGGACACACTCACACCCTATTGTAAATGGTCAGAGCTGCACAGTTGCATATGGGTATATTTTAGGCGCCATATCCTATATTTAATCTGGGGCCCAGGGAAGTCACAGCCATCCCTGGAAGAAGCGGCTGGTTTACTGTTTGTGCCACTCCCCTCCCTGCAGGCTTCACTTGGACAGTACACTGTAGTATTTGGGGCTAGTATTTTTAGTGGAAATAATCTTTTCATGCTCACATGAGTGCATAACATTTCTTCCTTCAGCACGACCCACGGAGAGAGAGAGGCTCCACCCCCTGGGAGGAAACACAAAACTGAACAGAGGTTGTTACTCACCTAAAAACTCCAGGGATCCTCTGGTCTTGGAAGCTCCCGGGTCTTCTGCTAATTGTCGCCATTTTTTCAAATTCTGGAGTGGACGGGCTGAAGTTATGTCAGGCATGCCTAAAGCTAGTAATGAGTGCACAGGGCCTCCATCGAGGGGGGGGGGGGGGGAGACGGGAGCTGAGCCAGTGCGGTGAAATTGAATAGTTCCGGCTCCTGGCAAGTCCCAGCATCCAGGGCTCCTGCAACCCCTGTCAACAGTTCTGTAGTTGACAGGGGTTGCAGGTAAGGGGCATCTAGTGTCCCTTACTACATCTTCAATGCGCCGCTGTCTACCCGGTATAACACCATGTAACTTAATGTCGCTTGCTAACAAAGGACATAAGAACCTATATTTTTATAAGTTAGGGCTGTTCTGACCTATTTAAACCGGAACAAGCCTGGCAGTGGGGAAAGAACCCCCCAAAACTCACTTACCCCCATCTGCATGCATGATACTGAAGCAGTGTCGGCAATTATATTTGCTCTGTTTTTAAAATTGGCCACAACAGGAGTTAGGAAAAAATAAATTGCTTTTTATGTGCAGAAATCTGAATTGCTCTGGAAAGGTCTACTAAAGCACGTTGGCTGGGTTGTCAATTCAGAAAGAATGAGACTTTTATACCAGTCATCCTTACAGATTCCTCGGGTACGATATAGACAACATCCTTCAAGGGATTCTTCTTCTGCAGGAAAAAATACAGAGGATTGTGACAGTCACCCAAAGATTCATCAATTCTCAGTTTTTTCTGCCAGAAATCAGGAACCTGCTCGGTCTCAGAATGGCAGCAAATCCTGGTAGTCCTGTGGGCTCAGCTCCATATGAGGACCTGGCAGAGATTCCTCGTATCTCATGGGACAAGTGCCCAGTCTCACTGGATCATGAGATCACAATAGAGATGGATATTATAGAGCAGACCTGGGCATTTTAAGGCCCCAGGGCCACATACTGCCCTTTGATTGGCCCTGACTGGCCCGTGACCAGTGTTCCCTGTAAGGTGTGCTGCCGACGCCCCTGCCACTCATTCCCATCCACTGTCCGCACAGTCTTGCCAGAAAAGATAGTGTCAGGGTTGAACAGCACTTTTGCCCCTCTGTAATGAGTCTAATGTAGCGGGGGCATGTGTGGATTAGAGCCTACTGGACAGCTCCCTCCTGCAGGTTTGGCTGTGGGCGGAGTTTCTCTTCCCACCCTTGGCCTGTACTGTGAGGCATGTGTCGGTCACTGCAGAGCTGGCGCCGGAGATTGAGGTACTCCAGCCACTTGTCTGTGCTTCACATCGCAGGCTGCTGGCACTTGTAGTCCACACCAAATGTGTTACATGCCTGATGGTGCACTGGCTCTAGAAGTGCATTTCTGGCCAGACTAATGCCTTTGGGAGGGCGGGGGGACCATGCTGCAAGGTGGGAAGGGTTTCACACAGCCTTTTATCCAAGGCCGGCCACTGCCCCCCCCCCCCCCCCCCGGGCATCTCAAATCGGGATGCTCCACTTCTTGAAACCCTTTTTACTCAGTAGCAATGTGAAAAAAAGGAAAAAGGACTTCTTCTCTAAAAGCAGAACAAAATCCAGAGTGGCCACTGGTCTTCCCCCCCCCCCCCGGGTATCCCAGATCAGGATGCCCCACTGTGTGAAATTGTTACTTAGTAGCAACTTGACAAATAGTGGAAATAAACCCAGAGCTGCCACTGGTCTTCCACCTGGGCATCCCAGATCGGGGCTTTGTTCCACTTTAAGGGAGGGAGTCTGCCATTTTTCATGTTGCTACTGAGTGAAAAGGGTTTCCGATCTGGGATTTCCAGGGGTAAGACCAGTAGCCGCTCTGGGTTTTGTTCTGCTTTATGTGAGGGAATCCGCAATTCTTTACATTGCTACTGAGTAAAAAGTGTGAGCAGCACTGTTACTTTAATAATAATGCAAAGGAGGGGGTTTATTCCATCCTAACCTGATTTCGTCATGATGTTTTAAGCAGACCAAAACCCATGTAACCCAGCCCTTTGGAGTGTGAAGGAATCATGCATCTGGGGCATCCCGATTTGGGATGCTCTGCTGTGTGAGACCTCACTGGACACACAAAATGTGGTTTATTTTATAAATTACATTTTTCTCAAAACATCCTTCGGGCAGCATACGCATGAGACCTCCGGGCTCCTCCCCTCAACTGGAACACATGACCACCGGCATAAAGTCTTGGCTCCTCCCTCCCTTCACCAGTTGTTTCCGTGTTCCTCCAGAGGAAGGAACATGACCACTGGCTCCTGGACCGATGGGTTCAGGTGAGTATTATCCGGTACTGTGGGCCTAAGCAGGAGGTCCATTTCCTGGTCCCGAAGACTTTAACTTATGTCTGGGGCCTGGGATACCCTAGGAGATTTTGTGGCCAAGATCTCTTTCTTTGTATATGGTTTCTTTTTACAAAGTGGGGTAAGTGAGTATTTTCCTCTTTTGAGGACAATTATGCAGGTTGAGACCAGGGTTACCGGACCCTTAAGTTATGTTGGGCTTTTTTTGTGTAAAATAAAAAAAAAAAATTTTTGTATGTGCTATGCCTTTAAGGGACGGGGACGTGGCGTCAGCAACTTCTTCCGCTTTTTTACCTTACCTGCGGACGGTCGGCTTCAGTGTCGGCGGCGGAGACGGCTGGGCACCTTCAGTGGCTGCAGCTTCAGTGGCGGGGCGCCTTCGGCGGCGGGAGCTTCGGTAGGCCTTCGTGAAAGGTACAGGCGCGCACGCTGTTTCAATTTTTTAAAGTAAAGCCCGGATATTGAATGGTCTCTTCCGTCCAAGGCACCGACGTCACATTCCGCGCCTAGGATAATTTCCTGCTTGTTGCCAGATACACGTGCTCTGTTAATTAAAGGGACAGCGCGCTGTTTTCTGGGGATTGTACTATTTGGCCTGCCCTTCATCCTATACTATGAAGGGTTAATGGGAAGTATTGGCAATTGGTTCCTACCCTATTTTAATGGGTCTAGTATACTGTTTGCTCAGTGCCTCTATCCAGAACTATGGCAGAACAAGGCCTGGACGGCTTTTTAGATTCCATGGGAGATTTTGCCACTGATATTTCCTATATGGAGCAAGAATCTTCCAGCATTCCGCTGACTGCCGATTCTGGGGGGAGGAGGCCTAGCTCTGCTCAGGTAAGCCTGTTATTTCCCTTTATATGGTTTCACTATTTCACATTAAGGGCATACTCAATCCCATTCTTTTTTGTTTTGTCTTATAGTCAAAGACCCCCGGACAAAACTTCCAAGAATTTATCTAAATCCTCTTCTTCCGGATCTAAATCCAGTAAAAAGAGTCGTAGATGCCCGTTATGTGATGTGAAACTTCAGGATAACTATACTAAACCCCTTTGTCAGATCTGCACGAACAAGGTGGTGAATAAAGAGCATAATGAGGACCTGATGAAAATGATGAGGGAGCTTAAAGACCAGATTTCTTCTTCTTCTATAGCTCAGAGGGCTCCAGAGTGTACCAATTACTCCTTTTACCCAGGTCAAATGCTGAGTGCTCCCTTCTTCTGCCCTCAGGATTCATTTACTCCTGATGAGGATGCAGAAGAGGGAGAGATTTCCCCTCAGGATGAGGAGGATCAGGCCTCTGGTTCCGCGGATATTAAAACAAAATTTCTGTTCCCTCCTGGAGAATTACCCTTCCTCTTACACGTGATTTATTTGTCTATGGGTATAGAGGAAAAGGTTGCAGGCCCTAGATCTACACAAGATAAATTTTATCAGGATTTAGCTCCAGATTCTTCCTATACATTTCCATTTCATGACTATCTTAAAGACATGATTTTGGATCAATGGAGAGAGCCATCTAAAAAGGCTTTTACCTCACGGGGTCTTAAACGCAGATATCCTTTTTCAGAAGAAGATTCTCATCTTTGGGGAAAAATGTCCCAAGTTGGATGCCCTTTCTAAGGGAGCAGGTTTAGCGTTTGAAGATTTTGGGGTTCTTAATGATCCCTTAGATAAGAAAATGGAATCTCTCCTTAAGAAGGATTGGCAGGTACAATCTAATGTTCTGAGAACCAATTTGGCTTCCAATTGTGTTATCAGAAATTTGGGGTTCTGGTTGCAGCAGCTTAAGGACTCTCTCCAGGAAAGAACTAGTATGGATAAGATACTTAAGGCTTTGCCCATTCTTTTCTCCGCTACAGCATTTATAACAGACGCCATGGCTGAGTCGATCAGATTTTCAGCACAGAGTTTAGCTGTGACCAATTCCATACGCAGGACTCTTTGGTTAAAGACCTGGTCTGGTGATATTGGTTCAAAAATGAGGCTTTGTGCGTTGCCCTTCAAGGGCGAATATCTGTTCGGGTCAGATCTTAGCAAAATGTTAGATTTCACAGCGGACAGGAATAAGGGTTTCCCTGTTTCTTCTAGGCCTTCACTTGATCGTATATTTTTTCCTAGGACCTACTTTAGGTGTCCCTTCCCTAATAGGGGAGCACCTAAGAAATCCAGAGCGGCCTCTTCTTCTGTCAGTAGTTCAGAAGGGGAACATTTAAAGGTTCCACCTTCCTTGGCACCTATCTGGCTAAACCCAAGAAGCAATGACGCCAATGTCATTGGCGCCAGGCTCAAGAGGTATTGCACTGTCTGGCGGGACATGTTGGTGTGCCCATTCATTTTAAGGGGCATTACGGAAGGATTCCATATAGATTTTTCCCAGAATCCCCCTTCAAGATTTGTTTTCCCCTCTTCCATGTGTGAGAGAGGAGAGAGAGGCAATGTTTTTGAGTCTGGCAGACATGAAGTCAAGGGGGGTTATTGTTCCAGTGCCTCTGCATCTGCAGAGGACAGGGTTCTACTCCCCCATTTTTCTTGTCAAGAAGAATTCAGGGGGTTTCAGGTTCATTCTGAACCTAAAGAGTCTAAATTTGCTTGTCCAATACAAACATTTCAGAATGGAGACAATTTTTTCTGTAAGAAGTATGCTCCCCAGAAACGCTTACTTGGCCTCAATAGATTTGAGAGATGCTTATTGGCGTGTCCCAATGAGTCCTCTGGCTAAATCCTTTATGAGATTTGCAATAAAGGACAGAGATCAGATTTTACATTTCCAATTTGTTTGCCTTCCTTTCGGCCTAGCTTCGGCTCCAAGGATATTTACTAAGGTTTAGCAGAGCTTTTGGCTGTCTTAAGGCGCAAAGGGATCTCAGTGATCGCATATTTGGACGATCTTCTGTTGTTCGCCCAATCAAGAGACAGGTTGATGAAGAACCTTCATTTGACTATGCACCTTTTGTCTCATGCAGGTTGGATTATCAATCTCGACAAATCCTCTCTGGTGCCCTCGCAAGTCATGACTTACCTAGGATTCGAGATCAATTCGATCCGACAGGTCATTATTCTTCCTCATCACAAGGTGACGGTCCTACAGAATGCTGTCCGGATGTTATGTTCAGAGGAAATTCCATCAGTAAGACAAGCTATGAGGACTCTCGGTTTGTTAACCTCTTCCTTCCCGGCGGTAAGATGGGGGCAGCTACATTCCAGAGTTCTACAAGAATTTATCCTAAAGAATTGGGACGGCACCCAGTTGGGTTTGGACCAGCAACTACCAATCACAGAAGATGTGATGATTTCACTGGCCTGGTGGTTAAAAGCAGATCGTTTCAGAGAGGGTCTACTTTGGCAGAACCCCAAAGAAATAGTGGTGACGACGGATGCCTCAGCTTGGGGCTGGGGAGCTCATTGCAACGCAAGTACAGTCCAAGGGAAATGGTAAAAGGGCGTGAGTCGGTCCTCATCCAATCTTAGGGAATTGATAGCCATAAGGGAATCCTTACTGGCCCTGAACCCGCTGGTACGTCTAAGGCATGTACAGATCAGAACGGACAATACTACGGCGGAGGCTTACATAAATCACCAAGGAGGAACAAGATCCTCAAGATTAATGACAGTGGCAATGGAGATTCTGTCTTGGGCGGAAGGCAATTTAAAGTCTCTTTCAGCAATTCACTTAAAGGGGACTCTGAATCATCTAGCAGATTTCCTAAGCCGGTCACAGGGAATCAGAATGGTCCCTAAATCTAGAAGTATTTCAGACAATTTGCAAAATGAGAGGTGTTCCGGAAGTAGACCTATTTGCATCGGGAGAGAATCACAAAGTGAGCAGCTTCTTTTCTCTGAACCCGAAAGATCGGTCATTGGGTGTGGACGCTCTGTCTCAGGCTTGGCATTTCAACCTGGCGTATGCCTTCCCCCCCGGTGCGTCTGTTACCATTGGTGTTGAAGAAACTGGTCAAAGAACCAACTACCGTTCTGTTGATAGCTCCGTGGTGGCCAAAGAGATCGTGGTTTTCAACGCTAGTAGAGCTGTCAATGCAGGATCCCTGGGAAATTCCGGTGTCTCCTCTTCTTCTGTCACAAGGTCCAGTCATCTGCCCGAATCCGCAATGGTGGAGATGACACTTTGGACCCTGAGGTCACCTTGCTGCAAAGGAAGGGATTTTCAGACCCGGTGATTAATACACTGCTCGCAAGTAGGAAGCTGGTTACCAGAAAGATTTACCTTAAAGTTTGGAAAACCTTTAAGTCTTGGAAGTTGGAGAATGGTAACACATCATCCAAAACTCCAGTTATTCTGGACTTTCTACAAAATGGTGTTAACATGGGCCTTATCATTAATACACTAAAAGTTCAGTTAGCGGCTCTATCAGTCTTTTTGGATAAGAAGCTTTCGTCTATTTCTATAATTAAAAGATTTCTTCTAGCAGTCAAACGATCAAAACCGTTCCCTTGCAAGATTATTCCACAATGGGATTTGGCGAAAGTTTTATCCATGCTGAGTTCTTCGCCCTTTTATCCTAACAAGAACCTTGACATCAAGCTACTAACTTGGAAAGTGTTATTTTTAGTAGCCATTACCTCAGCTCGAAGGATCAGCGACATTCAATCGTTATCATGCAGACATCCATTTCTCCAGATCTTTTCGGTTCGTGCCGTTTTAAAGGTAGATCCTTGTTATCTTCCGAAGGTAGCCTCAGATTTTCATCGCACTCAGGAGATTATTATTCCATCCATCTCAGAAGACGAGCCACAACTGATACCGTTGGATGTTAGGTCTCTTCTGCTACGATATCTTCAGGAAACGAAAGATTTCAGGAAGGATGACAGTTTATTTCCTTCTCGGGTTATAGAAAAGGTTTGAAGGTTTCCAAGGTCACGCTTACAAGATGGATGAAGAATACTATTTAAAATGGCTTATGGGGATGTTAACTTGCCCTGCGGTGTTCCAGCTCACTCAACAAGAAGTATTTCCACATCTTGGGCAGAGCAAGCTGGGGTCTCTATAGATGAGATCTGCAAAGGGCTACCTGGACATCAACTAAGACCTTTGCAAGACATTATCGACATTATTTTCTTGCCCAGAAGGATCTTTCCTTTGGCAGAAGTGTTCTTCGCGCTGTACTTCCCACCCTATGAGGTAGTTCTCGCCTATCTCTCAGGCGTATGCTGCCCGAAGGATGTTTTGAGAAAAACCAAGTTAGTTACCTGGTAACTTTTTTTTCTAAACATCCGTAAGGGCAGCACACGCCTATCCCTCCCTAGTGTATATATTTGAGGGGTATGCTGCCCTTATGGATGCTGCCCTTACGGATGTTTAGAAAAAAAGTTACCAGGTAACTTGTTTTTTTTTTTTGTTTTTTTTTTACGGTTAACCCTTGCAGAAAAAAAATGCATGGGTCTTCCACCCCCCCCCTCCCCGCGGGTGACCCCATGCCAATTTTCATGTACTGCACTTAACCTGTGCTTAGCAGGGGGTGCTGGCAACCTTTTTCACTGTACAACCTCAATGCGGTCAAAAAACTTTACGTGGCCATATCACTTTTTCAACATGCACTAGGATGAGCTGTCACTACCATGTGGTCAAAATGCAACATGTTTACACTATGGCATGCTCCTCTCCATTCAGGGCAACGTAATGTAAGTATGCTTTTTCATTTATTCTTAGTATACAGTACGTTCTGCTCCAGATCAGATAAGATTCTTTACTCTTGGGTATTACTCCGTCAGATGTCACTGGACTGCAGAGACGGCGAAATTGGCTCCTCCCGGACCCTCAAATACCCGGGACCTCCCACAAATCCCCAGATTTTCTCTGCAGTCTGGACTGCGAAGGACAAGAAGATGGATCTCTTCTCGCAGGTGAGCGGGGCTATTAGCCTGCGGCCCTGTAGGACTATTCCCACCCGTTCCATTGTTTAATGTGCCTCCCAGCTTTGGCTGCACTGGTGCGGGTGATGGTAGACAGCACCGCTGTCGGGTGCTTAGGAGCGCTGCTCCACCGCAATCCCCCACCAAAGGGTAGGCGGTATAGGCATATGGTGAGCCTTATGGGATGCCCCTCCCGCGTTGTTCCCCTTTGCCCCTGTCCATCGGTGGGCCCCACATTAGGTGGCCGCTGCCCTCCCTTGCTCTCCCTTGTAGTTCTCGGGGGGGGGGGGGCGAGTGTGTGCTTTGTACATTCACTTTATTTTGTGTGCCTTGTTTGCCTTTAGTTCTGTCACCGCACAGACTTTGGTTGCACTGGTTGCTTGTTTGAATATGCCGCCACGCGCACGTCTACGGCATTCCGCGATTGGTGGCGACATTACCTCAGGCGCTGCTGCGCCAACATTGGTTTCTTGTCACGTGTGCGGCTTCGTGCTCTTCGGGGGGGCGGGGCCTGCGGATGGCGCGTTCCACATCACTGTCTCCATGACCCGCCCCTCGAGGTATACTCGGCGCCATTTTTTCTTGCTGCTTCGTGCTGCGTGGCTGGCGTCTACCTACCGTGGTCCGTAAGTGCCCTTGCGGGCGGTCTGTTTTTTACTTTTAATGTCATGTATGCATGCCGCTTATGGGTTTTTTTCGCTTATGTCTTACAGGCGGGTCAAACTCAATTGGTTTCTCCTGGCCCTACCCCCTCTATTTAGTTGTTAAACTTTTTGAGGCCTAGTGTGCAAATTCCTCCCACTTCCCTAGCGGGCTTTTGGGGCATCCCGGATTGCTTTTATAGCGTGAATCCCTGTCGGCCTATTGTGCCGCTATAATCTCCATATGGAGACGTCTCAGGATAATGTGCTCGGGGTTCCTTCGGGACAAGCCCGGCTGTGTAGCGCGTGGGGTGTCCCCTACAAGTGTTGACAATGTGCGGGTTTGTGTACCTTGTGTCCAGCAGGTGCTTGCACTGCAGCCTGGTTTACCAGCAGCTGGGCCTGCGCCACGTATGGCTTCGCCTACTCCCCCAAGCTTAAATTTGACTCCCAGTGAGCTGCATACCAGTGGGGAATCTCAGACTGATGTGTCTACTAGACTGGCTAGTGTTGACAAGTTGCTTGCTAATACCATGGCGCGTAAGGCCTCTGCTAAGAGGCGGCATTTGACGCCTGAGGTCACTCTTTTCCATATGGAGGCTGAAGAGTTCTTTCAACTGTCTGGTTATACTCCCCTGGAAGAAGGGGAGTTGTTCTCTGACTCATCTGATGATTCTGGTTCTGATCCTTGGGCCCCAGATGATACTGAGGCTTTTGGCTCAGATCTTTGAAGTGCTTTCTATCTCTCCCCCGGTCGTGGCTCCTAAGCAGCAGGGGGAATTGTTCCATATTGCTAAGCCATGTTTAGAGTTCCCTGAACAATCTCATTTCAATAATCTTGTGTTCAAGGAATGGGAGCGTCCTAGCAGGCTGCCCAGAGTCCCTAAGAGTTGGGATAAGAGATATCCCTTTCCTGCTGATGTGGTAAAGCGTTGATCATCCCCTCCAGAAGTGGATGCCCCAATCCTGGGTTTGTCTTAACGCCTCTTTCATGCATTCCCCTGACCCCAAAAAGGACCACAGTTATCGTGTTTGGCCCAATAAAAAGGAACTCCTAGTAAGCCCTGGATACGGTAGTATTTGTAATAAAGGCCAGGCTGTGTACCAACCCCAACAACTATTACAAAAATAATAAGGGGTTATTTTGAGGTCACTCATTAGGAACCCATGAAGGGCTCCTCACAGTAGTATATTCCCCTGACTCTACTACTCTGAGGGATATTGAGGACCGGCGTATTGATCAGCTGGCGTCCCATGCCTTTGCCTCTGTGGGGACGGCGCTGCGCCCGGTTTGTGCCTCTGCCATTACAGCTGTGGCTATTAGGACCTTGCTTAAAGTGGACCAACACCCAGGATTTTGACTATCCTGGGTTTTGGTCCACTTGGGCGGGGCACCCCGATCGGGGGTGCCCCGCTGTGTGAAACCCCCCAGAAAGCCCCAAAATCTTACCTGTCCCCGCTCCCACGTGACTGGACGGTCCAATCCCCGCCAACGTCCAGGCGGGGATCAGGAACGTCCAAGCGGCTGCCGCCGCCGCCGCCTCCCTCGCGTCACTTTCGGCGCGCGCGCCCCCGCCGGCCATTCGCAGACAGCCGGCGCGGGCGCGAGCACGCCTACAGGGGCGCGAGGGAGGCGGCGCCGGCCGCCGCCGAAGATCAGGTAAGGTGTTTGGGTTTTTTTTGGGGGGTTTCACCCCGCGGGACATCCCGATCTTGGATGTCCCGCGGGGTGGGAGGTGATCGGCCCGGGAATCTTATAGATTTCCGGGCCGATCACCTCTCGGTGTTGGTCCACTTTAAAAGTGACTTGGATGATGCTCCTGATGATGTGTCTAGTGAAGAGTATAATGCACTCTCGCGCTGTGAGGTTTTTGTTACTTATGTCCTCTCTGCCTTGGATGATACCATTAGTATGTGTGGCAGAGCCTCTGCCTTGGTGGTGGCTATACGCCGCTCTGTTTGGCTGCGCCAGTGGGCAGCTGACAATGCTGCCAAGAAGGCTCTCACTGGTTTTCCCTTCAAAGGACTACGCCTATTTGGGGACCGCCTGGACCTGTTTGCTAAGGGAGGCAGGTTACCCCAGCGCAGGAGGCAGTCTCGGCCCTTTCGGGGCTCGGGCTCCCTTTCTTCCCCCTACCGTGGATCCAGACCGGGGAGGGGGGTCTCCTTTACGGGGGCCCGAGGAGATTTCTGGGGAAGGGGCAGAGGACTTGGACGCCCTGGCTCATCCTGGGGTTCTAAGCCCCCCCCCCCCCAAGCCCCCTCAAGCATGAAGGGGCGCCCTCACCCATCCGGGTGGGGAGACGGCTTCAGCGCTTTGCTCACGTCTGAAGGCTTCATGTCTCAGACCGGTGGATTCAGGAGGTAGTGTCCTCCGGTTACAAGATGGAGTTTGCTGCCTGGCCCGCCCAAGATTAATCAGATCCAGGATGTCTCAGGACCCTATGTCTGCTCAAGCTCTGGTTCTGGTGGTGCAAAGCCTTCTGGAGCTGGGGGTCATCTGTCAGGTCCCTTTAAGAGAAAGGGGCAAGGGTTTTTATTCCAACCTTTTCACCGTGCCCAAAAGAGATGGGTCAGTCAGGTCCATCCTGGACTTGAAGATCCTCCAACAAATTTGTCAGATGCAGGCGCTTTCGCATGGAAACTCTGCGCTCTATCAGTACCCTGCGTCCAGGGGACTTCATGACTTCTTCTGTGGACATCAAGGATGCTTACCTTCATATTCCTGTCTTTCCAGGTCATCAAAGATTCCTCAGATTCGCTCTGGAGGATCAGCATTACCAATTTGTGGCACTGCCCTTCGGTCTCACTTCAGCTCCCAGAGTGTTCACCAAGGTGCTGGCAGGAGTGATGGCTCTGCTCAGGTCTCAGGGCATTCGCGCTCTGCCCTATTTGGACGACATTCTCATCACTTCTCAGTCCCTCCAACAGGCAGAGCTGGATACTCAGCGAGTAGTGTCCACCCTGGAGTCATTTGGCTGGGTGATCAACCATCCCAAGTCTTCCATGTCTCCCTCCTTGGTGACGCCATTCCTGGGAATGAATCTGGATACAGTTCAGGCAAGAATTTGTCTTCCTTAGCAGAGGGTGGACAGTCTGCTAGTGCAGGTTCAGTTCCTGCTCTCTTGCCCTCATCCCTCCATCAGGCAGGGAATGCAGCTGGTGGGCCTGATGGTGTCGTGCTTCGAAGCGGTCCCTTATGCCCAGTTTCACATGAGGCCTCTGCAAC
Organism: Gastrophryne carolinensis; assembly: GCA_027917425.1. Classification (NCBI taxonomy): domain Eukaryota; kingdom Metazoa; phylum Chordata; class Amphibia; order Anura; family Microhylidae; genus Gastrophryne; species Gastrophryne carolinensis. The sequence goes on along the minus strand of CM051238.1, from coordinate 111,601,015 downwards.
TCTGCCTCTTCTTAGTGTGGGACAAGGATTCTGCGTCCCTGGACCAGGTCCTTGTTCTATCCCCCCTGGCCAGGCGGTCCCTCTCGTGGTGGCTGGACTCCAGGAACCTGTTGGTGGGCAGATCCTTTCTGGCCCCCTGCTGGGAGACGGTCACCACGGATGCCAGCCTGACAGGTTGGGGGGGGGGGCTTCTGGAAGTCCCTACAGTTCCAAGGGCGGTGGGGCCCTCAGGAGGCTCACACACCAATCATCAACATTCTGGAATTGAGGGCGGTCAGGTTGGTTCTGGCTCACTTGACCCAACACCTTCGGGGCCGACCTGTTCAGGTACGCTTGGACAACCAGACGGCGGTTGCCTACATCAATCATCGGGGAGGGACCCGGAGCAAGAGGCCCTCAAGGAAGCGTCTCTGATCCTGTCCTGGGTGGAGGACAATGTTCCCTGCATCTCAGCTGTGTACATTCCGGGGGTGGAGAATCTGCAGGCAGACTCTGAGCAGGGGGACCTCTCGCCTGGGAGAATTGTCTCTCTGCGACAGGGTGTTTCACACTCTGTCTCACCATTGGGGTCAGCCAGATATGGATCTGTTTGCGTCCCGTCACAATCACAAGCTCCCAGCCTTTGTATCCCTGTCCCAGGATCCTCTGGCCTTGGCCACAGATGCTCTGACAATGTAATGGCAGGATTTTCAGCTTCTGTATGTCTTTCCCCCATTCCCCCTGTTGGGCAGTGTTCTGTGCAAGATAGCTCAGGAAGGGGTGCCGGCAATTCTGGTGGTTCCCAGTTGGCCAAGAAGAGTGTGGTTCGCAGACACAGTGCAGCTGGCAGTAGATCAGTACGCTCTTCCCAAGGTTCCAAATCTGCTCACAATTTACAAACGCTGGCTTTGACGGCCTGACTGCTGAAACCTCCATCTTGATTGAAAAGGGGCTGTCTGCCTCTGTCGTTAACACCATGATCAGGGCTAGGAAGAAGTCTTCTTCTTCCATTTACTATAGGGTTTGGTGTGCCTACATCTACTAGTGCAAGTCTAGGTCTCTTCCCTGTCGTGTTCTCTATTCCCAGGATTCTGGAATTCCTCCAACATGGTTTGGTCCTGGCTGTTTTCTTCCAGAGATCTTTTGCTCAGCATTCTCTGATCAGGACCTTTTTCCAGTGGGTTACTCACGTGTGTCCTTCACGTAAGCCTATGTTGCCTGTCTGGGATTTGAACTTGGTCCAGTCTGCCCTGCAGAGGGCTCCCTTTGAACCTCTGCAGGAGGCTGCTTTGGCCAATCTTACTCTCAAGGTGGTCTTTTTGGTGCCTATCACTTCTGTTAGGCGTGTGTATGAGTTGGCGGCACTTTCCATTCAGCCCCCCTATTTTGAGAGACACCAGGACAAGGTGGTGTTTCGCTTCAAGCCAGATTTTCTGCCTAAGGTTGTATCTGCCTTTCATCTAAATCAGGACATTATTCTGCCTTCCTTGTGCTCTAATCCTAGTAATGCTAAGGAGAGGGTTTTGCATTCCTTGGATGTGGTTAGGAATCTGAAGTACTATCTGGTGACTACTGCACCTTTCAGGAAAACTGATGCTCTTTTTGTGGTCCCTTCTGGTCCTAGGAGGGGTTTGGCTCCTGCTAAATCTACTATCAGCAAATTGATCCGTCAGGCTGTGATTCAGGCCTACACTTCTAAGGGGAAGAATCCTCCCTTCCGCCTTACTGCTTCTACTCATGCTATTGGTGCCTCTTGGGCTTTTCAGCACCAGGCTTCTGTTGAACAAGTTTGCAAGGCCGCTACTTTGTCTTCTGTTCATACTTTTTCCAAGTTTTACAAGGTTGATGTTAGGGCCTCAGCTGATGCTGCTTTTGGCCGCAAGGTTCTGCACGCGGCAGTGGTCTGACCTGTCTGCTGTTACCTTTGGGGATCCCACCCTACTTTACGGACACAGCTATTGGATGTCCCAAGAGTAAAGAATCTTATCTGGAGCAGGACGTACTGTATACTAAGAATAATACAGTTCTGTAATTACTCACCTGTAGAATTGTTGAGAATACAGTACGTCCTGCTCCACCCCACCCTTGGTTTCATTATCCTTGGATCCCCTGTATGATGACTGTTATCATTGTTGATAGTTACTGGTTGGTTATGTTTTAATTCCCCCGGATTCTTGTTTACTGCTTTTCAATTCTGGGGATTTGTGGGAGGTCCTGGGTATTTGAGGGGTCTGGGAGGAGCCAATTTCGCTGTCTCTGCAGTCCAGCGCCATCTGGCAGAGTAATGCCTGATAGTAAGTATTATATCTGGAGCAGGACGTACTGTATACTCATAATACCAATTCTACAGGTGAGTATCACAGAATTGTATTTTTTTTTACATTTTCCCAATTAGACGCACTGACATTTTCACCTCACTTTTGGGGAAAAAAAAGAGCGCCTTTATAGGGCGAAACATATGGTATTTTTTTCAGCAGTGTCTAGGCTTTAACATGAAATGTGTTGTTTGGCCTTGTTTTAGTGTATTCTCAATATTTTTGGGTGAAATGTGTGCAAAATATAAAAATAAAAATTATTACAAAAAACACTAAAATTTTTTTAAGTTTTTCAATAGAATGTTGTGTTTCTAAAAATTTCAATATGCAAACACCAAAAAAGGCAAATCTGAAAGTGCAAGGTCCCTTGAACAGAATACCCAACATGCATAGGTACTTTTAACCATTTTAACTGCCAGCCTACTGGCACTGGTTCAAAGATCTCATGTTCTCTTCACGCCCTTGTGCTAATTTTAAATTACTTTCTATATTTTTTATTTCATATTTATTTTTTTTTTTAGGATTTTTTGGGCAAAAAATCGGCAAGATGTCTAAAATAGAGAAGATGAGCATACTAGGTGTACGAAGCTTTGGAGTGGAAGATAAGGATAAACAAGTTATAACTTTCTTTAATCCGCTTACCATTTTAGTTGGACCAAATGGTGCTGGAAAGACTGTAAGTTGGATTTTATTTACTTATGACCCAAAATGGTACTTACCTGAGAAATGGTACCTTTTACACTGAGATTCTACTCCTTGCTTTTTAGCAGGGGGTGTTGGCAACCAATTTCCATGTACAGACTTCAGCCTCAATACAGTCCAAAAACTTTACCTACATGGCCATATCACTTTTTCAGAATGCACTAGGATGAGCTGCCACTACCATGTGGTCAAAATGCAACATGCTTTCACTATGCTCCTCTCCATTCAGTGCAATGTAGGGGGGTATGCCTTAGTTTCTTTGAAATGCGCATCGTCTCCAATAGCACTGTGGTGTCTTGAGACTTGCATCAATAGCCTGGGGTGGTGGATGAGCATATCCTTTTTCTATATTGTGACTAAATGGATGGGATGTGGTGTATTTTGTAACTGGGTCTTAATGAAGTCATTTCTTTAATTGAAGAACAGAAAACCGGTTAGGACCGTGCCAAATGTAGCCCTACACAATGGTGTAACAATTACCTTTACCTGCTTTTATAGCTTATAGAGGTATTGGTGTTCCCCAAAATGTGCTCCAAGCCTAGCAATTCTGTCAGTGCACTTCTGTGCCATGTATGCACTACTTGAACAGAAGTTTAATGGTGAATATCATTGTGCAAGATGTGCGCATGTGGCACATTTCGAAGCCCAAATCTTGGATTCAACCCTTAAGTGCCAAGCCCGTAGGTACTGCTAAGCCACTACTGCTAAGTGTAAAAAAATAAATAAAAAATTCTCACCTCCGCCCGATTACTCGGGTCATGGTCTCCTCTTCACTGGGGGGGGCCTCCGATCGCCCCCCTGGGCTCTTCAGTGGTGCGGAGGGGGCTCAAAACATGCCCCCTCCGGCGTTCATGCTGCTAGCCCCGACCCTTGTGACGTCATCCAGCTTCGGACTGTCAGAAGTTGGAGCTGATCACCGGAGACAGGTTGGAGAGCTGTCAGCCAGATCGCCGGGGGACAGGATCACAGCGGGACACGAAGGGGGGTGTCAAAAAAGAATAAAAGTATTTATTCTTAGTATACAGTACGTCCTGCTCCAAATATAATACTTACAAGTGGGATATACTCCACCAGATGGCGCTGGACTGCAGAGACATCGAAAATAGGCTCCTCCCGGCCCCTCAAATACCCGGAATTTCTCTGCAGTCTGGCTGGACAAGAAATTGGCTCTCTACTCGCAGGTGAGTGGGGCTATTAGCCTGCGGCCCTGTAGGACTATTCCCACCCGTTTCACTAGTAATATGCCTCCCAGCCTTGGCTGCGCTGGTCAGGTGAGGGTAGGCAGCACCGCTGTTAGGTGCTTAGGAGCGTTGCTCCACCGCAATCCCCCACCAAAGGGTAGACTGTTAAGGCTTATGGTGAGCCTGTATGGGATGGCCCTCCCGCACTATTGCCCCTTGCCCCTACCTATCGGTGGGCCCTATTTAAGTGGCCGCCGTCCTCCCTCATCCTCCTTGTAGTCTTTGGGGGAAAAGAGGGGGTGTATAGATAGGTATGTTATGCATTCTGTGTTTTTTACACTTTTCACATGCCTTTATTCTTGTGTCAGCCGCCGCGCTGACTTGTCTTTACTGCATTTTAAATTTGCCGCCGCGCGCTGACTTGGCTCCACGCTTGGCGGCGGCATTACCTCAGGCGCTAGTGCGCCATCATTGGCTGCTTTCCGTTCTGGCTTCGCGCTCTTCGGGGGGGGGGGGCCCGTCTTTAGCGCGTTCCACGTAATCGCTGTTACTGGCCTGCCCCTCGAGGTATACCAACGCCATCTTTCCTCCTACCTACTGCGGTCTGTAAGTGCCCTCGCGGACGGCTTTATTTCCTCCACTTTGGTTACAATGTACTTAAGGTCTTGTCTGCTTATGTCTTTCAGGCGGGATGAACCCTTCCTGGCTTCTCCAGCCCTGTTTTAATATATATTACTTATAGGCCTTGTAAAAATTATACTCCCACTTCCCTAGTGGGTTATTGGGGCATCCAGGGTTGCTATATAGCATTATTCCCTAGCGCCGCTATAATCACCATATGGAGGCATTCCAGGATAATGTGACCGGGTTCCCTTTGGGACAAGACCGGCTGTGTGTAGCGTGTGGGCAGCCTCATGCTGACGCTGACAAGGCGCGTGTCTGTGTACCCTGTGCTGAGCAGGTGCTTGCATTGCAATCTGGCCTGCCAGTGGCTGCACCTCGTTTCACTTCGCCCTACTCCCCCAAGCTTAAACCTCACTCCTGAGTTGCATACTAGTGGGGACTCTCAGCCTGATATGTCTTCTAGACTGGCTACTGTTGAACAGATTATTGCGAAGTCCTTAGCGCGTAAGGCCCCTGCTAAGAAGCTGTATTTTACGCCTAATGTTACTGTTTTCCCTATGGGAACTGAGGAGTTTTGGAATCTGTGTGGCTATACCCCGTCTGATGAAGGGGAGCTCTTTTCTGATTCTTGCTCATCTGATGAGAGACCAAGGGGTCATGACGATTCTGGCTCTGACCCCTGGGCCCCGGATGACACTGACAGATTATTGACCCAGATTTTTGAGGTTCTGTCTATCTCTCTCCCTGTTGAGGCTCCCAGGCAAAGAGGGGAGCTTTTTCATACAGCAAAATCACGTCTGGAATTTCCAGAGCATGCCCATTTCCATAACCTTGTGCTCAAGGAATGGGAGCGTCCCAGTAAACCTCCCGGGGTTCCAAAAAGTTGGGATAGGAAGTATCCCTTTCATGCTGAGGTGGTTAAATGTTGGTCATCCCCCCCCCCCCCCCGAGGTGGATGCCCCGATCCTAGGGCTATCCTAACACCTCTGTCATGCATTCCCCTGATTCTACTACCCTGCGGGATGCTGAAGACCGGCGTATTGATCAACTGACATCCCAAGCCTTTGCATGTGCGGGGACGGCGCTGAGCCCGGTCTGTGCCTCAGCCGTTACTGCTGTGGCCACTACAACCCTTATCAGAAATATGCTTGATAGTGCCCCTGATGATTTGCCTTGTGAGGTGTTTAATGCACTCTCCAGTTGTGATGTTTTTGTAAAATTTGTCCTCTCAGCAATGGATGACACCATCAGAATGTGTGCCAGAACTTATGCCCTCGTGGTGGCTATACGCTGCTCGGTTTGGCTGTGCCAGTGGGCTGCTGACAACGCTGCCAAGAAAGCCCTCACTGGGTTTCCCTTTAAAGAACTGCGCCTGTTTGGGGACCGCCTGGACCTTTTTGCTAAGGGAGGCAGGTTGCCCCAGCACAGGCAGCAATCTCGGCCCTTTCGGGGTCAGGGTTCCTTCTCCTCCCCTTTCCATGGTGCAAGACAGGGAGGGGGGTTTCTTTCCCTGGGACCCAGGGAGATTTCTGGGGTAGAGGCAGAGGACGTGGACGTCCTGGCTCCTCCTGGGTTCCCAAATCTAAATCCTCCCCCAAGCCCCCTCAGTCATGATGGAGCGCCCTCACCCATCCGGGTGGGGGGACGGCTGCAGCACTTTGCTCAGTCTGGAGGCTTCATGTCTCGAGGCTTCATGTCTCAGACTGGTGGATTCAGGAGGTAGTGTCCTCCGGTTACAAGTTGGAGTTTGCTGCCGATCCCCCTTCAAGATTCATCAGATCCTGGATTCCTCAGGACCCTGTGTCAGCTCAGGAGCTAGTGCAAGCAGTGCAAGGCCTCCTGGAGCTGGGGGTCACCTGCCAGGTCCCCTTAAGAGAAAAGGGCAAGGGCTTTTATTCCAACCTATTCACAGTCCCCAAAAAAGATGGTTCAGTCAGGCCCACCCTGGACTTAAATATCCTCAACAAGTTTGTCAGGGGCAGGCGCTTTCGCATGGAAACTCTGCGCTTTGCCATCAGTTCCCTGAGCCCCGGGGATTTTATGACTTCTGTGGACATCAAAGATGCTTATCTTCATATTCCTGTGTTCCCAGGTCATCAAAGGTTCCTCAGGTTCGCTCTGATTGATCAACACTACCAGTTTGTGGCCTTGCCCTTCGGCCTCACTTCAGCTGCACGGGGGGTTCACCAAGGTGCTGGCTGGCGTGATGCCTCTGCTCAGATGTCAGGGCGTCAGCGTGCTTCCCTATCTGGACGACATCCCCATCACTTCCCAGTCTCTACATCAGGCAGAGTTGGATACTCAGCTGGTGGTGTCCACTCTGGAGTCATTTGGATGGGTGATCAACCACCCCAAGTCCTCACTGTCCCCTTCCTTGGTAACTCCATTCCTAGGAATGAATCTGGATACAGTTCAGGCAAAGATCTTCCTTCCTCAGCAGAAGTTGGACAGTCTGATTGCACAGGCTCAGTCCCTCCTAGCTTGTCCCCAAACCTCCATCAGACAGGGGATGCAGCTGGTGGGCCTGATGGTGGTGTGATTCGAAGCGGTCCCTTATGCTCAGTTCCACTTGAGGCCTCTGCAACTTCACCTATTGTCTGTATGGGACAAGGACCCAGCGTCCCTGGACAGGGTCTGTGTGCTTTCCCCCCTTGGTCAGGAGGTCCCTCTTGTGGTGGATGGACTCCAGGAACCTGTTGGGGGGGCAGATCCTTTCTTGCCCCTTCCTGGGAGACGGTCACCACGGATGCCAGTCTGTCAGGTTGGGGGGGTTTCTGGAAGTCCCTGCGGTTCCAGGGGAGGTGGGGCCCTCAGGAGGCCCACACACCTATCAATGTCTTGGAGCTGTGGGCGATCAGGTTCGTTCTGGCTCGCTTGACTACTCAGCTTCGGGGCCTGCCTGTTCAGGTGCGCTCGGACAACCAGACGTCAGTTGCCTACATCAATCATCAGGGAGGGACCCGGAGCAAGGGGGCCCTCCAGGAAGCGTCTCTGATCCTGACTTGGTCGGAGGCCAATGTCCCCTGCATTTCAGCTGTGTACATCCCGGGGGTGGAAAATCGCCTGGCAGACTCTCTGAGCAGGGGGACCTCTCGCAAAGGGAGAATGGTCCCTATGCAGCAGGGTGTTCCAATCTCTGTGTCACCATTGGGGCCAACCAGATGTGGATCTGTTTGCGTCCCGCCACAATCACAAGCTTCCAGCTTTTGTCTCTGTCCAGCGATCCTCTGGCCCTGACCTCGGATGCGCTAGCAATGTCATGGCAGGACTTTCAGTTCCTGTATGTCTTCCCTCCAATCCCCCTGCTGGGCAGGGTTCTGCGCAAGATTGCTCTGGAAGGGGTGCCAGCAATTCTGGTGGCCCCCAGGTGGCCAAGAAGAGTGTGGTTCACAGACGTGGTACAGCTGGTGGTAGATCAGTACGCTCTGCCCTTGGTGCCAGATCTGCTCACTCAGGGCTCACTACGTCATCCCAGTTTACAAACTCTGGCTTTGATGGCTTGGCTTGGCTGCTGAAACCTCCATCTTGATTGAGAAAGGGCTGTCTTCCTCAGTTGTGGATACTTTGATTAAAGCTAGGAAGAAGTCTTCCTCTTTCATTTATTACAGGGTTTGGCGTGCCTACATTGACTGGTGTGAAGTCTCTTCCCTGTCGTGTGTTCTCTATTCCCAGGATTCTGGAGTTCCTGCAGCATGGGTTGGAGATGGGGCTCCTACTCGGTACTCTGAAGGGTCAGGTTTCTGCCCTGGCTATTTTCTTCCAGAAGTCCTTTGCTCAGCACCCTATGATCAGGACTTTTTTCCAGGGGGTCACTCATGTGCGTCCCCCACGTAAACCTATGGTGCCTGTTTGGGATTTGAACTTGGTTCTGTCAGCCTTGCAGGGTGCTCCCTTTGAACCTGTGCAGGATGCTGCCTTGGCCATTCTTACACTCAAGGTTGTGTTTCTGGTGGCTATCACTTCTGTCAGGCGTGTGTCGGAGTTGGCGGCGCTTTCCATTCAGCCCCCCTACTATGAGAGGCACCAGGACAAGGTGGTGTTTCGTTTCAAACCTGACTTTCTGCCTAAGGTAGTGTCTGCCTTTCATTTGAATCAGGATATTGTTCTTCCTTCTTTGTGCCCTAATCCTAGCAATGCTAAGGAGAGGGTTTTGCTCTCTTTGGAGTTGGTTAGGTGTCTGAAGTACTATCTGGTGGCTACTGCACCTTTCAGGAAAACTGATGCTCTTTTTTGTGGTCCCTTCTGGTCCTAGGAAGGGTTTGGCTCCTGCCAAATCTACTATCAGCAAGTGGATTCGTCAGGCTGTGATTCAGGCCTACTCTGCTAAGGGGAAGAATCCTCCCTTCCACCTTACTGCTCATTCCACTCGTGCTATTGGTGCCTCTTGGGCTTTTCAGCACCAGGCTTCGGTTGAACAAGTTTGCAAGGCCGCTACTTGGTCTTCTGTTCATACCTTTTCAAAGTTTTACAAGGTTGATGTTAGGGCCTCAGCTGATGCTGTTTTTGGCCGAAAGGTTCTGCAGGTGGCAGTGGTTTAAACTGCCTGCTGCTGCCTTTTCTTGGGGATCCCACCCTACTTTATGGACACTGCTATTGGATATCCCACTTGTAAGTATTTTTGGAGCAGGACGTACTGTATACTAAGAATACAATTCTGTGATTACTCACCTGTAGAATTGTATACAGTACGTCCTGCTCCACCCCACCCTTGGTTTTGCATTATCTTGGATCCCCTGTATGGTGATTTGTTATCATTGTTATAGTTGATAGTTGGGTTGTTTAATTCTCCCGGATTCTCGTTAACTGCTTTTCAATGCTGGGGATTTGTGGGAGGTCCCCGGGTATTTGAGGGTCCTGGAGGAGCCTATTTTCGATGTCTCTGCAGTCCAGCGCCATCTGTAGTATATCCCACTTGTAAGTATATTTGGAGCAGAACGTACTGTATACTCATAATACCAATTCTACAGGTGAGTAATCACCTGTGTCCTTTTTCTACACTTAACACTTTGTGAACTAGTAAGGGGTCCATGAGACCCCTATACCAGTACACAAGGTTGGGGGCTGGCAAGTCGCCTGCAGCTAGCAGGTGACTTGCCATTAACCCCTGGACCCCCTATTACCTGCCTCCCCAAAGCCCAGGGGCGCCCAGTTGGTCCCGGGCTGGTTATGCTGGGTAGGGGGAAACCAAATCATTTCTTGGGTTTTTTTAAGCCTTAAATTTCCCTCATAAAATGGTGTCCACCCCCCCCCCCCCCCCCGGCAGTCTAGCCATGCCCCCTCGTAGCCTCCTAGACTGCCGACCAGCTGGGTGAGAGACTCTTAACGCGCTCCATCTGCTGGACTTCCTGGGGCAGATACACGTCGCATCCGGGCGTCATCGGTGGGAGGGACTGGCAAGCACAAAAGGAGACGCAGGTCAGTCCATTTTACCCCCTAGAGAAGCTGTGGGCGCACAGCGGAGCGCGCGGGGGGCAGCTTCATATACCCGGATGGATTACTATTTTACTTGAGGTACCTTTTGACTTTATTTCAATACCTTTTGACTTTATTTACTTTAGTTTTTCATAGTATATTCTTAGTATACAGTCCGTCCTGCTCCAGATATAATACTTACGCTTGGGTTATCCTCCGCCAGATGGCGCTGCACTGCAGAGACATGTAAAACGGGCTACTCCCGGCCCCTCAAATATCCGGGGACCTCCCACAAATCCCCAGATTTCTCTGCAGTGCTTACTGCGAAGACATGAAATTATCACTCTGTCGCAGGTGAGCTGGGCTATTAAAGTGGACCAACACCCAGGATTTTGACTATCCTGGGTCTTGGTCCACTTCGGTGGGGCACCCCCGATCGGGGTGCCCCGCTGTGTGAAACCCCCCCGAACCCCCCGAACAACTCACCTCTCCCCGCTCCCAGCGCCGACGTACAAGGTAAGACCTTGAACGTCTAAGCGGCGGCGGCCGCCGCCGCCTCCCTCGCGTCACTTTGAACGCGCGCGCCCCCGCGCCGGCCATTCGCAGACGGCCGGCGCGGAGGCGCGCACGCCTACAGGGGCGCGAGGGAGGCGGCGGCGGCCGGCCGCCGCCGAAGATAAGGTAGGTGAGTTGGGGTGTTTGGGGGGGGGTTTCACCCCGCGGGACATCCCGATCTCGGATGTCCCGCGGGGTGGGGGGTGATCGGCCCGGGAATCTTATAGATTCCCGGGCCGATCACCCCTGGGTGTTGGTCCACTTTAAAGCCTGCGGCCCTGTTGGACTATTCCCACCCGTCCTTCGTGTGATGTGCCTCCCAGCCTGGGCTGCGCTGGTCGGGTGAAGGTAGGCGGCACCATGTGTGCTTAAGGAGCCCTGCTCCACCGCAGTCCCCCACCAAAGGGTAGGCGGTATAGGCTGATGGTGAGCCTTTATGGGATGCCCCTCCTGCATTATTGTCCCATGCCCCGGTAGCGGTGGGCCTTGTACAAAGGGCCGCCATCCTCCCTCATTCTCCCTGTAGCCTTTGGGGGGAAAAGAAAGGGGGGGGGGTGGATGTCAGTGCTTTTGTAATGTCTGCTTGGACTAATATATGTGGTGTCAACCGCCGCACTGACTTGTCGTTTTACACTGCAAATGCCGCCGCCGTGCGCGCCTTTTCCTTCATTTGGATGTTCCGCGCCGGGCGGCGGCGTTGCCTCAGACGCTTCTGCGTCCTCATTGGCTGCTTGTCGATTGGACTTGGCGCTCTTCAGAGGGGCGGGGCCAGGCATGGGCGCCCCGCGTCACGGCTCGCTATGGCTCTCCCTTCGAGGTACTCGGCGCCATGTTGTCTGGTCGCGCGCGTGTGACGTTCTTACTTACTGTGGTCCGTAAGTGCCCTCGCGGGCGGCTTTATACTCGCTGTAGTGTGTTTCGGTTTTGACACCCTTCTTCTCATTGTGTCTTTCAGACGGGTGAATCCATTGGCTTCTCCCGGCCCGGTGTAATTGATAGTCGGGCCTTGTAAAATTACTCCCACTTCCCTAGCGGGTCATTAGGGCATCCAGGGTTGCTTTATAGCGTCAATCTGGCATATTGTGCCTAATAATCACCATATGGAGGCATTTAAAGTGGACCAACACCCAGGATTTTGACTATCCTGGGTTTTGGTCCACTTCGGTGGGGCACCCCGATCGGGGGTGCCCCGCTGTCTTAAACCCCCCAGAAAGCCCCAAAAAACTCACCTCTCCCCGCTCCCATGTGACCGCGCCAGCCAATCACAGCGCTCAGAGCCGCTGTGGTATGCGCGTCCAAGGCCGCCTAGGTTTCCGGGCCGATCCCCCCTGGGTGTTGGTCCACTTTAAGGATAATGTGTCCGGGGTCTCTTTGGGACAAGACCGGCAGTGTATGGCGTGTGGACAACCTCATGCTGATGCTGACAAGGCATGGGTCTGCGTACCCTGTGCTGAGCAAGCGCTGGCTTTGCAATCTGGCCTGCCAGTGGCTGCACCTCGTTTCACTTCACCTTCTCCCCCAAGCTTAAATCTCGCTCCTGCTGAGTTGCATACAAGTGGGGATTCTCAGCCTGATGTGTCTTCTAGACTACCTACTGCTGAACAGATTATTGCGAGGTCCTTAGCGCGTAAGGGCCCTGGTAAGAAGCTGCACCTGACGCCTTATGATACTGTTTTCCCTATGGGATCTCAGGAGTTTATGATTGTGTGGCTATACCCCTTCTGATGGAGAGCTCTTTTCTGACTCAGGCTCATCTGATGAGACCAAGGGGTCATGACGATTCTGGCTCTTACCCCTGGGCCCCGGATGACACTGACAGATTATTGACCCAGATTTTTTAGGTTCTGTCTATCTCTCTCCCTGGTGAGGCTCCCAGGCAAAGAGGGGAGCGTTTCCATACAGCAACATCACGTTTGGAATTCCTAGAGCAGGCACATTTCCATTCCCTTGTGCTCAAGGAATGGGAGTGCCCCAGTAAACTTCCTGGGGTTCCAAGGTATAGGGATAGGAAGTATCCTTTTCCACCTGAGGTGGTTAAATGTTGGTCATTCCCCCCGAGGTGGATGTCCCGATAATAGCCCTATCTAACACCCCTGTCATGCATTCCCCTGACTCTACTACCCTGCGGGATGCTGAGGACCGGCGCATTGACCTGCTGGCCTCCCACGCCTTTGCATGTGCGGGGACTGCGCTGTGCCCGGTCTGTGCCTCTGCCATTACTGCTGTGGCCACTAGAACCCTCATCAGAAATATGCTTGATAGTGCCTCTGATTCCCTTGTGAGGTGTTTAATGCACTCTCCAGTTGTGATGTGTTTCTAAATTTTGTTCTAGTAGCATTGGGTGACACCATCAGAATGTGTGCAAGAACTTCTGCCCTCGTGGTGGCTATACGTCGCTCGGTCTGGCTGCGACAGTGGGGTGCTGACAATGCTACGAAGAAGGCCCTTACTGGGCTCCCCTTTAAGGGGCTACGTCTGTTTGGGGCCCGTCTAGACCTGTTTGGTAGGAGAGGTAAGTTACCCCAGCGCAGATGGCTGTCTCGGCCTCTTCTGGGCCAGGGCCCCCCTTCCACCCCCCACCATGGTGTTAAACAGGAACCAGGGGTGTCCTTCGTGGGGGCTCGCGCAGCTCCCTGTCCCAGGAGCCGAAGACAACACCCTGGCTCCTCTGGGGGGGGGCTAAGCCCAAATCCCCTCCCAAGTCCCCTCAAGCATGATGGGGCGCCCTCACCCGCCTGGGTGAGGGGACGGCTGCGGCACCTTGCTTAATTCTGGAGGCATCACGCCTCAGACCGGTGGATTTCGGAGGTAGTGTCCTAAGATTATCTGGTCCCGGTTACTCCTGGTCCCTGCTTCTGCTCAGGTGCTGGCACAGGCCGTGCAAGGTCTGCTGGGTCTGGGGGTCATTTGCAGATTTCCCTTAACAGACAGAGGCAAGGGACCCTACACCAACCCTTTCACAGTTCCCAAAAAAGATGGGGCAGTCTGGCCCATTCTGGATTTACAGATCTTCGGCAAATTGTCAAGTACAGGTGCTTTCCTCATGGAAACTCTGCGTTAGCCATCTGCTCCTTGCGACCCGGGGGCTTCATGCCGTTTGTGGATATCAAAGATGCTTACTTTCACATCCTTGTGTTTTCAGGACACCAAGATTCCTCAGATCCACGTTGGAAGATCAACACTGCCAATTTGTGGCCTTGCGATCTGGCCTCTTTTCAGCTCCCAGAGTGCTCACCAAGGTGCTGGCGGGGGTGATGTCTCTGATGAGGCCAAAGGGCGTCCGCGTGCTGCACTACTTGGACGTCCTCATCACTTCCCAGTCTACACTTCCCAGTCTACATCTGGCAAAGTTGGATACTCAGCTGGTGGTGTCCATTCTGGAGTCATCTGGATGGGTGATCAGCCACCCCAAGTCCTCACTGTCCCCTTCCTTGGTAACTTCATTCCTAGGAATGAATCTGTCCACCTTCTGCTGAGGAAGGAATATCCTTGCCTGAGCTGTGTCCAATCTGCTTGCACAAGTTCAGTTCCTCCTAGCTGTCCCCGTCCCTTCACCAGGCAGGGGATGCAGCTGGTGGGACTGATGGTGGCGTGCTTCGAAGCGGCCCCTTGTGCTCAGTCCCTCTTGGGGCTTCTGCAACTTCTCCTATTGTCTGTATGTGACAAGGACCCAGCATCCCTGGACAGGGTCTGGGTGTCTTTCCCCCCCCCCCCCCCCCCCCTTGGTGAGGAGGTCCCTCTTGTAGTGGATGGACTCAAGGAACCTATTGGGGGGGCGGAACCTTCTTGCTCCTTCCTGGGAGACGGTCACCACGGATGCCAGTCTATCAGGTTGGGGGGGGTTCTTTTGGAGGTCCCTGCGGTTCCAGGGGAGGTGGGGCCCTTAGGAGGCCCATTCACCTATCAATGTCTTGAAGCTCTGAGCGATCAGGTTAGTTCTGGTTCGTTTGACTTCTCATTTTCAGGGCCTGCCTGTTCAGGGGCGCACAGTCACTCTGATGGCAGTTGCCTACATCAATCATCAGGGAGGGACCCGAAGCAAGAGGGTCCTCCAGGAAGTGTCTCTGATTCTGATCTGGGTGGAGGCCAATGTTCCTGCATTTCAGCGGTATACATTCCGGGGGGGGGGGGTCCCTCTGCAACAGGGTGTTCCAATCTCTGTATCACCGTTGGGGCCAACCTGATGTGGATCTGTTTGCGTTCCGTCACAAGCTCCCGGCCTTTGTCTCCCTGACCCAGGATCCTCTGGCCGTGCCCATGGATGCCTTAGTAATGTCATGGCAGGACATTCAGTTTCTGTATGTCTTTTCTACATTCCCCCTGCTAGGCAGGGTTCTGCGCAAGATTGCTCTGGAAGGGGTGGCAGTGGTTCTGGTGGCCTCAGGTGGCCAAGAAGAGTGTGGTTCGCAGACATGGTGCAGATGGCAGTAGATCAGTGCTTTCTGCCTGGAGTGCCAAATCTGCTCAATTTGGACCCCTTACGTCATCCCAATTACAAACTCTGGCCTTGGCGGCCTGACTGCTGAAACCTCCATCTTGATGGAGAAAGGTTTGTCTACCTCGATGGTTGAGTCCATGGTGCAGGCTAGGAAGATGACTTCTTCTTCCATCTGTTATAAGGTATGGCGTACCTACATTGACTGGTTGAGTCTTGGTCTCTTCCCTGTTGGGTGTTCTCAGTTCCCAGGGTTCTGGAGTTTTACTGCATGGGTTGGAGTCGGTCTCTAACTCAGTACTTAGACAGGGTAGAAACCTGACCCTTCAGTCTTCTTTCAGAAGCCTTTTGTTCTGCATTCCTTGATTAAGACTGCTTTTAGGGGGTTGCTCATGTGCGTTCCCCATGACAACCTATGGTCCCTGTTTTGGGGATTTGGAATTGGTCTTGCCTGCCTTGCAGGGTGCTCCCTTTGAACCTGTGCAGGATGCTGCTTTGGCCATTCTTACGCTCAAGGTTGTGTTTCTGGTAGCTATCACTTCTGCCAGGTGTGTGTCTGAGTTGGTGGTGCTGTCCATTCATCCCCCCTACTTTGAGAGGCACCAGGACAAGGTGTTTCGTTTCAAACCTGATTTCTGCCTAAAGGTAGTGTCTGCCTTTCATTTGAATCAGGATATTGTTCTTTCTTCTTTGTGCCCTAACCTTAACAATGCTAAGGAGAGCGTTTTGCACTCCTTGGATGTGGTTAGGTGTCTGAAGTACTATCTGGTGGCTACTGCACCTTTCAGGAACACTGATGCTCTTTTTTTTGTGGTCCCTTCTGGTCCTAGCCAAGTCTTCTATCAGCAAGTGGATTTGTCAGGCTGTGATTCAGGCCTACTCTGCTAAGGGGAAGAATCCTCCCTTCGCCTTATTGCTCTTTCTACTCATGCTATTGGTGCCCCTTGGGCCTTCCAGCACCAGACTTCTGTTGAACAAGTTTGCAAGGCCGTTACTTGGTCTTCTGTTTATACCTTTTCAAAGTTTTACAAGGTTGATGTTAAGGCCTCAGCTGATGCTGTTTTTGGCCATGAGGTATTGCAGGTGGCAGTGGTTTAAACTGCTGTTACCTTTTTTTTATTGGGGATCCCACCCTGCTTTATGGACACTGCTATTGGATGTCCCATGTGTAAGTAATCTATCTGGAGCAGGACGTACTGTATACTAAGAATATTACAATTCTGTGAAATACTCACCTGTAGAATTGGTATTATAAGTATACAGTACGTCCTGCTCCACCCCACCCTGGTTTTTTGCATTATTCTGGATCCCCTGTATGGTGATTGTTATTATTGTTATAGTTACCAGTTTTTTGGTTGTTAAATTCTCCCGGCTTCTTTTTCACTGCTTTTCAATGCTGGGGATTTGTGGGAGGTCCCCGGGTATTTGAGGGGCCAGGAGGAGGCTGTTTTCCATGTCTCTGCAGTGCAGCGCCATCTGGCGGTAAGTAATCTATCTGGAGTGTAAGTGTAAGTAATCTATCTGGAGTAGGACGTACTGTATACTTATAATACCAATTCTACAGGTGAGTATTTCACAGAATTGTATTATTCCACCAGCACTTTAACTAACTTATATGTATACCACTACACATAGAGGGTTTTTTGTCATGAATTGTAGTCTTATTATATATTCTTTAGCACATTGTAGTTATTAGCAATATTAGAGCACGGTCACTTTATACACTAGTTTTTAGGAGATATTGGTAAATTTAGTATACTATTAATATATGGTTTAAGAATTTAATATTCAGGGATTTCACATCATTGGAGTCTATTTTTTGATTAGCCGCATGTATTATATATTTTTTGGCTTATAAGAACTATTAGTATTATATTAACTTAATAGCATTGTGATTGATTAGATCCGTATCAGCCTTATATATTTATTGTATCATATACCTCCCGGGTATGTTTATAGTCATGGTTTTAATTTGTCTTGTCATTTTGTTGCTTGATTTTTAAATGATGGCTCAATGTACATAATAAACTTATTGCTATACATGTTACCTAGTTGAGTGCCCTGGCTTTATACGGTCTCCTTGGTTGGGTCTTTTTTCTAGCTATTTGCTATATATATGTAAGGAGCCCGGGGTGCACCTTCTGGTTATTTATATTATTTTGGCTTTTTTGCTATTAGTGGTGCCATCACCAATTTGTTTTTAGTTGTGATCATAACGTCCTTGGCTGATATTTTTACAGTCAATAGATTCGACCCAAGACTCGAAGTAAGGGAAGCCACTTGGCAGAAAAGTTTCAGCCACTGATTCAGAAAAGAGAGCTTTCTTGCAATAAAGACCAGTCAAGTGAGCATAAAATTTATTGAATGACATCTGAAGAATATTCCTGATCTGAAAAGTCACAGGCTTAGGGCTAGGAAAAAAACCTGGCAGTGTTGTGCCATCATAGTATCAGGCTTATTACTTTTCAAATAGAATGTCTGTTTGGACCATCTCCTATTTTTCCCAGCAGTTCTAGCATAACAAGAATCCAGGCCCAGTTTCATTGTATTTATTACACGTTCAAGGGTTGGGAGGATTAGCTTTAAAATCCCTAACTCTTGCTCCAATTTGACAAGACCCTCAGTCTGTTACCTCTAGCTGCACATTGAAGGAGATGACCCAGATTACTACCTTGTATGCCTCCAATATTGCCACCTTAGAAGATAATGAGCCAGCATGAAGACAGAAATGTCTGGTGCAGATAATATGCAGTCATTCAAGGTAAAAGCCACAGGGCCCTTGCTTAGTGAAAAGGAACTGCAAGGAAGTATCACTGGGTCGTAATCAAACCAAGGACCCGGCAGTATTCGAGTGGCCAGAATGGAGCTCAACAAATATCTGGGCACAAAGATATGGTTAATTCTAGTGTGCAATTTATGGGGGTCAGAGTAAGCAGTATAACCCATTTTAATGGGATGGAGTGTCTACCAGGTATCTACCATGCTGCAATTCAGTGATTCTGAAAAAAACAATGGCATCTTAAGAGAAGCACCCCATAGCTCCAGTTATGATTTAACATGAGATTATTTCTCCCAGAAAAAAATTATCATCAATCAAATGCAAAAAACTTGCTTATTAGGTGTATATGGAATTAACAACCGCCATTAATTTTGCCTTGCCGTCCCCTATGTTTAGCAGAGGCACAAGCCAAATATACCTGGGGAAAGGCCCTGCCAAAGTACCTCCGAACCAAAGGCTAAGCAAAATCTCTTGAAGATTTCACAGGGGATTTAAGCCCCTGAACTTTCATAGAAAGTAATTTAGCCGGTGTACCATATGGCTATAAATTTCTGGACCTGCAAAGGGGGCGGAAGATGGGCTAGAATCATAGCCCTATTCCAGGGAAGAGATCCACACAGAAGCTGCAATACATAAATACATTTTGAACATGCTGTTGAAATATGTTTTCGGGTGGAGTTACCATCAGGCCCGCCTGAGGCGAGATCAAGCCCTAAACGGATTCGGTCTAATATAATATATATGTATATAAATACAAAGGAACCAAATACACTCTCCACAAAAAAATAGCGGCTCCAGTAACCACCATAAAGGACGGCATAAACTCACTGCACTGAAGGGCCCCCCAAATAAAAATCCACTAAATCATAATCTATACATCAATTTATTGTGTTAAAAACATAGACTTACATCCATACAGATGCATAAACCCACACAAATACACACACAAATCCATAAAAGGGGCTACCACTGGGACCATGTGATATCAAAGACTAATACAATATTAAATATTAATAATATCCTAAATACCAGTCCAAGATTCTGACTTCCAGTAAAGTGCTAATGTGCCAATGAAAGTGCTTTTAAAAGTGCAAATGAATAGTATATACAATGTAAACAGCTTATATGTACACAAATGTGAACAGGGAAAGAATTCACCTAAAACTGATGCCCAAAGAAGATGGTAGCCCCTCTACTCCATCAAGAGGAGATTGTAATCCCACGTGTTCCATGGCCCCATATGGCAGGCCCCATATGGCAGGCACCTCAGGGTGTTTACACAAGGGAACTATAAGTAAGAGACTTCACTCCCCACCCACTCTTATACCATCCAGCAGCCCTGAGACCTGGTCCATATGCCCAAGATGGGTGCACCTGAAGTCTGGAACTTTCCAGGACCTTGAGATGTCAGGGTTTTCATCTGAGGACTAACTGCAGGATCTGAAGTGGCAGGACTAAGATGGTGGCGCCCCAGTGTGACCCGTAGCATTGTGGCTCCCAGCAAAGACATTGAGAAATTAATGAAAGCAAGGAATTCGATGCCTTGTCTTTTAAGATTTGAGATTTCCCCATACAGATCTTTGTTGACGTAATAGGAGATGATCGTTCAAGCTGTTTATGCAACTTGAAGCGGAACTTTAGTCCAAGTATAACCCCCCTGCCACACCACACCACACCACCTGGTTCTAAGGCAGGATGGGGGGGGGTTACCAAGGGCCTGCTCCGGATCTTGGGTGCTGAAATGGGCAGAGCAATTGCCTCCGATGTGGTCCTTAGAAGCATGTCTAAGGGTGTGTATACCCTTAACACTCACATGGACAGGAAGGTTCCTTCACAGGACCTAGTGGCTACTTTACCAACTCTAAATAGAGCGCTCTGGTTAAAAACCTGGTCAGGAGACCCTAAAACTAAACTTTGTGGTATCCCAGCTCCATGATGGCCTTCTATTTGGTGAAGACTTGGATGTGATCCTTACCTGATCAAATGAAGCGGAGGGGAACATTTTCCTGCTAAGAAACATTTTAATCCAAGACCTAGTAATAGAGGGAGATCCCAACAAGAGAAGCCTTTCCACTAGTGATTTAGGAGCTTCTATAGAAAAATGTGATAGAAATCGTCCGTCTGACCCCTGTGGGAGTAGGGTTCTACTCATGTTTTTCTGGTTCTGAAGCCGTCGGAAGTACCGGATGATTTTTAATCGAAAAGCTTAAATTTATTCAATACAAGAGGTTCAGGATGGAATCAATGTATTAGGTCAGAAATGTGTTGATAGCAAATGCCTTGATGGTGAATCTAGAATTACAAGACTCCTATCTACATATCCCTATTCTGATAGTACATCGCAAATATCTGAGGTTTGCTGTATAGCTGGATCAGTAAATTCTAAATTTTCAGTACGGGGCACTCCCCTTCGGCCTGTCATACCTGAGGATTTTTACAAAGATCTTGGCGGAACCCATGGCCTACCTCAGACAACAGGGAATCATTGATACCCTATCTGGACGACCTTCTACTGTTAAACAAGTCACAGATGGCATTGTTAACAGATCTAGAAAGGATGCTGGCAGTATTTAAGATTCTGGGGTGGGTAATAAACTTAGAGAAATTCAGCCTAACGCCCAGTCAGCAGTGCAAGTTCCTGGGGTTCAAGATAGACAGCACCCAGAAAAGGTTATTTCTTCCACAGGAAAAAAGACAAGATTACAGCAGAGGTGGTAGACCTAACAAAGAATCCTTGGGTCTCCATAAGGGTTGTAATGAGTGCTGAGATTTCATGACCTCAGTGATTACTGCAATACCTTGGGCTCAGTTACACACAATAACCCTGCAGACATTCCTGTTAGAAAAATGGGACAAAAAGTTCATTAGATCAACTGGTTCAGTTGAGCCCAATAGTGTTCGAGAATCTAAAGTGGTGGGAAAAGGAAAAGCGTGGAAACAGACCAACCCAGTAATACACAACAGATGCAAGCATTGGGGGTAGGGGAGCCCATTTAGGAAACCAGCAGGTTCAAGGAAGGTGGTCAAAAAAAAGGTGGCAGCCAGGTCCTCAAATTTCAGTGAACTTCTGGCAGTTGAGCTCGCACTTTCGACAATCAATACTGGGCAAGCAAGTTCAGATGAGGTCAGACAATATCCAAATCGCCAAGGGGGAACCAGATAATCATAACTGACATTAACAAGAGAAATTCTAGTTCCAGTCCAGCATCAGATCGTTATTGTCAGCACAGTCCATCTGTATGGGACCCTAAATACTCTTGCAGACTTGCGAAGGCGCATAAAGATACAACAGACCGAATTGTTAAATCAGGCTGTCTATCAGCAGATCGTGTTTGAGGTCGCCCGCAGATAGACTTGTTTGCCAATGCCAGGAATAAAAAATGCTGAACAATTTTCCCAAAATGTCCTCCAGGGCGACCCACCTAAACGGGAAACACAACTGGACAAGTTTAAAGACCCCGCCCCTTCCTCCAGGACCTGGTGGCAGTCTCCAGGATGGGACTCCATCGGGGCTTTGAATCCCACCCAATCCCCTACCGGCTAAATGGGAATACGGGGCATGGTGGTAAGGACCCCCTGACTCCCCCTATACCCCCCTATGTATTGTTGCACGGGGGATGGGGGTTAACAGAAGGTAAGTAGGGAGTCTAGGGGGGACTTAACATTTTTTTTTTTTTTTCTGGGCTCCAGCCTGGGGGTCCTCTGGAACGCTGCGTCTTCAGTGCAGCCAGTTCGAACGTGGTGAAGCAGGCCGGAACGCTGTACTCGGTTACAGCATTCACATGTGGTGAAGCCATCTGGCCGGCCATACTGCTTTTTTTGTGGGCGGGACATGCGTTCCAGTGATGCAACGCTGGGACCGGAAGTTCTGTGCCCGCCCCTCTAGAAGGCGTTCCTGGGAAATAAGGACTGAGGAAACCTTGTGGTTCCCCGCTGTATGGTCTCTGGCGTGCACATCTCCTGATGCCCAATGTGGCCAATGTGTACCGGCGGCACCCCCGGTGGGCTTGCAGATGCCGATGGGAGGAGACGGATCGTCTGATGGGGTAAGTCAGGAGGGTTGGGGGAAGGAGGCTAAAGCCACTAAGGACCCCAACCCAGGAGAGTTTCTTCAGAGGGTGAAGAGGAGAGGGGAATGTCCTCAAATGAGTCTGTCCATTGTTTAGCCAGGGACGCCGATGCGAATGCCTCACCTACTGAGCAGCCGGGGAGATTTAATTTCTGCCTTGAGGATGTCCCTGATCTTGTCAGGGAAATTCGGGCCAGGGAATGGAGAACACCGGAAGCCCGATATTTCTTACCCAAATTTCTGAAGAAAAGGTTCCCCCTTGAGGAATCTGATATTGACCAATGGGTGAAGTGTCCCAAGGTTGGACATTCCCTTGGCACAAGTTTCCAAGAGATCGGATCTATCTTTTGATGACAGTTCCAACAAAGAGAGACTCTGCACCACCCTCTGACAATGGGTGCAGGCTAGGTACACCTCCCTCCGTAATATAAGCGGAGATAACAGTATTGCACTTATGGAGGGATCCGCCAGATCGGTCCCAATTGGAGCACCAGTAAAGCACCCAGCCGCACTACCAAAATAATGTAAAATTACCCTTTATTATCCATGGGCATATAACCATTGCATATGAAATCTATACACCTACAAACCAGACATCTAAAAACAATTTAAAAAAACTAAAAAAAAAACCACAAAGCTTCACCGGACGCGATCTGCGCCGGCCCGCCCCTCTTCATCCTGGCTGCCATGTCCCTCCGCCTCGTGCAGGACGCCATTCAGTAAGCGCCCAGTGGGCTCCAGCCTTTCATTGCCGGTGCAGCTGCTTGTCAGCGCGATATTGATTTATACATTCCTAATTAGATGTATGTGTGCCTTGGCCCTTCTGTTATGTGCCCTGCATTGTGTGACATATGTGTGACAGTCCCCTTTTCTATTCCAGGCGGACCCTTGTTGGATCTTAAAGGGTCCTCCCGGTCCAGGGTCCCTGGTTAATTTTAAGAACTCCCTATAAATCCTCCCACTCGGGACACAGAAGGGGGCATCCCGGGTCGCTTATATTGCATAATTCCCTTGGGAATTGCGACTACCGATAAAATCACCATTTGGAGGCTTCCCAGGATACCGGGCTCGGGCTCCCCTCGGGGCAACCCCGGCAGTGTTTGGGGTGTGGGGCATCCCTTACAGGGGATGATGTTTTCCTTTGCATACCATGTGCACAGCAGACTATTACGCGGCAGTCCGGATCCCATGCGTCTGGTTCTGAGCCGCCGGTCCCTTCACCTACCCCTCCCCGCCTGATCCGTACCCCGTGTGATGTTGTCATGAGTGGGGAGTCGCAATCTGATGTGTGTGCCTCCAAGCTTGTCCAATCTTGAAAAATTATTTTCTAGCGCTGTTGCCAGAAAGGCCCCGGCTAAGAGAAAGCACTTGTCCCCAGCCACGCAGGCTTCTGATTTTGAGGAGTTTGATTCACTGGACTGGTCTGATTACCCCTCGCTAGAGGAAGGGGAGCTATTTGAGGAGTCGGATGGTTCTGACGATCAGCAGTTTGTTGGCACCGATGCCGAGCGGGGTCAGGGGGATTCTTTGGATACCCCTAAGGTCCTGGCTCATATGTTTGAGGTTCTGGCAATTTCTCCTCCTGAAGTGACTCTTCTGCAGAAGGGGGAGTTCTTTGAGGAGGCTAAACCACGCTTAGAATTCCCTAATCAAAGGCATTTCGATGGCATTATTCTTAAGGAATGGGAGAGGCCTACTGGGTTGGGATAAGAAATATCCCTTTCCGGTGGATGCGGTGAAGCGCTGGTCGTCCCCTCCCGAGGTGGACGCCCCTGTTTTGGGGTTGTCTAGCACCTCTGTTTTGCATTCTCCTGACTGTTCTACTCTCAAGGACGGCGAGTACAAACGCATTGACCAGATGGCTTGTCACGGTTTTGCCAGTGTTGGGTCGGCTTTGCGGCCTGTTTGTGCTTCAGCGCTTTTAATAGTGGCTTCTAGGTCGGTTGTCAGGGACCTGTTGTCTACCTCCAGGCTTGACCCGGCTAGTGATGAGTTCACCGTGTACACCAATGTTTTTGTCATTTGTGCTAGCCGCCCTGGATGACACCATGGTGATATGTAGTAGAACTTCAGCCTTGCTGGTGGCTATTCTGCGGTCGGTTCGGTTGCGCCAGTGGGCGGCTGATTTTGTGTCCAAAAAGTCGCTTACGGCTCTTCCCTTTCTGGGCTTGCGGCACTTTGGAGAAAAATTGGATTCGGTCGCAAAAGGAGGTAGGTTACCTCAGTGAAAGAAGCAACGTTGTCCCTTTCGGGGGGCGGCTTCCTTTACCCCTTCCTTTCGTGGGGCCAGAGCTGGACGGGGATCGGCTGTCTTCTCCTCCAGAGGTGATTCCTGGAACAGGGGAAGAGGACGTGCCCGTCCAGGTCACAGCTGGGGCTCCAAGCCCAAAGCCACTGCCAAGCCGGCTCAGCAACGAGGGGGTGCCCTCTCCCTCGCGGGTCGGGGGACGGCTGCGACTCTTCTCCCAGGTCTGGGACCAGGAGGTCTCGGACAGATGGATTCGGGAAGTGGTGTCTTCTGGTTACAAGCTGGAGTTCGAGATCCGGCCTCCTCCCAGATTCTTCAGGTCTCGGGTGCCCTTGGATCCTCTGGCCGCGCAGGGGCTCCGGGCGGCAGTAAAAGATCTCCTTGACATGGCTGTCATCTCCCCGGTGCCTCCCTCGGGGCCTGGGATACTATTCCAATCTGTTCACGGTGCCCAAGAAGGATGGCTCCGTTTGTCCCATCCTGGATCTGAAGTTTCTCAACAGGTTTATCCGTCCCAGGAAGTTCCGCATGGAAACTCTGCGCTCAGCCATAAATTCACTTCGTCAGGAGGACTTCATGACGTCCATAGACATCAAGGATGCTTATCTGCATGTTCCAATCTTCCCGGCACATCAGAGATTTCTCAGGTTTGTGGTGGCAGATCGGCATTTTCAGTTTGTGGCACTTCCATTTGGCCTTACCTCGGCTCCAAGGGTTTTCACCAAGGTGCTGGCGGGGGTGATGGCCCTCCTCAGAGCCCAGGGTACCCGCATCGTGCCTTATCTGGACAATCTCATTATGGTATCCTCTCTCAGCCAGGCGGAGCTAGATACCAGAACTGTGGTAGCCACTCTGGAGAGATTCGGCTGGGTGATCAACTATCCCAAGTCCTTCCTCTCTCCGTCCAGGGTGGTGTCGTTACTGGGAATGTCTCTGGATACTTCTCAGTCCAGGGTGTTCCTCCCCCGGCCCAAGGTTCTTTTGATTCAGGAATTGAGACTGGTGGGATTGATGGTGGCTTTGTTCGAGGCGGCTCCCTTTGCCCAGTTTACACAAGGACGCTCCAGCTCCATCTCTTGGCGGCCTGGGACAGGTCTCCGCTGTCATTGGATCAGTCTTTCCTGATGTCCCCCCGGGTTCGGCATTCCCTTCGGTGGTGGCTGGAACCAAGCAATCTGAGGGGCAGATCCTTTCTGACCCCTTGTTGGGAGACGGTCACCACAGATGCCAGCCTGTCAGGTTGGGGGGGGGGGGGGGTTTGGAAGGATCTTCAGTTTCAGGGACTGTGGGGGGCCTCAGGAGGCTCGCGATCCCATCAATGTTCTGGAGCTGAGAGCCATCAGGTTGGTTCTGGGTCACTTGACTCATCAGTTACAGGGTTTGCCGGTTCAAGTCCGGTCGGACAATCGGACGGCGGTCACCTACATCAATCACCAGGGAGGAACTCGCAGCAGGCGTGCCCTCAGGGAAGTGTCCTTGATCCTGGCTTGGGCAGAGAGCAATGTCCCATGCATCTCGGCGGTGTACATTCCGGGAGTGGAGAACACGGAGGCGGACTCCCTGAGCAGGTGCTCATCTCGCCTGGGGGAATGGTCTCTCAGCCCCAAGGTGTTTCGGTCGCTTTGCCACCGGTGGGGGACTCCGGAGGTGGACCTCTTTGCCTCTCGTCACAATCACAAGCTTCCGGCATTTGTCTCTCTCGCGCGGGATCCGCTGGCTCTGGCAGTGGATGCCATGTCTCTGAACTGGAGGGATCTGGGGTTTCTGTACCTGTTCCCTCCGTTTCCCATGGTGGGCAAGGTGCACCATTGCTGACCCACCCTCTAGGGCCAGCTTGCGCACCGCAAGCTGGCCCTAGAGGGTGGGTCAGCAATCTTGGTGGCTTCAAGATGACCAAGACGGGTTTGGTTCGCAGACGTGGTAAGGTTGGCAGCGGATCCGTTAGATCTGCCCGTCCGGCTGGATCTGCTCACTCAGCGTCAGATGCTCTACCCCAATTTACCAACTCTGGCTTTGACGGCGTGGCTGCTGAAACCTCCATCTTGAAGGAGAAAGGTCTTTCTGATGCTGTTATTCAGACTCTGGTTAGGGCTAGAAAGAAGTCTTCCTCTGCCATCTACTATAGGATTTGGAGGTCTGATATTGATTGGTGTGAGGTCCGGGCCTTGCCTTGCAGGGTGTTTTCTATCCCTGGGGTTTTGGAATTTCTGCAACATGGTCTGGACCTGGGTTTGCAGCTTAGTACGCTGAAAGGGCACGTTTCTGCCCTGGCGGTGTTCTTTCAAAGGTCTTTTGCTCTTCATCCTCTGGTTAAGACCTTTTTCCAGGGGGTTACGCATGTGCGGCCTCCTAGGAAGCCTTTGCTCCCAGTTTGGGATTTGAATTTGGTTCTTTCTGCTTTTCAGGGTCCTCATTTTGAACCTTTGCAGGATATTGCTCTTTCTACGCTTACTCAGAAGGTTGCGTTTTT
Organism: Gastrophryne carolinensis; assembly: GCA_027917425.1. Taxonomy (NCBI): domain Eukaryota; kingdom Metazoa; phylum Chordata; class Amphibia; order Anura; family Microhylidae; genus Gastrophryne; species Gastrophryne carolinensis. The sequence continues at coordinate 111,574,246 of CM051238.1, read as the reverse complement.
GGTTGCCATCACTTCTGTTCGTCGTGTATCTGAGTTGGTGGCTTTGTCCATTAAGGCCCCGTACTTTGAGAGGCATCAGGACAAGGTTGTTTTCCGCTTCAAACCAGATTTCCTTCCTAAGGTGGTTTCTGCCTTTCATCTTAATTAGGACATTGTTCTACCCTCCTTGTGTCCTAAGCCCAGCAATGACAAGGAGAGGGTCTTGCATTCTCTGGATGTGGTTCACTGTGTGAAGTACTATTTGGTGGCTACTTCTTCTTCTTTTCGTAGGACTGACGCCCTTTTTGTGGTGCCCTCCGGGCCTAGGAAAGGTTTGGCTCCCGCCAGGTCTTCCATTAGTAAATGGATTCGCCAGGCCATTGTGGGGGCCTATTCTGCTAAGGGGAAGGTTCCCCCTTTTCGTGCTACTGCTCATTCTACTCGTGCCGTTGGGGCGTCCTGGGCCTTCCAGCATCAGGCCTCTGTTGAGCAGGTTTGTAAGGCTGCTACTTGGTCTTCCGTTCACACTTTTTCCAAGTTTTACAAGGTTGATATGCGGGCCTCAGCGGATGCTGTTTTTGGCCGCAAAGTTCTGCAAGCTGCAGTGGTTTAAGTTTGTGCATTATTGCCTTGTTTTGGATCCCCGCCCTTTATGGACACTGCTATTGGATGTCCCAAGTATGACTATCTGAAGCTGGGTGTGTGACATACTTATAATACCCATTTTACAAGGGTGAGTAATCACAAAATGGTATTATTCCAAGTATGTCACACACCCCGCTTCACCCCGCCCTTTGGTATTCTGGATCCTTTCTATGGTGAACCTTTTTTACTGTTACTGGTTATTTTGGCTCTTCCTGGTCCCTTTCCTGCTGTCTTAATACTGGGGAATGAGTGGGAGGTCCCAGGTATTTATGGACTGGGAGGGGCTCCCTTTTTTTCATGACATCTCTGCAAGATCGCCCTCTACAGGTCCGTATAACCCAAGTGTACCGACTATCTGAAGCGGGGTTTGTGACATACTTAATACCCATTTTACAGGTGAGTAATCACAAAATGGTATTTTTTGCTCAGACCACTGCTAGCAACTGATTGTCTTAGTCTTAGAGCTATAGATCGATAAGGTCAAGAATGGGATTAACGGTAATGCTCCCAAGGATGAGTTTTTGGATGCATTAATATTTGTACTTAAGGCAATTTTATTTCAGATGCTGTCTCAAAAGCCGTTAGAGCCACAGCTAAAAATATTACTTAGATTAATTGTGCTCGCATAGCACTTTGGCTCAAGACGTGGCAGGGTGACCAATCTTCAAAGTCGCACCTGTGTGGTATCCCTTAAGCTTTTATTTGGCTCTGAATTAGAAAGGGTGCTAACCAGGTCCACTGAAGCAGGCAAGAAATTCCCTGCTAAAAGGAAGCAGCTTCAACCTCCCAGATCGGAGGTGAAGAAACCAGATATTCCCAGCGGGAATTCCGGGGTCAGGACTCTGGGAAATCCTGGGGTTCCCAGAGACTGAAGGGGAAAGGATGTTTAATATTTACCCCCCCCCCCCCCAGTAACCCAAGCAGCAGTCCTGACATAGGTCCTGTGGGGGGGGGGGGGGGGGGAGACTTCTGTCATTTCTTGCTGCCTGGCAGAAGATAAGATATCTCGGAACACCTTTGTTCTATTCAGGACATGCTTCATCTAGAATTTGTCTCATGGCCGGAAGATCACTTCAGGTAACTCATTGTCCCAAGGAGAGAAAGAGGAGGCTCTTCCTTTAGTGGTCACCCAGCTGAAGGAAATGGCAGTCATAGAGGAGGTCCCCTGGCACCTAAGGCGTACAGGAGTGTATTCTCACGTATTCCTGGTTCAGAAGCCTTCGGGGAAGTTCAGAATGATCTTGAACCTGAAAAGGTTAAACAGAAATATCCGTTAAAAATGATTCCGCATGGAAACTATTTTTACCATCAAGGATGTTCTGTTCATGGGGGCCTGGTTGGCCTCCATAGATCTCCAGGACGCATATCGGCACATTTCAATCCTCCCGGCTCACAGAAGATTTCTAAGATTTGCCGTAATGTTAGGTGGAGTAACCTTTCATTGTCAATACAGGGAAATGCCCTGCAGTCTGTCTTCCGCACTGCGGATCTTTACGAAGATCTCAGCAGAAGTGATGGCCTTTCTGAGAATGGATCAGATAGTCCAAATAAGCTACAATGCCTATCTCCCACTTTTTGCACCATCCAGAGAGCTCCTAGAGATCAATGTGAAGAGAACATTCTCTTCTGCCAGAGCTAGGATGGATCATAACAAGTAGAGTCTGTCTCCACAGACAGATTGTGTATATATCTAGGGTATCTGATCAACAGTCTACAGGAGAGGACATACCTGCCTACAGGAGAGGACATACCTGCCTTCTCCAAAGATGCAAAAGATTACCTTCCCATCCTCTTGTGTCCAGCAAAACCCCAGGATCTCGCGAAGATAAATTCTGGTTTTGCTGGGTCTTATGACTTTCACGATTCCTGCTGTCAGTTGGGCACAATTTCACTCGAGCCCTCCAGGATTTCGCTCGAGCCCTCCAGGATTTCTTTCTAAACACTTGAAACAAGGATCCAGAGTCATTAGATATAATAACGACTCTCCCGGATCGAGTTTGTGTATCCCTTCAATGGTGGGTAACTCAAGACAATCTAGCCAAGGGAGATCTCGGCATCGGATAGATCCTATCAGGATCACGACAAGCGCCTGGGGATAGGGTTCCAGTACCAAATCCATGGTGTTTGGTCAGAAAATCTGTCCCAAAGATCAACAAATTTTTGAGAGTTGAAGGCAGTGGACTTAGCCTTGGAACACTTCAGAGAGAGAATACAGGATCGATATGCCCTGCCAATGGCCTATATCAACAATCAGGGTGGCACAAGGTCAGTGGAGCTGAAAGCTGTCACCAGGACCATTTGCGCCAAGATGGAAGGTTTAGCAAGGTCCCTGAGAGTTGTGCATATCAAGGGACAATTGAACGTATTGGCATTTCTGCTCAGTCTGGTCCAAGTGAAACCATTGGAATGGGAGCTAAACCAGAGAGTCTACAAGCAGATAGTAGATCTTTGGGGCTCATCCGAATTCCAAATGCCAAAACTTCTTCTCGCTGCACCAGGGCCAGGGAGCTCTAGCGGATAATGTGCTCTTCCAGAACTGGGGGAGGTTCAACCTATGTAATGCATTCCCACCTTTTCAGTTGCTCCCCAGGGTCTTGAGAAAAATAAAGATGGAAGGAGCGAGAGTAATTCTAGTGGCTTTGTACTGGCCTGATTCAGATGGCAGCCAGGCCACCGTTCACTCGCTTCACTGCCAGAGACTGTAGACTTACTTCAGCAGGGACCTAGTCTCCATCCTCCGTTCCAAAACCACCGGCTGACTGCGTGGATCCTCAATGGAGCCTGCTAAGAAGTAAAGGCTTGTCAAGTAGAGTAGTTAAGACTCTACTTCAGAGTAGAAAGTTGGTTACCAGAAAGATCTACTTCTTTCTGCAGAAGCCATAACCTACTTTGCTCAGAAGTGGCCCACAGTATTGGAATTCTTGCAGGAAGGAGCAGAAATGGGCTTCGCTATAAGCACCTTGAAGGTGCAGGTGGCGGCTCTGTCAGTACTTTTAGATACAAGGCTCAAAGCGAATGATCTGATAAATGTTCATTTTTTTTTTTTTTTTTGCTAGAAGGCCAGTGAATCCCAAGGTCTTCCCACTTTGAGATCTATTGACTAAGACTCCCTTTGAGCCAATCACGGATACATCTATCACATTCTTGACCCTTAAGGTTGCCTTTATTTTAGCAATTACCCCAGCTAGAAGAATCAGTGATTTACAGGCCTTATCAATTAAGGAACCCTATTTTCGAGTATTTTCGGATCATCTTACGATCAGACCCAATCCCTTTTATTTGCCAAAGATCTCTTCAGAGTTCCACAGGTCCCAGGAGATCTATCTCCTGGGACTCGGGCCTGAGGATATTGGTGATCAGCAGCAAATGCAGTTCTGGATGCTAGAAAAATGTTACTATTCTATTTGGATACATCAGCAGGGTGGAGAAAAATCACTCGCTCTACTAGGGCAATTTCTGCTCCTTGGGCTAATCAGACAGGAATATCTTTAGAGAATATCTGCAGAGCAACAACATGGGCTTCCCCACAAACGTTTTTGAAACACTACAGAGTGGATCTGTCTTCAGACACCAAGCAAGCCTTCGACAGGAGGATACTTTTAAACTAGTGTCCTACCTCAAGGGGGGGAAACCATTTAATGACTTGTTCATCAGCTGGACCATCCTTGAGGACGTTTTGGGAAAAACTCAATTAGCTTACCGGTAATAGGATTTCCGGTAGTCCTCCAGGACGGCATCCTACTTCCATACCAAGATAAGTATTATCCTGGAGGAAGGGACGTGGTATTTAAACTTGTTCAGTTGTGTTTCCTGTTTAGGTGGGAGGAGCTACTCGGCTGGGCTGTCCTGGAGGACTACCGAAAATCCTATCACCGGTAAGCAAATTTGTTTTTTCCCTGACGAGAGGAGGGAGCGTTAGCAATAGATGCTCTGGCTCAGCTATGGAATTTTCATCTTGCTTATGGCCCCCCCCCCCCCTTCAGAATCCTGCCACAAGTGATTCAGAAGATTGCACAGGAAGAAGTGACTGTGATCCTCATCGCTCCATTCTCGCCATAGAGAGCTTGGTTCACAGAATTAATGAAGATGGCAAGAAAGGGTCCCTGGAGGCTTCCAGACATAACAAACATCATTCATCAGGACGGCATTCTGCATCAGAATCTGTCAAGACTACTTCTAACAGCATGGATCCTGAAAGGACCATATTAAGTAATAAGGGTTGTGCACCGAGAAGTGACTGAAACTTTTCTGTTCAGAACGTAAGTTAACTACTAGGAAGATCTATGGAAAGGTAGGGAAATGTTGTTTTTCTTTTTGTGAAACTGACAAGTTGAGGAAAAAGACAGCCACAGTACTATAATTCCTACAGGAAGGTTTTGATAAGGGTCTGGCTGCAAGTACCTTAAAGACTCAGACTTCGGCATTACAAGTTTTTCAAAATTAACAAATCGTTTTCAGAGCAATTATGCGAAAAAGACCTGCACTGTTTGAGGGATTTCCTACATGGGATTTGTCTATTGTATTAAAAGGTTAATGGAGCCTCCATTTGAGCCAATGGATGAAGTTTCAGAGAAATGGTTATCATTGAAATGTTGTTTGGCCAGGCTGGTAAGCGAACTGCAAGCCTTACCTGTTAAGTAACCATATTGTGCATTACTACCAGACAAGGTTATACAAAAATAGTGACTTTGACTAACAGGTCGCAAGAGATAGTTCTTCCAACAATGCCAAATCGAGCAGGCAAGGAAGAAGATCTCTCGATGCTTGATGTTAGAAAAGCCTTGATCATTTTATTCGTAAAGGTTAAGGGTGGCGCACAGCGGAGCAGCTCTTTTATAACGTTTAGCAGGAAAAAAGGCTTGGCAGCTTCAAAGTCCACTAGCCTGATGGATAAAACAGACTATTGCACAAGCATAATTGTTTAGGTATCTGCTCATTCTACAAGAGCTAAAGATACGTCATGGGTAGAAAGGACTGGTGCCTCTATAGAGGAGATCTGCAAAGCAGAAATGTGGTCATCACCCCACACTTTCCTAAAACATTATAGACTTGATTTACTATCTGCAAGAAACCAGGCCTTCGGTAGAAGGGTACTGCTTGCAGCTTTCCACCTCTCACCAGGTATAATTACTTGCGTAATCCTCTCCCATGTGGTCAAGCTGAAAGGGGACTTTGATAAACCACCGTTAGACTTACCGGTAACGGATTTTTCAGGAATCCTTCAGCTTAACCGCTAATTACCCACCCAGAGTCCAAGGGTGTTTTTTTAATAGGTTACTTTTCAAATACTGAGGTGGGGAGGAAGGGGTGGGTCTTTTTTAATCTCTGTTAAGGTTTGGGTTTCCTCCCAGGGGGTGGAGCAAAATCTCTCCATGTGGTCAAGCTGAAAGACTCCTGAAAAATCTGTTACCGGTAAATCTAACTGTGCCCCCCCCCCTTTTTTTTTTTTTTAGCTTAGTACGTTCTGGGGAAGATTTAGGATTGCTGGGTTCCTACTACCTATATCCCTTTCAGTGCCAAGCACGTAGATTCTACGTGCTTGCTTCTACTCCACTTAAGTGCCAAGCACGTAGAATCTACGTGCTTGACTTTCACCCCTGCTAGTAAAAAAATAAAAATCAAAAATACTCACCTGACCGCTCGTTGGATCCGGCTGGGTCTCCTCTTTAATTTGGGCTCCAGGAGAGCCCCCGGAATAGCCCCCCCCCTCGTTTGGCAGCAGCTGCTAACTGTAGAAAAAAAATAAAAAAATAAAAATGACATTTACTTACCTGCAGTCGCGCTGCCTCCCTCCGGGTCTCCTCTTCACTGGGGGGGCCTCCGATCGCCCCCCCCAGCCTCTTCAGCTTCAGGGGAGAGCCTGAAAGGGCTCTCCCCCTCCTCTCCCGATGGGCGCCGCCATCTTGCTGTTAAGCCCCACCCCTTTGGGGGCGGGGCGTATGACGTCACTCCCGGGCCTCTTGCTGCCTCTCCTCGGCTCAGCTGTCAGATGCCCTGGTGATCGCTGGGCAGAGCAGTGGATCCCCTGCCCCCCCCTCCTCTGGCCAGCGATCACCAAGGCATCTGACAGCTGATCACCACAGGAGCTGACAATCGGGTGAGGTGAGTAAAGTAAAAAAAAAACTTTGTGTGTTAACCCCCGCACCCCCAATTACCTGCCTCTCCAAAGCCCGGGGGGGGGGGGGGGGCAGAAGAGCCCGGGCCCACACAGGGTATGTGGGCTCGTAGGCTGCAGGGTGGGGGGGGCCACAAAAGCTGGCCCCTCCACTCTGTTCCTACAAGCCCCCATAGCTGGTCCCGGGCTGGTTATGACGGGTAAGGGGGACCCTACGTCTTCTTTTTTTTTTTTTTTTTTTTTTTTTTTAATTTTAAGGGTTAGGGTTAGCCTAACCCTAACCCTTAAAATTAAAAAAAAAAATGGGTTCCCCTCTACGTCATTTTTTTATTATTAAGGGTAAGGGTTAGGCTAACCCATAAAAAAAAAAAATAAAAATAAAAAAAAAAAAAAAAAAGACATGGGGGGGGGGGGGTCCCCGGGGGGGTCCCCATTTTTTGGGGGAATTTTTTTTTGTATATTTTTTTCTTTTTACGGGTTAGCCTAACCCTTAAAATTCCCCCAAAAAAGGGGGGACCCTATGTCATTTTTGGGGGGATTTTTGAGGGTTCGGGTTAGCCTAACTCTAAACCCTTAAAATTACCCCAAAAAATGCCCCCCCCCTGGACCCTATGTCATTTTTTTTTTTTTTAATTAACCCCTTATGTTTATAGTGTGGATAGTAGTTATATTTTATTTGTAAATGTAATAAAGTGCTCTTTTCAGTTTGGGGGTCTCCAGGGCAAGAATGGGGGGGCTACCGATACATATGTGGTACCGTTGTAATCGGGAGAAATGGGGCTATCACATGCAATATGGTTTTCATTAAAAAAAAAAATATATATATATATATATATATATATATATATATATATATATATATATATCTCTCAGAAATATTCAAAAAACAGTAGAAAAATTACAAACAAGACATTTCATGATAAAGCGTAAACTCTGGTGCAAAAAATGTATATGTAATGTATATAATTTTTCTGGAAATTCCAGCAAAAATCACGGTTAATCATGCCACAAAATGGGGAAAAATGACCTGTCAACAGAGGGTGACAAAACTTCAAGTAGGCTGACAATTAAAAGGGTTAATAGTACCTATGCATGTTGGGTATTGTTCTGCTCGGGGGACCTTGCGCTTTCAGATTTAGCTTGTTTTTTGTTGCATATTGATATTTTAGGAAAACATGGTTTTTATTCAGCTTTTTAGGGAAACCCTGTGAAACCTAAGAATTCTTCAATGGATTACTTCCAGAAAGATGAGCCCACTACAACAAGCTCAGTACTCTTAGAAAGCTTAACATGTGTACTTTCAGGGAATATATGGTTTGTGGGGATATTCTAAATTTAAAGGGTTGTTTTGGTTGAAAAATCGCAAGGTGCGCACTTTGTCTGCAGAGCTGAAATTTTTAAGTAAAATTACCGTTATGCGCATGCTTTACTTTGGGGTGTTTGGCAACTCTTCCCTTGACAGTACCTATGCATGTTGGGTATTGTTCTGTTCGGGGGTTGTTGCTTTTTCAGATTTTACTTTTTTGATTTTGTTTTTTTCTGTTTGCATATAGTTTTTTTTAGGAAAATGTGGCTTTGATTCTTCTTTTTTATTCTTTTTTAGGGAAACTCTGTGCAACCAAAGAATTGATTGAGGGATTACTTCCAGAAAATTGCGCCCATGTCAACAAACCTGGTACGCCTAGAAAGCCTGAGGTGTATACTTCCAGAGAATATATAGTTTTTGGGGGGTATTTCAAATTTAAAGGGTTATTTTTCTGGAAAGACCGCAAGGTGCGCTTAGCGCGGTGCATAGTTGTATTTTATCTGAAAATCTCCTAAAGCGCTGTTTCAGTTTGGGGGGAGTCTCCTGGGCAGGAAAAGGTGTCTACCTATACATATGTGGTAACGCTGTGACCGGGATTAATTGGGGTTTCACATGCAATAAGATTTTATTGACAAACTTACATTTTTTATTACAAAAAAACACTACAAATTGCAAAAAATAGATTTTTATTTTTTTGCACATATTTCACCCAAAAGTATTGAGAATACACCTAAAAAATTAGACATTTCATGTTAAAGCCCAGACTCTGCTGAAAAAAACAATATATCATTTTCCTGGGAAATCCCTGGAAATCCCTTCAAAAATCACATTTGAACATGGGGAGCGCAAAATAGTGCAAAATGGTCTGGCACCAAGCGTGACAAAAACTCTAGGTAGGCTGGCAGCGAAAGGGATATACATTTTCTGGCCTCCCTCTATGGCAGACAGAGTTAAGAATCTTCAGCAAATTTTTTTTTTTTTAAAACAAACTCTTGGGAATTGCTTGGTTACCTCATTCCAGGCGCCATGCCTGGAATGAGGTAAGCAAGCAATTCCCAAGAGTAGGCAGACGAGGCAGAGGAGATTTTGTTAGTCTCTGCCCCTTTATGAATATCTGTGGGACATTGCGTGGATCAACGCAATCCAGATCAAGGATCAATGTATCTGTCCTCCTCTCATTATGGGAAGAAGAGGTCCAGCTATGCTCCGGTAAGTCTTTTGTTATGGGTGCACGATTTAAAGGTACTGTAACATTGCATCCTCACAGATTCTCCCCTTTTTTTATTTTTTGTCAGTTTAGACCAAGCCCCCCAAAACCGCTGCCTTGACCGTATCTAAAACTAAACCTGGCTCCAAGGCTGAAGGAAAGAGTAGGAGATGCCCGATGTGTGAAATTAAAGCCTCTTTGTCAAACCTGTACTGATAGTTGTAAGTAAAGAATGGCATGATGGATGTGGTGCAAGTTCTGAAGGATCATATTTCATCTTCACATGATTTGGTGGGGCATAGTAAATCTGTGGGGCATCCCTTTGACACCCGCTTCTATTTTAGAGCACAAGACTCTGAACATGCAGATGCTCTTATTCCTGAGGGGGAGAAGGGCCCGTCCACTTCTGAGTAAGGACAGGTGTCAGGATCAAAATCATCCACTCTGGGGAGAGTTTTCCCATGGCTTTACCATGTCTCTTACATATCTCTCGCTCCATGGAGATTGATGATAGGAGTGTTATCCCTAAATCTGAGCACAATGGTTTTTATCTGGATTTTGTTCCAGAGACCCCTGGGTCCTTTCCCATTCATAAGTCTGTTAAAGAAGCTATCCTTAAAGTGGACTAACACCCAGGATTTTGAATATCCTGGGGGCTGGTCCACTTAGGTGTGAAACCCCCCCGATCGCCGCAAAAACTCACCTCTCCCCGCTCCCACGTGACCTCGTCCGGCCAATGACAGCGCTCAGAGCCGCTCTGGTATGCGCGTCGAAAGCCGCTTGGACGCGCATACCAGAGCGCTGTCATTGGCTGCTTCTCTCGCTTCCCTCCAACAGGGAGCGCGCCTGCGCCGGCCATTCACAAAACGGCCGGCGTGGGAGCGCACCCTGCTAGAGGGAAGCGAGAGACGCGGCCGCGTCTCGCGCATGCGCCGTTGGATCGCCGGTAAGGTAAGGATTGTGGGCCTCCTGGGGGGTTCCTCCCCGCGGGACATCCCGATTTCGGATGCCCCGCGGGGAGGGATCTGATCGGTCCAGGAATCTTATAGATTCCCGGGCCGATCCCCCCTGGGTGTTGGTCCACTTTAATGAATGAAGATACCCGCTTAAGAAGGTGTTTAGGTCAGGGGCACTTAAGAGGCGTTAAGTGCCCCAAGTTGGGTGCACCTTTTGTGATGGTTTCTAAGGGAGTGTATTTGGCCTTTGAGGATTTTGGCACCCTCAAGAACAAGAGGATGAATTCCCTTTTAAAGAAGGCCTGGCAGGCAGAATCTTGTTCCCTGAAACCAATTCCTTTCTCTACCTGTGTCGCTAGGAATTTGAATTATTTCTTTCGAGAATCTAGTTCCACCAGGTTTCCTTATGGTCTCAATAGACATGAAAGATGCCTACTGGCAGGTCCCAATGAGCCTTTATGCTCAGACTTTCCTAAGGTTTGCGCTAAGATAAGGAGACCAAATGCTTAATTTCCAATTTGTCTCCCCTTTGGTCTGGCATCAGCCCCCAGGATCTTTACCAAGGTTCTAGCCAAACCCCTGACATATTTAAGGCAAAGAGGGATTGGAATCATAGCTTATTTGGACGATCTCCTACTTTTTGCCCCAAACTGGGAAATATTACTCCTTGTTAGGTGTAACAAGGGGGTTGTTGCTTGTTAGGATGGGTTCTGAATTATGAAGAATCCAGTCTAGTTCTGTCTCAGAAAGGGAATTTTGTGGGTGTGCACCACCAAATATGTAAATTTGTTCCAGGTGCTGGCAAAAATAGGGACAGTGACTATAGAAAAAATGGGGTGGGGACCCTAGACATGCCCCCAAGGAGAAACCCTATATAACTGCCGCACACTAATGAGTTTATCCATATACATCAATTCCATAGTAGAAAAAATTTTCATAAATTTATTTGATCAGGACTCGCACAATTTACACCAACAATACATAAAAGATGTACTAAATGTACTAATGGGGACCTACATCTATCTGTGCTGTATTACTCTAAAACCTATATATACTTAATGAACATTCACCATCTTAGAATATATACAACACAGATAGATGTAGCTCCCCATTAGTACACCTAAGGCCACATAATTAAGTTTATGTTAATGAATAATAATGACAAGAATATTTTTTGTATATAGTTAATATATGTAATATGATGCTCATATTATTGATGTAACATGGACTCAGGCGTTTGCATATAATAGATATAGCAGAGTAATCATAGTATGTTTATTGTCTTAATGGAATATGCCCTCTGCCTCTGTATAGATACGCACCTTCCACGATCCACTGACAGAATACTTCTGGTTGGCAGGGTGGGCTGGAGGGTAGCGTGGCGGGGCGCGCGGCCGCCCGGTACCTCCTACTGCAGGGGAGTGTGCCCGGGCGGTCGTGCGCCGGAGCCGGGTGCCCCGTGACGCACTTCCGGTTGTAGTGCGAGTATTGGCGGATATGACGCACCCTCCCTGTGGTTGCCGTTACGGGAGTATTTCCTGCCGGGCGGGGCACACGTGTGGGGGGATGGCGGCGCGCTCGGCCATTGGAGCAGCTACACTCACAGGTACATTTATATAGGGACACAGGGCATATGGCGGTTTATACACCCTGGCGAAGTGGCGCAGAGCCACGCAACGCGTCGGTGGCGGACCGTTGGAGGGGACCCCAGAGGCTTCATAATATGGTGATGTAGAGACACCTCTTTTATCTGATTCTAATTTTACTGGTTATAGAATCCCTGAACGAACGGGGCAAATATAATAGACATCCTTGGTCATACCTGCTTGCACAATGCACCTTTTGCACTTTAATGTTGTTATCCAATAATGGATTTGTTTGTCACTGTTTTGATATTTTTATAACTAAGTCGGCACAATACATTTATAGAATTGTAGATTTGTATTAGCAGCAAGCACTTTGAGCACTTTTTCCCTATCCCTTACTCATCATTTAACAACTTTTTTATTTTTGCCCCGTGTATTGTGGGTTCAGGATTATCATTGCATTAATTTTTGTTGTATATACATATATTTATTACTATTTATGGAAGAATTTAGAGCCGTTTGAGGGGCCCAACCTCCGTTTGTGTGTGTGTATATGTTTTTTAAATGGGTCTTTTATGTATTGTTGGTGTAAATTGTACGAGTCCTGATCAAATAAATGTGTGAAATATTTTTCTACTATGGAATTGATGTATATGGATAAACTCATTAGTGTGCGGCAGTTATATAGGGTTTCTCCTTGGGGGCATGTCTAGGGTCCCCACCCCATTTTTTCTATAGTTCTGTCTCAGGTCATGACTTATACAGGGTTCGAGATCCATTCGATCCTTCAGAATTTTGTCTTGCCTTCCCAGTTAAGACCCTCCAGGAAACAGTTCAATCTTTTGTACTCCAGACAGACATTCTGGTGCGTCAAGCTATGAGGATTTTGTTTTTTTTTTTTTTTTTTTTGTTTACCTCCGCCTTCCCGACGGAAAGGCAGGGTCGGCTACATTCACCGACTCCTCAGCTGCATATCCTAAACACCTGGAACAAGTGTCAGGAATTCCTAGAAAATTTGATGGAAATCTCCAACCAGGTTAAAGCGGTCCTTCACTCTGAATAAGAGCATATCTTATGTTTCCCATACAGATTGTTCACATTAAAAATCATCCTACCTGCATCTACTGCATGTTATGAGCCTTTAAACATTCAAGATGGCGGCTCATGGGACATCAGGCAGCCTGCAAACAGGAATTGCCTTCTAACTGTGCTGCTCTGCATTCTGGGATTGCTGACCTTTTCCTGACCCCAGCTCTGCTCTGTCTGTGCAAAGCACAGCTATAACCCGTCCCCCTGTACTTTATCCCACTCTCCTCAGTAAGTGTGATGCTTCTGAATCAAGATGGTGGCACCCATATCCTAAAGTCCTAAACAGAGTTGCAGACTAATGGGGGAAAGAATAATAAGTAAGTGACTAAAAACTTAAAACATATTAATTTTATATGCTGGGGAATTGTTTTTTATGGGTTTGGGCTTTTCAATAAATGAAGGTCCGGTTTAAGAACTCTGAAGTGGTGGTTGTGCAAAGACTGATTTGTCACTGGTCTGCTGTGGAGAGATTCCAAGGAGGAAATTGTAACAACGGATGGGGAAACTCATGGGGTTGGGGGCCCATTGCAGGTCTTCGACTCTTGGACCATCTGCCTTGTGCAGTCAGTCATTGCAAATGCAAGAGTTGATAGCCGTAAAGGAAGACTTGTTCTGCTCACTCCACCTGAAGGGTCTTTCTTCACATTCGATCCGAAACAGACAACACCATGGCAATGACATACTTGAATCAACGGGGAGCGGGGGGAGACAAGATCTCCCCAATTTAGAGAGGGCTGCAATGGAGATTTTGCTTTGGGCAGAACGGAACTGGGCATCTCTGTCAACTATTCATTTGGAGGGATGCCTAAATCATGTGGCAGACTTTCTAAGTCTCTCGCCGCTGTTGGACAAGGTTTTAAATAAAATTTGTGTCCCGAGAGGAATTTCAGAGATGTACCCTTTTGCATTTGGAAAGAACCACAAGCTAAAGGTGTGTGTGTGTGTGTGTGTGTGTCCAGGGAGGCCAGGCCTGCTATCCCGGGGACCAGTACTTTGTCAAGGTCCCAAGAGGTGGCATTTGACTCTGACCCTGAAGTTGCCATGCTCCTAAGGATTTTTCAGACAATTTTATCAAAAGCTTTCTCTGCAGTAGGAAGTAGGTGGAAGGACCCTTCTCTTCAGTAGGAAGGAAGGAGGTGACAAGGAAGATTTATTTGAAAGTCTGGAAAACTCAGAACAGTAGATCTGCTTCCTTCCGGTTAGGAGGGAAATGTTTTTTTTTATGGCAGTTAGGCTTTCTAGGCCAGTTGGCTTTCTAGGCCAGTTCACATAAACCTAGCACCTCTGGGGTCTAACAGCCATGATGTCTCCTCCCTTTGAGCCATTGTTGGATTTGTCTATTAAATTTCTCACTTTTTAGTACTATTTTTAGTGGCAATTACCTCTGCCCGCAGAATCTGTGATATACAAGCATTATTTCTTCAGATTTTTCATTGATCCGGTGGTGGTAAGGTTAGATCCCTGCTACCTACCAAAGATATCTTACAATTTTCATTGGACACAGGAAATTGTTCTTCCTTCAGCAGATAGTAAAGTTCCTTCTTTGGATAAATCATTAGATGTCAGAGCATTTCTTCTGGAATATCTTCATCAAACAAAGATGGAGAAAGGCAGATACTTTTATTCATTTCATTTGCAGGTCCTAGGAACAGCCATCGGGTGTCTAAAACAACCTGGGCACTTTGGATGAATAGCACAATGAATCTCCTGTACCAGGAAGAATTACAGCTCAATCAACGAGAAGAATTTCCACATCTTGGGTGGAGCAAGCCACCTGGTCTTCAGGCAAGACATCTGTTAGACATTATCGTTTTGACTTGCTTACTTTAGAGGATCAGCCCTATTAAAGGAGCTGCAGGCAGACTTTCCCACCCAGTAGTGGTAGATCTCACTTATCCTCTCTCAAATATGCTGCCCAGAGGATGTTTTGAGAAAACTTAAGTTGCCTGGTAACTTCTTTTCTAAACATCTGAATAGGCAGCATACAGGTTTCCCTCCCTTGAGCGATCATTAAATGCATTTTTTTAATGTTTAATTACCAGTATTGTTCTGGTCTGTCTTTGCATTTTGCAGATCAATTACAACTGGAGGCTGCTAAGAGGAGACAAAGCTTTATTCACTTCTGGTGGTCATGTGTTCCTACCTAGGGGCGGCGCCATAAGGTCTCAATAGTATGCTGCCTGTTTTGGATGTTATGAAAAATGACCAGGTAACTGGTAAAATCATCCTACCTGTAACTAGTGCATTTTCTGAGCCTTTAAACCTCCAAGATGGTGGCCCATGATGTCTCTGGCTGCCTGCAGAAAGAGAGTTTCTACTGGTTATGCCTCCCTGTATTTTGGGATTGCTGTCCTTTTTCTTACCTGTCTGTGCAGAGTACAACTATAATCTGCCTCCTGTAATTTCCCTCTTCTTCTGTCGTCAGTATGTAATGCTTCTGAAGATGGCGGCACCATATTCATTTTAGAAGCTGGGGAAGTGTGTTTTTAAGGTTTAGGCTTTTCATTGAATGATGCTGACGTTTTAAAGCACTTTTGTGCTATAAGCATATATTTAGACAAAAACAAGCCATAGTTAGTTCTTTTTATTGCCCTAAACCTTTAAGAGGTGCAAATATACTCATAGATTTAGAGGAAATTGCACCCTAGCACTAAAGATGCAATATCTGTGGAGGGAGGTATTTGATCAATGCCATTAGTCATGTCTTCAGGGGTCTATTAAAGGGCAGCAACCCTAAAGGTGAATGAGTCAATTCACTAGTATAGAGGAAGCGAATGGACTATGTCTGGTCTGCAATCCTCCTAGGTTTTAGGAGAGTGGTTGGAAGCTTGGTATGGACAGTTTTATATTTGATTACATGTTCCTTTTCACCTATTGACCATCTCTGTGGAATTTGAGGTAGGCGGGGGCGCTGCTTTGCCTCCTCTGTGCTAGTGAGTTGATTCATTCACCTTTTAGGGTTGCCTACCTTTTAGCCCCCTCTTTATCATAGATACCACTATGATGGCACAGATCTATACATCCCTCTGTCTACTTCAGATGCAGCTTTTTTTCACCTGAAATGCATTGCCATGCTTGGGCACTTTTCAGCAGAGTTTTAGCGTTTACAGTTTAACCCTTTCGCTGCCAGCCTACCTGCAGCTTTTGTCGCCCTCTGTTGCCAGACCATGTTTCACTATTTTGCGCTACACATGTTCAACTGTGATTTTTGAAAGGATTTCCCAGGAAAATTATATAATTTTTTTTTCAAGAGAGTCTGGGCTTCAACATGAAATCTCTCGTTTGGCCTTTTTTTAGTGTATTCTCAATACTTTTTGGTGAAATATGTGCAAAAAAACCCAAACTATTTTTTGCAATTTGTAGTGTTTTTTTTTTTTTGTAATAAAAAGTATGTTTGTCAATAAAATGTTATTGTGTGCGAAACCCTAATTTCTCCCAGTCACAGCGGTACCACATATGTATTGATAGACACCCTTTCCTGCCCAGGAGACTCCCCCAAACTGAAACAGAGCTTTAGGAGATTTTCAGATAAAATACAACTGCGCTTTGCGCACCTTGCAGTTTTTCCAGAAAAACAACCATTTAGGTTTAAAATACCCCCCACAAACTATATATTCTCTGGAAGTACACACCTCAAGCTTTCTAGGCGTACCAAGCTTGTTTATGTGGGCTTAGTTTTCTGGAAGTAATCCCTCAATGTATTCTTTGGTTGCACAAAGTTTCCCTAAAAAAGAATAAAAAGGAAGAATCAAGCCACATTTTCCTAAAAAAAAAAAAAAAAAAAATATATATATATATATATATATATATATATATATATATATATATATATATATATATATATATGCAAAAACAAGTAAAATCTCAAAAAGCAACATGCCCTGAACAGAACGATACCCAACATGCATAGGTACTGTCAAGGTAAGAGTTGGCAAACACCCCAAAGTAAAGCATGTGCATAACAGTAATTTTACTTGAAAATTTCAGCTCTGCAGACAAAATGCGCACCTTGCAATTTTTCAACCAAAACAACCCTTTAAGGGTTAAAGGTTATGTTTTATTTACATGATTCTGTGATCTGCTGCTGGATTCAATTCGTTCAAGTCAATCAGGTTTTCCAGGCCAGCAGACCAATACTGTGTGTTCCATGGGGTTAAAAGGCCGGGTACTAGCCTATCCATTGTAACATGGGTTGTGGCCGTTCACCCCGGAGGCAGCCGGCAGTGAGGGCGCCATTTGGGGAACTATTAACTATTAACTTTGACAGATCAGCTTTGGGGAACAAAAGGACAGGGTTTGTGTTTTGATGCCTGGACAGGGACTTTCAAAGGTTAAAGTGGACCCACACTCGATGGCCACGGGGGAATCAGGCCACTGACTGCTATATATTTAGCGCCGGCTCTGGCACACACTCTGTTAGAGGTAGCCCTGGTGCTGACTCGTAGTACCTACGGGCTGCCTTTCCCCCTGCTAGAGTAAAAAGTAAAGTAAAATAACACTCACCTGACCCCTCGTTCGAACCGGCTGGGTCTTCTCTTCACCCTGGGGGTATCCGATTACCCCCAGGGGCTCTTCTGCCTTCAGGAGGGGGCCAAAAATTGCCCCGCCCACTTCGCAGCCGCTGCTTTAAGAATAATAAAAAAAAAAGACATTTACTCACCTCTGTGCCCGATCCCTTCATCGAGAGGGCCTTGGATTGCTCCCCCCTCCCCCGGGCTTTTCTGCGGTGAGGAGGGGGCTCAAAACATGCCCCCTCCGACGTCATCCCGCTGCGTGCTCCAGACTTTCAGATGTCAGGTCTGATCACCGGAGGCGATTGGAGGGTAGGGGATGTGGTCCCCTGCCTCCCCAGCCCCCTCCAGGGATCAGCCCTGACAGCTGTCAGCTGTAGAGAATCGTCGCGGGATACAAGATCGGAGGTGAGTGTTAAAAAAACAAAAAAAAAACAAAAACATTTTTCACTATATCCAGTCCAGGTCGTCCTAGAAGTAATGACAGTTGGGTTAACCGCCACCAGGTGGCGCAGTTACTGCAAGATCCAGAGCTGTAACTCCTCCCAGCCCCCTATAAAATGAGCTGTCTCAATAGAATTCCCAGAGTGTCAAAAAGCAGTAAAAGGAGACAGGCCGGGAGGCCAAGAAACCATGTTAACTCACATGGCTTCAGCATGTGCTCTCTCCAACAAACACTAAGGACAACGGTCCAATATAAAAGGTAATCACCATAAAAGGCAACAAGAAATGATGAAACCAAGGGCGGGGTGGGACGACCTGGACTGGATATATTCAAAAACTATTCTACAAGTGAGTTTCATAGGATTGTATTTTTCACTATATCCAGTCCAGGTCGTCCCAGAAGTAAGGACAGTTGGGACATCCAAAAGCAGTGTCCAATTAGGGCGGGATCCCCAGTGTGGAACAGCATGTAGTTCATTTCACTTCCGCCTGAAGCACTTTTCGGCCAAAAGCAGAGTCAGCTGAGGCCCTAACATCAACCTTGTAAAACTTGGTAAAGGTATGAACAGAAGACCAGGTAGCGGCCTTACAAACTTGTTCCACAGAGGCCTGGTGCTGAAAAGCCCAGGAAGCACCAATAGCTCTAGTAGAATGAGCTGTAACACAAAAAGGGGGATCCTTCCCCTTGGCAGAGTAAGCTTGCACCACCGCCTGTCTAATCCACTTACTGAGAGTGGACTTGGCCGGAGGCAAACCCTTTCTAGAACCTTCAGTGAGAACAAAGAGAATTTGACTTCCTGAAGGATTCAGTTGCAACCAGGTAGTACTTAATGGCTCTGACCACATCCAAGGCATGGAGGGTCCTCTCCTTAGAATTAGATGGTTCTGGACACAGGGAAGGCAAAACAACTTCCTCGTTAAGATGAAAGGGAGAAAAGACCTTAGGCAAAAAATCAAGCCTAAAGTGAAAAACCACCTTTATCCTTATCCCGCTCAAAGTAAGAAGGCTTCATACAAAGAGCGGCCAGTTGACGGCTGACACCTGGCGCACCGAGGTGATGGATACCAAAAAGACCACCTTTAGGGTCAAGATAGACAATGCAGCATAGCACAAAGGCTCAAAGGGAGGACCCTGGAGAGCAGAAAGTACCAAATTCAAATCCCACACCGGTAATACAGGCTTACACGGTGGACGTACATGGGTAACTCCTTGGAAAAAGGTCCTGATCAGTCTATGATTGGCAAAGGATCTGTGGAAAAAGATGGCCAAAGCCGAGACCTGGCCCTTGAAGGTGCCCAGCTGTAGACCCAAGTCCAAGCCGTTTTGTAAAAATGCCAAAATCCTAGAAATAGTGCGACAAGGGAAACTCTTGGATTCACACCAAGAAATGTAGGCATGCGAAAATCTGTAGTAAATCATGGAAGACGACTTCTTCTGCGCCTGAATCATGGTCTGAACAACCATGGCCGACGGCCCCTTTTCTGTTAGGATTGAGGTTTCAATAGCCAGGCCATCAAAGCCAGCATCTGTAAATTGCCGCAGCAATCCCTGATTGAGAAGCCCTGGGACGTTGGGCATGATTTAACGATCATCTGCACTATGTCCGCGAACCAACTCCGCCTCGGCCAGGATGGTTGGTACCCCCTCCTGGGCTATCTTGCACAGCACTCTGCCCAGGAGTGGAAACGGAGGAAATGCATAAAGGAGCCTGAACTCTGTCCACGGAATTGCCAAAGTATCTGTGGCGAAGGCCAGAGGATCTCTTGACAGGGAGACAAACCTTGGAAGCTTGTGATTGTGTCTGGATGCAAACAGGTCCACGTCCAGCTGACCCCAGCGGAGACAGAGTGTGAAAGATCTTGTTGCTGAGAGACCATCCTCCCAGACGAGACGTCCTCCTGCTCAGGGAGTCTGCCTCCTGGTTTTCTAACCCGGGGATGTAAACCGCGGAGATGCAGGGGACATTCTCCTCCGCCCAAGTCAGAATCTGGGACACCTCCTGAAGGACACGCTTGCTCTGAGTCCCTCCCTGGTGATTGATGTAGGCGACAGCCGTCTGTCTGAGCGGACCTGAATTGCCCAACCCCTTAGATGGGGAGTCAATTGAAGAAGCACTAACCGAATCGCTCTCAGCTCCAGGAGATTGATGGGTAAGTGGGCCTCCTGTGGCCCCCACTGACCCTGGAACTTCAGCGTTTGCCAAAAACCTCCCCAGCTGGTCAGACTGGCGTCTATGGTAACTATCTCCCACCGGGGAGTCAGAAAGGACTTGCCCAGCAACAGAATTCTGGAGTCCAACCACAAGAGGGACTGTCTGACCATGGGGGACAGTGAAAAGTCCTGATCCAGGGACTCCTGCGTCTGGTCCCAACCCTTCAACCGATTCAATTGAAGAGGTCTCACGTGGAACTGGGCAAAGGGCACTGCCTCGAAGCAGGACCCCATGAGGCCCACCAGCTTCATCCCCAGACGGATAGATGGTCGCTGACAAGCCAGTAGGGCCTGCACCTGCGTCTGGAGGCCCTCCACCTTCAGCTGGGGGAGGAATACCTTGATTTGAGAGGTGTCCCAACGTCATGCCCAGAAAGGACCGCACCATTGAGGGAGTGATAGAAGACTTGGGGTAATTGATTACCCATCCGAAATCCTCGAGAGTGGATAACACCGTCCGGTTGTCTCTCTCGGGCTGCTGAAGGGACTGAGCCGCAAATCGTCCAGATAAGGAAGAAAACGAATGCCCTGGATCCTCAGGATAGCCATGATACCCGCCAGCATCTTGGTGAACACACGGGGGGCTGAGGATATCCTTAACGGCAGTGCCACAAACTGGTAATGCTGATCCTCCAGCGCAAACCTCAGGAACTTCTGATGCCCCTGAAAAATCTGGATGTACAGATAAGCATCCTTGGATGTCCACCTTGGTCATGAAGTCGCCGGCCCGAAGCAAGTTCACTGCGGACCGTAAGGTCTCCATGCGGAAATGTCTTACAAACCTGTTGAGACCTTCAGATCCAGGATAGGTCGCAGCGTTCCGTCCTTCTTGGGCACCGTGAATAGATTGGAGTAGAAGCCTCGACCCCGTTCCTGGCGAGGCACGGGGCAAATCACACCTGATAGTAGAAGGCTCTGAACGGTCATCCTTAGGCCCTGCGCCGTCAATGCATTCCGGGAGATCCGCGAGCGAAGAAATCTTGAGGGCGGCCAAACTGCCAGCTCTATTTTGTACCTGGAGGAAACCACCTCCTAGATCCACCGATCCAAGACCTGCTGTCTCCAGATCCCCCCATTAGGGCGCCCCCTTATGCTTGAGAGGGCTTGGCAGGGGGTTTGGATTTAGCTCTCCAGGAGGGATTGGGTCGGCCACAAGACCTACCTCGCCCCAGGAATCTCTGCGGCCACCTGAAAATGAAGAGCCTCTTCCTCCTTGAAAGGAGTGATAGGCAGAAGAACCCCGAAAGGGCCGCACAGGCTTCTGTCGCTGAGGGAGTCTTCCATCCTTGGCCAGAAGGTCCAGACTCTCCCCGAATAACCTGAGCCCCAGGAAAGGGATACTAGTGAGCGACTTCTTGACTGCAGCGTAAGCTGACCACTGACGCTATCGTCCATGGCCGAGACTACAAACGCAATAAAATCCACACAGGCTTTGCGCCCGCTTGCGAGATTTGGCAAAATCAACAAGGCGCCTCACCTTCTTCCTGATGGCCAAAGAGACAATGGAGACAATGGCCGTGGCACAGACAGGGCGAAGGCCAGCACCTACAAAGGTGAACGCTTGACAAGTTAGGTAATCCATGCGCCTGTCAGCTCAAGGGTCGCGCAAGGAAGCCGTATCGGGTGACGGCATAACCATATTGTTGGATAACCCTGAAACAGGGGCATCCACATCAGGGGACGGGACCAGAGGCGGATCAGCTCCTCAAGGAAGGGAATACCGCCTGTCCAGGCCCTTAGGCACCGACGGCAATTTGTTAGGTCTTTCCCATTCCTTAAACACCATATTGGAAAAGTGGGCCTGCTCCGGGGGTGTAGTCTTTCAGGCCGAAATAAATCGCCCTGCTACCTCTTAGCCGCTATAGGAGGGACAATATGCAAAGTCTCAAACATAGAAGACAGCAACTTCTCTGTGTCGTCAGGGAGCCACATATCCTCATCCAAGGAGGAACCGGGCTCTCTATCATAGCCAACCGTCCGATCCCCTGAGGAAGCGGAGTCCCTAAACAACTCTCCTTCCTCCATGGAGTCAAGACCTCTAAAAAGATCATCGGCAAATTCCAAGAAACCCGGCTCGATGTGCCGCTTCTTACACGTGGCCTTCCCAGTAGCCGTGCGAGATAACTGTCTCTCCAGGCTGGCCACCCAGGTAAGCCATATCTGCTTGGGACCCCCTGCTGGCTCCCCCCCCCCCCCCTTGAGGGCTGAACGCAGTAGTGGGGGGGTTGGCAAGGCCGCAGGCAAAGGAGGGCTAGGGGCAAGGACGCCCGCCCTATCATGCTCTAACAATACGCTCCTGTCGCAAGTGACACAAACCGTGCTGAGTCCGCCTAGGGGGCAGGTACCACACATGGGACAGAGCCCAGAGGGGGCCCCTAGCTCATTATCCTCAGAAGCCTCCATTATGGTGATTATGGTGATAAAAAATACAGGCACTAACGGGCCAAACCTGAGTGACCCCCCAATTTAGTCCCTCTTTTTAGTAATCTCTCTTTAAGGGGAGAGGGTGCAGGGGGAGAGAGAGAGAGGGGGGGGTGTAGGAGACCGGGAGGAACCACAACCCTCAGCTGGCAATGGAGAGGGCCCACCTAGAAGACACAAACGGAAGGATTCATGAGCATTCCACAGCACATGCACGTCAAAAGCTAACATAGAAAAAAACAGAGGGACTCACGTAACCGACCAACGAGGTAGCGTGGCTCCGGGAGGCAGGCACCAGAAGCGCAGGCAGTGTAACTGAGGTCGTCGGCCCGTGGGGATCCTCAGCAGGGTCTGCAAATGACACAGTGAGCAGCAAGAAAAATGGTGCCCGAGGCGGGCCGCGCAGCAATGACGCAAAACGCATCGCCCCCTCTGCGGGCGCGAAGAGGCACCCGCAGCACCTAAAATGACGCAAAGAGCGCAGGAAGAGGGGGGCGGCCCACGGGGGAGCCCCCCCCGGACGCGGAGTGTGGCGTGCCCCGCCAACATGCCGAGGCCTCAGTAGAAGAAGGCCTCAACAACGCCGCGGCCGCCCCCCCCCCCCCTCACAGCTACCAGATGGAGGGGGAAGGAGAAAAGGTGAGGGAACAAGGGAAGGTGAGTATGAACACAGCTGCCAGCAAAGTCTGAGGTAAAAAGCACAATATATGACAATAAAGCTTGTGGGCACAGATAAGGGCATAACCCCGGACAATATAGGTGGCTCCCCCCCCTCCCCCCCCAAAATAGGCTCACGATCACCTATGGCCGGCTACCCTTTATGTGGAGGGTCTGCAGCCCAGAGCCTAGCTCTGAACGCCCGAACCTGGCGTTCTCCCTACCTTCACCTGTCCCGTCAGCCAAGGCTGGGAGGCATAAGTGGGTCCACGGGAACAGTGGCATTAGGGGTGCAGTGGCCGACAGGCTTAAAATGCTCCACTCAGCTGCCGTATCCAGATAGTATTCCAGACGATCCTCGAAACAGTATTGCAAGATGAATTTTGGGAGTTCTATTGAGACAGCTCATTTTATAGGGGGCCGGGAGAAGTTAACAGCTCTGTTTCTTGCAGTAACTCCACCACCTGGTGACTGTTAACCCAACTGTCATTACTTCTGGGACGACCTGGACTGGATATAGTGAAAAATAATAAATGTCATTTTTTTTCTTGTGTGTGTGTTTATTATTGTTAACCCTATGTCATTTTTTGGGGGGGGATATGTCGTGTTTTTTTTTTTTTTTTTTTAAATTAACCCCTTATGCTCTGTCACCCAGCAGCTATAAAAGGCTTCCAGCAGCAGCAGCAAGAGAGCAGAAGCCAGAGTGATTAGCGTGGGACATAGTGGCCGAGGTAAGTATGGGAAAAAAAACTTAACCCCTTGTGAACTGGTAAGGAATCCATGAGAGCAGCTAGCAGCTGACTTGCCATTAACGCCTGGCACCCCCAATTACCTGCCTCCCCAAAGCCCGGGGGGGGGGAGGGCAGAAGAGCCCAGGCCCACAGAGGGTATGTGGGCTTGTAGGTTGCAGGGTGGGGGGGCCACCAGAGCTGGCCCCTGCACCCTGTTCTACAAGCCCCCATATCTGGTCCTGGGCTGACCCAATGTCATTTTAGTCATAGTAGTTGTATTTTATTTGTAAATGTTATAAAGTGCTCTTTTCAGTTTGGGGGGGTCTCCTGGGCAAGAATGGGGGGGGGCTACCGATACATATGTGGTACCATTGTAATAGGGAGAAATGGGGCTATCACATGCAATATGGTTTTCAATAATAAAACAAATGTTTCATTTAAAATAAAGGAGACAATTGTCTAAAAAAAATTTTTTTTTTTTTTAACGCAAAAATATGTATATAATTTTCCTGGAAATTCCTGTAAAAATCACGGTTAAACATGGCGCAAAATGGAGAAAAATGACCTGTCAACAGAGGGTGACAAAACTTCAAGTAGGCTGGCAATTAAAAGCGTGAATAGTACCTATGCACGTTGGGTATTCTGCTCGGGGTGCTTTCAGATTTATCTTGTTTTTTCTTGTTTGCATATTGATATTTTAGGAAAACATGGTCTTTATTCTGCTTTTTTTTATAATTGTTTTTAGGGAAACCCTGTGCAACCTAAGAATTCTTCAAGGGATTACTTCCCTTGAGCCCACTACAACAAGCTCAGTACGCTTAGAAAGCTTAACGTGTACTTTCAGGGAATATATGGTTTATGGGGGATATTCCAAATGTAAAGGGTTGTTTTGGTTGAAAAATCGCAAGGTGCGCACTTTGTCTGCAGAGCTGAAATTTTCAAGTAAAATTACCGTTACGCACATGCTTTACTTTGGGGTGTTTGGCAACTCTTCCCTTGACAGTAGCAATGCATGTTGGGTATCGTTCTGTTCGGGGGATGTTGCTTTTTCAGATTAAACTTGTTCATTCTAAGCGGACAGCACGTCCTGCTCCAGACATAGTCCTTACATGTGGGTATACCTCCGCCTTCAGCGCCGTGCACTGCAGAACATGAAGAAAACAAGCTCCTCCCGGCCCTACATATACCGGAGGACCTCCCACAAATCCCCAGATTTCTCTGCAGTGCTGAGACTGCGAAGACATGAAGTATCAAGCTCTCGCAGGCGAGCGGGGCTTTACAGCCCGAGGCCCTGCGGGACTACTCCCACCCGTCCTAATTGTGAATTAATGCCTCCCAGCCTGGGCTGCGGTGGTCGGGTAAAGGTAGGCAGCACCTAGTGTGCTTATGGAGCTAGGCTCCACCGCAATCCCCCTCCATAGGGTAGGCGGTTAAGGCGTATGGTGAGCCTTCAATTGGATGCCCCTCCCGCACTAGTGCCCCACGCCCTGTGTAGCGGTGAACCCAGAATATTGGATCACCTTCCTCCCTAGATTCCCCCGTTAGTGGGGGAAAAAGAGGGGGGTGGGGTCGTGTGTACGATGGCTAAACCTTGCCCTAATCACACTAGTCACCCATTGTCTTAGGGTACCGGAGTCAGAGCCGCGCTCCTTTTTTCAGCTTTTAGCTTTCCGCAGCGCTTTCATTGCATTTACTCGGCGCATACTTCGGCTCTATTCGATTGACGCTTGGCGTTCTATCACGGTATTCACCCTGTCAGAATTATCTGAGGTGATTTTCCCTGACAATATCTGTCGCTTCCGATTGGCTGCGCGCCTTCGAGTTTCGTGCTCTCCGGAGGGGGGGCGTGGTTCGGTTGGCGCGTTCCGCGTCATCGCCCGCTCAGCATCCGGTCCAGCCTATTTTAATCAAATCACTCCCACTTCCCAGCGGGTGTTTGGGGCATCCAGGGTCGCTTTACAGCGTCAATCCCTACTGGCATATTAAATATAATAATCACCATATGGAGGCATCTCAGGATATTGTGAACGGGGTTCCTTCGGGACAAGCCCGTCTGTGTGTAGCTTGCGGGGTCACACCTAGCAGTGGTGACAATGCACGGGTCTGCATCCCTTGTGCCCAGCAGGCGCTAGCTGGCCTTCCCACCTCTTCCGAGGCTGGGCCCGCACCTCGCCTTGCTTCTCCTACTCCCCCAAGCCTGAGCCTAACCCCCAATACTAGTGGGGACTCTCATGCTGATTTTGCCACTAGACTGACTAGCGTAGAAAATTTAATCGCTGGCTCCTTGGCGCGCAAGGCTATTGCCAAGAAGCGCCATTTGAATCCTGAAGCTACTATTCTTCCTGTAGAATCTGACGACTTACATCTGTCTTATGCACATTCCCCCTCAGAGGAAGGGGAACTGTTTTTTGACTCGGGGTCCTATGACGAGTCCAGGAGTCAGGATGAATTTGGTTCTGATCTTTGGTCCCAGGATGACGTTGACAGATTACTGGCCCAGATCTTTGATGTGTTATCCCTCTCTCCCCCGCCTGCGGCTCCTCGGCAAAGAGGCGACCGTTCCATACCGCTAGGGTGCGATTGGAGTTTCCTGAATAAACTCATTTTAATAATCTCCTCGTCCTAAAGGAGTGGGAACATCCCAGCAAACTCCAGGGAGTCCCTAAAGTTGTGGATAAGAAGTATCCATTCCCTGCCGACCTGATCAAATGTTGGACTTCGCCGCCCGAAGTCGATGTCCCGATCCTTGGTCTGTCCAATACCTCTATTATGCACTCCCCTGATACTACTATGCTGCGGGATCTGGAGGATCGGCGGGTTGACCAACTGGCTTGTCATGCATTTGCATTTGGGGGAGCGTCGCTCCGCCCGGTCTGCGCCTTAGCCATCATGGCGGTGGCGCTCAGGACGGTGGTTAAGACTGCTCTTGAAGGGGCGGATGATTTGCCATCTGATGCCGCCAATGCTTTGGTTACCTGTGAGACTTTTATCAATTATATCTTATCTGCATCGGACGATGCTATCAAGCTGAGTGCTAGATCCTCTGCTCTGGTGGTAGCCATACGCCGTGCGGTCTGGTTACGCCAGTGGGCCGCTGACAATGTCGCCAAGAAGGCTCTTACGGGGCTTCCTTTCATAGGGCTGCGCCTGTTTGGAGAAAGGTTAGATATCTTTGCTAAAGGGGGCAAGCTGCCCCAGCGCAAGCATCAGATTCGGCCTCTCGTGGCCCAAGCTCCCACTCGACCCCCTATCGTGGGGATAAACAGGGAAGAGGGGTGTCCTTCGCCGGAGCTCGCACAGATTCCTGGAACAAGAACAGAGGACGCCGCCCCAGCTCTTCCTGGGGGCCAAAGCCCCTCCCAAGACCCCCCAGGCATGAAGGGGCGCCCTTGCCCGTCAGGGTGGGGGGATGTCTACAGCATTTTCAGCATGTCTGGAGACGCCTCGTCCCAGACTGGTGGATTCAGGAGGTAGTGTCCTCCGGTTACAAGATAGTTTGCTGTACTGCCCCCTCCCAGTTTCGTTGGGTCCCGAATCCCACAGGATCCTGCCTCAGCTCAAGTCTTGAGGCTAGCGGTGCAGGACCTTCTAGACCTCGGGGTCATTTGCAAGGTCCCCTCAAAAGACAGGGGCGTGGGGTTTTATTCCAACCTGTTCACGGTGCCCAAAAAGGACGGGTCAGTCAGACCCATTCTGGATTTAAAAATCTTAAACAGATTTGTGAGAAACAGACATTTTCGTATGGAAACTCTGCGCTCGGCCATTGCCTCGTTGCGCCCAGGGGACTTCATGACATCTGTGGACATCAAGGACTCTTACCTGCACGTTCCGGTGTTCCCAGGGCATCAAAGGTTTCTCAGATTTGCGCTGCTGGATCAGCATTACCAGTTTGTGGCCCTGCCATTCTGTCCCCCGGGGTATTCACCAAGGTGCTGGCAGGAGTAATGTCTCTGAGACTAAAAGGCATACGGGTGTTGCTCTACCTGGACGATATACTCATCTCATCTCAGTCTCTGCAGCAGGCAGAGCTGGACACGCGGTCGGTGGTGACCACCCTGGAGTCCTTAGGCTGGGTGATCAATTACCCAAAGTCCTCTCTGTCCCCCTCCTCAGTAACCCCGTTTCTGGGGATGATTCTGGATTCAGTTCAGTCAAGGATATTCCTTCCTCCACAGAAGGTGGAAGCTCTGACAACGCAGGTGAGGTCCCTGCTCTCGAGCCCTCATCCCTCCATCAGCCAGGGAATGCAGTTGGTGGGCTCGATGGTGGCAAGCTTCGAGGCGGTGCCCTTTGCACAATTCCATTTGAGAACTCTGCAGCTTCACCTTCTGTCAGTTTGAAACAAGGACCCAGCGTCCTTGGATGAGATCTGGGTGCTTCCCCCCCTCGGTCAGACAATCCCTGGCGTGGTGGCTGGACCACGGGAACTTGACAAGGGGCAGATCCTTCCTGGCTCCCTCCTGGGAGACGGTCACAACGGATGCCAGTCTCTCGGGCTGGGGGGGATTCTGGAAGTCTCTGCGTTTCCAGGGGAGGTGGGGCCCTCAGGAGGCCCATTTACCCATCAATGTCCTGGAACGCAGGGCGGTCAGGTTGGTGCTGGAACAATTGACACAGCACCTGAAGGGTCTGGCAATTCAGGTACGCTCAGACTACATCAATCATCAGGGAGGAACCCGGAGAAAGGGTGCTCTCCAGGAGGTGTCTCTGATTCTAACATGGGCAGAGACCAATGTTCAATGCATCTCAGATGCCCTGAGCAGGGCGTCGTCCCGTCAGGGGGAGTGGTCCCTCTCCAACTCGGTATTTCAGTCTCTGTGTCACCGTTGGGGTGTCCCAGACGTGGATTTGTTTGCGTCCCGTCACAATCACAAGCTCCCGAGCTTTGTATCCCTGTCTCAGGATCCTCTGGCTCTGGCCTCGGATGCTCTGTCAATGTCTTGGAGGGAGTTTCGGCTCCTGTATGCGTTTCCACCAATTCCCCTTCTGGGCAGAGTGCTACGTAAGATTGCTCTGGAAGGGGTACCCACGAATCTGGTGGCCCCAAGGTGGCCAAGAAGAGTGTGGTTCGCAGACGTGGTTCAAATGGCAGTAGATCAGTACGATCTACCAAGGATTCCAGACCTCCTAACTCAGGGGTCTCTACGCCATCCCAATTTACTAACTCTGGCTTTGACGGCTTGGCTATTGAGACCACCATTTTAAAGGAAAAGGGTTTGTCCGCTTCTGTAGTGGCTACCATGGTCCAAGCCAGGAAGAAGACATCTTCTGCTATATATTATAGGGTATGGCGTACCTACATTGACTGGTGTGAATCCAGGTCTCTTCCCTGCCGGGAATTCTTAGTCTCCAGGGTGCTGGAGTTTTTACAACATGGTCTAGACTTAGGTCTGAAGCTTAGTACCTTGAAGGGCCAGGTTTCGGCCCTGTCTATCTTCTTTCAGAAGACCTTTGCCCAGCACTCTCTTATCAAGACTTTCTTTCAAGGGGTCACTCATGTGCGCCCCCCTCGGAAACCTATGGTTCCTGTTTGGGATCTGAATTTGGTTTTGTCGGCCCTGCAGGGTCCTCCTTTTGAACCTATTCATGAAGCAGCTCTTGCTGTTCTCACGCTCAAGGTGGTCTTTCTGATAGCCATTACCTCGGTTAGACGCGTGTCTGAGTTGGCTGCCTTGTCTATTCAGCCTCCCTACTTTGAGAGACACCGGGATAAGGTGGTGTTTCGCTTCAAGCCAGACTTCCTGCCTAAGGTGGTGTCTGCATTTCATTTGAATCAGGATATTGTACTTCCTTCCTTGTGCCCTAATCCTAGTAACCCTAAGGAAAGGGTTTTGCATTCCTTGGATGTGGTTAGGTGTGTCAAGTCCTACCTGGTTACCACTCAGGCCTTTAGGAAGACGGATGCTCTCTTCGTTGTGCCTCACGGGCCTAGGAAAGGTTTGGCTCCCGCCAAGTCTACCATCAGTAAATGGATTCGTCAGGCTGTGGTTCAAGCCTATACTACTAAGGGGAAGACTCCCCCCTTTCGTCTTACTGCTCATTCTACTAGAGCGGTTGGGGCTTCTTGGGCTTTTCAGCACCAGGCCTCTGTGGAGCAAGTTTGCAAGGCTGCTACTTGGTCTTCGGTTCACACCTTTTTACAAAGTTTTACAAGGCTGATGTTAAGGCCTCAGCTGACGCTGTGTTTGGCCGCAAGGTTTTGCAGGCCGTAGTAGTTTAAACTGCTTGCTGTTGCCTTCTGTTGGGGATCCCACCCTTCCTTACGGACACTGCTATTGGATGTCCCACATGTAAGGACTATGTCTGGAGCAGGACGTGCTGTCTGCTTAGAATTATACAACTCTGTGAAGTACTCACCTGTAGAGTTGGTATTATATGCAGACAGCACGTCCTCCTCCACCCCACCCTGGTTTCACTTGTTCTGGATCCCCTGTTTGGTGATTTATACTTGATATTTTTTTGCCAGTTTTGGGTGGTTGTTTCTCCTGGCCTCTGTCTCACTGCTTTTCAATGCTGGGGATTTGTGGGAGGTCCTCCGGTATATGTAGGGCCGGGAGGAGCTTGTTTTCTTCATGTTCTGCAGTGCACGGCGCTGAAGACGGAGGTATACCCACATGTAAGGACTATGTCTGGAGCAGGACGTGCTGTCTGCATATAATACCAACTCTACAGGTGAGTACTTCAGAGTTGTATTTTTTTTTTTTTAAGAAAATGTGGCTTTGATTCTTCTTTATTATCCTTTTTTTATGGAAACTCTTTGCAACCAAAGAATACATATGAAGGATTACTTCCAGAAAACTATGGCCACATCAACAAGCCTGGTACACCTAGAAAGCTTGATGTGTGTACTTCCAGAGAAGATAGCTTGTTGGGGGTATTTCAAATGTGAAGGGTTGTTTTTCTGGAAAAACTGCAAGGTGCGCATAGCGCATATCAGTTGTATTTTTTCTGAAAATCCCCTAAAGCTCTGTTTCAGTTTGGGGGAGTCTCCTGGGCAGGAAAGGGTGTCTACCTATATATAAGTAGTACTGCTGTAGCCGGGAGAAATTGTGGATTTCACACGCAATAAGATTTTATTGACAAACTTCCATTTTTTATTACAAAAAAACACTACAAATTGTAAAAAATAGATTTTTTATTTTTGCACATATTTCACCCAAAAATATTGAGAATACACCTAAAAAAGGACAAACAAGACATTTTCATGTTAAAGCCCAGACTAAGCTGAAAAAAACAATATATCATTTTCCTGGGAAATCCCTGGAAATATCTTCAAAAATCACATATATGATTCCCTGCGGAAAGCTCTGTATAGCCTGCAGCTGATGGACGTGTGGAGGCTGGAGCACGGCCAAGCCAGGGATTATAGTATTTGGGGGGTTAGGGGTATGGTAGAATTGATCATACCCCCAATTCGCCAGGCCGGTATTGCCGAAACTTGTCCCCTGCTCTCTTAAATGTACGTTAGGGGGGAGGGTTCACTGGAGGTGTCCCTTATTACGGAGGGCTTTGTTTGGGGGAGTGGGGGGGGGGGGGTTCTTTTTCAGTGTAAATCGGTGACCACAGTTTTGTAAAAGACAAATGCTTGTTTATTCAACATATTCTTTTCACAGTGCTTATTCACTTTTATACATTTTTTTTTTTTTGAAATTCTTTATTTTCAATAAAGAAACAAGTAGAAGAGTACAGCATTTGCAAATATACAGAGCCATCTCGCAAATACAAGTAATCAAGAGACTTATAGCTGGGGCCATAGTGCATCAAACAAATACTATATGAAAGATAGGAGAAAAAGAAAAACTAGAGAAGGTGGGAGAAGAAATAAAAGAAAGAGGAAGAGAAGGGATAGGGGAGGGGGAGGAAAGGAGGGAAGGGAAGCCAGGAAGAAGAAGGCGACAAGCCAGGGGGAAGTTATCATTACGCTTCCTCCGGTGTTGACCGGCGCCAACATAACTTGTGCATTGCTATTAAATGAGGATGCCACCACACCATAGCGGTTTCAGGTACCCGCGATACCCAGGGTCTCAGAGAGAGGAGGGGGGGGGTCAGGGACCACAAGCTGCTTAAACCTCTCCGTCTCCTTGAAGAGGAACCACGGCGCCAGAGTCCGAAAGAATTGCGTTGTGCTCTCATGGACCTTGGCAGTGAGCTCCTCCCATCTCCATTATGTGATTAATCTCCCAGTCCCTCACCGAAGGGATCACCTCAGATCTCCATAGCCTGGGAATCATTGCCGTAGCTGCATTTACAAGATGTCTCAAAAGTGATTTCTTATAAGTCTTCCAGGGAGTGTCTGCCAAGTGCAAGAGGAGCAAGGAAGGCTCACAGGCCACCGGGTAGCCCAGAATTTCCTTGGAGACTCTCGCCACCAGTCGCCAGAAGGGTGCGATTTTGGGGCATTCCCAGAAGATGTGGAAGAAGCTCCCCACTGCTCTCCGGCACCTCCAGCACTCGTCAGAATGGGACGGGGAAAAACTATGCAATCTCTCCGGGGTGTAATACCACCTCGTGAGGCTCTTGTAATTTGCATCTTGGAGGAGACGGAAGTTTTATGCGTTGATAGAAAGATGTATTTCCACTGTTTGTCTGTCAGCTGTCTGTCCAGGTCCCTCTCGCAGAATCGGGGTGCCTCCCCAGCCTCATCACCTCCCAGAAGAGCATACAGCTGAGAGATGAGCTTCACAGGGGGTTCCCTTGCCTGATGCTCAAAAGGGGTGAGATCCCTCAGCATCGCCTGTCTAGGCCCAAAACTCAGTAGGAAGCTTTGAAATGTGAACAAGAGCCACTGATCAAGCAGCTGAGTGTCCTGTCCCATTTATCCCGCAGATCCTCCAATCGCGCCCATCCAGAGGGTAGGACGAGGTCCATCCCTCTCGGGATCCCCCTCTCTACAAAGCTCACGCGGAGACGAGGGAGAATGTTTATGGGAAGGGACGGGTTGTTCACCAGCGGGACTAGTGGGGTCGGCCACGGGGATATAAACTGTCTGTCCCTTAATTTATCAAAGACTCGGAGGGTGGCTGAAATAAGCGGGTGATCTCTGCATAGGGGCTTCCCTTTCCTAACTGCCCATAGCACGTCCCTGAGTGGGGAATGGGACCAGGTTGCCTCCAGGGCCACCCACTTCTTCCTTTATCCATGGTGGTGCCAGTCTAAAACTCTTTGGAGATGAACCGCTTGCCAATACCGCAGGAGATCTGGGCAGGCAAGCCCCCCTGACTGTTTAGGCCTAAAGAGAAGCTGTAGCCGCAGTCTAGATTTACGCCCCTGCCAAATGAAATTAATAAAAATTGAATTGAGGGATTTAAAGTATGCTCTAGGGATTTGAATCGGGAGAGTCTGGAGCATACAGTATCCTTGGTAGGACTGTCATTTTAAGGATATTGATCCTACCCAACCACGAGAAGGTGGGGAGGTCCCAATTCGCTAAGTCGTTTTTTAAGTCTCGATAGAAAAGGGACAAAGTTTGCTGCATAGGTTCCATCCACCTTATTTGTTATTTTAGTGCCCAGGTATGTAATGGCTGAGGGTGGCCATCTAAATGGGAAAGATGCCCTCAAACGGGTCTCAACCTCCCTCGCTATATTTACCCCTAGGGCCTCCGATTTATCGTAATTTATCTTCAAGTAAGATAACCTACCGAATCTCTCAAATTCCCTCAACAAAACCAGCAGACCCACTGCCGGATTAGTAAGAAAAAACAAAAGATCGTCCGCATATGCCGAGACCTTGTGCGTAGTTGCGCCGGTCTCAATCCCCCGAATGTCCCCCTGTCCCCTGATTCTGCACAAAAAGGGCTCCATGGATAAGGCAAAAATCAGAGGGGAGAGTGGGCATCCCTGCCTGGTGCCATTCCTAATGTCAACCCGGCCCGAGAGAGCACAGTTGACCTTAATTCTTGCGGATGGGTCTGAGTATAAGGCCATTATCAGCTGTAAAGCTTTGGGACCTAAGCCAATATGTTCCAAGACCGCTCTGATATACTGCCAATTAACCTGATCGAAGGCCTTCTCGGCATCAGTGGAAAGCAAAACAACTGGTTCCCCAGTCTGGTCAACCCTATGCAACAGGTTTAACACCCTGGTTGTGTTGTCCCAGGCTTCCCTACCCGGAACAAACCCCGACTGGTCACCATCCATTAAGGCCGGCAGCAGCCCAGAGAGTCTGTTTGCTAGGATCTTTGCAAAAAGTTTGAGATCCACGTTCAGTAGGGAAATGGGCCTATAGCTACCACAGGACATAGGATCCTTCCCGGGCTTCTGGATAATTGTGACAAATGCGGTTAACTCTTCACTCGGGATGGTGGCTGGGTCAGCGGATGCGATCAGGGAATTAAAAGCTGAGAGGAAGTGTGGGGTGAGAAGTGGGAGAAACTGCTTGTAATAGGCAACGGAGAATCCGTCTGGCCCCGGTGATTTCCCACTGGGGGCGCACTTGATAGCTGCGTGTAACTCTTCTATGGATATTGGGCTTCCCAGTGCCTCCCTATCCACATCTTGAAGTACAGGCATTCCCGATTCCTCAATATATCGCTTAATCTGCTCCAGATGCCCCCGATCCGGGTCTGTCCCTGTAGGGCGAATATTGTCAAGTTTGTGATAGACTGGAAGGCCCGTGCAATCTCCAGGGTACTGTAATGTTTTTTTTGTTGCCCATCAATGATTGCCTCTATGAAGTTTAGCATTTGATGTTTCCTGAGTGCTCTTGCCAAAAGTGCACTACTCTTATTTCCGCACTCAAAATATAGTCTCTTACATCGCTTAATAATGTATGCTGCCTGTGAGGACAGTAGGGAATTCAGAGCAGTCCTGGCCTCAGTGAGTGCTAAAAGATTACTTTTAGCTAGCGAGGCTTTATGCGACCCCTTCAGCTCCTGCACCTTCTCAATTCGCCTCTGTAGTTCCCGCTCCCGATCTCTCTTCCCTGCGGTGGCATGTTTGATGAGCGCGCCCCTTATAACCGCCTTGTGAGCCTGCCAGTTGGTAAAAGGAGAAGTATCCTCACTTTTGTGGAGCTCAAAAAAGGTTTTGATAGTGTTTTGCAGGTCCTGGACCAATGGCTCACTCTGCAGAAGGGACTCATTCAGCTTCCATGTCCACTCCCCCCTCATTCCCCCGGGCAGATTGACAGTGAGGGCCACCGGGGCATGATCCGAAATAACCGTGGGTTCTATTTTAGCGTCCACCACTTGGGGTAGAAGTCCATGGGATACCAGAACATAGTCGATTCTGGAGTACGTGCCATGCACCGCAGAGTAGAACGAATAATCTTTAGTGGAAGGGTGGCTGATGCGCCAGGGATCACAGAGCTGAGCCTTCTGGAGGGCTTTCTTCTTTTCAATGCCACGTACGCCAAAGCCGACCGCCCGGTGGATGAGTCCAATAGAGGGTCCAATGCCACATTTAGGTCCCCCCCCCCCCCAGAATAATGGGACCCTCCTGTACAGTCAACAGCTTGTTTATAAAAGCTTCAATAAAGGACACTTGGCCAGAGTTGGGGGCATAAGCCACCGCCAGAGTATATTTTCTATTGAACAGGGAGCCCTTAACAATTAAATATCTACCCTGTTCATCCGCTATCCTATCGGACATTCGGAAAGGGGTGTTCCTGGCGATTAAGATCGCCACCATCCCTCGCTTTTGCATCTGGCGCGTTGCTTGTGTAGGACTGGGAGAAGGACCTGGAGGACAGCTTGGGGGCCCCCTCGCCTCTAAAATGTATTTCCTGTATGAATGCAATGTTTTCTTTGTGTCTGATCAGTTCTTGAAATAGCTTAGATCTCTTCAAGGGGGTAGATATCGCCTTGAGCTTTTGCGTGAGGAGGAGCAGGGGCGCCAGGGAGAGAGGCTCCCGGCGGGTCATCCCCAATCCGGGACATCCCTCCAAACGAGAGGCTAAAGACCACCTCGGGTTAGAGAGATCACTTTATATGTGCCAAGAGCTTGAGTCCGTTTACAGCACCTAAGACCCCGCTAGGGAGTGGGCAATGGGGGTGGAGGGGCAGAGGGGGGGGCGAGTAGATCAGGGGGGTTGGGCAGAGGAGGGGGTTGGAAAGAAGAAAGGGGGGAAAAAAAGGGGGGGTGGCAGTTAGAAGGAGGGGTGAAAGACTATGGAAGAAAAAGAGATGAGAAAGTTATATAACAAGATTTTAAAATAACTACCACTAACTAACACCAAACAATGTCCAACGAGCTTCCGAGGGCGCCCGTCGACCCCAAAGGGTGATCAGAGGCGATCAGAAGCCCGATGTGTACGAGGGAGGGCAAAGCCCTACCCACGAAAAAACCAGAGGAGCCGGCAGCGACCCCCGCACCCCGAAAAAAACCAGGGATCCATGAGCCGCCACCCGCCCTCTACTTGGAGGCCGAGTGGCAAGCCGCCATTCGCAACAGGGATGCGAGTCTCTAGTTGACTCTCATTGATCCGGCGCCAGCCCCCGGCCGCCTCTAATTTATAACTTTGTAACTTTAATATCACAGTATTTACTATCCTGAGTTTAAACTAAACATAAAACATTTGAACAGCACAATGTCTGACAGAAAAACAGATAACAGTTCAGGCCACCAAGATCCCGGCCTCGTCCCTCCAGCCCATCCCCTCACCAATGGTCAGAGCCGATCCCCCGGTGCGACCGGGAGGCCCGCTGGTGTTCACTCGGGCCACGGCCCCCTCTCGGTCCCAGCCCAAGGAGCAGTGCCAACCACGGGAGTGCAGTTCAAACATTGCTATAACAACTATGATAAGTGACTTTTAGGTACTATCAACAGGCAAATATAAACATATCAAAACAGGGTATAAATGCGTGCATACGACCTGTCAGAAGGCAGACCGAGCATCCCAGTTGGGGATAAAGAGGCGGGCAGAGGCCCAGCCAAGACATCAGTGACCCTTAAATCACGGTGACGACAGACGCTATGATCATAACCAGACAGGCTCATGCATCAGAGGGCCGGGGAGGGCGTCCTCCTCCGGCCCGTGAAGGGTACAAATCCGGATTGACGCCCATCCTGTCCGGGACCTGAAGAGACCGAAGGCCAAACTGTTTAAGGAGGCCGGGTAAGTCCTCGTGCTTGCGAAGGGCAAAAGTCTTGCCCCCCTTAGAGGCAATCAGAGAAAAAGGGTAACCCCACCGATAGGTCACATTGTTTTGTTTTAAGCAGTTCCAACAGTGGGCGCAGGAGTCTCCTTCTCGCTAACGTAGATCTTGAGAGGTCAGAGTAGAAATGTAGCTCCGCCCCGTCAAAGTTGAGGGGCCCTTTTCTTCTTGCCGCTGACATAATCGCTTCCTTCTCTTGAAAAAAGTGGATCCTACAGATCACGTCTCTCGGAGGGTCGCCCGGTCTGGGGGGAGGGGCAATGGCTCTGTGCACCCGATCAATTTCGATCTTAGAATCCCCTTCCGATTGTTCTCCCAAAAGCGCGGAGAAAATGCCCTGAAGCGTAGGCATAAGGTCTTCTGGGTGTGTCGCTTCAGGAAGGCCCCTAATGCGTATGTTATTCCGCCTGTTGCGGTTTTCCAGGTCTTCAAGATGGAGAGTTAAGTTATTGGCTGCTTCTTGCGCTTGTAAGCGAAGTGTGAGCTGCTGTATGGTGGACCTATCCTCCTCCTGGTTTCGCTCCACCCTATCCAGCCTCGTATCCAGTTGTCTCAGATCTCCTTTCAGGAGACCCACTTCTTCTGATAATTTTTCGCTAATTGAGCGTGTGATCAGGGACAAGTCCTCCTTCGTGGGCATGGAGCGTAGGTGGGCCCAGACTTCGGAAAGCGTGCGGTCCACTGGGGTCAACCCGGAAGCGCCAGTCTCCCCCCGATCAGGCTCCCCTCCTACGATCCCTCAGGACGGACTGCTCGAGGGTCCCGGGGGGGCTCCACGGGTCTTGAGATGTACCGGTTAAGATCGCTCTGGTTGGCTGCCAGGGAGCCCCTGGTCTGGGTCCTGGAATCTTTGTGTTTGCTACCGCCGCCCATCTCGCTTGTTACCTGCTATGCAAGGTTGTCTGGAAGATGAGGGGGTATCCCCAAAGTGCTACGGCACTTCCTCCAAGGTGCTCCTAAGTAAGTTGGGGTGAATTAATAAAGTATGCCCGGAGAATTCCGATTATGGTGTAAGATGCAGAGTGAGGTGCCAGGTGAGGTAGATCAGAGTCCAGAGCAAGGTTGCATGGAGCGCCTGGCAAGGATTATGCACAGAAGGAAGGTAGGTGCCTCCGGGGTATCACAGGGCAACTCCGGCAGAGGAAGCTATGCAGCCGGCAGGGGGCCTAGCCTACTAGAATGCGAGCTGGGGGATTCGCACTGCAGCCTCGCGTCCCAACATACACAGCTGCACAGCCTGTGTCTCCCTCACCCCCAAGGCTGAGCAAGGGGCGAGTGGGGGAGGACTCCTAAATGGCGCCTGGACTTGCTCCTCCCGGGTCCACACCGCGCCTCCAAGGTGTTTGGGCCCACAGGTGACAGAAGGGGGGGGTCCCTGGGCAAGCGCTCACCTCAGCAGACCTTCAGAGCTCCCCAGCTCCCGGACGAGACGCCGCCCCCCCTGCGCAGTGGGAGCAAGATGGTGGCCGCTCCTCCAACTGATGCTGTGGCCGGTCGTCCTCGTCCCCGGCAGGTACACCTTAGGCGGTACAGGGACCCGCCAGTAATAGAGCCCAGAGCGCTGGTCCCCGGGTCGCGACGCCGCAGGCCTCACCCTCGCTCTCCCCACGGTCCGGGCGCAGCACTAGTCTGAGTGCGGTGGGGGCAAGATGGGGGCCGCTCCTCCATGCCTGCGCTGTACTGGCCCGAACGGCCGCTTCTGCCTCTCAGTTCTCTCCAGCAGCAGTCAGAAGTGTCTCCCCGTCCTCACAGGTATGTGCCACGGGTCGGGCTCAGGATTAAGCTACAGAAATTGCTTATAAAAGCTGATGGGGCCGGGAGCTGCCTGCAGTCACGTCCTCACGGTGCCATGGCAAGCTCCGCCCCCCACTATATACATTTTTTGACATATTTTACACATGTTAGGAAGGAGTAGTGTATATATCTTTCTACTCCATACAGTTTCTCTGGATCCTGCTGACATTCATGTGGTCAGGTCCAGTTTAGGTACAGTTTGTGGCAAGCTCTTGGATTAAAATACTCTTGTAGCAAGTTAGTATCGCGTGCAGACGTTTCGCTCTTAAGTAGCTTCTTCAGTGCACATTTTGAATCTGTTTTCGATGATAGAGAGTACATAGAGCTTATTCATATGGAAATAGATACAACATAACTTAATAGCAGTTATAGTAACATTCACGTACCTCTTGTACTTCTGAGTAATGAGGGAGCGCTTGCTTCAGGTTGTCCTTATGGCTCAATTATGGTAAGGTCAAACAACCTGCAGTATGTATAGCCTTGTTAGTTTGAGGTTGATTGTATGCATGTTATATCCAATGATCGGTATAATGGTACCTGCAGGTCAGCTTGGTCCTGGCAAGGAGCAGGCTGTTAGAGCAGATGGTAGAAAATCTGGTGGTTGTTTGCTATTATAAAGTAATGTGGTTATATGCTGCTAGTAAAAAATAGTGGCTTACCTTCTGTACGCGGTGTCTGTCAAATTGACAGTGGTCGGGACCGGCACCGAGTTGCTGTGCCTCGTGGTACGGCGCACTCAATATGTGAGGGGAGCGGAGGGGCGGTCGCGACGTTCTGGGAGCCGCCTGCGGACGCCTTGGGGGGAGGGGTAGCCCGCCCCTGGGACGTCCAACTGCCAGTGAGAGGCAGTTCCTGTCTATGACGCAGATTGCGTATGTAGGGGGGCTATTATTTAAAGCACCATAAGGGAATCTTAAATTTGTAACAGTGTAAGTAAGATCTACCACTTGAAAAGTTGCCCCCTTTGGAGAACCGTCCTGTTTAAGGGCCCAGTGCTTGCCAACAGGGGTGAGTACGTTCTTATTTCTTATATCCCTAATGTGTTTGTACATTCATGTCTTTAATTTCCTATTCATCTTGCCCACGTAGAAGTTGGGACATGGGCACATGAGAATGTATACCACATCTGAGGTGTTACAATTGGCAAAGTGTTTCTGGTCTATTGTTTTGCCCGTTGGGAGTGTTCTAGTGTTTCCTACGTTAATGTACCTGCATGTTGAGCAGCTTTCACATTTAAATGTGCCTTTTGTCTTCTTGCAACATGTGTTCTTTCTTCCTTCTTTTGAATAATGGCTTCTCACCAGCTCGTCTTTGATTTTGTTCTCTGGAGTGTTAATTTGGGAACATCTGGTATGAACCGGCCTATTTCCGGGTCTCTTTTAAGGATGTACCAGTGGTTGCTAAGGGTTTCTCTAATGTATTTATGTTGTGCGTTGTAGGTGAGTATAAAAGGGGTAAATTCCATGTGCCTTTGTTTCCTGTTTGTGGTATTAAATAATGCAGTTCTATCTTGTCTGGGCTCTTTTGTATGCTTTCTTTAGGGTGTTGGCTGAGTATCCCCTTTCTTTTAGCCTAGTTCTAATTCCATCCGCTGCTTTCTTGTAATCTTCTTGGTTTGTGCAGTTACGCTAAGCCCTAAGATACGCCCCATAAGGGATACTATTTTTCAGGGTGGTCGGGTGTGCACTGGTGGCTCTTAAGATGTTGTTCGCTGCGGTTGGTTTGCGATAGAAATTTGTGGAGATAGCTCCTACGGGTCTTTTTTTATTTTCAGATCTAGGAAGCTTACCTCTTCCACGTCATACTCTAGTGTAAATTTAAGGTTGTATGTATTATTCATGGACAATGCGAATGCTTCTAATTGGGTTGTGTTTCCTGCCCCAGATGATGATGTCGTCTATGTAGCGATGCCATGTTATAATCTGTTGAGTGTATTCATGAAGTGTCTCATCCCCCCATAATTCTTCTTCCCAGTGACCCAGGTAGAGATTTGCGTAGGACGGTGCACAGTTCGTGCCCATAGCTGTTCCTTGTAACTGATTGTAGAGTTGGTTATTAAAGAGAAATGTATTATGGGTGAGTATGAAGTGTAATAGGTCTAGAATGAAGTGGTTATGGTCGTGTTCCTGAATATCTAACTGGTCCATATAGTGTTTGATTGCTCTGAGTCCTAGTGAGTGTGGAATGCTCGAGTACAACGCTTCAACGTCTAATGTGACCAATAGTGTTTCCTGAGGGACCGTCATGTCTTGTAGGATTTTTAGGAGATGGGGTGTGTCTCAAAGAAAGCAATAGGATCGAAATCAAGCCCGGAGACAAGGGCGGAAACAGTGATAATGACGAAGGAACAATATGAAAGGATGTGCCAGAAAATATTAAATGGAGACTGGTACCAAACAACCACATTACAAAAAGTGAAGAAAGATCATGAAGAGTACAACATCATCATAGACACAGCGCACACACACAAAGTCATAGAGAAATCAACATGGGAATTCCTTAAGATACAACACCCGGTCACCCAGACGTTTTATGCTTTGCCTAAAATCCATAAATCCAGGACTAACCCCCCGGGACGCCCTATAGTGGCTGGCATAGGCTCACTGATAAGTAGGGCTAGTGAGTACATAGATTTGTTTCTCAGACCATTTGTGGACTCATTGGCATCCTGCGTAAGAGACACACCCCATCTCCTAAAAATCCTACAAGACGTGACGGTCCCTCAGGAAACACTATTGGTCACATTAGACGTTGAAGCGTTGTACTTGAGCATTCCACACTCACTAGGACTCAGAGCAATCAAACACTATTTGGACCAGTTAGATATTCAGGAACACGACCATAACCGCTTCATTCTAGACCTATTACGCTTCATACTCACCCATAATACATTTCTCTTTAATAACCAACTCTACAATCAGTTACAAGGAACAGCTATGGGCACGAACTGTGCACCATCCTACGCAAATCTCTACCTGGGTTCCTGGGAAGAAGAATTATGGGGGGATGAGACACTTCATGAATACACTCAACAGATTATAACATGGCATCGCTACATAGACGACATCCTCATCATCTGGGGAGGAAACACAACCCAATTAGAAGTATTCGCATTGTCCATGAATAATAATGCATACAACCTTAAATTTACACTAGAGTATGACGTGGAAGAGGTAAGCTTCCTAGATCTGAAAATAAAAAAAGACCCGTTAGGAGCTATCTCCACAAATTTCTATCGCAAACCAACCGCAGCGAACAACATCTTAAGAGCCACCAGTGCACACCCGACCACCCTGAAAAATAGTATCCCTTATGGGGAGTATCTTAGGGCTTAGCGTAACTGCACAAACCAAGAAGATTACAAGAAAGCAGCGGATGAAATTAGAACTAGGCTAAAAGAAAGGGGATACTCAGCCAACACCCTAAAGAAAGCATACAAAGAGCCCAAACAAGATAGAACTGCATTATTTAATACCACAAGCAGGAAACAAAGGCCCATGGAATTTACCCCTTTTATACTCGCCTACAATGCACAACATAAATACATTAGAGAAACCCTTAGCAACCACTGGTACATCCTTAAAAGAGACCCGGAAATAGGCCGGTTCATACCCAAATTAACATTCCGGAGAACAAATCAATCAAAGACGAGCTGGTGAGAAGCCATTATTCCAAAGAAGAAAGAACACATGTTGCAAGAAGACAAAAGGCACATATAAATGTGAAATTTGCTCAACATGCAGGTACATTAACGTAGGAAAAACTATAACACTCCCAACGGGCAAAACAATAGACCAGAAACACTTTGCCAATTGTAACACCTCAGATGTGGTATACATTCTCATGTGCCCATGTCCCAACTTCTAATTAAAGACGTGAATGTGCGAACACATTAGGGATATAAGAAATAAGAACGTACTCACCCCTGTTGGCAAGCACTGGGCCCTTAAACACGACGGTTCTCCAAAGGGGGCAACTTTTCAAGTGGTAGATCGTGTTCACCAGCACCCAAGGGGAGGTGACATCAGGAAAATAACGTTACAAAAAGAAACAAAATGGATAACTTCACTAAAAGCCCTCACCCCCCCAGGCATCAATGACTCATACAGCTTCGTTCCCTTCCTCAAGTAGCCCGCCAAATCCTAATCAAATATGCCTAATCATCCAGTATATACCAAAAAAATTGCCAAGAAATATAACCTAATACCTCCCCACCTATCCAAAGGGGCCTTATAGGGTAACCCAACTGCTGTAATAATAGTAATCCCCCAAAAAATAACAGAGAGCAAATATACATCAATCCCCTTCCCTGATAGTTCCCAGCAAAGCACAGCCCGGAAAATTTGCACCGTAACCAAAAATAAAAGAAAAATATATATAACTTTACTGATAAAACTTCTAAACAAATATAATAAAGAACAATTCCAGGTAACCACCCACAACACGACCTATAGATATAGAACTGACTTTATACGCAAAATAGGAAGGACAGCATATGACCCTATGAAATTGAACTATAAGATGCGTTTTAATTTATGATTGTAAAGGCAGCGCTTACATATGAGGTCGCCTGCAAGCATACTTACACTGTTACAAATTTAAGATTCCCTTATGGTGCTTTAAATAATAGCCCCCCTACATAGACGGGCCCGGGAGCGTACAGCTACTGCTGATACTTCCCATTGGGCTACACTAACATGGTGGGTACAGCGGCCGGGGGCCGCCCAGCCCGCCATGACGCAATCTGCGTCATAGACAGGAACTGCCTCTCACTGGCAGTTGGACGTCCCAGGGGCTGGCTACCCCTCCCCCCAAGGCGCCCGCGGGCGGCTCCCGGAACGTCGCGACCGCCCCTCCTTTCCCCTCACATATTGAGTGCGCTGTACCACGAGGCACAGCGCCGCGTTCGTGGGGGACAGCAACTCGTTGCCCGACCACTGGCAATTTGACACACCGCGTACAGAAGGTAAGCCACTATTTTTTACTAGCAGCATATAACCACATTACTTTAGCAAACAACCACCACATTTTCTACCATCTGCTCTAACAGCCTGCTCCTTACCAGGACCGAAGCTGACCTGCAGGTACCATTATACCGATCATTGGATATGACATGCATACAATCAACCTCAAACTAACAAGGCTATACATACTGCAGGTTGTTTGACCTTACCATAATTGAACCATAAGGACAACCTGAAGCAAGCGCTCCCTCATTACTCAGAAGTACAAGAGGTACGTGAATGTTACTATAACTGCTATTAAGTTATGTTGTATCTATTTCCATATGAATAAGCTCTATGTACTCTCTATCATCGAAAACAGATTCAAAATGTGCACTGAAGAAGCTACTTAGAGCGAAACGTCTGCACGCGATACTAACTTGCTACAACTGAGAGTATTTTAATCCAAGAGCTTGCCACAAACTGTACCTAAACTGGACCTGACCACATGAATGTCAGCAGGATCCTGAGAAACTGTATGGAGTAGAAAGATATATACACTACTCCTTCCTAACGTGTAAAATATGTCAAAAAATGTATATAGTGAATAAGCACTGTGAAAATATGGGAAAAGAATGTTGAATAAACAAGCATTTGCCTGAAAATGAACCCCCCCCGAACAAAGCCTTCCGTAATAAGGGACACCTCCAGTGTACCCTCCCCCCTAACTAAGCCAGGGATTATACTTACTTTTCGCCTGCGCATAGCTCTTATAATCGCATTGACTGTATCTTATTACGTCACCATGCCTTGCAGTGGTGCCCTAAGACTCACATTGGTCCTTTCCTGTGGTCTGACCATGCGCCTGTCTTATGATCTTCCAGATGCCGCACCGAAACAAGAGCTGGCGCCTAAATGGATAATCTCCTTAGAGATGAGGTGTGTCTGAACAGGGTCAAACAAGCAATCACCAATTTTGCTGCTGACCGCAAGCAGGACAGCTGCTCTCCCGCAATTCAGTGGGAAGCGCTCAATGTGTACTGAGGGGGGGGGTCCTCATCCAAGAAGGCTGAAACGAGCGAGAGCAGCGCTAATCACTAAAACTCTGCAAACCATACACGATCTTGAGTCTAGGCACAAACAGAACCTATCTCCGGAACTACTTTTTGAGCTCTCTCAGCAGGAATAGGCTCTTGAAACTGTATGATCAGGCTCACCTCAGACA
This sequence comes from Gastrophryne carolinensis, assembly GCA_027917425.1. NCBI lineage: Eukaryota > Metazoa > Chordata > Amphibia > Anura > Microhylidae > Gastrophryne > Gastrophryne carolinensis. The sequence continues at coordinate 111,529,329 of CM051238.1, read as the reverse complement.
CAGAGACAGGCGGCACGCTTCAATGCATGAGCATGCAAACAAATGCAGTAAACTTGTGGCAAGATCTAACCATCACAGAGCTCCAACATCGTTCATCCCGAACATTAAGGCGGAAGGAGGGGAGACTATTATGGATCCAACTAAAATTCCAGAGGCGTTTAAAAACTACTATAATGACCTCTATAACCTCCAACCAAATCTATCTGCGGCCTCGGCTGAGGCACTAGAGGTAAACATACCAGACTTTATAGCTGAGACACCGCTCCCAGCAATCCCGGAGGATTCCTCTGCGGACCTGGAGACTCCCTTCAGGAGGCTCGAGGCCCTGAGGGCCATTAAAGAGACCCTCTCGGGAAGGGGGGTCCGGGTCCAGACAGCTTTACTCCTAGGTTCTTTAACACCCTGGGAACACAATTGGCCCCCTTCTTGGTGAAGGCCTTCAACCACATAGGATCCGACAACCCCTTCCCGAAACAAGCCCTGAAAGCCACAATCGTCGTGATCCCCAAGCCGGGCAAAGACCCATTGACCTGTGGCAGTTACAGGCCTATTTCCCTACTCAGGTGGGTTTTGTTCCAGGTTGCGAAGCCAGGGATAACACAAACTGCTGAACCTTATTGCGCATGTTCAGGACGTCGGCATCTCGACATGTGTCCCCTCATGTGACGCCGAAAAGGCGTTTGATAGTTAGTTGGCGCTTCCTCAAAGCCACCTTCAATCAAATTGGCCTCGAGCCCAACATCATTTCTGAGATCATGGCACTGTATCAGGATCCAACATCACGAGTTAGAGCTAACGGTGTCCTATCTGAGCCCTTCACAATCGCAAATGGCACTCGCCAGGGATGTCCCCTCTCATCCCTATTGTACATCCTAACTATGGAACACTTGGCGGTAGCGATAAGGAATAATCCGGACATTAGAGGTTTTGAGTGCGGGGGCAGGCAATACAAAATTTCGATCTTCGAGGATGTTCTGCTTCTCCACCTGATATCCCCTGTTGTATCCTTTCCTGTGGCTCTCAGGGAACTGCCGTGATTTGGTCAGTTATCCAACTTTCGTATTAATTACTCGAAATCCAAGGCATTGAACCTCACTATGCCACAACATTTAGTAGATAACCTTAAGATCAGCTTTCCTTTTAAGTGGCAACCCACTGCAATAAAATACATAGGGACTCTAATACCAATGTAATCTGAATAGTTTATACGAGCTCAACTTTCAGGAGCTCAAGTCCAAAACCATCCAAGACCTTTCAAAGTACGATAGAGGACACTACTCCTGGTTCGGGTGGATAAACATCCTGAAGGCGGATATTCTCCTCCAATTTCTGTATCTGTTCCAAACGATACCTATCCTTCTCCCCAGGCACTTTTTCAAGTCTATACAGGCAGCTTTCTTGAAATTTATATTCCGGTTTGGCATACTGGCTAGGCCCAAGAGAGCTGGCGAGACTGGGGCACCGGATTTAAAGCTCTACCATGCCGCGGCACTCCTAACAAGGCTGGCGGACTGGACGTACAGAGGGGGGACGAACTCTGGGTTCAACTGCAACGAGGCCTCCTGGGTTTCAATCCATGCTGTCTTCCCATGGGTGTCTGCCACAGACTGCATAGGCAGGAGGGGTTTCCCCTTTGTAACCTGGCATTTTCTTTCCAGCTGGGCCAGGATCCAGCAGAAAGGGGAACTGGTGAACAGGCCGGGCCCTCTTACTCCATTATTCAACAATTTGGATTTCATGCCGGGGCAGCATCTGGAGAGAGGCGGATGACACCAGGCTACACGACCTCTTTGTTAAGAGTAAGGCTACCCTCCCTGGCAGAAGGTCAGGGAGGGTACAGGAGGTCTTCTGTCATGGCTCCTACATCAGCTTGAGATGTTCGCCACAGGGGGACGCCTCGAGAGTGCATCCCTTCCCCTAACCCCTTTAGAGGAATATCTTGCGCAACCCCGACCAATGGAACATATGTTCTCTAACTTTTGCAACTTACTGGTTTCCTCCAGACGCGCCTCAGAGCTGGAATTCCTTTCCAGGTGGGAGAGAGACTTGGGGATCTTGAGCACCAGTGAAGGTCCTCACAAGGTGATATAGGTGCCCGCTGGATATTGCCTCATTCTCATCAAATGAATCAGGTGCATGCTTGAGGTGCTGGGGGGCCCAGGGAGGGATCCTCCACATCTGGTGGGAATGCCACCCCCCCCCAGGTTAGGAGACTCTGGGACACTATTTTCAAAATTCACACTGAGGGGGAAAGCTTTGTTGTATCAAACAGCCCTGAGATTGCCCTTCTCTCCTTGATCCCGGGGCCAACGTCCAAGGTGAAGGAGGGGGTCCTCCAAATTCTTTTTTTTTTTTTTTTTTTTTTAACAATCTTTATTGAAAAGAGTAAAGGTGAAAAGACAGATCATACTTATAAATTTCGGTCACAGCCACTGAGCACTACAGTTATGATATAACACTTAGATTCAACATTACAGCGTTTGACTAATACTCTATGTGCATGGCCTGCCCATCAACTAGAATTCAGGCGAGGATCATGTCTCAACGCCCCCACCCTTCGCTTTTTCCAATGATACCGGGAAAGAGGAAGAGAGGAAGATGTGTGCTGAGGGGGAAGAAAAAGTGGGAGGGAACAAAAGAAAACCAAGGTAGAAGGAAAAGGGGAGGTCGGGGGACAGGCCCCAGGATAGGGAGAGCACTGGCAGCCTCGCACCCCCCACCAACGAAGGGGAGAAAATCCCCCGCATCCACGTCCGCGACCCCATGGGCAGTCCAGCCTGGGGGGGAAGGTCGGGGGGCGGCGGGGGACCGGGGGGGGGGAGGCCCAGGAGAAAGGAAGCCGCCGCGGGCATAGGGTCGTATCACTCGGACCGGATCGAACACACCCGCCCAACAATGGTCCCCGGACGTCCCCCAGCCACCTCAGGTCCCGTCCCTCAGGGTCCTGCCCTCCACCGATTCCATGAATAGGGACCCCTGCATCCACCGGAGTCTATATTCTAAGTACGTCCTGCTCCAAAGATAATACTTACAATTGGGTTATCCTCCGCCAGAGGGCGCGGTGGCACTGCAGACATGCAAAAACAGGCTCCTCCCGGCCCTTCATATACCCAGGGACCTCCCACAAATCCCCAGATTTCTCTGCAGTGCTGACTGCGAAGACATGAAGTATCACTCTCTCGCAGGTGAGCGGGGCTATTACAGCCTGCGGCCCTGCTGAACTATTCCCGCCCGTCCTCCTTCTGATGTGCCTCCCAGCCTGGGCTGCGCTGGTCGGGTGAAGGTAGGCAGCACCATGCTCCACCGCAGTCCCCCACCATAGGGTAGGCGGTTTAGGCTGATGGTGAGCCTCATAGTGGATGTCCCTCCCGCATTATTGCCCCATGCCCCGTGTAGAGGTGGACCCTGTTTAGAGGGTCGCCATCCTCCCCAGTTTTCCCCCGTTTTCGGGGGAAAAGAAGGGGGGGGGGTGTGGCGGTCTCAGTACATACTATTCTCAGATTATGGCCGTATTTGCCCCGGACCGGCATCTAGTCAGAGCCGCGCTGCTTGCTCAGTCTATTCTGGCCGCCGCCGTCTTTTTTTCCCCTTGACTTCTCAATCTATGTAATTGTGTACAGCTTGGTCTGACTTATCATCCTGCAGCTTGAGGCTGGAAGGTAATCTTTTTACATCGCCTACGGGTGGCAAATTGGTGGCGGCGTCTTTGGCCCTTATGAGTACTCACTAGCAGACACTTTTATTCATACTACATGTTTGACTTGCCAGCCTTAACTGCCGCTTCTGAGCTTCGCGCTCTTTGGGGGAAGGCGGGGACCTGGCGTGGCGCGCTCCGCGTCGCGCCCTGATCGGACCCGCCCTCTGAGTTCAGGCGGCGCCATTTTGTGGATCTTCGCACGCGCGTGTTGGCGGTCCCTCTCCTCCCTTGGTCTGTAAGTGCCCTTTGCTGGTGATTTCACTCTTTATTAATTCCTTTGCTGCACATGGTTCTGACACCTACTATTCCCCTTCTGTCTTTCAGACGTTAAAGACTCCGGTGACTTTTCCTGGCCTAACATAACTCGTAGCGGGCTTACATAAATTCTCCCACATTCCCAGCGGGCCTTTGGGACATCCAGGGTTGCTTATTGCATAAATCCCTACTGAAATATATTGCACTGATAATCACCATATGGAGGCATCTCGGAATTTTGTACCAGCGGTTCCCCCTGGACAAGACCCGCTGTGTATAACGTGTGGCTACCCCCACTTCGGTGCTGAGAGCGCACTGATCTGTGCATGCTGTGCCGATCAAGTACTGATCCGGCTGCCAGGATCGCCAGGGGCTGTTCCTCGCTCTAACACTCCTATTCCACCAGGCTTAAATGTCGTTGCTGACGAGTCGCTTACGAGTAAGGAGTTACAGCCGGCTGTGGCGTCCAGACTGCCTGCGGCTGCCCAGACTATTACAGGGCCGACAAAGCGCTCAGGCCCTGACCTGAAGCGGTCCTCTACGCCCTCTGTTCCTACCCCTGCTAAGGGATCGGCGGAGTCCGCTACTCCGCGGGCCTGCACCACTTCTGAGGAAGGAGGTTGTTCTCGGACTCTGGCTCATCCGACGAGGATCCGAGGAGTCATGACGATTCTAAGCTCAAAGACTGCAACCATTTTGATACCGTTGGCTTACTGAGTAGAATCTTTAAGACCCTGTCTATCTCCCTCCCCAACGCGGCTCCCCAGTCGAGAGAGGAGCGTTTTCATACATTGACACCGCGCTTGGAATTCCTAGAGCAGGCTCATTTCCATGCTCTCGTACTCGAGGAATGGGAACACCCCGGTCGGCTTCTAGGGGCCCCAGGGGACTGGGATTGGAAATACCCCTTCCCCCCTGAGATGGTTGATTGTTGGTCTTCGCCCCCTGTGGTAGACGCTCCGATCATTGGGGTTCCTAAACCCCCCCTTTGTGGCAGCTCCTGCTTACTGTACCCTTCGGGATGCCGAGGACCGGCGCATGGATAAACTGGCTTCCCACGCTTTTTGCTTGAGCATCACGTTAACGATCTCCTGGGAGGTGTTTAAGGCACTCTCCAGTTGTGATATATTTCTAAGATTTATCCTTTTAGCTATGGATGACGCCATTAGAATGTGTGCTAGGACTTCCGCCCTTGTGGTGGCGATGCGTCGCATGGTCTGGCTGCGAGAGTGGGGTGCGGACTATGCTGCTAAAAGGACTCTTACCAGGTTCCCCTTTAAAGGGCATCGCCTGTTTGGGGCCCGTCTGGACCTGTTTGGAAAGAAGGGCAAATCACCGCGGCGCAGGCGCCCGTCTCGACCCCCTCGGGACAGGCTCACCCCTCCCCCTCCATACCATAGCGTTAAACAAGAACCGGGGGTGTCCTCCTGGAGTTGTAGCACAGACCCCTGCCCCACGAGCAACAGACAACGCTCTGGGCCCTCCGGCAGGGTGAAACCTAAATCTTCCACCAAATCCCCTCAAGCATGATGGGGCGCCCTCGCCCGCCTGGGCGAGGGGACGACTGCGGCACCTTGCTCCTATCAGGAGGCATTTTGCCTCTTTCTGGTGGATACAGGAGGCAGATTCCTCCGGATACAGGCTAAAGTTTGCCGTGCTGCCTCCCCCATGATTGTCGGGGTACTCCTGGTCCCCTGCCTATGTTCAGGTGCTGGTGCAGGCCATACACGGCCTGCTGGGCTTTGGAGGTCATTTGCAGTTTGCCCTGATCAGGCAGAGGCAGGTGCCGTTATGCCAACCCCTTCACATTCTCGCAAAGGAATGAGTCTGTCTGCCCTTCTTAATCACAAGTCGTTGACACTTCTGCTATGCAGGCACCTTTCTGCATGAAAATTTCTGGGATGGGCCACTAGCGCCTAGTGGGTCCTTGCCTTCTGGGGAGATCAGGGCTGCTTATGCTCACTTCCCTGTGTCTTCTAGACACTCAGGCTTTTCTGGTTGTGTTGGGTATCCAACACCGCTATTCCGTGGCCTTGTTATCTGGTCTCTCTTCTGCCCCCACGGTGTTCACCAGGGTACTCATGGAAGTCTCTGTTGAGACCAAGGGGAGTCCACGAGAGGCATGCCAGGTGGTCCTTCTCGCTTCCCAATCTGTCAGGTCGAGTTAGCTACTCGGCTGGTGCCATCATTTGAGGGTCCTCTGGATGGGTGTTTTGTCTTCACCTCTTGTCCTCTACAATAAGGTGGACAATCTGGTTGCATGGGTTCAGTCCCTACTTGCTGTTCCAGTCCCTTCACCAGGCAGGAATGCGGCTGGTGGGCCCGTCTTGGTGACTTACTTAGTGAAGTTCCTTATATTCCTCTACCAGGGGTTTTCTTCTACAAATTCTATTCTTAATTCTGGACTGGGACCCATCATCCCTGGAGCGGGATCATGTGTACCCTTCCCCTGCGTTAGGAGTCCCTCTTTGAGTGGATTTACTCTAGGATCCTGTCTGGGGACAGTTCTTTGCTTGCCCCTTCCACAGATGATCACTGTGGATGCCAACCCTTCAGGTGGCGGGGAGGTTCTTTCCTTCTGTAAGCCCATGCGGTTGTGGGGAAGATGGGGTCTTCTAGGAGGTCCTTGTACCTATCAGTACAGTGAGTTTTCAGGCTGACGCTATCTCGCCTGTCTTCGCCTCTTCCAGGCCTGCCTGTTGGGCGGTGCTTGGCCTGTCGGACGACTGTGGCCTGCCATTATTCATCTGTGTGGGACCTAGTGCAGGATGGTTCCCCAGAAAGGTATATTTTCCTGTTCTGGGTGGAGGATAATGTTCCCTGCTTATCATTGGTATTCGCCCCTGTGGAGTTCCCTCTGACAGGTGGTGCTATCCCTGGGTTCTTCATGATGTTCAACCAGTATGGCTTGTTTGGTGCTCCGTCACCTTTTCAGGCTCTTGACACTTATTTCCCTGTCCCTGGCTCCTCTGACTGTGGTCATGAGGATTTAGTATTTTTATGACGGGGCATTCTGGCCTTTTGGCCTTGTCTGCTTTCCCCTTGTTAGGCGGTTTTCTGTGCAGAATCGCTCTGGTAGGTGGACCATTGATTCGGGTGGCCCCTGGGGGCCCAGTGGAGTGTGGATTCGCAGGCGTGATACCTTAGGGTAGTTGTTCTATACGTTCTGCCAGGGGTGTCGCCCTGTTTCGCTCAGGGACTCCGTTACATCACTCCAATTCTACAGTCTCTGGCCTAGCCGGCCTGGCTGCTGGTTCTTCCGTCCTTTTGGAGACGGGATTCTTCCCTCTGTGTTAGTGACTTTTGGAAGTCTAAGAGCAGCGCTCTTCTTCTTCTTCTTCCACTCTTATGAGGTATGCCTTACCCATATGGATAGGTGCTAGCCTCTGTCTCTTTCCCGTTGGGCATTCTCTGTTCCTAGGGTTTTAGCGTTATTACAGCATGACTTGGAGTTGGCTCCCCAACTCGGTACTCTGAAGGGTCAGGTTCTACCCTGTCCGCCTTCAGGCAGAAGTCTTTTGCCCATTTCCCTCGGCTATGCTTTCCTTCGGGGGTTGCTCATTGCGTGCCTCATTTAATTCTATGATCCCTGTTGGGATTTGAATTTTTTATTACTGTAGCCTTGTAGGACTTCCTTTTGGGCCTATTCAGGAGGCTGTCTGACTGTCTCTTACATTCATCGTTGTCCCTTGGGCCTGCGGTCTCAGTCAGACGTGTGTCTGAGCTGGTGGCTCTGTTTCGCTAGCCCTCGTTCCTTGTTCTGCACCAGGATAAGGTAGTGCTCCGCCTTACGCCGGACCTTTCTACCTTTTGGTGGTGGTTTAGGCTCATGTGAAAGACAGTCTTTCTTTTGTACCTTATCCCTAGTAACTCGGAGGCACGGGGATTTATTTTCCCTCATCAGGTGCTGGAATCCTTTTCCTGGATTGCTTTTCTGGTCCCTTAAGAGGACTGATGCCCCTCTGGGTTTGTGGGCACCTAGCTCTGTATGTGCCTGATCTTGTCTGCCTCCAGGGGTTACGCGGCCTTGGCCTAGCCTTTACTTGGATGTTTTTTCCTTCTGGTCCTAGGGAAGATTGGCTTCTTCCTGGAATGATTGTTAGAGCTTGATCTTGTCAGGCTGTTGCTCAGACCTATTCCTTTGAGGTGCTGAGCTTCTCTCGCCTTGTTTCTACTGGTGAATAGGTATCCTTTGGCCTTTCATCACCAGGTTTTGTCGTACAGGTTTGCTATATGGCTACCTTGGTTTCTGGTTCATACCTTTTTCATGGGTTTTTACTATTTGACGCTGGAGCCTTTGCTCCTGTCGCTTTCGGTGGCGAGGTTGCAGGGTACAGTGCCTCGACGGCCTAATGTGCCTTTTTTTGGGGGGATCCCACCCTATTTTATGGACACTGCTATTGGATGTCCCAATTGTAAGTATTATCTTTGGAGCAGGACGTACTGTATACTTAGAATAATACAATTCTGTGAAGTACTCACCTGTAGAATTGGTATTATATGTAAATAGTACGTCCTGCTCCACCCCACCCTGGTTTTTCATTATTCTGGATCCCCTGTATGGTGATTGTTGTTATTGTTATCATTACCAGTTGCTTTGGTGGTTGGTTTCTCCCGGCTTCTGGTTCACTGCTTTTCAATGCTGGGGATTTGTGGGAGGTCCCTGGGTATATGAAGGGCCAGGAGGAGCCTGTTTTTGCATGTCTGCAGTGCCACAGCGCCCTCTGGCGGAGGATAACCCAATTGTAAGTATTTTATCTTTGGAGCAGGACGTACTGTATACGTATAATACCAATTCTACAGGTGAGTACTTCACAGAATTGTATTTTTTCTCCTCAGTGCGCTGAAGGAGGGCTGTCGGGTCCTCCATTCGTCTGATGTCTTCCACCCTCCAAGAGCCGATGGTTGGCAGGGTAGTCGACTTCCATCTGGCAGGAATACAAGCTCTGGCAGCGTTTACCAGGTGGACTGTCAAGGATTTCTTGTATTTGCTTACCGAGGCTTTGGTGGAATGCAGAAGGAGGACCTCCGGGGAGAGTTCTATGGGTTCTCCTGTTATCTTATGAATCCACTTAACAATCTCCTCCCAGAAGCTTCTTATCTTTGTACAGCCCCAAAAAATGTGCGAGAGGGAGCCAGTGTCTCTCTCACATCTCCAGCATAGGGAAGGAACTGATGGGAAGAAACAATGAAGTGTCTGTGGCGACCTATACCATCGACTCAGTATTTTGTAGCCCGCCTCTTGATACTGGTTACTTATTGAGGCACGTTGTGCAAGCTCCACTTCACTTGAGGTGGAGTAAATGTGACCCCGAGCTCCGTCTCCCACGCAGAAACAAAATTCGGTATGTGATTCTCACCTGGGTCCACCAGCAATTTATAGATCATGGATAATTTACCTCTGGTAGTTTCGTTTGTCGCACATAAGCGCTCGAATGGGGTCAACTCTCTAGCGAATTCCTTGGGCGGGGGCAGGCTCGCCAGGAAGTGCGATACCTGCAGTGCCCTCCAATATGACAGACGGGGGGCATCCCCCCAGTTCAGCAGTTCCTGCAGGGACTTCCAGTTGGAGCCACTAGGGAACTTGAAGGCAACGCCACGGCCAGGCGCCTTCCATCTCGCAAAACCTGCATCAAGCCGGTTCGGAATAAAGTCCAATGCCCCCGTGATCGGGCGAAGCGGGGAGGGCGTCGGGGCTATATTTTCTTTCGTCATATGTCTTGCCCACACTCGGAGGGTCGGGCCTATTGTAGGATGAGATTTGAGCGAGCCTGGCAATTCTCCCGGGGACCAAGGGAGGCCCGCCAGTGGAACCGGAGCCCATGATTGCTCCAGTTGAACCCATCGTTTGCTACTCCTATGACGATTCCAGTCCACGATCCTGTTTAGATGTGCTGCTACATAATACATTCTGATATCCGGAAGTCCCACCCCTCCCCTCACCTTCGGCAGCGTCAATGTCTTTTGGGCAATTCTCGGGTTCCTGCACCCCCACACGAACCGTATAAATTCCGATCGGATATCCCTCAGAAAGGCAGATGGTATGTGGATGGGCAGTACCCGAAGAGGGTAGAGCTGACGTGGCAAGGCGTTCATCTTCAGTACGTTGCACCTACCAAACCAGGACAGTGTCCTGTCCTTCCATGTTTGGAGGCCTCTCTTAATGGTGTAAGGAGAGGTGGAAAGTTTCGGGCGAACATGTCTTTGAGCTGGGGCGTTATCTGAACTCCCAGGTATTTGATCGCTCCGGATGCCCATCGGAAGGGAAAGTTGGCTTGTATGTTGTCCAAGTGTCTCTGTGAGAGAGAGACATTGAGTGCCTCGGATTTCTGTAAGTTTATTTTAAAATTCGACAGCTCCGCGTACTAATTTCTCTCAGAAGATTGAGGATAGTCGTCCCTGGTTGCGAAATGCAAAAGAGCAAATCGTCGGCGAAGGCCGCTACTTTATGTTAGCAAGAGGTCTCTTAGTTTTTCACGTGCCGCTGCTAGCTCCTGTTTGGTCTCCTCTGCTCCCCGTTTTTTGTGCTCAGAGTCTAAACGGGCAATTTTCTGTACTAAATCTGCCGTCATTTTCTCTCGCTCCCTCTTCTTTCTGGAGGCTATTTTTATGATGATACCTCTGATGTAGCATTTGTGCGCTGCCCATAGGTTTAGGGGAGACGTCTCCGGGTTGGCATTGATTGCAAAATATGTCTGTAGCTCTTTCCTAATCTCCTCTTTTAGGCTCTGGTCCTGAAGTAGCGACTCGTTGAGCACCCAGGTACTCGGCCTAGTCAACCGCTCGGGGAGTTTCACGGACAGCGAAATCAGGGCATGATCTGAGATTAAGATAGGGTCTATCTCCGCTTTTTGGACAATCTCCAGGTATCTGTGTTCTAAGGAGAGGTAATCTATCCTCGAGTAGGAGTCGTGAGGTGCCGAGTAGAAAATATAGTCTCGACCTCGAGGGTTTTGTAAACGCCACGGGTCCATGAGTTGGGGTCGCAGGGAACTTTTTAGATTCTTAAGAGCCGAGAACGATAGATGGGAAGCCTTTCTAGAGGCATCCAGCAATGGATCCAGGGCTACGTTGAAATCGCCACCAAAAATCAGGACGCCCTCCGAGAACGTCTGGAGAGCATCCAGGGCACGCTCAATAAAGCGAATCTGATCCGAATTGAGGGCATAGATGTTAGCGAACGTGAATACTTGGGTACCTATTTTCCCTTTAGCGAAGATGAAACCTTCCTCGCCAAGTATGTTGTCTATCAAGGTCCATGGAAGGTTGGCCGCGATCAAAATGCTCACTCCCCTGGATTTTGAATCAGGCGAGTAGGAGTGCCATCCAACCGAGAAGCGCCTGCCCAAAAATTTTGGAGCTCTCCCCTTACGAAAGTGTGTTTCCTGCACAAATACTATTTGCGCCCTTTTTTTCTAAAATAGATTTAGGCATACTCTCCGCTTCTCTGGAACGTTGAGACCCTTAGCGTTTAGGAAGACTATCTTGAGATCCATCGCGTCACCTGCGCCCGATCCGGACCACCCACGACGGCTCCGTAGGGAAGAGCCCAAAACCAGGACAACTGTATACAGGGGATCAATGCGCCCTCAAGAGCAGTAGGAGCACGGCCGCCCGGCCCGGAGGTGGGAAAACGGGAAAGGGACGGTCTGTCAAGATCTGAGGGAAGGTGGGTTACGGGGGGGGGGGGGGGGGACAGAACGGGGAGGGACTATGAAAGGGGAGATGGATGAAGGGAGGGAAGAGATTTAAAGGAAAGGGGGAAAAAAGAGAGAGAAAACGCCCGCCTTAGGCCGAATTAGCCTAGGCGCGCAGGCCTATGTGGGGTAGAGAAACTGTGGCGCTGCAAGGCTACGGAGGGCTCCCGCCTCCCCAGCCCAACTCAGCCCCTCAAACGAGGGACGGTCCAAGACTTGGTTTCCCCCAAGGGGGTTAAAATCTGTAAACAAGAAAACAAGCCAGGGCCGTCTTCAACTCTATAGTAACACTCTACAACAGTCTCATTAACCTGATTAACCCTTGCCGAAAACACATATGCAGTAACCCTCCCCGTCCCTGGCAATCATCCCGCCGGTTCACTCCCCCCAGCCAGCCGGACCACCCCCCCCCTGCCCAGAACCCGCGCAGTGGGCGGGGGCCAGGCAACCCCTCCCCCAGGATAACCGTCAATCCCGGTACCCCCGGGGTGACCAGATAGCCAAACACAGCTCTTCGCCCCCAACGGGGGGGGGGGGGGGGGATGGCGGCCAGAAGAGGGGGGGCGGGGCAGCGAGAAAAACCAGGATCACAACCCTGCGGTCAGTCCCATGCGCATGACCGAGGAACCGTCCACCGCGCCCCGGACAAACCGGTGGTCCATCTCTCACCCACCAAAATATCCTCCAAAATGGCCGATCAATCTTTTTAGCATGGGGGCCGGCGGGGCGCCCCCCCCCACAGCCACCCATGGATGAGGGAACGCCAAGGCAACTATTTTATCCAAGTCCCACGCCCCCCCAAACAACGAAGCAGGGGCGGGGGACAGGAGCCCAGGAGACCCGCCACCAGTGGTCCTCAACAGTCCCCCAGACAGGTCCCGGCACCAGCCAGCACCCACAGCCCCCACACGAGCCGCCGCCCGGGTGCCCGGCTCAACCGCCAAGGACACCGGGCAGTCAAGGCCCGGAGGAACCACGGAGCCGCCCGGCAAGGGGGGGGGTCAGGATCCACCCCCCCAGGAGAACAGGTGAACACCCATTCGTGTCCCTCTCCCGACACATCCGCCACCGCCCCAAGATCCCATGCAGGTTCCCTAGGGGGTGGCGGCCGAGATAGTTAGCGGGGACCCGTCCTACACGAGCGACCACAGCCTGTCACCCGATGCAACAGAGCCACATCCCCCCCCCCCCAGGGTATAGTATCAGCAGCCCATCTTAGTTCACCCATGCAGGGGCAGACCTACATTCGGCTCGCCCCCCGCCCCCCCGGGCGGGTACCAGCCCAGCCGACGCCAAGGGTGTCCAGGTAAGCACCACGAGGCGCCACAGGAACGGAAGAGGGAGGGGCGCGAGCTGGGGGGGAGGCCAGAGCCCAGAAACCACCGCCATCAACATACCCAAGATGTTCTAATCAAACCCCATAGCCGGTGGAAAGAAGGCTGTCGTGCCAACCTGAAAGTCTGCCGGAGGCCCTTCTCACCTGGGGGAGTCCAGGTGAGGGGGTCAAGTCCACTGCATTGCATTAAGGTAGTCCCGAATGCTACTCGGCCGTGGGAGGAGGAACGCCTCCCCGTCGCGGATGACCGCGGCCGATCGGGGCCCTCCGGCGCCGAATCCTCTGCGGCAGGGGCTGGAACGTAGGGAAGTCCAGCCAATTCGGGACTTCTAGAGGGGCGGTGTCAAGAAACACAAAAAGATTGTCCAGGTCTCCGGGGGCCCGGAGCGTAAAAGAACCTCTGTTTTTTCTGACAATGAGATGAAAAGGGTAGCCCCATCTGGCTTCAGTTGTCCTCTCATCCAGAGCGTGGAGCGGGTCAGGTCCGGCAGGATGGTTATGTGTGCAGAGTCGGATGCAATGTCTTGCCTCCCATGCTTTTTTTAGAATTTCTTCTTTTATCTTGTAGTGGTGTACTCTGCATAGGACATCCCGAGGACCATCCGGGATGCCCGGTGGGCGGCCTGCCACCCTGTGTATTCTGTCCATCTTTATAACGGTATCCGGCGGGTTCCCCAGAAACTCATTGAAGACCGAGGTAGCGACAGATTCTAAGTCTATGAACTGGGGCGTTTCGGGGTTCTCCGGAGGCGAAGGTTATTACGCCTGTTCCTGTTCTCCAAGTCATTGTAGTGTAACTTTAGGTTGGAGATCTGGGCTGCTTGCGCATCGCTCGCCTCCTCCAGGCGGGAAAGGCGTTCTGCTGTCGAGGTTCTTGCATTCTCTAGAGCTGAAACCCGATCCTCCACCGCCGCCACGTTGTGTTGGATGGCTTCCAGGTCCCTCCGGAAGGCCTTTTCTATTCTGGAGATCATGGTTTCCATGTCCACTTTGGTGGGGATTGCCTCTAGGTCTGCCTTAGTGGGAAGGGAGAGGAGCACCGAGCGCAGGTCCAGGTTCTGCTGGGGAGCATGTATCGCTGCTTGGTGTATTATCTCTTCGTTTCGCGGACCCAAAGGATTAAATCTGGGCTCAGTGTTGTCTGGTGAGTCGGACATTCCGCGTGAGGACTGGGGGCTGCCTCTCCTTGAATCCCAGGAACCTGCGGGATTCAAGGAGAGGAACCTGCGGGATTCAAGGAGGGGTGGCGTTGGGTATGTAAATGTAAATTAAGTTGTCCAGCGACGACGAAACGCGTTGGGCGGGGCTAGCACTGTGAAGCGATACTACGTAGCTACAGAGAGGAGAAGCAGCAAGCGCTCCCATGTCCGGCGGCCGAGGAGGTGGTGAGGAGATACGCAGCTGCATTTGATACAAATAACATTGAAGGTAGCGTGTGTGAGAACATAAGAGGTCTTTACAGCGCTCCTTTCCATTATTTGAAGTTTGAATCTTGAGTCTGAAATGCGTGTTATTTTATGAATGCTGGTAAGCCTAATAAATGTGGGCAGGTGCTCTGAAGTTATAAGGATATCACGCTATGTGCTTTTATTTTCATTTTTTATGTGATATAATCCCTAGAGTGGTGGATTCATAGAGTTTTGGATAATGAGGATCCAATTTCAATAGTATTGCTCTAATATACCCTATATTTGGTTGGAAAACATACAAAAGCCTCGACACTTTAAAGAGGATCTAAATCATACTGCAAGCTTTTATTGTCTATCTGGTACGTGATTTATAATGTGGTGACGGGAGTGTACACAAAGCCTTAATTTAATTGGAATCACATAGAAGGTGGACATTACTTAAAGTGGTTGAAAGAAATTTTGCATAGAATTTGAAGGAATCATTGTCCCGCGGAGTTGTGTGGTGTTTTGACACTAATACAAAATAACTTTGTGAAATATTTACAGACTGATCCAACACAGTTTGAATTACTCCAGCGTGGATATTTGTTGTATATATATGTAGATAATATTTGAAGTAATTTTTAAAGCGTAAGCGCGGTGTTTGATGAAATTATATTTTTTATCATATATGAATATGTAAATGGCCCGTCTATAGATTTCCACTGGGCCCCAGCGACCGGAGAAAGCAGACCTCTTATACTCCCATCGTGGCTTGTGACTGGAGCGAGCTGTTCTGTTGAGGACCACGGGTTCGGGATGCCCCCCTGGTCCAACCGCGTGCTCCATTTCTCTCGCTCCCGGCCTCCAGGGGGTCCCCCTGAGATCCTCTTCCGCTCTGAGTGGTCTGGCAAGGGGGAGCGATGGTGCAAGTGAGTCCCGCATATATGGTCCTCCCGTCCTTTAACTGGCAGCTTTAAATTTGCCAGGCTGTTGCTGCGTGTTGAGCTCTGCAGCCCAGGTTGCCAGGTAACATCCCGACCGTGAGCAGGGAAGCAGCCCGACCTCCACCGCCTCCATACATATTGGGCCCCCTGTGCTGTGGGGCGAAGCTGACCTGATAGTCCCTGGACTAGGGGGGTGTGGGCTTGTCCCCCTCTCGCTCTCCCAGCTGTGCTGCGGGCTCTCTGACCCCCCTACTGTGAGGGTCACCCGCATGCCCGAGGGAGAGCGCCCGCCCGCCTCCTGCTGTACCTGGTCAGGCTGCAGCTCTTCCGCTGCTCGCGTCTCCCAGCCCCCGCACTCTGTCATCTGTGCGGCCGCCATCTTGCTGCTGCGAGCGGCGAGCTCCTCACCTCCGTTCCCCGCCCGCTCGAGAGAGGAGGAACGCTTTCGGCTCTCATAGCGATGACGCGGGGGGGCACCGGCTCCCTTCTCCTCGCGCTGCCGATCTCTTGCGGCTTTGCCGTCTCTCCCGCCGCATCCGGCCGTTCGCCTCGGTCTCTGGGCACAGCTAACACCGGACCCATTTTAGGTAGGTTCTTGCTCCCGTCCTCCGGGGGTGATTGCATGTCCTCCGCCGGCTCTGGAGCCCTGTCTCTGACCTCCGCGTTTTCCCATCTCCCTGGGGGACTTGATAGGGGTTTAGACCCCACAAAAAACACTTTTTAGGCTGGGGTTGTGCAGGAGCCTCCTAAACAAGCGTGTTCACGTGGCCATGCCCCCCTCAAATTCTTTTTAACGGCGGCAAGGACGATTATCCCTAGGCGCTGGAAATCCTCGCAGTCACCAAGTGTGGCAGAATGGTTAGCGGAAATGGACCACATCATGAGAATGGAGGAGATAATCTCGAAGGAGAAACATCGAGAAACACATGGAGACCTGGACACGGATCAGTTTCAGATAGACGAGGCAAAGGCCTTCTTGATGGTGGATACCAGCCGGGGGTGAGGAGGGTCCCCTGGTGAAGACGGACTGGTGGAGTTTCTGGTGGAGTTTCTTCCCAGTGCCCTCTGGGATTTGGCATCGGATTTGGATCCCCTTGCCCCCCCACTATTTCACGCACCAACATCCCCTTCCCCCCCCCCCCCTTTTTTTTTTTTCCTTTTCTTCTCTCCTCCCTCTCCCTTTGCTCACACTCCTGGTCCCCTCTGCTTTCCTTGGTCCTCCTGCCCCCTGTGTCTCTTCTCACTGACTCTGCTCCCTGTCTCCCTGCGCGCCCCCCATGCCTCTTCCGTGGGGTCGAGGCTCGGCCCTTCCCCTTGCGCTATCCCTGCGTGGATGCTTTGCCTCCCCCCACCGGACCCTCTATATGCTGACTACCCATGCAGTTAGTTGTGTGGGACCGGTGGGGCTTCCCCAGTGCGGGACGGTACGGGGGGCCACTCCCGCTCGCTTTCTCTGCCCTGAGCTTGTATTCCCCAGCAACGGTCCTGATCCTCCCCCTTTAGGGCTGACTCAATTCTCAGACAAAGGCACCGACAGTTGGGGGTATGGGATGCAAACACTAATGGTAGATCATTGTGTATATCTTGGCTCACGAACATCCTGCCATTGCTGGGGGGGGGGGGGTAGGGGGGAGTAAAACACTGTCACGCCCGAGGCGGTAAACGCGTGGGAGGATATGGGTGTTGTATGTCTACATGACTGTATCTTGTGTATCTGTTGTCTTTTGCTGTACCTTTTCCGTGTCAATCGTCATTGAATTTTTCTGATGTCCTGAATTTATAATGGAAGAGAAATTATTTCCACAGGTGAGTACTCTGCGCATTAAAACGGGAGCGAAATCTGCTTACTGGGCAGAGAATACAGGTGCCTCTATAGAAGAGATCTGTAAAACAATGTGGTTTTACCCCACACCTTCCTCTAACATTATAGACTAGATCTCCTTCTGCAAAACATCAGACCTTTTGGTAGAAGTGTCTACTAGCATCCTCCCACTTTGCTTATCCTCTCCGGTCGTCATGAAGGGAGAATATCCCTTAGACTTACAGGTAACGTTTTTTCTATCAATCCTTCATGACGACCCGCTTATTTCCCTCCACTTCACTAAGCCTGAGGTGGACAGGAAGGGGTGGGGTTCTAACCTCTCCAGTTTCTTCCCAGGGGGTGGAGCCTCCATCCCTCTTTGGGTTGAAAGGATTCATAAAAAAGCGGTCTAACGGGTTTTCTTTTCCCAGTGTACAGCACGGCCTGTTTCATTTAATCCTTCTCGGTATTCCGCCACAAGGTGGCGCAGTGGACTGCAGAAGATTTGTGGCTCCTCCCGGCCCCATATAAAACCAGGAATCACCCAAAGACCCCCAGTGTTTCTCTGAAGTCACGACTACGAAGACCTGAAGATGGCTCTCTATGGTTATTCGCAGGTGAGCGGGAGGGGAGGAGAGGACGCATGGTGTGTGGGAAACGACCAGACAAGAGAAAAAGGGGAGAGTGGGGAGGGGGGAATGGAGCCCCCCCCATAAGAGCGTCCCTCACAGCACAACTCCCAATAAAGACTTCTCCCATACCCCTAGGCTCACCATAGGCCTATGGACCGGCTACCCTTCAGTAATAGGGTCTGCGGTCTGGAGCAAAGCTCACGGTGTGAGTGTTGAGGTCGACGCTGTCGGCTTCTGCTGATCGGTGCGGCTTCCCTATTCGCCGTGACGGTGCGGAACGGCGTATGGATCAGCTGGCTTGTCATGCTTTCACCTTTGTGGGGGCAGGCCTGCGTCCGGTCTGCGCCGCGGCCATTGCCATTAAGAGGAAGCTCAAGCGTCTTGCTGAAGGCGCCATGTCTGGTAAGAGAAAGGAGGATTATAGGGACCTCTTGCCTTGCTCTGATTTTGTAGCCTTTGTGCTGGCCGCCATGGATGATGCCGTCCGGCTGGGAGGTAGGGCCTCGGCCCTCTTGGGGGCTATGCGCCGGTCTGTTTGGTTGCGCCAGTGGGAAGCTGACACTGCAGCTAAGAAGTCCCTCACCTGGCTCCGTCTTTTTGATGAGCGTCTGGATGTTCTGGCCAAGGATGGTAGGCTCCCTCAGTGTAGGAAGCAGTCACGGCCCTTTCGGGGGTGGTCCTTCTCCTTTCGTGCCTCAAGGGGAGGTCGTGGCTCTCAATTCTCGGGTAGTCGCAGAGACCCTTGGGTCCGTGGCAGATCCCGTGGTCTTCCCGGTCTCTCATGGGGATCCAAGCCTAAACCCCCTCCTAAGGCCCCTCAGGCATGAGGAGGCACCCTCACCCGACCGGGTGGGGGGACGGCTTCGGCTCTTTGCTCACTTCTGGAGGCTTCGTGTCTCAGACTGGTGGATTCAGTAGGTGGTGTCCTCCGGTTACAAGAGTTTGCACCCTGACCGCCCCCAAGATTCCTCAGATCCCGGATATCTCAAAATCCCCTGTCAGCTTAGGGGTTGTGCCTAGCCGTTCAATGCCTTTTTGGCGTCAGGAGTCATTTGTCTGGTACTTCGCCAGGAACAGGATCAGGGGTACTACTCCAATCTATTCACGGTGCCCAAAAAGGACGGTTATTCTTGGTGTGCCACACACCCCGCTTCACTTCTAAATATTCATCACTTAATGGGTTAATCCACCGCCAGGTGACGTAGTGCAGAGAGGAAGCCCCCTTCCGGCCTATATACACCTGGCACCTCCCTCCAATCACCAGTATTTTTCTCTCTGCTTGCTGACAAGTCAGAAGATGGAAGTCTCCTGCTTACAGGTAGGCCGGGGTATTCTTACCCCGCCACCCCCCTTTTGGTCTATTTCTGCCCGGTTTGAGTTTGTATAGCTTTATGGTGGAATGGAAGCCTCCCAGCCTAGGCTGCTCACCGGGCAAATGGTAGATGGCACTTTAAGTGCCTAGGAGCTTATCTCCTACCGCTCGACCTCATGCGTGGGGCAATGCGGCTATCCGGCATGGTGATCCGGAAATGGGATGCCCCTGTCCCGAGGGTCCCCGTAGCCCCTTTCTCTCCCGTTACGGTCCCTTCTCCCTTCACTATGGGGGGGGGGGGGTGTGAGGGTGTGCTTTAAGTATGTGTGTTTCACTTATATCACTGTATTTCAACATGTGTGTGTGTTCATGTTATGCATTCAGTGTTATTCAGCATGTGTATACATTCGGTTTAGGTCTGCTTGAATGGCAGACTGCACTGGGTAGGTGGCTGGCCGCTTTTTAGCAGACTTTTGCTTTAGTGGCCCCCTTCCCCGCTGGCTTTTGCATGTGCTCTTTTAGGCTGCGCTATGCGGTCTTTGTTATTATCCTCCCCCCCTCCGAGGCCTGGGCCCACGTGTAGTGGCCCATCTGGAGTAATCTTCAGCTGAATGGCTGTACTGATTGGCGTAGGGGGGGCGGGTCCTGATGACGCGGCATGGGGGGCGCGGCGCCGAAGTCATGCAGCGTTTTTTGGCGGGCACAGCGTTTACTTCCCTTCAAAGGGAGGAGGTCACGTGGACGCGCGGCCGCACTTAGTTGTCTGTGCTGTGGCTGCTGGCTGCAATCCTGCTCCCCGGCTGCTGCCTTCGCTGGGCCAGGTAAGCGGCCTCACCCGTTGGGGCCGTTAAATGGGGAGTGCATATCTTTGTGTAGTTGGATATGGTGGGGAGTCACATTTTATTAAGGGGGCATGATTTTGTCATATTTAAAGGCACTTTGGTGCCATGCCTGTATGATTCTTATACACATGTGAGGATCTGATTGGGGTTTCTTTTTCCTTACAGATCCCGGGATCCCTACTTATGGTGGCCCTCCGGCTCTGTTGCCTGGCTATTTATTGGGATATCTATTAATGCATATATATATATATATATATATAATATAGACTATATACTGATATATATATATATTATAATATATTTTATTAAAGGGGACCTTAACTTAAAAAAAAAAAAAAAAAAATCCTCCCTTCCGGGACATTACTAATAAAGGGGCATCCCGGGTTGGCTTATGCCTTAAAAGTCCCAAGTATTGCGAATACCATAAATCACCATATGGAGGTTTCCGTAAATTCCGGAAACGGTCCTGCTGAGCCGTTCGGGGGGTGCGTAGGTTGTGGGGTTCCACTCCCAGCTGATGATGTCTTTATTTGCATCCCTTGTGCAAAACAGACTATTGCGCGCCAGTCTGTTGCTTCCGCTGCAGGCCCATCGCATCCTTCATCATCTCCTACCTCTCCCTCCCTGTTCCGGACCCCGCATGACGCTGTCAAAAGTGGGGATTCGCATTCCGAGGCGGCGGCACAGCCCAGCCCCCGGAAAGTAGTGCCCGTTAAAGCAGCGTTAAAGGCCGCTGCAAAACGGAGGCACCTGACTCCGGTACCTTCGGCTCCACAGGACGAGCTATGTGAACCTGTGGAATGGTCCGATGGATCCCCGGACGAGGATGAATTCCCGTCAGTCAGATGAGCCTGCAGGTCAGCTTGTGGCTGATGAGATTGGCGATTGGTCAGAGGGGGTTGTTTTTGACACCCCCTCTATTCTGGCTCAAATGTTTAAAATTTTGAGTTTAGATCCACCCGAGGCGGCCGCCCTGCCAAAGGGTCAGTTGTTTAAGGAGCCTCAGCTGTCTTTGGTTTTTCCCAGACAACACCACTTTGAGAGGGTGGTTCTTAAGGAATGGGAACATCCCGCGCGGTTATCTGGAATTCCTTCCAGTTGGGAAAAGCGTTATCCTTTTCCGCCAGAATTGGTGAAGCTTTGGTCTGTCCCTCCTGACGTCGATACCCCTGTACTAGGGCTCTCGAGCACGGCTATGGTACAGTCAGCTGAGACCACTGTCCCTAAGGATGGGGAAGATCGTCGGATTGACCAATACGCTCGCCATGGTTTTATTTATTCCGGGTCAGCGTTGCGCCCGGTATGTGCTTCAGCCCTTCTTCTATTGGCAATTAAGTCCTTAATTCAGGGGCTATATGAGGATCTTAATCCCGCTTGCAAACAGTTCACTGCGCTTAAGCAGTGTGAATCTTTTGTGTCTTATGTCCTGGCCGCTCAGGACGATGCGCTGGCTATGAGTAGCAAGGCAGCGGCTATGCTGGTGGCTATTCGCAGGTCAGTATGGCTGCGTCAGTGGTCAGCGGACGCAGCTTCTAAAAGGGTGCTTACAGCTCTCCCCTTTTTGGGGTTGCGTCTGTTCGGGGAGAAAATTGATTCAGTCGCAAAGGGTGGTAAGATGCCACAACGCAAGAGGCCTCGTGTCCCCTTTGGGGGGGCAGGTTCCGGTAGGCCCTCCTTTCGAGGATTCAGAGCGGGCAGGGGTGCTTCCTTTCCCGCTACCAGAGGTGCAGGTTGGACTCGGGGGAGGGGCCGTGGCCGGCCCACTCAGTCCTGGGGCACCAAGCCCAAGCCTGCTGATAAGCTCACTCAGCAATGAGGGGCTGCCCTCACCCGTGCGGGTGGGGGGACTATTGCGACACTTCTCCCAGGTTTGGAACCAAGTGGTTCCAGGCAGATGGATCCAGGAGGTAGTGTCGGCCAGTTACGACCTGGAATTCGAGTCTCACCCTCCTTCACGTTCGTTCGGTCTCGGGTGCCCATCGTTCCTTTGGCGACGCAGGGGCTCCTGGCGTCGGTAAGGGATCTGTTAGAGATAACGGTCATCCGGCCGGGGCCGCGCTTAGAGATGGGCCTCGTTTTCTACTCCAATCTTTTCGTAGTCCCCGAGAGAGATGGGTCGGTTCATCCCGGCCTGAACTCTCATCAACACAGAGTGTTTCTTCCTTTTGCCCAAATTCACACGAGAACACTTCAGCTATTTCTGTTAGCGTGTTGGGACCAGCAACCTCAGTCGCTGGATCAATCCTTCCAGTTGTCCTCCCGTGTACGGCAGTCCCTCCTGTGGTGGTTGGTCTCGACCAATCTTGTGTAGGGCAGGCCTTTCCTGACCCCCCCTTTGGAAAATTGTCACCACGGACGCCAGTCTGTCGGGATGGGGCAGATTCTGGAAGGAGCTGCAGTTTCAGGGGCAGTGGGGATCTCAAAGGCCCCACTTACCCATCAATATTCTGAAACTGAGAACCATCCGTCAGGTGCTTGCTCTCCTGACTCAGCACGCTCTGGGCCTTCTGGTCCAGATGTGTTCAGACAATCAAACAGCGGTTGCTTACGTCGGTCTTCAGGGAAGGACGCGCAGTCTGAGTACTCTCAGAGAAGTGTCCCTGATCCGGACCTGGGCAGTGTTCCATGTTCCCTGTCTCTCGGCGGTTTACATTCCAGAGGTGAAGAAACAGGTAGCGGACCGGTTGAGCAAGGGCTCTCCCCGTCTGGAAGAATAGGCTCTCCATCCTCGGGTGGTTCGCTCACTGTGTCTCCAATGGGGGACCCCGGAGGTGGACCTGTTGGCCCCTCATCACTATCACAGGCTCCTGAACTTCGTGTCGCTCTCCCAGGATCCTCTGGCTCTGGCAGTGGACGCTATGTCCCTGAACTGGGGAGCTCTGGGATTTCTATACCTGTTTCCTCCGATGCCCATGCTGGGCAGGGTTCTTCAGAAGTTGGCTCTGGAAAAGGTGTACGCCGTTCTCGTGGCCCCAAGGTGGCCAAGACGAGTGAGGTTCGCAGACATCGTTCGGCTGGCAGTGGACCAGTTCGTTCTGCCTCTTCGGCCCGATCTGCTCACTCAGGGTCAATTGTGTTACCCCAGTTTACCAGCGCTGGGTTTGATGGCCTGGCTGCTGAAACCTCCATCCTGAAGGAGGAGGGTCTTTCTGATTCTGTCATTAAGACTCTGATCAGTGCCCGGAAGAGGTCTTCTTCCATCACCTACTATAGGACTTGGAAAGCCTATATCGCTTGGTGTGAGATAAGATCTTTTCCTTGTAGGGTCTTTTCGGTCTCCAGGATTCTGGAGTTTTTACAATCAGGGCTGGACTCTGGTCTCCAGCTAAGTACGTTGAAAGGGCAGGTCTCTGCCTTATCTATCTTTTTTCAGAAGCGTGTTGCGCTTAAACCTTTAGTTAAAACTTTTTTCCAGGGGGTTACGCATGTGCGGCCTCCCAGGAAACCATTACTCCCGGTTTGGGATTTGAATTTGGTTCTTTCTGCTCTTCAGGCTCCTCCTTTTTGAGCCTTTGCAAGATATTGCTTTGTCTACCCTGACTCAGAAGATTGTCTTCTTGGTAGCTATCACTTCTGTCCGGCGTGTCTCAGAGTTGGCGGCCTTAACTATCCAGGCGCCTTACTTTGAGAGGCATCAGGATAAAGTGGTCTTTCGGTTCAAGCCAGACTTTCTTCCTAAGGTTGTTTCTGCTTTTCATTTGAACCAAGATATTGTTCTTCCCTCCTTGTGTCCTAATCCTAAGAATGACAAAGAGAGGGTTTTGCATTGTTTGGATGTAGTACGCTGTGTTAAGTACTACTTGATTATCACGTCTCTTTTTCGTAGGACGGATTCCTTTTTTGTTGTGCCCCATGGGCCTAAGAAGGGTTTGGCACCAGCCAAATCTGCCATTAGCAAGTGGATACGTCAGGCCGTTACTGCGGCCTATTCTGCTAAGGGAAGAGTTCCCCCTTTTCGTATCACTGCTCATTCCACTCGCGCTGTTGGGGCGTCTTGGGCATTTCAGCACCAAGCTTCTGTTGAACAGGTTTGTAAGGCCGCCACTTGGTCTTCTGTTCACGCTTTTTCTAAGTTTTACAAAGTTGATGTGCGGGCCTCAGCGGATGCTGTTTTTGGCCGCAAAGTTCTGCAGACTGCAGTCATTTAAGTTATGCTTCACCTGGCCTTGAGATGCCCTTCCCTTGTGGACACTGCTTTTGGATGTCCCATTAAGTGATGAATATTTAGAAGTGAAGCGGGGTGTGTGGCACACCAAGAATAATACCATTTTGTGAGTACTCGCCTGAAAAATGGATATTGTTGGTGTGCCACACACCCCGCTTCACCCCCACCCTTTTCGGTATTACCGAAGCCTTTATATGGTGAAGCCTTTTTTATTTATATCAAAATTGATTTTGAGGTTACCGGTGGAATACTGGTACCTTGTCTTTCTGCTTTTTAATATACTGGTGATTGGAGGGAGGTGCCAGGTGTATATAGGCCGGAAGGGGGCTCGTTACAAGACTTCCTCTCTGCACTACGTCACCTGGCGTTGGATTAACCCATTAAGTGATGAATATTTAGAAGTGAAGCGGGGTGTGTGGCACACCCACTATATCCATTTTTCAGGCGAGTACTCACAAAATGGTATTTTCTGAGGCCCATCCTGTACTTGAAGGGTCTCAACAAGTTTGTCCGGTTCAAGCACTTTCATATGGAGTTGCTACGCTTGGCTGTCAGTTCTCTTCGGCCGGGCGACTTCATGACCACTGTGGACATCAAGGATGCCTATCTTCATGTACAAATCTTCCCAGGTCATCAGAGATTCCTGAGGTTCGTTCTGGAGGATCAGCATTACCAGTTTGTGGCCTTACCGTTCGGTATCACCTCGGCTCCTCGGGTATTCACCAAGGTGCTGGCTGGCGTAATGGCTCTCCTGAGGAACCAGGGCATTTCCATCCTCCCTTACCTGGACGACATTCTGATTGCCGCTCAATCTCTTCATCAGGCCGAGAAGGATACGCGGGTGGTGACGTCCACTATCCCAAGTCTTCACCGTCCTTGGCGAGGTCCTTTCTGGCCATGACACTGGATACCTCTCAGGTCAAGGTATTTCTCCCTCAGCAGAAAGTGGAGGGACTTCAAATGCAGGCACGGGCCCTGCTCTCATGTCTTCACCTCTCCATTCAGCAGGGGATGCAGTTAGTGGGCCTCATGGTGTCCTGCTTGGAGGCGGTTCCCTTTGCTCAGTTTCATATGAGACCTCTTCAGTTGCATCTCTTGTCAGTTTGGGATCAGGACCCGGAGTCCCTGGATCAGGAATTTGCTCTGTCCCCTCTGGCCAGGCAATCCCTCTCGTGGTGGTTGGATTCAAGGAATCTTCTAGTGCGCAGGACCTTTCTGCCTCCGTGCTGGGAGATTGTCACCAAGGATGCCAGTCTGACCGGTTGGGGGGAGGAGTTTGGAAGTCTCTGAAATTCCAGGGTCAGTGGGGCCCCCAGGAGGCCCATGCACCCATCAACATTCTAGAACTGCGGGCGATCAGGTTGGTTCTTTCCCACTTGACTCCCCACCTTCGGGGTCATGCTGTTCAGGTCTGCTCGGACAACCAGACGGCGGTAGACTATATCAATCATCAGGGAGGGACTCGGAGCAAGCGAGCCCTCAAGGAAGTGTCCCTGATCTTGTCTTTGGCGGAAGAGAATGTTCCGGGTATCTCGGCGGTTTACATTCCGGGGGTGGAGAATCAGGAGGCGGACTCCCTGAGCAGGGGGAAGTCTCTGGTGGGGGAATGGTCTCTCAACAACAAGGTATTTCACACCCTGTGTTGCCGCTGGGGTCAGCCGGATGTGGACCTGTTTACGTCCTGTCAATCACAAGCTTCCAAGATTTGTCTCCCTGTCACAGGATCCTCTGGCCTTCGCCACAGATGCGCTAGCAATTCCCTGGACAGAGTTTCGTTGACTCTATGTATTCCCTCTGCTGGGTCGGGTGCTGCGCAAGATAGCCCAGGAGGGGGTACCGGCGATTCTGGTGGCCCCCTGTTGGTCGAGGACGTCGTACAGATGGCAGTAGATCGGTACGTATTGCCCAAGGATCCAGAGCTTCTCACTCAGGGACAGCTGCTCCATCCCAATTTACAAATGCTGGCTTTAACGGCTTGGCTGCTGAAACCTCCATCTTGATGGGCAAGGGGTTACCTGCCTCTGTTGTTACCATGATTCGGGCTCGGAAGAAATCCTTGTCTTTTATCTACTACAGGGTCTGGCATGCTTATATTGCCTGGTGGGAGTTCAAGTCTCTTCCTTGTCGGGTGTTTTCTATCCCCAGGATTCTGGATTTTTTACAACATGGTTTGGATTCGGGCCTTCAACTTAGTACTCTCAAGAGACAGGTGTCGGCTCTGCCAATTTTTTTCCAAAGATCTTTTGCCAATCACAGGCTTAAGACCACCTTCCAGGGAGTTCATGTGCGTCCACCGCGTAAGCTTATGCTACCGGTTTGGGACTTAAATTTGGTGTTGTCTGCTTTACAGGGTCCTCCCTTGGAACCTATGCGTGAGGTTGCGTTGCCCATTTTGACTCTAAAGGTGGCCTTTTTGGTGGCTATTACTTTGGTAAGGCGAGTTTCTCCATAAGGCGCTCTCCATGAAACATCCTTATTTTGAGCGGCATCAGGATAAGGTAGTTTTCCGGCTTAAACCGGATTTCCTGCCCAAGGTTGTGTCTTCTTTTCATCTCAATCAGGATATTGTCTTACCCTCCTTGTGTCCTAACCCTGCTAATTGTAAGGAACGGACCCTTCATTCTCTGGATGTTGCCAGGGCACTGAAGTTTTATTTGGTTGCTAATGAGTCCTTTAGGAAATCTGATGCTCTTTTTGTTCTTCCCGCTGGACCTAGGAAGGGTTTGCCTCCGGCCAAATCTACTATCAGCAAGTGGATCCGTCAGGCGGTGGTGCAGGCCTATTTTGCTAAAGGGAAGGAACTTCCCTTCCGTGTTACTGCTCATTCCACTCGAGCTATTGGTGCTTCTTGGGCTTTTCAGCACCAAGCTTCTGTTGAACAAGTTTCTAAGTCCGCTACTTGGTCTTCTGTTCATACTTTTTCCAATTTCTTCAAGGTTGATGTTAAGGCCTCAGCTGATGCTGCTGTTGGCCGCAAGGTACTTCAGGCGGTAGTGGTTTGAAGTGGGGGTCTATGGGTGATTCCTGGTTTTATATGGGGCCGGGAGGAGCCACAAATTTTATGCAGTCCACTGCGCCACCTTGTGGCAGAATACCCAGAAGTAAGGATTAAATGAATCCGGCTGTGCCGTACACAGTAAAAACAATTATACAGGTGAGTTCTCACAGAATTGTATTTTTTGTCTGTCTTACGAATCTGAAAAGCAATATGCTGGCAGTTAAAATGAATAAAAACAATCCTCAAATAACAGCACAAATGCAAAGTTCAACTATAATACATACAGTAATCCTTGAAATGGAAACTGTTCGCTGTTTTTTGTCACTTCAGGACTGGATGACACCCAGGGCCCCTGGTACTAGGAAGGCTAATACTTTTTGGGGGTCAATTTTTGATTTTATTTTTAGCTTTAGTGTACTTTACTCACCTCACTAGGAATACCTTTTTTTTGTTTGTTTTTTTCAGACTATTATCGAGTGCCTAAAGTATATTACTACAGGGTATTTTCCACCTGGATCTAAAGGCAACACATTTGTGCATGATCCAAAGGTATTTATTATTTATTTATCGTATTCTTTTCTGTAAGTATTTCATTGCTTGTCAGTTTTTAGAGATTTAAAAATTGTTTCAATCTAAAATGTTCACGTTCAGCATCAGATGGAAATCAGATGATGCGGTCATGCTACACAGGCGAACAGTGTTAAAACAAAAAAAAGTGTACAGAATGAATGACCACCTTGCCTTGGCTCAATATGCACTTGCACTGATTTTTAGGTTTCAGTAGGTTCCAAGTATGACATAAGCTAAAACTGAAAAATAGCTGACAAAACGGTGTGGACCTAATTAAATTACAAATCGTTGTTATAAGAGGTAAAGAAGAGATACAGTCTTATATATAACATTTATAGTTCAGTGGAATCGTACTGTGTTGTACCCCAGAAGTGTGGTGGGGGGGGGGGGGGATTTCAGTGCATCTTATTGGGTGAATGTAAAAAAAAAAAAGTGTACTTGCATGAGTCTCACATCCGCGCCACAGCCACCGGGAGGCCAGCCGAGCAGTGGGCAGATGGACAAGGTAAATGAAAGCTGTCCATTGTCCACGCTCTGGCTTCCGGTGCTGCCACCACCTCTCAGAAGCCAGAGCAGGGACAGCATTGTTTTACCCGGCTGGCCTCTGGTGACGGTGACATGGGTGACATGGGTGCGAGGCTCATGTATGTATTCCTTTTTCGCTTTCATTTTACTTTAGGCCATCAGAGTAATTCAGTCACGATTGGGTTAACATCTCGGCTGAAGTGCGTGGACTGCAAGAACAAAAGCGTGGCTCCTCCCAGCCTACATACTATCATCTGATTCCCTCCTAATCCAGTTTGTTTCTTGCAGTTGAAACTGGACTGCAAGGGTGTATCTGAACTCCTCTCCCATTTACTTTTTTGTTTTTAAGGATTATACCTTGGAAGCATGGTTTTGGAAAACCCTGTCTGATCCTGGGCCCTTATACTCCTCTGATCTGACAATGCCTCCGCAGCTATGCATACGGATTAGGATGGTAAGGGTAAGAAAAAAAAGAGCTGACACTCCTGTGCTGGCAATAATGCCACGTTTTTGTCTGGTGAGCCTGAATGGGGGTGACCCGGGGAATTTTTTCCCCTCTTTTATTGTTCTTTCCCACGTGTTGTGTATTTTACTAGTTGTAAAATTCTGAATTTGCACAGGGCGGATTCTTGTGTGAAGGGGCAGAGCTAAAAGCGGCAGGGAAGGAACAGAAGGCTTCTATCCACCGTTCAGCATGGAGAGATTGTTGCTTTGGCGTCCGTCTTTGGAACAAAGGCTAGGCGAAGTACCTTGTACCGCCGACTCTGCCGGTTCTCCGGCCAGGCCCTACGCCTCAGCGGCTTGCGGTTCTCCGGCTGGGACGCTCGGCCTCTAGGGTTGTTGGCCGGCAAGGGGGGGGGGGGGCATGGCCACCCTCAAGTGGACCTAAATCTTTAGGTCATTTTGTTTATATTATGATTTTGGGTGTATTAAGTTTTTTATTAATGTTTTTTTTCCAGTTTTTTTTTTTGTCTTTTAGATTGTGGGAAAGCTCAGGCAATATACTGGTGTGGCTCACCCTCTTAGGCCTCGGGAAGTCACTTGTGACGGTTGCGAACTGTTATATACTTGGTATTAGATCCCCAGGGAGGTAAGGTAGACTAGTGTTATTTTCACCATGATGGAGGTATCTGGGGTAATTGGATCTCATCGTTTAGCAGTATTTACCCCCTGTCCAGTATGCAGGCAGATGGCACTGAACAAGGATCGCACAGTGTGCAGGCAATGTGCAACAGTAGTGGTTGCTGTATATGGAAGACAGTTTTCTCCTCCTACAAGGGCTTCGTCCCCTGTTGCCGGACACTCAGATCCTAAGACCCCCTCAGCAGCCCAACCTCAGAGGGACATTCAGGACAAAAATGTTCTCCAAGAGATTGCAGATAGATTGGCCCGCCTAGAGAGTCGTTCAGAATCATTGACTCCTAGAAAAGCTCTAAAGAAAAAGAAGCATTTAACTTCCTCTGAGTCTGAAGAGGATATTATTGCTGCCATAGTCTCCCAGGTAGAATCCGCTGAGGAGGCTTTATCTTGCAGAGGTTCTGCCGCGCACCTTACAGGGAACACTGGTCGCGAGCCGGTCAGAGCCAATCAAAGGGCCGTATGTGGCCCTGGGGCCTTACAATGCACGGGTCTGATCAAGGGTATCCCCAATTCTGCAGAAGCAAGGAGATCTGCAGTATTTCACCTTTTAGAATTTGTAGGCGTTTGTCCTCCTCAGAGGTCAGGGGTTTTACTCAAATTCATTCATAATTCCTAAGGACAAAATCGGTACACCCAATATTAGATCTCAAGGGCCTCAACAAGTTTGTCCTTCTGAACATTTTGCATGTAAATGCTAAAATCCTTAGTTATGTCACTCCACCCAGGAGGTTTTATGACCACTGTGGATAAAGATGCATACTTACAAATTCCTATTTTTCAGGGTCATCAGAAGTATCTGCAGTTTGCAGTAGATGGCCTATATTTTCAGTTACTCGGCCTTTCGGCATCATCAGCACAAAGGTTGTTTACCAAGGTGTCGGCAGGTCTCGTGGCTTATCTGAGAAGTCAGGGATAGGTATAATGCCTTACTTAGGTGATCTGTTGATATGGGCCCCATCATGTCTTTAGGCCCAGAAGGATACACAGACTGTCTTATCAACATTAGAATTTGGCTGGATGGTCAGTTATCCAAAGTCGAATATCATACCTTCAAGAGTTTTCTTTTCTGTGAATAGCATTAGACACTTCTCAGGCAAAAGTTTTCTTCCAGAACAGAAGAGACTCTTACTTCAGGCCAGGGTACCGGGTCTCTTGTCTGGCCCTCACCCAATGATTCGTCAAGGAATGCATCCGTTGGGCCTGATGGTATCTTGCTTTGAGACGGTACCTTTTGCACAGTTTCACACAAGACCCCTGCAGATGGAATTGCTCACGATCTGGGATCGAGACCCACAGACTCTGGATCACTCCTTGATGGTCAACAATGCATTTTTTAGCTTGCTGGCAGAGTCCTCAGCCTCTTCAGATCTGCAAATCCTTCCTTCCAGTACACCCAGTCTAACTGATTGGGGCGCTGTGATTCACAAGCGATCCAGGGACAGTGGAGTCCGAGAGCAGACGCTTCATAAATATCTTGAAACTGAGAGCGATTCTATTGTGTCTCAGACATTGGGCATTCCGTCTGGATTCAGACAATTGGACGGTGGTGGCATACATCAACCACCAGGGGAGCACCAGAAGCAGGAAAGCTCTCAAGGAAGTGAGCCAGATTTTATTTTGGACCTAGAAACGGGTTCCATTTCGGCAGTACACATACCAGGAGTTTATACCAGGACGACTTGCAGCTGATCATCTCAGTAGAGAAGTCCTGTATCAGGGGAAATGGTCTCTCAGTCAAAGGGTCTTTCAGTCCCTATGCATGCGCTTGGGGATTCCCAGAAGTAGATCTCTTTGCATCACGGCACAATCGGAAGGTTCCGAAGTTTGTGTCCCGGTCCAGGGATCCTCTAGTAATAGCAACAGATACCCTGACTCTTCAGTGGTCAGCATTCAAGCTTCTTTATGTGTTCCCTCCATTCTGGTGGCTCCTCGGTGGCCAAGAAGAAGCTGGTTCTCAGACATAGTAAGGAGGGCGACCCATGGAGGTTAGCCTAAGAAACCAGATCTTCTCACACGGGGTCCTCTAAGGCAGTGGTCCCCAACCTTTTTTTCACCGTGGCCCGGTTCAGGATTTGGTAATTTTACCGCGGCCCGGTGGGGCGCTGGGGGGGGGGGGGGTGTGTGGCTGGGGGCGGTGCAGCTGCACTGATTGTTAATATTGTTTTGATTAAATAATTTTAATGTTAACATATTTAAACATGCCTTCAAAATAAAATTCAGTTACAGAAAAAAATAAGTATGGGACAGAGCTGGGAAAAGAGAGATCAGATGGGATGGGACAGAGCTGGGAAAAGAGAGATGGGATGGGACAGAGCTTGTAAAAGAGAGATGGGATTGGACAGAGCTTGTAAAAGAGAGATGGGATGGGACAGAGCTGGGAAAAGAGAGATGGGATGGGACAGAGCTGGGAAAAGAGAGATGGGATGGGACAGAGCTGGGAAAAGAGAGATGGGATGGGACAGAGCTGGGAAAAGAGAGATGGGATGGGACAGAGCTGGGAAAAGAGAGATGGGATGGGACAGAGCTGGGAAAAGAGAGATGGGATGGGACAGAGCTGGGAAAAGAGAGATGGGATGGGACAGAGCTGGGAAAAGAGAGATGGGATGGGACAGAGCTGGGAAAAGAGAGATGGGATGGGGCAGAGCTGGGAAAAGAGAGATGGGATGGGACAGAGCTGGGAAAAGAGAGGAGGGATGGGACAGAGCTGGGAAAAGAGAGGAGGGATGGGACAGAGCTGGGAAAAGAGATGGGATGGGATGGGACAGAGCTGGGAAAAGAGATGGGATGGGATGGGACAGAGCTGGGAAAAGAGATGGGATGGGATGGGACAGAGCTGGGAAAAGAGATGGGATGGGATGGGACAGAGCTTGGAAAAGGGATGGGATGGGACAGAGCTTGGAAAAGAGATGGGATGGGACAGAGCTTGGAAAAGGGATGGGATGGGACAGAGCTTGGAAAAGGGATGGGATGGGACAGAGCTTGGAAAAGGGATGGGATGGGACAGAGCTTGGAAAAGGGATGGGATGGGACAGAGCTTGGAAAAGGGATGGGATGGGACAGAGCTTGGAAAAGGGATGGGATGGGACAGAGCTTGGAAAAGGGATGGGATGGGACAGAGCTTGGAAAAGGGATGGGATGGGACAGAGCTTGGAAAAGGGATGGGATGGGACAGAGCTTGGAAAAGGGATGGGATGGGACAGAGCTTGGAAAAGAGATGGGATGGGATGGGACAGAGCTTGGAAAAGAGATGGGATGGGATGGGACAGAGCAGGGAAAAGAGATGGGATGGGATGGGACAGAGCAGGGAAAAGAGAGTTGAAGCAGGGAAGAGTTTTTACAGGTACCCTGGGGGGGTTCACACAGTGGGGGCATTCCGATTCAGGATGCCCCAGGGAAGGCTGATGATAAGACACGCTCAACCATCTGCAACTATCCCAGGAGGCTGATCGATGCACAATCATAAACGTCCTGCTTCATGCACTGTTTTATATCCGCTGGGCAGCTGCAAACAGAACTATGCAGGGCGAAACTAATGCATAGTCCTGCTTGTTGCAGCCCAGAGGATATTGGAAAGTGCACTGCAGAACTTCTTTTAACTGAGCACCACTCAGCCTCCTGCCATCGAAGCAGACAGCTGAGCCGGCCGCTCCTCCATAAATCACCCACCTGCTGTCTTTCCTACCCATCGCACATGCCGCCTTTCCTCCTGTCCGTCCGACCCCACCCGCTGCTTTCCCTCACGGTCTCGGGCCCCGCCCCCTGCCTTCCCTCAGTCTCGGGCCCCGCCCGCTGCCTTCCATTCAGGCTGACGGCCCCACCCGCTGCCTTCCCTCACGCTCTGTCCCCGCCCACTGCCTTCCCTCCCCGTCTCCGGCCCCGATATGCCCCGACGCCCGTCTCTGCACCCACCCTTCTGGCCATGGGGTCCGGAAGCCTAGCGGCCGCGGTCCGCGCGTTGAATAGGGGCGGGGGTTTGGAGCGCAGGGCGCGATAGCCTCAGGGCCCGGTACCATTTGAGCCACGGACCGGTAGCGGGTGGTTGGGGACCACTGCTCTAAGGCATCCCAATTCACAATTGTCATCAATACTATGATTCAGGCCAGGAAGATGTCTTCATCAATGATCTACTACTACTAGGTCTTGATTAAGGGTTCTCAATTGAGTACTTTAAAAGGACAGATATCTGCTTTATCTATCTTTTTTCAGAAACCCATTGAGTAAATTTATCAAATCTTTTGTACACACAGTCACTCATGGGCAGCCTCCTTGTAAGCCACTTCTGTTGGTTTGGGACCTGAACCTGAAGTTTTATCAGCTCTTCAGGGTCCTCCTTTTGAACCATTGGCAGATGCGTCATTACGTTTTTTTGACTCTTAAAGCTGCCCAAAACACACATTTTTAACTAGCATCCCATGAATTGCTCCCCCATGAAAAGTACAATTTGCCAATTTTCACTGATCCTGCTTGACTCTAATCCCAGATAATGGTGCCTGTTTTAGCTGTAAAGCTCAGCTTTCTCCATTCAATGGAGTGTGTGTGGCAATGATGTCATTGCCATACCTATGAAATGACTAATCCCATGCCATATTAGAGAGGGACAGCAAAAAAGTGTTCCAGGATGATTCGAAAATAAAAATATCTATATTCTAAGCATGCAGTACGTCCTGCTCCATATATAATACTTACACGTGGGTAATCCTCCGCCAGATGGCGCTGTTCACTGCAGACATGCAAAAAAAACAGGCTCCTCCCGGCCCTTCATATACCCAGGGACCTCCCACAAATCCCCAGCTTTCTCTGCAGTGCTGACTGCGAAGACATGAAGTATCACTCTCTCGCAGGTGAGCGGGGCTTTTACAGCCTGCGGCCCTGCAGGGCTATTCCCACCCATCCTCTTCCATGATGTGCCTCCCAGCCTGGGCTGTGCTGGTCGGGTGAAGGTAGGCAGCACCATGTGTGCTTACGGAGCTACGCTCCACCGCAGTCCCCCTCCATAGGGTAGGCGGTTTAGGCTGATGGTGAGCCTCTAATAGATGCCCCTCCCGCATTATTGCCCCGTGTAGCGATGAACCCTGGGTGAAGGGTCGCCTTCCTCCCTAGTTTCCCCCTGTAGCCCGGGGGAAAAGAAAGGGGGGGGGGGGGTATGCGTGTGGCGGTCTCAGTGTAATGTTGTACACGCTTATGGCCGTTTTGTCTTGAACTGTGTGTCAGAGCCGCGCTTCTTGATCCACATAATCCTTGACAGGTTGCGCGCGTGTGTATTTTTCCTTACTGAAGTGTGCTGCCCGGGCGGCAGTGTCGTTCAGTAGTTGCGGCGGTTCCCTTAGCTAAATTCTAACTAGTGTGTCTTATCCACTGCTTGTCATGAACATTACCACTGGGTTGAAGCTTCGCGCTCTTTGGGGGAGGCGGGGACCTGGCTTGGCGCGCTCCGCGTCACGGCCAGATCGGGCGCGCCCCTCGAGGTTCGCTTGCCGCCATTTTGATGGTCTTCGCGCGCGTGGTTGCGATCCTCCTCCTCCCTTGGTCATATAAGTGCCCTCGTGGGTGGTTTTTCTTATGATCTTTCGTTCTGCTGCGCATGGCTCTGACACCCCCCTTATTCTCTTTATGTCTTTCAGACGCCAAGATTTCGGTGGCCTCTCCCGGCCTGACATATATTATAGCGGTTTCACATAAAAATTCTCCCACATTCCTAGCGGGTCTTGGGGCATCCAGGGTTGCCTATTGCATAAATCCCTGCGGGCATATTGCTCAGATAATCACCATATGGAGGCATCTCAGAATTATGTACCTGGGGTCCCTCGGGGACAAGACCGGCTGTGTACAGCGTGTGGACAGCCCCGCGCTGATGCTGATAGAGCACGGGTCTGCAGACTGTGTGCTGAACAAGTACTGGCCCTGCAATCGTGTTTACCAGTGGCTGCACCTCGCTTCAATACACCTGTCTCCCCGTGCTTAAATTTCACTCCTGATGAGTCGCACTTGAGCGGGGATGACCAGCAAGTCTTGCCGCGCAGGCTGCCTACGGCTGAGCAGGTGATATCTAGTTTGGCGGAGCGCTTGGGCCCTGGAAAGTAGTGGTCCCTGACGCCTCCTGGTTCTCTGTTTCCTACTGAAACTGAAGAGTCTTCTGCTATGCAGGACCTTGCTCCTTCTGATGAAGGTGAGCTGTTCTCCGATTTGGGCTCCTCGGACGAGATGCCTTGGAGCTCTGATGATTCTGGCCCCGGTTCCTGGGGCCCGTGTGACACTGATGAACTACTTATAAAGATCTTTGAGGTTTTGTCAATCTCTCCTCCTGGAGAGGCTACCAAGCCCAAAAGGGAGAGTTTCCACACGGCGACACCACGCTTGGAATTTCTGGAACAGGATAATTTCCAGGCTCTTATATCCAAAGAATGGGAATCACCTTGTAAACTTACAGGGGTTCCAGGGGTCTGGGATTGGAAGTACCCTTTTCCCCCTGATGTGGTTAACTGTTGGTCAGCACCTCCCGTGGTGGATGCACCGATCATAGGGGTTGCTAACCCCCCCTTCATGACAGCTCCTAATTATCGTACCCTTCGGGATGCCGAGGACCGGCGCATTGACAGACTGGCTTCCCACGCCTTTTCGTGTGCAGGGAAGGCTCTGCGCCCGGTCTGTGCCACGGGCATCACTGCGGTGGCCGCCAGGACCCTCATTAGAAAGCTACTTGATCACCAACCTGAGGATCTCCCCTGGGAGGTCTTTAATGCACTCTCCTATTGTGATGTGTTTGTGAGGTTTATCCTCTCAGCGCAGGACGACACCATTAAGATGTGTACTAGAACCTCTGCCCTTGTGGTAGCTATTCGCCGCCTGGTCTGGCTGCGACAGTGGGGTGCTGACGATGAGACAAAAAAGGCTCTCACTGCCCTTCCCTTTAGAGGACAACGTCTATTTGGGGCCCGTTTGGACCTTTTTGGAAAAAAGGGTAAAGCACCCCTACGCAAAAGGATGTCTCGGCCCCCTCGGGGCAGGGACACCCCTCCCCCTCCATACGTTACTGTCAAACACGAACCAGAGGTGTGCTTCCAACTTTTCAGCGTAGATTCCCACCCCAGGGTGGGCAGGGAACGGCCTGGGCCCTCCGGCAGGACTAAGTCCAAATCTGCCAAGACCTCCCAAGCATGAAGGGACGCCCTCTCCCTTCTGGGTGAGGGGACTGCCGCAGCACCTGGCTCCTATCTGGGAGCGTCTCGCCTCCTTCTGGTGGATCCAGGAGGTAGTTCCCCTGGATGCAGGATAGTTTGCTGGGCGGTCCTTTTCCGAGGTTGTCAGGGTGCTTCTAGTCCCTGTCTCTCTTCAGGAGCTGGTGCAGGCCGTGCTCGGCCTGCAGGGTCTGGGCTCACTTGCAGGTTGCCCTTAACAGGCTGGGGCGATGGCCTCTACATTAACCTTTCCTCTTTCCCTCAAAGGGATGAGGCAGTCTGGGCCATGCTGGCATTTTGTAGGCTTGGCATTTCTACATTCTCCTGCATGATATCTCTGGGTTGGGCCACAGGTGCCCTGTGCCCGGTGGGCCTCTTGCCGCCTGTGGAGATCTAAGATCCCTTTTAGTTCCCCTGTGTCTTCTGGACACCGAGGCCATTACAGGTCAGTGTTGAAGGACCAACCCTGCGGATTGTGGCCTTGTTTTTGGCCTCTCTTCTGCTCCCAGGCTGCTCCGCGCTAGGACCTACCTGATCGTCCTTCTTTACTTCCCAATCTCTACGTCAGGCCGAGTGGGTTTTTCGGCCGGTGGTTTCCTTTGGGAGTCATTTGGATGGGTGCTCAGTCACCTCAATCCCTCATTGTCCCTTATTCTGTATCTCCATTCTTTGGATTCGGTTCAGGCTTGAACCTTCTTCCTTGGCAATAAGTGGACTCCTGGTTACACAGGCTCTGTCCCTCTTTGCTGTCCCCTTACTTTCACCAGGCAGGATTGCAGCTGGTGGGCCCGTTGGTGGCGGATTAGATGATATCCCTTATATTCAGAGCCCTTGGGCTCTTCGGCACAGTAGGTTTTTAATCCTGGGAGGGGGTTCCAGCACCCCTGGAGCTAGTTCTGTGCTCATTCCCCCTTGGTACGGTGGTTCCTCTTGTGCTGGTTAAATTCAAGGAACCTGTCAGGGGGCACCCCCTCCTTTTCTTGCACCTTCCTGTAGATGGTCACCATAGGTACCAAGTCTCGCAGGTTGACGGGGGGGGATTTTCTTATACAATCCCCCGCTTTTCCTAGGTAGGGGCCCTTAGGGGTCCATTTACCTACTGATTTTGTTAAAACAGTGAGCCTTCAGTTGGCTCTATCTTGCTGGACTACTCCTCTTCAGGACCTGTCTGTTTGGGGACTCTTGGTCTGTCGGGGGACAGTGGCCTGTATTTATTATCGATGTGGAACATGGAGCAGGATGATCCTCCAGGAAGGTTTCTGATCCTGGTCTAGGTGGGGGTCAACGTTCCCTGCATCTCAGTGGTATTCGCTCCAATGGATGTCCTTCAGTGGCAGGTTGTGCTATCCTGGTGTCCCTCTGAGATCCAACTAGAGTGGCTCTGTTGGGCCCCGTCACTATCACAGGGGCTCTGCCCTTGTTTTTACTGTCCCAGAATATTCTGACTTTGGTCATGGGGGCTTAGTAATTTTATGTCTGGACAATTCTATTTTATGTTTTATCTTTATCATTCACCCTGCTAGGCGGGGTTCTGCGCAAGATTGCGCTGATAGGGGGACCCGTGATACTGATGGCCCCTGGGTGGCCTAGTGGAGTGTGGTTCGCAGATGTTTCTGCTGAGGACAGCGGACCTGTACGCTCTCTCAGGAGTGCGGTTCTGCCCGTTTCAGGCCCCTTCTTATGTCGCCCCAATCTACAGGCTCTAGTCTGACGGCCTGACGGTTGATTCATTCACCCTTTTGGAGACGGGTTTATCTTCTGGGTGACTTTGTCTATGGAGGGCTAGCAGCAAGCT
Organism: Gastrophryne carolinensis; assembly: GCA_027917425.1. Lineage (NCBI taxonomy): Eukaryota > Metazoa > Chordata > Amphibia > Anura > Microhylidae > Gastrophryne > Gastrophryne carolinensis. The sequence continues at coordinate 111,491,054 of CM051238.1, read as the reverse complement.
TCTTCTTCTTCCTCAGTCTATTATAGGGTATGGCGTACCCATATTGATTGGTGTGAGTCTAGGTCTCTCCCCTGTTGGACATTCTCTGTTCCCAGGGTTCTAGAGTTATTACAGAATGGGTTGGAGTTGGCTCTCCATCTCGGTGCTCTGAGGGTTCAGGTTCTGCCCTGTCCGCCTTTCCGTAGAAGACTTGTTCAGTCTTCCTTGTTAAGCATTCTTTCGGGGATTGCTCAGGTGCATCCCCCCGAGTAGTTCTATGGTCCCTGTTGGGGTTAATTTTTATTCTGTTTGTCTTGCGGGGTGTTCCCTTTGGACATATTCTGGATGCTGTCTGAACTGTTCTTACTTAAAGTTGCCCTTCTGGGGGCTGTTGCTTCAGTCAGACGTGTGCCTGAGAGGGCGGCTCTGTTTAGTTAGCCCTCGTTCATTATATATACACCATGATGTGGTGGTGTTCTGCCTTACGCCGGACCTTATGCCCAAGGTGGTGTCTTATGCTCATTTATTCAAGACCTTTTGTCTGCCCCTGGGCCTTATTCTTAGTAACGCTGAAGTAAGGGGGTCTACATTCCCTCAACAGGTGTTGAAGTTTTTCCTGGATTATCTCTTGTCCCTTAGGGGGACTGATGCCCCTTGGTGTTTGCGGGCGTCTCCATCCGTATGTGCCTGATCTCGTCTGCTTCCAGGGGTTATGCGCCCTTTGGACTGGTCTTACTTGGATGGATTGTCCTTTCTGGTCCTAAGTACAGGTTTCGGCTTCTTGCTGATCCTTGTTAGTGTAGTGGTCAGTATCCCCGCCTGTCACACCAGGGTTCAAATTCCCTGATGGGGAGAGCTCTAAGTTTTACCGAGGCTACTCTTTGCATTTGGACTGGTCAGGCTGTTACTCTGGCCTATTCTTTTAAGGGGAAGACTCTTCTTCTCTGTTCTGTTTCTACTTGGGTACCTTGGGCCTTTCAGCACCAGGTTTATGTTAAACAGGTTTTGCTAGACCGCTGCTTGTTTTCTGTTCATACCTTTTTCATAGGTTTTTTATGAGGTTGACGTTAGAGCCTTTGCTCATATCGCTCTAAGTAGCAAGGTTTGCAGGTGACAGCGCCTTTACTGTTTGCTGTGCCTTTTTTGATGGGGATCCCACCCTACTTTATGGACACTGCTATTGGATGTCCCCACGTGTAAGTATTATATATGGAGCAGGACGTACTGTATGCTTAGAATAATACAATTCTGTGAAATACTCACCTGTAGAATTGGTATTATACGCATACGTCCTGCTCCACCCCACCCTGGTTTTACATTTTTCTGGATCCCCTCCCTGTATGGTGATTGTTATCATTGTTATTACCAGTTTTGGTGGTTGGTTTCTCCCGGCTTCTTTTCTCACTGCTTTTCAATGCTGGGGATTTGTGGGAGGTCCCTGGGTATATGAAGGGCCGGGAGGAGCCTGTTTTTTTGCATGTCTGCACTGAACAGTGCCATCTGGCGGAGGATTACCCACGTGTAAGTATTATATATGGCGCAGGACGTACTGTATGTGTATAATACCAATTCTACAGGTGAGTATTTCACAGAATTGTATTTTCTAGTTCTACCCCCAAAAAAGAGAGTATAGGCAGGAGCTTTGGCTAAATTTATTTCACGAGTTCAGTGGGTTTTGGTCCACTTTAAGATTAACTTTTTAGTGGCAATAACCTCAGTAAGGAGGGCTTCTGAATTTAGCAGCTTTATTGGTTAAGTCTCCTTATTTAGTGTTACAAAAGGATAAGGCCGTCTTCTGCTTTAAATAGGATTTTCTTCTAAAGCAGTTTCCCCTTTTCATCTTAACGAAGAGGTGGTTTTGCCTTCCTTATGTCCTGCTCCGATAAGGAAAGGGTTCTTCACTCGCTGGATGTGGTGAGAGCACTAAGATACTATCTCACTGCTACACAATCTTTCCACAGGTTGGGCTCCTTTTTTGTCATACCGGACGGTCCACGGAAAGGTCTTCCACCAGCTAAGTCTACCATTAGCCAATGGATTAGACAGGCATTTGTAAGAGCCTATGTCTCCAAAGGGAAGGATTATCCCTTTAGGATTACTGCTCATTCGGAGCATCTTGGGCTTTTCAGCATCAAGCTTCAGTAGAACAAGTATGCAAAGCTCCTACTTGGTCTTCAATTAATACGTTTGCTAAATTTTATAAGGTGGATGTTAGAGCCTCAGCAGATGCTGCTTTAGGTTGGAAAGTATTACAGACTGTAGTAAATTACCGTATTTGCCGGCATATAAGATTGGGCGTATAAGACGACCCACCAACATTTCCACTCAAAATATAGAGTTTGTTATATACTCGCCGTATAAGACTACTCCCTCTTCCGCACACCGAATAAAACGTAAAAAAAAACATCAGATTACACTGCAGCCGCATCCCTGCTCGCCTTTAGTTTGGGATGTGCCTACACTGGCTATTCAGAATGCGTCCCAGCTAAAGGCATAGTAGGGATGCAGCTGCAGAATAATGTGGTTTGCGCTCTGGGAAAAGGGCCAGATGGGGGGTTTCACACAGTGAATCAGAGGATTTCACACAGAGGATCACAATTTGGGATACCCCTGGAGTAGGGAACAAAACCCAGTGGGGCCTCCCAAATTGGGAAGCCCCACTGTGTGAAATACCCCCTACTGGCCTTTTTCCCAGAGCGCACATCAGATTACACTGCAGCTGCATCCCTGCTCGCCTTTAGTTGGGGACGTGCCTGTGCTGGCTATTCAGAATGCGTCCCAGCTAAAGGCATAGTAGGAATGCAGCTGCAGGGTAATGTGGTGTTGGCTCTGGGAATAGGGCCAATAGGGAGGGTTTTACAGTGGGGCATCCCGAATTGGAATGCCCCAGTGGGTTTGTTCCCTACTCCAGGGGCATGCCAAATTGGGTTTCCTCTACTGTGTGAAACCCCCCAACTGGCCCTTTTCCCAGAGCCCAAACCACATTACACTGCAGCCACATCCCTACTATGTCTTTAGATTGGACGCATTCTGAATAGCCAGCACAGGCCCCAACTAATGGCGAGCAGGAATGTGGCTGCAGTGTAATGTGGTGTGGAGTCTGGGGAAAAAGGCCAAACGGGGGATTCAGATAGGAGGGCATTCCATTTTGCTGCCCCTGATGCAGGGAACAAAACCCAGTAGGGCATCCCAAGTTGGGGTGCCCCCTGTGTAAACTCCCCCAATTTGGGGTGCCCCCTGTGTAAACTTCCCCAATTACCCCGTTTCCCAGAGTCCACACCACATTACACTGCGGCCACATCCCTGCTCGCCTATAGCTGGGGACATGCCTGGGTTTAGAATGTGTCTCATCTAATAGCATAGTGTGTAATGTGTGGGGTCTGGGAAAGGGGCTAGTTGGGGGTTTTACACTGGGGGATACCCCCAGAAACTTTTTTTTTTAAATAAATCTTAAATAAATCACACCTCAGATCAGATGCTGAAGAGTCCCCTTCAAAGTGGAGAGCAGCGAGGGCGATGTCAGGAGTGCGTGCCAGGAGCTAACCCCCTGCCTGCCCCCACAGTACCTGAGAGCAGGAAAGCTGATCTGCTCGGCGCTCACCCTGCTGGCCTGCTCAGTCTCTCCCTGCTCTGATCAACAAGTGCTGTCTGAGCAAGAGCATCGCTCTGCAGGAGGAGGAGGACGATCGTGCTGCCCAGCTTGGTGAAGGTAAGTACATTTATATGTATGTGACCCAGGTGCACCCGGCGTATAAGATGACCCCCCCACTTGGAGGCATGTTTTACAGGGGGGAAAAGTCGTCTTATATGCCGGCAAATACGGTAAATGTCTTGTAAGGTCTTATTCCTGAGAGAAAGGAATAAGGATTTTTTGGGATCCCACCCTGAAGTAAGGGTACTGCTTTTGGAGGTCCCAGTCGTGACTGAATTCCTCCGGCCTGAAGTAAAATGAAAGAAAAAGATAATTCTGTGAGAACTCACCTGTAGAATTGATTGCTTACATTACTTCAGGACATCAGACCCTCCCTTTCTGCTAGGTTACTATGTCCATTCCTTTGATGCCTAGTCTTGGTGGAGATGTAGGTATGCAAACATGTAAATAGTGTGATCAGCATAAAAATATTAAACTGAGAGGAGTCATGCATTTTGTCTGCAACAAGAGATATAGTAATGCCTCCTGAGCTGCTGGTTTTACTGCTTTTCAATAGTCTATAGGTCGGGAGGAGGAGCTACGCCGTTGTCTTGCAGTACACGCCCTTCGGCCGAGAGGTTAACCCAATCATGACTGAATGTCCTGAAGTAATAATGAAAGAGAAATCCATTCTATTGGTGAGTTCTCACAGAATTTAGTTTTTCACATGCAATCCAATTTTCCAATCAAAACTATTTTTTTTTTTTTTTTGTAATCTTCCAACATGACCCACAGAGAGAGGCCCTATCCCCTGGGAGGAGACACAAACTGAACAGAGGTTAAAAGCCCCACCCCTTCCTCCCCACCTCAGTTCTTTGTGTTTCCTCCATAAGGAACCACTGGACAGAATGTGATAGTGTTAGACTTCCCCTGATTTTTTTATTTTATTTTATTATTTTTAGACTCCAGAGTTTTGGAGGAGCCCACTGAGCCCTTGGACATAAACCTTGATTCATAGTCCATTTTCACCCGTTCTCCAGTGAGAATTCCCATTTTTCCCCCTCGTCTGAAACAGCAGAACATTTTTGGGAGCGAAAATTAGGTAAGGCAACTTCGCCCCCAAATTTAAAAATTTGGAGGGAAGAGTCTTGATTGGTGACCCGGTGCTCTGATGTCCTTTCTGGTCAGAGGCAGCGTGGCCATCCAGTGCATCCTGGGGCAGCCCAGCAATGTCGGGCAGACAGCGATCAGCCCGTATTTAAAGAGATGGATAGCCCTCAGAACAAGCTGGTAAGATAGATGTTGTTTTTTATTGAATTTTTTTATCTGTCTAAAATAGGTATGTGTATTTTAAAGGGTTTTGTTTATTTGTCTGAAACAACTAAGGCCAAGGATAAGGACTCTGAGCTTCCTAAAGTAAAGCTCAAGGCAGCCAAAAAAATCAAAATGCTGTGAATACAGCATTGTTCTTCCAGATACTTGGAAGAAGCCTCTGTGTCAGGAATGTAGGAAGGCAAAAAAGGATGCATACTAGGCGGTCATCTTTATGGAGATCCTTGCTATAAGGAAAGAGGATTGCCTCAATGCGGGATGCCCAGCAGGTTTCAGTTGCTCAATCCAAGTTATCCGTTGCTATCGCACCTGCTCCTCAGAGGGTAATGCAGATAAATTGGTGGGATTCCTTACAGCTAATACTCCGTGCTTTTATTTCAGGTTCACTTCAGATTGTTGTCGATAGATGTTGTACCAGTGGAGGGAAGTAAGAGGACCTGTCTTCACAGGATTCCTTGGATGAGGAATCCCCACCTGAAGAGGGCCCCGGGTATTCAAACAGACTACCAGAAGAACTGGCAAATTTGTTGATATGTATGAAACCTGGGGCATTCAGTATGATAAGCCACTGTCAATACAGGATAAAATGTACAAGACATTTTTGGAAAAACTTTCCAAGTCAGCAATCCCAGAATTCAGAACGGCACAGTTAGAGGACACTTCCTGTTTACAGGCAGCCTGAAACTTCATGGGCAGCCATCTTGAATGTTTAAAGGTTTAGAAAATGCAGTATATGCATGAAGGATATTTTTTTATGTGTGCAATTTGTATGTACAGATTGGGGGAAACCTATAAGAAGGTGGTTAAGGCTGAATGGGATGTGATCACATTTTATGTTTTACGCCCACTTTGGCATCTGATAGAGTTCTCAGGAGCATGGAAGTATAGATTGATAACCTCAAGGGTTACATGGAGGGTAATACCCCCATAGAAGGCTTACTAGAAACCTTCCCCCTACTCTACTTGCCAACATCTCCTACTTTGCTGTAGTTCTGAAAGCTTACTCTGAAGCATTAGTAAAGGCAACAGCCTTAGTTTCCTGTGCTAGAAGAGCTAAAGACTTGGTCAGGAGACAATGTTTCTAAGGCCAAGCTTTGTGGGATCCCTTTTCATGGTAATCTCCTGTTAGGAGAGGAGTTGGAGGTTATCTTGTCTAGGTCAAATAAAGTGGGGAAAATGTTACCCGTTAGGAGGAGGAGGTTTAACACTCGCACTAGTAATAAAGGCAGAGCTGCGGTGCGTCTAACTTAGCCTCAGCGTTGGACTCTGGCTAGGCCTCAAAAGAGGGTCCCCCAGAGGGGACGAAGCCTCAATGCTGACAATGAACAACCCGGTAGGGGACAGACTCTCCTGGTTTGTAGCCGCCTGGAGGGTTATCACCCAAAATCTGTTTGTGCTACAAACGAGAGGTATATCAATTAGAATTTTCATCCCTCTTTCCTTGTGTCCAAGCTCTCAAGAGACCCCAAGAAGAGAGAAGCATTCCTTCTAGTTCTTCAGGAACATCTGCAGAAAAATGTGATCGAAGCAGTACCACCACCCTCGTGGGGAAGAGGTTTCCACTTTTATGTTTTTCTGATTCAGAAGCCATCGGGAAAATATGGAATGAATTTGAATCTGAAAAGATGGAATGGAGTCAATCTATTTGAGGAACATTCTGATAGGGAATGCCCTGATGGTGAACTTACAGGACACCTACTTGAATATACCGATTCTGAACTCTCACCGTATCTGAGGTTTGCGGTTCAGACAGACCAAGAAACCTTTCACTACCATTCGGTCTGTCCTCATCCCCACAGATCTTTTCAAAGATCCTAGCAGAAGCAATGGCGTACCTCAGGCAACAGGGAATCATAGTGATCCCTTATTTGGATGACCACCTCCTTCTAAACAAGATAAAGGCATCACTCTTAGCAGATCTAGAAAATACCCTGTCCTTACTGGAAAGCCTGGGGTGGGTGATCAATCTAGAAAAATCTACCCGGACGCCCAGTCATCTCTGCAGGTTTCTGGGTTTCAATATATACCGCACTTGCCAAAAGATCTTTCTTCCACAGGAAAGGTAGACCAGATCAGAGCAGAGTGCAAGAGACTAGTCAGTCCCTCAGGTCTCCATATGAGAGATCATGAAAATGCTGAGTCTGACCTTCGCAATTCCTGCTGTATCATGGGCACATCTACACGGGAACATTGCAGAATTTCCTGCTAGAACAACGCAAATATCTCCGGTGGACAGATTCAGGAGTACTAGAAAAGGGAAGAGAATGGAGACAAACCAACTCAGTAGTGATCACGACAAGAAGTAGGGGTTGGGGAGCTCACTTGGACAGACACCAGGTACAGTGAAAGTGGCCAAGTCCTTGGCAGCCAGGTCCTCAGGTCCTTCTGGTGGTCAAGCTTGCACTGCATCAATTTGTGTCATAGCAGGCAGAGATGTACAGATACAGTCAGACAATGCCTTTACAGTAGCCTATCTAAACCATCCGAGAGGGACTAGATCCTCAACACTAACGAACCTGTCAAATTCCATTCTGTTACCCTTACAGGAGCAGGTCCGTTCTTGGCAGTCCATCTAAAGGGGACCCTCGACTCAGACTATTTAAGTCGAGTCAGGGGTCAGCAAACAGAGTGGTGTCTGAACCAAAAGATTTTTTTTTTTATTCATAAGTACATGGGGCTCCTCCAGATAGACCTGTTTGCCAATGCCAGCAATACAAAGTGCGAGACATTTTATTCTTTAACAATGGAGAGGGTGCATTGGCAGTTGATGCTCTAGCTCATCCAGTTAAGGTTTAATCTTGCTTATGCCTTTCCTCCTTTCAGAATTCTGCCACAAGTAATCCGGAAGATGGCACAGGAACAAATCAACATTCTTTTCATAGCTCCATTTTGCCCAAAAAGTGCGTGGTTGGCGTAACTAAGAAGAATAGTGAAAAAGGGCCCAAGGCGACTTTCAGACATTCTGAATATCATTCATCAGGGCGTCCAAATCATCAAAGCTTCAACTGACCACATGGATCTTGAAGGGACCATCCTAAGTAAGGGCTGTTCAGCTACAGTGACTGCACGTCTTGTGGCTAGTCGAAAATTAACCACTAGGTGCATTTATGAGAAGGTATGGAAATGTTTTTTTCTTCTTCTTGTGAAGTTAACAAGTTGAAGAAAAGGGATATATCCATGGTCATTGAATTCCCGCAGGAGGGAGAAAGGGCTAGCAGTAAGTACATTAATGACTCAGACTTCTGCACTATCAGTTTTCCTCGAACAAAAATTGAGACTAGCGCCCTTTAACCCCCCTGGCGTTATGATAGAGGCAAATGTAATGGTAACGAAAGCGTTACCATTACATTTGTCTCTGACGCACGGCTCCGCCCCCATGAGCCTCTGCGGCTCACAGAGACGGAACCCGGAAGTGCGACGGACGCCGCAGCCGCGGCTCTCACCTGCGGTCGCAGCGGGGACATCGCTGGATCGCAGGGAGAAGGTAAGGAGACTGCGCCGCCCTGCTCCTCTGCCAAATAGATCCCGAGCGTGACTCGGGGTTACCGCTACTTACAGCGCAAATTAACCCCGAGTCACGCTCGGGATCACCGCTAAGGAGGTTAAGGGTTATCCAACTTGGGACTTGTAAATTGTACTAAAATGACTAATAGAACCCCCTTTTGAACCTCTATAGGAAGTTCCAGAGAAGTGGTTATCCCTGAAATTTTGTTTCCTGCTAGCCATTACTTCTGCCAGGCAAGTAAGCGAGCTGCAGGCCTCATCTATGAAGGAAATGTATTGGTCGTTACTCCCAGATGAAATCATGCTTAGACCTAATCCTTTGTTTTTGCCAAAAATAGTGACTACCACTAACAGGTCTCATGAGATTACCTACATTACATTACCTACAGGAGCAGGCAAAGAAGAGGATCTCTTGCTTCTAGATGTTAGAGCTCTGATCTCTTTATCTGGAAAGATTCAGAGAATGGCGTATAGCAGAACAACTTTTAGAAACTTTCAGCGGAAGTCCACTATAGCCAGATGGATAAAAAAACTATTGCGCAAGCATATTCATCTAGAGGAGTCTCTCCCCTAGAAGTGACTGTCCATTCAATGAGAGCTTTCTGGAAGTAATCCCTTGAAGAATTCATTGGCACACTGTTTACCCCCCCCCCCCCAAATAAAATAAAATAAATCTATCCATCTCAGAATAAAAAACATATTTTCCTTTGGGAGGGCAGGTAACGGGGGGAATTTATGGAAAGTCAGCCGCTAGCTGCAGGTGGCTTGCCAGCCCCCAAGCCTTGTGAACTGGTATAGTTTTCTCATGGACCCCTCACCAGTTCAAACAGGGTTAAATGTAAACAGCGATCCACTAACAGCCAGGGTGGGGGGCGCTGTGGAGGCAGAGGATTACAGCCCACTACCCCTCCAATCTCCCTCCAGTGAGCACCCTCAGCATCTGACAGCTCAGCAACCACAAGAGGTCGGGCTAGCGGCGGGGAAGGGGACCTTATTTGGGTCCTCTCCTCATCTCGGGAGAGCCGGGGGTATCGGAGGCCCCCAGGTTAAGAGTAGACCTGGCGGGAGAGATTGCTACTGATGTGTCCTTTTTCTTTTTGTTTTTTTTTACACCGTTATTGGAGGCAAGGGGGAGGCTATTCCAGGCCCTTTTCTGAAGTGCCCCTGGGGTTCACCTTCACCCCCTGGTGAAGAGAAGACCCAGCCGGATCGAACAGGGGCTCAGGTTTTTTTACATTATGTGCCTGCTAGCAGAGGGGAATGTCAGGCACATAATTCTAACGTGCTTGGCACTTAACGCCAGGGGCAGCCATCTAAGATTTACATGCTTGGCAACAGAATGGTTAAGTGCTTTTTGATTTGGTAAAGTTTACCATTTAAACTGCGGACCTTCAGCATCGTTTAATGAAACGCGCAAATCCTTAAACTATTCCCCAGTATCTAAAATTAATACAATTTACGTTTTTAGTCACTTTTTTTTTTGCTCTCCCCCACTGGGCTGCAACTATGTTCAGGACTCTAGGATATGCATGCCGCCATCTTGGCTCAGTAGAATCACATACTGTGGAGAGGGGTCAAAAGTGCAGGGGGGCGAGTTATAGCTGTGCTTTTCCCAGAAAGAGCAGGGTCAGGAAAAAAACAGCAATCCCAGAATGCAGAGCGGTCAGAAGACACTCCTGAGACTCCATGCGCCGCCATCTTGGATGTTTAAAGGCTCGTGAAATGCAGTAGATACAGGTAGGATGATTTTTAATGTGGGCAATCTGTTTGTGGGGTTGGGGGATGCTCTTATTCTGAGTGAAGGTCCGATTTAAGAGTATTTAAAGTTGCATAGAAGTGCTAAAATTGGAAAATCGGTAGATTTAGGATTATTTTTTTTTTGGGGGGGGGGGGATATTTGAATGGCAAGTGTTCACGTCTATGGGTTTTGATGGATTTATAATAGCAATTGTAATGACAGATTGGCCATTCTCCAATCATCTGGAACCTCACCAGTTGAAAGGGAATGGTTAAGTAAATCAGTCAGAGGGGCTGCAATCACAAACCTAAGTTCCCTTAGAACTCTGGGGTGGATTCCATCTGGACCCATCGCCTTACTTACCTTTAGATGTGCCAGCTCGGATAGGACATCAGCTTCCAGAAACTCCGGAGCTGTGCCCTCCCAGCTGGATGCTGTGCTATGGCCATGCCTGCTACTATCTGAAAATACCGAACAAAAGTAGCTATTCAGATGGTCAGCCACAGCCTTATCTCCGTCAATATATTTATTTTCCCTATATCTAATTTTTGAGACTGCATTGTTTTTCTTCTTTCTGTCACCAATATATCGGAAAAGGGTTTTATCTCCCCTCTTCATAGATTTGGCCATTTCTTCCTCCTTTTGCCCTTTAGCAGTCCTTATCAGTTTTGCTTCCCTCTGTTTAATTTTATACGCCTCTCTGTCAGCTACACTTCCACTTACTTTATACTTCTAGGCAGACTTCTTATCTTTTATGATGGTGCTGACTTCCCTAGTAAACCATAATGGTTTTTCCTTTTATTCTTGCTAGTTTGTTTCACATATTGCTTAGTTGCCTTTAAGATGGCCATATTCTAAGCAGACAGCACGTCCTGCTCCAGACATAGTCCTTACATGTGGGGTATACCTCTGCCTTCAGCGCCGTGCACTGCAGAACATGAAGAAAACAAGCTCCTCCTGGCCCTACATATACCGGAGGACCTCCCACAAATCCCCAGAATTCTCTGCAGTGCTGGAACTGCGAAGACATGAAGTATCACGCTCTCGCAGGCGAGCTGGGCTTTACAGCCCGAGGCCCTGCGGGACTATTTCCACCCGTCCTCTCTGTGAAGAATATGCCTCCCAGCCTGGGCTGCGTTGGTCGGGTGAAGGTAGGCAGCACCTCGTGTGCTTAACGGAGCCATGCTCCACTGCAATCCCCCACCATAGGGTAGGCGGTTTAGGCTGAAGATGAGCCTCTAGTGGATGCCCCTCCCGCATTATTGCCCCGTACCCCGGGTAGTGCTGGATCCTGTGTAAGGGTCGCCATCCTCCCTCATTTCCCCAACTAGTTAGTGGGAAAAGATAGGGGGGGGGGGGTTATGTGTGTGGTGGTCCCTGTGTACCAGTATATCACGCCTATGGCCTTATTTCTGCCCTTCATTAACATTGAAATGTCAGAGCCGCGCTGCTTGCACTTTATTTGGTTTTCGGCTACCGCCGTATGTCTTATGCACAGTTGCTGCGTTGTCTAGATGCTGTGGCGCCTTTTCCTTACTAGACGTAATGGTTTTTCTACAAATCCTTAAGCGTGTGATTGTATCCTTGCTTTGCCGTTACCTCAGAGCTTCGCGCTCTTCGGAGTGGGCGGGGACTTGAATTGGCGCGCTCCGCGTCACGGCCGAGCATCGAGCCCGCCCTTCGAGGTTCGCTGGGCGCCATTTTGCTGATCTTCGCGCGTGCACGTGGTGGCGGTTTCCCTCCTCCCTTGGTCTGTAAGTGCCCTCGTGGGGTGACTCTTTTTATGTTTTTCCAGCTGTGCATGGCTCTGACACCCATTCTTCTTCTTATGTCTTTCAGACGCTAAGATTCCGGTGGCATCCCCCGGCCTGATATATATCTTAAACGGGTTCACTTTTATATTCTCCCACATTCCTAGCGGGTCTTGGGGCATCCAGGGTCGCTTATAGCATAAATCCCTGCTGCATATTGCCTTGATAATCACCATATGGAGGCATCTCAGAATTAACTGTCCGGGGTCCCGCGGGGACAAGACGGGCTGTGTACAGCGTGTGGACCACCCCATGCTGATGCTGACAGAGCACGGGTCTGCGGACCGTGTGCCGAACAAGCACTGGCCCTGCAATCAGGTTTACCAGTGGCTGCACCTTGCTTCAATACACCTGTCTCCCCTTATTTAAATCTCACTCCTTATGAGTCGCACTTGAGCGGGGTTGACCAGCAGGTGGTGCCGCGCGGGCTACCTACGGCTGAGCGGGTGATGCCTGGTTGGCGGAGCGCTTGGGCGCTGGAAAGAAGCGGTCCCTGACGCTTCCTGGTTCTAGGTTTCCCAATGAAACTGAAGAGTCTGCTGCTATGCAGGCCCTTGATCCTTCTGATGAAGGTGGACTGTTCTCAGGTTCCGGTTCCTCAGACAAGATGCCTTGGACCCGTGATAATTCTGGCCCTGGTTCCTGGGGCCGGTGTGACACTGATTAATTGCTTATAAAGGTCTTTGGAGTACTGTCCATCTCTCCTCCGGGAGAGTCTCCCAAGCCCAAGAGGGAGAGTTTCCACACGGCGACGCCGCGCTTGGAATTTCTGGAGCAGGATCATTCCAGGCTCTTATATCTAAGAAATGGGAATCACCTTGTGAACTTACAGGAGTTCCGGGGGTCTGGGATTGGAAGTACCCTTTTCCCACTGATGTGGTTGGCTGCTAGTCAGTCCCTCCCGAGGTGGATGCACCTATTATTGGGGTTGCTAACCCTCCCTTCATGACAGCCTCTACTCATCGTACCCTTCGGGATGCTGAGGACCGGCGCTTTGACAGTCTGGCTTCCCACGTCTTTTCGTGTGCAGGGACGGCTCTGCGCCCAGTCTGTGCCGCGGCCGTCACTGCGGTGACCGCCAGGACCCTTCTTAGGAAGATACTTGACCACCAACCGGAGGATCTCCCGTGGGAGGTCTTTAAGGCACTGTCTGATTGTGTTGTTTTTGTGAGTTTATTCTCTCAACGATGGATGACACTGTTAAAATGTGTGCTAGAACCTCGGTTCTTGTGGTGGCTATTCGCCGCCTGCTTGGCTGCGACAGTAGGGGGCTGACAATGATACTAAAAAGGCTCTTACTGGCCCTCCCTTTAGAGACGACCCTTATTGGGGCCCGGTTGGACCTTTTGGAAAAAAGGAGTAAGGCACCCTCGAGCAGAAGGCCGTCTCGGCCTTCCAGGGGCAGGGACACCCCTCCCCTTCCATACGTTAGTGTCAAGCGCGAACCAGAAGTGTGCTTCCAACTTTTTTGGAGTGGAGACCCGCCCCAGGGGGGGCAGGCAACGCCCTGGGTCCTCCGGCTGTGCGAAGTCCAAATCTGCCGAAACCGCACAAGCGTGAAGGGACGTCCTCGCCTTGTTGGGCGAGACTGCCGCAGCACTGGGCTCCTATCGTAGGGCGCCATGCTTCTTTCAGGTGGTTACAGGAGGTAGTCCCCCCGGATGCAGAATGGAGTCTGCTGGGCGGTCCTTTTTCTAAGGTTATCAGGGTTCTTCTAGTCCCTGTTTTCCCTTCGGGAGTTGAGGCAGGCCAAGTTTGACGTGTAGGGTCTGGGCTCTCTTGCAGGCTGGCCCTTGACCTGTGATGGCATCCACATTACCCTTCCCCCTCCGGGATGAAGCAGTCTGACCAAAGTTGGCATTCTGGAGCCTAGCATTTATACCTTCACAGGCAGTTTCTGCATGGTATCTACCTGTTGGGCCGCAGGCGCTCTGGTCCAGTAGACCTCTTGATGCATGTGAGGATTTATAATCCCTTTTTAGTCCCCTGTGCCTTCAGGACACCTAGGCCACTTCCAGCCAGTGTTGAAGGTCCAACTCTGCGCATTGGGGTATTGTTTTTGGTTCCTCTCCTGCTCCCAAATAACTCACCAAGGTGAGTATGGGAGCTGTGTCTTGGACGTGCCCGTGTGGCGTCCGCGCTAGGTTCTACTTTATTGTCTTTCTTTGCTTCCTATTTTTTGCATCAGGCCGTGTTGGCTATTGACCTGTGGCTCCTTTTGGAGTCCTGTGGATTGGTGCTCAGGCACATCACTTACTTAGTATTCCCCCGGTTCGGTATCCCCCTACGGGGTGGCATTTAGATTGGTTCATGTTAGATCCTTCCTTCTGCTAAATGTGGACTTGTTATGGTAAGGGCCTTGCCCTCTTTGATGTCACACCATCTCACACCATTTTTACCTTGCAGCTGGGGGGGCCTGTTGGTGGCGGCCCAGATGCTGTCCCTTATTCTCAGGAGCCCTTGGGCCCTGCGACACCTTAGGTTACTTATCCTGGACAGGGTTCCAGCACCCCTGGAACTAGGTCAGTACGCTCCCCCTTGTTACGGGGGTTCCTTTTGAGGTTGTAAATTCAAGGAAGATGTCTGGGACCATTCCTTCCTTCTCTCTTCTCCCTGTAGATGGTCATCATGGGTACCAAGTCTTGCAGGTGGACTGGGGGGTCTTACTACTTCTGAAATTCCCCGTGGTTCCTAAAGGGGTCCCCTTAGGGGATCCATCTTCATACGGTTATTTGGTTGACACATTGAGCCTTTGGTGGGCTCTAATTTGCTGGACTACTCCTCTTCAGGACTTGTCCTTTTTGGGGACTCTCGGTCAGTCTGAGGACAGTGGCTTGTCCCTTTTTATCTGTGAAGGTCTCGGAACAGGTTGACCCTTCAAGAAGGTTCCGGTTCGGTTCTAAGTGGGGGTTTACATCCCTTGCACTTCATTGGTATTAGTTTGGCTGGCTGCCCTAATGTGGCAGGAGGTTCTATTCTAGTATCTCACTGTGTCCCTACTGGTGTGGCCCTGTGGGGCCCCTTTGCTATTACAGGGACTCTGTCCTGGATTATTGTCCCAGGACTCTCTGGCCTTGGTCATGAGGGCCTAGTATTGCTTCTGTCAGGACATTATATTCTATATGTCTTAACTTCTATCACCCTGCCAGGCGAGGTTCTGCATAAGATTGCAGTAGAAAGGGAGAACCGTTATGCTGGGGGCCCTGGGTGGCCCAGCGGGGTGTGGTTCGCAGATTTCCTGCTGAAGACAGTTGTACTGTATGCCCTCTCAAGAGGGCTGTTCTGCCTATTCAGGCTCCCTACTACGTCGCCCTTACCTACAGGCCTTTTAGGTGATTGGTCGGTTGGCTTTTCACCTTATTGGAGATGGGTGTCTCTGGGTGTCTTTTCTCTATTGGAGGGCTAGGCCTAGCTCTCTCCTCTTCTTCTCCCTTTTCTGCCGGCTATGTTGGAGTATGCTGTTCTAGTCTGCTTTGCTTGGACTAGTTCTCTTTCCTGCGGGATGTTCCCTATCCCTGGGTCCTAGAATTATTATAGCATGGTTGAAGTTGGCTCCCCAACTTAGTGCTCTGAAGGTTTCAGGGCTCGCCCTGTTCACCTACTGCAGAAGTCTAGTTCAATCTTCTGTGTTGCGCATTCCTCAGAGATTGCTCAGGTGCATTCCCCAGGGAATTCTATGCTCCCTTTTTGGGGGGTTACTTATCCGGATGCCCTGCTAGGGTTCCCTTGGGTCTTATTCAGGTTCTTGTCTGAACTGTTCCTTCCCTCATATCGCTCTTCTGGGGCGGTTGCTTCAGTCAGAAATGTGCCATAAAGGATGGCTCTGTTAGCGGTATATATATATATATATATATATATATATATATATATATATATATATATATATATATATATATATATATATATATATATATATATATATATATATATATATATATATATATATATATATATATATATGTATATGTATATGTATATGTATATGTATATGTATATATATATATATGTATATGTGTGTGTATATGTGTATATATATGTATATATATGTATATATATATGTGTATGTATATATATATATATATCTGTACACCATGAGGTGAGGGTGTTCCGCCTTACGCCGAATTGGGTCCAGGCAGTGTTCTTATTCTCCTTTACTCCAGACCCTACGGTCTCTGGGCTATTGTCTGGCTTACTCTGAGCAAAAGGGATCTGTATCCCTCATCAGGTGTTGGAGATTCCTGGTCTTCTCTTGTCCCTGGCAGGGATTATGCCCCTTGGGGCTTATAGGTTTCTCCATCCTTATGTACCTGATCTGATTTCTTACACGGGTGTAGGTGCCCTTTGGATTGGTCCTACTCGGTTGGTTTTGTCCTTCTGAGCCTAAAGTAAACGCCTCGGCTCTTGCTGAGCCTTGTTAGCGTTGTTTTTCAGTATTCCTGCTGGTCTCGCCTGAGACCTGGGTTCATATTCCCAGATGGGGAGAGCTCCAAGGTTGCCATGGCTGCCCTTTTTTTCCAGTAGCATGGTTAGGCTGTTACTCTGGCCTACTCGTTAGGGGAAGATTCTTCTTCTCTTGGTTTTTGCTCTCGTACTACTTGTGCTTGGCTTGGGCCTTTCAGCACTAGGTTCTGTTGAGCAAGCTGGCTAGTCCGCTGCTTGTGTTCAGTTCTGCCTTTACAAGAATTCAAAGGTCGTGGTTAGAGCATTGCTCTCGTTGCTCTTGGTAGCATGGTTTAGGTGACAGCACTTTTATGGTTGTCTGTGCCTTTTTTCACGGGGATCCCACCCTACTTATGGACACTGCTATTGGATGTCCCACATGTAAGGACTATGTCTGGAGCAGGACGTGCTGTCTGCTTAGAATAATACAACTCTGTGAAGTACTCACCTGTAGAGTTGGTATTATATGCAGACAGCACGTCCTGCTCCACCCCACCCTGTTTCACCTTGTTCTGGATCCCCTGTGTGGTGATTATTATCTTGGATATTATTGCCAGTCTCTGGGTGGTTGTTTTCCTCCTGGCTTCTTCTCTCACTGCTTGTCAATGCTGGGGATTTGTGGGAGGTCCTCCGGTATATGTAGGGCCGGGAGGAGCTTGTTTTCTTCATGTTCTTCAGTGCACGGCGCTGAAGGCGGAGGTATACCCCACATGTAAGGACTATGTCTGGAGCAGGACGTGCTGTCTGCATATAATACCAACTCTACAGGTGAGTACTTCAGAGTTGTATTTTTTTAATAGTGACCACTGGGCACTCACTTCTGCTACTCTGTTCCACTCACCTAATTTTCTTTCTACACACTCCGCCATTTCCTTGAAGTTTGTCTTCCTAAAGTCTAGCACTTTGGTTCTGGTGTGTGATTGCACAATGTCTGTTTTTATTCTGAACCATAAGCATTGATGGTCACTGGAACCCAGATTATTCTTGGTGTGCCACACACCCCGCTTCACTTCTTAAATATTCATCACTTCATGGGTTAATCCACCGCAGGTGACGTAGTGCAGAGAGGAAGTCTTGTAACGAGCCCCCTTCCGGCCTATATATACCTGGTACCTCCCTTCAATCACCAGTATTTTTTCTCTCTGCTTGCTGACAAGTCAGAAGTTGGAAGTCTCCTGCTTACAGGTAGGCCGGGGTATTCTTACCCCGCCACCCCCCTTTTGGTCTATTTCTGCCCGGTTTGAGTTTGTATACCTTTATGGTGAAATAGGAAGCCTCCCAGCCTTGGCTGCTCACCGGGCAAATGGTAGATGGCACTTTAAGTGCCTAGGAGCTTATCTCCTACCGCTCGACCTCATGCGTGGGGCAATGCGGCGAACCGGCATGGTGATCCGGAAATGGGATGCCCCTGTCCCGAGGGTCCCCGTAGCCCCTTTTCTCTCCCGTTGGGGGGGTGATGAGGGTGTGCTTTAGTATGTGTGTTTCACTGTATCACTGAATGTTAACATATATGTCATGTTTATACATTCACTGTAGCATGTGTATATTTTTGGGTCTGCTTTAGGGCAGCTTGCGCTGGGTATGGGCTGGCCACCTCTCTGGCAGTTGGTTGCTTGTGGCCCCCTACCCCCTCTCCCCTCTCCCCTCTCCCCCCTCCCCCCTCCCCCCCCTCCCCCCTCTCCCCTCTCCCCCCTCCCCCCTCTGCCCCCTCCCCCCTCTCCCCTCTCCTCGCCTGGCATTCATTGAGCTTTGTCAGCACATGCGGTTTTTACCCTCCCCCCTCCGCTGCCTGGACGCGCGTGCTGGATCAGCTGTAAAGTGTTCCAGCTGATCAGCGTGGGGGGGGGGGGGGGGGCGGGCCCGCTGACGCGGCGCCGACGTCATGCGGCGGGCCCAGCGTCCCAGCTTCCTTCAAAACAGGAAGGCACGTGGGCGCACGGCCGCACTTTGTCTTCTGCCGGCTCGTGGCTGCAGGCTTACCGGCTGATTGCGGTACAGGTAAGCGGCCCCTCCCATTGGGGCCGTTAAATGGGAGATATTGTTTAATAATACAGTGAGAAATCACTATTATCAAGGGGGCGTCATTTAAGGGCACTTGGTGCCATACTTATGTTATACACATGTGAAGGATCTGATGGTTGTTTTCTTGCCTTGCAGATCCTGGGATCCCTGCTTATGCTAGCCCTATGTGCCTGGCTAATTATTGGGATTGATTTGAATGTTTATATACATAGACTATATATAAGTGTATGTGTGTATATATATATATATATATATATATATATATATATATAGTTTCTATTAAAGGGGACCTAAACTTAAAAAAAAAAAAAAATTATATAAATCCTCCCTTCCGGGACATTACTAAAATAAAGGGGGCATCCCGGGTCGGCTTATGCCTTAAAAGTCCCATTATTGCGAATACCATAAATCACCATATGGAGGCTTCCGTAGATTCCGGAAACGGTTCTGCTGTTCCGTTTGGGGGGTGCGTAGGTTGTGGGGTTCCACTCCCAGCTGATGATATCTTTATTTGCATCCCTTGTGCAAAACAGACTATTGCGCGCCAGTCCGTTGCTTCGGCTGCGGTGCCATCGCATCCTTCATCATCTCCTACCTCTCCATCCCTATTCCGGACCCCGCATGACACTGTCAAAAGTGGGGATTCGCATTCCGAGGCAGCAGCACAGCCCTGCCCCCGGAAAATGATGCCCGTTAAAGCAGCGTTTAAAACCGCTACAAAACGAAGGCACCTGACTCCGGTACCTTCGGCTCCACAGGACCAGTTTTGTGAACCTGTGGAATGGTCCGATGGATCCCCTGACGAGGATGAACTCCCGTCGGAGTCAGATGAGCCGACAGGTCAACATGTGGCTGATGAGATCGGCGATTGGTCAGAGGGGGTTGTTTTTGACACCCCCTCCATTCTGGCTCAAATGTTTAATATTTTGAGTTTAGATACGCCTGAGGCGGCCGCCCCGCCAAAGGATCAGTTATTTAAAGAGCCTCAGCCGAGTTTGGTCTTTCCCAGACAGCACCACTTTGAGAGGGTGGTTCTTAAGGAATGGGAACATCCCACACGGTTATCTGGAATTCCTTCCAGTTGGGAAAAGCGTTATCCTTTTCCACCAGAATTGGTGAGGCTGTGGTCTGTCCCTCCGGACGTCGATACCCCTGTACTAGGACTCTCCAGCTCGGCTATGGTGCAATCTGCTGAGACCACTGTCCCCAAAGATGGGGAAGATCGCAGGATTGACCAATACGCTCGACATGGTTTTATCTATTCCGGGTCAGCATTGCGCCCGGTATGTGCTTCAGCCCTTCTTCTATTGGCAATTAAGTCCCTAATTAAAGGGCTATATGAGGATCTTGATCCCGCTTGCAAACAGTTCACTGCACTTAAGCAGTGTGAATCTTTTGTGGCTTATGTCCTGGCCGCTCAGGACGATCCGCTGACTATGAGTAGCAAGGCGGCAGCTATGCTGGTGGCTATTCGCAGGTCAGTATGGCTGCGTCAGTGGTCAGCAGACACGGCTTCCAAAAAGGTACTCACAGCCCTCCCCTTTTTGGGGTTGCGTCTGTTTGGGGAGAAAATTGATTCAGTCGCAAAAGATGGTAAGATGCCACAACGCAAAAGGCCTTGTGGTCCCTTCAGGGGGACAAGTTCCGGTAGGCCTTCCTTTCAAAGGTTCGGAGCGGGAAAAGGTACGTCCTTTCCCGCTACCAGTGGCGCAGGTTGGACTCGGGTGAGGGGCCGTGGCCGGCCCACTCAGTCCTGGGGCACCAAGCCCAAGCCTGCTGATAAGCCCACTCAGCAATGAGGGGCTGCCCTCACCCGTGCGGGTGGGGGGACTATTGCGACACTTCTACCATTGGAACCATGTGGTTCTAGGCAGATGGATCCAGGAGGTAGTGTCGACAGGTCACAACCTGGAATTCGAGTCTCACCCTCCCTCGCGGTCCATTCAGGGGTCGGTTCATCCCGGCCTGAACTCTCATCAAGACGCTGTGTGTCTTTCTTTTGCCCAAATTCGCACAAGAACACTTCAGCTATTTCTGCTAGCGTGTTGGGTCCAGCAACCTCTGTTGTTGGATCAGTCCTTCCAATTGTCCTCCCTTGTACGGCAGTTCCTCCTGTGGTGATTGGTCTCGACCAATCTTGTATAGGGCAGGTCTTTCCTGACCCTCCCTTGGAGAGGTGTCACCACGGACACCGGTCTGTCGGGATGGGACAGATTCTGGAAGGAGCTGCGGCTTCAGGGGCAGTGGAGGCCCCACTTACCCATCAGAGAAATGTCCCTGATCCAGACATGGGCAGTGTTCCATGTTCCCTGTCTCTCGGCGGTTTACATTCCAGAGATGATGGAACAGGTAGCGGACTGGTTGAGCAAGTGCTCTCCCCGTCTGGAAGAATGTGCTCTCCATCCTCGGGTGGTTCTCTTATTGTGTCTCCAATGGGAGACTCCGGAGGTGGACCTGTGGGCCCCTCATCTCTATCTCAGGCTCCCGAGCTTTGTGTCTCTCTCCCGGGATCCTCTGGCTCTGACAGTGGACATCAGGTCCCTGAACTGAGGAGCTCTGGGATTTCTATACCTGTTTCCTCCGTGGCCCTTGCTGGGCAGAGTTCTTCAGAAGTTGGCTCTGGAAAGGGTGTACGCCGTTCTCATGGCCCCAAGGTGGCCAAAGCGATTAAGGTTCGCAGACATCGTTTGGCTGGCAGTGGACCAGTTCATTCTGCCTCTTCGGCCCGATCTGCTCACTCAGGGTCAATTGTGTTACCTCATTTTACCAGCGCTGGGTTTGATGGCCTGGCGGCTGAGACCTCCATCCTGAAGGAGGAGGGTCTTTCTGATTCAGTCATTAAGACTCTGATCAGTGCCCGGAAGAAGTCTTCTTCCGTCACCTACTATAGGACTTGGAAAGCCTATATCACTTGGTGTGAGATAAGATCTTTTCCTTGTAGGGTCCTTTCGGTCCCCAGGATTCTGGAGTTTTTACAATCAGGGCTGGACTCTGGTCTCCAGCTAAGTGCGTTGAAAGGGCAGGTCTCTGCCTTATCTATCTTTTTTCAGAAGCGTGTTGCGCTTAAACCTTTAGTTAAAACTTTTTTTCCAGGGGGTTACGCATGTGCGGCCTCCCAGGAAACCATTACTCCCTGTTTGGGATTTGAATTTGGTTCTTTCGGCTCCTCAGGCTCCTCCTTTTGAGCCTTTGCAAGATATTGCTTTGTCTACCCTGACTCAGAAGATTGTCTTCTTGGTAGCGATCACTTCTGTCCGACGTGTCTCAGAATTGGCGGCCTTAACTATCCAGGCGCCCTACTTCGAGAGGCATCGGGATAAAGTGGTCTTTCGGTTCAAGCCAGACTTTCTTCCTAAGGTTGTTTCTGCTTTTCATTTGAACCAAGATATTGTTCTTCCCTCCTTGTGCCCTAATCCTAAGAATGACAAAGAGAGGGTTTTGCATTGTTTGGATGTTGTACGCTGTGTTAAGTACTACTTGATTATCACGTCTCCTTTCCGTAGGACGGATTCCTTTTTTGTTGTGCCCCATGGGCCTAAGAAGGGTTTGGCACCAGCCAAATCTGCCATTAGCAAGTGGATACGTCAGGCCGTTACTGCGGCCTATTCTGCTAAGGGAAAAGTTCCCCCTTTTCGTATTACTGCTCATTCCACTCGCGCTGTCGGGGCGTCTTGGGCTTTTCAGCACCAAGCTTCTGTTGAACAGGTTTGTAAGGCCGCCACTTGGTCTTCTGTTCACACTTTTTCTAAGTTTTACAAAGTTGATGTGCGGGCCTCAGCGGATGCTGTTTTTGGCCGCAAAGTTCTGCAGACTGCAGTCATTTAAGTTATGCTTCACCTGGCCTTGAGATGCCCTTCCCTTGTGGACACTGCTTTTGGATGTCCCATGAAGTGATGAATATTTATGAAGTGAGGCGGGGTGTGTGGCACACCAAGAATAATACCATTTTGTGAGTACTCACCTGAAAAATGGATATTGTTGGTGTGCCACACACCCCGCTTCACACCCGCCCTTTTCGGTATTACCGAAGCATTTATATGGTGAAGCCCTTTTTTATTTGTATCAAAATTAATTTTGGAGGTTACTGGTGGAATACTGGTACCTTGTTTTACTGCTTTTTGAATATACTGGTGATTGAAGGGAGGTACCAGGTATATATAGGCCGGAAGGGGGCTCGTTACAAGACTTCCTCTCTGCACTACGTCACCTGCGGTGGATTAACCCATTAAGTGATGAATATTTAAGAAGTGAAGCGGGGTGTGTGGCACACCAACAATATCCATTTTTCAGGTGAGTACTCACAAAATGGTATTTTCTTCAACTCTGACCTCGGACACCAGATCCCCATTGGTCAGAACTAAGTCCAGAATGTTATCTCCTCTAGTTGGTAATGTCACAAGTTGTTTTAGAGACACTCCATTAAGTGCCTCTAATATAGTCCTGCTCTTGCATGTCGATGCACTTGGGATATTCCAGTCCACATCAGGCATGTTGAAGTCACCTGTAATTACAATGTCCCCCTTCTCTGCCATTCCACTGATTTCATCTATTAACAGGTTATCTAGCTCCTCAGATTGTCCAGGGGGCCTATATATCACACCAATTCTGACCACAGCTCCCTCCTTAGTCTACATGGTAACCCAGAGAGTTTCTAGTTCATTATGTGTATGCTGAATTATTGTTGATTGAAGTGTAGTCTTGACATAAATGGCTACTCCACCGCCCTTTCTATCCAATCTGTCTTTTCTGTACAATGTGTAACCGGGTATGGTTATCTCCCAGTCATTGTGATCCTTGAACCAAGTCTCTGTTATTGCAACAAGATCCAATTCATCTCTGGATATGATGGCCATTAATTCACAGAGCTTGTTGCCCAAGCTGCGAGCATTGGTACACATCATGTGGATGTTGTTGGTATTGTATTTTAGTGTGTCCTTGATCTTTTCCACCTCTAGCCTACCACTGACCGGGCTTCCTGCTTCAATGTCCTGCTTCATCCTAAATGGTAGGGGACAGAAATCACCCTTACAAGTTACATCTCTGTCCCCTTCCTCTAGTTGATGATGTACCGTATGTTTTACCCTATAAGATGCACTTATTTTTCCGTACATTTATCGAGCGAAAAATAAAAATTAAAGGTAAACTTACACGTTGCAGCGCTGCCGTCTGAGCTGCCTGCCACAATGCGAGAGGCGAGAAGAAGTTGGAGCGGCGGGCTCTGTCCTCATCCCGCCTGTTATTGCTGTCTTTTCCGGCAGCGTCAGGAGCCACAGAGACAGCACCCGCCGCTCCTCTATCATCTTCTGTCCTCCAGCTGCTACCGCTGCCTCTTCTGGCTGGGGCACACGCAAGGTCCTTGTAGCAGGTGGGCTAGTCTGTACCATGACCTGCCCTGACCCAGGTGTTCTTGCGTGCCCTGGCAGGAAGAGACAGCAGCTGGAGGGCAGAAGATGGAGCGGCAGGCGCGGTCTCTGTCCCTGCCACTGCTGTCGCTGCTGGAAAAGACAGCGATAGCAGGGATGGGGACAGAGCCCGCCGCTGCTTCTTTCTCGCCGGGCTACAGAGCCGGACACTTGTGTGTTCCCAGGCTGTCAGCGGTGAGTATTGACTTCTACCTATATGGGGAACGCGAGGGGGGGTGCCGCACTGCCTATGGGAATGGGGCAAGGGAGAATGCCATACTGCCTATATGGGGAATGGGGGCGGGGGATGCCACACTGCCTATATAGGGAATGGGAAGGGGGAATGCCACACTGCCTATATAGGGAATGGGAAGGGGGAATGCCACACTTCCTATATAGGGAATGGGAAGGGGGAATGCCACACTTCCTATATAGGGAATGGGAAGGGGGAATGCCACACTTCCTATATAGGGAATGGGAGGGGAGAATTGCCACACTGCCTATATGGGGAATGGGAGGGGGATGCCACACTGCCTATATGGGGAATGGGAGGGGGATGCCACACTGTCTATATGGGGAATGGGAGGGGGGAAGGACAGACTGCCTATATGGGGAATGGGAGGGGGAATGCCACTATATGGGGAATAGAAGGGGACTATGCCACACTGCCTCTATGGGGAATGGGATGGGGGCAAGCCACACTGCCTTATGGGATTGGGGAAAGCCGCACTGCCTGTAATGGGGTGTTTTAGCACAACATTTGATTTAAAATATATATATATATTCTAAGTATGTCACACCCCCCCCTTCAGAATAGTCATTACACTTGGGTTATGGCCAGTAGAGGGCGAACTTTGCAGAGATGACAGGAAAAAAAGGAATCCCTCCCGATCCATAAATACCCGGGACCTCCCACACATTCCCCAGTAATCGTCTCTGCAGACGGCGAGCAAGTCAGAAGATGGCTGTCTCCTCCTTGCAGGTAAGCCGGGTTTACACCCGGCCATTTTATTTCCCTATTTCTGCCCGGAACTTTTTTAAATTAGTCCCTATGCCTCCCAGCCATGGCTGTAGGTCTGGGCGAGGGTAGGGTACACCTTAGTGGTGTACTAACTGGGAGCCATGCTCCTCCGTGAGACCCCTCTAAGGGGTAGGCGGATGCCAGGTTTGTGATCCTGGGATGGGATGCCCTGTCCGTTTTTATATTCCCTGCGCTACTTTAGGTTGCTTGGGACCCCCACCCATTGCTCCCCGTGCCTGGATTATAGGGGGGGGGGGGGGCTTTTCACTTGCTGGCTGGGCCAGCGTGTGTGGGACGAGTGTATGTGTATGGTGTGTTATGCGTGTTTAGATGCTGTTGCCATGCCCGCACTGCGTGGTTAGAGGCTGCGAGCTGGTTTTTCCGGGCCGGCTCCGCAGCATTGCTGGGAGCACGGCCATTCTTTTCCTTCTGCCAGGTGAGGGGGCGGGGCCGGGCGCTCGGCGCACGGACTGCGGACCGCTCCCCCTCTTTCGGCGCCCTTTGCGGTTCTCAGCCAATTGGCTGAGAATCGCTGTCTCTGGCCATGTCGGGAGGGGGCGGGGCCACACGCGGCGCGCAATCCGCGCTGGCCCGTCCCCCCTCTTCACTCTGGTGTCTGGTCGGTCGCCATTCTTCCGGTGTTCTGTAAGTGCCCTGTGGGGCCTGTTTGTTTCTATGTGTCTCATTGCCTTAACCTGTCTAGTTCTGCGCTCTTGGAAGTAAATACTTTGACACGTGTGTATATATAGTTTTTGAATGTATGCGTGCTGTGTTTAGCGCTTGGGGTGATTTTTATGGTGCCATTATTATTGGGTCTTTCAGGGGGAATTAAGAAGAACTGGTAAGCACACTTGTGGTAAATATATCACAAAGTTACTTTGTACGGGTGCAGTTTCATAGAATTTGAGACAAAAAAGTCTCCCAATCATCGAGAACAAATATGAATGCACACCTGACAACTGTGGTTGAGATGCCAAAAAGTTTTTTTACAATTTATTTATACACAGTAATTGACACAGTGGATTGAAGTCCACTGGAAGGGATTCAAATCTAACACACTGATCTGGTGAAACACACTTAAGTAATCAAAATATATACATATTATATACAATAAGAAAAAGCCACCTGTATACTATGCATGTGAGGTAATGTAAAGCTGATAATGATAGCACTATTACCAGGGCTTGATTGTAATGGAATAGTTCCAGGGAGAAGAAATGAAGGGATCAGTCACTTCCTTGCTGGTCTGCAAGGTCTTGCACTAATTTTGCAATCTGAGAATTATTAAAGTCTTTGAGCAATACCTTGAAAGATATAGGCTTTGAGGCACTTGTCCAAAATGGAGGTGATCCTGTGTGGAGTGGTGGCAGAGAAGTCCGCTGGGATGCAGAAAGTGCTGCTGCTGCGCTGAATGATCACTGGTATGCTGACACGTGTTTCGGTTTTTTAAAACCTTCATCGGAGCGATGCGTGGAAGTGCCTGGATCAGATGCGGTGCCTATTCAGGCTGTCTTTCAGGGGGAATACCTTGCCTGATATAAATGGGGGTTCTCTCGATCCTTAGGTCCCTTGATCATTTTGGGATTTTTTCCTTGTCATTCATAAATCCTCCCACTAACGGACATTAAGGGGCATCCCGGGTAGCTTCGTAGCGTAAATCCCACTGGTCGTTGCGACTACCATAAAAAAATCACCATATGGAGGCTTCCCAGGATACTGGGCTCGGGATCCCTATGGGGCAACGCCCGGCAGTGTGTGGTTTGTGGGGCATCCCTTGTGGGGGGATCATGTGTTTAATTGTATTCCATGTGCACAGCAGGCCATTACGCGGCAGTCGGGGTCCCAGGCGTCTGGGTTCGGACCGCCGGCCTCATCACCTACCCCACCCCGCCTTATCCGTACCCCCAAGTGACACTGTCATTAGCGGGGAGTCGCAAGTTGATGTTTGTGCTAGGCTGGCCAACATCGGAAAGTTGATTCTAGCTCTGCGGCCAGATAGGCCCCAGCCTGGATTTTGCTGACTATTATTCCCTTGACTGGTCTGATTATTCCCCACTCGAGGAGGGGGAATTGTTTGAGAAATTTGATGCTGAGGATCAGCAGTTTTTTTTTTTTTTTTTTGGATACTGATACTGGGCAGGCGCTGGGGGATGCTGTGGATTCCCCCTAGTTCCTGGCTCATCTATTGAGGTTCTTTATTTCTCCGCCAGCGGAGACCCCCCCACAGAAAGGGGATATTTTTTGGGGGTACTTCTAAGCCCCGCTTGGAGTTCCCAAATTAGAATCCTATTGAGTGCACGATTCTTTAGGAATGGGAGAGGCCTAGCCGGCTCCCCGGTGTTCCTCAGGGATGGGATAGGAAGTATCCCTTCCCAGTGGATGCGGTGAAGCGCTGGTTGTCCCCTCCCGAGGTCGATGCGTCCGTTCTGGGAATGTCCAACACCTCCGTTGTACATTCTCCAGACGCCGCCATTCTTAAAGATGGTGAGGACAAACGCTTTGATTAGATGGCATGCCATGCCTTTGCCAGTGTGGGTTCAGCCTTGCGGCCTGTTTGTGCCTCGGCGCTCGCGACTGTGGCTACCAGGTCTGGGGTTAGGGGCCCGTTGAGTGGTTCCCAGCTTAACCCGGCCAGTGATGATTTCACAGCCCTTAAGCGGTGTAAATTGTTTGTGACCTTGCTATTCCTAGTATGTCACACCCCCCACTTCCCTATATTAATGACACTTGGGAACCCGGCCTGTAGAGGGCGATCTTGCAGAGATGACATGGAAAAAAGGAGCCCCTCCTGGTCCATAAGTACTGGGTTCCTCCCACTATTCCTCAGTCTTTTCGTCTCTGCAGTCGGCGAAGCATTCAGAAGATGACTCTTCTTCAAGCTGCAGGTAGCCGGGTTTGCTCCCGGCCCTTTTTTTCTCTTTCTGTCAAACTCTTTAAACCTGTTTGGTTATATTGTATGCCTCCCAGCCCTGGCTGTGTGGTTCAGGCAAAGGTAGATACATACACCTTCTGGTGTATACAGGAGTATTACTCCTCCGTGAGACCTAAATGTGGGTAGGCAGCTTCCGGGTTGGTGTTCCCGGCATGGGATGCCCCTGTCCCTTTATAATCCCCTTGTGCCTTATGGGTGCCTTTCTATCCTCTCCCCTTAGTTTTCCTTTAACCCTGCTGGGTAAAAAGGAGGGGGGAAGGCGGGGGGTGTTATCTGGGCTTATTTGTCACCATGCACAAAAAAAAAAAAAAAAATAATATAAAATAAGTCTTTATTTCTTATTTTTATTATGTATGTTTTACTATACTATTTAATAAGAAATGTTTTATTTAGATTTTCCTATCTCTGTCTAGGCAGCATTTTTTGCTTACCTATTAAAGCTCTTTGTTTTCTGGCTGTGTTTAGATTTGAATTTTCCCTCCATTTTTGGCCATGTGATCCTGGAAGTGGGCGGGGCTTAGGCATGCTTTTATTCAGGGAGCACCTGGTGTGCTCTGACTTCCTGTTTCCTGCTTCCTTGTGGCCTTACCTCATGATGTGAGCTTATTGCATGGGAGTTTTTTTTTTCTGTCATTTATTTATATTGTGTGCATTTGGTGACTGTTTTTTTGTTTTCTCTGTAGGTAGAAACTCCTTATTTAACCCTTTAAATGCCAGCCACGTAAAATTTACGTGGTTACCTCCGTCACTTAAGTGCCAGCCACGTAAAATGTATGTGCCTGGCATTTACCCCTGCTAGCGGGCAAAAAAAAAAAATACTCACCTGACCCCTCGTTGGATCCGGCCGGGACTCCTCTTTAATTTGGTGTCATCCGATCCCCCGTGGGGGGTCGGATGGCTCCCCCCCCCCGCTTCTGCAGCAGCAGCTGCTAACTGTAAAAATAAAATAAATAAATAAAAATGACATTCACTTACCTCCGTGTGCGCTGGCTCCCGCTGTCCCTCCTCTTCACCTGGGGGGCCTCCGATTCCCCCCCCCCCCAGGACTTACAGATCTTCAGGAGAGAGCCCGGAAGGCTCTCTCCCCTTTCATCCTCGATGGCGGCCGCCATCTTGCCTTGGGGGCGGGGCTAATGACGTCATCCCGGCCCCGATCTCCGGCTTCAGCCTTCTCAGCTGTCAGATGCCGGTGATCGGTGCCGGGTAAGGAGGTGACGGGAGATCCTCTGATCTCCTGCCTCCCCCTTCTCTGGATGCCAATCACCGGCATCTGTCATCAGAGCGGCGAGGGACAAGAGCTTGCAATCGGAGGTAAGTACAGTAAAAAAATTTTTTTTTTTTTAATAAAATACTTTTTAACGTGTTTTTTTTTTTTTTTTTTTTTTACAGTTAACCCTTTGTGAGCTGGTAAGGGGTCCATGAGTCCCCTTATACCAGCTCACAAGGCTCTGGGTCTGGCAAGTCACCTGCGGCTAGCGGGTGACTTGCCATTAACCCCCAGCCCCCCATTACCTGCCTCCCCAATGGCCAGGTGGGGGGTAGAAGCTATGTGGGCTAGTAGCCTGCAGGGCCAGGGGCCACCAACGCTGGCCCCTGCGCCCTGTTCTACAAGCCCCCATAGCTGGCCCGGGTCGGGAATGCTGGGTAGGGGGGACCCTACGTCATTTTTTGGGCGGGGATTTTTAAGGGTTTTAATGACCCTATGTCATTTTTTTTTTTAATTAACCCTTTTGTGTTCTGTCATCCAGCAGCTATAAAAGGCTTCTAGCAAGTGAGCAGAAGCCAGTGATCGCCTAGGGACAGAGTGCTCCAGTATGGATGGGAGGTAAGTATTAAAAAAAAAAAATAATAATAATAAAATAACAAAATATTTTTTCTCTTTGTGTGTCTGTTTTTTTTTTACATTTAACCCCTTGTGAACTGGTAAGGGGTCCATGAGACCCCTATACCAGTTCTCAAGGCTGGGGGGATGGCAAGTCACCTGCGCTAGCTGGTGACTTGCCATTAACCCCCGGCACCCCCATTACCTGCCTCCCCAAAGGCCAGGGGGGGGGCAGAAGAGCCCGTGGCCACGGGCTATGCGGGCTTGTAGCCTGCAGGGCCAGGGGCCACAAAAGCTGGCCCCTGCGCCCTGTTCCTACAAGCCCTGCATAGCTGGTCCCGGGCTGGTTACTTTGGGTAAGGGGTGCCCCATGTCTTTGGGAGGGGGACCCTATGTCATTTTTTTCTCTCGATTTAACCCTTTGTAGTGTGGATGGTAGTTGTATTTTATTTTTAAATGTTAAAAATTACTTGTTTCAGTTAGGGGGGTCTCCTGGGCAGGAACAGGGGGCTACCGATAAGGTACCGTTCTAATCGGTAGAAATTGGGCTTTCACATGCAATATGGTTTTCCCTAATAAAATACATTTTTTATTTAAAATAAAGGAGTCAATTTTCAAAAAAATTTTTTTTTTTTTTTTACTTAATAAATAAAATTAATAATAAATAAAATTTACAAACAAGACATTTTATATTAAAGCCTAAACTCTGCTGCAAAATATATATATATATAATTTTGCTGAAAATTCCAGCAAAAATGCATGTTGGGTTTTGTTCTTTTGGGGGGACCTTGCGCTTTCAGACTTAGCTTGTTTTTTCTTGTTTGCATATTTATATTTTAGGAAAAGGTGTCTTTTATTCAGCTTTTTTATACATTTTTTAGGGAAACCCTGCGCAACCAAAGAATTCTTTGAGGGATCAATTCCAGAAAGATGAGCCCACTACAACAAGCTGGGTACGCTTAGAAAGCTTAACATGTGTACTATTCTTGGTGTGCCACACACCCCGCTTCACCTTTAATATTCTTCACTTATTGGGTTAACTCACCGCCAGGTGACGCTGTGCAGAGAGGAAGTCTTGTAACGAGCCCCCTTCCGGCCTATATATACCTGGCACCTCCCTTTAATCACCAGTATTTTTCTCTCTGCTTGACGACAAGACAGAAGATGCTTACAGGTAGCCGGGGTCTTACCCCGGCACCCCCTTTTGGTCTATTTATGCCTGGTTTTGATTGTTTATACCTTGATGGTGGAATGGAAGCCTCCCAGCCTAGGCTGCTCACTGGGCAATTGGTAGACGGCACTATAGGTGCCTAGGAGCTTATCTCCTCCGCTCGACCCCCTCTTTTGGGGGCAATGCGGCTATCCGGCATGGTGATCCGGAAATGAGATGCCCCTGTCCCGAGGGTCCCCTTAGCCCCTTACTCTCCCGTTACGGTCCCTTCTCCCTTCACTATGGGGGGGGGGGTTAGAGGGTTGTGTATTATGTGTGTGTATTTCACTGTATGACTTCATTACAACATGTGTGTGTTACTTTTATGCATTGAGCAGACTGCACAGCAAGTGTGCACTCAGTCCGATATTCTAAGTATGTCACACACCCCGCTTCAAGATATCCATAACATGTGGGTAATACCGACCTGAAGTGGGCGTTCCTGCAGAGATGATAGCAAAAAAGCCCCTCCCTGATCCATAAATACCTGGGACCTCCCACTCATTACCCAGTTTTCCATCTCTGCAGACGGCGAGCAAGTCAGAAGATGATGGCTCCTCCTTGCACAGGGGGATTTCAGGTAGCCGGGATGACTCCCGGCCCACTATTCATTTATTTCCGTTTGGACCCTTTTTTCCCCTGAACTCCATATGCCTCCCAGCCTCGGCTGAGGGTCCAGGCGAGGGTATATCGGCACCTTAGGTGCTCAGGAGCTATGCTCCACCGTGAGACCCTATATGAGAGGGTAGGCGGTTACTCCGGGTTGGTATTGGGTTTGGGATGCCCTGTCCCTTATTTAACATTCAGTGGCCCTCCCAGGATCCCCTTTACACAGGTAGGATTAGGGAGTGTGGGTCCCTTCTTAATTAATTCTTTTCACAAAGGACAGCATACTTTTGAGGGTGTTGTGTAGTGTCTCTTTAAATGTATCACCGCCACAGCCGTTTTACAGGGCCTGTGCGGTGCTGACCTGTCTTTTTCCCCCCATCTTCCCTCAGCTGGTGTTCACTTTTATTAATGGCGGAGGTATTTACCTCACGCCATGATACTGTCCTTCTAGGGAGGGGGGGGGGCGGGACCGGACCGTCGGCACGGGGCCGGGGCTCGTCCCTCCCGTTTTCGCATGTTTAATACACTGTGTGTGTGTGTGTGTGTCTGTTTTTTTATACTAGCCGGGCCGGCGGCCGCTCTTTACTCTGCGGCGCCGGCTCTTGGCGCCATTTTCTTCTGAGGAGATTCTCCTCACGCTGACTGGGGGGGCGGGGCCGGTGTGGCGGCGCGTCACCGCTGCCCGCCCCCATCCTTCTCTGGCGCCGCTGCGGAGCTCTGCCTGTGTGGAGAGGGGAAGGGTGGCGTTGCCTGGCGTCACGCGCTGACCACGCCCCCTTCTCCCCTTCTGGCTGCAGCTCAGGTGGATTTTCTCACGGTCGCCATTTCTTGCTGTCGGTTCTGTAAGTGGCCTCCGGCCATCCCCTTTTTCTCATCCTCTGTATGTAAGATTTTCTATGCCTTCATTAGCCTTATTAGCCCTTCTGTTCTGTCTTTCAGATGGTGGTTCAGGAGGTTCGGCAGTAGCATTTAGGGGGTCTCTCCCGATCCTTAATCACTGGGTTCATTATTGTCCATAAATCCTCCCACTCGGGACATTAAAGGGGCATCCCGGGTTGTCTAGTGGCATAATTCCCTGGGTCATTGCGACTATTTCTATAAAAGTTCACCTTATGGAGGCATCCCCGGATACTGGGCTCGGGGCCCCCTCGGGGCATCCCCGAAAGTGTATGTTGTGTGGGGTATCCATTTCTGGGGACGATGTACTTCTGTGTATTCCATGTGCACAGCAGACTATTACGCGGCAGTCCGAACCCCAGGCGTCTGGGTCTGCTCCGCCGGTCGCTTCATCTCCTCCTCCCACCTTGACACGCACCCCGTGTGACGTTGTCATGGGCCGGGAGCTGCAATCTGAGATGTGTGCAAGATTGGCCAATCTTGAAAAAATTATCTCCAGCTCGGTTGCCCGTAAGGCCCCCACTAAGAGAAAGCATTTGTCGCCGGCTCCGCTGGTGGAGGACCAGGAGGATGTTAATAATCTGGATTGGTCTGATTATTCCCCGCTAGAGGAAGGGGAAGTTTATGAGGATTCTGATATTTCGGACGATGAGCAGTCCTTTGGTGCTGATGCCGAGCTTGGTGACTTGGGGAGATCCTCCGATACTCCTCACGCTTTGGCTCTGATGTTAGAGGTTCTGAATATTTCTCCTCCTGAGGAGGTGTCACAGCAGAAGGGTGAATTGTTTGAGGAATCCAGGCCGCGCTTGAAATTCCCTACACAAAGGCATTTTGACAAAATTATTGCTAAGGAATGGGACAGGCCGGCTCGGCTCCCTGGCATCCCTCAGGGGTGGGATAGGAAATATCCCTTTCCTTCGGAGGCGATTAAGCGCTGGGCATCTCCCCCCGAGGTGGATGCCCCGGTGTTGGGGTTGTCCAATTCCTCGGTTTTAAATAGACCTGATTGTTCCATTCTCAAGGATGGAGAGGATAAACGTATTGACCAGATGGCTTGTCATGGTTTCGCTAGCGTTGGGTCAGCCATGCGGCCTGTTTGCGCCTCGGCTCTAATGGTGTTGGCTGCCAGGTCCGTGGTCAGGGACCTGTTGACTTCTTCCGGGCTGCGTCCTGGTAGTGCTGAGTTCCTTAGCCTTAAGCGGTGTGAGTTGTTTTTATCCTTTGTGTTGACAGCCTTGGATGACACCTTGATGATGTGTGGTAGGACATCGGCTCTGCTGGTCACTATTCGGCGCTCGGTTTGGCTGCGCCAGTGGGCGGCAGATTTTATGTCCAAGAAGTCGCTAACGGCTCTGCCTTTTGTTGGATTACGGCTTTTTGGAGAGACATTGGACTCCGTTACCAAGGGTGGTAGGTTACCCCAACGCAAGAAACAAAGCTGCCCCTTTCGAGTGGCGCCTTCCTTTACCCCCTCCTTTCGTGGGGCCAGATCTGGCAGGGGATTTGCATTCCCCTCTTCCAGAGGAGATTCTGGGAGCAGGGGCAGAGGACGTGCCTGTCCAGGATACAGTTGGGGCTCTAAGCCCAAGCCGGCTGCCAAGCCGGCTCAGCAATGAGGGGGCGCCCTCACCCATGCGGGTGGGGGGACGGCTGCGACACTTCTCCCAGATCTGGGATCAAGAGGTCTCGGACAGATGGATCCGGGAAGTGGTGTCTTCCGGTTACAAGCTGGAGTTCGAGCTCCGCCCCCCTTCCAGATTTTTCAGGTCTCGGATGCCTTCGGAACCCCTAGCGGCGCAGGGGCTCCTGTTGGCAGTACAGAACCTTCTGGATATGGCTGTCATTTGCCCAGTGCCCCCTTCGGATCAGGGCAGGGGTTTTTATTCCAATCTTTTCACGGTACCCAAGAAGGACAGATCGGTCCGACCCATCTTGGATCTGAAGTTTCTCAACAGGTTCATCCGGCCACGGAAATTCCGCATGGAAACGCTACGTTCGGCCATTCACTCTCTTCGTCAGGGAGACTTTCTGACGTCCATAGACATCAAGGATGCACGTTCCAATTTTTCCAGCACACCAGAGGTTTCTCAGTTTCGTGGTGGAGGATCGGCATTTTCAGTTTGTAGCACTCCCTTTCGGTCTCACCTCGGCTCCTCGGGTGTTCACCAAGGTGCTAGCGGGGGTGATGGCTCTGCTAAGGGTTCAGGGTATCCGCATTGTGCCCTATTTGGACGATCTTCTGATCATGGCCTCTTCTTTCAACCAAGCGGAGTTGGACACCAGAGTGGTGGTGTCCACCCTGGAGAGGTTCGGTTGGGTGGTCAACCACCCCAAGTCTTCTCTCTCTCCGTCCAGAGTAGTGACCTTTCTGGGAATGTCTCTGGACACTTCGCAGGCCAGGGTATTTCTGCCCCAGGCCAAGATTCTTTTGATTCAGGAATTAGCTCGGCTTCTCTTGTCGGCCCCTCGTCCGGCCATCCGGCTAGGGATGAGGCTGGTGGGGTTAATGGTGGCCTCATTCGAGGCAGTTCCCTTTGCGCAGTTTCATACAAGGACGCTTCAGCTTCATCTGTTGAAGGTTTGGGACAAGTCTCCTCTATCGTTGGATCAGTCCTTCCTGATGACTCCCCGAGTTCGTCGATCCCTGCAATGGTGGCTGGGGTCGGTCAATCTGTTGAAGGGCAGATCTTTTCTGGCTCCGTGTTGGGAAACAGTCACCACGGATGCCAGTCTGTCAGGTTGGGGGGGTGTTTGGAAGGACCTCCAGTTTCAGGGTCTGTGGGGCCCGCAGGAGGCTCACGAGCCCATCAATGTTCTGGAGTTGAGAGCCATCAGGATGGTTCTGTTTCGCTTGACTCATCAGTTGCGAGGCCTGCCAGTTCAGGTCCGGTCGGACAACCGGACGGCGGTTGCTTACATCAATCACCAGGGGGGGACTCGCAGCAGGAGTGCCCTCAGGGAAGTGTCTTTGATTCTGGACTGGGCGTCCCGTGTATCTCAGCAGTCTACATTCCGGGAGTGGAGAACACGGAGGCGGACTTGCTGAGCAGAGCCTCCTCTCGTCAGGGGGAGTGGTCTCTCAGTCCCACGGTGTTTCGTTCGATATGTCTCAGGTGGGGGTTCCCAGCGGTGGACCTCTTTGCCTCTCGTCACAATCACAAGCTTCCAGCCTTTGTGTCTCTCTCGCAGGATCCTCTGGCTCTGGCAGTGGATGCCATGTCTCTGAACTGGAGGGATCTGGGGTTTCTTTACCTGTTCCCTCCGTTTCCAATGGTAGCCAGAGTGGTGCGCAAGCTGACTCTGGAGGGCGCGTCGGCGATTCTGGTGGCACCAAGGTGGCCAAGGCAGGTTTGGTTCGCAGACCTGGTAAGACTGGCAGAGGATCAGTTCGTTCTGCCTCTACTGCCGGACTTGCTCACCCAGAGTCGGCTGCGCTATCCCAATTTACCTTCGCTGGCTTTGACGGCGTGGCTGCTGAAACCGCCATCTTGAAGGAAGAAGGTCTTTCTGACGCGGTGGTTCAGACTATTATTACCGCCAGGAAGCGCTCTTCCTCTACTATTTACTATAGGACTTGTAGGTCCTATATTGACTGGTGTGAAAGTAGGTCTTTCTCTTGTCGGGAGTTCTCCATTTCCAGAATCCTGGAGTTTCTTCAACATGGTCTGGATCTGGGGCTTCAACTTAGTACCTTGAAGGGACAGGTTTCTGCCCTGGCAGTGTTCTTTCAAAGGTCCTTTGCACTTCATCCCTTAGTCAAGACCTTTTTCCAAGGAGTTACGCATGTACGGCCTCCTAGGAAGCCTTTTGTTCCAGTTTGGGATTTGAACCTGGTTCTTTCTGCTCTTCAGGGTCCTCCGTTTGAGCCCTTGAATGAGGTTGCTTTGTCTTCTCTTACTCAAAAGGTGGCCTTTTTGGTGGCTATCACTTCAGTTCGGCGTGTTTCTGAGTTGGCAGCTTTATCCATTAAAGCTCCGTACTTCGAAAGGCATCAGGATAAGGTTGTCTTTCGTTTCAAGCCGGATTTTCTTCCTAAGGTGGTCTCTGCTTTTCATCTGAATCAGGACATTGTTCTGCCTTCTCTATGTCCTAATCCCAGCAACGACAAGGAAAGGGCGCTGCATTCCTTGGATGTGGTTCGTGTTGTGAAATATTATCTGGTGGTTACGTCTTCCTTTCGTAAGACTGATGCTTTTTTTGTGGTGCCTTTTGGGCCTAGGAAAGGTTTGGCTCCTGCCAAATCTTCCATTAGTAAATGGATTCGTCAGGCCATCATTGGGGCCTATTCTGCCAAGGGGAGGAGTCCTCCTTTTCCTGTTACTGCTCATTCTACTCGTGCGGTTGGAGCGTCCTGGGCCTTCCAGCACCAGGCCTCTGTTGAGCAAGTTTGTAAGGCCGCTACTTGGTCCTCTGTTCACACTTTTTCCAAGTTTTACAGGGTTGATGTTCGGGCCTCAGCGGATGCTGTTTTTGGCCGCAAAGTTCTGCAAGCTGTTGTGGTTTAAGTTGTGCATTGTTGCCTTGTTTTGGATCCCCGCCCTTTTTATGGACACTGCTATTGGATGTCCCACATGTTATGGATATCTTGAAGCGGGGTGTGTTAGAATAATACCATTTTGTGAAATACTCACCTGTAAAATGGGTATTATAAGTATGTCACACACCCCGCTTCACCCGCCCTACTTGTATTCTGAATCCTTTATTTTGTGAACTTTGCGTTGTTATGACTTATATTTGCCTCTTCCTGGTCCCTTACCTTACTGCTTCTATATACTGGGTAATGAGTGGGAGGTCCCAGGTATTTATGGATCAGGGAGGGGCTTTCTTTTTTGCTATCATCTCTGCAGGAACGCCCACTTCAGGTCGGTATTACCCACATGTTATGGATATCTTGAAGCGGGGTGTGTGACATGCTTATAATACCCATTTTACAGGTGAGTATTTCACAAAATGGTATTTTTTCCTCTTGGGAGCTCCTCGGGCAGGTCTTTTTAATAGTACTGGCCGGTTTGGCCAGTGTTTAGGTCAGCTTTAGGGGGCGGTTGGGGCGGACCGCGCTGTGTAGGTTGGCTTGCCGCCTGAGCCTTTGTATTACTACAGCCCCCCTCCCCCGCTGGTCTCCTTGCGGCCGCCGTCTGGCAGGCTTTTCTGTCCGTATTGGCTGCGCTGTGTTTTCCTTCCCTCTCTCCTCCTCCCCCCCCCTCCTCCTGCCTTGTTGTGTTTTTGTGCACGTTGTAGTGGCTCATCTGGTAGTAATCCCTTGATGAATTGGCCGCACTGATCGGGCTTAAGGGGGCGGGTCCCGGTGACGTGGAGACGGTAGCGTCATGCGGCCGGCCCCAGCCTCACTTCCTTCCTTCCTGGTTTAAAGGAAGTCACGTGGGGGGGGGGCTCGCTGCCGCACATGGGTCTATTTACTTTTGCTGCTGCTGGCTGCTGCGTCGTCCTTCCGGTTGCTGTTGCTGCTCTCGGTCCTTTAAAGGTAAGCGGCCCCACCTTGTGTGGGGCCGTTGAGTGGTATTTAAAGTCTATAATATTTAGATATAGGGGCGAGTGTTTTAAGGAGGCATCATTATGCTTATTGTCATTATGAATGAATAAAGGGCAAGGTTTTGTTCTTTTTGCTCATTTAAAGGCACCTTGGTGCCATGCATAAATATGTTGGCATGTTACACTTGTGTGGGGATCTGATTGTTGGTTTTACCTTTCCCTACAGATCCTGGGATCCCTGATTATAGCGGCCCTCCGGCTCTGTTACTTGGCTAGTCTTTCTTTTTTAAAAGAAAAGAAAAGAAAATTGGGATATTTTTATATTTAAATATATACATATATAATAAATATATATATAGATTATTAAGGGGGACCTTCCTTTGGAAAAAATAAATAAATAATAATAAAAAAAAACCCTCCCTTCCGGGACATTTACAATAAGGGGGCATCCCGGGTTGGCCTATGCCTTAAAGCCCAAAAAATTGCGAATACCACAAATCACCATATGGAGGCTTCCGTTATTGCCGGAAACGGTTCTTCTGAGCCATCCAGGGGGTGCGTAAGATGTGGGGCTCCTCTCCCAGCTGATGATGTCTTTATATGCATTCCTTGTGCAAGGCAGAGCATTGCGCGTCAGTCTGTTGCTCCGGCTGCTGGCCCGTCGCAACTTCCGTCATCTCCTACCTCTCCCTCCCTGTTCCGGACCCCGCATGACACTGTCAAAAGTGGGGATTCGCAATCCGAGGTGGCGGCGCGGTTGGCCAGCCTCCGGAAAATAGTGCCCGTTAAAGCAGGGTTAAAAGCCACTGCAAAACGGAAGCACCTGACTCCGATACCTTCGGCTCCACAGGACGAGATATGTGAGTCTGTGGAATGGTCCGATGGCTCCCCGGACGAGGAAGAATTCCTGTTGGAGTCAGATGAGCCTGCAGATCAGCTTGAGGCTGATGCGATTGGCGATTGGTCGGCGGGGGTTTCCCTTGACACCCCCTCCATTCTGGCTCAAATGTTTGAAATTTTGAATTTAGATCCGCCTGAGGCTGTCACCCTGCCAAAGGGCCAGTTGTTTAAAGAGCCTCAGCCGCGTTGGGTTTTTCCCAGACAACACCACTTTGAGAGGGTGGTCCTTAAGGAATGGGAACATCCCACGCGGTTATCTGGAATCCCTTCCAGTTGGGAAAAGCATTATCCTTTTCCGCCAGAATTGGTGAAGCTTTGGTCTGTCCCTCCTGACGTCGATACCCCTGTGCTAGGGCTCTCCAGCACGGCTATGGTACAGTCTGCTGAGACCACTGTCCCTAAAAATGGGGAGGATCGTCTGATTGACCAGTACGCTCGCCATGGTTTTATTTATGCTGGGTCAACGATGCGCCCGGTGTGTGCTTCGGCCCTTCTTCTATTGGCGGTTAGGTCTGTAATTCAGGAGCTATATGGGGATCTCAATCCCACTTGTAAAGAGTTTACTGCGCTCAAGCTTATTGCTCTCAGGCAGTGTGAGTCTTTTGTTTCCTATGTTCTATCCGCTCAGGACGATGCGCTGGCTATGAGTAGCAAGACAGCTGCAATGCTGGTGGCTATTCGTCGGTCAGTATGGCTGCGTCAGTGGTCGG
The DNA here is from genome assembly GCA_027917425.1 of Gastrophryne carolinensis. Taxonomy (NCBI): domain Eukaryota; kingdom Metazoa; phylum Chordata; class Amphibia; order Anura; family Microhylidae; genus Gastrophryne; species Gastrophryne carolinensis. The sequence continues at coordinate 111,451,604 of CM051238.1, read as the reverse complement.
CGGACTCAGCTTCTAAAAAGGTGCTCACAGCTCTCCCCTTTTTGGGGTTGCGTCTGTTTGGTGAAAAAATTGATTCAGTCGCAAAGGGTGGTAAGATGCCACAACGCAAGAGGCCTCGTCGTCCCTTTAGGGGGGCAAGTTCTGGTAGGCCTTACTTTCGGGGATTCAGAGCGGGTAGGGGGGCTTCCTTTCCCGCTACCAGACGTACAGGTTGGACTCGGAGGGGCCGTGGCCGTCCCGCTCAGTCCTGGGGCACCAAGCCCAAACCCGCTGGTAAGCCCGCTCAGCAATGAGGGGCTGCCCTCACCCGTGCGGGTGGGGGGACGATTGCGACACTTCTCCCATGTTTGGAACCAGGAAGTTCCGGACAGATGGATCCAGGAGGTAGTGTCGTCCGGTTACAAGCTGGAATTCGAGTCTCGCCCTCCTTCACGGTTCTTTCGGTCTCGGGTGCCCATCGATCCTTTGGCCGCGCAGGGGCTCCTGGCGTCGGTAAAGAATCTGTTAGAGATGGCGGTCATCCGGCCGGTACCGCGCTTAGAGATGGGCCTCGGTTTCTACTCCAATCTTTTCGCAGTCCCCAAGAAAGATGGGTCAGTTCGTCCCGTCCTGGACCTGAAGTTACTCAACAGGTTCATCCGTTTTCGGAAGTTTCGCATGGAAACCTTGCGTACTGCCGTCGGCTCTCTTCGGCAAGGGGACTTCATGACGTCCATAGACATCAAGGATGCTTATCTTCATGTTCCCATCTGCCACGCTCATCAACGTTTTCTTCGATTCATGATGAAAGATCAGCATTATCAATTCGTGGCACTTCCGTTTGGCCTTACCTCAGCTCCAAGAGTGTTCACCAAGGTGCTGGCAGGGGTCATGGCCATTTTCAGATCTCGGGGCATTCGTGTCGTACCTTATTTGGACGACCTTCTCATCATGGCTCCGTCGCTCAATCAATCGGAGACAGACACCAGGATGGTGGTCTCCACGCTGGAAAGCTTTGGTTGGGTGATCAACTTCTCCAAGTCCTCCTTCGCTCCGGCCAGGGTGGTGTCTTTTCTGGGGATGCAGTTGGACTCTCATCAACACAGAGTGTTTCTTCCCCAGTCCAAAATTCATCTGATTCAGGAGTTGGCTCGGGTCCTACTCTCCAATCCTCGGCCGTCCATCCGTCTGGGGATGAGGCTGGTAGGGTTGATGGTTGCCTCCTTCGAGGCAGTTCCTTTTGCTCAATTTCACACGAGGACGCTTCAGCTTTATCTGTTGGCGTCTTGGGACCAGCAGCCTCGGTCGCTGGATCAGCCCTTCCAGTTGTCCTCCTGGGTCCGGCAGTCCCTCCAGTGGTGGTTGGTCTCGACCAATCTTGTGAAGGGCAGGTCTTTCCTGACCCCTCTTTGGGAAGTTGTCACCACGGACGCCAGTCTGTCGGGACGGGGCGGATTCTGGAAGGAGCTGCAGTTCCAGGGGCAGTGGGAACCTCAAGAGGCCCACTTACCCATCAATATTCTGGAACTGAGAGCCATCCGTCGGGTGCTTGCTCTCCTGACTCAGCACGTCCTGGGCCTTCCGGTCCAAGTGCGTTCAGACAATCGAACAGCGGTTGCTTACATCAATCATCAGGGAGGGACTCGCAGCCTGAGTGCTCTCAGAGAGGTGTCCCTGATCCTGACCTGGGCGGAGTCCCATGTTCCTTGTCTCTCGGCAGTTTACATTCCGGGTGTGGAAAACGGGGAAGCTGATCTGTTGAGCAGGTGCTCTTCCCGTCTGGGAGAATGGGCTCTCCATCCACAAGTTTTTCGGTCTCTGTGTCTCCGGTGGTGGATCTGTTTGCCTCTCGTCACAATTGCAGGCTTCCGACCTTTGTATCGCTCTCCCAGGATCCTCTGGCGGTGGACGCCATGTCCCTGAGCTGGGGGGATCTGGGGTTTCTGTACCTTTTTCCTCCGATACCCATGCTAGGCAAGGTGGTACGAAAGCTGGCTCTGGAAAGGGTGTCCGCCATTCTCTTGGCTCCAAGGTGGCCAAGGCGAGTATGGTTCGCAGACATCGTTCGGCTGGCGGTGGATCATATCATTCTGCCTCTTCGGCCCGATCTGCTCACTCAGGGTCGGCTGTGTTACCCTAATTTACCAACGCTGGGTTTGACGGCTTGGCTGCTGAAACCTTCATCTTGAAGGAGGAGGGTCTTTCTGACTCGGTTGTTAAGACTCTGATCTGTGCCCGGAAGAGGTCTTCGTCTACCATCTACTATAGGACTTGGAGAGCCTATATCGCTTGTTGTGAGGTTAGATCTTTGCCTTGTAGGGTCTTTTCGGTTTCCAGGATTTTGGATTTTCTGCAATCAGGTCTGGACTCTGGTCTCCAGCTAAGTACTTTAAAAGGGCAGGTTTCTGCCTTGTCTATCTTTTTTCAGAAGCCTTTTGCGCTTCATCCTTTAGTTAAAACCTTTTTCCAGGGGGTTACGCATGTGCCGCCTCCCAGGAAGCCATTGCTCCCTGTTTGGGACTTGAATTTGGTTCTTTCTGCTCTTCAGGCTCCTCCCTTTGAGCCCTTGCAGGATATTGCTCTTTCTACCTTGACTCAGAAGATTGCCTTCTTGGTGGCGATCACTTCGGTTCGGCGTGTCTCGGAGATGGCGGCCTTGTCGATTCAGGCGCCCTACTTTGAGAGGCATCAGGACAAGGTGGTTTTTCGTTTCAAACCGGACTTTCTTCCTAAGGTTGTTTCTGCTTTTCATTTGAATCAGGATATTCTTCCCTCCTTGTGTCCTAAACCTAAGAATGACAAGGAGAGGGTTTTTTCATTGTTTGGATGTGGTACGCTGTGTTAAGTACTACTTGCTTATTACTTTTCCTTTTCGTAAGACTGATGCCTTTTTTTGTGGTGCCCTGTGCGCCTAGGAAGGGTTTGGCTCCGGCTAAGTCTTCCATTAGCAAATGGATTAGTCAGGCGGTTATTGGGGCCTATTCGGCCAAGGGGAAAGTTCCCCCTTTTCGTATCACCGCTCATTCTACTCGTGCTGTTGGGGAGTCCTGGGCTTTTCAGCACCAGGCTTCTGTTGAACAAGTTTGTAAGGCTGCTACTTGGTCTTCCGTTTATACTTTTTCTAAGTTTTATAAGGTTGATGTGCGGGCTTCAGCGGATGCTGTGTTTGGCCGCAAGGTTCTGCAGACTGCAGTCGTTTAAGTTATGCTTCATTTTGCTGTCGGATACCCACCCCTTGTGGACACTGCTTTTGGATGTCCCTATCGTCAGAATTAAAGGGGAAGCGGGGTGTGTGACACACTGAGAATAATACCATTTTGTGAGTACTCACCTGTAAAATGGATATTGTCAGTGTGTCACACACCCCTCTTCACCCGCCCTTTTTGGTATCCTGGATCCTCTATATGGTGAAGCTTTCCTTTATTTTATTTTGAGGTTACCGTTGGATTTCCTGGTACCTTGTCTTACTGCTGTTTGAATTCACTGGGTGTTAAGTGGGAGGTCCCAGTGGGAGGTCCCTGACGATCAGCAGTTTGTTGGCACCGATGCCGAGCGGGGTCAGGGGGATTCTTTGTATACCCCTAAGGTCCTGGCTCATATGTTTGAGGTTCTGGCAATTTCTCCTCCTGAAGTGACTCTTCCGCAGAAGGGGCAGTTCTTTGAGGAGGCTAAGCCACGCTTAGAATTCCCTAATCAAAGGCATTTCGATGGCATTATTCTTAAGGAATGGGAGAGGCCTACTGGGCTTCCGGGTGTCCCTCCCGGTTGGGATAAGAAATATCCCTTTCCGGTGGATGCGGTGAAGCGCTGGTCGTCCCCTCCCGAGGTGGACGCCCCTGTTTTGCATTCTCCTGACTGTTCTACTCTCAAGGATGGTGAGGACAAACGCATTGACCAGATGGCTTGTCACGGTTTTGCCAGTGTCGGGTCGGCTTTGCGGCCTGTTTGTGCTTCAGCGCTTTTAATAGTGGCTTCTAGGTCGGTTGTCAGGGACCTGTTGTCTACCTCCAGGCTTGACCCGGCTAGTGATGAGTTCACCGCCCTTAAGCGGTGCAAATTGTTTTTGTCATTTGTGCTAGCCGCCCTGGATGACACCATGGTGATGTGTAGTAGAACTTCGGCCTTGCTGGTGGCTATTCGGCGGTCGGTTTGGTTGCGCCAGTGGGCGGCTGATTTTGTGTCCAAAAAGACGCTTACGGCTCTTCCCTTTTTGGGCTTGCGGCTCTTTGGAGAAAAATTGGATTCGGTCGCAAAAGGAGGTAGGTTACCTCAGCGAAGGAAGCAACGTCGTCCCTTTCGGGGGGCGGCTTCCTTTACCCCTTCCTTTCGTGGGGCCAGAGCTGGACGGTGATTGGCTGTCTTCTCCTCCAGAGGTGATTCCTGGAACAGGGGAAGAGGACGTGCCCGTCCAGGTCACAGCTGGGGCTCCAAGCCCAAAGCCGCTGCCAAGCCGGCTCAGCAATGAGGGGGCGCCCTCACCCTCGTGGGTGGGGGGGGGGGACGGCTGCGACACTTCTCCCAGGTCTGGGACCAGGAGGTCTCGGACAGATGGATTCGGGAAGTGGTGTCTTCTGGTTACAAGCGTTCGAGATCCGGCCTCCTCCCAGATTCTTCAGGTCTCGGGTGCCCTTGGATCCTCTGGCCGCGCCGGGGCTTCGGGCGGCAGTAAAAGATCTCCTGGACATGGCTGTCATCTGCCCAGTGCCTCACTCGGACCGGGGCCTGGGATACTATTCCAATCTGTTCACGGTGCCCAAGAAGGATGGCTCCGTTCGTCCCATCCTGGATCTGAAGTTTCTCAACAGGTTTATCCGTCCCAGGAAGTTCCGCATGGAAACTCTGCGCTCAGCCATAAATTCACTTCGTCAGGAGGACTTCATGACGTCCATAGACATCAAGGATGCTTATCTGCATGTTCCAATCTTCCCGGCACATCAGAGATTTCTCAGGTTTGTGGTGGAAGATCGGCATTTTCAGTTTGTGGCTCTTCCGTTTGGCCTTACCTCAGCTCCAAGGGTTTTCACCAAGGTGCTGGCGGGGGTGATGGCCCTCCTCAGAGCCCAGGGTATCCGCATCGTGCCTTATCTGGACGATCTTCTCATTATGGCATCCTCTCTCAGCCAGGCGGAGCTAGATACCAGGACTGTGGTAGCCACTCTGGAGAGATTCGGCTGGGTGATCAACTGTCCCATGTCCTTCCTCTCTCCGTCCAGGGTGGTGTCGTTCCTGGGAATGTCTCTGGATACGTCTCAGTCCAGGGTGTTCCTCCCCCGGCCCAAGGCTCTTTTGATTCAAGAATTGACTCGGCTTCTTCTATCCATCCCTCGTCCGTCCATCCAGCTGGGGATGAGACTGGTGAGATTGATGGTGGCTTCGTTCGAGGCGGTTCCCTTTGCCCAGTTTCACACAAGGACGCTCCAGCTCCATCTGTTGGCTGCCTGGGACAGGTCTCCGCTGTCATTGGATCAGTCTTTTCTGATGTCCCCCCGGGTTCGGCATTCCCTTCGGTGGTGGCTGGAACCAAGCAATCTGATGAGGGGCAGATCCTTTCTGACCCCTTGTTGGGAGACAGTCACCACGGATGGCAGCCTGTCAGGTTTGGGGGGGGGGGGGGTTGGAAAGATCTTCAGTTTCAGGGACTGTGGGGGCCTCAGGAGGCTCACGATCCCATCAATGTTCTGAAGCTGAGAGCCATCAGGTTGGTTCTGGGTCGCTTGACTCATCAGTTACAGGGTTTGCTGGTTCAAGTTCGGTCGGACAATCGGACGGCAGTCGCCTACATCAATCACCAGGGAGGGACTCGCAGCAGGCGTGCCCTCAGGGAAGTGTCCTTGATCCTGGCTTGGGCAGAGAGCAATGTCCCATGCATCTTGGCGGTGTACATTCCGGGAGTGGAGAACACGGAGGCGGACTCCCTGAGCAGGTGCCCATCTCGCCGGGGGGGAATGGTCTCTCAGCCCCAAGGTGTTTCGGTCGCTTTGCCACCGGTGGGGGACTCCGGAGGTGGACCTCTTTGCCTCTCGTCACAATCACAAGCTTCCGGCATTTGTCTCTCTCTCTCTCTCTCTGGCTCTGGCAGTGGATGCCATGTCTCTGAACTGGAGGGATCTGGGGTTTCTGTACCTGTTCCCTCCGTTTCCCATGGTGGGCAAGGTTGTGCGCAAGCTGGCCCTAGAGGGTGCGTCAGCAATCTTGGTGGCTCCAAGATGGCCAAGACAGGTTTGGTTCGCAGACGTGGTAAGGTTGGCAGCAGATCAGTTAGATCTGCCCCTTCTGCTGGATCTGCTCACTCAGGGTCAACTGCTCTACCCCAATTTACCAACGCTGGCTTTGACGGCGTGGCTGCTGAAACCTCCATCTTGAAGGAGAAAGGTCTTTCTGATGCTGTTATTCAGACTCTGGTCAGGGCTAGAAAGAAGTCTTTCTACTATAGGATTTGGAGGTCTTATATTGATTGGTGTGAGGTCAGGGCCGTGCCTTGCAGGGTGGTTTCTATCCCTAGGGTTTTGGAATTTCTGCAACATGGTCTGGACCTGGGTTTGCAGCTTAGTACGCTGAAAGGGCACGTTTCTGCCCTGGCGGTTTTCTTTCAAAGGTCTTTTGCTCTTCATCCTCTGGTTAAGACCTTTTTCCAGGGGGTTACACATGTGTGGCCTCCTAGGAAGCCTTTGCTCCCAGTTTGGGATTTGAATTTGGTTCTTTCTGCTTTTCAGGGTCCTCCTTTTGAACCTTTGCAGGATGTTGCTCTTTCTACGCTTACTCAGAAGGACTCAGTCCCTTGACTGTCGAGAACTGTTATATACTTGGTCTCAGATCCCCAGGGACACAGACTAGTATTTTTCACCACGACAGAGGCATCTGGGGTAGTCGCATCTGGTCTTTATCACATTTACCCCTTGTCCAGTATGCATGCAGTGGCACTGGACAAGGATAGCACGGTGTGCAGGGATTATGCTACGGTTGTGGATAAGGAAGACAGGTGTTCTCCCTGCAAAGGTTTTTGAAAACAAAGTTTCCTCTGCACTTTGTGATGAGGATATTGTGGATGCCATAGTCTTCCTCTCATTTTTTTTAAACTGTCTGCAGTCCTCAAGTGGTCCTAAAATAAAAAAAAAAAATTTGTTTCAGTTGAAGAGGATATATGTGGCTGCCATACCCTCCCAGGTGGGGAGGATTCATCCAGTAGGGACTTGGATTCAGAGTCTCATACCAAAGGAGGCACTCAGGTAAGGAGAAGATGGGTGGTTGATTACTCCATTCTGGAGGATTTTTTCTGTGCATACGCATTTATTTTTTTTTTTTATCTGATCAATAGGGAATGGCAGAAGTCAATTGTCTAATGCCCATTCCTAAAGTATTTGATACTTGTTTCCATCAGATCAGATTGAGTTATGATCTCACCCTCCTGTTGGACACTCTGCTGGCAGGTCTTTTTTAGACTTTAGTTATGCCATCCTCTGATAATGCTTCTCTAAAAGATCCAGCGGATAAGCATGGATCAGGTGATACATCATGCTTATTTTATTATGCGGCCGGCCTGTGCTACATCCATAGAATCTTGACGAGCAGAAGGTTGTTAAAGCAACTGCACTCGAAGACTCATTGGGTCATTCACGGAAGTCATGCTCCCAGTTGTTCAAAACCAGTTTGATATCAACAGGTATGTTATCTTGGCTATGGAGGATTTGATCATGGTTAAGTGCCAGAGGCCTAGCTCTGGTGGTAGCCTTTATAGCTTAAGCAATGGCCGGCTGACACAGCCTCTAAAGAGAATCTGATAGGACTCCCCTTTAAGGTGAGGCGTCTGTCTGGGGAATGCTTGGTTGACATAATAAACAGCCTACAGCCTAAGTCTACTAATCTGCCACAGTAGCCAAAGTCTAATGCTGCTTCCGCAGGGCCTCGAATCCTACGGCGTCTCATGGGGGTAGAGGTTTTGCCTCTTTGGGATCCAAAGAGATTTTGAATAAAACAAGGTCTCTAAGGTGACATTGTGTGGCAGAATAAAGTCAAGCCCCTTTCAGAGCCTGCTCAGGCAGAAAGGAACACCTCTACCCTGCCAGGTGAGAGGAAAGCTTCTGCATTTTGCTTTATATATATAATAGATCTTTGGATACATGAGTTGTACCCTCAGGTTACAAGATCTAATTAGGAGCCAGACCTCCTTGGAGATTCTCTTGGTCAGGGGTCTCCCGAATTCTGCAGAGATCAGAGTTGTTTGATCCACAGTGATGTTACTCCAGATATAAAGATGCGTACCTACATTGCTGTAGGTGGCCTACTTCTTCTGTTTTGTGGAGCTACCCTTCGGGCTATCATCAGCACCAAGGGTGTTTACCAAGGTGCTAGCAGATCTCATGTTTTATCTAAAAATTCAGAGTATACATATAACCCCTTGCATTTCAGGGGCCCCAGAAGGATACACAGACTGTCTGATAGACATTGCGTATCGGACTATACAGTCAAATTCTTCTAGAGTTTCTGAGAATTATCTTTTGACACGTCTCAGGCAAACGTTTTGTCTTCCAGAACAGAATAGATTTTACTTCAGGCCAGGGTACAGGGTCTCTTGTCTTGCCCTCACCCGAGGATTCGTCAAAGAATGTCTGTTAGGCCTGATGGTGTCTTGCTTCGAGGCAGTGATCTTGCTCAGTTCATACAGGACCCCTGCAGATGGATGGGCTAAAGTTCTATTCAGCCATAGATACTATGTCACTACAATTTGCTCAGGATCTGGGATCAAAGCACACAGACTCTGGATCACTCTTTTTGTATAGCAGTCAACAGGGCAGTCGCTAGCTTGGTGGCGAAGTCCTCGGCGTCTTCAGATCGGCAAATTCTTCCTTCCAGTACAGTGGAAGATCATCTCCACAGGTGCTTGTCTAGCTGATTGGGGAAGTGTCATGGATGATGCAGGGACAGTGCTGTCCGAGGGAGAGCAGACTTTCTGTAATATCCTGAAACTGAGTGCAATTCTATTATTCTCTGACATTGGACATTCCATCTGAGGGGCATCCCATCCGGATTCAGACAATCGGACGACTGTGGCATATATCAACCACCAGAGGGGTACCATATGCAGGAAAGCCCTCATGGAAGTGAGCCAGATTTTCCTTTTTGTGCTGTGAAGCAGGCTCCATGCATCTCAGCAGTACATATACCTGGAGTGGACAACTTGCAGGTCAATCATCTTGGCAGATAGTCCCTGCATCACCCCTGGTCTCTGAGTCAGGGGTCTTTCAATCTCTATGCATGCTCTGGGGGATTCCAGTCATAGATCTCTTATATCACTGCACATTGGAAGGGTTCCAAAGTTTGTGTTCCGTTCCTGGGATCCTCTAGCAATGCAACAGATGCTCTGACTCTTCAGGATCAGCATTCTAGCTTCCTTATGCATTCCCTCTGATTCCACTCCTGGGTCAAGTATTAGAAGAGTTAGCTCGCGAGGGAGGCCCAACCATTCCGGTGGCTCCTCGGTGGCCAAGAACAAGCTGGTTCTCAGACATATTAAGGATGTCAGAGTTTACAGACAATACAGTTCTTCACATGGGCCTTTAGGGCATTCCAACTCACGAGTTTTTGGCTTAATGGCCTGGTTATGAAACCTACGTTTTAAGGACAAATCTGCTTATCTATCCTCTTTCAGAAACCCATAGCTGAGAATGAATTTATCAGAACTTGTTTTACAAGGAGTCGCTCATGTGCGGCCTCCTCGTAAGCCACTTCTGCCGGTTTGGGACCTGAACTTGTTTTATCATCTCTTCAGGGTCCTCCTTTTAGAACCATTGGTAGATGCGTCTTTAAGTCTGACACTTATGGTTATCTTTGTAGTGGCAATAACTGATAAGCTGCTAATTCAGCAACCCGCCTTACTGAGGTTAAGTCCCCTTATTTAGTGTTTATTTAGTGTTTTAGGTTTTTCTTCCTAAGATGTTTTTTTATCCTAATGAAAAGATGGTTTTGCCTCTTGGTCCTGCGCCAGTGTCCGATAAGGAAGGGGGTTCTACACTGGCTGGATGTAGTGACTTTAGAGAAATCAATTCTACAGGTGAGTATTCACAGAATTATCTTTTTTTCTGGTAAGCGCAATAAAAAGCGGGGCTTTGGTGTTTCCCGTATTTTAAAACGATACTGCACTATTGTGTGCTTTTTCTTCCCCTTTTTTCTTTTTCCCTATATGCCTATTACTGTGATATTATTGATGGAGATTATAACATTTAATTATGAGGAGGTATATGAGCAAAGAGCATTCCTGCCTCAAGTGGACCTAAAGGGATTGTTAACCTAAGGAAAGCCCATTATCAATTGCTATCTGCTACGTGCGGACTGGTGGTGGGCCCTGGTGCACAAATTGATTGCAGTGTGGTATATGCCACATCGGGGTGACCTGGTTTCAAAGCTTCATTTATAGACTATTTTATAAAAGCTTAAGTTTAAAATTGTTTGGTACTTTGTGCTGAGCTTTTATATTCTTTAGTATACAGTTCGTTCTGCACCAGATAAGATTCTTTACGTCTGGGTATTACTCCGCCAGATGGCGCTGGACCTCCCACAAATCCCCAGATTTTCTCTGCAGTCTGGACTGCGAAGGACAAGAAGATGTCCCTCCCGTGCTATCGCCCCTTGCCCCTGTCTATCGGTGGGCCCTACATTAGGTGGCCGCTGCCCTCCCTCGTTCTCCCTTGTAGTTCTCGGGGGGGTGAGTGTGTGCTTTGTACATTCACTTTGTATGTGTGCTTGGTTTGCCTTTAGTTCTGTCACCGCACAGACTTTGGTCGCACTAGATGCGTTCCGCGGTTGAACGGCGACATTACCTCAGGCACTGCTGCGCCATCATTGGTTGCTTGTCACGTGTGCTCTTCGGGGGCTGGGGCCTGCGGATGGCACGTTCCGCATCACTGTCTCCCCGGCCTGCCCCTTGAGGTATACTCGGCGCCATTTTTTCTTGCTTCTTCATGCTGTGTGGCTGGCGCCTACCTACCGCGGTCCGTGAGTACCCTCGCGGGCTGTTTGTTTTTACTTTTTTTGTCATGTATGCATGTCGCTTACGGGGTTTTTTCGCTTATGTCTTACAGCCGGGTCAAACTCATTTGGTTTCTCCCGGCCCTACCCCCTCTATTTAGTTATTAAACTTTTTGAGGCCTAGTGAGCTAATTCCTCCCACTTCCCTAGTGGGTTATTGGGGCATCCCGGGTTGCTTTTATAGCGTGAATGCCTGTTGGCCTATTGTGCCGCTATAATCACCATATGGAGGCGTCTCAGGATAATGTGCTCGGGGTTCCTTCGGGACAAGCCCGGCTGTGTGTAGCGTGTGGGGTGTCCCCTACAAGTGTTGACAATGTATGGGTTTGTGTACCTTGTGCCCAGCAAGTGCTTGCGCTGCAGCCTGGTTTACCAGCAGCTGGGCCTGCGCCACGTATGGCTTCGCCTACTCCCCCAAGCTTAAATTTGACTCCCAGTGAGCTGCATACCAGTGGGGAATCTCAGACTGATGTGTCTACTAGACTGGCTAGTGTTGAAAAGTTGCTTGCTAATACCATGGTGCGTAAGGCCTCTGCTAAGAGGCGGCATTTGACGCCTGATGTCACTCTTTTCCCTATGGAGGCTGAAGAATTCTTTCAACTGTCTGGTTATACTCCCCTGGAAGTAGGTGAGTTGTTCTCTGACTGATCTGATGAGCAGCCCAAGGGTTATGATGATTCTGGCTCTGATCCCTGGGCCCCAGATGATACTGATAGGCTTTTGGCTCAGATCTTTGAAGTACTTTCTATCTCTCCCCCGGTCGCGGCTCCTAAGCAGCAGGGGGAATAGTTTCATATTGCTAAGCCACGTTTAGAGTTCCCTGAACAATCTCATTTCAATAATCTCATGCTCAAGGAATGGGAGCGTCCTAGCAGGCTCCCCAGAGTCCCTAAGAGTTGGGATAAGAGATATCCCTTTCCTGCTGATGTGGTAAAGCGTTGGTCATCCCCTCCAGAAGTGGATGCCCCAATCCTGGGTTTGTCTAACATCTCTGTCATGCATTCCCCTGACTCTACTACTCTGAGGGATAGTGAGGACCGGCGTATTGATCAGCTGGCGTCCCATGCCTTTGCCTGTGTGGGGACAGTTTGTGCCTCTGCCATTACAGCTGTGGCTATTAGGACCCTGCTTTAAAGTGTCCTGGATGGAGCTCCTGATGTGTCTAGTGAAGAGTAAAATGCACTCTCACGCTGGGAGGTATTTGTTGCTTATGTCCTCTCTGCCTTGGATGATACCATTAGTATGTGTGGCAGAGCCTCTGCCTTGGTGGTGGCTATACGCCGCCTTGTTTGGCTGTGCCAGTGGGCAGCTGACAACGCTGCCAAGAAGGCTCTCACTGGTTTTACTTTCAAAGGACTACGCCTATTTGGGGACCCCCTGGACCTGTTTGCTAAGGGAGGCAGGTTACCCCAGCGCAGGAGGCAGTCTCGGCCCTTTCGGGGCCCGGGCTCCTTCTCTTCCCCCTACCGTGGATCCAGACCGGGGAAGGGGGTCTCCTTTACTGGGGCCCGAGGAGATTTCTGGGGTAAGGGCAGAGGACGTGGACGCCCTGGCTCATCCTGGGGCTCCATGCCTAAGTCTTCCCCCAAGCCCCCCCAGGCATGAAGGGGCGCCCTCACCCATCTGGGTGCGGGGACGGCTTCAGCGCTTTGCTCATGTCTGGAGGCTTCATGTATCAGACCGGTGGATTCAGGAGGTAGTGTCCTCGGTTACAAGATGGAGTTTGCTGCCTGGCCGCCCCCAAGATTCTTCAGATCCTGGATGTCTCAGGACCCTATGTCAGCTCAGGCTCTGATTCTGGCGGTGCAAAGCCTTCTGGAGCTGGGGGTCATCTGTCAGGTCCCCTTACGAGAAAGGGGCAAGGGTTTTTATTTCAACCTTTTCACTGTGCCCAAAAGAGATGGGTCAGTCAGGCCCATCCTGGTCCCTTCTGGTCCTAGGAAGGGTTTGGCTCCTGCTAAATCTACTATCCGCAAATGGATCCGTCAGGCTGTGATTCAGGCCTACACTGCTAAGGGGAAGAATCCTCCCTTCCGACTTACTGCTCATTCTACTCGTGCTATTGGTGCCTCTTGGGCTTTTCAGCACCAGGCTTCTGTTGAACAAGTTTGCAAGGCTGCTACTTGGTCTTCTGTTCATACTTTTTCCAAGTTTTACAGAGTTGATGTTAGGGCCTCAGCTGATGCTGCTTTTGGCCGCAAGGTTCTGCAGGCGGCAGTGGTCTGACCTGTCTGCTGTTACCTTTGGGGATCCCACCCTACTTTACGGACACTGCTATTGGATGTCCCAAGAGTAAAGAATCTTATCTGGAGCAGGACATACTGTATACTAAGAATAATACAATTCTGTGACTACTCACCTGTAGAATTGTTATTATGAGTATACAGTACGTCCTGCTCCACCCCACCCTTGGTTACATTATCCTTGGATCCCCTATATGGTGATTATTATCATTGTTTGATAGTTACTGGTTGGTTATTTTATCATTCTCCCGGCTTCTTGTTAACTGCTTTTCAATGCTGGGGATTTTGTGGGAGGTCCCGGGTATTTGAGGGGCCGGGAGGAGCCAATTTCGCGGTCTCTGCAGTCCAGCGCCATCTGGCGGAGTAATACCCAGACGTAAAGAATCTGGAGCAGGACGTACTGTATACTCATAATAACAATTCTACAGGTGAGTAATCACAGAATTGTATTTTTTTGACTCATAATAACTATGTAACTATGTTTAACTGTGGCAGAAAAGTCTAAAGAATATTAGCCCAGACATACTTACTTGGCCATTAGTCAATACGCCATATGCCCCTTTCTCAAGCCCCACACGTTCAGTAACGGCAAACACCCGTTACTTCCCCGGGATTACAAAATCTGTCATCTACGGCTGCCTTTTAAACTCGCCCGCCCTTGCTCCCCCGCCACGTCGCATCCCACAAGTATGGCGGCCAAGTATGCACTCCAACCGTAAGTGCACCAGCCAGCACCCAAGCATCAAAGCCAGAATGCAGTAGCACGTGTGTCCCCTGTTGAAGACAGGAGAGTCAGGACACCTGCCCCTACAGATGAGGAGGCCCCCACCAGTTCTGCCCCTGGCAAGATGGACCCACCACCACTCGGCGATCTACCAGCGCTGGGCGAAGGTAAGTAATAAAAAGAGGGTGGAGTAGAATGAACCTACAATTTCTGCTTATGAATATCGCTCAATAACTACAAAAATAAGAATACAAACATCCAACATCTAGTTATATAATCACACTTTTCGCAATAGTGCACCTTTTTAAGTTGGAGATTAGTGCGAACTTTGTCTTGTTTGCTTGTTCCAGATGAACGAGTTGCTCCTCCATGCTTTCCAGAATTGCGGCATGGTCCTCCACTGCCAAATGTTGGGTTCTAGCTTTCTGGAATAATTTTTTTGTTCTGTAAATCATTGCTTTCAGACCCGCCTTGGTGGGTATAGCCTTAGTCAGCTTTAGTAGGAAGAGAAAGACACATTGCAGGTTCTTGTCTGCATCCAAGAGGTTTTGGGTGGCATGGTGGGATCAGCTGTGCCCTCCCGACGCTCCAGCACAAAGGCCCACAGAGGATGTGACTTTTGTGGCTCACAGTGGTGCCCCCCCATGTATCCGCACAGCATCTACCGGCTTGACGCACTTCTGAGGTGTCTGTCTGGAAGAGGGCAGGGAGTTGAAGCGAAGGTGAGGCACACTGCGAGAGTGCCATACCCTTTCCTGCAATATAGCCTGATGCGGACCCTTTGGATTTATTGTGGTGTCAATGGATGTGAATGGTAATACAGAAGCCCCTCCTACTGCTTTAACCCTTTAAGTGCCAGCCTACCTGGAGTTTTTGTCACACTCTGTTGCCAGACCATTTTGCACTATTTTGCGCTCCCCATGTTCAACTCAACTGTGATTTTTGAAGAGATTTCCAGGGATTTCCCAGGAAAATGATATATTGTTTTTTTCAGCAGAGCCTGGGCTTTAACATGAAATGTCTTGTTTGTCATTTTCTAAGTGTATTCCCAATATTTTGGGGTGAGAATTGTGCAAAAAAATAAAAAAAACACTTTTTTTTATCATTTGTAGTGTTTTTTTGTAATAAAAAATGTAAGTTTGTCAATAAATAAATTTTGTGTGAAACCCCAATTTCTCCCGGTTACAGCGGTACCACATATGTATAGGTAGACACCCTTTCCTGCCCAGGAGACTCCCCCAAACTGAAACAACACTTTAGGAGATTTTGAGATAAAATACAACTATGCTTTGCAATATGCGCACCTTGCAGTTTTTCAAGAAAAACAACCCTTTACATTTGAAATACCCCGACAAACTATATATTTCCTAGAAGTACACACCTCAGGCTTTCTAGGAGTACCAGGCTTGTTGACATAGGTGCCGTTTTCTGGAAGTAATCCCTCAATGTATTCTTTGGTTACAAAGGGTTTCCCTAAAAATTAATAAAAAAGCAGAATCAAAACCACATTTTCCTAAAAAAAAAAAACTATATGCAAACCATAAAAAAACTGAAAATCTGAAAAAGCAACATCCCCCAAACAGAACGATACCCAACATGCATAGGTTCAGTCAAGGAGAGAGTTGCCAAACACACCAGAGTAAAGCATGTGCGTAATGGTAATTTTACTTCAAAATTTCAGCTCTGCAGACAAAGTGCGCACCTTGTGCTTTTTCTACCAAAACAACCCTTTACATTTGGAATATCCCTGATAAACCATATATTTCCTGAAAGTACGCATGTTAAGCTTTCTAATCGTACCCAGCTTGTTGTAGTGGGCTCATCTTTCTGGGAGTAATATCTCAAAGAATTCTTAGGTTGCACAGGGTTTCACAAAAAATTGTATAAAAAAGCAGAATAAAAAACACCTTTTCCTAAAATATCAATATGCAAATAAGAAAAAACAAGCTAAATCTGAAAGCGCAAGGTCCCCCGAGCAGAACAATACCCAACATGCATAGGTACCTGTAACCTTTTAACTGCCAGCCTACTTGAGATTTTCACCCTCTGCTGGCAGGTAATTATTCACCATTTTGCGCCATGCTTAACTGTGATTTTTGCAGGAATTTCCAAGAAAATTGCAAATTTTCTTTTTGTGGCAGAGTTTAGACTTTAACATGAAATGTCTTGTTTGTATTTTTTTTTATTTTTTTTTTATATATTTTTTCTACTTTTTTTTATATATTTTTAAGTAAATAAGTAAAAAAAAAAATATTTTTTTAAATTGTCTCCTTTATTTTAACAAAAACATTTATTTTATTAAAGAAAACCATATTGCACGTGAAAGCCCCATTTCTCCCGATTACAATGATACCACATATGTATTGGTAGCCCCCCGTTCCTGTCCAGGAGATCCCCTAAACTTAGAGCACTTTATAACATTTACAAATAAAATACAACTACTATCCACATAACAAAGGGTTAATTAAAAAAAAAAAAATGACATAGGGTCCCCCCTCGAAGGGAGGGGGACCCCATTTTTTTTTGATTTTTAAGGGTTAAAACCCTTAAAAATAAAAAAAAAATGGCGTGAGGTTCCCCCCTACCCAGCGTAACCAGCCTGTGACCAGCTATGGGGGCTTGTAGAACAGGGCGCAGGGGCCAGCTTTAGTGGCCCCTGGCCCTGCGGCTACAAGCCGTCATAGCCTAGGGCCACGGCTCTTCTGCCCCCCCCCCTGGGCTTTGGGGAGGCAGGTAATTTGGGGGGGCCAGGGGTTAATGGCAAGTCACCCGCCAGCCGCAGGTGACTTGCCAGACCCCCGAGCCTTGTGAACTGGTATAGGGGTCACATGGACCCCTTTCCAGTTCACAAAGGGTTAAAAGTAAAAAAAAACACACACACACTTTAAAAAAAAATATCTTTATTAAAAAAAAATAAATGTTTTTTAATATTTTTTTAATACTTACCTCCCATCCATCCCTGTGTCCCACGCTGATCACTTAGGCTTCTGCTCTCCTGCTGCTGCTGGAAGCCTTTTATACCTACTGCGTTACAGGTAAGAAAGGGTTAATTAAAATAAAAAATGACGTAGGGTCCCCCCTCGAAGGGAGGGGGACCCCATTTTTTTGGGGGATTTTTAAGGGTTAAAACCCTTAAATCCAAAAAAAAAATGGCGTGAGGTCCCCCCTACCCAGCATAACCAGCCTTTGACCAGCTATGGGGGCTTGTAGAACAGGGCGCAGGGGCCAGCTTTAGTGGCCCCTGGCCCTGCGGCTACAAGCCGTCATAGCCTAGGGCCACGGCTCTTCTGCCCCCCCCGGGCTTTGGGGAGGCAGGTAATTTGGGGGGCCAGGGGTTAATGGCAAGTCACCTGCTTGCGCAGGTGACTTGCCAGACCCCTGAGCCCTGTGAACTGGTATAAGGGGTCTCATGGACCCCTTACCAGTTCACAAAGGGTTAACAGTCTAAAAAATAAACACAGACACAGGTTGTTTAACATTTTTATTAAAAAAAAAAAAAAAAAAAAAACATTTTACCTCTACTCACCTCCGATCTTCAGATGCAGTGTCCCGCGGCGATCTGATGCAGATGACAGCTGCACAGAGAAGGGGGGAGGCAGGCGGTCGGAGATCGCCTACCTCCCTCCTTCTCTGCCCAGCCGTCACCGGCATCTGACAAGAGAACTGCCGGGTGCCCCGATGGCAGTGACGTCATTAGCCCCGCCCCCGAAGGGGCGGGGCTAAAATCCAAGATGGCGGCCGCCATCGGAAGCTGCAGCGGAGGGAGGGCTGTTATGCCCCCCTCCAGAAGACAGAAGAGCCGGGGGGGGGGGGGTGATCGGAGCCCCCCCCCCCATGAAGAGGAGAGGCGGCGGGAGCGGAGGTGAGTAACTGTCATTTTTTTTTTTTTTTTTTTTTTTTTACAGGCAATCCCGGCGGCTGCTGAAACGGGGGGGGGGGCACCCTATTCCGGGCCCTCTCCTGCAGCCGGAGGAGCCCCGATCGGCGATTGGAGCCCCGCTGGCTGAAGAGGAGACCCGGCCGGATCAAACAAGGGGTCAGGTAAGTGACTTTTTTTTTTACTTTTTTAACTGTGATTGGGGAATGCCAGGCACATAACATTTACGTGGCTGCCACTTAAGTGGCGGAGAGGCAACAACGTACATTTTACGTGGCTGGCATTTAAAGGGTTAAGGAAAGCTTCACCACTTGTTCACACTCCCGGAATGGAAGGGATTGTGGGTGGTGCTACATTTGGGCCTCAGTGTGTATGGCCCTTTAATTGCTTAAGGTGGTGTGTGGGGTTAGATTTAGGGCTATAGAGCCCCTGGTTACCACTCCTGCTCAGGTGTAATGGGGTGTGTTAGTTTCTCACCACCCCCAGCAGGGTCACGGCTGTAGCAGTCATCGGCTCTGGAGCTGGAAGTGGAAGGTGTGCTAAAATGCTGACGTCTGGAGGGACTTTCTAACTTGATCTCTAGTTCCTGCACGAGCCCCTCATTAGCATCATATAGTTACATCGTTAATACGGTTGAAAAAAGACATATGTCCATAAAGTTCAATCAAGGGTGTTGGGGTAGGGGGAAGTTATTTTTTATTTTATAGGTGGAATTTTTTTAAATTTTTTGTTTTTTTACTGTTAATACTGTTACTTGCTAATAGTAACTGTTAATGTTATTTTCTTCTAAATAAGCATCTAATTCTTTTTGGAAGCTGTCGGCGGTTGATGCTGTAACAAGCTTCTGTGGGAGTCTATTCCATAGATTTATAATTCTTATGGTAAAAAATGATTGTCGCATCAGAGACTAAATTTCTTTTTTTCCAGTTGAAGGGAGTGCCTCCTTGTCTTTAGAGAGGATTTTACCTGAAAGTGTTCCCCCATATTTTTTGTATGGGCCATTTATATATTTATATAAGTTATGTCCCCCTCCCTCATTCTTCTCCTCTCAAGACTAAACAGATTTAATTCTTGTAATCTTTCCTCATAACTAAGATCCTTCATTCCTCTTAGTTTGGTGGTTTTCCTCTGCACTCTTTCCATAGTCAGCATCCTTTCTATGAATTGGTACCCAGAACTGGACGGTATATTCCAGGTGAGAGCGCACCAGTGCCTTGTAAAGAGGCAAAATTACTTCCCTATCCAGTGAATCCATGCCTCTTTTAATGCATGATAATATCTTGGTGGCCTTGGTAGCATCTGCTTGGCATTGCATGATGTTTAGTCTGTGATCTACCAGAACCCCCAGATCCTTCTCAACAAGTGACCCTCCCAGTTTTACTTCCCCGAGGATATATGTGGCCTTCAGGTTATTAGACCCCAGGTGCATGACTTTACATTTCTCCACATTGAACTTCATTTGCCAAGTGGATGCCCAGACACTCAATGTGTCCAAGTCCGCTTGAAGTTTGTGAACATCTACAATAGACTGCACTGTGCTACATATCTGTGTCATTTGCAAAAATAGAGACAGTGCTTTTAATTCCAACTTATATGTCGTTTATAAACAAGTTGAATATTAGTGGGCCCAGCACTGAACCCTTGGGTACACCGCTTACAACCGCTAACCATTCAGAGTAGGTATCATTAACCACAACTCTCTGCACACGATCCTTTAGCCAGTTTTTAATCCAGTTACAAACTGTATATTCTTGGTGTGCCACACACCCCGCTTCACTTCTTAAATATTCATCCATTATTGGGTTAATCTACCGCCAGGTGACGTAGTGCAGAGAGGAAGTCTTGTAACGAGCCCCCTTCCGGCCTATATATACCTGGTACCTCCCTTCAATCACCAGTATTTTTTCTCTCTGCTTGCTGACAAGTCAGAAGATGGAAGTCTCCTGCTTACAGGTAGGCCGGGGTATTCTTACCCCGCCACCCCCCTTTTGGTCTATTTCTGCCCGGTTTGAGTTTGTATACCTTTATGGTGAAATGGAAGCCTCCCAGCCTAGGCTGCTCACCGGGCAAATGGTAGATGGCACTTTAAGTGCCTAGGAGCTTATCTCCTACCGCTCGACCTCATGCGTGGGGAAATGCGGCTATCCGGCATAGTGATCCGGAAATGGGATGCCCCTGTCCCGAGGGTCCCCGTAGCCCCTTACTCTCCCGTTACGGTCCCTTCTCCCTTCACTATGGGGGGGGGGGTGTGTGTGAGGGTGTGCTTTAAGTATGTGTGTTTCACTTGTATCACTTCATTTCAACATGTGTGTGTGTTCATGATTATGCATTCACTGTATTCGGCATGTGTATACTTTTGGTCTGCTTGAAGGGCAGGCTGCGCTGGGTAGGGGCTGGCCACTTTTCTTTGCAGACTGTTGCTTTGTGGCCCCCTACCCCCTCTCCTCGCCTGGCATTTTTATGTATTCATTAGGCAGCGCCATGCGGTCTTTACCCTCCCCCCTCCGCCGCCTGGGCGCACGTGTAGTGGCCCAGCTGAGAGTGATTTCCAGCTGATCGGCGTAGGGGGGGGGGGGGGGGTCAGGGGCGCGGCGCCATGCGGCGTCTTGCGGCGGGCCCAGCGTTTGCTTCCTTCAAAATGCAGGAAGTCGCGTGGGCGCACCGCACTTTGTCTTCCGTGCTGGCTGCAGTCTTGTTCCGGCTGCTGCCTTCGCTGATCAGGTAAGCGGCCCCACCCGTTGGAGCTGTTAAATGGGGAATGCATTTCCTTGCAGTAATATAGTGGGGAGTCACTTTGTATTAAGGGGGCGTGATAAGGGCACTTTGGTGCCATGCTTATATGTTTTTTTTATACACATGTGAGGATCTGATGGTTTTTCTTTTCCTTGCAGATCCTGGGATCCCTGCTTATGGTGGCCCTCCGGCTCTATGTGCCTGGCTAATTATTGGGATATCTATTTAATGTATATATACATAGACTATATATATATATATATATTATATATATATATATAGTTTATTAAAGGGGACCTTAACTTAAAAAAAAAAAAAAAAAAAATCCTGCCTTCCGGGACATTACTAATAAAGGGGGCATCCCGGGTTGGCTTATGCCTTAAAAGTCCCAGTATTGCGAATACCATAAATCACCATATGGAGGCTTCCTTAATTTCCGGAAACGGTTCTGCTGAGCCGTTCGGGGGGTGCGTAGGTTGTGGGGTTCCACTCCAGCTGATGTCTTTATTTGCATCCCTTGTGCAAAACAGATTCCTTGCGCGCCAGTCCGTTGCTTCGGCTGCGGGTCCATCGCATCCTTCATCATCTCCTACCTGTCCCTCCCTGTTCCGGACCCCGCATGACACTGTCAAAAGTGGGGATTCGCATTCCGAGGCGGCAGCACAGCCCAGCCCCCAGAAAGTAATGCCCGTTAAAGCAGCGTTAAAGGCCGCTGCAAAACGAAGGCACCTGACTCCGGTACCTTCGGCTCCACAGGACGAGTTATGTGAACCTGTGGAATGGTCCGATGGATCCCCGGACGAGGATGAATTCCCGTCGGAGTCAGATGAGCCGACAGGTCAGCTTGTGGCTGATGAGATTGGCGATTGGTCAGAGGGGGTTGTTTTTGACACCCCCTCTATTCTGGCTCAAATGTTTAAAATTTTGAGTTTAGAAACGCCTGAGGCGGCCGCCCCGCCAAAGGGTCAGTTGTTTAAAGAGCCTCAGCCGAGTTTGGTTTTTCCCAGACAACACCACTTTGAGAGGGTGGTTCTTAAGGAATGGGAACATCCCACGCGGTTATCTGGAATTCCTTCCAGTTGGGAAAAGCGTTATCCTTTTCCACCAGAATTGGTGAAGCTTTGGTCTGTCCCTCCTGACGTCGATACCCCTGTACTAGGGCTCTCCAGCTCGGCTATGGTACAATCTGCTGAGACCACTGTCCCTAAAGATGGGGAAGATCGTCGGATTGACCAATACGCTCGACATGGTTTTATCTATTCCGGGTCAGCGTTGCGCCCGGTATGTGCTTCAGCCCTTCTTCTATTGGCAATTAAGTCCTTAATTCAGAGGCTATATGAGGATCTTAATCCCGCTTGCAAACGGTTCACTGCGCTTAAGCAGTGTGAATCTTTTGTGGCTTATGTCCTGGCTGCTCAGGACGATGCGCTGACTATGAGTAGCAAGGCAGCAGCTATGCTGGTGGCTATTCGCAGGTCAGTATGGCTGCGTCAGTGGTCAGCGGACACGGCTTCCAAAAAGGTGCTCACAGCTCTCCCCTTTTTGGGGTTGCGTCTGTTCGGGGAGAAAATTGATTCAGTCGCAAAGGGTGGTAAGATGCCAGAACGCAAGAGGCCTCGTGGTCCCTTCAGGGGGGCAAGTTCCGGTAGGCCTTCCTTTCGAGGATTCAGAGCAGGCAGGGGTGCGTCCTTTCCCGCTACCAGTGGTGCAGGTTGGACTCGGGGGAGGGGCCGTGGCCGGTCCACTCAGTCCTGGGGCACCAAGCCCAAACCTGCTGATAAGCTCACTCAGCAATGAGGGGCTGCCCTCACCCGTGCGGGTGGGGGGACTATTGCGACACTTCTACCATTGGAACCAAGTGGTTCCAGGCAGATGGATCCAGGAGGTAGTGTCGCCCGGTTACGACCTGGAATTCGAGTCTCGCTCTCCTTCACGGTCCGTTCATGGGTCGGTTCATCCCGACCTGAACTCTCATCAAGACGGAGTGTGTCTTTCTTTTGCCCAAATTCACACGAACGCTTCAGCTATTTCTGTTAGCGTGTTAGGACCAGCAACCTCAGTCGCTGGATTAGTCCTTCCAGTTGTCCTCCCGTGTACGGCAGTCCCTCCTGTGGTACTTGGTCTCGACCAATCTTGTGTAGGGCAGGTCGGGATGGGGCAGATTCTGGAAGGAGCTGCGGTTTCAGGGGCAGTGGAGACCTTAAAGGCCCCACTTACCCATCAATATTCTGAATCTGAGAACCATCCGTCAGGTGCTTGCTCTCCTGACTCAGTACATTCTGGGCCTTCGGGTCCAGATGTGTTCAGACAATCGATCAGCGGTTGCTTACGTCGGTCTTCAGGGAAGGACGCGCAGTCTAAGTACTCTCAGAGAAGTGTCCCTGATCCGGACCTGGGCAGTGTTCCATGTTCCCTGTCTCTCGGCGGTTTACGTTCCAGAGGTGATGAAACAGGTAGCGGGCCGGTTGAGCAAGGGCTCTCTCCGTCTGGAAGAATAGGCTCTCCATCCTCGGGTGGTTCGCTTACTGTGTCTCCAATGGGAGACCCCGGAGGTGGACCTGTTGGCCCCTCATCACTATCACAGACTCCCGAACTTCGTGTTGCTCTCCCAGGATCCTCTGGCTCTGGCAGTGGACGCTATGTCCCTGAACTGGGGAGCTCTGGGATTTCTATACCTGTTTCCTCCGATGCCCATGCTGGGCAGGGTTCTTCAGAATTTGGCTCTGGAAAAGGTGTACGCCGTTCTCGTGGCCCCAAGGTGGCCAAGACGAGTAAGGTTCGCAGACATCGTTCGGCTGGCAGTGGACCAGTTCGTTCTGCCTCTTCGGCCCGATCTGCGCACTCAGGGTCAATTGTGTTACCCCAATTTACCAGCGCTGGGTTTGATGGCCTGGCTGCTGAAACCTCCATCCTGAAGGAGGAGGGTCTTTCTGATTCAGTCATTAAGACTCTGATCAGTGCCCGGAAGAAGTCTTCTTCCATCACCTACTATAGGACTTGGAAAGCCTATATCGCTTGGTGTGAGATAAGATCTTTTCCTTGTAGGGTCTTTTCGGTCTCCAGGATTCTGGAGTTTTTACAATCAGGGCTGGACTCTGGTCTCCAGCTAAGTACGTTGAAAGGGCAGGTCTCTGCCTTATCTATCTTTTTTCAGAAGCGTGTTGCGCTTAAAGAGGACCAACACCCAGGGGTGATCGGCCCGGAAATCTATAAGATTCCCGGGCCGATCACCTCCCACCCCGCGGGACATCCGAGATCGGGATGTCCCGCGGGGTGAAACCCCCCAGAAACCCCAAAAACACCTTACCTGATCCGCCGCCGCCGCCTCCCGCGCGCCCCTCCAGACGTGCGCGCGCCCGCGCCGGCCCTCTGTGAATGGCCGGCGGGGGCGCGCGCGCGCCGAGAGTGACGCGCGGGAGGCGGCGGCGGCGGAAGCGGCTTGGACGTTCCTGATCCCCGCCTGGACGTTGGCGGGGATTGGCTGCGGCGCTCACGTGGGAGCGTTGAGAGGTGAGTTTTTTGGGGTTTCTGGGGGGTTTCACACAGCGGGGCACCCCCGATCGGGGTGCCCCGCCGAAGTGGACCAAAACCCAGGATAGTCAAAATCCTGGGTGTTGGTCCACTTTAAACCTTTAGTTAAAACTTTTTTCCAGGGGGTTACGCATGTGCGGCCTCCCAGAAAACCATTACTCCCGGTTTGGGATTTTAATTTGGTTCTTTCTGCTCTTCAGGCTCCTCCTTTTGAGCCTTTGCAAGATATTGCTTTGTCTACCCTTACTCAGAAGAGAAGACAATCACTTCTGTCCGGCGTGTCTCAAGAGTTGGCGGCCTTAACTATCCAGGCGCCTTACTTTGAGAGGCATCAGGATAAAGTGGTCTTTCGGTTCAAGCCAGACTTTCTTCCTAAGGTTGTGTCTGCTTTTCATTTGAACCAAGATATTGTTCTTCCCTCCTTGTGTCCTAATCCTAAGAATGACAAAGAGAGGGTTTTGCATTGTTTGGATGTAGTACGCTGTGTTAAGTACTACTTGATTATCACGTCTCCTTTTCGTAGGACGGATTCCTTTTTTGTTGTGCCCCACGGGCCATAAGAAGGGTTTGGCACCAGCCAAATCTGCCATTAGCAAGTGGATACGTCAGGCCGTTACTGCAGCCTATTCTGCTAAGGGAAGAGTTCCCCCTTTTCGTATCACTGCTCATTCCGCTCGCGCTGTTGGGGCGTCTTGGGCATTTCAGCACCAAGCTTCTGTTGAACAGGTTTGTAAGGCCACCACTTGGTCTTCTGTTCACACTTTTTCTAAGTTTTACAAAGTTGATGTGCGGGCCTCAGCGGATGCTGTTTTTGGCCGCAAAGTTCTGCAGACTGCAGTCATTTAAGTTATGCTTCACCTGGCCTTGAGATGCCCTTCCCTTGTGGACACTGCTTTTGGATGTCCCAATAATGGATGAATATTTAAGAAGTGAAGCGGGGTGTGTGGCACACCAAGAATACCATTTTGTGAGTACTCACCTGAAAAATGGATATTGTTGGTGTGCCACACACCCCGCTTCACCCCCACCCTTTTCGGTATTACCGAAGCCTTTATATGGTGAAGCCCTTTTTTATTTATATCAAAATTGATTTTGAGGTTACCGGTGGAATACTGGTACCTTGTCTTTCTGCTTTTTAAATATACTGGTGATTGAAGGGAGGTACCAGGTATATATAGGCCGGAAGGGGGCTCGTTACAAGACTTCCTCTCTGCACTACGTCACCTGGTGGTGGATTAACCCAATAATGGATGAATATTTAAGAAGTGAAGCGGGGTGTGTGGCACACCAACAATATCCATTTTTCAGGTGAGTACTCACAAAATGGTATTTTTCTAATCCTGAAGATCTCAATTTCCCAAATAAGCGTTTGTTGGGGACCGTGTCACATGCTTTTGCAAAATCCAGAAAAACCATATCCACAGCCACCCCTCTGTCCAGGCTTCTACTCACCACCTCATAGAAGCCAATCAGGTTAGTCTGGCAGCTTCTGCCCTTAGTAAAACCGCGCTGGTTGTCACTTAGAATATTATGGATCGTTACATATTCGTGTATATAGTCCCTTAATAGCCCCTCAAGCAATTTCCCCACAATGGCTGTTTAAGCTTACAGGTATGTAATTGCCCAGAGAAGACCTAGAGCCCTTTTTAAAAATGGACTCCACATTTGCCCTGCACCAACCTCTTGGCACTATACCGGTTGCTAGTGAGTCTTTAAAGATCAACAACAGGGGTGATGAGATAATGGAACCGAGTTATTTGAGAACTCTTGGTGAAGTCCATCTGGTCCTGCAGTCTTATTCACATTTAAATTTAACTTTTCGCGAATGATATCCACGTTTAGCTTGTTAATTATTATACTTGGACTATTGCTATCCATGGTGTATCCTGTGTTGGCTCCTTGCTCCTCTCTTGTGTACGCAGAGCTAAAGAATCCATTCAATAGTTCCGCCTTCTCTTCATCCCCAGTGACCATTTCCCCATTATCATTAATTAGGGCACCTACCTGTTCTGATTTAGTT
The DNA here is from genome assembly GCA_027917425.1 of Gastrophryne carolinensis. Lineage (NCBI taxonomy): Eukaryota > Metazoa > Chordata > Amphibia > Anura > Microhylidae > Gastrophryne > Gastrophryne carolinensis. The sequence goes on along the minus strand of CM051238.1, from coordinate 111,425,475 downwards.
TTCTTCGAATTAATATATTTAAACAAAAAGGTTTAGGGTTTGTTTTGCTTTCTCTGGCCACATCTTTCATTTTGTGCTTTTGCCAACCTTATTTCTTTCTTACACATTTTATTTACTAGTTTATACTTTTCAAGAGCTACAGCTGAAAGCTCAGTCTTGTAATGTTTAAATGTCCTTTTCTTGTTCTTTATTGCCCTTTTAACCGAAGGTGTCAGCCACGAAGGGTTTAATTTTAGCTGCTTATATTTGTTACCCATAGGAATACATTTTGCAACGTTGGTACTCACAATTGATTTAAAACACTCCCATTTGGCATCTGTATGCTCCCAGTCAATGCCCTGGAGTGCAGCTCTGAGCCTCGGGAAGTTTGCCTTACTAAAATGTAATGTTATTCTTGGTGTGCCACACACCCCGCTTCACTTTTAAATATTCTTCACTTATTGGGTTAACTCACCGCCAGGTGACGCTGTGCAGAGAGGAAGTCTTGTAACGAGCCCCCTTCTGGCCTATATATACCTGGTACCTCCCTTCAATCACCAGTATTTTTCTCTCTGCTTGACGACAAGACAGAAGATTGAAGTCTCCTGCTTACAGGTAGCCGGGGTCTTACCCCGGCACCCCCCTTTTGGTCTATTTCTGCCTGGTTTGAGTGTTTATACCTTGATGGTGGAATGGAAGCCTCCCAGCCTAGGCTGCTCACTGGGCAAATGGTAGATGGCACTATAGGTGCCTAGGAGCTTATCTCCTCCGCTCGACCTCATGCGTGGGGCAATGCGGCTATCCGGCATGGTGATCCGGAAATGGGATGCCCCTGTCCCGAGGGTCCCCTTAGCCCCTTACTCTCCCGTTACGGTCCCTTCTCCCTTCACTATGGGGGGGGGGGGGTAGAGGGATGTGTATTGTGTGTATGGTTTACTGTATGTTCATGTGTTTTGCTTATTTCAACGTTGTCAGGCTGCACTGCAAGTGAGTGTGCATATGGCCTGACTTTGATTCCTCCTTATATGGCAGTCTCTGTTTCGCTGGCTGCTGCTGCTGGCCTGTAGAGCCAGAGCTTTGGGTCAGCTTTAGGGGTGACCGGGGCAGGCTGTATGGTGTCAGGCTTGCTTTTGGCTGCCTGCGCTTTTCTCACCTTATCCAGCTCCCCTCCCCCCTCCGCTTTTCTCCTTTGTTTTAATCGGCCACTCCCGCCTTCGCTGACATATTCTGCCGGTCTCCACCACCTCTTTGGTTGGGTGCTGGGCTTTTGTAAGCCTTACTGGGGCAGGTAAGCGGCCTCACCTGGTGTGGGGCCGTCTATATTTTTATGGGTTTGACGGTTTATTAAAAAGTTATATATTTAATGGAAATATACTTTTGTTTTTAAAAAAAAAAAAAAAAAAGGGGAAAAATATATAAGGAGGAAAATCAGAGGCCAGTTTTATTGCCTCTTCAAAGCACTTGAGTGCTGTGTATGTATGTTATATTGCATGTTGCCATTGGTTTCTGGGGGTTTTTTACTGTTGGTTTGTTTTTTTCCCCACAGATCCTGGGATCCCTTCAATTAGTAGCCCAGTTCTTTATTGCCTGGCTAGTCTCTTTTTCTCCTAAATTGGGACATATTTATTTATATATACTTGCGTATATATATTTAAAAAAAAAATATATATATATATATATATATTATTCTATATTTATATATAGATTAAGGGGATCTTCTTTTTGAATTAAATCCTCCCCAAAAAAAAAATAAAAAAAAATTCCGGGACATTTACAATAAAGGGGCATCCCGGGTCGGCTTATGCCTTAAATCCCAAAAGAATTGCGAATACCATAAATCACCATATGGAGGCTTCCGTTATTACCGGAAATGGTTCTTCTGGGCCATCTAGGGAGTGCGCAAGATGTGGGACTCCGCCCCCAGATGATGATGTCTTTGTATGCATTCCTTGTGCAAGGCAGAGTATTGCGCGTCAGTCCGTCGCTTCGGCTGCTGGCCCCTCGCAACTTCCGTCATCTCCTACCTCTCCCTCCCTGTTCCGGACCCCGCATGACACTGTCAAGAGTGGGGATTCGCAATCCGAGGTGGCGGCGCGATTGGCCAGCCTCCGGAAAATAGTGCCGGTTAAAGCAGGGTCTAAAGCCACTGCGAAACGGAAGCACCTGACTCCGATACCTTCGGCTTCACAGGTATGTGAGCCTGTGGAATGGTCCGATGGCTCCCCGGACGAGGGAGAATTCTTGTTGGAGTCAGATGAGCCTGCAGATCAGCTTGAGGCTGATGCTATTGGTGATTGGTCGGCGGGTGTTTCCCTTGACACCCCCTCCATTCTGGCTCAGATGTTTGAAATTCTGAATTTAGATCCGCCTGAGGCTGTCACCCGGCCAAAGGGCCAGTTGTTTAAAGAGCCTCAGCCGCGTTGGGTTTTTCCCAGACAACACCACTTTGAGAGGGTGGTCCTTAAGGAATGGGAACATCCCACGCGGTTATCTGGAATCCCTTCCAGTTGGGAAAAGCGTTATCCTTTTCCGCCAGAATTGGTGAAGCTCTGGTCCGTCCCCTGTGCTAGGGCTCTCCAGCACGGCTATGGTACAGTCTGTGGAGACCACTGTCCCTAAATATGGGGAGGATCGGCGGACTGACCAGTACACTCGCCATGGTTTTATTTATGCTGGGTCAACGATGCGCCCGGTGTGTGCTTCGGCCCTTCTTCTATTGGCGGTTAGGTCTGTAATTCAGGAGCTGTATGAGGATCTAGATCCCACTTGCAAAGAGTTTACTGGGCTCAAGCAGTGTAAATCTTTTGTTTCCTATGTTCTATCCGCTCAGGACGATGCGCTGGCTATGAGTAGCAAGACAGCTGCAATGCTGGTGGCTATTCGTCAGTATGGCTGCGTCAGTGGTCGGCGGACTCAGCTTCTAAAAGGGTGCTCACAGCTCTTCCCTTTTTGGGCTTGCGTCTGTTTTGTGAGAAAATTGATTCAGTCACAAAGGGTGGTAAGATGCCACAACGCAAGAGGCCTCGTCGTCCCTTTAAGGGGACAAGTGCTGGTAGGCCTTCTTTTCGGGGATTCAGAGCGGGTAGGGGGGCTTCCTTTCCCGCTACCAGAGGTGCAGGTTTGACTCGGGGGAGGGGCCATGGCCGTCCCGCTCAGTCCTGGGGCACCAAGCCCAAGCCTGCTGGTAAACCCGCTGCCCTCACCCGTCCGGGTGGGGGGACGATTACGACGCTTCTCCCAGGTTTGGGACCAGGAGATAGACAGGAGGAGGTGGTGTCGTCCGGTTACAGACTGGAATTTGACTCTCGCCCTCCTTCACGGTTCTTTCGGTCTCGGGTGCCCATCGATCCTTTGGCCGCACAGGGGCTCCTGGCGTCGGTAAAGAATCTGTTAGAGATGGCGGTCATCCGGCCGGTACCGCGCTTAGAGATGGGCCTCGGGTTTTATTCCAATCTTTTCGCAGTCCCCAAGAAAGACGGGTCAGTCCGTCCCGTCCTGGACCTGAAATTACTCAACAGGTTCATCCGTGTTCGGAAGTTTCGCATGGAAACCTTGCGTACGGCCGTCGGTTCCCTTCGGCAAGGGGACTTCATGACGTCCATAGACATCAAGGATGCTTATCTTCATGTTCCCATCTGCCACGCTCATCAACGTTTTCTTCGATTCGTGATGGAAAATCAGCATTTTCAATTTGTGGCACTTCCGTTTGGCCTTACCTCAGCTCCAAGAGTGTTCACCAAGGTGCTGGCAGGGGTCATGGCCATTTTCAGATCTCGGGGCATTCGTGTCGTACCTTATTTGGACGACCTTCTCATCATGGCTCCGTCGCTCAATCAATCGGAGACAGACACCAGGTTGGTGGTCTCCACGCTGGAAAGCTTTGGTTGGGTGATCAACTTCCCCAAGTCCTCCCTTGCTCCGGCCAGGGTGGTGTTCTTTCTGGGGATGCAGTTGGACTCTCATCAACACAGAGTGTTTCTCCCCCAGTCCAAAATTCATCTGATCCAGGAGTTGGCTCGGGTCCTACTTTCCAATCCTCGGCCGTCCATCCGTCTGGGGATGAGGCTGATAGGGTTGATGGTCGCCTCTTTCAAGGCAGTTCCTTTTGCTCAATTTCACACGAGGACGCTTCAGCTTTATCTGTTGGCGTCATGGGACCGGCAGCCTCGGTCGCTGGATCAGCCCTTCCAGTTGTCCTCCCGGGTCCGGCAGTCCCTCCAGTGGTGGTTGGTCTCGACCAATCTTGTGAAGGGCAGGTCTTTCCTGACCCCTCTTTGTCAAATTGTCACCACGGACGCCAGTCTGTCGGGTTGGGGCGGATTTTGGAAGGAGCTGCAGTCCCAGGGGCAGTGGGGACCTCAAGAGGCCCACTTACCCATCAATGTTCTGGAACGGAGAGCCATCCATCGGGTGCTTGCTCTCCTGACTCAGCACGTTCTGGCCCTTCCGGTCCAGGTGCGTTCAGACAATCGAACAGCGGTTGCTTACATCAATCATCAGGGAGGGACTCGCAGTCTGAGTGCTCTCAGAGAGGTGTCCCTGATCCTGACCTGGGCAGAGGCCCATGTTCCTTGTCTCTCGGCGGTATACATTCCAGGAGTGGAGAACCAGGTAGCGGACCGGTTGAGCAGGGGCTCTCCCCGTCTGGGAGAATGGGCTCTCCATCCTCGGGTGTTTCGCTCACTGTGTCTCCAATGGGGGACACCAGAGGTGGACCTGTTTGCCTCTTGTCACAATCACAGGCTCCCGAACTTCGTGTCGCTCTCCCAGGATCCTCTGGCTCTGGCAGTGGACGCCATGTCCCTGAGCTGGGGGGATCTGGGATTTCTATACCTGTTTCCTCCGATACCCATGCTGTGCAGGGTGCTTCGGAAGTTGGCTCTGGAAAAGGTGTCCGCCGTTCTCGTGGCCCCAAGGTGGCCAAGGCGAGTGTGGTTCGCAGACCTTGTTCGGCTGGCAGTGGACCAGTTCGCCCTGCCTCTTCGGCCCGATCTGCTCACTCAGGGTCGGTTGGAAACCATTACTCCCGGTTTGGGATTTGAATTTGGTTCTTTCTGCTCTTCAGGCTCCTCCTTTTGAGCCTTTGCAAGATATTGCTTTGTCTACCCTGACTCAGAAGATTGTCTTCTTGGTAGCGATCACTTCGGTCCGGCGTGTCTCGGAGTTGGCGGCCTTGTCTATCCAGGCGCCTTACTTTGAGAGGCATCAGGATAAAGTGGTCTTTCGGTTCAAGCCAGACTTCCTTCCTAAGGTTGTTTCTGCTTTTCATTTGAACCAAGATATTGTTCTTCCCTCCTTGTGTCCTAATCCTAAGAATGACATAGAGAGGGTTTTACATTGTTTGGATGTAGTACGCTGTGTTAAGTACTACTTGATAATCACGTCTCCTTTTAGTAAGACGGATTCCTTTTTTGTTATGCCCCATGGGCCTAAGAAGGGTTTGGCACCAGCCAAATCTGCTATTAGCAAGTGGATACGTCAGGCCGTTACTGCGGCCTATTCTGCTAAGGGGAAAGTTCCCCCTTTTCGTATCACTGCTCATTCTACTCGCGCCATTGGGGCGTCTTGGGCTTTTCAGCACCAAGCTTCTGTTGAACAAGTTTGTGGGGCCGCCACTTGGTCTTCTGTTCATACTTTTTCTAAGTTTTACAAAGTTGATGTGCGAGCCTCAGCGGATGCTGTTTTTGGCCGCGAAGTTCTGCAGACTGCAGTCATTTAAGTTATGCTTCACCTGGCCTTGAGATGCCCATCCCTTGTGGACACTGCTTTTGGATGTCCCAATAAGTGAAGAATATTTAAAAGTGAAGCGGGGTGTGTGGCACACCAAGAATAATACCATTTTGTGAGTACTCACCTGAAAAATGGATATTGTTGGTGTGCCACACACCCCGCTTCACTCCCACCCTTTTCGGTATTTCCGAAGCCTTTCTATGGTGAAGCTTTTTATTTATATCAAAATTGATTTTGAGGTTACCGGTGGAATACTGGTACCTTGTCTTTCTGCTTTTTTAATATACTGGTGATTGAAGGGAGGTACCAGGTATATATAGGCCGGAAGGGGGCTCGTTACAAGACTTCCTCTCTGCACAGCGTCACCTGGTGGTGAGTTAACCCAATAAGTGAAGAATATTTAAAAGTGAAGCGGGGTGTGTGGCACACCAACAATATCCATTTTTCAGGTGAGTACTCACAAAATGGTATTTTTGCCCTCCCCGACAGAAAATCTTTCTTACAGTTTGTTAAATACAACTATATTATGGTCACTGTTACCAAGATTTTCACGGACTGTTACTATCCCCATCAGGTCATTATTTAATATTACCAGATCTAAAAGAGCATCACCCCTAGTAGGTGCCTCCATGAACGGATTCATAACTTGTAGCAAGCTAAGGAATGCTCTCGCCCTTGTAGAAGAAGCAGAACCATGTCTCCAAGTCGATTCCTGCTTAGTCCCCCATCACCACCACTGTACCAGCCTGTGAAGCCCGCTCTATCTGTTTATGCAGGTGGCCCTCTATTTCCTCAGTTATATTTGGGGGCCTATAGATTACACCAAACCTGTATTTACATCCCCCCCCCCCACTTCTACCCACAAGGATTCTACATCCTCACAATCTTCTGCTAGTATCCCCTCGTTAATATATGCTTTGAGTTCTTGAATAGAGACATACTCCGCCCCCTTTTTCTTTTTGCTCTGTCTTTCCAAAAAAAACAAAAACTTTGTAGATTGACAGTATAGTCATGTGTGGAATCCAGCCATGACTCGGCCACACCAACATCATCAATATACTCTTCCAGCACCAGAGCCTCAAGCTCTCCCACTTTACTTGCCAGACTTTTGGAATTTGTGAGCATAAACTTGTTCCTATATAGTTTGACACCTTGAGCTATAGTATTAGCTTCTACAGTAATGTATCCGCCTAATTTTTCACTGCTGGTTTGTAACACATGGATCTCCTTATCCATCATAGCAGTCCTCCCCCCTTCCAATTCTCCACCATCATATGCTGTCTCCTAAATAACCTGTCTTCACTTTAGTTTTCACTCTTGCCCTCCCCCCTTATCTCTAGTTTAAATAACCCTCCACCCCCTCTAGTATCCTTTTACCCAGCACAGCAGCCCCCCTCCCATTCAGGTGCAAATTATCTGTAGAATACAGTTGGTACCCCAATGAAAAGTCAGCCCAGTGCTCTAAGAACCTGAATCCCTCTGCCCTGCACCAGGACTTGAGTCATGCGTTTAACTCTCTAAGCTCGTACTGCCTTTCATGTGTAGCACATGGCACAGGCAGTATTCCAGAGAATACAACCTTTTGGGTCCTTCCCTTTAACTTGGTGCCTAATTCCCTAAATGGTTTCTTAAGGATCCTCCATCTCCCATTAATTCTGTCATTGGTCCACACGTGGACCACGATAGCTGGGTCATCCTCAGCCCCTCCCAGTAAATTAACCACCTTTTCCACCACATGCACCAGGGAGACCGCAAACCATTCGGTTGAGGCGGTCTTGGTGACACATTATTCTATCAGTCTGCCTGATAATAGAATCCCCTATGACTAATAACTGTCTAGTCCTACCTGCAGTCCCAACCAGCCGCTCACTAGCTGGGCTGTCCTCCTGGCAGTTAGGGAGCAGTATTCACTAGGGCTGCCATTTCTGGGACTGACACTCTTGCATCATGGCCCAACTTGGCAAATTTGCTAGGGTGCGCAGACACAGGTATGGCCTTCCTTTTCTGTGCACCCTTTCTACTCCCCCTAGCTACATTTACCCAGCTACTTATCTGCTCATCCTGACTCATTATTCCACCCTCTGTATCTACCCCACTTATTGCCTGCTCAGTGAGCAGAACACTCTTCCATATTGTCAATCCTCCTCAGTGTTGCATTTTGCTCCTCCAGATCTCTAACCGGAGCTTCCAGGTTTGCAATTTGCTCACATTTACCACAGCAGTATTCACCTGGAAACTGCTGCTCCTGAAGTGTATACATATGACAAACTGTGCACTGAAGTAGACCTCCAGTATTGCTAGCCATAATCCTAGTTACAAAACAGCAGTAAAAACAATTTTAGTGCCACTCCCAAAGCTGCGAAAGAGCTCAAACCAGGAGCACGTGTGAAGTCTCCCCACCGCCTACCACACCAGGGTAGGCGGTGTGGAGACTTCACACGTTATTTTCATGATTCCTTGGCTTTATTTCTGGTGATGTTTTTTGATTTGTGATATTTTTTGATTGGTATTGTGATATATATCAGTGGTTCCCCTTTGGGATGCCTAAATATATACCGGTGATTATATTTTCATTGGTGAATAGAGTAGATTGATATGTTTGAGTTGTTATGGTTGGGAATATTAATTTTTAATTGATTGACTAGTAGCACTTGCACTTTATAAATGTATATATTTTGTAGTGAACCGGATCATAGGCAGGATTTGCACATGTTTAGTTGCACTTTTGGAACACTTTGTTGAATGATTTAGCACATATATCTAGGCATTTGATATCAATTAGTGTGGTGAGACTCCCCATTGCCTACACACCTTCATGTTGGTTTGTCCTGTGTGTTATTGTCCCATTTATGTGTTTTTAGGAATTTTAATATGTTGAGTATTGTATGTAGTGAATATATATATATATATATATATATATATATATATATATATATATGTGTATGTAATTAATAAAAATGTATTTTTTGTTCAGTTTATGAGTTGAGTGCCTCCCTACATGCTTTTTTTGTTCCTCACTTGAAAATACAACCAGAACTCTCAGAAGCTCCTGAACTCGCTTTAAATCTTATTTATAACAAAGCAATACTTCCCTTCACCAGTGTCGGGCTCTGTCTGGCAAACAGAAGGCTGGCCTCAGGTGAAATAAATAGGCTTCTAATTAGGCAGGAACTCTCTATCAAATGGGAGCAACCAATTTATTTAAAAGCAGGGCTAAACCCTGCAATACATGAGGAAAAACACAGTAACACAATGCTTTTTTTTTTTTTTTCCTTTTTCTCTTTCACCCTTCCTCCGCCCTTAACGAAAAGTCCCCTCATTTATAAAACAACCTCACTTTAAAATACAACCGGAACTCGCAAAAACTCCTGAACTCGCTTTAAATCTTATTTATCACAACAAAAACAATACTTCCCTTCACCAGTGTCAGGCCCTGTCTGCCAAACAGCATTCACCCTTGAAATAACTCCCCACCCAATTTTATGATCAAATAGTACTATCCCAGAACTCGGGTCCCCTTTTATTTCGCTTACAACATTATTTACCTTACACCTCTTTTGATCCAATATGATTGAAAGATATTTAATTACATTAAGAATGATCCCCCTTTCTCCACTGCCATAGAGCTATTCTGAGAGTTAAAGAAAAAAAGAAAATGTATATAGTAAAAAGTACATAGAAAATTACCTGAAGGCGCAGTGTCACCCCTGGCAGCTGGCGTGTCGTCCGAGAGACGGGCGTGACGTCACTGGTGGCCGCATCGTGATTGGACAGGCGATGGACAAATTAGAATGCCTGTCCGTGGACACTAGTGCGTTTACGTATGCAATAGGCGTACGCTATAAGCGTATAGATACGCTATATAAAGCGTACAAAAGCTTACGCTGTGAGCATACAGGGTAGGCTGGGGAAATAGAAAGTAAAGTTGCGCAAGTAGCGTACATCAGGGAGAACAGGCATTATGCAGGAAGCGCAGCTCGTGACTTGTAAGCAGCTGGCCCGAAGATAATAGGGGGCAACGTGAAGGAGGTACAAGAGGTAGATTAATATGAATGAAGTGCCAGGGGTGATTGCTAAGCCTCCAGGGAAGCTCCCATGGGTTCGTCAAGGGAACATATAGTTAAAGCCTAGGTCGGGCGTACCTAAAACAAGGGGTAACAGCGTTGCATAAGTAAGTCAATAAAGCAGACCTAAAGAGGTTATAATGAACACATTAAATTTTTATACATTATATCATATAGGGTGCCTCACAGAGCAAGGTGCGAGGATAAATGGATAAAATCATTATGAAAATTGAAAAATTAAAAACAATGATGGCCGGTTGAAAAATAATCCTGCATGGTTTAGGAAAAAACTTTTTTTTTTTCTTTTGTGTAATGGTAGTGCTCCGATTAGAGATTGCTAAACAATGAGAGATCTAGTCTATCATTTAAACCGTCTGCCATACAGCTTTAAGATCCATTTCACTTCAGCTTTTAGGAGTTTTTTATGTAGGTCACCCCCTCTTTGGGGCCACTTTTTCGATGGCCATGACTTTTAGACTAGATGAGTCACTATTGTGAATTGTTTGACAATGTCTTGCCACAATGGATTTGGGTTCAGGAGATTTACATTGATATACGTGTTCCAGGAAACTGTGTTTTACTCTACGCGTGGTGCATCCAACATATTGTAGATTGCATATTGTACAGTTGACCACATACAATACCATATAGGAGTTGCAGATAATAATATCCTAGATGGTATATCTTTTTCTTGTTACAGTAGATTCAAAAGAAACCTTTTTCTGTATGAATTTGCAACATGCGCACCGCCAAGCCAAGTGGTAGGTCTTGTTTTTTGATTCCTTAGTACTGAGGGCGAGAGTCTGTTAGCCAAGGTCGGGGCTCGTTTAGCCACGACCCGCACTCCTTCATCCAATATGGTTTGTAAATCTGGATAAGACTTTAGTATGGGAAGGTTGGAGATAATAATTATGCGAATGGCCATGAACTCCTTACAATATTTCGTGACCATTGTCAGCGGAGTAGCTTTCTTGGCTATAGAGGTCTTATTTTCTTTGGCTTTGTTTATTGTTTTTGGACTGTATCCTCTGTTTTAGCCTTGAGTGGATGATGTTAAACTCAGTCATCTTTGTTTCCTCTGTGTTACAGTTTTTGGCTGCCCTCAAGAATTCACCGTAGGGTATTGCTTCTTTGGTATGATAAGGATGACAACTTGTTGCGTACAAGGTCGAATTTCCAGCTGTTATTTTGCGGAAAGTCCTGGTACCAATAGGTTCACCATCATTGGAGGAGGTCAGGATAATGTCAAGATATTCAATCTCTTTGGGTTGAGTGGATTTGCATATTCCTGTGAAATGGCAGCTGCTCTTGGTTACGGCTCACTCTCAGCCACGCAACACCTGGCCTGGTTTCACGTCTTCACACAAAACATGCACGTGTGGGCCCTTTACCCAACCAGAAATTGGGAAACGAAAGGCTTTATATTGTTTTTATTCTAAGTATGTCACACACCCCGCTTCAGATAGTCATTACACTTGGGTTATACCGACCTGTAGAGGGCGATCTTGCAGAGATGTTATGAAAAAAAGGGAGCCCCTCCCGGTCCATAAATACCTGTGACCTCCCACTCATTCCCCAGTCTTTCATCTCTGCAGACGGTGAGCAAGTCAAAAGATGGATGTCTCCTCCTTGCAGGTAGCCGGGGTAACTCCCGGCCCCCCTCTTTCGGTCTATTTCTGCCTGGACCTACTGTTATCCCCTTTTTAGTAAAGAGCCTCCCAGCCTAGGCTGCGGGTCCTGGCAAAGGTAGACGGCACCTTAAGGTGCCTTAGGAGCTATGCTCCACCGTGAGACCCCATACTAAGGGGTAGGCGGTATTCTGGGTTGGTGATCCTGGTCGGGATACCCTGTCCTTGCCCTTACACCTATGGGGTGTTAACTCCCCCTTCCCCGGTCATCCATCGTTCCCATATGTGTGACAGCCCCCTTTTCTATTCCAGGCGGACCCTTGTTGGATCTTAAAGGGTCCTTCCGGTCCAAGGTCCCTGGTTAATTTAAGAACTCCCTATAAATCCTCCCACTCGGGACACAGAAGGGGCACCCCGGGTCGCTTATATTGCGTAATTCCCTTGGGTATTGCGACTACCGATAAAATCACCATTTGGAGGCTTCCCAGGATACCGGGCTCGGGCTCCCCTCGGGGCAACCCCGGCAGTGTTTGGGGTGTGGGGCATCCCTTACAGGGGATGATGTTTTCCTTTGCATACCATGTGCACAGCAGACTATTACGCGGCAGTCCGGATCCCATGCGTCTGGTTCTGAGCCGCCGGTCCCTTCACCTACCCCTCCCCGCCTGATCCGTACCCCGTGTGATGTTGTCATGAGTGGGGAGTCGCAATCTGATGTGTGTGCCTCCAAGCTTGTCCAATCTTGAAAAATTATTTTCTAGCGCTGTTGCCAGAAAGGCCCCGGCTAAGAGAAAGCACTTGTCCGAAGCCACGCAGGCTTCTGATTTTGAGGAGTTTGATTCACTGGACTGGTCTGATTACCCCTCGCTAGAGGAAGGGGAGCTATTTGAGGAGTCGGATGGTTCTGACGATCAGCAGTTTGTTGGCACCGATGCCGAGCGGGGTCAGGGGGATTCTTTGGATACCCCTAAGGTCCTGGCTCATATGTTTGAGGTTCTGGCAATTTCTCTTCCTGAAGTGACTCTTCCGCAGAAGGGGGAGTTCTTTAGGGAATTCTAAGCGCGGCTTAGCCTCCTCAATCAAAGGCATTTCGATGGCATTATTCTTAAGGAATGGGAGAGGCCTACTCGGCTTCCGGGTGTCCCTACAGGTTGGGATAAGAAATATCCTTTTCCGGTGGATGCGGTGAAGCGCTGGTCGTCCCCTCCCGATGTGGACGCCCCTGTTCTGAGGTTGTCTAGCACCTCTGTTTTGCATTCTCCTGACTGTTCTTTCTTTTTTTTTTTGTTTTTTTTTTTTATAAATTCTTTATTTATTGCTTTTCAAATTAGTAAACTGACATTGTACAATTCTTGCATAGAAAATAAAAATCAACATAGTTCACAAAAAAAGCATCCGCCTGATTCTGTACTTTGACAGAATTTAGCCTGCTGGAACAAAGAAGGCTATTACTGGATGCGACTTCGTGACATAAAGAAGAAAGGATGAGGAGGGTGATTGGGACTCCTAGTGTAAGGAGGGGAATAAGGGAAACAAAGGGACAGCACATGGGTGTGGATTAATACTGCGTCTTGGGTGCATGGTGTAGGGCGCCCTAGGACGGCATCAGGATCTGCTTACACTCATCAGAGTCTAGAAACATCATCCAGCTATACCAAGTGGTGGTGAACTTCTCCGACCTACCGTCCCTAGCAAGCAAGAGGCTCTCGAAGCGCATTATGTCGTTAACCTTGGCCACCCATGTGGCTAACGAGGGGGCGCACTCTTGCTTCCAGAACAATGGAATGCATGCCTTGGCTGCATTTAGAAGCTGGCATTGAAGAGACCCCTTGTAATCTTTAAGGGGGGCACTTGTTAGGCTCTCCTGACTGTTCTACTCTCAAGGATGGTGAGGACAAACGCATTGACCAGATGGCTTGTCACGTGTCGGGTCGGCCTTGCGGGCCGTTTGTGGTTTGGCGCTTTTAATAGTGGCTTCTAGGTCGGTTGTCAGGGACCTGTTGTCTACCTCCAGGCTTGACCCGGCTAGTGATGAGTTCACCGCCCTTAAGCGGTGCGAATTGTTTTTGTCATTTGTGCTAGCCGCTCTGGATGACACCATGGTGATGTGTAGTAGAACTTCGGCCTTGCTGGTGGCTATTCGGCGGTCGGTTTGGTTGCGCCAGTGGGCGGCTGATTTTGTGTCCAAAAAGTCACTTACGGCTCTTCCCTTTCTGGGCTTGCGGCTCTTTGGAGAAAAATTGGATTCGGTCGCAAAAGGAGGTAGGTTACCTCAGCGAAGGAAGCAACGTCGCCCCTTTCGGGGGGCGGCTTCCTTTACCCCTTCCTTTCGTGGGGCCAGAGCTAGACGGGGATTGGCTGTCTTCTCCTCCAGAGGTGATTCCTGGAACAGGGGAAGAGGACGTGCCCGTCTAGGTCACAGCTGGGGCTCCAAGCCTAAAGCCGTTGCCAAGCCGACTCAGCAATGAGGGGGTGCCATCACCCTCGCGGGTGGGGGGACGGCTGCGACACTTCTCCCAGGTCTGGGAACAGGAGGTCTCGGACAGATGGATTCGGGAAGTGGTGTCTTCTGGTTACAAGCGTTCGAGATCCGGCCTCCTCCCAGATTCTTCAGGTCTCGGGTGCCCTTGGATCCTCTGGCCGCGCGGCAGTAAAAGATCTCCTGGACATGGCTGTCATATGCCCGGTGCCTCCCTCGGACCGGGGCCTGGGATACTATTCCAATCTGTTCACGGTGCCCAAAAAAGATGGCTCTGTTCGTCCCATCCTGGATCTGAAGTTTCTCAACAGGTTTATCCGTCCCAGGAAGTTCCGCATGGAAACTCTGCGCTCAGCCATAAATTCGCTTCGTCAGGAGGACTTCATGACCTCCATAGACATCAAGGATGCTTATCTGCATGTTCCAATCTTCCCGGCACATCAGAGATTTCTCAGGTTTGTGGTGGAAGATCGGCATTTTCAGTTTGTGGCTCTTCCGTTTGGCCTTACCTCGGCTCCAAGGGTTTTCACCAAGGTGCTGGCGGGGGTGATGGCCCTTCTCAGAGCCCAGGGTATCCGCATCGTGCCTTATCTGGACGATCTTATTATGGCATCCTCTCTCAGCCAGGCGGAGCTAGATACCAGGACTGTGGTAGCCACTCGGGATAGTTGATCACCCAGCCGAATCTCTCCAATGTCCTTCCTCTCTCCGTCCAGGGTGGTGTCGTTCCTGGGAATGTCTCTGGATACTTCTCAGTCCAGGGTGTTCCTCCCCGGCCCAAGGTCCTTTTGATTCAGGAATCAGCTTCTTCTATCTATCCCTCGTCTGTCCATCCAGCTGGGGATGAGACTGGTGAGATTGATGGTGGCTTCGTTCGAGGCGGTTCCCTTTTGCCCAGTTTCACACGAGGACGCTCCAGCTCCATCTCTTGGGGGCCTGGAACAGGTCTCTGCTGTCATTGGATAAGTCTTTTCTGATGTCCCCCCGGGTTCGGCATTCCCTTCGGTGGTTGCTGGAACCAAGCAATCTGATGAGGGGCAGATTCTTTCTGACCCCTTGTTGGGAGACGGTCACCATGGATGGCAGTCTGTCAGGTTTGGGGGGGGGGGGGTTTGGAGGGATCTTCAGTTTCAGGGACTGTGGGGGCCTCAGGAGGCTCACGATCCCATCAATGTTCTGGAGCTGAGAGCCATCAGGTTGGTTCTGGGTCGCTTGACTCATCAGTTACAGGGTTTGCTGGTTCAAGTTCGGTCGGACAATCGGACGGCAGTCGCCTACATCAATCACCAGGGAGGGACTCGCGGCAGGCGTGCCCTCAAGGAAGTGTCCTTGATCCTGGCTTGGGCAGAGAGCAATGTCCCATGCATCTTGGCGGTGTACATTCCGGGAGTGGAGAACACGGAGGCGGACCCCCTGAGCAGGTGCTCATCTCGCCGGGGGGGAACGCTCTCTCAGCCCCAAGGCGTTTCGGTCGCTTTGCCACTGGTAGGGGACTACGGAGGTTGACCTCTTTGCCTCTCGTCACAAGCTTCCGGCATTTGTGTCTCTCTCGCAGGATCCGCTGGCTATGGCAGTGGATGCCATGTCTCTGAACTGGAGGGATCTGGGTTTTCTGTACCATTTCCCTCAGTTTCCCATGGCGGGCAAGGTGGTGCGCAAGCTGGCTCTAGAGGGTTCGTCAGCAATCTTGGTGGCTCCAAGATGGCCAAGACAGGTCTGGTTCGCAGACGTGGTAAGGTTGGCAGCGGATCAGTTAGATCTGCCCTTCTGCCGGATCTGCTCACTCAGGGTCAACTGCTCTACCCCAATTTACCAACGCTGGCTTTGATGGCGTGGCTGCTGAAACCTCCATCTTGAAGGAGGAAGGTCTTTCTGATGCTGTTATTCAGACTCTGGTTAGGGCTAGAAAGAAGTCTTCCTCTGCCATCTACTATAGGATTTGGAGGTCTTATATTGAATGGTGTGAGGTCCGGGCCTTGCCTTGCAGGGTGTTTTCTATCCCTAGGGTTTTGGAATTTCTGCAACATGGTCTGGACCTGGGTTTGCAGCTTAGTACGTTAAAAGGGCACGTTTCTGCCCTGGCTGTTTTCTTTCAAAGGTCTTTTGCTCTTCATCCTCTGGTTAAGACCTTTTTTCAGGGGGTTACGCATGTGCGGCCTCCTAGGAAGCCTTTGCTCCCAGTTTGGGATTTGAATTTGGTTCTTTCTGCTTTTCAGGGTCCTCCTTTTGAACCTTTGCAGGATATTGCTCTTTCTACACTTACTCAGAAGGTTGCGTTTTTGGTTGCCATCACTTCCGTTCGGCGTGTATCGGAGTTGGCTGCTTTGTCCATTAAGGCCCCGTACTTTGAGAGGCATCAGGACAAGGTTGTTTTCCGCTTCAAGCCAGATTTCCTTCCTAAGGTGGTTTCTGCCTTTTCATCTTAATCAGGACATTGTTCTACCCTCCTTGTGTCCTAAGCCCAGCAATGACAAGGAGAGGGTTTTGCATTCTCTGGATGTGGTTCGCTGTGAAGTACTATTTGGTGGCTACTTCTTCTTTTCGTAGGACTGACGCCCTTTTTGTGGTGCCCTCCGGGCCTAGGAAAGGTTTCTTCCATTAGTAAATGGATTCGCCAGGCCATTGTTGGGGCCTATTCTGCCAAGGGGAAGGTTCCCCCTTTTTGTGTTACTGCTCATTCTACTCGTGCCGTTGGGGCGTCCTGGGCCTTCCAGCATCAGGCCTCTGTTGAGCAAGTTTGTAAGGCTGCTACTTGGTCTTCTGTTCACACTTTTTCCAATTTTACAAGGTTGATGTGCTGGCCTCAGCGGATGCTGTTTTTGGCCGCAAAGTTCTGCAAGCTGCAGTGGTTTAAGTTTGTGCATTATTGCCTTGTTTTGGATCCCCGCCCATTATGGACTCTGCTATTGGATGTCCCAAGTGTAATGACTATCTGAAGCGGGGTGTGTGACATACTTAGAATAATACCATTTTGTGATTACTCACCTGTAAAATGGGTATTATAAGTATGTCACACACCCCGCTTCACCCCACCCTTTGGTATTATGGATCCTTTCTATGGTGAACCTTTTTTACTGTTACTGGTTATTTTGGCTCTTCCTGGTCCCTTTTTCTGCTGTCTTAATACTGGGGAATGAGTGGGAGGTCCCAGGTATTTATGGACCGGGAGGGGCTCCCTTTTTTTCATGACACCTCTGCAAGATCGCCCTCTACATACAGGTCTATAACCCAAGTGTAATGACTATCTGAAGCGGGTGTGTGACATACTTATAATACCCATTTTACAGGTGAGTAATCACAAAATGTTGTTTTATGCTTTTTTTTTTTTTATGCTTTTTTCTTTTTTTTTTATAAATAAACTGTTATATGGCAGAAGAAATTTAAAATGTTTTAAAATTTTCTTAGGTTGCCCATGAGACTGATGTTAGAGCACAAATTCGTCTTCAGCTCCGAGATGTCAATGGTGAACTTGTGGCTGTACAGCGTTCTATGGTGTGCACTCAAAAAGGGAAGAAAACTGAATTTAAAACCTTGGAGGGAGTGATTACCAGAATTAAGTAAGCCTTGTTTTATTCTCTGTTAATCCTACTGTTTAATCTTTTACTGTATTATCAAAGTCCGTATGGAAATCTAGGTATTTTATATGGCCTCAATCAGTGACGGGGGGGGGGGGGGGGGGGGGGGGGGCGGGATGTGAAATTACTACGGTGTAATGCTGCATATCAGGATGTTGAACAATATAAAATCTGTCTCTCTGCTTTGGAATATAGCTTCCCCTTTCAAGCAAAATCCTTCGGGTTTCCAGTTTGTGTACCTGCCTCCTTTTCATTCAGTTTTGATGGTTGGGTACTATACAGAGCTATTTAGTGGTTATTGTGTAATTGAATATATATATATATATATATATATATATATATATATATATATATCCCCCTATAGACTTCCAAACACCTGAATAGTTTCACCCCAAATGTGCAACGCAGGTACATTGGGTGCCTAGGAATGCAGGTTGATCTCTCCCTCCTTTCTAACCACTTGGGAAGGGTGGATTACCCAGTTCCTACCTAAAAACTTTGACGGTCGCCTCCTCACAATTTAACACCCTACTACGTCGTCTGTAAAGCTGGTGGGGTTGGACACCCGTATCCCTCCCCTCTCCCCCCTCCCCCCTTTTTGTTCTGTCCTTATCCCCTTCCCACTCTGACTTTCCTTTCCCTACCTTCCGCTCCATATCCTCGTTTTCGTTGTCTCATTCCACATGTACATCATGCTTTCTCTAAGAAGAGAACTTTTGCTCTGTATGTGCAAGTTTACATTTCTCTGGATGTTATAATCTGTCTTAAAAAATGTAAGGCATGTTGTATCATGATGTGCCCTCTCTAGAATTACAATAAAAATATTGTTGAAAAAAAAAAGATTCAAGGTGCTGATAGATTCCCCCCCCCCCCTTCCCATCCCATCCAAAATGCTCCACTGTGTGAAACCCCCCCTCCCCCCCCAGGTCGCCCCGTTCACTCGCTTTTGTTCCCGCTCCAACGGTGCATGCGCAGGCTGCAGCCGCATACCCGCTACCCCTCTAGCAGGGTTCGTGGCCATGCTGGCCATTTGTGAATGGGTAGGTGGGGGATGCGGCCGCCAGCACGCAGATTGGCCACGCGGCCGCACATGCGCTTTAGGACCGGGAAGAGGTGAGTTTCTTCGGACGATCTGGGGGGTTTCACACAGCAGGACACCTTGATCGGGACAAGGGCCAATACCCAGGATAGTCAAAATCCTGGGTTTTGGTCCACTCCAGCGTATCCAGCTTGTTGTATTGGGTTCATCGTTCTGGAAGTATTCCCTCAAAGAATTCTTAGGTTGCACAGGGTTTTTTTTATAGCTGTTTAAAGTCAGCTACGTAAGTCTTGTGTAGCTGACACTTAAAGGTCGGAGAGGTGACTACCTGAGTCGCATAGCTGGCATTGAAAGGGTTAAAGGATTAAAGTCTTGGAGCTGCGAATTGTATGGGAGAAGGCATTCCAGAGTTAATGAGGCTACGCGTGTGAAGTCCTCAATGTGGCTGCTAGACTGACACCCAAAATAGGAGAAGATAGAGGAGAATCTGGTTCTACTTCTAGGCACTCTAGATGGAAGGCAAGAATTATTTTTTTATTCTAAGCATACAGCATGTCCTGCTCCATCTATAATACTTACACATGGGTTATCCTCCGCCAGAGGGCACTGTGCTCTGCAGACATGCAAAAACAGGCTCCTCCCGGCCCTTCATATACCCAGGGACCTCCCACAAATCCCCAGATTTCTCTGCAGTGCTGAATTGCGAAGACGCGAAGTATCACGCTCTCGCAGGCGAGCGGGGCTTTACAGCCCGAGGCCCTGCGGGACTATTTCCACCCGTCCTCTTCGGAAGAATATGCTTCCCAGCCTGGGCTGCGCGGGTCAGGTGAAGGTAGGCAGCACCTTGTGTGCTGAACGGAGCCACGCTCCACTGCAATCCCCCTCCATAGGGTAGGCGGTTAGGCCGATGGTGAGCCTCTAGTGGATGCCCCTCCCGCATTTTTGCCCGTGCCCCTCACAGACTTAGTCCATGGACGCTGTCCGCTTCTCCCTCGCTTCCTCCCGTATCTCGGGGGGGAAAAGAAAGGGGGAGGGGGGGTATGTGCGGCAGTCCTAGTGTTAAGTATCACGTTAAGGCCTTTGGTTTTTATTTTTATTGGGTGTCAGTGTCGCGCTCCTTCTTATACAGTTGCGAGCCGTTTGTCCTTTCATTAACAACTGCCTAGACGGCAGCATCATTTCCAGCATGTCAGCATCTTTATGCATACGCCTTCTATCCAACTGTTCTACTTATTTCTGTTGGTTATAGCTTCGCGCTCTTTGGGGGAGGCGGAGACTCGGCATGACGTGCTCCGCGTCACAGCCTGGTCTGGCCCGCCCCTCGAGGTTCCCATGGCGCCATTTTGACAATCTGCGCGCGTGGTGCGGTCCGCCTCCTCCCTTGGTCATGTAAGTGCCCTCTGGGGCGGCATGGTTCTATGTGTATTCGGCTGCGCATGGCACTGACACCACCCCTCTTGTCCCATTATGTCTTTCAGACGCCAGGACTTCGGTGGCTTCTCCCGGCCTAACATATATTACAGCGGGTCCACATAACAAATTCTCCCACTTCCTAGCGGGTCTTGGGGCATCCAGGGTTGCCTATTGCGTAAATCCCTGCGGGCATACTGCTCTGATAATTACCATATGAAGGCATCTCAGAATGATGTAACCGGGGTCCCTCTGGGACATGACCGGCTGTGTGCAGTGTGTGGTCAGCCCTAGGCTGAGGCTGACAGAGCACGGGTCTGCGGACCGTGTGCTAAACAGGCAGGTCTGCCAGTGGCTGCACCTCCCTTCAATACACCCGTCTCCCCGGACCTAAATATCACTCCTGATGAGTCCCACTCGAGCAGGAATGACCTGCAATCCGTGCCGCGCGTGCTGCCTACGGCGGAGCAGGTGCTTTCTGGATTGGTGGAGCGTATGGGCCCTGGTAAGAAGCGGTCCATGGCGCCTCCTGGCTCTCCGGTTCCTAACAATACCGATGACTCTGCTGATATGCAGGACCTTGATCCTTCTGAGGAAGGTGAGCTATTCTTCGATTCGGGCTCCTCGAACGAGATGCCTGGGTGCTGTGATGATTCTGGGCCTGGTTCTTGGGGCCTGTGTGACACAGATGAAATTCTTATTAAGATCTTTGAGGTTTTGTCAATCCCCCCCCCCCCGGGGAGACCCCCAAGCCTAAGGAGGAGAGTTTCCATACAGCGCCGCCGCGCTTGGAGTTCCTAGAACAGGATCATTTCCAGAATCTTATATCCCAAGAATGGGAATCACCTTGTAAACTTAAAGGGGTCCCAGGGGTCTGGGATTGGAAGTACCCTTTCCCTCCTGATATGGTTAATTTTTGGTCAGCAACTCTTGTGGTGGATGCACCGGTTATAGGGGTTACTAACCCCCCTTTCATGACGGATCCTTTTTACCGTACCCTTCGGGATGCTGAGGACCGGCGCATTGACTGGCTCCCCATGCCTTCTCGTGTGCTGGGACGGCTCTGCGCCCGGTCTGTGCCGCGGCCATCACTGCGGTGGCCGCCAGGACTCTTGTCAGAAAAGTACTAGATCACCGTCCTGAGGACCTCCCTTGGGGGGTGTTTAATGCGCTCAGACTGTGATGCATTTGTGAAGTTTATTCTATCAGCACTGGACGACACCATTAAGATGTGTGCTAGAACCTCTGCCCTTGTGGTAGCTATTCGCCGCCTGGTCTGGCTGCGACAGTGGGGTGCTGACGATGCTATGAAAAAGGCTCTAACTTGCCTTCCCTTCAGAGGACGGCGATTATTTGGGGCCCGTTTTGGACCTTTTTGGTAAAAAAGGTAAAGCACCCTTGCGCAGAAGGCCGCTCCGGCCTCCCCGGGGCAGGGTCACCCCTCCACCTCCCTACGTTAGTGTCAAACGTGAACCTGAGGTGTGCTTCCAACTGTTTGGTGTGGATTTCCACCATGGGGTGGGCAGGCAACGCCCTGGGCCCTCTGGCAGGACTAAGTCCAAATCTGCCAAGACCTCCCAAGCATGAAGGGATGCCCTTCTGGGAGAGGGTACTGCTGCAGCAGCTGTCCACCATCCAGGAATGTACCTTCTCCTTCTGGTGGTTCCAGGTGGTTTTTTCCTTGGACACAGGATAGCTTTGCTGGGTGGTCCCCCTCAGTGGTTGTCAGGGTGCTTCTAGCCCCTGGTTTTCACTCAGGTATTGGGGTAGGCCGTACTGGGCCTACAGAGTTTGGGCTTACTTACAGGTTGCCCTTAACGGTATGGGGCTTTGGCCTCTATTTTAACCTTCCTCCTTCCCTCAACAGTAGGAGGCAGTCTGGGCCACGCTGGCCTATGGTAGGCCTGGCAATTCTACTCTCACAGGTAGTCCCTATATGACACCTCTGTCTTGGGACACAGGCGCCCTGTGCAAGGGGGGCTTCCGGCCTCCTGTGAAGTACTAGATCTTCTTAGTTCCCCTTGTGTCTGCTGGACACCAAGACCATTACTAGACGGTGTTGCAGGACCAACCCTGCGGATTGAGGCATTATTTGGGGCCTCTCTTTCGTTCCCAGATTACTCGCCATGGCACGAATGGGGGTGATGTCTCGGACATGCCTGGGGGGGGCGTCTGCATTAGGACCTACCGGGTCGTCTTTCCTTACTCCCCAGTCTCTACGTCAGGCCGAGTGGATTCGTCGGCCAGCGGTGTCGCCTGGGAGTTACTGGATGGGTGCTCAGTCACCTCAATCCCTCATGGTCCCTTATCCGCTATCCCCATTCCTGGGATTCGGTTCAGGCTTGAGCCTTCTTCT